>JAPVLO010000043.1:0-1235595 GCA_027257055.1 Cephalopachus bancanus
TGCCTTCCCACATGCGTCTGTGTAACTCTCCCATCTGGAAGCCAGCTAGTCCTTCCCGCCTATGGTGGTGACAGCAATAACCTCCTTCCAACTCTTGATTTTTCATGGTTCCCATCCCAGGGTAGACCCAGATTGCTATTTCTGACTCTCAGCTATCTCCAGGTGATGAGGCTTTGTGACACAGTCTTATCCCAGATGAAGTAGGCAGACTTGCTATCTAGAATGTTCTGCCTTCTCAGAGCAGATGGCTCCAAAACAAATCCAAGTGTCAATGTGGTAGATTTGTGCCCACGGGGCAAAGATTTATAACATCTCTCATGCAAACTGAGGTCTCTAAATTCATAGAGCTGCTTTCTAATGGGGAGTCAGGAAGTGTGGGATTCTCAGTCCTACATCTAATCACAACCACTGGAGACGTCATAGACTTGAAACGTTCTCTCCTGTTCATCTTGCACTTGTTTGAGCATCTCACTGAGGAAGTTAGCTGCCTAGAAATTGGTTTTGTTTTATTTGTTTTTGAGACAGGCAACTTGCTATGCTGCCCAGTCTGGCCTCGACCTCCTGGACTCAAGTGATCCTCCCACCACAGCCTCCCAAAGTGCAGGGATTACATCTGTGAGCCACCACATGTAATAGCAGAAGGAATACTACTACAGGTTCAGTCAATGTCAATGCTTGGTAAATCGTAGGGACCATAAGTTGCTTACTACACAGAATATGAGATTCCCATATATTATATAACAAATAGTCCACAACCTCAGCGATTTTGCCTCCCAGGAGACACCTGATAATCTCTGGGGATACATCTAGTTGACCAAGGCCAGGGATATGCTGGTAATACACACACACACACACACACACACACACACACACACTACAAAGACTGTGATGTCCAGAGGGTCCATGGTATGGAGATCAAGAAACCTCGATATACAATAAAAAGTTATCATTCTAGGGACTTTCCAAATTTATAAGAAAATAAGTCACCTCTTTCTTTTTTGACACTAACTTTTTATGAGCCAATAAAATACACATATTTTACACCAGAAAAATAATTTTGCCATACAAATAAAAAATTGAATACTCCTATAATGGTGAGGATACACAAATCCTGCCATGTAAAGTCAGCAAAAGAATTCCAACAGTTAACAAAGACTTATCTGAATGGACCATTAATCACAAAACAATTAAACAACTTTTTTTTTTTTGAGTCCAAGAATCACTCTGTCACCCAGGCTGGAGTGCAGTGGCATGCTCACGGCCACCGCAGCTTTGACCTGCTGGGCTTGGGCAATCCTTCTGCCTCAGTCTTCCAAGTAGCTGGAACTATAGGTATGCACTACCACACCCAGCTTTTTTTTTTTTTTTTTTTTTTTGGTTTATTGTAGAGATGAGGTCTCAACAAGTTGCCCAGGCTGGTCTCGAACCTCCGCACTCAGGCAATCCTCTTGCCTCAGCCTCCCAAAGTGCTGGGATTACAGGTTTGAGCCAGTGCACCCAGCCTGGACTGGTACTTTTCATGATGCTTTTCTATTTTATTTATTTTTTATTGTAGAGATGAGGTCTTGCCATGTTGCCTAGGCCGGTCGAACCCTTGAACTCAAGTAAACCTCTTGCCTCTGCCTCTCAAAGTGCTGGGATGACAGGTGTGAGCCACCACGCCCTGCTGGTCCTTTTCTTTTCTTTTTCTTTCTATCTTTTTTTTTTTTTTTTTTTTTTTTGAGTTGGAGTCTCTGTCGCCCAGGCTGGAATACAGTGGCATGTTCACAGTCACCGCAGCATGGACCTGCTGGGCTCAGGCGATCCTTCCGCCTCAGCCTCCCAAGTAGCAGGAGCTACAGATGCATCCACCACACCCGGCTAGTTTTTGTGTTTTATTATAGAGATGAGGTCTCACCAAGTTGCCAAGTCCCCAGGCTGGTCTTGAACCCCCGGGCAATTCTCTCGTCTCAGCCTCCCAAAGTGCTGGGATTACCAGCTGAGCTACCGTGCCAGTCTAAGCAACTATTTAAAAATTAAGCCTACATACATATTAGAAATACATTTTAGTTCACCCATGCATCCAACACAATTTAAAATGGAGAAAAAAAAATTTCTTTATTGACTTGAAACAATACTACACATTAAACTCACATACAATTGCTTAAAGAGTATCTAAAAAACTCTCACCTCAATGTTTCCTTGCAAAAGAAGTGAAACTCTATAACCTAGAGACCTACTTTAAAAATGAAACACTGACCAACACAATCTATGTGCAGTCTCTAGAACCCTTTATGTGCCACTCCCATTCTAAATTCAGTTTCCAGAATGTGGTTTTAGGCAGGGTAGCTAATGTTTCTGCCTTGATGTCTCAGGTCTGCAAAATGGGACTGCTTTTCTGTCATCCTTCCCTTCTCTCTCTTCTTCCCTGAGAGCTGCTAATGACTGTTTGCCAAGTACTTTGAAGACTCTAATTACTGTTATCCCCAGGATATCAGTTCAAGATTGAAAGGCACCTGGGAGTCCTGCAGACAGGAGATACCAGCGAAGGAGACAGTCCCATCCTTGTTGTACTATTTATCATTCTCGGAGGGCAGTATCAAGCCCTTAGGCTTGAATTACTCAAAGGTGAATTACTCAAATCAACTCTAGAATCTGCTGAAGGAGACCAAAGGTTCTCACAATTATATCGCAGCCGTTCCCAAAGTCAGGGACACAGGACTTCAGCCGAGGGCTCTCAGTTGCCAGCAAGTAAGAGTCAAAAAGATCTTAGCATGTGCGAAGCATGTAGCAAATCTTTGTTGATTGACCACTGGATGCATGAATTCAGATCATCAAATGTCTAATAAGTCTGGGGGTTCCTAAATTTCAGAGTTGCCATCAAGATTCAACATACCAAGACAGTTTTCCAGTGTTTCCCATTTAGTAAGCTCTGCCCTTTAAAAAAAAAAAAAAGTTTATGGCCAGGTGCAGTAGCTCAAGCCTATAATCCCAGCACTCTGGCGGGCAGAGGTAGAAGAATTACTTGAGCCTAGGAATTCGAGACCAGCCTGGCCAACATAGCAAGACTCCATCTCTACAAAAAATTTTAAAAATTAGCAGGTATGCTGATACGAGTCTGTAGTCTCAGCTACTTGGGAGGCTGAGGCAGAAGGATCACCTGAGCCCAGGAAGTCAAGGCTGTGGTGAGCTGTGATCATGCCCCTGCACTCCAGCCTGGGCGACGGATGAGATCCTGACTCAAAAAAATAAAAGTAAGTTTATAAATGAAAGTCTGCTGGACGGCTACAAAATTCAGGCCAACCAGATAATCACCTGACGTTCAACACCAGCACTGTTGTCCAAAGTGGAATTCCACACCTGTCTTCACCTGTCATCTCTGTGTCTCGGTCCTGAATGCCTCTCTATTTAGAAATGGTGGCAGTCTCCAGTACACAGGTCTGTAGTCAAAACTTCACTGAGTGCATGAGCACACGCTGCCATGAGCACCACAGTAGGAAACAAGAGAAAGGAAGCCATGGTAGCAGTCATCAGGGAGTATCTAACTGATCCAAGTTGCCAAGGCTGGCATCAGATTAAAGCAACTCACAGGCCAGTATGTGCGAGCGTCTGTCTAAGTGGCACTACTGGAACTCAAAATTCAGAGAAAAGGATTTGGAATGGTTTGGGCAGGCTTCCTAGGACCAGGAGGCATAAGTAGGAGTTCTGGGAAGGCTAAAGAAGAGGTCGAGTCTTTCTCCCTTACCCTATTCCAAAGGGATCATTCAGATTTTTCTGGGCAAAATTTTCCCGCAGAGGTAAAAGCCCTCAGTTGGGGCCTGGGTTGTATGGTTTCCTTGCTCAGCTGCATAGCTGTTGATAGCAGCCCTTACCCCAGGCTCCCTGGGGTTTATCATTTATCAGGAAGGGACTGAACTAAATCTGTGCTTCTCAAGTCCGAGGCCTGAGAGTCTACATTTCCAACCAGTTCCCAGGTGCTGGCCTGGAGACTTCATTCTGAGAACCACTGGATGAGAGTGTGGTAAGATACAAGCAAAGCACAACACCCTTTTGGGGTGGAAAATTCTGCAGAACGTGCATCTAACCAAAGGTCGGTCAGGCGCGCGGGGCTCCTGGGGGCTGGACATCCCGGCCTGGGGGCAGTGGCCATGTCATTTTACTAGGTGTTCGGCATCAGGACCTCGGGAAGCTGCAAAGGCTCCTGGTTCCGCTAACCAAATACTTCGCACACCTCGGCCACTTGTCAAGGGCTTTGCCTTGACATCATCCGCAGAAACGCTCCTCTCCTTTTTGATGGGTCTGAGCTCAATGATGCCAAAATGCTCCTCTGAGTTGACACAGAGGAAAGGAGGAGATAAAGGTGGATCTCACAAGAGATTTCAAACACACACACACACCACACACCCTCAAGGGACCTAGCACAGGAAGGGGTGGAGGCCAGAGAGAGGGACCAGAGATCAAAAAAACAACCCAAGGCAGACAACAGATACACCACTCCGCGGTTAGGTCCAGGACACAGGAATTGAATCAGTTCTGGAAAGTGGTTTCTTCAGATCTGCCCGGTGCTCCCCTGGCTTATTTGTGACCAGTGTCTCGTGCTTTTCTTAAGGCTGCCTTGGCAGAAAAGGCCCCCTGCGTCCCACTCGGTCTCTTACAGCTCCCCCTCCTAAACTCTTACGGAGTGGATACATACACATCCACCCACGGCAGATATGAGCTCATCTCTGCGGTAAAGACCAGCACTATTCCCTGCCAGCAGCGCTACTTTTTATTTCTTTTTAATGAGTGGAGTTGAAAAATAAGTTCACCAGCTGAAACTGCCAGGGAAATTTGAGACGGCAAACGCAATTATTAACTCGGTTGAAATGTATTATTAATAATAATGCTCAGTTCTGTTGTAGCATTTTCTGGCTTCAAAGCCGTTTACAAACACCAACTAATTAATCCTTACTTCAGCACGGTGAGGTAATTAAATATTATTATCCCCATTTTCCAGAAGGGGAAACTGAGGCACCCAGAGGTTAGTTACACCGCCTGCCCAAGGCCACAGAAAGGATAGGGCTCTCGGAATCACGGGCGTTTTCTAACTTCCAACATCTCTCGTGGCCAGGAGAAAGCCATGTCCTCTGAGAAGCATCCCTACAAAAGAAAGAATTGAAGAGAAAGGTCCCTGGTCTCACTTTCCACGTAGCCCCGTGCTATGGGTAATCAGAACTTTCTTTTTCTTTGTTTTCCCTCCTCGTTAACTTTTTTAAAGCATGCTGACTTGGGGGAAATGCCAAAGCATTTTTAATGATGTTTGAAGGTTTCAAATAATAATAAAGCCCTCTGCCCACACAGAGAGAACGCAAGCCTGGTGTGTGGAGAAGGGCTGTCCTGTTCCCTCTCTGCTCTGGCACACTCCGCTGCAGCCGGAAACTTTTTTTATCCCCAAGAAAAGGCAACGAACGTGGAGATGTAGCAGCCCGGGCCAGAAGCACAGGACTCCATCTTCACCGCCCTCTTAAAAATCCCATCCTCGCCGGGCTCAGTGGCTCAGCCTATCATCCCGCGCCTTTGGGAGGCTGAGGGGAGTGAATTGCCTGAGCCCGCAGGTTCAAGACCTGCCTGGGCAGCGAGACCTCCTCTCTACAATAAATTTAAAAATCAGCCGGGTGTGGTAGCGCGTGCCTGTAATTCCGGCTACTCGGAAGGCTGAGGCGGAAGGATCGCCGGACCCAGCAGGTCGAGGCTGCGGTGGCCGGGAGCGGCCCCTGCACTCCAGTCTGGGCGACAGAGTGAGACTCCAACTCAAAAAAAAAAAAATAATAAATCCCATCCTCACTCCCCTTGCCTCAACTTTTCTCAAAGCCGCCGGCCCCACCCGTAAAGTGCCTGTGAGTTTTTTGTCTGTTCCTTGTACGTCGCCTAATTTTCTCCGATGCTTTCTTTTGTTTTTGTGTGTTGGTTTGTTTTGAGTTGGGAGATCTCTTTCTGTTGCCCAGGCTGGAGTGCAGTGGCACAATCACAATCACGGCTCAAGGCTCACCGATGCCTTGACCTCCTGGGTTCAGGTGATCTTCCCGCCTCAGCCTCCCAAGGAGCTGGGACTACAGGCATGTACCACCACACCCGACTAATTTTTTGATTTTTTTTTTTTTTTTTTTAGTGGAGACAAGGTCTTATTATGTTCCCCACACCGGTCTCGAACTTCTGGACTCAAGCGATCTTCCCAACTCGGCCTCCCAAAGTGCCAGGACCACTGACGTGAGTCACCACACCCGATTCTTCCTTCTGCTTTAAAATCTTTTCTTCAACTGGAAGGTCTGTCTCCCCCGCGCTCAGCCTGAAGGCCCTGTGGCTGCTTGTTAAGGGCTGAGCCAGACTGGAAGCACCCACATCGCGTTACGCCATCGCAAGGCCTGTTGCAAATGTCTTCGTGGCTTCCAGGGGCCTCTTCCTGCCCCTGCCCGCACAGAGGTGAGTCTCATCTTCTTTCAAGTGCCCACTGATGACAGAAGAGGGAAGGAAGGGGTCTGGGGTAAAAGCAGCTGGGCAACTCCCCACACCCCGCTCCTGCCCAGTGAAAGCCCCCAGATCTTCTCTCGAAGTCCTGGCCTAGAGCGAACCTCCCCTCAGCCTCCCAAAGTGCTGAGATTACAGGTGGTAGCCACAACCCCCTGTTGACTTTCTCTCGATCCACCCAGCTTAGCCTCTTCCTGCTGCGTGACTCCATCAGCACCACCCCGAGCCTGTGTGTTCACCAGCAGTGCTCTGCTCTCTGTGGGTTCATGTAAAGTTGTCTCAAAGGACTTTTCAAACACCACACAGTTTAAAAGATATATAGAAAAATTCTTGTCAGGCCGGTGGTGGTGGCTCATGTCTGTAATCCTAGCACTTTGGGAGGCCGAAGTGCGAGGATTGCTTGAGGCCAGGAGTTTGAGACCAGCTTACTCAATATAGCAGGACCTCATCTCTACAAAAAAATTTTTAAAAGAAAAAGAAAGTAGCCGAGCATGGTGTTGCATTCCTGTGGCCCCAGCTACTCGGGAGACTGAGGCAGAAGGTTCACCTGAGTCCAGGAGGTCAAGGCTGCGGTGAGCCGTGATCATGCCACCGCACTACAGCCTAAGCAATAGAGTGACGCTCTGACACAAAAGTAAAAAACTTTTAAAAACCAACAAGCACAAATTAAAGTAAGCATAGCAGTCATCGGTCATGGAAAAGTCTCTCTGTGCCAGGTTCTCTCCATCCTCACAGCACCCTCTGAGATAGAAACACTGTCATCTCTCTCTTACAGCTGGCAGAGTTGAGGCACAGAATGCGTCAACAACTTGACCAAGGTCATGCCACTGCCAGAGAGTAACAGAGCTGAGGCTCCAACCCTGGTCTGCCTCCACACCCCTGCCCTACCAAGTCACTGCACCAGCTCTTTCCTAGAGCAGAAAATTCTCCTGGCTAAATAGCTACTTTGTAGGGCTAGGCTGACTGGGGCATCTGAGAGTGAGTGGGATTTGTTATCCTGGAAAGTAGATCAGAACTCTTTGCTGCATCACTTACCATCTGGACAAGTCTTGTCATATGCCATTTCCTCTTCTATGAAATGGAGTTAGCGATGTTGGTTCCTCATCTCCCTCACTCAGTACATTTTCTGTTAGTCCCTGTCGCACGCCAGTTGTTCTTGAGGGATATTTTATATTCCACCCCTTCTTGGAGTCCTTGTCGAACTCGGCTCCCCGAAATCTGGTTACGTCCCCCTATAGTGGCATAAAGTGCTGTTTTCTTTTCCCTGGTCTTGTCTCCCACCAGATTATCAGCTTCTTGAAGCTAGGGACTGCGCCCTATACATCTTGCTGTCTGTGCGCCTAACAGAGTGACCTACACACAGTAGGTCATCAATGCCTGGTTTGTTAAATAAATGAGATAAAAGAGCACCCATGAAGGCCCTCTGTAGATGGCTGATCGGGATTCAATGCAGCAAACGGAGCCAGCTGGGTGTGTTCAGCAGAAAGGACTTGAGTGCCAGGAATTCAGTGCTTTCTATAATAATTCCTAGGAGGGATCCCTAGGAGGAGTCGGCCCTGGGCTGAGCTGCAGAAACGGCTCTGAAGCATTGCAGAACAGACCTGCTACCTGAGGAAGGTGAGGGTCAGGGAGCCACCCCTGAACCCACAGGGATTGGGCACCACTGCTGTGACCTGGGGCCAGGACGCTCAGACGAGGCGTTGCTGGCCCTCCTGCTACAGGTGCCTCTCAGAACCCCCAAAGTCAACTGATGAACACCAAATTATGGCAGTGGAAAAACTCCATGCGTGTCGGCACAGCCAGATGCGTGGCAGAGGAAACGGCCAAAGAAGCAGAAAAGCATCCTCTGTTTCGTTTCTACTACCCAAACCTCACGCCAAGGCACCTGAGTCGTGAAACCTGCTTTGTTCCCAGAACCATGGCTGCAAGGGATTCTGGGAACATGTGCTTCAGCTTCCTAATCTTTGCAATTCAGGAAAACACACTGGAAGGGAGTGGGAGTGGCAGTATAAATGCAAGCCATTAATAAAAGACTGTTAAAAGTTGTCCTCTAGAGGTATTATACTTGTGCCTTGTAAAGCTGCAAAGCTAAGCCCCAAACAATATGACAGGAAAACAATAGCACAGACAGAGCAGCCCAGAGATCAGACTCTGCAGCCGGGGATTACTTGCTGGGCATCGATGGGGCTGAAAGCAAGCCGTACCAGAAACAAAGATACAGCCTTTGATATACAGCTTTGCCTACCCTATAATAGTGGTTTGGTTCTCTCATAAAGATGTTGCAAGAATGCAACAAATTGTTGCATGTAAAGGATATGGGATCGCGCCTGGCACTTCATAAGCATTCATTAAGTGTTAGCTGTCATTATTCACATTACAAACATTAACAGTACATATTAATATAATTCTATTAATAGCAGTTATTTGTGACTGGTCTTTTATAGGATCTTTTATATGTTTTTGGCTAAAAGTGGGCTGGGACTGGTTGCCTCACGGCAGGCCTCTCTATCTGTCATTTAAGAGCCCCAGTGATGCCCAGGAAAGAATTCCAGCCGGAGGCTAAAAGAGGCAACAGGAGTCATGGGCTTCAGTACTAAAATAAATGCTGCCCTATGCTTAAGAAGTCCCCTCCCACAACTTCTTTTACTTCTTCTCCCACACTGAAGCTCAGTCTCCAGGAATACAGGAGGTGAAGAAGCACACTGTTCCCCCAGGAGACTATCAAGGTCTGTCCCGATTTAGTGGGGTAAACTAGGAATATGAACTCAGAAGTACTATTCACAATAGCAAAATCATGGACCCAAACTAAATGCCTACCAACAATCGACTGGATAAACAAAATGTGGTATAGACACACCATGGAATACTACACAGCTATTAAAAAAAGAAAGAATGAAATCATGTCCTCTACTGCCACGTGGATGGAGCTGGATCCATCCAGAAACAGAAAACCCAACACCGCATGTGCTCACTTATATGTGGGAGCTAAATGGCCACAAAGGTGGAAATAACAGACACTAAGGACACCACAAAGGAGGAAGACAGGAGGGAGGGTAGGGTTCAGAGATTACCTATTGGGTACAATGTTCACTGTCTGAAGAATAGGCCCTTTGAGACCCAATCCCCACCATTATGCAATATGTCCATGTAACAAACATGCACTTGTACCCCGAATCTAAAATTAAAATTTAAAAACTGCTCCTCATAAGCCCCACCCAGCCCCGACTCCCTGTTCCAAGCCCCGCCTCCCGGTTTCAAGCCCCCCCCCCCCATTCTGAGCCCTGTCTCAGTCCCAAGCCCTGTTCCCAGCACCACTGCGCTTGGGCAAACTGTCCCTTCAGCCTCTGCTGCGCGTGCGCCCCTGCTACCTGCCAACTAAATGCCCCGTGGCCCGTCGTGGGCAACTCTGTCTTAGCATGACCAAGTTCAACGGAAGTGCCAGTTTCCATGTCAGTCTCTCTCGCTGGATTAGAACGTCAAAGGTGGAGCTGCAGCGTGTTCATGTAGGCATCCTCACGCTTGTCATGGTGCAGCGCATAGTAGGCACTCAACGCATCTTTTTTTACTCTAAACATAAGTGAGCAATGGATTAGCCCCGCCTTTTGCTGAGAGGGGTATACGAGGCCCCTTTTCTGTTCCCATCTGTCTCCTTGCAGACATGTCTACTCTACATCAATGTTTCTAAACGGGCTCATCACGGGGGTCATTTGGCCAGATCTTAAAATATAGATTTCTAGGCCCCATGCAGAGATTTAAAAAACCTTCCTTCCCCACGCGGTTCTGATACAGAGCCAGGTTTGGGAATCATTGCTAAAGTTTGGTCAGAGAAATCTGAAACGATGTAACAATGATGCTTCCAGAGAAATGGAGGTGAAACAGTGACGGTCACATAAAACAGGAGGCAAGAGCCATTGCCAGAGGCAGGCGAAGGGGGAAAGAAATTTCGCCACAGTGCTAGGATTTTAGCTTTTTAACACAAACAACCTCAAGCAAAATAAATGTAGCCAAAGACGTCATGCAAAACTCCAGAGTAGCTGTCAAGCCAACCGTTTCTTCTCTTTCAAGAAAGGGGCAGGGAAGCAGCCTAAAAATGTGAGTCTTTGGTCAATGCCAAAACATCTTCGATAATACATTTACACACCTATAAAAACAGAAAGTTTTGTCAGAAATGCCAGGACACAATTCTGGAGCCCGTCTTAAAGCCATACAGCTGCAAAACCATAAAACATCTCTCCAATTTTTAGTGCAATCGCTTTAGAAAAAATTCCATAGACAGAGGCCAAGTAGAATGACTTTTTGAAATGTTTATGACAAAGATAAGATTATCATTACCTTTTTATTTTATGGACTTTTATTATTTTATTCTATATATTTTTTTATTTCTTTTTTGCAAAGTTGTCTAAAGAGACATAGGAAGACTTTGAATTTATCATAGAATGAGAGAAAATAAACATTTATGATTAGGGGTAGGGATGAGGAATTGAATGGGTTGAACTTTTTATTAGCATCTGGCCTGATCGTAGGCAGAACCTTGGCCATTAGCACAGATGCAAATAAGGGAGAAAATTAAAACTAAACTATTAAAATTTTTTAAAAGGTGTGCCAGACGCAGTGGCTCATGCCTTTCATTCCAGCACTTTGAGAGGCCGAGGTCAGAGGATTGCCTGAGCCCAAGGATTCGAGATTACCCTCGGCAACTTGGCAAGATCTCGTCTCTACAGTAAATGAAAAAACTAGCCGGGTGTGGTGGCGCATGTCTGTAGTTTCAGCTACTTAGAAAGCTGAGGCGGAAGGATCACCTGAGCCCAGCAGGTCGAAGCTGCCATCGCCTTGAGGGTGCCACTGCACTCCAGCCTGGACTAAAGAGTGATACTCCATCCAAAAAAAAAAGATGTGAGAGGAATTCCCATGATCTTGACATTGAACCAAGCCAGTGATGGTGGAAATAGAATGTGTAAGGCCCCGAGAGACCATTTCAACACGTGCCACACCAACCCCTGGCCACCCTGGGTCCAAATTTCCACAAAGCTGCATGCAGCTGTCTCTGGTGTCGTTCTATCCATTTCTGACCCTGCTGGAAGTGCCTGTTTGTTGAGCTGTTCCCCCTCAGCACAGCAAGAGGTTGCTCTGCTGTAACTCCAGTTCCCGCAAGCCTGGTCCTTCTTTCACAGTTCTTGTGTTGATATTAACCTAGTGACTAACTGAGAGGTTTGGTTTTTGAAACAGTGCCACCAAAACTCCTCCCTCATCTCTGAGTGATGTCAGCCCATAAACCAGAGAGCCGGAGGAAAAAGCAGAGATTTCAGTGGGAGCATTTAATGAGGCAGACCCTTCTTGCCCCAAATCTAAAATTACCTCCCTTTTTTTAAAAATTTTTTTGTACCAGGCAGTGAAAGGATCGCTGAGGGAATTTAGGATGCGGATTCAGATTTAAGAGTAATTTTGGTGTTTCGGCTTTGAAATTCTCTGGGGGAAAAAAATCATGAAGTCTTTTTATATTCATCACTACCGAATGACTTCAAGCGACTCATAAGACTTTATGAAAAGAATCTGCTGATTTCTCAATGCGGTTGGCATAAATGGCCCAAACAGCCCTCAGAGACGGGAGACAGTAAGTTTAGCACCAGAAACTGAAGGACACAAGCCTTGGAGAGCCTTGAAAAAATCCCCAGCAAGTGGACAGGTCAAAAAGAGAGCAAAGCCCAGGACTCTTCTTGATAGGGCACGCAGCTGGGGGCCATTACCCTAAGTGAACTGACTCAGAAACAGAAAATCCAATACCGCGTGACCTTACTTATAAGTGGGAGCTAACTTGGAAGGCTGAGGCAGAAGGATTGTCTGAGCCCAGTAGGTCGATGCTGGGGTGGCCATGAGCGTGTCATTGCACTCCAGCCTGAGTGATGGAGTGAGAGTTCAACACAAAAAAAAAGTTTAGAATTCTGATTTTTCTCCTTTATTAGCTTTTTAGTGATACATTCTCTTATTATTCATTTGTAGATTACTCTAAAGATTATAGTATATCCTAAGTTCATTAAACCTACCATAAACTTAAAAAAAAATAAGTAGGAGCTAAACAATGAGTACACGTGGACATGAAAATGGAAATAACAGACAGTGGGGACTCCAACAGGAGAGAGGTGAAGGTTGAAAAATTGTCTGCTGGGTGCCACGTTCACTGTTTGGGTAATGGGTACACTAGAAGCCCAATGCCCAGCAGTGTGCGATATATCCACGTAACAAACCCACACGTGTACCCTCTGAATCTAAAACACAACACACTTGAAAAAACAAAGTAAAACCATCTAGACATCCAAGTCCCCTAGGGGACTTTGCGCCCAAAAGAAAGACACAAAGTCCTGATCTCCATTAGGGATGAAAATTTATAAATTTAAATTCATGGTCTAACTTTACAGGGAAATTGTGAAACGGAGCACCCGTGTTGACCCGCTGACAGCTAAAGCATGATATTAATTAATGGCTCTCGGGACCCTGGCCAAGACCTACATTAAAACAGACAATGCTTCTGCTGACACAGCAAAACCTCTTCAATGAGTACAATTAACTTTTCACTTTTTTTCATGGTTTCCTCCAGCCAATGCCACAGAGAGGTGTTTCCATCTGCAATCTTCAACAGCCTCTCAGTCGTTCCCAGGCCTTCCAAGGCAGCAGAAAAACAAGCTCCACAATGCTAAGTGTTGCAATGTTTGACTCAAAGCAGTGAGTCCAGGAGCTCAGTCAGAAGCAGGAGGCCGAGTTTCTAAGTTCTGACTTTGTGTTGTTGTTGTTTTTTGAATGCTTTTTCCTATGCTGCATGGTGGTGGCAATTAGGCTCCTAAGACAGTCTGTTTTATTCAAAGCCCAATTCCAAATCATCAAGGCAAATGGTGAACTTGTCAAGAAAGCTTTTTCCATTTATTTTGCATGTGGGACACCCTTGGTCAATGCTGATCACTACCCAAGATGAACCTGTCCCCAAAATCACAGCCCAAAATGGGACTGTCTAACATAAAAAAGCAAAGCCCCTGTAGTATGCCTGGGAAAGTACATCAGGATATCATTCTCAGTTTTTTCTCTTAGCATTCTTTCCTTTTTCATTTGTTTTCTTCTCAATTTGTGTCTTAGGAGATAAGATTCCACGGAAAGGTCAGCCAGTTTTCAAGCAGGAATTGGGGACCCCGATTTTGGAACCATTTGAGGGATTTTAAACATGCATCATTGCAGCCGGGAGTGGTGGCTCATACCTGTAATCCCAGCCCTTTGGGAGGCTGAGGCCAGAGTTCACTCGAGGCCAGGAGTTTGAGACCAGCCTGGGCAACATAGCAAGACCTTGTCTCTACAAATATAAAAAATAAAATTAATCAAATAAAAAGATACATCATCATATTTTCTGCACATCAAATATAGAATTTGCATTACCATAGAACTCGCATGACCTTGCATTTATGAAATTGTTCACTTAAATAAATGCATTTCTCTCATCAAAGTGTAGCCCTCCCTGCCCAAGATACATGTTATGCCTCCACCTTCTTACACAGACAATATATCCCTAAAAGCCCCTTTGATTTGGAAGAAATCTTGCAACCCCATCTGAAACACACTTCCGGTGATAATCCCCAATCCCCAGAGAATGTCTCCAAGCAGGATTGGTGCAAGTGATCTAGCTGGGATATCAGCAAGCATTTTTTGAAATAACAGGAATCACTATGTATGACACAAAGTGCATTCTTAAATACATGGTTGTGTTTTCTTTTTAACATCACTGGGAACATTTAAAGTTCTTTTTCCGTTTCTTTCAAAGGCAATTTGTCAATTTCTGTATTTTATGAAAGTGTTTAAATTACTTCCAAACACCTACAGTATTGATAAACAAATAAGTAACAGGAATCTACAAGACCATTCACTCGGTCATTCTCTCTTTCCTGTCCTGCTTCCTACCATGAGTTTTGAGGAATGGGCATTGAAGAATCAACTGCAGCCATCATAATACTGCTCAATGTATAAATCTGCCTTTCTCTGTAGTTTCCTTTCTGTTGGTTTGACAGCCTACAAACTAGAAGACAGCAGAAGCAGGGTCACCAACTCACTAAGGACCTTAAGCAAATCGTGTCCAAAAATTGAGCAGCGTCTATTTCACTTATCCTAAACCAGGGTTTCCTTAATCCCACTGCAAAGTACTCAAACATAAGTCTTGTGAATTATGTAGCAAGGCAAGCTAGATTTACAGATTAAAAAAAAAAAAAGATTCAGTGGAAAGATGTAAAGTGATTTATTCAGCACTGCCAGCTCTATCTTCCCTCATCCACGGCTAAATAATTCCCACTAATTTTCTCAATCTGATAAATTGCTGATAAAATCAAAGGGAACAGGAATCTCAATGTTCTTGTCTCCCAAATGAGGCCAAAATCTGTGTTTGTTTACATACGCATTTCCAAAATGAGTAATTTAGGATTGCATTTGTTTATGTCATTTGGTACAGTCTGCCTCTGGGCATGAAGAGCACAGGCATTTTAGGGGCACATGTTGCCCCTGTCACCTGCATCTACCAAACCTTCTAAAGAGAAGCCAGAGGACATCTTGGTGAAGAAGCAGGAAATGTTAGCACAAGGCAAGATGGCCTGCTTCCTTCCTGTGTTGCTGATTCGAGAGGCACAGTTAGTGGGCATGAGGGTGACAGGACAAGCCTGTGGGTGAATGGAATTCACAACCTCTCTATGTCGTGGAAGTCATTAGAGAAGGGTATTATCACCCCAACATGGATAGGTGACACCCAGGGTGGCTCATTCTAAATAGAAAAAGGCAGGACTGCCAGGTGAGGTGGGACCAAAAAGAGAGAGAGACAGAAAGAAAGAAAAAAGTGGAATCACCTCATCTTAGGATATTATTGGCTTTAATCAATGCAACACACTCAACAGACATTGGTTATTATAGCATAGTAGTTAACAATAACTACAAACTATAACCAACAAGAATCGAGCGTTTACTAAGTATCAGACACTACGGTGTTAACATGGGTTGTCTAATTTCACCTTGTCGGCAAGCTTTGCAAGTGAAGTAATAAAGGAATCAGAGTCAAAGTTCCTTCCCTTAGCAGGAGTATGATATTGGGCAGTTCACCTTTCTAAGCCAGGGTTTTCTCATCTGAAAAATGAGACAATGTTGCGTGTCTTGTAGAGCTCTTGTGAGGATTAAGAGAGCAGATGTATCCAAGCAGTAAGCAGATAATAGATGTCATTTACTTTTATTTTTATTTACTTTTTCCTTACTTTTAGTTGTTTTTTACTTATGCTTAGTAAATTGACACTGATAGCACATTATCTCTCAAAAATATCAAACATGTTATTTTTACACGAAAAAGGTAAAAATTCGGGAATGTCATCTATAGAATTAAGTAAAAACCTTAACGTTTAATCTTTATCCTAAGTCAGTGAAGACAGTGTTATAAATCACCTACATAACTCCTAGATAAGTGTTAGAACTTATAATGAGCTCATAATGAACTTACCATAAACTTGTGCTTCTAAAGAACCTTATGTCTAAACACTAAACTGCATAACCCTAAATCAAATAAGGAGTGAATAGACTTATATCATTTTTTACTCAAGCAATATCTAGTAACTTATAACCAAGTGGAAGAAAGCATTCTTGGTGTGCTTCAGAGTTTAACCCTTGCATATGTTAGAAAAGGCCAAGAGGCATAATGGGAAAATGGAAAAATGAACCATGACATTCTCAGGTTAGGTGTGAGTACTTCGCATAAACATGCCATTTTCTTCTTCCACGACTGCACAGAATTTCTTCAGCCGTACCAAACAGCAAGGGTGGAAGACAGAAGGGCCTCAGCTTCCCAGGCTCGCCCTGCGGCCCGGGGTCTTCTGCCCACCCGGACCCTGTCAATCAGGTGGACCTCCAAGGCTGACTCCCAACAGTGTCGGTGATTTCCAAGGGTTTAGTTTCTTTTGCTGTAGAGGTATCATCTTCCTCCTTCATTGACTTCGTGTGTGTCCATCACAAGGTATTTCTGAGTGTCCCACAGCCTGCCCAAGTTGGACAAAATCATCCTTTGGAAAAGACGCATGAGCCCCTGCACTTTCCAGCAAAGTGACAGAAGGGGTAGGGAGTGACATGTCTCTCTGGAGCACCATTGTGCTCTCTAGATCAACTGCTCAGTTCTCTGCTGGTAGGTGGATGCCTATCCTGACAACCTTAGGCCAGAAGGAAGGGGCAGGAGCCCCTCCTGCCTCCACCCTTCTCTCTGCCTTCACTATGTGATTTTTTTGTATTACAATCTCATTTTCATCTTGGCCTCCCAGTTATTCTGAAGTGCCCAGATCAGGCCCCTCATGGTGCATGTCCACACAGTTACTTACCACTGAGCCTGATGACCTTGCTCTGTTTCCATTCCCAAGTTCAGTTTTCCTTTAAAAGGTATCAGGTCCTCAAAAACAGCACTACTGCTCAACCCAGCAATCCAACCTCTGGGTATCTACTCAAAGGAAAATAAGTCATTATATTAAAAAGACACCTGCACTCGTGTGTTTATTGCAGCAGTATTCAGAATTGCAAAGACATGGAAGCAACCTGAATTCCCACCAACAACTGACTGGATCAAGACATGCAGTATGTGTATATACACGATGGAGTACTATGCAGCCATAAAAAAGAATGAAATCATGTCCTTTGCAGCAATGGAGCTAGAGGCCATTATCCTAGGTGAGCTCATTCAGAATCAGAAAACTAAACACCACATGTCCTCACTTATAAGTGAGAGCTAAACAATAGGTACACATGGGCATAAAGATGGAAAAAATAGACACTGAAGATACCAAAAGAAGAAGGCACGGAGGGAGGGAGAGGGTTTTAAAACTACCTATTGGAACAATTCTGCACTGTTGGTGGGAGTGTAAACTACTAAAACCTCTGTGGAAAGCTCCGTGGCGATTCCTAAAAGATCTAAAAATTGACCTCCCATATGACCCAGCAATCTCCCTTCTGAGAATATACCCAAAGGAACTCAAATCACTCTATGAAAAAGATACCTGCACACACACATGTTTATTGCAGTAATATTCACAATAGCAAAAACATAGAACCAACCATGCTGCCCATTGAAAGAGCACTGGATAAAAAAAAAAAAAAGGTGGTACATATATACAATGGACTATAATGCAGCCATAAAGAAGGACAAAATTATGAACTTCACAGCAACTTGGATGGACTTATCTATCACAGAAACAAAGAACTGAGTACCGCATGTTCTCACTCATAAGCAGACCCTGAACAATTATCATAATACTATAAAGAAGGGATTGGCAGTAGTGGGAAACTGCCAGGGGAGGGAAAGGGGACTTACTTCATCAAGAAGGGTACCTGATCTCAAACCGGGTGAAGTAGGGACCAAAGCAAGGCCCAAACCTCACCTGTACAATGACCACTTATATACCTAACGCTGAATTGTGCCCCGCATCTTTTTTTTTTAATTTTTAATTTTTTTATTTTTTTATTGTAGAGACGAGGTCTTGCCAAGTTGCCTGGGTGAGTCTCGAACCCGCGGGCTCAAGAAATCCTCTCACCTCAGCCTCCCAAAGTGCTGAGCCACCAAGCCTGGTTTTGTTTTGTTTTTAATTTTTAATATGTGGGGTACAATTCAGGGTTAGGTATACAAATGTTCATTATGCGGGTACCCTTGTTGATGAGGTGTGCCCTCTCCCCGCCCAGCAGTTTCTCACTACTGCCAATCCCTTTCTTATACAACAGTTGTTCAAGGTTTGCTTATGAGTGAGAACATGTGATGCTCAGTTCTTTGTTTCTGTGATAGATCACTCAGTATGACAGCCTCTAAGTGCATCCAAGTTGCTGCGAAGTTCATAATTTTGTCCTTCTTTATGACTGCATGATATTCCATCGTGTATATGCACCACATTTTTTAAAAATCCAGTTCTCTTTTGATGGGCAGCATGGTTGGTTCCCACCTTTTTAAAACAAAATAAATAAATAAAAAATTTAAAAGTATTATAAATATTATAAAACTTTTATAAATATGAAACTATAAAGTTAAAAAAATATTGGTTATAAGGTTCACTGTTTGGGGAATGGGGCCACCAGAAGTCCAATCCCTACCTGTACCCAATATAACCACAATATACCCATGTAACCAACATTCACCTGTATCCCTTGAATCTAATTTTTTAAATATTTTTTAAATGATTGGTTTCTCTGAATTCAAAGAAAGACTACCACCTCAATAAGAAACAGCATCAAAGGGGATGTTTTTTCTACTTGTAAACACTAGAATGAAAAGGGACCTTCAGCCTCTGTTGTGCAAACATCAGCCTTGAGGCTGTGGCCCCTGATTCCCCTAAGAGGTCACCTCTTCCAGGAAACCGACATGACTCACTGCCCCAAGCAAGGTGCGATTCTTCATGCTGGCAGCTTGGTTCTCTCTAGAATTGTGTCTGTAGCTACATCCATTCTCTAGAAGCAGGGGAAGTGGAGACTCCTGGCCTATGGAACAGGCATCTATCATTGGACACTCCCACTTGGTCCTCTACACAGAGGAAGCATAGGAAACAGAGTTTCTACAAAGGTTAATTCTTGGTTTTTGCTGAGCACTAAAATCAAAGGAGAGGATTAGCTACTTTGTGGATGTGTTGTGTTTAAAAAGAGAATAAATCCAGGTTGGTGGCTCAACCATGTAATCCCAACTGCTTGGGAGGCAGATGCGGGAAGATCACTTAAGCTCAGGATTTGAGATCAACCTGGGCAACAGATTGAGATCCCATCAAGAGATGGGGGGGTGGGGAGGAGAGAGGGGGTGAGCACAAATAAAACTAGTACATTCAGTCATTCAGTGGCTCTTATATTTGGAGGCAAAGTCTGGTGGTGAAAGAAGGTATCATTAAGAGACAGGAACGCCTATTAATTTTTCTTGGAAAAAGTGGAAAAATTAATAGGATTGAGATTGTCTTAGCATTTTGAAAGTCCTTATGATGGTTGTCCATAGAACGCTGAACTTTAAATGCACATGCTCTAAAAAGTTAAAGAAGTAGGCTGGACATGGTGGCTCATGCCTCCAATTCCAGCACTTTGGGAAGTCAAGGCAGGAGGATGGCTTGAGCCCAGGAGTTCAAGACCAGCCTGGGCAACATAGCGAGACTGCACCTCCTCAAAAATAAAAATTTAAAAATTAGCTGGGCATAGTGGTGCACACCTGTAGTCCCGGCTACTCGGGAGGCTGAGGCGAAAGGATGGCCTAAGCTCAGGAGGTCGAGGCTGCGGTGAACCGTGATCGTGCCACCGCACTCTAGCCTGGGCAAAGAGTGAGACCCTGACTCAAAAACTACAACAACAAAGTTAAAGAAATGCGTGTTGGCAGGATGCCTTTCGGTGCTATCATTGGACGTAGTGTTAACTCTTCCCATGGTCCACAGAGGTCTGAGAGAGGGAGGAGGGGTGTCAGAAAGCCTGGATTTATCTGTGGATCTATTTGGAACCTGCCACTAACCCCCTGGCATTTCGGGCTGCCACGTTCAGTTTCCACTTCCCCACCCTTTACCTTCCCCCAAGGAATATGACTACCCAACATAATTAAGGAAGAACTTGGAGGTTCCTGTATTAAAAGTATTATTACAATCCCACCCTCCTTGCAAAATGGAAAAAACAAGGTAGGACGTTTGTCATTTGTCAACAACCCCCAAGTCAAGGTACGATGACGACTGTTAACGGCTAACGGCCAGACGAGGCCAGGACTGGTGGCACAGGCTCTGCTGTCCAACCATCTTTTGCCCTGGTGAGCTGGAAGCACTTGGGCAATCTATGTAAGCACCCCACAGCTTAGCTTGCTCATCTGTGAAATGGGTATAATCACACTCACTACCTCACTCCTAGTTAATTAACGATGTATAAAGCTTTTGAAAATGTGAAGTGCAATGTATGCGCTAATTATTATAAATTCAAAAAAAGCACCACAGCTCAATTTTTAATTGCCTATATATTTTTATTGAAAATACATAAAGCACATAATAAAATTAACCTGGGTGTCAAAAATTACTGCTGACCTGTGCTGTCTTGTCCGTCCTTCTGACAGAACTACAGTAGCAATTTCCTGAACTAAAGTAATAATTTTATTTCAGTGGTAGAAGTTTAACCAATATGACCAGGCCCAACCGGTAATTTACTGAGTTATAAAACAGCATCTCCCATGCTTGCCTCAATTTCCCTTCATTATTATAACTCAATTAATGTAACACAAGAACCTATTACTGAAATATCATAAAATTCAACAGTTTTATGTCAGTGTCATTTTAAAGCGTCTAAGCGGCACTTTAGGAGGCTGCGGCAGGAGGATTCCTTGAGCTCAGGAGACCAGCCTGGCCAATGTAGTGAGACCTCATCTTTACAAAAAAATAAAAAATTTAGGTAGGCATGGTGGCACATGCCTATAGCCCTAGCTACTTGGGAGGCTGAGGCTCAAGAATGCCTGAGCCCAGGAGGTTGAGGCCGCAGTGAGCCGTGATTGTGCCACTCCAACCTGGATGTCAGAGCAAGACCCTGTCTCTAGATAAAAAACAAATGGTCAGGGAAGCATAAGGCCCTGCACATGAGTGGGTGATTCACTTGGGACCAGGGGACCTCAGGAGGAGAAAGACGCACGATACTGCCCTTTCCCTGAAACCAAGCAAGGCAAACAGGGTACTTTCCTGTCCCCTGTTCGACTGTCTTTTCAGCTGCAGACAATCTCCAGATATTAAGGAATCACCTAGGTACCACCTTCCAAGTACCAAGTCCCATCTCCCATGGACCATTCTACAGGGTACGGCGTCATTTGACAGAAAGCATGCCTCTGTATAGGTGACAACGAGGGAGATGAATTCCGTGCTTTTAGTGGCAAACATGCCCTGTCCTACTTGGAAAGTTGGCTCCTGTCACAGTGTCTGTTCTCACCTGGACTTCCCGTCACTCCTGCTCTGTCCTCCATTACCCACAAGCCTCAACCGGCACTAGACACACACTGTCTACAGTGGGACCGGCCCCAGGAACATGGCTGCTGCCACTGCACCATGGTGGTGGCTTAGAATCACATCTCCAGCCAGGCTCGGTGGCTCAGCCTGTAATCCCTTGCTTGGGGAGGCTGAGGTGAGTGGATTGCCTGAGCCCGAGGGTTCGAGACCCGCCTGGGCAACTTGGCAAGACCTCATCTCTACAATAAATCAAAAATTAGCCAGGCGTGGTAGCGCGCGCCTGTAGTTCCAGCTACTTGGAAGGCTGAGGCGGAAGGATCGCCGGAGCCCAGTGGCTCGAGGTTGTGGTGGCCAGGAGCGGCCACTGCACTCCAATCTGGGCGACAGAGTGAGACTCCAACTCAAAAAAAAAAAAAAAAAAACACATCACCAGTTCACTTGGCATACACCCGGGGTCTTGGGGGAACAGGCATGAGCGGTTAAATGGGGTGGTGGTACACATCCCGTTAGGCGAGGCATCTCGTGTTCCCAGAAAGTCTCTTCCTGACTTCAAAGATGGGGAGGCTGAGAAGGAGGAGAGGAGATGTAATCAGCTTCCTCCAGAGTTGTTTTCTCTTTTTAAGAGCTCGATTACGATGCGTATGAAACATTTTAAAGTTTGAGTGCTACCTATAAACCTGTTCCCTTTATGCTAATTGCCCTCCATAAAAGTAGATCAAGAAGTAAGACTCTCGCCCAGTTCAAGTTCCAGCATGCCTGCTGGGCACACGTTCACAGCACCTAGGTGCCATCTGACAGGCCCTTTGGAAACAGATAGATAGCCTGATGGATAAGCGATAGGTAGACAGATACATCATATTAAGAGGCAAATGGTCTTGCAAGGTGATGGAAAATGGGAAACAGTAAACAGTTTGTCATCACAGACATTTCATAAGAGAAAATGCTTGGAAGGGAGGAGACACCTTGTTGCCATTGTATGATTCACCAGAAATTCAGGCCGCTCCACCACGGACCCACACACACCTTCCGACATTTTTTAACTGGAATCCTAACAACCATGTCAACAGCTGACCCAGGAACCTACATGAACCGGCTTGTGGTGAATTTCCTCCACATTAGCTGCGTTTTAGAAACAAGGTACATCTGGTCCAGATGACCCTAATTCTTCCTCTCAGGGATTCCATGAGCACAGCCACCAGCTCTGATCTCAGACACTGCTACACTCGAGAAGACCACCAGCCAGAGCTGGCCAAAGCCAAGCAGCACCTCAGATCGCTTCATCTGGGCTTGACATTGACAGTGAGTCGGCCTCAGACCAGACACATGGGACGTGGTTGCTCAGAATGTCTCTCGTGCTGAGTGAAGGGTTCAAAGCCTCGTTCCTTCCCTGCAACAGCATCGCACAAGACTGAGACGGTGTTGTATACCTTGGTTAAATCCTGCGTGGTCCACTGGGAACCAGGGCTTCTCGTTACACCTTAACTCTTTCATAGGAGAGGATTTGCCATCAGAGTATCTACTAACTCTTTTCTAAGCCGTCCCAGTTTCTAGGCAAACGGTAAATAGCGTGGCTGATAAAACGCCAACTCCTTTGGCTTAAGTCACCAAACCCTGGTGACGTGGCACGATTTGTGCCAAGATACCCTCGATTTTGCCCAGGCCATCCGTGTACCATGACAACAAGCAGGGTCAGAGCTCTTTTAGGAATGTGGCCCTAAAACATTGATTTGGTAGGAAGAATGGAGAGGAGCGTGTGTGTGTGCGTGCACGCGCGCGCGTGTGTGTGTATATGTGTGTGTATATGTGTGTGTGTGTTTTCGTTCCAGTGTCAGCACCAAACTGCTAACATTTTTTCCTGCAGGCAAATTCACCGCTAACGGCTTTGGAACAGATAGAACTTTCCCAGTGGCTCTTATGCCAAGATCCATGATTTCATATACACAGAAGGAATCGGGCATTGGGCCTATAACAATGAGATGGATTTTAGGGTCATGAGAGAAAGGTAACTGATTGTATCTCTCAGCAATTCCATCAGCGCTCTGCAGACATTTAAAAGATGGCCTTTGCTAGTCCTTGAAGATGAATTCTGCAAGAATTATGGTACCAGGGAAGAGCTCTTGGGTCCTGGCTCCCGGGCCAGCGGAAGGTGGCCCACCACAGAAAGATAGAGCACATCTGTAAGTGGCTTGTCGAAAGGATTAAATAGCATGGAAAATCATTGCTCCCCTGTTCATGTGGCGGCACGAGATACATGCCGGCTTGTAAAAAAATAATGATTATTTTCTTAATTTTACTACCTGGTTAATATTTCTAGGCAGGCCACAGTAAAACTAGTTGGGACTAGATGTTGTTCATTTATTGGTAAAGCTACTTTCTGGTTTTTGTCAGATGCGTTCCTCTAACTTAACTAATATTCTCAGTTTCTCACTTTGGCCAGTTAAAAAAGTTAAAGATGAAATAAATGAGTAAATAGTTTAAAGATTTTAGGAAAAAAAAGAATGCCACTTGATGGGAACATTTGAGAGTGGCAGGATTTCATGGGGGTCGTTGAGAGGCAAGAAATGAGTTCTTCTTGGATTGAAAAGAGACACCTGGCCCACAGGGCATCCTCCTTTGCATGGTGCCGTACGTTTTTCCTCCATCTTACCCTCTCCGGAAAGCAAATGACGGATCTGATTTCTAAAAGAAATTACAACTTGGCTGATAATGGCATTATGGAGCATTGAACATATAGGACTTTAAATGGATTCATTTTCTTTGCTTAAAGAAAGGAAACTACTTAGATAACCGAATAAAATGTGATAGCACCCTGGAAGTACTAATATCCCCAAACGAGTTCTAACATAGGTACAGATTCCAAACAGGCATAATTTGGACAGTAGGAATAACAGCAGAGGGTTGACGGGCTTATGCCCAGAAGCTACATACAACATAAAAATCATATCCAGGAAACAGGTGTAATAAAGCAATCCCTTCCTCATGTTCTTCTTTATTAATCTGATGCAGTTTTCACCGCTAAAATGAATGATTTTACCTTATTATCTCAGCAGAGTAATCTGGAGAATCGAGAATGTAAAGGAAAACATTTGCCTATTTTCCACAGGACAGCCTCAGACTCATTATTTATTTATTTTATTTTTTCATTCTTGGTCATCCTATATGCCCCAAGCCAAATGAGCACTGTAGGGAAATAAATATGTTTTCAGAATAACAATTTAAAACCAATTGAACCTAAACTAACAGGACTAGGAATAATATTGTCATAGCTATTCAAACGGATTCTGAGTCCCACGGGAAGTTGTAGATAATTCCTATCACACATCACAGCAATCTCAGCTTCTCAGTGATGGGAGAGAATTAACATTCATCCAGAATCTTCTACGTGCTAGAAGAAACCACCATCTCTACCAAAAAAAGCGGCATAGGGCATTTTTACTTGCATGGAATTCCCACAACCAGGGCTGACATTCGGCTGTTGTGTTCCAGGACAAGGTACTGCCTGGCGTCCAATACATTTGGCCAGACTTCAGTTCTGATCAGTCTGTGCCCCGAATGACCCGTCAAGAAAACTGTTATTATTATCGCAACATTTAAAAGTGGAGAGCTGCCGTTCGTGTGAATAAGTAACTTCCTGAGGGGCACACAGATTTTAAGGGAAAGCACCCAGCTTCTTCTTCTTTCCCTCACTTATCTCTTTATGCAAACTACCTCAATTTTTTACTCTGCTGAAAAAACTGAGGCTGGATTTGTGTAATTTCTCCCCCAAAATTGCTCCGAAAAGCAAAATGGTGTCACTTGAGTATATCCACAAGTATTCATTGAGGACCCTTGTTTACAAGGTCGTAGAGTATGACCTATGACATATATGTGAAGGAAATTTTATTTTTTAAATAAGTTCAATAGTACTGAGTATTGAGTGAAGGTTTCCAGAACACGCCAGTTGGATAACTCTTGCCAGGTGCTTACTGTGTAAGGAGCATCCATCCATTGCGCAACAGTTAACAATGTAATCCAGAAGCACTTGATCTGAAATGAAAAACGTTATCAGAGTTGGAAGGGACTTTCACATTCCTCTAGTCCCATCGTCCAGCTGATGCCTCAGTGTTTTACACCATATTCCAAACAAATGACTTTTCAGCTCAGCCTGAATCCTTGCAAAGCCAGAGAACTTGTCTTTGGACAACTGTATCTATTAGAAAGTTCTTTCTTGGTCGGGCACAGTGGTTTACATCCCAGTACTTTGGGAGGCTGGGGCAGAAGGATCACTTGAGGACAAGAGCTCGAGACCAGCCTGGGCAACATAGTGAGACCACCATCTCTACAAAAAAAAAAAAAAATTTTTTTAATTAGTTGGGTGTGGAGGCATGCTCCTGTAGTACCAGCTTCTCCAGAGGCTGAGGTGGGAGGATCGCTTGAGTCCAGGAAGTTGAGATTATAGTGAACTATGATCATGCCACTGCACTCTTGATTAAGCAACAGAACGAGGTCCTATTTAAAAGGAAGGGAGAGAGGGAATTTTTTTTCTTATAGTTTCAAAACATTGCCCTTAAGTTGGAAAGATTTTAATACCTCTTCCACAGGGTGGCTCTTCAATTGTTTATTCTCATCAACTTTCTCTTTGCCAAGACAGACAACCCAAGTTCTTCAATTATTTCTTATATGGAAATTAGTTCAGGTGCCCTCATGATCCTAACTGGTCTTGGAATGCACTCTAACATATATATTCCTCTCAATCACCGTGCCCTGAACTCACTCAGCATTCCCCATTTGGCCTGGTCACCACATAGCAGAGTTTCTCCTTGCAAGGTAGTTAGAACTAGAGAACACACAAAAATAAAATGTTATTTGAAAGCATTGCAGAGTGGTGTATCAGATGCCAAGTAATACGGTCAAAGCCACAAACATTGGACCCAAAGGATGCCAAGGCATTCAAACCAGAGGAATCTTCCCAGAGGAGTTTTGGTCAAATATGCCCGATGAGAGTCACCAGAGAAGAATTTGGAAAGCTTTTTATGTAGGGAAGAGTGCCTATGATGTGGTATCCAGAGACTGAAAAACAGAATCACTTACCCAGAACAGAAGCTCTCTGTTAAGGATTCATGGAAACTCAAAGACCGTTAAAGGAAGAAGAGTCCCTAGGAGAGGTAAAGTTGAGAACTAAAATATGTTCATCATCTTTTGAGTGCAGTGGCACTATCCCAACTCACCACAGACTCGACCTCCTGGGCTCCAGCAATCCTCCTGCCTCAGTCTCCTAAGTAGCTGGGAATACAGGTGCACACCACCATGCCTGACTACTTTTTTTATTTTTTTGTAGAGACGGGTATCTCACTCTGTTGCCCAGACTTGTCTTGAACCCTTGGACTCAAGCAATCCTCCTGCCCTGGCCTCCCAAAGTGCTGGGACTACAAGAATAAGCCTTCACGCCCGTCTTATATATTTTATTTAATCCTCACAAATAACCTATTTTATATGAGGATGCATGTTTAAGATGTAGAGACAAGACGAAGTTAGTAGAAGAAGGAGCCAGGAGTCAAACACACGTTCTGCTCTGGCTCCAAAGCCTTGAACCTTTCCTCTACATCTCATGGAAAGAGGGATAGTTAGTGGGAGTTTTCAAAAGTCAGAATGACCATAAAGAAGCTTCTGTTTCATTGCGACAGAATGTGTTATTAAGCTTCTGTTTTATTGTGACAGGAATTACCAGCCATGAAGGTTTCAGTGAAGACCCTGTGTTTTAGTCTAATTAAGTTCACGCATACAATGTTAACTTAAGTAAAATTCCTAATCATTAAAAATTCAGGGTAATGGGCAACTCCTTCAGGTCCCCTTCCAGTACGGAAGCTTTTCTGTCCTCAATAAGTCCTGCTTTAAAAAAGAAAAATTCAAAGTAATAACATACAGCCAAAACTGTGTTTCCTTGAACCTACAAATGGTTTCTAATCAGATCACAGTCCTACCGGGTGAAAGTGTACAAACAACTTTAGTCCCAAAGGAGGTAATTTGGAGAATTTTATAGCATTTTTGTCTTCTTTTTTCATTGGTGAATCACTTCATTTCATGAGCCACCATTTATCTTATCAAGCTTCCCAGCTTTTTCTTTCTTTTCTTTTTTTTTTTTTTTTTTTTGAGTCAGAGTCTCTCTGTCACCCAGGCTGGAGATCATAGTTCATGATAGACTCAAACCTCTAGGCTCAAGGATCCTCCCACCTCAGCTCCCGAGTAGCTGGGACTACAGATATGTGCCACATCCAGCTAATTTTTTTTTTTTTTTGTATAGATGGGGGTCTCATTATTTTGCCCAGGCTGGTCTTGAACACCTGGCCTCAAGTGATCCTCCCACCTTGGTCTCCCAAGTCTCTGGGATTATAGGCATAACGACCTGTAGCTGTCACGTGTTGGAAGTAGGAAGTGGTTCCAGAGTTCATTCAATTCCTTACGCTGTACAGGTGTGGAGAATGAATTGAGAAATTGAATGACTTATCCAACATCACATATCTAGGCTTTTGGACTCAATGACTCTCTGCTACCTCTCAGGACAAGCATCAGCTGGACCAAACCTAAAGGGATATCTTCAAAATGCCAGCTCATTCAACTGAGATGTGGGAAAAATTCAGCCCTGCTCAGTTTCACTGATCTTTCTCCCATGGAACTGAGTTGGTGCTTGATGAAATTAATCAAATCGGCCAGCTCCTGTGTATTCAGACAAGGCCTAGATCAGACATTCTCATCCCAAATCCCTGTTCAGTTTTCTGTGAGTACGTGTCGCCTTAAACTGAACAAAAATAAGAAAGACTGGTGTGCAGACACACACGTTGTTCAGAAACGCTGAACTGTGAGTTTGGCTTCCCAAGGGTTATAAGGTCATCCTTGTTAGAAATGTTAACCCAATATTTACTAATGTATCTCAGAGTCATTTTTTCCTTCCTTGGAGAAATAACCCTGAAATAAGAAGACTTAGAAGCCTCATGTGCTCAGATTAAAATTACAACTATATCTCTGTTCAGTGTCTCCTCCTAATTTTATTTTATTTATTTATTTTTTAGTCAGGGTCTCAGTCTGTCACTCAGACTGGAGTGTAATGACACAATCACGGCTCACAGCAGCCTTGACCTCCTGGGCAGAAGAGATTCTCCCCCTCAGCCTCCCAAGTAGCTGGGACTACAGGCATGTGGCACCACACCTGGCTAATTTTTTATATTTTTTTAAAGACGAGGTCTCACTATGTTGACCAGGCTGGCCTTGAAATCCTGGGTGCAAGCAATCCTCTTGCCTCTGCCTCCCAAAGTGCCAGGATTACAGGCGTGAGCCACCGCACCTGGCCTCTCTTCCTTGTGTTAAAAATCTGCCTGAGAACAAGCCAGTTGACAGGTCAAAACAATAAACTCAGCCTCGTTGAGTTGTTCTTTGGGCCTTCTTTTTCTCTTTGGTGGAGATTGGTCCTAAGAGCGTTGCTAATAGGCCCAATGCTCATAAACTCTGTTGCCACTGGTCACTCAGGCAGATGCAACAAGACTTAAAGGTGCAGATTGGATTTCGGTTATTTCCTTTTTTCTTCTTCTTCATTTTCTTTCTTTTTTTTTTTTTTGTCAGTGTTTTGCATCTGAAGTATGTTTTTTGCCTTTTGTTTTTGCTTTATTGCTTTTGTTTTTTCCCCCATGGGCGCTTAACAAGTTTTAATTTTATAAAACATTGTGCAACCAGATACCTTAGGGAACAGTAATTAACTTGGATTATGTTTTCGTTTCAGTGAATTCTAAATGAGAAGCCTAAATGCTGATTTTTGTCTCTCACCAAATGGGAAAACACACAGCCATGCTCATTTCTTAAGTAGATTCCTTTGCTTACTATGAACACTTTTCTGATGATGTTTGTCTTTGCTCCTTGCTTAAGCAGGCCTTCCTCAAGAAATGCCATACTAAAAGAATGGGAAAAGTTCACTTTTTTAAATTTTGATATATGTTCCTGACACTCCCCAATCCGCCCTTCCCATTATGGACTGACCACTGTCCAAAAAAAGAACCAGAATATTCATTTCACAACTCTTTTCTGTGCATCTCCTGTGGAAAAGACATTGGATATCAGGCACTGGATATTATCATAAAGACAGCATCAGTTTCACATTGAACTCAAGGTCATTTCAAGATGAGGATGAGGAGGTGAAGAACTGTGAGTGACAAGCTAAGTACAAGTTCAAAGAAGGAATGAGCCTAAGTGGTGTGACATCTCTGCAAGGTAGTAGCAAGCCTTGGCAGTAACCTTGATTCAAATCCCAGTTCTACCATTTACTGGACGTGGATCTTGGACAGTAAGTTATCCTCCAAGCCTTTCTCTTCATCTGTGAAATGGGAATCATGCCTTAAGTGGCTATCAAGGCATTCTGTGAAACGCTGAATAGGTGTAGAACAGATCTGTCTACAGAGCTAGGTTACAATGATCTTTTTCTCTCTTGGCCATGCCTCTGGCATCTTGCAACTAAAAAATCACAATAAAGCCTTAACTTGTATAAATTCGGTAGTATGTCAATAAATAGTCGTTCATTATGGCTCCTAAGAACGATCATTTTTTTTTAAGTTCTTTTCTATTCATTTAGAGTTCACAAGGCAATCAAACTAAGCCAGAATGATTTTGGCTACAATTCCTTAGGGAACCTGTTTTAACCAACAAATGGGAGAGATATGTGTTAGCCTACAGTTGCCTCTTTCTTGATGGGTCTACTTTCACAAGGCTTTAAGTAGTGCTCCCTCACACTGGTGATTTGCATGATCTATGGATTTTTTTGTATAACAACACAGTTCATCCTGATGCCTGTCTGAATTTTAACATTTTTTTCTTTTCTAATTCTTTTAAACCTTTTTCAGCTTTACTGATGTATGAATGACAAATAAAAACTACATCTTTAAGGTGTACGGCATGATGATTTGATACACATCTAGTCTGTGAAATGGTTACCACAACCAGGCTAATTAACATATCCATTCTTGCATTGGTCTTGTTCCTGAAAACAAAATAAAATTAAAATTAAAAACAACATGTCCAGCCGGGCTAGGTGGCTCAGCCTGTAATCCCGCACTTTGGGAGGCTGAGGTGAGTGGATTGCCTGAGCCTGCGGATTCGAGACCCGCCTGGACAACTTGGTGAGACCTCATCTCTACAATAAATCAAAAAAAATTAGCCGGGTGTGGTAGTGTGCGCCTATAGTTCCAGCTACTTGGAAGGCTGAGGCGGAAGGATCGCCGGAGCCCAGCAGGTCGAGGCTGCGGTGGCCGGGAGCGGCCACTGCACTCCAGTCTGGGTCACAGAGTGAGGCTCTAACTCAAAAAAATAAAAATAAATTTAAAAATAAAATAAATAAAAACAACATATCCATCACCAGACACAGACATCCTTTTAGAAATACACGTACATACATTTTCCTTAATAAACCTTTACTCTGCCCTCTTTACTAATAAGACAAGCAAATCCTGAACTGATTTTAGCCAGTTGGAATCACTAGCTTAGGTTGGCATAAAATCTTCTTGTTTATGGCCTCTTGAAAGGGAATACATCTAACTGTTAGTCTTGATTTGGGGAGATGGAGTTTGGAGGCTAGACTTTCAGGAAGTTCATAGGTTCAGATAACTCAACTGAGTCTTTGAAAAATGCGCCAAATGACTGAGGTCCAGGGTTGTAAGGAAATAAGGAATGTGCTAACAACAAATCCCTCGTCTCTCATGAATGCAGCACCCCCCAGGACTTCTCGTGGGCCATATTGCCAACTTGAGTTGGATTACTAGATGGTTGTTACGAGATCGCAATAAAAAGGCATTACTCCCAATAAGTCTGTTTTTCATGTAGTTTTTCAATCAAAGCACACGTGAACAGAAAAGAAAACCCTTTCTCCCCACTCTGTGAAAATGACCACAAACCATATTCTTCACCCCAGAACACCCCACACTGTCACTATCAAAGATTTAGGTAACAAAATAACCCCAACTTCAAAAGCATTTTATTCTTCTCCGTGTTTCACCCTTGAGGGTTGGTTCTCAGGAGCAAAAAACTCTCTGTTTGGAGTTTTAAACTTGCAGCATTAAAGTAACCTTAACAAGAAACAGAATAAGGAAAATCGTTTATGCTAGAATAATACTTACTGACGTGTTCATTCAGTAAATACCCACCCAGCTGCTGCTGTTCACGCATAGGAAATGTGGCCCCTGTCCTCGGAGGGGTCACAGTCCACACTGAGACAGTTAGGATGTTCCTATTCTGTCCATTTTAGGCGATGGAGGTTAAGGGGCTTGCCTAAAGTCACAAAGTGACAGCTAGAAAGAGCCAGAGCTGGAATTAAAATTAAGGTCTTTCTTCAGTAAATACTATGTTTCATTCTTAAGACTGCCTCTCTCTACTCTCCAGATGGAGGGACTTTCTCTGACTCTTGCTGTTAGAGACAAGAGACTATGCTTCCCTTATGCAGTCAGCGGTAGAAACTTGGCGGGAACTTAATAGGAATTCAGGACAACTAAGGTTTCTTCTGCAAAAGACATTTGCCACATTTATGCCTTGAATTTATCGCAGAAGCATTTAACCTATGTGTAAAGTGCTTGAGTTTCCTTCAAGTTTTGTGGGGGCTTTTTTGTTTTGAGATGGGATCTCACTCTTTTGCCCAGGCTGGAGTGCTATTGCACGATCATGGCTCACCACAGCCTCGACCCCCTGGGCTCAGGCAATCCCTCCCATCTCAGCCTCCTGAGTAGCTGGGACTACCACTGTACAAAGTCACATCAGGCCAAGTTTTCATTTTTTATAGAGATGGGATCTCCCTGTGTTGCCCAAGCTGGTCTTGAACTCCTGGCCTCATGCGATCCTCCCACCTCGTCCTCCCAAAGTGCTGAGATTACAGGCATGAACCACCTCACCCAGCCTCTTTCAAGTTTTTGTACAGTGCAAACTGGAGGAAAACATTTTTAAGTGGTGTTTCTGCCTTACCTATGTATGACAGGCAGTGCACATTATCTGACTTTCAAACATCTCTTTCATGTGACTTTCAAATATTTACTCTCACCAGAGTAAATACGATAGTCACTGTCATATGCTCAAAAATTATTTCATTTATTTTTAAAAGGCTTAGTAAAGCAGCTCACTCTTTTATCAGCACACAAAATGATTGGCCAAGGAAAAATTCTTGCCTAATCAGGGGGTAAAGGAAGCATCTCATTAATTCGAGGAAGACATTATGCCTATTAAGGCACAATCTTAATTGCACTGCAAAGAAAATAAAGATAGTGGTATAAGAACTGGAAAAAAACCCTCCATGTTCTATAAACCAATCAGTCACAGAGGCACATAAAGAAGAGGTTTTTTTAATCCTTTTTTTTGTAATCAGGTCTTCCAGAAGAGAAGTAAGAACTTTTAAGGTACAATAATTGTCTTCACAAGTCAGGAACTTCCAAGCGTGCTCAGCCTACGCAATGACTTGAGTTGGAATTCCTTTTTTTTGAAAAAGGACACACTCATCAATGTTGCTTTCAAGGCATCCTGATGCCTCTATTTTCTCTAACACCTGTAAGTGTGGGACATGCTTTTAATATCTTTGTGTGTCCTTCTGATTCTTGCCACTGGGACTTTTTCGGCATTTGGTTCATCGTGTCTCTCATTTTCGTTGTAATCTCTCTGATACAGATAAAAACAAAAGAATCCGGGCAGTGCAGGAAGAGAGCTATCTACAGACCTTTGGAACATCTTGATATTGTGTTGAGATAGCTCCTGCCGCTGGAGCCAAGTCTAGATACAAACAGGAGAGCCGATTCCTGAGAGCACTGATCCTTAGAGGACCAATACAGCATTGGAATGGGCAAGGAGAGCAGAGACGGCCAGCTGCAGTGGACTGGTGACTGCCTCGTGGAGAGGAGATAGAGGGAATGTTAAACACCGTTCAGTGCAGCAGTCACCAGCCACATGTGGCTATTTGGAGGGTTTGAAATGTGGTTCATCCAAAGAGTGGGCTGGATACCGTGGCTCACGCATGTAATCCCAGGGCTTTGAGAGGCCAGAGTGGGAGGGTCACTTGAGGTCAGGAGTTCCAGACCAGCCTCGGCGACACAGTGAGACGTCATAGCTACAAAAAAAAAAAATCAAAAAATTAGCTGGGCGTGGTGTCACTCACCTGTAGTCCCCGTTGCTCGGGAGGCTGAGGCAGGAGGATCTCTTCAGCCCAGGAGTTCAAGGCTGCAGTGGGCTATGATCATGCCACAGCACCCCAGACTGCACAACAGAGCAAGATCCCGTTTCAAAATAAAAAGCAAAACAAACAAAACACCCACAAGGTATGATGTCCTATAAGTGTTAAATATACACAAGATTTTCTATTCAAAAAGAGAATGTAAATATCTCTTTAACAGGTTTTATATTGATTACATGTTAAAACGATATGTTAGTTATGTTGTGCTAGATAAAATACATTACAAAAATCAGTTGCTCATTTTTGTGGTGTGACTATTAGAGAATTGAAATTATATAGATGACTGAAATTATATGGGACTGTGTTGTTACAGAGTGTCTAACTTGTCCTTACTCATCTGAAAAAAATGCATATATAAGGAGCAGAAAAGAGACACATTTCTCTGAAAAATTCTATCTTGATTGAGATTCCAAAGGGTAAATAGTACAGACAAAGGTTTGACTAAGGAGGCTTACGTTCATACTCATTCAAACTTTTTCTTCCTCCTAAATGTTCTAAATGGCTTTCCATGCTGTAACCTGAATAAAATCAGAAAGAACCTCCAAATCAAAATGAGTTCAACTTTATAGAACTTCTGGTTTACCTTCTCAGATCCAGGACATTCCAACAACGATCTCACTTGAAAGTGAAGAACCAACCTAAAGCAAACCATCAAAGATTGAAAATGCCATGTTTAGATCAGAGTGTAGCCCTATTCCCTATGCGGCCATAGTAATTTTATTCTTGGGTCATGTGAAAAAAATGACAGAATAGTAATTCTCAAGGCATTTTAATCCTGTTGAGATAGTTTGGGGGAGAAGCTTCTCACACTTGGATGCCATATGGAAGAACATCAATGCAATTTCACTAGTAATTACTCTAAAATAGCTTTGGCTCTAATTAGTGACACTTGAAGTGATCATCATAGTAATTTGTAGTTATCAAATTTCCATCAAAGAATAAGACAGATGCAGAAATTTTAAAATTGGAAGGGGCATCAGTAGTGTCATTTGTTTGATTACAAGTCACACCAAAAAATCAATATTTAAAAATTAGGGGCTTTCGATTTTCTACTCATGACCAGAAAACTACACGTGGACCATCCACAGCTGGTTTTGCTGCTCTGGGCTGCCGTTAGAGGTCCAGTCTCTTTATTTTTGTCTGCTAGATAATATTTAGCTAGTAGACATCCATCTTCACACCTATGACCTCATGGTTGCCAGAGGACTCTGGAACGTCCAGGTAGTGACAGTCCCTGTGTCAGGAGAGCGAAAGCCTTCCCAGAAACCCCTCAGCTCATGTCTCATTGGCCAGGACTGTGTCACATGACCAATCCTGAGTCAAGGGAGGCTGAATGAGCAAGTGGTTTTAGCTGGGCTCTTACTAGGAAAAGGGGGGTATGCACTTTGGTTAGATGATAGCAATCCTGCTGCAGAAGTATCTGGGAAGTTTCTTCAATCACCTCCGATGTAATGAACCTCAAACCACTGATAACACTGACAGCACTGCCCTTTGACAAGTATGAAAAAGCTGAAGAAGAAAAGGATGCAAACTCCCAAGAATCCATCAGATTTATAAACCTGGTTAGGGGCAAACAGGACTGAGAACTATTTTCTGTCTAAGCACTTGAGATCAGGTCTTGGTTGATTTTAACGATGGTTTTGTAAACAATTGGTACAACTAAGTTTGAAGAATAATGAACTGATCTAATGATCATCAGAATAATATTGAGCAAATGACATTTGATTATAAAAGGGCATCTATGAGTTTAATGTCCAGGAAAACAACTTGGAAAACACTAAGGGAAACAATTTGTCGAGTCCTAGTTTTCTGTGGATACTGTCTTCCACACAGCCTCTCTAACAAATTTAATTATTTTTCCCCCAAGGAATACATAAATAGTCCCTTCCAGTCTGATAATTAGAGTCAGTTGAATCACTGAGATACCACAATTATTGTGAACGTACCAAGAGGAAATGACATCACCCAGCCAGCCATTCATCCTGGAGCTTTATGGTTGTGTTTTAGGAGACCAGGAATGTGACTAGAGTCATTTCTATTTTTTGATCACCTTACAAATCTTTAAGCAGTGTTTCCAAGTTGTGAATCTTAACTCACAAGATAATTGTGAAATCATTTTTTTCAATAGGAATGGAATGGAATGATACAACAAAATAGACCAAGTGGTGTTAAGGGTGGTATTGTTCCAGTAAAACCTCCATTTCAGCCAGGCTCGGTGGCTCAGCCTGTAATCCTGCGCCTTTGGGAGGCTGAGGTGAGTGGATTGCCTGAGCCTGCGAGTTCGAGACTCGCCTGGGCAGCGAGACCTCATCTCTACAATAAATCAAAAAATCAGCCGGGCGTGGTAGCACATGCCTGTAATTCCGGCTACTCGGAAGGCTGAGGCGGAAGGATCACTGAAGCCCAGCAGGCGAGGCTGCGGTGGCCGGGAGCGGCCACTGCACTCCAGTCTGGGCGACTGAGTGAGACTACAACTCAAAAAAAAAAAAAATCTCCATTTCAGTTATATGTGTGTTTGCGTGTGTGTGTATGTGTGTGTGTATGGGCATAGTGTAAAATGAATGCCTCTCTGTGGGATGTGGTCACAAAAGTTTGAAAAATCACTCTGACTTAGCAGATTCAGAATACCTAAGAGAGTCCTTAGCATAGGTCACCCAAAAGAAAACGCAGCACTGAAAACAGCACAAGAACTCGAAACAAGAAATGAGCCCAGGAGAATGTAAGTCAGATGTAGGGTCATGCAACTTCCACACCTAGGCGTACATGGCAGGCAGCAGGAATAGGAAGAAAAAGGATGGAACATCTTTATCTTATCATAATTAATCTTAATTCAAGTTGGAGAAGATATAACACTTTAAGATCAAGGGATAAGGACCAAGCCGCCCCCGAGAAGGGACAACACTGATCTGAAAGGACTTTGAAGAGGCAGAAAGGTTGCAATTCTGCCCAGTCTTCTTCTATGAGCAGTGCCACCTACAGAAGAAAACTCAGCAGGTAAACAAGACTGTGCTGGCACATGTCACATGTAATTAGTTGTGTTTAGATTCCTAAATGAGCAGTTATCACTTTGTGTTGTTTTTACCCTTTGGTGTTCTAAAGTCATGAGTTGCCACTGTCAGGAACTGGCTGTGAAAACGCCCAGTACGATGGACCCTTTTTGTTTTCCGGAATTCGCCCCAGGAATGAATGCCTGGCAAGCAAAGGTGCCATAACCAAGGCACTGGTACCCATCATTTTACAAACGACACCCAAGCCAGAAGTGGCCCTGGATTGCGCGTTGTTGCACACGTCATGACGAGTGCTCCAGAAAGGTTGATGGTTCAGTGCCCACACCGAGATTCTGTCAACATCTGTTCAGTGTTTATTTGGTAAGAAGCCAAGCACTATGTTCTGTGTCCAAACTCACATGTACACGTGACAAATGCAAAACCACAGAGTTAACCAGACCTGTCCCCTTGAAGGTGGGTTTAGCCACCACCCAAGCCCAGGCCCTTGCCTGAAGCAGCTTTGAGCCAACACAGCATTCTCCCTAAGATAAATTCTATAAAATAGAGTTCTTCCATCTTATCATATTTTCAGGGAATGTTAACCTCTCTCTCTCTCTCTCTCTCTCTCTCTCTCTCTCTCTCTCTCTCTCTCTCTCTCTCAACATTCCGTCACTCAGATCACTCAGGTAATAGCCCTCATTCTGGGCTGTGTGTAAAACAAGAAGTCATAGATCATCAATGGTCCGTAGTGACCCTTCTTGCTGTCTTCACCAAGGCGATGAGGTCCTGCCACTCTCCCCCCTTTCACAGATTCTGCCCTGCTTGGATTTCGCCTTCCTTGATACCTGCTTAGCTACATAAAAAAGTCTGTGACACAAAAAGGCAAGCTATAATTTGTGCAATTTCTAAGGAATGTCCTTAGCTGTTCCCTTCCTTGAGAAGGCTGTGTTTCCTGAGATGAAACAAAATCCTCTAAAAAATCTAAGAATATCTAATACTTCTTGGGTAAATACCTAAATGAATTTTGAAAAGCAAACAGTCCTAATGCTGAGAAGGACCCTTGCTGGGTTTTAGGGGAGAGTCAATTCGTCTACTCCAGGGACAACGATTCTCTCTGTGCTCTCACCCGCCTGGCTTCCACCACCGCACGCGATCCCCGCCATCTCTCAGGAACAGCATGCTCCTCCTCTACTCCGGTTTAATTTGGTCATGATGCTGATCAGATGCTCCAAGTACCCACCAGAGGAGTAGCCAGCGACAGTGGGGTCTATCACTGAGACTGTTTGAACCGAAGCCTCCTGTGTCAAGAGGCAGGTAGATATGAACTGGGAACAGGGGTGACTCTCTGTGATGAGCTGAAGACCTGTCTGAAGTGGAAGAGAATGAAGGCAACTCCAAGTTACAAACAAAACCAAGAGAGGAAGGGGTGGAGGAAGGGAAGGAGCGAAGGAGGAAGAAAGGAAGGAAGAAAGGGGAGAGAGGAAGGGGGGAAAATGGGAAGGAAGAGGAGAGAGGAAGGAGGGAAGGAAGGAAGGAAGAAAGGGAGGGCAGAGAGGAAGGAAGGAAAGAAGGAAGGGAGGGAGGGAAGAGCAAACTGATGGCCTTTTATGAGTCTCTGAATAAAGTTCTTCCAGAAACCAGACGTCCCAGTATGTGAGCCAGTGCATTGTTTTTTATCTTCAATCCATGAATGTTGGGCTTCCGTCTCTTACTAGCAAATGAGTCTTGTTTGACACTTCATGTGAATTGCTTCCCTCTAAGCCTTTAATTCTGCTCTCCTCTGTTTTCCTGATTGCATTATGCCTGCCTCTTCACAGCACTACTCTCTTGGTGGGTGTCGCCCTTTAGACCTTGAGCCTCTACAAAGACTGGATTTCATCTCCTCTTTTTTTCTTTCCAGAAACAAGGTCTTACTCTGTCACCCAGATTGGAGTGCAGTGGCATAACCATAGCTCACTGTAGACTCCAATAACTGGTTCAAGGGATCCTCCCACTTCAGCCTCCTGAGTAGCTGGGACTACAGGCATGCACCACCACTCCTGGCTATTTTTCTTTTTTGTAGAGACAGAGTCTCACTATATTGCCCAGGCTGGTCTCGAACTCCCGGTTCAAGTGATCCTCCCATCTCGGCCCCCCAAAGAAGTGGGATTACAGGCATGAGTCAACATACTCATTCTCTGCCTCTTTTTTATATTGCTAAGTCCAAAGCAGTGCCTAGCACATGACAGATATTTGGTAGAAGTCTACCAAATAATGTTTCTTAAATGAATGCCAAAGAAACTGCCTAGTGAATTATAAAAGTTATGGACCTGTTTTACTTCACCTCTGGGGGCCCTGTAAGAATAAGAACATCTCCCTTTGTGGCTAATTCATTAATGAATGCTTTTATTTGCTCAACAAAAGTGTATTGACTACCTGAGATACAACGCTGTAAAACCAAAACCTAGATTGTCACTGTTTACATCAACCATTTAAAATTGGACTTAGCTCATAATGCCATTAGATACAGGAAACTGGGCTTCGAAAATGTGATATATCACAGAAACTGAAAAATGAGTTCCACATGTTCTCATTCCTAAGTGAACCTCGAACAATTATCATAATACTGTAAAAAAGGGATTGGCAACAGTGGGAAACTGCCAGGGGAGGGGGAAGTGGGATTGGCAGCCTTGAGGAAATGGCAGGAGATAGGGGGGCACATCTCATCCACAAGGGTACCTGCAGAACGAACATTTGTATGCCTAATCCTGAATTGTACCCCACACCCTTAAAATTAATTTTAAGAGAAAATGTGAAATGTGATACATGCAGACCAATATTTTTATCATGTTTCTTCTATGCTTCTAAATTTTCCAAATTCTTGTAGCATTTCCAGCACTGTAAAAAACTCTGTATGTGTATATTCTCTAGGGTTGCTGGCATTGTCAGAAGCCTAGAAGTAGGCAAATTAAGGACAATAATTTGCATCAATAAATGCTGACAAAAATCACTGCAAGATTTGCAACCTGTGAAACCTCTGGGGAATCCTAAAATGTTTAATCCATAAGTATTTGATGTTGCCATTTCAGGGCCAGAGCAGACATCTGAAAACTATCTTCATAAAACTGTCCGTAAAACCAGATAATTATCTCCAGGATTTCACTGTGCTGATCATGTAAGCAGATTCATCTGTTTAAAAACCCACTCAACATTACATTCTCATTCTAGCTAGGTGAAGAGTTGAGCAGATCTGGACTATTTCATCAGGGCAAAGGTAGCAGTCTCGGAGAGGAGGGAAGCCCTAAGGGACCTGAGTTGTGTCATCTTTAAAATGTCAGACAAACTAACATTTCTGGAGATTGCAGAGAGATCATCCACACAATGGTAAGAACAGATAGTAACAGTTTCTAAGGATCCCTCTGCTCCTGTAGCCGGAGGTCAAGTGGCTAGCCAAATTAACATAAGTGAAACGAATGCAATTCTAGGTACCATAAAACTCCCAGAAGTGGTACAGGAAAATCATAATTGTACAGAATTCTCTTTTCCTGCAAAGGTAATAGAACCCTGTGGACCAGTAGATCAAGTTTTGGATGTTTTCTCGACAGAGAGTTCATCGTCATAATTCTGCTTCTGTGGTCAGATATTTTGGGCTTCCCAAAATATTTCCAAGGAAATCAGCAGTCCTCTCTATTCCAGCTACATAGATGTGTGAGGCCACCACAGACAAAACTCAGACAAAAGAATCCAGCTATGTCTCTTAATCCATACACAAAGAAATGAGTAAAAATGTAAAATAAGGCCACTCTGGGCACTAATTTTGTTTTACTCTAGAAAACAAAATTTTGTTAAAAAAAAGTTAGCTATGTTAATATGTAATTGGGTTGCTATGATAACATTTAAAAATTTTTTTTAGATTGGAAAATATAGGTCATTTTGAAAGTAAGAGAGAAAGAGAGAGAGAGAGAGAGAGGGAGAGAGGAGATTCACCTCCCCAAGGTAAGGAAGGGGGCCAAAGCTTAGGAAAACACGGCGGCCCAATGAACACATGGCCTAGCCAGTGCTTAACACAAACAATGACCTAAATAAATTTTAAGACAAGCATTTTTAAAGTGCCCAATTTTTAATTTCTATTAGAGTCAATATCACAAATATAACACATAAAAATAAAAGCACTTTGTGGTTCTTAGCAATTTTTAAGAAAATAAAGAGGCGCTGACATCAGAAAGTTTGAGAACTCCTGAAATATACTTTCTAGTCAAATTTTCAGTATTGCTCCAAAAGTTTGATGCTTCTTAAGCCTAGTTTCTCTTTTTTTTTTTCTTTTTCCTTTTTCTTTCTTTCTTTTTTTTTTTTTTTTTGACTCAAAGTCTCACTCTGTCACCCAGGCTGGAATGCAGGGGTATGATCATGACTCCCTGCAGCTTCAACCTCCTGGGCTCAGGCTGTCCTTCCACCTCAGCCTCCTGAGTAGCTGGGGCTGCAGGCATGTGCCATCACGGCCAGCTTTTTTTTTCATTTTTATGCAGACAAGGTCTTGCTATGTTGCCCAGGCTTGTCTCGAACTCCTGAGTTCAAGCAATCCTTCCACCACAGCCCCCCAAAGTGCTGGGATAAGAGGCAGGAACCACCGTACCTGGCCTTAGGCCTATTTTTTTCTTTACCTTTTCATTTTTGTATTGTTTTGTTTTGTTTTGCTTTTTCAGAGCCATAATCTGCTCTGATTTCCTCTTGATTGTATGCTTCATCAGTTCTCTGAGCTGTAAGCCACTACAGGAATCTTACCAATTCGGTAGATAAATCACAACAAATGAACAATGATTGAGGACCTGCTATGCGCAGGGTGTTATGTAGGTTCACAAAGACCAGATGTCCCTGTACCAAGTCCTTCACTGGGGATATTTGGGCTGTAATGAATTTACAGTATTTAATGCATAAGCCATTGTCGCAGATCTAGACTACACAGGTGAAAGAGTATGTTTCTGAGCACATCCAAGACAAATGCCAAACTTTCTTTGGACAATGAACTCTGTCGTTTAAAATAAGAACCTGATTATTTCTTTCCAGGACTTGTAAAGTGTGTGGCTACTGGTACTTCACCGATGTGGCCCGTGCTCTTTTTAATCATAACAGGACAAGTTAAAACACTGATTCCTAATTTCAAATGATATGAACACACTTCCCACAGACCTGGCCATTGCCAACGGCTTATGGCATAGTCTCCAATTGCGTATAATGCTTGAAGATAGGAGTAACCAGTTGTCTTGCTTCAAGGCTATTAGGAAGATCATAAACTAACTATGCATAAGACAAACAGAAAATATAAGGAGTCACATTCTGGGGATGAAATTTCATCACTGGGTCTTTTAACCACGTTGTCAAGGTGCCTATGGGATTATGACCCCTTGGGTCCGGTTTGAAGGATTTCGTGTAATTCAACTAAAACACAGTCTGTATTTGACGATTCATGACAGCGAAAGTATTTGCATGAAGGTGACTACCTGCTGAGAAAGTCTTTGAACCAATATACCCTACTGTGTACTCTGTGAATCTCCTTAAATGTTTTTTGGGTTTTTTTGAGTTGGAGTCTCACTCGGTCGCCCAGACTGGAGTGCAATGGCCACTCCTACCACCACAGCCTCGACCTGCTGGGCTCCGGCGATCCTTCCGCCTCAGCCTTCCGAGTAGCCGGAATTACAGGCATGCGCTACCACGCCTGGCTGATTTTTTTATTTATTGTAGAGATGAGGTCTCGCTGCCCAGGCGAGTCTCGAACCCACGGGCTCAGGCAATCCACTCACCTCAGCCTCCCAAAGGCACGGGATTACAGGCTGAGCCACCGACCCCGGCTAAATCTCCTTAAATGTATACAGAGATGGTTACCCATTTTGTAAACAAATTATAGGCAATTAGTAAATTCTAACTAGTTGGTTGTAACTGCCATTTTAAAAATTTTACTTTTATAAAGATGGAGATAGGGTGGGGCACACAGGCTCACACCTGTAATCCCAGAACTCTAGGAAGCTGAGATGGGAGAAACATGAGTCCAGGAGTTCGAGACCAGCCTGACACCATAGTGAGACTTGTCTCTACCAAAAAAAAATTTGTTTTTAATTAACCAGGCATTGTGGCACTTGCCTGTAGTCCCAGCTACTTGGGAGGCTGAGGCAAAGGAGCCCACGAGGTCAAGGCTGCAGTGATCTGGGATCATGCCCCTGCAATCCAGCCTAGGTGACAGAGTGAGACCCTGACTCAAAAAAAAAAAAAAAAGAAAGATCGAGACGTGGTTTCACTATGTTGCCCAATCTGGTCTCAAACTCCTGACCTCAAGCAATCCTCCCACCTTGGCCTCCCAAAGTACTGGGATTACAGATATGATCCACCATAACTGCCAAGACAATAACAGCCTTTTTTTTGCATTATTAGAGAAATAACTTTTGTCATGCTTATGGATTTGTACATTTTATTTTATTAAATAAATAATCTATCCGTGATTTCTAGAAATGTCACAGTACTCTTGGATAATTATACCATTTGAAGTCATTTCAGATAGTTTGGTTTGAACAGAACTGAGGAAAGAGCAGACGCTTGTGCCTCTTGATTTTTTGCTTAAAAACAAATTACTATTTATTAAGTAGAACTGTTCAATAAACATAATTCATTAGGTGATAAATGCTTTCAACATATTGGGTGTAATATTTAGTTTGATGGTGAAAACATATTGGTAACTACTTTATTACCTGAAAATTTTAATGCCACAATTGTTAAGATGAGAAAGAAATTAAAGTCAGACAATAATCCCCATTCGAATCTTCTGAACAAGGTAACTCATTATTTAAAGTGGTTTTCCACAAAAATAATGATCGAGCTTGGGAACTGGGATGCGTTCAGCTGAATCCTCTTATTTCTTTTTCCCCTCACCTTCCTCTTCATCTTTCCTTCCTCTGCCTCCTTCTTTTCTATGTCTCTTTTCTCTTCTCTCAGATTCATCATTAAATAATATTTCCGGGTGCCCTTTGTCACATTGTAAAACCCAAAAGTTATTCCATGTGTTTACCTGGTTGAAAGTGATCCCTAGCCAAGTGTGATGGCTAACGCCTATAATCCCAGCACTTTGGGAGACTGAGGCGAGATTGCCTGAGTTCAGGGTTTGAGACCAGCCTGGGCGAAAGGATTGCCTGAGCAGAGAGTTTGAAACCAGCCTGGGCAACATGGCGAGACCTTGTCTCTACAATAAATAAACAAAAATTAACTGGACGTGGTGGCATGCACCTATAGTTCCAGCTACTTGGAAGGCTGAGGAGTTAGGACCTTTTGAGCCCAGCAGGTCAAGGTTGCAATGGCCGTGAGAGTTCCACTGCATTCCAGCCTGGGTGACAGTGAGACTCCGACTCAAAAAAGAAATTGGTCCCTGTGCAATATTTACAGTTTATAGTGAGACAATAAGCCCTTAGAGTTTGATTAGAGGCTGAGTCACGGAGCCTGGCCACAGATGTCTTTGGTCAAAGATTGGCATGTAAGCAAAAATCACTTATATCCAATTATATTTCTTGAAACCCTTGGAAAGTAGGTGACATCATAAATATCTCACGTTGCTGATGTCTCATGCCATCAAAGACTTAAGGTCAGATGATTTTCAGTCCTGGAATACTATCAATAGAAGGCCAGATCATGCCTGGCTAAGCCAATTAGGAGGGCATAAGCTTTTCCATTTTTTGAGAGCTTTTCCTCAGGTCTCAAACGCTGGAATTTCTCTCGTGTCACTAAAAGCTCACTGATGATGTTCAGCATCACTAATCACCAGAGAAACACAAATGAAAACCACACTGAGATATCATCTCACCCAGTCGGAATGGCTGTTATTAAAAAGTCAAAAAAATAACAAATGTTGGCTAGTATGCAGAGAAAAAGGAATGCTTATACACTGTTGGTGGAAGTGTACATTAATACAAACTCAATGGAAAACAGTATTGAGATTCCTCCTCCCCTCAAAAAAAAATAGAACTATTGTTCTATTCAGCTGTCCCACTGCTGGGTATCTACCCAAAGGAAAAGAAATTATTATATCAAAAAGACATCTGTGCTCATATGTATATTCATAATGCAAAGATATGGAATCAACCTATCTATCAACAGATGATTGGATAAAGAAAATGTGGTATAGATACATCATGGAATACTATTCAGTCAGAAAAAAGAATGGAATCATGACTTTTGCAGCAACATGGATGTGACTAGAAGTCATGATCCTAAGTGAAACAACTCAGAAACAGAAAGTCAAATGCCACATGTTCTCACTTATAAGTGGGAGCTAAATGATATGTGCATATGAACACAGTGCAGACTAATAGATACTGGAGGGTGAACAGGAGGAAGGGAGTTGGGGTGAGAAGTGACTTAATGGGCATAATGTGCATTATTCAGGCGGTGGGAACACTCAAAGCCCAGACTTCCCATTATGTGATATAGCTACAAGAAGGGACCCTCAAAAACTGGGAACTTATTTATTTAAAAAGTGTATTTATTCTTATATGTTTAAACTTCAGTCACCTTCAAAGTACTCTCCATTGGATGCAGTTGAGACGCTTTGCCCACTGCTTGAAACAGTTTTTGAACTTGTCAGTTTTGATGCCTTTTAGTGTTTCTGCCATTTTTTGTTTCATTTCTTCCACAGCAGCAGAATGTTTCCCTTTGAGGACTTGTTTCATCTGGGGAAACAAAACAAAGTTGCTCAGGGTAAGATTGGGTGAATAGGAAGAGTGGGGCATGGGGATCAGGCCATTTGGGGTCAAAAACTGCGGGACCCGGCCGGGCTTGGTGGCTCAGCCTGTAATCCCAGCACTTTGGGAGGCCGAGGTGAGTGGATTGCCAACCCGCCTGGGCAACTTGGCAAGACCTCATCTCTACAGTAAGTCAAAAATTAGCCGGGCGTGGTAGCGCGCGCCTGTAGTTCCAGCTACTCGGAAGGCTGAGGCGGAAGGATCACCGGAGCCCAGCCGGTGGAGGCTGCGGTGGCCGCGAGCGGCCACTGCACTCCAGTCTGAGTGACAGAGTGAGACTCCAACTAAAAAAAAAAAAAAAAACCTGTGGAACCCCCAGCAAGATGTGGGCAGGTGCACTTGTAAATTACCCATCAGGAAATGGGCAAACGCATTGAAAGAATCTTCAGAAAAAATTCACTGAAGCTGAGCGCAGCCTCTCACAACAAAGCTAGCCGGTACAATGATGCCAATGGGTTCCTAGAATACTTTCCTGGGGAGGAGCTTATACCACAAAGGGCCGGCTCTCCAAAAGATAATTTCAGGGCTTTATTCCTGACCCCCTTCCCCCTGCCCCCACCCCAGTATGTAAGAAAACTAGGCCAGGCGCAATGGCTCAAGCCTGAAATCCCAGCACTTTGGGAGACCAAGGCGAGAGGATTGCCTGAGCCCAGGGGTTCGAGACCAGCCTGGGCAACTTGGTGAGACCTCGTCTCTACAATACATATTTTTTTTAAAAAAATAGCTGGGCATGGTAGCACGAGCCTGTAATTCCAGCTACTTGGAAGGCTGAGGCGGAAGGATCGCCTGAGCCCAGCAGGTCGAGGCTGCGGTGGTCATGAGCTGTCACTGCACTCCAGTCTGGGCGACAGAGTGAGACTCTGACTCAAAATAAATAAAGAAAGAAAATAAAGAAAACTGCATTTGTATCCCTTACCTTTATACAAAAAGTAAAAGCTTACTGATGCACTTTCTGAGGTAAGAATGAGAAGAGCTCTTTAAACTGTCTCCACGAGGAAGCGGAAACATAGCATCAAATCTGAAAAGACGATGCAGTGTCAAAAGTCAACCAACTGCCCTGCAATACGTTAGGATACAATTACCCTGGTAAGTCCAGCCTGGCACTCCCATGACTTCTGAAAGGAAACGTGTTGATAGCTGATATCTGATGCTTATTTGTCTGAAACTCTCACGAAAAGGAGATTTGAAGCAATTTTGTAAAGCATTCAGAAAGAAAACCATTTTAGGACCTGAAATATCTAAAGATCATGTGTCAAAGTCATTTACGATAGGGGACCCCCAAAAAACTGGAATTATGTTTTGGAGGGTAGGCCCCTTGGAGTACAGGCTTCCCCCACCAGGTAAGTGTTCTGGGAACCCATCAGCATCAGTGGACCAGTGAGCATTGGTGAGAGAAGCAGAGAAACTGCGTTCGGCTTCAGTGCACTTTTCTGTGGCAAACAGGCAACTGGTTCTTCCACCATGACAACGCACATGCCCATACCACACTGAGTGTTCAGCAGTTTTTGACCAAAAATGACATGAACCCCACGCCCCACCCGCCCTGTTCACCCGATCTCGCCCCCAGCAACGTTTTTTTGTTGGTTTCCGGGGTGAAAAAAGTCTTCAAAGGGAAACATTTTGCCCACTTGGAAGAGGTGAAATTAAAAAACTGCAGAAGTACTAAAAGACATCAAAACGGACACGTTCAGACCGGGAGCGGTGGCTCATGCCTATAATCCCAGCACTTTGAGAGGCCAAGGGGAGAGGATTGCCTGAGTCCACAGGTTCAAGACCAGCCTGGGCAACTTGGTAAGACCTCATCTCTACAATAGATCAAAAGATTAGCCAGGCATGGTGGCGTGTACCTGTGGCTTCAGCTACTTGGAAGGTTTAGGAGGAAGGATCACCTGAGTCCAGCAGGTCGAGGCTGCGGTGGCCGGGATGGTACCACAACCCTCCAACCTGGGTGACAGAATGAGATTCCAACTCAAAAAAAAAAAAAAAATGGACGAGTTTAAAAACTGTTTTGAGCAGTGTAGAAAACATCTCAACAGGTGTATGGCATCAAATGGAGAAAACATTGAAGGTGACTGAAGTTTAAACATCTAAGAATAAATACACAATTTTTTATAAATAAATTCCAGCCCGCCCACGCTTGTATTTTCCAAATTATTGTTTTTATTAAAAAAATTTTTTTAGAGACGGAGTCTCACTCTGCTGCCCAACTGGAGTGCAGTAGCACTATCATGGCTCACTGTAGCTTAGAACTCTTGAGTTCAAGCAATTCTCCTGCCTCAGCCTCCCTAGTAGCTGTGACTACAGGTGTGCACCACCATGGCTGGTTATTTTTGGTTTTAATTTCTTGTAGATACCAGATATCACTGTGTTGTCCCCTGTTCTTAAACTCTTGGTAACAAGTGATCCTCCTGCCCTGGTCTGCCAAAGTGCTAGGATTATAGGTGTGAGCCACTGCACCCAACCTTTAAGTTATTTAAATGAGGGATTCAATTCTTTGTTTGCTCATACAGAAACATCAATGAATTTTGTGTTTGGGGTTTCTTTTGTTTGTTTGTTTTTCATGTCATCAGAAGAATCATCAATATCATAAGTAAACTCTGAAAAAAATTGAATCCTGTATCAAGCAACCACACATTGAATATTTACTTAAACACCATGTGTCACCCAAGGTATTACACAATGATACATACAATACATTCAATTCTTATAGTTTAGTGGTCCCCAACCTTTTTGGCATCAGGGACTGGTTTCATGGAAAACAGTTCTTCCACAGACGAGGAAGGGGAGGCTGATTTTGAGATGATTCAAGTGCATTACATTTATTGCACACTTTATTTCTATTATGATTACATTGTGATATAGAATGAAATTATTATACAACTCACATGACGCAGAATCAGTGGGAGCCCTGAGTTTGTTTTCCTGCAACTAGATGGTCCCATCTGGGGTGTGATAGGAGACAGTGACACCCGCAATGTGTTGCTTATGTCCAGTCTACTCCGTGATCTCGTGTTGATTGCTGTCACTGCAGAAAACTTTGCTCACAAAGATCAGATGTCGGAAATGGAAGCAGGCTTTTCAGTGCTGATCTGACACAGAGGCAGAGCTCAGGCAGTCATGCAAGCGATGGAGAGCGGCTGAAAATACAGATGAAGCTTCTCTGGCTGGGCCACTGCACACCTCCTGCTGTTCCACCCAGTTCAAGTCCTGATCCGTGGCTCTGGGTTTGGGGCCCCCTGCTATTGTTCATTGTTTCTTTGCTAAAATCGTCATCCATTTCTTTTTTAAAAATAAATCTTTAAGTTCAAAATGATGTATTAGTCAAAATTCGATAAAAATCTTAAAGTTGAGGCTAAGATCAGTGGCTCAACCTGTCATCCCAGCTCTTTGGGAGGCCGAGGCGAGCAGATTGCCTGAGCCTGTGGGTTCAAGACCATCCCAAGCAACTTGGAGACACCTGGTCTCTGCAATAAATAAAATAAAAATTACCCAGGTGTGGTAGCACACACCTGTAGTTCCGGCTACTTGGAAGGCTGAGGTGGAAGATCACCAGAGACCAGCAGGTCGAGGCTGGGGTGGCCGTGAGCGTGCCACTGCACTCCAGCCTAGGCGACAAGAGTGAGACTCCAACTCAAAAAAAAAAAAAAAAAAAATCTTAGCGTTGGAATGGACATTAAAGGACATGTAACCTACTCTTTTAACAAGGTACAATTACCTCATGCTTTTCTCAGACGACAATGCCATACTTTTATACACGCCATTTTGCAATTATGAAATCGTATCACAAGTGAGTTTCCCAGAGTATTCAGAACAAAGCACAAAGTTCTTGAATCTCATATTTTAAAATTTGTACATAAACTCGTTAGCCAGAAAGTACGGGTTGAATTACTCATATTGGATTTTCTTGGCAGTGAGTTTGTCTTTTCTAAGCAGTGCCCTGCCAAAATCTCCAGCTGCCCACCTGGTGCCGTTCCTCAGAAAGCCATCATATCTTTTTATCAGTTGACTAAACAAGAAACCAAATAAAATCAGTTTTTTTAATCAGGTAAGTAACTTGGAACATGTAAGAGATAGGTTACTGCATATTTAATTATTATTATAAATTAAATCAAGTATGAATATGATATTTATAGAAAGAAACAGAAATAGGTCACATAAAGAATATTTACTTCTGGGGATTGCTTCAGAGTTCATATCACAATCATTTATTTTACCTATGGGCAGTATTCATTCTGAAAACCTCAGTGCCTTGGAAGTTATGAAAAAAAAAATTAATGGCACTGTTTTGTCTCAATTTGACTAAATTCAGCATAAAAAAGAAAGAGAGAATTTTGAAAATTAAAGACTTTTTTTTCAATTACCTGGTGCCAAATGACTGAATTCACTGAACTTTTCAATTAGTTATTTGGGTGGCACATAGACAGACATTAGTTTCACAAGGAATATGTAATGCATATTAAAGATTATAATTAATCATTCCACATTTGAGATCAAGGCCATTTATACTCATAACTTTTCTTCTGCCTTCCAGGAAGAACAAGTTAAGATTAAAATAGAATGAAAAAAGATGATCATGTTTCTGAAAAGGAGCAGATAATAGTAAGTTAGATTGCTGAAAATATTTAACAAAGGAACTAAGAAGCAAGCCATGGGTATCTGCTGAGTATCTAATACCAAATGTGCTATGTATGAGACAGGACCCCCAAAAATAGAATTATCTTTTTTTTTTTTTTTTTTTTTAGTCCGAGTCTCACTCTGTCCCCCAGGCTGGAGTGCAGTGGCACAATCAGGGCCACCCCAGCCTTGACCTGCTGGATTCAAGCGCTCCTTCAACTAAACCTTCCAAGTAGTAGGAGCTACAGGTGCGTACCACCACACCTGGCTAATTTTTTTATGTATTGTAGAGATGAGGTCTCACCAAGTTGTCCAGGCTTGTCTCGAACCCCTGGGCTCAGGCAATCCTTCCACCTCCACTTCTCAAAGTGTTGGGACCACAGGTGTGAGCCACAGCACCCTTTTGGAGGGTGGGCCCCTTGTAGAACTTTCAGAATTTGTTCCTCTGGATCAAACGGCCAACCAAGGCTTTTATCGGAAGGTTTTGAGAAGGTTGCGTCACACGATTTGTAGCAAACAGGTGACTTGTTCCTCCACCATGACGATGCCACCTGCTCACGTGGTGCTGAGTGTTCAGCAGTTTTTAAACCCAAACAGCATAAGCCCTGCGCCTCATCTTTCCTATTGACCCAATCTTGTCAGAGTGGCTTTTTTTGTTTGTTTCTCTGGATGAAAAGCATCCTCAAAGGGTAATGTTTTGCGGATGTGGAAGAGGTGAAACAAAAAAACGGCAGAAGCACGAAAAGACATCAAAATGGTTTAATGAATCAAAAAGTTCAAAAACTGATTTGAGCAGTGGAAAAAACATGTCAATAGGTATATTGCACCAAACAGAGAGTACTTAGAGGGTAACTGAATGTTAAATATGTGAAAATAAATATACAACTTTTTATAAATAAATTCTGGATTTTGTGAGTCCCCCTCATATTTTTAAATTATTTTTCTTTGCTTGTCCTATTTAATCTGCTTGGAATTCTCTTTCCTACCAGGTGAACCCTCATCTCTCGCTTTGAATGTGACTTCTTAAAGCATCCTCCAAGTCAGTATTTTTTTTTTTTTTTTGAGTTGGAGTCTCACTCTGTCGCCCAGGCTAGAGTGCAGTGGCACACTCACAGCCACCCAGCTTCTATCTGCTGGGCTCCGACAATCCTTCTGCCTCAGCCTTCCAAGTAGCCAGAACTACAGGGATGTACTACCACGTCCAGCTAATTTTCGATTTGTTGTAGAGATAAGGTCTCGCCAAGTTGCCTGCGCTGGACTCAAACCCGCAGGCTCAGGTAATCCACTCACCTCAGCCTCCCAAAGTGCTGGGATGACAGGCTGAGCCACCAAGCCCAGTCTTATTTTATTTTTTAGAAACAGGGTCTCACTTTGTCACCTGGGCTGGATGCAGTGGCATGACACAGCTCACTGGGACCTCCAAATCCTATATTCAAGTGATCCTCCTACCTCAGCCTCCACACCACCATGCCCAGCTAATTTTTTTTTAATTGTAGAGATGGGGTCTCACTATGTTACCCAGGCTTGTCTTAAACTCCTGGCTTCAAGAGTTCCTCCTACCTCAGTCTCCCACTGTGTTGGGATTGCAGGCATGAGCCACTGCACCGGGTCCCAAGTCAATATTAATCACAGACTCCTCTGAGCTCACTTATTTACTGCAGCCCTTGCCAGTTATTCTGTAATTGTGACCTCTTATTCATCTTTGTATCCCTAAGTACTTAACGCCATTCCTCTGTAAGAGAAATGCCTCCTGAAACCTCTAAAAGAGCAGCTCTCCAAGTACAATCCAGGGAACTTGCTAGAAATGCACATTTGCAGGCTCCACCCTGAACTGACTTGAACTGGGAACTCCAGAGAGGGCTGGGAGTGTAGGGGCAGGGACCGCAGTGGGTTTCACAAGCCCTCCAGGTGATCCCAATGCATGTATTCAGCTTTATCACTGAAAGAAATTTTCCTCCAAGGGGAATTGCAGCTGGCGAGAGGACGCTGGGCCCTCTTCCCCTGACTTTAAACTTGTCCTTGGGATTCCACCACCCTGACTCATGGCTGCTGTCACACGGCTTCCTCTTGAGAATGCCATCCAAAGGTGCAGAAGGGTGGTGGGGATTTCACAGAGAGGGAGATTTGCAGAGAAGCCGATTATCCCCTCGCTAACTTTAACCAAGAGAACCACTGTTCTACTCCGTGCCCTGAAAAAGGAGCGATTCTGATATCCTGGAACACCACCATGGCATGACATGTGGCCGACTCAGACACCCTGTGGGTCAAATCGTGTTCCCAAACACACGTCACACAGCAAACCCACCTGGATGGCACAGGAGTGGCCCTCGGGGTGCACTGACAGGGGTCTGGCTGACCGGTTGGAAGACCAAGCAGGTTATTGAAGTTTTCTAGCCTCTTGTTTCCATAAAATGATATCCATGGCTATCTACATGCTAAATAAGATCATCTCTGGGAAGACCCTTTTTTTTTTTTTTGAGTCAGGGTCTCACTCTGTCACCTGGGCTGGAGTGCAGTGGCACGATCACAGCTCACTGCAGCCTCGACTTCATAGGCTCAAGCGATCTTCCACCTCAGTTTCCCAAGTAGCTGGAACTACAAGTGCATGCCATCAAGCCCAGCTAATTTTTCAATATTTTGTATAGATGAAGTCTTGCTGTGTTGCCCAGGCTGGTCTTGAACTCCTGGGCTCAAGCAATCCTCCAGCCTGGGCCTCCCAAAGAGCTGGGATTACAGGCATGAGTCACTGTACTTGGCCAGAAAGGCACTATATTTATAAGCTAGAAAGCATTAAAAAAATCTTGTCATATATACATGACAATTACAATTTAAATGTATCATGTAGACAGACATTATATATAATTTAAAATATATAAATAATTAAAATAATCATACAATAGTAAGGCTTGCTTGCTGTTAAAACTTATCTAGCAAGTGTTAATCATATTCCCAATGACAAATATCATTACTGAAGTTTATAAAATAATAATAAATGTCAATATCTGATAAATTTTACTTTTTATAAATATGTTGCATTTTTCTTACTTTAAAATAATATGCTTTCATTGGAGAAATCATAGAAAGTTTGGGGGGAAAAAGAAAAATCACTTGTAATATCCTAATCAGAAATAAACAGTTAATATTTTCCATTTTCTATACATTTCTGATATATAATTATAATCCTACAGCAGTTAGTGTATTATAATGTGCTATATTCACTAAGTAACATATTCTGAATCTTTTTTCATATTTGGAAATATTCTTCCACAAAGTTATTTCTACTAGATGCATATATGCACAGTACTCTATTATATGGACTTCTATTTACATTTATTTACTAATAATTAAGTCTATTTATTTTACCAGTATTCTTTGTTGAACATTTAGATTGTTTCTGGGGCTTCACAATTTAAAATGTATATTTTATATATTCATTATTTTACCATCTCTGTTTCCTGAGGATAAATTCTTAGAAGCAAAATTGCTAAGTTTGTGTTTGTACACTTCTAAGATGTTTGAATCTTTGTCCCAAACTGCTGTACCAGAAAGTTGTGTGCATTTGCATCTCATCCAGCAGCAAATGAAAGCCCTTGACTTCTCACCATGTTGCCCAATGCAGTGTTACTATTTCTTTAAACTTTGCCAATTTTGCAGGGGTACAATGCTATCATATTTTTGTTTCTGTTTACATTCATCGAATTACTACAGAAGTTAATACAACTAAATTATTGAGAGTATTTCAAGCTTAAAATGGGAAAATTATCATTTCATTTATCAGAAAGAAGTAAGATCAGAAAATAACTTAGATCTTTTAACTATACATGATGAATAGTTAATTGTATGTATATAAACATGAATATAGATGATAAAGATGTAGATTGGTGCAAAAGACGTTATGCATTGAGGTTATCTTTTATTATCACCTTACAGGTTCGGGTTTAGCCTTAAGATCTTTTAAATAAAGTTCAGTGCAAGTAATTTTATTAGGATTATGCTTACCTTTAACAGGTATCTTTTATGCTACTCTTGTCATATGTACCCTTAAAGAATGTCAATATCAAAGTATGTTAATATTAGAGGATATAAGAATGCAATAGTAAACAGCAATTGTAACCTTGTTTTCAAGTCAATGTTATTACAGTGATATCTTTAATTTGCATCATTACAATTTGTACATTCTTTTCCAGGTGGATTACATTTTACATATGGCTAAAAAAATCGCCAATATTTTTGCAGCATTTCTTGAAATCTATGCACTTTGCTTCTCTTCTGCAATTTACTACTCTAATTCAAAAATGAGAACTTTGTGTCTTCATAAATGTGGTCCAAGTTAATTCTAAGACGCTCTTTATTTTCTCGAGGTTGGAAAGGAACCACCATGACTATTTTAACGAGTACTTACTAATGCCTTTGTTGTTATTTTTAGCTTTCAAGTATTAAAAAAAAAAACAAGGGTTGACCATACATCCAACAGTAGCATTCTCTATTTGTAAGTTTTTAAATAGGATCACAGAAAGATGAGAAATGAGTTTGCTTGAAGTAGATTAACCCCATGAACGGCATAGCAATGGACTTGGAAGTTATAGATATTGAGTTAGAAACTCAGTGAGATTAAGTTTGAGAGATTAAATCCAAAAAGGAAAAAAAGGAAAAAACTTGTTGGGAATCTACCATATACAATGTAACATGCCTGAGGTTTTACATAAATTGATTCATATTTCAAATGCTGGTTCTCTAGAGAACACGATGTGAGTTATACAATACCTGCACATACAAACACATACGAGGGAGACACAAAAAAACCAGTTATCTTTTGGAGGTGGGCTCCTCATAGTACAGGCTTCCCTTACTAGGTAAGTGTTCTAGGAACTCATCGGCATCAGTGTACCAACTCGCATTATTGTGAGAGGCTGTGTTTGTCTGCAGTGATTTTTTTTTGGAGATTCTTTCAACACATTTGCTTGTTTTGTGATGGATGATTTACGAGCACCTGTCCACACCATGCTGAGTATTCAGCAGTTTTTGACCCAAACAGCATGACTCCTTTGCCCCACCTTCCCTATTCACCTGATTTCTCCCCAGAAATTGTGTTTGTTTGTTTGTTTCCCTGGATAATAAAAGTCCTCAAAGGGAAACATTTTACCAATGTTGAAGAGTTGAAACAAAAAACGTCAGAAGCACTAAAAGGTGTCTGGATTGATGAGTTCAAAAACCATTTTGGGTAGTGGAAAAAGCATCTCGAAATGTGTATTGTATCAGAGAGTACTTTGAAGGCAACTGAAGTTTAAACATGGATGAATAAATACACAATTTTTTAAATAAATAAAGTTCAGTGTTTTTTGGGTCTCCCCTATTATACCCAAAAGTTTTTTCTCCATAAGGAGGCTTACAGATTTTTTAACTTACTTTTCATCCATTTATAGTCGCCAGTGTTTACCCTATAAACCTAGAATGTATTTTTAAATGTGTCTCTTTAACTACCTCTTAGAAAGCAGCGACACCTCTGGTGCAGGGCCCCATGGTTATGAGAACCACCTGAGTTGCAGAGACTGTGACGGTTTCCAACGTGCATCTACAATCCATATGCAGAAAGGACGCTTTCTCGCTCTTCTACACATCCAATCCTCCACCCTGACACCATAGGCTTCTCCCATAACCACCTGCCATGTAGATGTTCTCCATGTGACAAACCACAGCCACTGCCAACTGCCCAGATCTACCATGTTCCCCCAAAGCTACCAGCTCCACCCTCTCTCTAAGAGCCGAATTCTCTTCCTTAATGCATTTTGCTGCTTTCCCTGCTACTTGATCTTCCCTACCCACCGGCAGGTTTCCCGTTCATCCTGACCTTCAACTGCTTTGATGTTCTCCTCCGTGTCTTGTCTTCAACTCTATCCTTCCCCACGTATTTTGAAAGTCAAGGGCAGCTGGAAATGGCCCTCGCTTCACAACACTTGACCTTCTAACTAAACTGCAGGAATGAGGTGAATGAAATAGGGAACCCTCAGGATGGAGAGGAGACGTTTAAAAATCCAGATTTAAGAGCTGGCTGAAGTCATTCCTTGGACAAAAGAATCTGCAACTTTGAAAAGAACTGCGTGAATCAAAGTAATTCACTCGGGCGGCGGCCATGGAAGTCAGAATCTGCTAAGGAGGTCAAAATAAAATAAAATAAAATAATTCATCTGAAAAGGAGGCTTCTAGAGGTCTTAAGAAAGGATCCTATTTTATATCTAATTTGCAGTGAATCTGAAGGTCAGAATTACAACAAGAACATGAGGAAAAAACACTAGGTTGGAAAATTTCAGAGATTTTATACACACACACACACATACATATAGATTATTATGTGTGTGTATATGTATGTATGTGTATATATATGTGTGTGTGTGTGTGTGTGTGTGTGTGTGTGTGTGTGTATATATATATATATATATATATATATATATAAAATAATTATTTTGAGTCAGAGGCTCACTCTATTGCCAGAGCTGGAGTGCAGTGGCACAATCATGGCTCACCACAGCCTCAATCTCCTGGACTCCAGCGATCCTTCCACCTGAACATCCCGAGTAGCTGAGGTTGCAGGTGCGCACCACCGTGCCTGGCTAATTTTTTAATTTTTTTGGAGAAACGAGGTCTTGCTATGTTGCCCAGGCTGATCTCAAACTCCGATGCTCCAACAATCCTCCCACCTCAGCTTCCCAAAGTGCTGGGATAACAGGCGTGAGCCACTGCACCCAGCCAATATTATTTTAAATACTACCTATATGGTGAATGATAAAAATGGTAAAGTCCACTCCCCCAAAGGCATTTGAAGTATAGAAAACTCTGAAATCCAGTTTCTACCAATACAACCTCTGGATACAGATTTCTTCAGTGCTTCACGACATGTTCTTGATTAATGAAAGTTTCTTAGATGAGTCTTTTTGGGCCCTTGGCGCTGCTACGTGGGTGGAGACATCGTTGATACATGCACAAGTGAAGTACACTTGAGGACACAGCTTGTCACATCACATCAACTGATAGGTGGGTCTGTTCCCTGCTGAATTCACATGAGAACACAGTTGCTCAACCATGTACCCGTGCAGCTTCCTTAAACTAGCTTTGGCTTTAATTGGATTGCATCCAGATAAAAGGTGCATCAACTCAGCATTTACTTGGTATGTTCTGAACGAAGGGGTTTTTTTTAAATTTCGGTTGTATTCCAGTTTCATTCTGTCTCTCAGGAAAGAAGAATCTCCTTCAAGATTACCAATTGTTTTTGTACTAAACCTAGGTGAAAAGACCTAGCTGCAAACTAGGTCAGCTAGAATTCTGGAAAACTACCTAAGAATGTGCTCTGTCTGCCCAGAGGCAGTTTTAAATGTAGATGGTCTTACCTCTGAATTCAGGGTGTGTCGTGATTCTTTGCTGTGTTTGTCCATGAGTTTGGGTGCCTATGACTAAATAACAAAGTAGTGATGCTTATGGTATTTCACTGACTGGTCAGAGTTATAGAATTTTAGAAATGGAAAGAATTTCAGATATCTGTCCAGACTGATTCTGTCATTTCCAAATGGGAAGCCCACGTCCAAAGGCTGTAACTGACTCAAGTGCACGCAGTAAATTAGGGAAATCAATCCTTCAGTCTGTGTTAAGACAACAAACTTCTAAAAGATAAATGCTGTGGAAAACACCCTCCCTCAAAGTAGTTCCATTAAGGAGTTGTTTTGCAATCAGTTGGGTGAAAGTAAAGACATTACCATTAAAAAAACAAAAACTGAGCTGGGCTCAGCCTGTAATCCCGGGCCTTTGGGAGGCTGAGGTGAGTGGATTGACTGAGCCCATGGGTTCGAGACCCGCCTGGGCAGCGAGACCTCATTTCTATAATAAATCAAAAAATCTGCTGGGCGTGGCAGCGCACACCTGTAGTTCCGGCTACTCGGAAGGCTGAGGCGGAAGGATCGCCGGAGCCCAGCAGGTCGAGGCTGTGGTGGCCGGGAGCAGCCACTGCACTCCAGTCTGGGTGACAGAGTGAGACTCCAACTCAAAAAAAAAAAAAAAACTAGAGGAGACCTCCCCACAATGGGTGTTGACTTTATTTATTTATTTTGTCCCACTGAAATGTAATTGGTTTACCTTTTCATTAAGAAAAATCTTAAATGTATAAAAAATCAGAGAAAAGGCTAAGATGAGGCCTTGTGCATGCATCAAGTGTCATCATTTATCAAACCATGACCGATCTGGTCTAATCTCAGCTCTCCACTTCCACCTCATTATTTCTGAAGTGGATATCAGACATTCTTGTCATTTCATCTGTAAACATTTCAGAGTGTATCTCCAAAAGATAAGGCCTCTTTTTTAAAAAAAGCATAACCACAATACCATTACCACTCATAAAAATGTAACCATAGCTCCTTCATAGAAATAGAAGAGTTTAACTTCCATAAACTATCCTTGGCCTTGGAATTATGACATACTAATACAACCTGATAAATACTGTTTCATTGATTTATTCATTCAACAAATACTTATTGAGCATCATACCAACACCCACAAATGTTTTGTTTGTGTAGAAAGCTAGGGAGGAGGCCTGGATTCTTACTCTTTGAGAAGCACAGGAGAATAGAAAGACAAAGAATTCTGGAACCAGACAGAGCTGTGTTAATAACTCAGTTCCACTCCTTATTGAATGTGTAAACACAAGTAAATTTCTTGGTCTCACAAAGCCTCAGTTTGCTTATCTGTAAAATGGAGATAACGATGCCTATCTAACAGAGTTCCTCGGAGGGCTGAATGAGATTAGACGTATGAAGCCACAGAGCCTGATGCAAGTCAACACTCAAAAACACAGCAGCTCTTTTTCTCTGAGCTTTTTGTGTCAGTACAGAGTTACTAATACTTGTTTGACCAGATTAATTAGCTTTGGTTAACTAATTTGATATGCAAATGTGCTTTAAGGCTTATTATTCCCTTTCTAAATTGTACAACCAACCCTTTTTTTTTTTTAAAGAAGGGGTCTATTTCTAACTTATAAAAACTGAAAGCTAAAGTGTCAGTGGCTGGAGACTCCCAAGATCCATCAGAGACTTTTTAAGTGTTGTCAGGTTAAGCAATTGTATTTGATAAATGAATGAGTAAATGAATAAATGAGGAAAGTCGAACAACTTCTCTTCCCTTTTCTCGATATCTTCAAGAAAAATAAAAATTCCGGACCATAGGGAACAATTAAATATAGTGTATAAGAGATTTCGATGAATTTTCCTTTTTGACTTTTTACTATGCACTTTTTCTATACACGTTCCAGTTACTAAGGGGGGAATGTTGGGTTTTTTTTGTTTTTGTTTTTGTTTTTTGCTTGTTTTGAGTTTGTTTTTGTTTTTTTGAGTCAGAGTCTCACTCTGTCACCCAGGCTGGAGTGCATGCTCACAGCTACCGCAGCCTCAACCAAATGGGCTCAGGTGATCCTTCCGCCCTCAGCCTTCCAAAGAGTTGGAAGCGCATACACACGACACCACACCCAGCTAATTTTCTGATTTATTGTATAGACAATAGTTCAACAAGTTGCCCAGGCTGATCTCAAATCCCTGGGTTCAGGCAATCCTCTCACCTCTGCCTCTCAAAGTGCTGGGATGACAGGCGTGAATCACCGTACCCGGCAGGGAGAAATTTTATATCTAGAAAACTCTTGAAAGCAAACTGTTGTTCTGTGATCTCATACTAAGACATTGCCCAACGTGCCTTTGCCTTTGATGAAGATGCAATTCCAGTTCATAATTCGGCATTAGTGTAGCACTGAGTGTTAATAAACCCTTTACCATGTACTGTTCAGATAGTCATTTTATTAGCCTTTCAGTAAGACATGAGTATTATCCTTGTTTGATAGATGAAGAAATTGAGGCATAGGAAGTTTATATAATTCATTTCGGGGAAGGAGACGAGTCACAGGATAGAAAGGCCTGGAACCCATGAGCCTGGGCAAATCTCACTAAGCTAAGCACCTACACACCCTAGGCTATTTAGCACGGTGCCACTTGGGACATCGCTGTCTCCGCTCCCGGGCTGCCGTCACCTCTGGGCATGCCTCCCCACGAACCTGGGGGGCCTTGCCTCATATACAGCTTTGCAGCCCATTGCTAACCCATGCTAGGTATACAGTAAGTGCCGAATCACTGTGTGTGAAGGTTGGTTGAATGATTGAGATGTACCAATTGACTTGCAAAGAACTGATTCTGTCCCAGTGTATGCAGAGCAAGTAGACCTGCTGGTCACCCTTATGAGAGGCCAAACGCACCCCACAGCCCATTCTCCGTTGACACCTTGGATCCCCTTCTCCCTGCCTTCTCGGGAAGCATAAATTTCTGATTAGTGCCTCTCTCTTTTTTCAGAGTCTTATACGTCTTATACTTCTTCTGGATTCTTCCATCAACATTCCCATACTCAAGTCTCTTTATCACCTCTACATATGATTGAGATTTAGTTATCTTTTTTAAAAATTTTTATTATAAAGATGTGGGGTACATTTCAGGGTTAGGTATATAAACATTGATCATGCAGGTAGCCTTGTTGATGAGACACGCCCCTCCCTCCCCTAGCAGTTTCCCTCAACTGCCAATCCCACCCCCACCCCTCCTGACAGTTTCCCACTACTGCAAATTGCTTTCTTATAGCACTGTAATTGTTCAAGGTCAGTTTATGAGTGAGAACATATGGAACTCAGTTCTTTGTTGCTGTGATAAATCACTGAGTATGATCGACTCCAAATCCATTCAAGTTGTTGCAAAATCCATATATTTGTCCTTCTTTATGGCTGCATAATGTTCCAATGTGTATATGTACCACATTTTTTAAATCCAGTCCACTTCGATGGAACTGGGAAAAAATATTTGCCAACTGTATATCTGACAAAGGCCTAACATGTAGGCTCTACATGAAACTCAGATGCGCCAAAAGGAAAAAAACAAACAACCCCTTTAAAAAGTGGACAAAAGACATGAATAGACACTTCTCAAAAGGAGATAAACAGGCAGCCAACAGACACATGAAAAAGTGCTCAGCCTCACTCATCTTCAGAGAAATGCAAATCAAAACCACACTGAGATACCACCTAACCCCAGTAAGAATGGCCATCATTAATAAAACAAACAACAGATGCTGGTGAGGATGTAGAGAAAAAGGAACACTTTTACACTGCTGGTGGGAATGCAGACTAGTACAACCTCTTTGGAAGACAGTGTGACGATTTCTGAAAGAACTAGAAATTGTCCTTCCATATGACCCAGCAAATCCCCTATTGGGAATATACCCAAAGGAATTCAAATTATTCTACAAAAGAGATTTAGATATCTAAGGCCAGGTGCAGTGGCTCACCTTTGTAATCCCAGCACTTTGGGAGGCCAAGGCAAGAGGACTGTTTTTGAACCTGGAAGCTCAAGACCAATCTGGGCAACATAACAAGACCTCGTCTCTAATTTTTTTTTTTTTTTTTTTGAGTCAGGCTCTCATTCTGTTGCCCAAGCTGGAGGGCAGTGGCATGCTCACAGCCACTGCAGCCTCCACCTGCTATGTTCAGACGATCCTTTAGATTCAGCCTTCCAAGTAGCTAGAACTACAGGCACATGCCAACACACCTGGCTAATTTTTTGATTTACTATAGAGGCAAGATCTCGTCAAGTTGCCCAGGCTGGTCTCGAACTCATAGACTCAGGCAGTCCTCTCACCTTCAGCTCTCAAAGTACTGGGATTAAAGGCGTGAACCACCACAACCAGCTTTTCTCTATTTTAAAAAATAATAAAATAAAATAATAAAATAGATTTAGATATTTAAAATAAACCATGCTTCAGGTCTACATTTCCTCCAGAAACTACTATTTTTCTCTCTTCTGTTTTTTTTTTTCCTTTGAAAGTTCCTTTTTTATGTATTTGTTTTTCATAATTTTCTTTATTTTAATAGCTTTAGGGATACAAATGGTTTTTGCACAGTGGTGAAGAAGTCTGGCTTTAAGAGCACCCATAGCCCACATTAGTTCACATCGTATCCTTTCAGTGATTTTTTTTTTTTTTTTTTTTTTTTTTTGAGTCGGAGTCTCACTCTGTCGCCCAGACTACAGTGCAGTGGCTGCTCCCGGCCACCGCAGCCTCGACCTGCTGGGCTCCGGCGATCCTTCTGCCTCAGCCTTCCGAGTAGCCAGAATTACAGGCATGCACTACCACGCCCGGCTGATTTTTTTATTTATTGTAGAGGTGAGGTCTCGCTGCCCAGGCGGGTCTCGAACCCATGGGCTCAGGCAATCCACTCACCTCAGCCTCCCAAAGGCGCGGGATGACAGGCTGAGCCACCGAGCCCGGAGATTTTTTTTTTTTATTCCTCCCCCTTCTCATTCTCCTCCTCCTGAGTTTCCAGTGTCCCTTCCGCCCCCATTTCCTGACCACCCTCTCACGTCTCGACTCAGTTTGGTCCAGCCTGAATCCCCATTCTCCATTGCAATGGCTGGCAACGGTCACCAAAGATCTGTGAGCCCCATGTGACAAAACCCTTTGGATCGTGTCTCATATTCATGTTTCCTCTCCACGCAGTGACTCCACCCTCTCCAGCTTCTCCTCCTCTCTACTTGGCCAATCTCCTTTGCCAGTTTATCCCACTCTACCGGGTGACCGAATGGTATTGAGTCTGAAAGGTTGGCCAAAGACCCTCTTTCTTCCTCATCCTCTTACCTTTCCCTCAGCAAGCTAACCCAGGCCAACGATTTGTTTACCAGATGGAAATCGGTAGGTCAGTGACTCCCCAGATTGCATCTCAAGACCAGACCCCTGCTCTGAGTTCTGGACATATCTATCAAAACACACAGCAAATGATTGAACCCCTCAGTCTTCCTGTTTCCAATGTCTCCCCGCAAAATGCCGGATTTTCCTCCCAGGTTCTGGTCTTCTTCCCTGTCTTAGGAGACAGCAAAATGATCTGTCCAGTTGCTGAAGCCAGAGACTAGGGATCTCCTTTGTTCACTCTCTCCCCTCCCACCAATAGGAAATCCTTCACCAAACTCCATCAATATCACTTCTGGCCCTGGGCATGGTGATTCACGACTGTTATCTCAACATCTGGGGAGACCCGAGTGGGAGAATCACCTGAGCCCAGGAGTTTGTGACCTGCCTGGGCAACCTAGTGAGACGCTAACTACAAAAATAAAAAAATTAGTTGTGCAGGATGGAGCATGCCTGTAGTCTCAGCTACTTGGGAGGCTAAGGAGGGAGGAATCACTTGAGCCCAGGAGTCAAGGTTGCAAAATGAGCCACGACAGTGCCACTGCACTCCAGCCTTGCTTGCCACAAGCAAAATCCCGTCTTCAAAAAAAAGCACTTGCTAAAAATCTGCTTGATATGTCTGTATCCTTTCCATCCTTCCTTTAGACTCTAAGTGTTCTCTCCACATGCTTTCTTGCCTAACTCCACTCCACCCCAATTCATACTCATACAAAAAATAATAATAAGCCTTATCTTGTAACACATATGCCCTTCTTAAAACCCTCCAGTGTCTTTGCTGCTCTGAAATAAAAGACCCACACCTCCTGCATAGCTTGTTTAATCTGCAAGATCTGACACCCCTGCCTATCCTACCAGCAGCGCCATTCACTACCACACTTCAATTTCCATCCTCTGGACATCTGATCTTCTTTGGAGTTCTTAACTGTGCAGTGTTCCCCTCACCTCAGAACTTGATCTATGCTGTTCTCTCTTCCAAAGACCTTTCTTAACCTCCACCCACTGTCCTTCAACTAATAAGTAAATGCATTCGAGCAAATCACAGCTTGGGGAAGCCCTCTATGATGTGATCTCTCAGATTAAATCAATCCACTCAGTTCCACGTGACGCAGTTTTCCCAAAGAAAAGGAACCTCCATGGCGTTCCTTGTCAATGACACACCAGGATATCAACCTGATTCCATTATTGTATTCATCTCTATGAACAGAATTAGAATAACCAAATATCATCACTGCAAGAGGCTGAAAGGACCTTCATTCACATTCAGTGGCATTCCACCCGGCTTCCACAGTGACTTAGGGATTAAAGCCACCGGGGAAGGCCCATCCACAGAACATGGAGACCCTGTTATCCCTCTGTCTTCATCAGAAACCCTTCTATTGTGATCCCATCAAAGATCCTGCAGGAAGAAATGGTTTCGCTGCTAAAAGGGGTTGGAAATACCTTGGTCTAGCCCAGCTATTTCATGATCTAAACTGGGAGACTGAGTCCTACAGACAGAAAGCAGCCTATGTCAAGTCCCAAAGCTAATTAATGGCGAGGTCGGGGTCACATCCCAGAGGATCTGTGCAAAATGGTCAGCTTGCCACCTGAGGGAGAGTTGCCAGCAGGCTGTTGGCCAGCAGTGTAAAATGAATGAGCTGTTCATTACAAAGGAAAATGAGTACCTTGAGATACAGGGGTGTGTAACCCATTGTGAAATGAGTCAGATATAAACAGTTCTGGAGATGATACATAAAGCTGATTTCATTAGCTGTCATTTTCAAGATTACAAAACCCCAAACTGATTTTCTTCTTCAACTTCTGTTGCTACAAGATATGCATGCCTCAAGTATCTAGGCGAATGTCAATAACGACAATAAATATTTTGACAAACAACTTAATTGTCTCCCGTGCTTAATAGCATTCCCAATATCTTCTGGATCCAAAAAAGGCAGAGGAATTGAAAACCCAGTGATCAGGTGTTAACACTGATTCGTTCAGATGGCCAGAGGACAGCAAGACATAGACCTGGGGTCACCACCCTTCTTTTTTTCACAGCTACCCATTCCCTAATCTTTGGCCAATGGACACCATTGGGTCATTGACCACCAAGTGTCCCCTGCTCATTCTTCAAAGCTTGTTCAAGCATCTGTTATCCATACTGCCTTCTCAACATTCTGTACCCTCTGACTCCTTATAGGTTTTAGTAGCCATAGTGCTGACTGGGCATTCATTTTAGGATATTTTCCATTGCCATTTAATCCATTAGCATGTGTGGTCTTCCCAACTAAATTAAAAATCTCTCTGCTACAAAGATGACATCTTATGCTTCCTCTCATCTCTACAGGCCCTACACGCAGCCCTACGCATAATTAGTGCTCAGTAAATGTTCGTTGATGATGATGACAATGACAATGACGAGAGATAAACAAAGGAAATCCCCCCCTTATCCTCTACTGGAAAAAAAAAATTACTCACAACTCATTTCTTATGAGACCACAACGGATGAAAAAATAATTTTAAAAAAATTTCTGGTTGCTTGGTGGTTTCTACACATTCTTATACGTGACAGCTATTTTTAAGCCCAGAAGAAGTAGTGGCTTTCTCAGGATTCCATAGAAGCCCCAAAGAAATTAGAGAAACAAAATGTTTTCATATGGGTATAGGCCAGTAGGAAAAGACAAACCATCAGGCAGTACATGTCTTTTTTATTTATTTTTACTGTTGTTTTTAGATTCGAGAGGTGCGTGTGCAGGTTTGTAACATAGGTCTGTTGCATGATAGGGAGGCTTGGGCTTCCACTGAGCCCGTCGCCTGGGTGGTGGACATGGTACCCGGCAGGGGGGGTTGCAATCCTTGCTCCTCCCCTCTCTCCCTGCTTTAGGATGTCCCAGTGTCTCTCATTCCCATCCTTATACCGCGTGTCTTTTTTAAAATTATGAACTTCACGGCAACTTGGAGTCTATAGATTGAGTGACCTGTCACAGAAACCAAGAACTGAGTATCACATGTTCTCACTCATAAGCAACCTTGAGCAACTATCATAATACTAGAAGAAAGGGATTGGCAATAGTGGGAAACTGACAGGGGATGGGGGGTGGGATTGGCGACAGTGGGAAACTGCCAGTGGGGGGGTCACACCTCATCAACAAGGATACCTGCAGAAAGAACATTTGTATACCTAATCCTGAATTGTACCCCACAAATTCAAAATAAAATAAATAAATAAATAGATAAATAAGTCAATGACTTTTAATTGTTTTGTTTAATTTTTTATTAATTTATTTATTTATTATAAAGATGTGGGGTACAATTCAGGGTTAGGAATACAAACAGACTTTTAATCATTTTAATCATGACTTTGAATAATTAATAATGACTTTTAATCATGGGGAAATAAGTCCCAAGTGGGAAGAAGCATGTAAAATGAAGCACATCATTATTGTGATTAAACAAGTTTCAAGTCCACGATGAACCTTGTAATCCCAGCACTTTGGGAGACCGAAGTGGAAGAATTGCTTGAGGCGAGGGGGTTTGAGACCAGCCTGGGCAACACAGTGAAACTCGCACCTCTTCAAGGAAAAAAAAACAAACAAGCAGGTAGAATATATATGGCACCACATTGAATACTACCATAACTAAGATCCATGTTAAATTTATATCTGCAAAGATTTTTAAGTGCTAAAACAGAAGACCTTAGTGAGGACCTTTATTAAGTCATTGCTTCCGGACTGCCTTTCCTTGCAAATGACGCAAACGAGGCTGTTTTGGTGAGTGTCACCTTAGCACGCTGAGCTTTTATTTCCCTTCTCCTATAAAATTCCATTTCAAGTCTTCGTGAAAGATCCATGAAATCAACAGGGAACAAGAGGGGAGAAGAGATCATCATTGAGAATCTGATCCCCTTGAGGAGTTTCCTCTGTGAGCACAGTACTTTTCTTGGAGTGGTAAAGAGTTCATTTATCCCAAGGGCTGCTGAGCTTTCTTCGCAAGCGTTAGTCATGGCCCAGTTTTCTTCAGCTGGTTCCACAGTCTCACCTTGACTCATGCTTCCGTATTGGCAACAACATTCTCTACCTTCAGAGTCCACGTGCCTCACAGAACGACACTAAGCGGGTTCTCATCTGCCATGAGGGTCAACGTCCAAGGCGTTTCCTTCTCTTCATGTTCGTTCTGAATTCTCTTGCAAACATCTGGGCTTCGTGATGCAGCAGACACACAGAGAGGGTCTGCACAAGAGCCATTTGACACCTTGTGTTTAAGAGCACAGTTAAATGGAAACATCATACTACCATTCACTCATTCATTCAGTGGGTATCTACTAAATGCCTACCATGTACCAGCATTGAATGTACATAGCTCTGGACTTCTGGATGAAAGACCTGGCTTAAGGCTGGCTTTGTGATTTAGTAACGGCGTGGCCTCTTTTCCTTCAGGTTCTTTGGCTGTAATATAGCAATTGTAATAAAACTGACCTTGCAAGTTATTCTAGGTATGAAAAGATGAATAAAGCATGGCTCCCAACTTGGAAGAAGTTCCAGAAACACTGTGGCCACATCTGGTTCATACCTGGACTTAACAAGTAAGCTTCTCATATTTGCCACATCAGAACAAACGATTGTTGCTGCTATTATGGTTATAAAATTAGGGAAGTGGAGGCACAAAGAATAAGAAACCAGATAAAAAAGGCAATGACAGAGGGCCGGGCACAGTGGCTCATGCCTATAATCCCAGGACTTTGGGAGGTTCAGGCAGGAAGATCACATGAACCAATGAGTCTGAAACTAGAAAACGTAGCAAGACCTCATATCTACAAAAAAAAAAAAAAAAATCAGAAAACAAGCCAGGTGTGGTGGCATGCACCTGTAGTGCCAGCTATTTGGGAGGATAAAGTGGAAGGATCACCTAAGCCCAAGACAAGCTATGATCACGTCACCGCACTCCAGCCTGGGGGACAGAGCAACCTATCTCTTAAAGAATGGCAAGTGATGGCCTCAAGGAAAATATCCAGATCTAGAAATCAAAGGGGAATATCCACACTGCCACCTCTGCTTACTCAAGATCTACTTTGATTTTCACGCCAGTCAGAAGGGAGACAGATGCTGGGGGATGGAGAGGACCTGGGAGCAGCCGTCTCGGCCTGCCACCTTTGACTTCCTGTCCTGCTGCCCACTGCACTCCGGGGAGGGACTTTTCTAGGTGGCACGCTAACCTACATGTGTCAAATAATTAGGTTCTTTTAAAACTGAATGGAAGAAAAAACTTAACACACCCAGTGAACATAGCATATACCTTATTTATTTTTTATTTTTTTGAGTCAGGGTCTCACTCTGTCACTCAGGCTGGAGTGTAGTGTCACAGTCACAGTTCACCACTGCCTCGACCTCCTAGGTTCAGACAATCCTTCTGCCTCAGCCTCCTCAGTAGCTGGGACTACAGGCACAGACCACCATGCCTGGCTAATTTTTTTTTTTTTTTTTTTGTAGAGACAAGGTCTCACTATGCTGTCCAGGCTGGTCTCAAACTCCTGGCTTCATGCAATCCTCCCACCTCAGCCTCCCAAAGTGCTGGGATTACAGGTGTGAACCACCTCACCCAGCCAACATCTACCTTCAAAAAAACCCTGAAAATATGAACACTTTTGAGCAAGCCTGAATATGGTACTACCAAATATCACATATAATTCTGTTTTCTGAGACATGTTGGAAGCTACACAGTAAGAACACCACATCCTAATGAGTAATGAGGGTTATGTAACAGGCGATGAGCAACACCGCCCACAGACTGCGTGTACACGCTAATATTGAGTTCTTGGTCACAACGTAAAGAACAAGGGAAGACCAAAACTTCAAAACATTACTCCCAGTTTTTGCACGAAACTGTGATTGGTTTGACATGAGTGCTTATTTCGCTTTTTTTTTTTAATCGTTAGCTCTTCATTTCAAGGCCCTTTTTTTCATTCACAAATCAGAGTGTTTAACAAGAGTCCTTAAGTAAGCTCTGACTGATTAAGGACTCAAACCATGGTCTAAGGATAACGAAACAAAGTTCGGAAGAGGAAAAATCCCACAATCTGCCTCGGTCAACTGTGGCACAGTTTCACAATGGAAAGTCCTTCAATGCGTCGAACTTGAATCTCCTTTGCTGACACATAAAAGAGCCGTCTCTTCCAGAGAATAAAAGAACATTCAAAACCTTGTCTCCTGAAAGCTCTGTTCCCCAAACTGTTCTCCTCAGAATCCCAGTTGCTTGAGATAATAATGATAACAATAATGAGTCTGGGGATGGGGGTGAATTCTATAATTAAACAAGTTTAGTAAATGCAAGATACTGTATTCCCACTTTAAAAGTGCAGAGTGCACTTTAGCATATTAAAATTTTTCAGAAGTCCAGAAGTTAATGATGACAGTTTAACTTCGTTTTTAAGTAGAGTCCCCCTGCCCACCTCAGACGCTTGTTGTTAGTTTGGAAATTTCTCTGTGAAATGCACGTTGGAAGATACTGCTTTGATCTGCACCCAATCTCTTTATTGTAGAACTGAGGAATCTAGAAAGATCTTAACTTGTGAGAGCTTTTATTATGAGAAAGTTGTTAACTCCTCCTGATCAACAACAACCACCACAACAAAAAACGTTTTCTTCCTCCTTGTAAATTGCAGATCCATTTGCTTTGGTGGAGAATTCCCCCCTTTCGTGCACCTGTTTCTAAAATACAGGAGCTTCTTTAAAAATAGTTCACCTATGTTGATGTGGCACAATGGCTTGGGCTTGTAACCTCAGCACTTTGGGAGGCCTAGGCAAGAGGATTACCTGAGCCCAGGAGTCTGCAACCACCCTGAGCAACATGGAGAGACCTCGTCTTCACAATCAATCAATATTAGTGGCATGCACCTATAGTCCCAGCTACTTGGAAGACTGAGGTGGAAGGATCGCCTAAGCTCAGCAGTTTGAGGCTGTGGTGACCGTGATCGTGCCACTGCATCCCAGCCTAGGCAACCTTGACTCTAAAAATTAAATCATATATGTATATTATATATATATATATATATAGAGAGAGAGAGAGAGAGAGAGAGAGAGAGAGAGAGAGAGAAAGAGAGAGAGAGAGAGAGAAGTTCACCCATGCTCCCAGGCTACATTCAAGCCCCCATTCATGCCTTGCCTTTAGGGGATACCTGGGAGTTTGTGCCCATATGTGACCCCACATTTACACACACCAGGTGGGTGCAGCCACGTCAAAGCTCAGAGGAGTAGAAGGAGCATCTATTCGGATCTCCTCACTTTGTGGCAATAAGGGGATGTGGGCCTGAGAAAGGAAGAGGGCAGTCCCCAACAGACAGTTGGTGTCAAGCCAGGACTCACCTGATCCACTCCTGGCGGCTTCTTACCCCTTCATTGTCTCCACTCACCTTCCCAGGGTTACGCAAACCTGCTCCCTGACCTGCAGACTACAAACTAGATTTAGAGGCAGAAGCTCTTGCTTACCAAAGAGCACTCAGAAGCCAACCTATTGTTCAGGCTGGGTTGCTTTATTCTAAGTGCAAAGGTGAAAAGATTTCCACTCCTAACAGTCCCAGAAGAATAATGGGAACATGGAGAAACGCTGGTTTCTTCACCAGTGTCCCAACTCGGTCTTCTCTCCTCTACAGCTGCATCAGGGTCGAGGTGATCTCTGCTGTGGCATGCATCAGGTTAAGGATTTGGCTACAGGCCAGGCGTGGTGGCTCACTTCCCAAATCCCAGGACTTTGGGAGGCCGAAGCAGGAGGATTGCTTGAACCCGGGAGTTTGAGATCAGCTTGGATAGCATAGAGAAATACTATCTCTATTTATAAAAGAAAGAAAGAAGGACGGGGGTGGGGGAAGAAGGAAGGAAGGAAGGAAGGAAGGAAGGAAGGAAGGAAGGAAGGAAGGAAGGAAAGATAAATATACTATATTACCAGCCTGAGTAATATAGTGAGACCTCGCCTCTAGAAAAAAATCAAAAAATAAAAGAAAAGAGAAATGAAAATAATTTGGCTAGAGATGAAAACAACATCATTTAAAAGCAAATTGAGCAATGGCTTTGAAGAATCCAAGCTATGAAGACTCTAATATAAACGTCCTACGAGCTCCAACTCTCTACACATGGTGGTGGATTTTAGCTTTGAAATGTAACTTTCTTTTCCCACTTGGGATTCTGATTTGTATCTGTTGCTTGATAAAGAGGTTCCTCCTCTTCATTCACCCTTGGCAATATTTAAATAATACTCCTTTCTGGAAAGTGAGCTTTTCTGCTTTTAGCTATTGATTTCAGAGTGCTATGAACCTTCCCTCGAAGTCACTTCCTTGGACCCCTCTCCATGCTCGGGGACTCTCACCCCTGCTCCAAATAGGGTCACGTTTCAGCAGATCCTCCGCACTCCTGGTCCTCCTGGTGCCTGACCCCCAGGAAACAGAGGCGCATGTTGCATTGAGATGGCCATTATGTATCTCCACTCACCAGAAACACCATCGCCAGGTGGCAAGGGTACAGGATGACAAGAAAACAATCCCATCTTTCATGCCCCAGCTTCTGTCACACTCACCCCGTCAACCTGAAAACAGACTAGAAAAACCCAGCGAGGAACGGTTTGAGAGCTTCTGCGGCGAGGTGACAGGAATCACAGAGCCCAACCGCCACTGGCCAGGAGAGAAAGGGTTCAAGTGAAAGAGGATAAATCGTATTCACCAAGAAAATCATTCGTCTTGACTGTTGAGGGCGGTTCACTTTTGATATCTGCGTTTTCTCTAAGCTTAGCCTAGCCCTTAAAAAAAAAAAAAGAACTCTCATTTCTATTCAATTAACTGCTTCCCCCTCTGACTTTAAATCAAGGGCAGTATCTGTTAGATTTAATGACTTTCCAAGGAGCCTACATGGTAAGGCAGTCACCACAAAAGCAAAAAGGCCATATGGTGCTTTAAAGGCAAGAATCCAATATTTAATTTAAAGATATTCTTCTCACAGGAAATACAATAAGGCTGACTTCTCCCCTGTTGTTTTTCCAGCCCCCTTGACATATAATATGTTTGTAGGTCAAGATTTTAGTTGAAAAACTCAAAGCAAGTAAAATGAGGAGAAAGTCTTTTACTTTTGGAAGGTCTACGGGAGAAAATCTTGGAAGGATTTGCTGTCCCACCTGTTTTGATTAGAGAGTGACCTTCTTCTTTAAAAGGATGTTTATTTTTATTGGCACTATGCACAAGATTTTCCAGATCTAGCAGCATTAAAAATTGCATTGGGACAGGTGTGGTGGCTCACGCCTGTAACTCCAACATTTTTGGAGGCTGAGGCAGAAGAACAACTTGAGTCCAGGAGTTCGAGACCAGCCTGGGTAATATAGTGAGACCTCGCATCTAGAAAAAAATCAAAAAATTAGCCAGGTTTGGTGACATACGTTTCTAGTCCCAGCTACTTGGAGGGCTGAGGTCGGAGGAGTGCCTGAACTAACCAAGTTGAGACTGTGGTGAGCTGTGATCACACCACTGCACTCCAGCTTGGGCAACAGAGTGAGGTCTTGACTCAAAAAAAAAAATGCATCAACATCTATACAGTCAACATTAGAAAGAGTAATTGTCAAAATTGTAGCGTTGGAAGAAAAAAATTCCAGAAATATAGCGTGGTCAGAACGCTAAGCTTGACTTGGACAGCAATGAACTGTGGCACACTGAGTGGGTTGCTTTGCTTCTCTGTGTCTGTTTTTTGTTGTTGTTGTTGTTGGTGGTTGTTTTGAGTTGAAGTCATACTCAGTAGCCCAGACTGGAGTGCAGTGGCACGCGCATGGCCACCTCAGTGTCAACCTGCTAGTTTCCGGCAAGTCTTCTGCCTCAGCTTTCCAAGTAGCCAGAACTACAGGTATACGCTACCACATGCAACTAAATTTTTGAATTATTGTAGAGATGAGGTCTCGCCAAGTTGCCCAGGCTGTTCTCGAACCTGTGGGCTCAGGCAATTCTCTTACCAACAGTAAAAAGAGGAAGCTCAGTTGCATCAACACTCGGACTTTGTCTACAACATCCACTGAGACTATCAGATGTCCCAGCGCCTATCAACAGCCAGTTTCAATCTAAAGTAGAGTAACCTCCTTCCCCCACCACCCCCAAGCAGGAAAAGCAACATGAGGACAACTTCACACGATGACACAAACCTAAAGTATCCACAAAGAAATAGCTTAGAGTGCAGCAATCCGAGATGGAGTTGCTCTTTTTAATTAATGGCATCATATGGGAAAATTCTGGTCAAAAGGATAAATGGAATGTTAAAGAATAAAGAATTGTACATTCAGGCTGAACTTGGTGGCTCATGCACTTTGGGAGGCTGAGGTGGGAGGATCACTTGAGCCCTTGAGTTTAAGACCAACCAGGGCAATGTAGCGAGACCTTGACACTACAAAAAATAAAAAATTAGCCAGGTGTGCCAGCCACACCTGTAGTCCCAGCTAATCAGGAAGCGGAGGCAGGAGAATCACTTGAGCCCAGAAATTCAAGGTAACAGTGAACTATGATCATGCCACTGCACTCCAACCTGGGTAACAGAGCAAAGACTCAAGGAAGAAAGAAAGAGAGAAAGAGAGAAAGAAAGAAAGAAAGAAAGAAGGAAGGAAGGAAGGAAGGAAGGAAGGAAGGAAGGAAGGAAAGAAATAAAGAAGGAAGAAAGAAAAGAAGAAAGAATTGTACACTAAACATTAATTTACATAATGTAATTAGATATTTGAGGATTCAATACATTCTGTGCTTTGGTAAACATTTCCATTGATGTATAATGTACACTTCACCCAGATTATCCATAGTCATGTGTACACACCTCAATTTGTTCTATGTGAGATAACTACTCAACTTTATAGAAGCAAATAAGAATCAAAGAAATGTACACCCTTATTTAGCCGGAAGTTCCCTAGGCAGTCCATAAGCCAAATTCGATGAATTCTTCAGTTAACCACAAATTAATTGGATAGTCTTCAAATTCCTCATTAGGTCTTTTCCATACCTTCATGCACATTCACTCACAAATTAAAATGTCATCCTTTTATTTAAATGATAATGATGTGTCTTCTGAGTTCAACACAAAGGAGATCCACCACCCAGGTGTAAAATCCTATGAGAGATTATACTCTTCAGATTTAAATGAAGTTTGAATTATCCAAAAATGTAGACATGCTCTGTGTAATGAATGTACATCTTTAATGTAAATGACTCAAAAGGACCTTAACCTATGACTTCTTAGTCGTTTCTGGTCTCAGGTTCTGTTCATTATCTTTTCTTCTTGTTGGTGTATTATTGTACTGAATTTGATGGAAAGGTCGAGTAAGCCAGGCCAGAGCCCATTCTCTCTATGGCTCTGTTGTTAGCTCTTATTAGCCTTTGTATGACTTGAAAAGAAATAAGGGTATATGATAAAGGGAAATCTGTGTGGAATGCATTAGTCTATACTACTGCCTTCCAATAGTATCCGTAATTAACACACTATCCAAACACCTCCTGGAAAAGATACTCTACTACCTACTCATTCAATTTTAGACAATTTTTATAATATAAAATAAATGAGCACATTTTCTGAGTCTTTTATACAATTATTTCCCATGAATGGTGGGCGATTATAGTTTTTATGTCTGTCTTTGCTTAAAATTCACTGCATGCACCTAGGTTCTGCAAATCAAATACAGATTTTCACTTTGCCTAAATGCATTAAGCAAATGCTACTGGGAAGCAACAACCAATTAATTAATCAAAAAAGTATCAATTCAGCACTACGCTGGGTGTCATCATATTTTGGTACATGATCTATTTAAGGATATAAGACTAATCTACAAAAACTATACATGTTCTACTCACACATATATGCACCTGTGACATAAAGTGAAGGAGTTTCAAAGAGAAAAAGGATAAACGCACGTGAGATCACAACATGTGCATTCACGCCATGGAAATTTCTGGTTGTGTAGTCAATATAGGTGTCTGTCTTCATAGCTCTCACTCATAGTCTTTTCAGTAATGATTTTCCTGTCGCACGTTCTAGGTTGTTTAAACTGGATAATTAGTTACTTTGAAATGAAGGTATCTCTTTCACTGGACTAGTGAATAGCCACAGAGAATAAGAACATATCTGAGCAAGACCTTTCTTCAAAGAGTAAGTCTTTACAATAAGGAGCTTACTCTTGCAAGCATCATACTTCCCAAATCTTAACACCTTGCATTTATTTCCTGTGCTGTCCCTCCCCGTTTTATGTAAGATCCATCCACCAAAGTTATTACTTGCAATTTGAGAGTATGGATTAATTAGACTGTGGTTCCAGGAAAAATGTAGTAGGAAGCAACAGAACACTGCTCCAACTGCAACAACTTTAAAAGGTCAAATAAATTGCTGAAACCATATTGTCCAAGACATCAAAAGGCTGTGAAAGCAAAGCAGACTAAATGAACCCAACCCAATAGAGAAGAACCCTTCCAATTTGTGTAGGTGGCCACTGGATTCTTTCTACCCGGGGAATGTTTGCCAATTCTAAGTACAAGATGAGGCTCGAGCTTGGCCTGAAGACAAGGGCATCACTGTGAGAAAGAGAAACTATGAAAGCTTTTGGAGGCTGTGTGGTGTTGGAATGACAATTTGGAAACCTCAGGAGCCCTAAATGCGCAAGATCATTTTCCCCTATGATTCATTTGCTGGTTTAAGGGGCACATGGAATCTCTCTTAAAATGAAACTAAAATACACAATGTGTTTTCAAAAGTTCATAGAAAGTACATATTACGTAAAAAACTACACATGGATATCAATCTTTTTAAAATCCAAAATAAACTCATACTGACTTGTTATAACATATCTAAACAGGATCCAATGTGAGGCACTAAGAAGGTTAAACATTAGTTTGAAAAGAGCCCCTATTAGAGCAATGGAGATTCTGCAAAAATGGAAGCAAGAACAAACATCAAATTAAAGGTGAAGCTTGGATGAAAGAATGGTGAAATCATTGATGGTTTTTAAAAAGCTTATGGAGAAAATACCCCTAAAGAAAGCAGCAGTTTATAAATGAATAACTTGTTTTACAAAAGGAGAATACTATCTTGAAAATGAAGCCAGCAGCATCAGACCATCCACATTGATTTTCAAGGGAAAAAAATGCATTTTGTTTGTGTCCTAATTGAAAAAGACCAACAATTAACAGCAGAAACAATGGCCAAAAGCATAAGCCTCCCAACTGGTTCAGCTTGCACAATTCTGACTGAAAAATTAAAGTTGAGCAAACTTTTCACTTAATGAGTGCCAAAATCATTGCACCCGGGTCACCTACAGACAAGAGCAGAGGTTTCAATGGAAATTATAAACAAGTGGGATCAAGATCCTGAAGCCTTTCTTTAAATAACTATAAGGGGAGATGAAACATGGCTTTACCAGTATGATCCTAAAGATAAAGCACAATCAAAGCAATGGCTACCAAGAGGTATAAGTGGTTTAGTCAAAGCAGGAACAGACTGATCAAGAGCAACAGTTTTTGGGGGAATGCTCAGGGTATTTTGCTCACTGACTTTCTGGAAGGTCAAAGAACAATAACATTTGCTTATTATGAAAGTGTTTTGAGAAAGTTAGCTAAAACCTTAGCAGTAAAATGCCCAAGAAAGCTTCCTTTTAGTGATGCATTCCTTCTCCCTCACAGCAATATTTCTGCTCATTCCTCTCAAACAAGGGCAATTTTGTGAGAGCTTCAATGGGAAATCATGAGGCATCCACCTTACAGTCCTGATTTGTCTCCTGAGGTTTTCTTTTTTTCTCCCTAATTTAAAAAAAAAATATTTAAAGGACACTCATTATCCAACAGTTAAGATTTAAAAAAAAAAAAAAAAACACTGCAGCCAGGTGTAGCGGCTCATGACTGTAATCCTAGTACTTTGGGAGGCCAAGGTGAGTGGATTGCCTGAGCCCATGGATTTGAGAACAGCCTGGACAACTTGGCAAGGCCTCATCTCTACAATAAATTTTAAAAAATGAGGTGGGAATGGTAGTGCATGCCTGTAGTTCCAGCTACTTGGAAGGCTGAAGCAGAAGGATCGCCTGAGCCCAGCAGGTCAATGTTGGGGTGCCTGTGAGTGTGCCACTGCACTCCAGCCTGGATGAGGAGTGAGACTCCAACTCAAAAAAGAAAAAAAAAAAAGTGCTGCATTAACATGATTAAATTTCCAGGACCTTTGGTTTTTTAAGGAGCGACTGAATGGCTGATACCATCTCTTACCAAATTTGTTGAACTTGATGGAGCATATGTTGAGAAATGAAGTTTATATTTTGTGTTTCTATCTTGTAGATTTATTTTTCCATGAATGTTTGAAGTCTCTCTGACTGTAGTCTCATAGTAATGAGAAGTCAAAGTCCCTCTCAAGGAAGAGCATCTGCTTGGAAGAAACCTGGAGTTGGAGACTAGAGATCAAAGTTCACCGCTGGTAAAAGGCAATCCAAATGCCCTGTAGTCTTGGCAGGCAGACATGGGGGAGGAAGAGACTTGCTAGGCTAGCAGCCAAAAACCATTCAGAGTTGTCTGCACCCTAAAACATTTGAGACCAGAGATAAACTGAGTTTGACTAAAGTTCCATCTCTGATTAAATCATCAGAGGGCAAATCCTCTCTGGGACAAGGTAATACAAACTTTATTCTCTACAATCCTTTCATACACTGTGTCCAGCATGAAGTAAAAAGTTACAAGCCTTGAGAAGAAGCAGAAAATGGCTAATCACCAGAGGAAGAAAATAAACAGCCGTTTGAAGCAAACAGAAAGATGATTCTCAGCTTGATATTAGCAGATAATGTCTTTAAACAGGTGATATTAACCTGTTAAAGAAAATAAAGAGGAAGATGAAAATATGAAGCTTTTCAACAGCTGAGGTGAGTGGATTGCCTGAACCCACGGGTTCGAGACCCGCCTGGGCAACTTGGCGAGACCTCATCTCTACAAGAAATCAAAAATGAGCCGGGTGTGGTAGCACGCGCTTGTAGTTCCAGCTACTTGGAAGGCTGAGGCGGAAGAATCACCGGAGCCCAGCAGGTCGAGGTTGCGGTGGCCGGGAGCTGTCACTGCACTCCAGTCTGGGTGACAGAGTGAGACTCCAACTCAGGGAATAAAAAAAGATTCAAAGGGCACTCTAGAACTGAAAATTAAAATTAAAATATCATGATCAAGTTTAACATAAGACTAGCAGTTTAGAAGCCAAGATTGGCAAACTCAAAAGCAGGTAAGCTATAAGATACTCAAAATAAACTCGAAAAAAAGAGCAGAATGTAAAAGATATGTGAGACATCATTAAATGATCTAACAAATGTATAATTGCAACCCAGAAAGCAAAGATAAAAATGAAGAAAAAGCAATACTGAAAAACCATGACTAAGAATTTTCTAAACGATGAAAGACATCGATCCATAGATTTAAACAATTCAACCAACTCCAAGCAGGACAGATATAAGAAAGGCACAGCTGATTTGGTTGCTCTGGGGTTAGAGCTGATCATCAGTATATTTTAAAGCATCCTAGGTAAATACTTCATGTATTCTCGGTACTAAGAAACAGTGGCCTAGGGAATGTCATGCTGAAAGAGTAATGTACAATGTGTTCACATTTTTATGTTTTAGGGGAGCATAAAAAGAAGCAAGTTCTAGTCTCTTTTTCTTTCAAATGTCCCCTAATAGGAGTCAGGGAACTAGTTTATATTTCAAAGATGATCTCCATACCTCAATTCCACAGTTTTTAAATCAACACCTGCTCACATGCTCTTTCCATAACCTGTTGAGTATCATGAAAAGAAAAATAAAATGGCATAGATTGCATCTGGCCAGAAATTTTCTGACTGGAGAAAAATCAGTCGGAAGAAGGGTGCAGGAAGGAGTACAAAATAGGCTTTATAGAGCACTCCAGGCTTGCTACTTGAGCTGCATCTTGAACAAAGACATGGGGAGATGAAAGATGACTGATTTTCATCTCCAATGAAGACCCTCGAAAGTCAAGCTCAGTAAGGCCAATCCCTTAGTTGGCTAGGACAGCCAGAGCAAAAAAGAGTCTATCTGAGACTGAGCAGATGAATGACTAGAAAGAGAAGACAAATTTCAATGGGGCTTTGGACACTGGCTTTGTCTGTCATCCCAGAGCTAAGGTCCTTTTCCAGAATAAGAACTCAGAGTTGAGATAGAATTATTCTTGTCAAATCTAAAGGGAAGACTGTATTGAACCATAACTGACATTACTTAATGGTTGGTATGAGATGTGTACATTTTAGATTTTTAAAGTTTATTTTATATAGTCATTATGTATTGTGTATATATTTAAGAGATGGAGGGGGGGGGAAGAAGAAGAAGAAGGAGAAGGAGAAGAAGAAGAAAGAAGGAAAACAACAACAAGAAATTGTAGTATTAGATGTAGACTATCCCAGACTTAGAACCACCAGGAGAATCTCCACAAAGCACATGGCCAAAAACATCTCTGCATTCTGATGCCTAGCTAACTTTGTCTCAGGTAATAGCGCCCTCAAAATGCTGAATTTACCTAAATTCGTAAAAGTGACCAAAATAAATGTCACTGTTGCTGCCGTTATGATTTAAAATTATATTTCAAAAAACATTTTTTTTTTTGAGTTTAAGTCTCACTCTGTCACCCAGACTGGAGTGCAGTGGCCGCTCCCGGCCACCGCGGCCTCGGCCTGCTGGGCTCCGGCCATCCTTCCGCCTCAGCCTTCCAAGTAGCTGGAACTACAGGCACGTGCTACCACACCCGGCTAATTTTTTGATTTCTTGTAGAGATGAGGTCTCGCCAAGTTGCCCAGGCGGGTCTCGAACCCACGGGCTCAGGCAATCCAGTCACCTCAGCCTCCCAAAGTGCGGGATTACAGGCTGAGCCACCGAACCTGGCTGTATTTCAAATTTTAAAGTGCACACGGTAAATCAGCACAAGACAGACAGGGCGTTTCCCAGGGTAACCCGGGATAAGCTTTCCCCCATCGGCCCAAGAGCTCCTTCTCCTTGCCTGGGGTCTCTCACCACTCACCCTCACTTCCTCCAGCAAGAGTGCAAGAGCAGTCCCCACCTTGGTCCAGCCCTGACTGTACCCTAACACTCCGAATTCTCACGGGAAACAGCTCTGCTTGGTAGCTGCCCGTGTGTTCTACATGGCCTCAACAGGACGTACCGCCTTTCTCATCCATTTTTCATGGGGCATCAAATCCATGTGACAAAATAACATACTGTTGATCAGGGTTTTTATCACGTTTCCCTTCCCAAGACTTGCTTTCCTTTATTTATTTATTTTTCCCCCTGGCTTCTTAAATACTACTTCAGCGGATGTGCATTAGACATGAAATTAGGCTTTCTTGCCTACGCTGTGTTTTTGCCAGTTAGCCTTCCACAAAACATATGATGATGACATTTAATCCTGTCTTCAGGGCCGCTACTGTACATTTCCTTGCAAAGTTCTCAAAGTGACTCAAAGTTTGCTTGTGTTCCAGATCCGTGGAAAGCCTTGAGTCTCCTCTGTCCTCGGTGACAGTTTCCGTATTCTGCGAATCCCGGTCACTTTTTACATATTGGCTCAAACTATTTATCTGTAGATTCATTCAAAAGACTCTAAAAATAAGTTTGAATCCCAAGCTTTCTGCTGCTATTTGTAGATGTCAGGGTTTTTTGTTTGTTTGTTTGTTTTGGTTTACTTTGGGGTTTTTGCCACTCACTAGGAAGCAGAAATCTGCATGAATGCCTTTTAATATATTTCCTTTATTGCTCATTTTACATAAATCTGCTGGCCTCCACGTAGATACCAGCTGCCAAATGATTACGAAAATAAAAGGGGTTAATGCGTTACCTTTGAAAGAAGAAAATTATTTTATTTCCTCTAGATCTATCGTGTTTTTCTAGTAGTCACGACACATTAGTAAACTTCTCTATAATAAGACTTTATTTTAGAAATATCTATTTAAAGGCCAGCACAGTGCCTCACACCTGTAATCCCAGCACTTTGAGAGGTCAAGGTGGCAGGATTGCTTAAGCCCAGAAGTTTGAGACCAGCCTGGGCAACATAGCGAGACCTCATCTCTGCAAGAAATAAAAAAAAAATTATCCCAGTGTGGTGGTGCATGTCCGTATTTCCAGCTACTTGGGAGGCCTGAACCCAGGAGGTCGAGGCTGCAGTATGCTGTGATCGTGCCACTGTACTACAGCCTAGGTGACACAGTGAAACCCTGATTCAAAAAAAAAATACACAGAAGAAATATCTATATTTAAATCTTTCTTAATCACTAGACATGGCATGTGATTGCCCTTAGTCCATGATGGAATGAACCTGTAAGTCTTAAATGACATTCCCACTCTCCCCACTGAATGTAATATGGCCTGCTGTAACTGGATATTTGAACTTTGAGGGGCCCATTGTCATCTTATGATGATCTTTGGCCCTTATATTTATGGGTTGGTTTGGATGGTTTTAAACCACACATAAAGGTCTTAAGAGTTTCTTTATCTAAGCACTATATAAAACCATAGAGGTCCACATGCGGTGTGGGTCATATCTATAATGCCCCCGCTTTGGAGGCTGAGGCAGAAGGATTAACTTGAGGCCAGGAGTTGGAGTTGAAGACCATTCTGGACAACATAGCAAGATCCCATCTCTCCAAAAAAGAATTTTATTTGTTTTGAGGATGGTGTGTGTGTGTGTGTGTGTGTGTGTGTGTGTGTGTGTGTGTGTGTGAGTCTTTTCCGCTTCATCTTTTTTAAATCAAATTTTATTTGTGATAGAGATGTGAGGTACAAGTAAGGATTAACTACACAAGTAGGCTGCATGCAGGTGAAGTTTAGACCTCCAACTGGCTCTCACTTCCCCAGTATAGGACTCGGTACCCTCTGTGTTGTTACATGCCCCCTGCCCCACCCACCGACTGCTAATCCCTCCCTTGTGCTAATGTAATTAATGTTTAGGACCCAGATATGAGTGAGAATATGCAGTATTCAGTTCTTTGTTTTTGTGATAGATCACTAAGTATGATGGTCTCCAACTTTACCCAGTTCACTGTGAAGTCCATGATTTTGTTATTTATGTAATACTCCATCTTGTATATGTACCACATTTTCTTTATCCAGTCCACTTTTCATGGGCAGTAGGGCTAAATGCAAATCAAATCACGCTGAGATACCCCCTAACTCCAGTAAGGATGACCATCATGAATAAATAAAAAAACAACAGATGCTGGTGTGCAGAGAAAAGGGAATGCTTCTACACTATTGGTGGGAGTGCAAGCTAGTTCAGCCTCTATGGAAAGCAGCGGTGTTGCGATTCCTAAACGAACTAGAAATTGACCTTCCATACAATCCAGCAGTCCTGTCCTAGGAATACACCCAGAGGAACATAAATCATTCTACAAAAGAGACACCTGCACACACATGTTTATTGTCGCACTAAAAAATTTTTTTTAACTTAGCCAGGTATGGTGATGTGCACGTCTGTAATCTCAGCTACTCAGGAGTCTATGGCGGAAGGATCACCTGAGTCCAGGAGTTTGCAGCTGCGGTGGTCCTGACCATGCCACTGCACTCCAGCCTGGGCAACAGAGTGAGACTGTCTCTTTAAAAAAAAAAAACAGAGAAATTTGTAGGAGCAGGATAAGAGCAGGGAGTTGGCTCTTTTATTTCAGAAACTGGATGAAAACTTGGATTTCTTCAAAGAAAGGAGAGACACTGGTGTGGACACTTGGCTGCTATACATACGTACGCAGGTGGCAGGGCACTCTGCATCTTCCTTGCTGTCCTCAGGGGAGGGGAAATCAAAAGAATCAATACTGTTGATCCAAATAGGTCTTTATCAGAGTACGGACTACACAGTGTCCATCACTAGCCACAACTCCATGAAGTGGAAACACCCTTTACTGATTCTAAAAACCCTGACTCTCCTGCCTTCCCCGAACCAAGTTCACATAAATGTTTCACAGCTTTTTACAGAAGGGTCAGGTAGGTACAACACCAGTACGCTGGTGTGGCTTGTACACTGCACAAGGCATCTAGCCCAGGGAAGCACAGACTGAGAACCAGTCCATGTTCTGCTTGCCAGGCTCTAAGCCTGGGCACCAGCCCGTGATCATACGGAAGAAGAAGTGCCTTTCCTTCCTCACAAACACGGAGTCTGCTGACCTAGTCCTGTGCCATAGGCCCAAGGATGCCCAGAGGCAGCTCCTTGTTCTCAATCGCCCTTCCAGAGAAGCTTTCTCTAATTCACACAGACATTCACAATGGGCTGGTATAAGCCCGGAATGATTGTCCAAGGTGTGTGCATGTATGCGTGGGTATGCACGTGCATGCACGTGTGTTATGGTGGGGGCTGCTGCCCAGAGGCACCATGCACAGGACCTACCTACTTCTGGGTCATTCTTTTGCTCTAGGTCAAGGGTCAAGGGTCCAGCCTGACTTTGTGAGCCCTCTGTTGGGCATTTCACTCATATGTTCTCAAGGTCACCAGAAAATATTCATTCCCCTATCATCTTTCTGTTTCCAAATTCATCTTTTCCAAAGCTCTACCTCTACCTAACTATCCCTCTTTCCCCCAATGTACCAGCCCTCCCTAGAGAATAAGAAAGTGCTAGGATCTTGCTTTCCCCTTTTCCCTTGCATTTTGCATATTCCAAAATCATCGGCATTTGCTGAACGTCAGTGGCATTTTATTAGCTATCATTTAATGCTAATGAATTACTCAAAACTTGGCAGCTTAAAACAGTAAATGTTTTTCTCTCAATAACATTTTTCTCTGTGGGTCCAGAATCCAGGAGTGGCTGAGCTGGGTCCCTTGTGAAGTTGGAAAAAAGTGGTCAACCAGGAAGGGAGTCTTCTGAAGATTTGACCATCTTCCAAGCACTGGCTCCAAGTTGCTCTCTGGTTGTTGGTTTGAGGCCTCAGTTCCTCCCTAGAGTCTCTCCCTGGGGCTGCTGACAATGCAGGAGCTTGCTTCCCCAAAGCAAGTAAGCCAAGAGCAACTGACAGCCGGTGAGGGGAGCATGCCCAAGACAGAAGCCCAAGTGTTTCGTAACCTAATCTCAGAAGTGACACATCACTTTGCCAAACACTGTGGGTCATCAGACCAACCCCAATACAATGTGGAGGATTACACAGAGGTATGTACACCAGGTGGCGGGGACCCTGGGGCCACCCTGAAGGTTGTCTCCTGAAGATGTAATCTTCCTTCCACATCTGCCAGCTCAGCCAAGACTTTAATGCGAATCTTTAATTCTATGCTCACAACACTATAAAGCATTCCACCAACACACCCTGCGTTTTCCCATCTCCATGTCTTTGTTTCAGTAGCTAACTATAGCTTTTCTCATAAATGTCCTCTCTCTCCTGCCCTGCCCCGTCTGTCTCACTCCTATAATCTCACAGTTCTTTGTTGAATATCCTCCACTGTGGCACTTGTCACTGGGTTTTCTAGTATAAAAGCTAATGTCAGTCTAGTACAGTGGTGCATGCCTGTAATCCCAGTGTTTTGGGAGGCCCAGATGGAAGGATCACTTGAGGCCAGGAGTTTGAAACTAGCCTTGGCAACATAGTGAGACCCATATCTACCAAAAAATGAAATGTAAAAAAGTGAGATGAGAGCAGTGGCACATATCTGTGGTCCTGTCTCCAGGACGAGATTTGGAGTTTCTGGAAGGCAGGATGATGCCATTGATCTCTCTTCATCCAATCCTCATCACGAGTTCAGTGCTTTGCTTGTGGGGACTCAATGTCAATAAATATTGCTTAACCAAATTTCTCATCTGTATTCATGGAAGTGTTCATAACTATATAATCACATATCACTCTTTCCAGGAAAAATACACACACACACACACACATACACACACACACTGAGAATGTATCTAAAGTAACCCCAAGGTCAGCAAAGCACAATAAGCATATATAAATCCTCTTTAAAGAGATTCACCTTTATCCCCTACCTCAAAAAATTACCAAAAAATAAATGTCCATGGAAAATTAGCAACTCAGAGGGCAATAGTCACCAAACACTTGAGGAAGAACCAGAAGACACACAGTCAGAGGGAAAGAAAAACCAAAGATTTCAGATGTTGGAATTATCAGATGCAAAATATTAACTATATGTCTAATTAATAAAGGTGTTGAAAATATTTGGAGTGCCTAAAATGCATAAAGAATTAGTATGTAGATTTGAAAAATAGCCAAGTAGACCTTTTAGAAATAATAATAATAATAAATGAAATTAAAATGCAAGACAGATATAGCAGCAGAATAGACACTGTTGAAGAAAGAATTAATGGACTGAAGGATGAATCTAAAGAAATTATCCAGACTGAAGCAAGAGAGATAAAATTACAAAGGAAATAAGAGATATGGGGATACAATGAAAGACTAATAACACAACACCTAACTGTTAGTGTCTAATCAGAGTTCCAGGGTAAGAAGGAAAAAGAATGTGCAAAAGACAATATTTGAAGAGATGATTGATAAAATCTTTACAGAACTGATCACAGACATCACTCTAAGAAGACCAATGAAATTAAAGAAAGATAAATTTTTTAAAATGTACAGCTAAGCACATCATAGTGAATATGTAAAATATCAGAGAAAAAAGATTTTTAAAGCAGCCAAAAAGAAATGACAGATAATCCGCAAAGAAGCAGCAAAATAATAGCTAGCTTTTCAACAGAAGCAATGGAAGACATTCAACAGTATCTTCATTATACTTAAAGAAATAAGTATTAACTCAGAATTCCGTACAAAGCAAAAATATCTTTCAAGAATGAGGGCAAAGCAAATACAAGCAAAAAACAGACAGTTGGTCATCTGCAGAGTCTATGAAACAAAATTCTAAAGGATGTACTTTAGGGAAAAGAAAAGAGATCACTGACAGAAAGTCCAACTGCAAGAGAGAATGTATTATAATGTAGGAAATCAAAAGTAAGATTGCATAGGACAATTACAATGTCCTGAGAGGTTAAAAAAATTATAAGTAAAATCCAGGATAATTATATAAATTGGGAGCAATATAATTGCAGTTGCTGCGTTCTAAGATTCTTGTATCTTTGAGAGGGAGATAAAGATATCAATTAACCTAGGCATTGTTAACTCAGAAATATAGGCATTGTTAGATTAATGTGTGTTTTCATTTCTATGCCAGTTGCAGCATGAAAATGAAATATACAACTTCCAAACTAGTAGAGGGGGGAAAATAGAATGAGAAAAAAAGCAAGAAAGGAGAGAAGGGAGGGCAAATAGATAACACGAAATACTATAAAAGACTTATTTGTTAAACTTTTTTTACAAAATACCATATAAGATTTAAACACAAATGCATCAGTAATTACATATAGAGAACAGAGTAAATGCTTCCAGGAAAAAGGAAAAGACTGCCATACCAGATAAAATGAAATGAAATTTGTCTATAAGCTATTTTCAAACAGCACATCTAAAACAAGATATAGAGTGGTTAAAAGTAAAAGAATGAGCCGGGCTCTGTGGCTCAGCCTATTATCTCATGCTTTGGGAGGCTGAGGTGAGTGGATTGCCTGAGCCCGTGGGTTTGAGACTCGCCTGGGCAACTTGGCGAGACTCATCTCTACAATAAATCAAAAAATTAGCCGGGCGTGGTAGCGCGTGCCTATAATTCCAGCTACTTGGAGGGCTGAGGCGGAAGCATCGCCGGAGCCCAGCAGGTCTAGGCTGCGGTGGCCGGGAGCGGCCACTGCACTCCAGTCTGAGCAACAGAGTGAGACTCCAACTCAAAAAATAAAAATAAAAAAAATAAGAAAGATATTAAAACTTTAGACTACAGGATCAACAAGCCTTATCTAACAGACACATTTGGGACGCTTCATCCAATTATTGTGGAATGCATGTTTTTTTTCAAGTTTTTGCACAAATTGACAGTATACTGAGCTATAACAGCAAGTTCCAACAAGTTTCAAAGATTATCATAGAGTTCACATTGTCTCACCACAATGTAATTAAGATACAAATCCAAAACAAAAAAGACAGCTAGAAAACTCTTGAGTCTTTGAAATTTAAGAAATATACCATACACAAAAGCCTATTCCACGTTGATTAAATACCTAAATTTGCAAGGCAAAACTATACAACTTTTAAAAGGACAAAGAGGAAAATATCTTCGTGAACTCAAAGGTAGAAAATATTTTTTTAATGTGACAAATAAAGGAAATGGTTGTTAATTTCAACCACACTAAAATGAAGAACTTAGTTTCATCAGGCACCAAAAAGGGCAAAAAGATTAAAGGAAAAGAGATCTGAAATATCAACAATGGGCTTATATCCAGAATATATAAAGCACTTCTAAGAATCAAAGTTAAACAACCCATTTAAAAAATGGGCAAAAGTTTCACAAGAGGGCATTGGAATAACCAATGCACATTGAAAAGAAACTCAACCTCATTGATAATCAGAGACATGCATATCAAACCCAGTTTAGCAAAAATGTTCAAAATCTGAAATGTCAGATGTTGGTAGTGATAGAGAAACAGAAACTGTCATACACTAACAATGGAAGTGTAAATAGGTACAACCACTTTAGAAAAATTGTTTGCCATCCTAGAAAAAATAACTATGGCAGCCCATGCAACCCAGGAATTCTGCTCCTAAGTCTATACCCAAAAGAAAAGTACACCTGTGTTCTAGAAGCACGTATAAGAATGTTCACAGCAGCATTGTTTGTGGAGCAAAACCCTGGAAATAATCCACATGCCTTAAAATAGAATGGATAGATAAGTTGTGATATGTTCACACAATGGCACGGTTTAAAACACGCCTATGTTTGGCCATACAGAGTTCTAATAGGGATATTAATGTCAATTTCATTTGTCCCTCAACTGATGAGCATATTTGAATGCTGATGAGATGCATAGTACGATCTGACTCTCGAGTAAACTTGGACAGTTCCAAATTCATTCAGAAGCAAATTGTTGAAAGTTTTTATAGCCAGTACATTATAGCAATACAACTCTGGTACAAAGAATAAACCCTGAAGATGACAGAGCAAAATCTCCCATTTTTTCTTGGTTCAATAAGCAGACACAATCAAAGAATGTTGAAAGTACACATTGATAGGTGGAAAACAGTACTTTCGTTGTTGGTAGTTTTAGACATTATTAGACTCTGAATCATTAAGGCATGATGCTATGAGTTAAAACAGGGATCAACAAGCTTCTTTTGTAAAGGCAGATAGCAAAAGTTATAGATTCATGTCTCCAGGGTAACTACAGCCATAGACAACGTAATTAAATGAGCATAGTTGTGTTCCAATAAAACTTTATTCATGAATACTAAAGTTTGAATATCATATAATTTTCAGGTGTCATGAAATATTCTTCTCTTCGCTTTTTCCGACCATTTAAAAACATAAAAACCATTTTTGGCTCACAGGTTATACAAAAACAGGTAACAAGATGGATTTACCCAAAGGCCTTATTGTTTCGGCCAACCAGTTACGGAAGCTTTCCAGTTGCCTTCATATCAAACCAAGGTTGTTCCCGGCCGGTTCTTCTGCAGTTGAATACGCTAGAAGAGGGTCTATCAGCCATCTTGCTTAGACCTGATGCCTTGAACCCTTTAGATAATGAAACAAGAAATTTCAAGAGGCAATACAGAGCAAGAACATAGAGCCAAGGCCTGGACCAGCATCTTTTCTCTAGCTCCGTGAGATGATGTGGACTTGCACAGAACTTAAACCTCTTTAAAGAACTTCCTTCACCTATGCAAATGGAAATAATAATACCTACACAGTCTTTTGTTGTTTGCAGTCACCATTCTTCTGTATGTGAACCTCAAAACCCATTCTTTTCCATTTAACCACACCCTACTTTCCTCTCCCATCCCCAGTTTATGTTTACCCCATGTTACAACCAGTGAGTCCACACAAGAACTTGTAAGAGTTCACCAGGGTGTTCATGCACATATTCCTTAGTGTCTTTGGCTTTGGGTGATGGGACTTGAATGTTCACCTCCATGTTTGGATGACTTAACAATCTCTGGTTTTCTCTGAACCATTGAAACTAGAAGGAAAGCAATTTGGGACACAAAGTGTTTCAATCCAGTGTTTTCACTTCAAGAAATCAACCCTAAAGGAACAGCCGAAATACAAACCAAGATTTAAGTGCCAAGATGGTCATCAAGGCATGAGTCATAATCACAACAAAAGCAAGCCTGAGCGACATAGACAGATTCTGTCTCTACAAAAAACGTAAAACTTAGCCAGCCATGGTGGAGAGTACCTGTAGTCCCAGTTAACCAGGAGGCTGATGTGGGAGGATCACTTGAGACCAGGAGTTCAAGGCTGCAGTGAGCTATGATCATACCACTCACTGCACTCCAGCTTGGGCAACAGAGGGTGATCTTGTCTCAAAAAAAAAAATGTTATCTATACTTCCATGCAGGTATCTACCTTTTCATGCAGTAACCATAAGGACTATATGAAATGGTGTTACATTTCTAGCAAGTGTCCAGTATCACTGGAAACATTCAATAAACATTAGCAAGTAAGTGAAGTGGGTAAGAGAGCCAGCCATTGAGATACGGAGAACACAAGTATGAATGTCCTCAGATGGAAGTTGATGAACGTCTTTAAGGAAAAGGCTTTATTTTGAGTAGTTGGTGAGCTCAAACCCATAAGGGCGGGGAAGAGCCTTTGAGACTCTTGGTTGGCTTTTGAGTGCAGGAAAGACGTAATCTAAGTTTTATATCTGTATTGAGAATAGTATAGGAAAGCAAGGAACCAGTTAAGAGTCTGCTGGATGCCGGGCTCGGTGGCTCAGGCTGTAATCCCTCGCTTTGGGAGGCTGAGGTGAGTGAATTGCCTGAGCCCGCGGGTTTGAGACCCACCTGGGCAACTTGGTAAGACCTCATCTCTACAATAAATCAAAAATCAGCGCACTCCTGTAGTTCCAGCTACTTGGAAGGCTGAGGCAGAAGGATCGCCGGAGCCCAGCAGGTGGAGGCTGCGGTGGCCAGGAGCAGCCACTGCACTCCAGTCTGGGCGACAGAGTAATTGAAGATCAGTTCTAAAGGTCAGGCCAATGGAATTTACTGACAGGTTGGATGTGGGTGAGGGGAAAAGAAGGGCATTGAGGATGACGCCTTGATTTTTGATCTAAGCAAGGCACACAGGTAGACTCACCATCCCTGAAGGAGACATGAGGGAGAGTGCAGCCAGGGCAGGTTAGCCTTGGCTATGACGCCGTGATGTCCATGACACTTAGGAAGAGATGTCAAGTTGGCGACTTGGTACATGAGTCTGGAGTTCATGTGAAAGATTTGTGCAAGACGTAGAAATGAATTTTGGTCTCTGAAGCAAAAAAGATAGAGTTGCTGTGAATGGAGATGGGGAGGACTGTGCTGGGAGTAGATTTGGAGAGGTGATCCTGGAGAATTCGGTTCTAGGCAGGTTAAATTTAACAAGCCAAGTGGGAAGGCAGAAACATGACTTTGGAGTTCAAAAGAAGGGTCCAGTCTGGAGTTATAAATGTGGAAGTCATCAGTATATAGCTGATGTTTAAGTCCATGAGACAAGAGGGTATCACTGAAAGCCCAAGTACAGATAGAGGACATGAGGGGCTCAAGGAAAAGGTCTCAAGGTTTCTCGACATGGCCGAAGTCAAGGAGATGTGGAACGAGCAATAAATGGTAAGAGGAAACCAGAGGGGTGTGCCACACTCATAGCCACCCCAACATCAACCAGCATCAGGAGGCAAGGGAAAGGTTACGACAAGAATGATTTGCTGTGCCAAGGGGATTGGTAGCCCAACAGGGATGAAAATACCTTCCCAATTACAGAATAGTTGCTGCAAGTGATGGCAGCCAACCACCAAACATGAAATCTTCAACCGGGGCTATTTCATTCTTCACATTAAACTTATTCTCATGCTTGATGGTTCAATGAAGTCCACTGCTCTGTCAAAGTTTAGTTCAGTATTTAAATACGAAGGGGACCCAATAACATGGAATCAATTTATTAAAAATTTGGGGCCTGGGCTCGGTGACTCAGTCTGTAATCCCGGTATTTTGGGAGGCCAAGGTGAGTGGATTGCCTGAGCCCGCAGGTTCGAGACCAGCCCAGGCAAGTTGGCGAGACCTCGTCTCTAATAAATAAAAGAAAATTAGCCATGCATGGTAGCACGCGCCTGTAGTTCCAACTACTTGGAAGACTGAGGCAGAAGGATCGCCGGAGCCCAGCAGGTTGATGCTGGGGTGGCTGTGAGTGTGCCACTGCATCCCAGCCTGGACAACAGAGTGGGACTCCAACCAAAAAAAAAAATTTGTTTAAACGTTAGTCACCTTCAAAGTACTCTCCATTTGATGCAGTACATCTATGTATGCTTTTTCCACAGCTCAAAACAGTTTCTGAATGTGCCTTTTTTTATGACTTTTAGTGCTTCTGCGGTTTTTTGTTTCTCTTCTTCCACATCAGCAAAAGTTTTATCGTCCTGGAAACAACAACAACAACAAAAAGCCACCCAGGGCAAGATCAGGTGAATAGGGAGAGTGGAGCGTGGGGTCAAAAACTGCTGAACACTCAGTGCAATGTGGGCAGGTGTGTTGTCATGATGGAAGAGCCGTCACCTATTTGCCACAAAAAAATTCAATGAAGCTGAACGCAGCCTCTCACAACAATGCTTGCTAGTACACTGATGCCAGTGGGTTCCTAGAGCCCTAACCTAGTGGGGGAAGCCTGTATGACAGGGGGCCTGCCCTCCAAAAGATAATTCCACTTTTGGGGTAATTTCTCCTCAGCTGTTCAAGATCAACCAAAACAACCAGTATGAGTAACAAAGAAACATAGAGACAGGGCTGCCACGCACCCAAAAGATCCAGATATTGTTCAAAGACCTGAAGCAAGAAGACAGAAAAGGAAGAGAATTCCAAGTTGCTTGTTTAGAAAAAAAATTCTTTTTTTATTCATCAATTTAGCATCCACTTGAGGGTGAGTGTATTTTCCTTGTGAAGATCTTAACATTGCATTTCAGTAGGATTACTCTTAACAGTGGCATTAATATCTATGATTCAGGAAGACCTTTTTTAGAAATGCCCAGGGCATTGAACCATCTCCTCTCCTCTCGCTAAAAGTTTTCTCTCCTCCCTTCTCTTTTCCAAGTCAGCTTAAGGAGCAGGACTGTGCTACCTTGACAAAAATATTCCATTACCTCCAGGTGACCTTTCTCTGAGATTTGGAAATGGAGTGCTTCAACTGTGGGTCAGACACAGGATGACTTTATTAGCGCTCCCTGAAAGACAGGGCTGATGAATGGCATTTGAACCCTGCTTCCCTAATCCTTCAGGCAGAATTAGAGGCTCTCCGTGAGGGTAATCCCGAATGATTCGCGATGCCTGCTCCAGCACGGTCACACATCATATAAATACAAATTGACAGTTCGCACACATTGGCTTCATGATGGTATTTACTTAAAATCCTCTCAAGTACACTCTTGATGGCTGCAGTGGGCACAGCTCTTGAGCAAACAAAGTACCAATTTGTCATATCCGGCCACTAGATTTATTTACAGGTACACAGGTGTCTTCTGAAAGGCCTGCTCTCTCTTAGTGCCACTTGGCACTTGTCTCCCATTGGGTCAGGCAATTGGGTTGTGGGTTGACCGCAAGGATAATCCTTTGAAAAATAAACAACAACAAAAAAAGTAGTAAACCAAGACCGCTGGATAACCCCTTTGGCTTGTCCTGAAGTTTAGAAGGCAGAAAAAAAAATTTAAAGCAATGGAATGGTAGCAGAGGTGAAAAAGGGATGCCCTGCTAATAATGTAGTAAGAGAAAGTTGGAGACTGCCGGAAGCGTTAACAAGCACCCATTGGTGAATCTGTAAAGAGATAAACTCATACAGAGTCCCTCAGGACACTCTCAATTCTGTTATTTTCCAAAAGGAAAAAAGGCAGATAATACTGAAAAACCAATAGGTAGATATCAACTGCTATTGATAGATCTACATTTGTGTTTTCATCACCCACAACCTCACGGCTTCAAAGAAAATGTCAAGCACAGAAACACCTTCCACTTGGAGAAATATTAAGGTCACCCTCGCAGTCGCCTCTGGATGACTAACTCCAGACTTGGGAAGAGAGAGAATGACTCAGGATTCGGCAAAGGCTGGAATTCATGTAAATAAAAGCAGAACTAACTCTAAATGGCATTGACCCCAGCTTCTGCGCAGACGCCTCTGGTGGTTGAGCGTGGTGTAAAATTACCTCTTTAGTCGTCTTGGGGAGCTTCATTTCTTTTGTGTGTCGACTTGAAAGAGTTCCCTCTCCTTTCTGCTTCCTCTGACATTCACCCTAACGTGGGCCCCTTCCTTGTCCGGAGCATGAAGCAGCGTCCTTTGGAGATGAGGGAGAAGCGAAAACACCCTGTGAGCCGACTGAGAGCTGACCAGGCTCCAGGCCGCGGCCAGCAGGAGGGAGCTGTGTCCTCAGTCACCCGCGTGTACCCCTTGTGCCCAGCCGAACTAAGTTTTTTGCCCTTTTCTAATTCTTAAATATATTCCACTTATATATATACATGAGGGAGGAAACAAAAAGAAACAGGAATTATCTTTTGGAGGGTGGATATCTTGTAATATAAGCTTCTTCCCCTAGGTAAATATTCTAGGAAGCCATTGGCATCAGTGTACCAGCTAGCATTGTTGTGAGAGGCTGCGTTCAGCTTCAGTGAATTTTTTTTTTTAGATTCTTTCAATGCATTTGCCCATTTCATGATGGATGATTTACAAACACACTTGCTTACACCGCACTGAGTGTTCAGCAGTTTCTGACCAAAAACATCATGATCCCGGTGCCCCACCCTTCCTATTCACCCAATCTTGCCCCCAAGTGACTTTTTTTTTTTTTTTTTTTGCTTCAGTAGATAAAAAAGTCCTCAAAGGGGAATGTTTTGCTCATGGGGAAAAGGTGAAACAAAAAGTGGCAGAAGCACTGAAAGGCATCAAAATTGAGCTCAAAAACTATTTCGAACAGTGAACAAAGGGTCTTGATAAGTGTATTGCATCAAAGGGAGAGTACTTTGAAGCTGACTGAAATTTAAACATATAATAATAAATACACCTTTTTAAATAAATAAATTATGGTTTTTTTGGGGGGGGTCCAGCCTCAACTTCATGGATTCAGGCAATCCTCCTACCTCAGTCCTTAGTAGCTGAGACCACAGTCAGCTAATTTTTTTTTTTTTTTTTTGTAGCAATGAGGTCTCAATAAGTGGCCCAGGCTGGTCTCAAACTCCCAGGCTCAAGCAATCCTCCCGCCTCAGCCAAATTCAAAGTGCTGGGATTACGGAAATGAGCCTCTGCACCCAGCTTATTTATGACTACTAACTGGTGACCCATTCACTTTTGTCATTTGGATAACCCTTTTGACTCATACGAAGTCCAACAATTAGGTTCATGAACCATCCTAGAAAACGTGCTGCATGCCTCATTGTTGAATATCACTTCGGTCACCTTTGAAGTCCTCCCTTTGGGAAGCTAGGCGCCGACGCCAGCACCTAGTCCACCATCTAAGCAGTTTGGGGACTCTTTTTCTGAAATGGCCATCTGAGCTGTTGTTGTTACTTGTTGAGGTCTGACGATTATGTTTGTGAGTTTGCCACAGTGAGCTCACATTGGCAGCCCTGTATAAATAACTGTATTGAAACACCCTCCCTACTCACCTGATCTGGCCCCCAGTGACTTTTTTCTTTATCCGAAGATAAAGGAAATACTAAAAGGAAGACATTTGGTGACATTCAGAACATCAAGGATAACGCTACAACAGCTCTGATGGCCATTCCAGAAAAAGAGTTTCAAAACTGCTTTGATGGATGGACTAGGCGCTGGCATGAGTGCATGGCCTCCCAAGGGGAGGACTTCAAAGATGACCATAGTGATATTCCCTAATGAGGTATGGAGCTCTTTTTCTAGGATGAGTTCGCAGACTTAATTATCGGCCCTTGTATATGCTGTCCTGAAGTCTAGAAGGTGGGATGAACAATTCAGGCCATGGAAGAGTAACAGTGAGAGAGAGACGGACTACTAACAACAGAAGGGAAAGTCAGAGATGCTTGAAAGCACTAAGATGTGTCATTGGTGCAGCGACATGCCAATGCTCGACAATTTCTTTCCTGCGATGGTTGCATAAACAACCTTTAATCAGCCCAGTGGTGGCCCTCAAGGCTCTCCTGGTTTCTGATTGGCTGGATTTGCTTGTGGTCTGCTTATGGTCAGAAGGTACAAATGTCCAATCATAAGAAGACAGGTCACAGTGACTGTGCTCACAGAAGCTACCAAAGATTTATATTTTGTATCACACATAATAATCACACTCTTTCTAAGTGAATATCTTATGATATCTAGTCTAACAGAATCTCTAGATAAACTATACCAAAAACACAATATTTTCCTCTTTAAAAAAAAAAAAGAAACTCTGCCAGTACACAGGCATTTAGATTATATAGTTTGTGCAAAATGAAGTAGAGGCGTGTTCACATCTGATGGCGTCAGGGATTGACATCCTCAGAGACCTGATGAAACCCCGTCTCCTGGCCCAGGAAGATGCTTATATATTCAAGAGGTGACCCGATTCACCTTATGGGAAAGCCGTCTCAGTTATTCAACAAATTTCATCCGAGAAATGCTTGTAGAACCTCCTACATGTCTTCATCTTCTCTGGATCCTTGTTAAACGAGGTCTTGCTCATCCCCTGTTCTTTACAAGGTAAAGACTTCTGAATGGTATACCGAGTTGGTCTCACCCTGAGCTCACCCCTCAAAGAGGAGAAGACCCGAAGCTTGTTCTAAATAGCAGGTGTATTAGTCCATTTTGTGTTGCTATGAAGAAACACCTGAGACTAGGTGGTTTATGAAGAAAAGAGGTTTGTTGGTTCATGGTTCTGCATGGCACCAGCATGTGTTGGGCTTGTGTTGAAGCCTCAGGAATCTTTTACTCACCGTGGGAGGTGGAGAAGGGACAGGTGTGTCACAGGGCAAAACCAGGAGCCAGAGAGAGACAGAAAGAGGTGCCAGGCCCTTTTAAGCAACCGGCTCCCACGTGAACTCATTGACACCAATCCATTCATGAGTGATCCACCCTCTCATTCCAATCACCCACCACTAGGGCCCACCTCCAACACTGGGGAACACATCTCTACATGAGACGTGGTGGGGACAAACATCTGGACTAGACCAACAGGTGTCTAAGGAACTTCTTAAAGCTTTGGTGGCAAATTCTTCTATTTTTCCTTTTTTTGATTTCATTGCTTTTCTAAGCAACCCTACCAACACAAAAATTCTTATTCGCTCCTCAAAAACCTACTTGCAAAGTAGACCCTCAAAAAGGTTAGGCAAGCCCACACTCTGACCTTGGAGCTCTTTATGACTAATGTCATACAGCTATGATTAAGCTCCGCTATAATTAACAAGCTGACAATTCAGCCAAAACTTGTCCCTGGCAAGGGATTGAGGATAACACAGGAAGTGCCCTCTGGACGATACAGGAAGTGCCCTTGATGGATGGGAATGAAGGGAAGAAAGACAGGGGAGTAAAGATGGTGTCATGAAAAAGGTGAAATACGGACTGCGATGTCTCTCCTCTTCCCCTCTACTAAGTGATAAAGAGTGAGTTCGAGTTTTCAAAGGAACCTAGGGAGACGCGGATGTAACCGAGGTTGTGCCAGAGGTGAGAGAATTGACGACTAGATTCGGAAGGATGAAAATAAGAGCAGCAGAAGTCAGCACTGAAGAAAGTGAGATCCGGAAGTATTGTTATTGCCTGTGGCAGGAACCGGAGAGCAGAAGGAGCTACGCCAAGGAGCCTCAGGCATCTTCAGCCACCGTGATGAGTGAAGCAACCAACAAAAAAGGGAGGGGTTTGATGGCAGAGGGAATTGTGGCTTCCATTCCCTGACTTTATGTTCTGTTTTTTGTTTTTTGGTTTTTTTTTTTTGAGTTGGAGCCTCACTCTGTCGCCCAGACTGGAGTGCCGTGGCCGCTCCCAGCCACCGCAGCCTCGACCTGCTGGGCTCCGGCGATCCTTCCGCCTCCGCCTTCCCAGTAGCCGGAATTACAGGCGTGCGCTACCACGCCCGGCTGATTTTTTGATTTATTGTAGAGATGAGGTCTCGCTGCCCAGGCGGATCTCGAACCCGCGGGCTCAGGCCATCCACTCACCTCAGCCTCCCAAAGGCACGGGATTACAGGCTGAGCCACCGAGCCTGGCTACTTTATGTTATTTTTATGCACATTTCCTTCCCCTAGTAAGTGCTTCTGAAAAGGCAACCATGACTAGAATTGAATTAGCCACACCAGTCCCATATATCAGATAGTTCTAGAGGAATTGGGAAAAGAGAAGGAACAGAACAAGGATGGCTTGAACACCAAAAGCACAGAGCCAGCAAAAACAGTCAAATCGATGTTTTTCTGTCTAGGATGTAGCCATGATCATGTTAGATGATCTTGTGGTACAGTAGACAAATGTGGCCACCTCAAACTTTTTAAAAGTTTGAACCTTTGAGTTTATTTTGGGAAAATGCCGACTTTCACCACTGTCAAATTATCCATGACAACATTCCACCATTTAATGACAGTCCTTCACACCTAGTCTCATTTGGGATATTTCTTTTTCCTTTTTTTTTTTTTTTTTTTTTTTTGGAGTTGGAGTCTCACGTCTCACTCTGTTGCCCAGGCTGGAGTGCAGTGGCATGCATGATCATGGCCACCCAGTGTTGACCTGCTGGGCTCAGACCGTCCTTCTGCCTCAGCCTTCCAAGTAGCTGGAACTATAGGCTTGCGCTACCACTCCTGGCTAATTTTTGATTTATTGTAGAGACGAAGTCTCGCCAGTTTGCCTGGGCTGATCTCAAACCTGTGGGCTCAGGCAATCCACTCGCCTCAGCCTCCCAAAATGCTGAGATGACAGGCTGAGCCACTGAGCTCGGCTAGGATATTTATTTTTCAAGCAGGTCAAGTATGATACTTGGGAGAGCAGAGTAATTTGTAGTTAAATAGAAAAGCACAAATAATTAAAAGACATTTCAAAGTAGATGCCACAGTGTCAGCTCAAATAATGTTTTACTTCTTATATATCTTGGAATGAGTCAACCCAGCCTAGATGTTGGCTGAATTGTGGCACAATCACCTCTATAAAAATGTGGATTTCACCCCAAACTCAGTAAGTTGCCCTTAACACAGCTGCTGCCCTTTGGGGCTGGGAGATTTCTAATTTCCACCAAAGAGACATCCCTGGCAGGATCTTAGGCTGGTTGAGGTTATCACTGCCCAGTCATACCTGACTAAATGCAGCATGGAACTGTGGGTAAGGACTGGGCTGCTGGTACACCCAGATGAGAGGTCTCCAGGCGTCTTCTTTGCCCATACTCTGGCTGAAGCAGAAAATTAATTAAAGGATATTATTAAGAAACACACAGAAGTTTCTGGAGGACCAGAGGATCAGACTTCAAAGCTATCCAGTAGCTCATGCCTGTCATCCCAGCACTTTGGGAGGCAGAGGCAAGAGGATTGCCTGAGTTCAGGGGTTCGAGATCAGACTGGGCAACTTGGCGAGACCTTATCTCTACAATAAATCAGAAAATTATCTGGGCATGGCAGCACTCACCTGTAGTTCCAGCTACTTGGAAGGCTGAGGCCGGAGGAGCATCTGAGCCCAGCAGGTCAAGGCTGTGGTGGCCATGAGCATGCTGCTGCATTCCAACCTGGATGACAGTGAGACTCTGACCCCCCCAAAAAAGATATCCAGTCAAGAATGGTCTCAAAAGAGTCCCTCCTCCCACAACAGCTGCAGGTACAGTTCCCAATACTGGATAGATGCACCATAGCAAATTCCAGAGTTCCAGTGTCTCCACCATCTGCCATCACCCTCCCTAGCAAAACAACCTCTGTGCCCATCACCAGCCTCCAAGGCTGTTGTCTGAATCCAAGACTCCCTTGTGGCTGTGTCCAACTGGTGAAATCCTAGTGGAAAGGGAGCTGAGAGGGCATCTTCTGGCTTCCAGGAGGCAGAGCTTATTGTGTGGGAAAGCACAAAAAAAAGTATGCGTGTGTGTTTGTGCGTATGCACGCTCACAAGCTCTCAATCCACAAAATGACATGGAGACTCAAGTACATTTTCAATCCTGCAAATTCATGGAAACATTGTGAATACATGAACATAAAGATCCTTCTCCTGGCCAGGCTCGGTGGCTCAGCCTTTAATCCCAGCACTTTGGGAGACTGAAGCAAGTGGACTGCCTGAGCCCGCAGGTTCCAGACCAGCCTGGGCAACTTGATGAGACCTCATCTCTACAACAAATTTTTTAAAAAATTAGCCAGGTGTGGTAGCGTGTACCTATAGTTCTGACTACTTGGAAGACTGAAATGGAAGGATCACCTGAGCCCAGCAGGTCGACGCTGGGGTGGCCATGAGCGTACCACTGCACTCCAGCCTGGGCGACAGAGTAAGACTCCAACTCAAAAAAAAAAGATCCTTCTCCTCTCTCTGGGACCCTAATTCACACTCTTCTGTTCAAACAGTCATTCCTTCTCATGAGAATGTGAGAGCCTAGCAGGTAGGAGGAATCTTCATTTCATCTTCAAAGCTAATAGCACAAATCCTGCGTATGTATTAAGTATCCGTTGAATGAAGGAATTCACTTAACTCAGCCTTACATCACATCAACTAATCACTGAGGATACCAACGGGACAGAGTTCCAGAGTCTAACCTGTTTTCAGTGGTCACTGACCCTGGATCTCAAAGGAAGGACAGCAATCATCAAGACCCAGCGATAGGCGCCTTGACAATGAAAGGACAGAATGGAGAGTTCAGAGGAAGGTCCCTACCCTTGTGCTGGGAACAGAATGTCTGCAGAGACTTCCTGGAGGATGAGTATGGCTTGACCAAAGAAAGCAATTTGGAAGGGGTGGGCCGGGGAAGTGGACAGAGGAAGGAGGGAAGTCCAGGCAAAAGGAACAACATGAGCAAAAACCCAGACAGAGAGAGTCTGGGATCACAGGCATTCAGTGTGGCCTCTCAGAAACACCCACCTCTCAAGAGAGTGTAATCAACCTTTTGGTTTCTGCTTACTTACATGGTAATGCTGAGGGCAGGAAGAGAAAAGACAGCCAAGTTGCGGTGGGAAGCAAAAACCATCATTAGCTTCTCAAAACACTGGTATGTGAGAAGTTGTCATTTTTGGTAAATCAGCCATGGACAGTGTCCCCTCTACCTAGGTCAGTGTCAGGCATGGTCACCTCTATCTTGGCCTTGGACACCTGGGTCAGTAATGAACTGTGTCATCTTTAAGTAACAAGAGCATTGGAATTCATTTGCCATTACACATGGGCACGCTGTGATCAAAAGTAGTTCTTTAATTAGAAAACAAAGGTCCAATTTTAAAATGAGCACAAAATCTGAACAGTACTTGACCAAAAAGATATACAGATGGCAAGTAAGCCCATGAAAAGATGCTCCATATCCCATACCTTCAGGGAAATACAAATAAAAACAGCAATGAGATAGCACTGCACGCCCATTACTCCTATTTGAGTGGCCAAAATCCGGAACACAGATATCATCAAATGCTGGTGAATGCATGAAGCAATAGGAACTCCCATTCACAGCTGGTGGGAAGGCAAAATGGTGCATCCACTTTGGAAGGCAGCCGGGCAGCCTCCTGCCAGGCTAAACGTTGTCCTATCACACGATGTAGCCCGTAGTATTGACCAAAGGAGTCAAAAACTTACGTCTACCTTGAAACCTGCACACGGATGTATATAACAGCTTTATTCACAACTGCCAAAACGTGGAAGCAACCAAGATGTCCTCCAGAGGAGAGTGGATACATAAACTCTGGTACATCTGAACTGTGAAATATTATGCAGAAAAGACATGAGTCATAGTGCCACAAAAGACATGAGTCATAGTGCCACAAAAGCAGGCAGGAACTTAAATGCATATGACCTAGTAAAGGAAGCCAGTCTAAAAAAGGCTGTACAGGACATAATTCTACATGTAGGATATTCTAGAAAAAGCAAAACTAGCCAGGCTCAGCCTGTAATCCCGCGCCTTTGGGAGGCTGAGGTGAGTGGATTGCCTGAGCCTGCGGGTTCGAGACCCGTCTGGGCAGACGAGACCTCATCTCTACAATAAAATCAAAAAATTCGCCGGGCATGGTAGCACATGCCTGTAATTCTGGCTACTCAGAAGGCTGAGGCGGAAGGATCACCGGAGCCCTGCAGGTCGAGGCTGCGGTGGCCGGGAGCGGCCACTGCACTCCAGTCTAGGCGACAGAGTGAGACTCCAACTCAAAAAAAGAAAAGAAAAGAAAAGAAAAACTATAAAAACAGTAAAAAGATCAGTGAGTGCCCAGAGTTGGGAGAGGAAGGAATGAATAGAGCACAGATTTTTAGGACAGTGAAACTACCCTGCATGATACTACAGTGGTTGGATACATGACACTGTGAGTCAGTCTGGCCAAACCATAGAATGCTCAACACCAAGAATGAGCCCTGATGTAAACCATGGGGGTAAAAGTCGTTTCCATGTGTTCTTTTATATTCACTCATTCAGCAGCTATAGAAGCATTCATAAATTTCATACGGAGGTGTGGCTCACCATTTTTAATCCATGCCCCCTTTGAAACTGGCATTAAAAGTTCCAAATGGCTGGGTGCAATCACGCCTGTAATTCCAGTGCTTTAGGAGACTGAAGCAGGAGGATAGCCTGAGCCCTGGAGTTTGAGACCAGCCTAGGCAACATAGTGAGACCCCATCGCCACCAAAAAAAAAAAAATTTTAATTAGCCAGGCATAGTGGCACATGTCTATAGTCCCAGCTACTTAGGAAGCTGAGGCAGAAGGATCACCTGAGCCCAGGAGGTTGAGGCTGGGGTGAGTTGGGATCGTGTCACCATACTCCAGTCTGGGAAAAAGAATGAGACAGTGACAAGAAAGAGAGAGAGAGAAGAAGGAGAGGAGAGGAGAAGTGGGGAGAGGAGAGCAGGGAGGAAGGAAAGAAAGAAAGAGGGGGGAAAGGGGAGGAGGAGGAAGAGGGAGGGGGGAGGCAGGGAGGGGAAGGAAAGAAAGAATGAAAGAGAGTGGGGAGGGAGAGAAGAGGGGGAGGGGAGGAGGGGGGAGGAGGAGGGAAGAAAAGGAAGGAAAGAAAGAAAGAAGAGAAAGAAAGACGAAGAAAGGAGAAAATGGCCTGAGACAAAACACAGAGACAACCGACTGCAAATTGTACTTCAGAAAGCCACATTGTTGAGTTGATGAATGAATGAATGTTACAGAGTCTGAAAGGAGAGACAGGAAAATAGCTTGCAACAAGACAGCAAAAGTCCTTCACCGTGGGCAAAAAAAAGTAGGTGTTTATTCTGATTCTGATGGGGATACATAGGGTTCCAAACAGGGAGACGACATGATTGTGTCTGAGTGCTTCAGAAAATCCATCAGCTACCACCTAAGGAATGGAGAGATCCCAGCACAAAGACAGTAAGCAGAGGTCTCTGCAGCGATCAGTGCCTAAGAAGCACACTGAGGGCTTGCACTTTCTTTTATGAGTAACTTTCCAATGAAATGGCTATCCTTGAATATGATGAGCCTACATAAGAAAAATATATATTCAAAAAGGAAATTGTTATCTCAAGCATCTTTCGTGAAAACACACTGAGAGAAAGAATATTATATATAATTTAAAAGCCTTCCTTTTTCCATATTCATAGATTCCTTTTGCTGTATCTTCTTTTTTATTTCAAAAGTATTATGTATGCTTGGCAAAAAAAAAAAAGTGCAAAATGCAAAAAATGTAATCATCACCTGAAATTTTATCAGCTATAGAAACTGTATATACATTTTGTTGCATATATTTGTGATCTATTTTTTAGGGATGACAGACACACACACCTATATACATGTTAGGATCATTTTCCCATAATTATTTTATAATCTGGATATTTTTAATGAAATGGTTTTAATTTTTTATAATTATAAAAATAAAACTTGCTTATTATTTTTAAAAAATACTGAAAACTTTGAAAGAAGACAAAGTCATCAACAACCCCAACCATCAACCAGTGAAAATTACTGCTGTCAGGTGGGGTGTGGTGGCTCACACCTGTATTCCCAGCACTTTGAGAGGCCGAGAGAGGATTGCTTGACCCAGGAGTTTGATATCAGCCACCTCATCTCTACAAAATATCAAAAAATTAGCTGAACATGGTGGCACACACCTGTAGTTCCAGCTACTCGGGAAGCTGAGGCAGAAGGTTTGTGTGAGCCCAGGAGGTCAAGGCTGCAGTGAAACGTAATTGTACCACTGCACTTTACCTGGACAACAGAGTGAGATCCTGACTCAAAAAAAAAAAGAAAGAAAGAAAAAGAAAACTACTGCTGTCCACATTTTGCTGTAGAATCTAGATTTTTCCTTCCCTTATATCATTTCCACATAATTATATGTAGATTAGATACACATAAAAGTTATATATAATTAAATTATATACATAAATTATATGTAGATTAGGTAAATATTACTTAGAAGATTTTTTAGCATGACCATAATCCATTCGTTCTTGTGAAATCTCTTTTTTATCTAATGATCTAATAAAATGGACGTTTCTCCATGTTAAGTATTCTTTTACAACATGATTTATTGACTACACACAATTGTCCCATAATTATTTCATAATTGTTTCACAATTCGTCTATTGTATTTAGGTCGTGTACAATTTTTTACTGTCAGAAATAGCTTTACCAGCATCAATGTCGATTACTGTTTGCTCAAATTCAAGCTTAAGCTTCTTAGGATAAAATCATAAAGGTAAAACTGTTCCATGAAGGAGTCTCACCCTTGTCCACATACAAACCCCTAAGTTCAGTGCACCGTCTATTAAAATACTTTGCATCAGATTTATTTTTGAGAGAGCTCTGTTTTCTAAACAAGACGGTTGATCACTCTCCTTCAGAATACCAAGGAAGACTCAAACCATGCAAAAACACAAGCAGTGTTTGCGTACAGAGAGACAGTAACTAGAACATGAGGTACTGTCTCCACCAGAGCCGTAGACAAGGAACTGGAAGAGCTTCAGCCACTACCAGACAGATGTGAGACTGGTGAGAGGTCACTGTCCCGCCGCACTGGGGTCTCCCGCCACATCCCGTTCTGTGCCGTGCGTTTCATGGAGCCCTGGAGTGTCGTCACTCAATCTCTCATTCATTGCTTCCCTAGCCTTTCTACCTTCTGGTATGGGTTGGTTGGTTGGCTAGTTGGTTAGTTGGTTGGTTGTTGACAGGGTCTCACTTTGTTGCCCAGGCTGGAGTGCAGTGGTGTGACCCTAGCTCACAGCAGCCTTGAACTCTTGGACTCAGATGATCATTCTGCCTCAGTCTCCTGACAAGCTGGGACTACATGCCCAGATAATTTGTGTGTGTGTGTGTGTGTGTGTGTGTGTGTGTGTGTGTGTGTGTGTGTGTGTGTGTGTGTGTTTGAAGACGGTGTTTCATTATGTTGCCCAGGCTGGTCTTGAATTTCTGACGTTAAGCGATCCTCTTGTCTCAGCCTCCCAAAGTGCTAGGATTATAGGCATGAGCCACTACACCCGGCTTCTGTATTTTTTTTATCTTCGAATAATCGCTGCTTTTAAATCTTTATATATTGAAGGAAAAAAGAGAGTGTCTCATACATGTGTGTATGTGCATATGTTTTTATGGGTATAGGCACACATGATTACCACGTGAACAGACTCGCCTTTCTCAGTCAAATGGGTGGTATAACTGGCGAACACATGGCTACATTTATTCCATGTGGCAAGTCTAAAACCCTGGGTTTGCATGTACCAGCCATGAGATGGTTGCATAAGCTTCTGGCATTGTTCTTCGTGAGATTACAAGCTTGCTTTAAACACGCCTCACCACCCCACCACTCAGGTGCAAAACTTAAGGGGGGGGACAAAAAACTCAATAATCAAAATAGCAATGTTTTAATGCAATATTTTAAGTAAAAAAATAATACCAAGGATTCATGCTGAACAAATTATAAAAAAGTTTTTGTAAAGACAGGACAATTCATTGTTTAACTTTTAATTTTTCAATATTGCATTAAGATATTCTTAATCTAGCTTACTGGGTTTGTGCCCAAGACCACTGGCCCACTTCCCTCACACCGGTTCCTGCTCTAAAGGAAATCTGATCTCAGGTTCAAGTTAAAACCTAATCTAAGGCTGGGTGCAGTGGCGCATGCCTGTAATTCCAGCACTTTGAGAAGCAGAGGCAGGAGGATTGCTTGAGCCCAAGAGTTCCAGACCAACCTGGACAACATAGTAAGACCCCACTTCTACAAAAAAATTTTAAAAGTTTGCTGGCAGTGGACCATGCCTCCCAGATACCCAGAAGGCTGAAGCAGGAGGATCACCTGAGGCCAGGGGGTTGAGGTTGCAGTGAGCTATAATCATGTCACTGCACTCCAACCTGGGCAACATAGTGAGGCTCTGTCTCTACAGAAAAAAAAAATTAAATTTTAAAAAATAAATAAAAACTGAGACTGTCCCATTTCCCTTCCCGCAGCCTTGAGAATGTCTCAGGCTCACAGGCCCCTTCCTTCCCACACCAGAGGGGCCTCTGTGGCTGTCACAACTTAACAAACAAAAATACAGAGCATCTAGTTTAATCTGAATTTCAGATGTTCTTTTCGTAGCATAAGTATGTCCCACGCAATATTCGGGACATACTTATACTTTTAAAATAAACTGCAGGTTGTTTATTAAAACTCAAATTGAACCGGGCATCCTGTAAGCTATCTGGCAATCCTCCCCTGCACTCCCATCCACGCACCCCCCCGGGAAGCCCCTCCTGAGCCTGGACAAGAGCCCCTCTCTACCCCGAGAGAGATGGGTCACTCCGAAGGCTAATAGCAAGAACAAAAGAAATAAAAATAACAAACGAACTGAAAGCCGCCCAGCACGGAAAGAATGTTATAGCACATTTGCTGACAGAGACCGAGGGAGATTTCCAACATAAACAAGGAAATTTAATCTCTCATTTGCAAAAGCTTCCCTTGTGCTAATTTGTTAACCGCTCATGTAGAGACCCAGAACCAAGAGCATTTTTCCTGGGCTCCCTTTTTTCTTATCTTATGCAAATCAAAGCCCTCCCTGCCACTCCGTGCAGCTGGAGACACCAGAAATGGTGAGGCCAGGGCCGTGCCCCACAGGCTCTGGCCGGTTTTACGAATTGACCCAGTCAATCAAACTTAGCCTCTTTTCCCAACCACGTCGGTTGTTTGGTCCACTAAGCGCATGATTCACTTCAGCCCAAAGCTGTGCATTTGGCCACAGCCATGAGGCTGCAGATTGCATCAGACCCCAGGTCTATGCGGGTTTGACCCTTCTGCCTATTTTTGTTCTTTAGACCAGTCTGCTGGCTCCCAGGTAGAAGGCAGGGGGATCAGAAAACCCTCAGAGGAAAGCTGGCATCCCACATCTCCTTTCTGCTGCCTAAGAAAGAAGTCAAGGAAGGTTTTTCTCCCCTCGTGAACATGGGAGTGCGTGATGGTCACCTGCTGAATCAGAAGGAAGTTGGGATGGTTTTCATCAGAAAGACATAGTCCTCCAACCAACGGGTTTCTTGCTCCTCCCCAAATCTGGGCTGCAGCTACCCGTGGTATTAAGAGCAACTGCTGTCCTCTGAACTTGGCCTTCCACCTCCCAAAGAGATGAAGATGGGTTAGTTCATATTTATAGATGAAGATACTAAGGCCAAAGCTGTGAACCAACTTGCTCAAGGTCATAAAGGCAACATGATGACACAACCTTGATTCCAGCCACAAGTGAAAGAGACACAGTTTTACCTAGTTTTAAGGACAGGTACAGTGATAAGGATTTAAGATGAAAGTCAGCTAGAAAAGAATTCCTCTCTCCCTTTCTCTGTCTCTGTGTGTGTCTCTCTCTCTCTCATAATGCTTATTCCTTTCGTCCTCCTTTTCTTTTTTATTTTTTTGAGACAGGGTCTCACTCTGCCACCCAGACTGGAGTGCAGTGGCACAATCCCAGCTCGCTGTAGCCTCCAACTCCTAAACTCAAGCAATACTCCTGCCTCAGTCTCTCAAGTAGCTTGGATTATGGCATGTGTCACCATGCCTAGTTAGTTTTCTTCTCTTTTCTCGTGTGTGTGTGTGTGTGTGTGTGTGTGTGTGTGTGTGTGTGTGTGTGTGTCTGCATGTCTGTGTGTGTAGAAACAGGGTCTCACTGTATTCTCCAGGCCGGTCTCTAACTCCTGGGCTCAAGTGATCCTCCCACTTTGGCTTCCAAAATGCTGAGATTATAAGTGTGAGGCACCACAACCAGCCTGCCTTTGTTGTTCTTTTTTATGTTACCAAATGGGATTCAATATTTATATATGATTTTGTATTCCATGCTCATCTTTGCTCTTTTATATTGAAAATAAACGATTCTCCACTTCCCTAGTCATAGAAAGAGCAAAAGAAGGACCATGCACTTTTCTCATAAAGATTCTGAATGGTCGAGTCTCAGCCAAACTGTCCTTAAAACTAGGTAACGCCATTTCTCTTTCATTTGTTGCTGGAATCAAGGTCGTGTCGTCAAATTGCCTTTGTGACCTTGAGCAAGTCAGTTCACAGCGCTGGCCCTTGTGTCTTCATCTATAAAGATGAACGAAACCATCCTCACAAACACTTCCAGCTCTCAGATTCTCAGCTGAAAACTGGTTTTCAGGAAGTTACCTTGGAAACGTGAAAGAGGTTTGAACAATTGGGGTATTAGAAAGAAAAGCTCTGACCCAGGACCCCGGCCCTCCCCAGCTGCTTGTTGAATTAGCAGAAACTTGAATTGATAAATTGGGCGCGTGGGTGAGGAGAAGGGTGACCATCTCTCCAGTCAGTTGCATGTTCACCCCTTGAAGACCAGCCGACATGCAAAGATTGCTTTTGTAGTAACTATGCTCACTGCTCAAGGAAACACAAGAGATTCCACCATATGAAAGTACAAACAGTAACACAGAATTATATCTAGTCTATTAGTCATTGACTTGATCCTTGGAGACTTAGATTCAGCCCTCTTTAAAAGTTAAATTTTTTACACTTTTCTTCTTTTTTTTTTTTTTATTTGTTTGTTTGAGACAAGGTCTCCTAAGTTGTCCGGGCTGGTGGCGAACCCCTGGACTCAGGCAATCTAATCACCCGCCCCTCCCAAAGTGCTGGGATCACAGGCATGAGCCACTGCAGTCGGCTTTTTTTATTTTTAATTATTATTCCTTCAATAGTCTTAGAGGTATAAGTGAATTTTGGTTACACGGATGTATTATATGGTGGTGAAGAAGTCTGGGCTTTAAGTGTACTCATTACCCCCACTAGTGCCCATTGTACTAGCAGGTGACTTTTTTTTTTTTTTGAGTTGGAGTCTCACTTTGTCACCCAGGCTAGAGTGCAGTGGCATACTTACGACCACCGCAGCCACGACCTTCAGGGCTCAGGCGATCCTTCCGCCTCAGCCTTCCAAATAACTGGAACTACAGGCACGTGCCACCATGCCCAGCTAATTTTTTTGATTTATTGTAGAAATGAGGTCTCTGTAAGTTGCCCAGGCTGATCTCGAAACCATGGACTAAGGCAATCCTCTCACCTCGGCCTCCCAAACTGCTGGGATTAGAGGCGTGAGCCACCACACCAGGCCAACAGGTGACTTTTAAAGTTACTTTTGCCGGGCTTGGTGGCTCAGCCTGTAATCCCAGTGCTTTGGGAGGCTGAGGTGAGTGGATTGCCTGAGCCCGCGGGTTCGAGACCTGCCTGGGCAATCTGGTGAGACCTCATCTCTACAATAAAATCAAAAAATTAGCCGGGCGTGATAGTGCACACCTGTAGTTCCAGCTACTTGGAAGGCTGTGGTGGAAGGATCGCCGGAGCTCAACAGGTTGAGGCTGCGGTGGCTGGCAGCGGCCACTGCACTCCAGTCTGGGTGACAGAGTGAGACTCCAACTCAAAAAAAAATGTTACTTTTGAGCGGGGTGTGGTGGTTCATACCTGTAATTTCAGCATTTGGGGAAGCTGAGGCTGGAGGATCACTCAAGTTTAGGAGTTGGAGGTTGCAGTGAGCTATAATCGCACCATTGCAATCTAGTCTGGGAGACAGAGTGAGACCTAGTCTCTAATTATTTTAATTTTTTTAAGTTACTTATTAAAAAATTAAAGTTGGAATGAAAAGCTGAGTTCTAAGTAGCCCAAAATATAAATCCAAACCCCAAAAGACATTGGCCTAATGTTGATCCAGGTTTAAAAAAAAATCATGCACCTCCAAGTAGAAATTTTAGTTTAAATTATGAGATATAACCCGTGACATTCTAACTAGGGAAATGTAATCTACCTGAGTGACCTTGAGATGTGGCCACTAAATTCTAAAACTGATCCCTGAAAAAAAGAAAAAAAAAACAGTGCTTTTGAACGTTCACAAGTTAATGTTGCTCTTCAGAGATCATGAGTTGTTCCAGTAACAATATCCAAGCTTAAAGCATTGCCCATCAAAACTTCAGTTTCAAGCAATGGAAAAATATCTCCCCCACTTGATGCCACCCTCAACAAATCAGCGTTGACTTTATTGTGGCCATTATAGAATCAGCAAGATTTTTAAAAGTGAAAGCCAAGGCTTATTATCACCAACCTTTTTTGCAAGCCTCACTTCCATGTGGCATTTTGATGTTTTTAAAAATCAACTCTATCAAAATATAAAATGTTCAACTTTCGCATAAGTTCAAAAGAATATGGCAAGAGCTGCAAAGGCAGTTTCAAAACAGGATTCGGTAAACTGTGTTGGCCAATGACAGGTCAGTCAAAAGAAGCATCTCCAGTCCAGAGCCCAGCGAGAAGGCCACTCAGAGCAACACAACACTCACTCGTGGATCGACACGCCACATTCCGTGTCTCCAAGAAAAAAAAAAAAATCATGGCTTCCAGGTAAAGATGATGAGTTGAAAACATGCCGTCGTCTCTACTCTCTCCTGAACGCCAATAAAACGAGAGTAAAGAGATTTGTTTTAAGGCATAAATCCACAAGGACAAGAAAACATTTTGGAACCTGACAATTGAGAGGCAGAGGAGGTGGGCTTAGTAGCTGCGGGTAAATTGCATCCTAAGCAGTAGCACTGTGTGGCAAAATGCAGCAACCTCCATTCTAAACCTGAATCCCTCCATTTTCCGTAGCAAGTAACTTTCCTAAAACTTGTCTTAGTGTCCCAGCGTCTTGTAGCTTTCAATGTTGACATTGAGTTGCCTGCGATCATTCTGAGTCATGGTCCTTTGTATGGTGTCTTTCCTTTCTCTCCCCTTCAATGTCTTAGTCTTTTGTTTCTCCGGTGGTGAAAACTTCACAAGGTATCGGCATGGGCCTCTTTCCGTCTACTCTATTGGGCACTCAGGCTCTTATAATTCAGAAACTAGATCAAATTTTTGCCACCCAAATCCCCAGAAGGCTCATATGCTGCCTTTGGTGTCTTTGGCAGTAGGAAAAAGATGAGGCCCTGACCAGACAGTCTCGTTCAAAATCACTTTAAGAAGGAAAAACAGACCCATAACCTCTACAACCAGGTGAATGTCCCTTCCTCACCCACACAGAAATCAGAAGGTTTGTTCTCTACAGAAGACAAAAGAGAAGATCTCTAGATCAGGATACGCACGACACAGTTGAAAGAGAAGGATACCTCAAGAAAAAAAATATAGATTAAATTAAAGCTTACCTTCTGCAGAGTGAGACCCCAGCCCTCTTCTTCCACAACACTGCATCTGTGGTTCTTTTATCTAGACTAGAGACTAGAAGAATATTATCTAAACAAGTTAGCAAGCTCATGAATAAAGCATCCTTAAAAATGGAAATGGGGAGTTGGGTATGATGTGTATCTATAATCCCAGCACGTAAGGAGGCTGAGGCAAAAGGATCACTTGAGACTAGAAGTTTGAGACCAGCCTGGGCAACATAGCAAGACCTCACCTCTACAAAAAAATCAAAAAATTAGCCAGGTGTGGTAGCACACACCTGTGGTCCCAGCTACTTGGGAGACTGAGGCAGAAGGAGCACCTGAGTCCAGGAGGTCGAGGCTGCAATGAACTGTGACTGTGCCACTGTACTCCAGTCTGGGACAGAGTGAGACCCTGATTCAAAAAAAAAAAATTGTTGTGGAAGTTCCCTAACAAATGACCCAGTGGGATGACCCTACAGAGACACCAACACTCAACACCCATTCCCCAAGACCATGGAGAATACAATTGGACATCTTGGCTTGTCTGCCCCTAAAGGATCAGCAAACACTCAAGGAAAGCCTCAAACAGAACAGGCAGAGACCAAAACACAGAGAAAAACAACTAGGGGGAAAGAGAAACTACACAGAAAGATGAACATCTCAGAATATTCACCCCGTATGTATTTTTTAAAAGAATATTCTTTTTCAAAAAGAAAAAAAATGGCAGGATGAACAAAAATTTAAAGTACGATATCAGAAATGAAAATTCCAGTAGAAGAGTTATAAGATAAGGTGAGAAAATTCCCAGGAAGTGATGCAAAAAGATGAAAAATAAAAGAAAATTAGAGATCTGTTCTAGAATTCAAAAAAGAGGTGGGAAGAGGAGGGGAGGTGAAATCATCAAATAAATTACTCAAGAAAATTTCTCAGAATTTAAGGACATGAGTTTCCAGACTCTACGGGCCTGAGTGCTCAACGGAGTAAGTGAAAAGTGACATCTTTGTGAAGTTTTAATCACTGGAGGAGAAAAGATCTTAAAATGTTGAGGAGGAGAAAAGGAAAGCTACTTACAAAGTGTGGTCGCAGGCATCTGGGTGTCAACCCCGAAAGCTACAAGACAATGGGGTCATCCTTGGGAATTCTCAGGAAAAAAGTACTTACTGCTGACAATTTCACACTAAGCCTGTCAGTTTAGTGTGAAGGTGCAGGCATTTTTAGACATGCATGATCTCATTCACCTCCCACGCACACATTCCAAGGAAGTTTCTGGAAAAGGTTCTCCAACCAATGAAGTAGGGAAAGGAAGGGGAAGACATGGAAACCTGGGGACCAGGAAACAGGCTTCCGATGCCACAGAGGGGCAGAGGGAAACCCTAGGATGAGAGAGGAAGAGAGGTTTCAAGGCCAGGGAGCCATCACCAGATTGTCAACCAGAAGCAGAGAACTTCCCAGAAAATGAATTCATAGCCTACCCGATGAATTTGAACATGTAGAGAGGAGACTAAAATAAATGGGAGGAAGTTTGGGGATTAGTGATAATTTTTTAAGACCTAAATAAAAACAAGACAATTATGAACTCTAAGAAAGCAGAGACTTTTGTAAGAAAACAGGGTAATCATAACAAATGTCTCCGTGGTAATTAACATTTACATCGTCAAAATAACGTCAAGCCGGGCTGGGTGGCTCAGCCTGCAATCTCGCCCTTTGGGAGGCTGAGATGAGTGGATTGCCTGAGCCCGCAGGTTCGAGACTCGCCTGGGCAACTTGGCGAGACCTCATCTCTACAATAAGTGAAAAAAAATCAGCTGGGCGTGGTGCCTGTAATTCTGGCTACTCGGAAGGCTGAGGCGGAAGGATCGCCGGAGCCCAGCAGGTCGAGACTACAATGGCCAGGAGCGGCCACTGCACTCCAGTCTGGGCAACAGAGTGAGACTCCAACTCAAAAAACAAAACAAAACAAAACAAAATAACGTCACCATGTTTACTATGTAATTGCATTGGAAGGATGGGGGTGGGAGCAGGAGAAAATGTGGAGAGGTAATCAGAGGGCAGGTTTGGGAAAGAGAAAGAAGTTTTCATCTTCAAAAGTGGAAAGAAAACAGAAAACGTCTAATGGTGAAACTAAAGAAATAGCACTAAAAATATGTTAGAGCTAACAGAGATTAATACTAAAAGGAACCATTAGAACATTTGAGTGACAAGAGACTATGGTCCCAGCTACCCAGGACACTAAGGCAAAAGTTTCCCTTGAGCCTAGGAGTTCAAGACCAGCCTGGGCAATATAGTAAGACTCTATTTCTGTTTTTTGCTTTTTTAAATGCATTTTAAATTTTATTTCTTCAGTAATAAATTAATTTTAGCTTACTGTATTTTAACAATGTAATTTTTTCATTTTTTTTATTTTAAAGATGTGGGGTACAATTCAGGGTTAGGTATACAAATGTTTGTTATGCATGTACCCTTGTTGATGAAGTGTGTCCCCCCCTCCATTTTTTAAAGAGAGAGAGTGATTTAAAAATAAGCACAAAAAAAGATGTGAGGTATTTCCTCTGAGGATTACAAAAGTGTGGGAGGGTTTGGGGCAAGGGATTGCCATTTCAAGCTTCTTAATCTGACTCTAAACTATATACATGGGCAACTTGGATAAAAATACTACTGAAAGTATTAGAACTCAGATGTTACTTTGTATCTGCACCATTTAAAGACCCAGGGCAGGGTGTGTAGGGTGGGAAAGGAGAATAAGGAACATTGGCGGTCACGGGGAGAATACCACCAAATATCTGGTGGCCGGTCTTAGGAACATTCGCTGGAATTCCTTGAATCCACAATTGAATGAAAGCTCAAGTTAGAGCCTCTGTCTTTAAACACAATATGGCCTCTTTCCAAACTCATGTGACTGCCCATGTGCAGTGCCTTAAAAGCAATAATAAAACTAATCAAAGGGGCTGCCCACAAATATCTTCACTACATAGACCAGACCACAACATTTTTCCTACACCTACTGATCTCAGCGATGACGTGTCAATGGCAGGAAGCTGTAATGACGTGGGAAAGTCTAGCACAAGAGCAAGGGCTGGTATCTTTATTAAAATTTGTCATAACTAGGGCCCCAGGGACAGAAAAGAAACTGTCTTCCTCTGGGAATGCAGACTGTAATTCTACCTGAATCTGTGAGTTGCCTGATGAAATAGTACCATTTATCAAGCACTTACTATACGCTTGGAATTGTTTATTGCTTTGTGCACATTAAGTCCTTTAATCCATGCTTGAGTCCAGGAGTTCAAGACCAGCCTGGGTAACATAGTAAGACCCCGTTTCTAAAAAAAAATTGTTAAATTAGCAGGGCATGGTAGTGCACGTCTGCGCCTGTGGTCCCACCTACTCAAGAGGCTGAGGTGGGAGGATTGCTTGAGCCAGGAGGCTGAGGATACAGTGAGCCCTGATCATGCCACTGCGCTCCAGTCAGAGCAATAGCGCAAGACCCGAACTCAAAAAAAAAAAAAAAGCTATCCAACAGTAACCTTACAAAGTAAGTAGGATTCTTCTCCTTGTTTTAGAGATGGACAACCCAGGGCACAAAAGGGTGAGTTAACAAACTCAAGATGGTGTCACTAGGAAGGGATGGAGCCAAGTTCCACCTACGGCCTGTGAACTCAAGCAGTTCATTGCCGCCCTTAGTGGCCTCCTTCCTGGTTTCTCTCTTGGGAGCACTAAGCCAATCATCTCAAAGATCAGCAAAGGCAGGATGCATGGGGTGACACACAGCCCGACTCAGCACCTCCAGCAGTCCACATTCAGCATCGCGGATCCTTTGCTGTGTCCGGGTCTGGCAAGTTCCCTGCTGCAGTCAAACAACAGCTGCTAGATAGACTTAACCGAGCACCCAAAGTGCAGCACGAAGTCAGAATACGGCTCATTCCCAGCCACAAATAGGGAGGGAATTAATGCAGAGAGACGGACACCCCTCAAGTCCCTCCTGCAGGCCAGTCCTTCCTCAGTCGTGCAAAGCTGGGGAAAGATGGTGCTACTTTCAACAGGATGGCAGACCGCCTGTATGACTCCCTCAAAGCCGTTCACAGCCATGAGTCAGGTCCTCGAGCCACCCTCGGGGATGCCATTCACTGAGCCCCTAACACATGCCAGCTCTCTGCTACGCATTTCACAAGGATTAATCTCAGTTAATCTTCCAGCAACCCTAAGAATTCTAAATGCTACTGCCCTGTCCAGATGGGGAAACTGAGGGTCCCAGAAGTTAAGTGACTCTCCCAAATCCATTACAGTTATTACATAGCAGAGAAGGGAACAAACCCAAGCCATCTCATTCCAAAGCCTCTGTCTTTTACAAACACGAATGATTGACAGAAAAAATGATGACTTAAGTTTGAGAACCCAATGGAAAAAAAAGCAAGCAGGTCTCTTTTTTTTATTTTGAGATGGGATCTCGATATGTTGCCCAGACTGGTCTCCAACGCCTGGCTTCAAGTGGTCCTCTCACCTTGGCCTCCCGAGAGACTAAGATTACTGGAGAAATTCTTTGAGGATAACAAGGATTGCATTACTTCTGATCCTTACAACATTCGTCAAGGTGTTATTTTATTTAACCTTTTGTCATTGTCATCATTGTGATGTTGTTTTTCAAGGATGACTGTTTGCTTGAAATTAAACTGCCAGTAAGGGACAGAGAAAGAACTGGAAAGCCATGGATTCCGGCTCTGTCTTTGTGACCCTCCTAACTGACTTTGACATTGAGAATACGGCACTGTCCGTGTGCAGTTTCAGAGCTGTCCTGAGCAACCCCTCAGAAGATTCCAACTAAAGCGACATTTACTCAAGAGGGGTCAGGATAAATAATTCCACTTTATAGCAAGCACTGCAAGTCAAGACGAGCGACAGCCCAAATCCCCCTGGTGCTTCAAACTCAAAGAGAAGGAAAAAGTGAGAGAAGGCTGGGCACAGTGACTTGAACCTGTCAATCCAGCTACTTAGGAGACGGAGGCAGGACGGTCATTTGAGTCCTGGAGTTTGAGTCCGGCCTGGGCAGCATAGTGAGTCCCTGGTCACAAGAAGAACTAGAAAGAGGAGGAGGAAGAGGAAGAGAAGGGGGAAGAGGAGGAGGAGAAGATAAAGAAGAAGAGGAAGGGGAAGAAGAAGAAAATTAAGAAGAGAAAGAGGGAGAGAAAGGAGGGGGAAGTTTCACCTCAGTCCTAGTGAGCTAAGTGGTGGGTGTCTTCCCTCCTTGGGGCTTCTGGGCGATCCGCACTCCACTGCTGCAGTTTTGCCTGCTCTGAACTCTGACCACAGTCTCTGTCTGTGTCAGCCGTTTCGTCCTCAGTATGCTCAGGGGCTCTGCCTTCTTAGGTGACAGCCTCAAGCGCCTCGGTGATGAGCCTTACCTCCCAAGAAGCGCGTCGGAGCTCCCACCTGCTCGACTGTCCCTTGTTTCTACCACTGGGCATTTGCAGGGCTGGGTACACTCGGGGACTTGACAAGGACTTCGTGGGTTGACTTGTTCTTGTGGCAGGAGAGGGAATTGGAGGTGTGTGTGAGTAGGTCCAGCCTGAGTTCCGAGAAAACCTCCTGGAAGAGCATTTGCTGCCGGTGGCTCCCGTCGACCCTGCAAAAGAACGCGCTCTGCTCTGTCATGGGGACACCAGTAGGAAGGAAGAGCAATTCTATAACTGTGCAATGGAGGATCAAACTTCACAGACATTTCCATCTCGGTCAGTGAAGTAGGAAAACTCCTGTATCTGATCTTCTGCCATCTTCCCAGCTCCCCCAAGGGCTAAGGCGGAAATGTCTGCAAACACATCAAGGAGCAGAAAAAAATCACACCGTGTGACTGTTGTGTTTTCTCAAGAATCAGCATGGTGTTGCATGAACAGAAGCAATAATAATAGGAATGGCCTGTGTTTTGTTGCAGGAAGAATTGGGTCGCTTTGTTCTTCCTGAGTTTTAACAGGATAGAACTCACGGGGCATCTGCCTGCATATGAAGTCTTTTTTTCTCTTCTGCAGCCTTGAACTCTTGGGCTCAAGCGACCTCCAGCCTTAGCCTCCTGAGTAGCTGGGACTACAGGTGTGCACCACCACAAGTGGCTAATTTTTTAATTCCTTTTTTTTTTAATTTGTTTAGAGACGGCGTCTCACTATGTTGTCCAGGCTGGTCTAGAACTCCCAGTCTCAATCAGTCCTCCCACTTCAGCCTCTCAAAGCACTAGGGTGAGAGATGTGAGTCATTGCACTATTAAAAGGACTTTCAAAAACACAGAGCAGGGATCCCAGCAGAAAGGAACCCCTCCCAGAGAAAACTCATTTTGACTATAACTTTTTGGCCACAAATAGGTATCTCTTCATAATCTCTTTTTTTTTTTTTTGTCACAGAATAAATGTAGATCTAATGCCCCATCAATAATCCCTATTGCTTTAGGATTTTAGAACATTTGGTATTGTCCCACATGAGTTCTCTCCCAAATAATGCGTGTAACATGAGGAATTGAATGTCTTCCTGGTCTTTACTTTCCACCAACTGCCCCCTCCTGACCATGCCTCCTCTACCAAGACAAACAGGTAAGCAGATGTACCGTGGAAGCCCGGGACACCGAGGGCCAGGCGTGACGGCAACAGGCATTCCAAAGCTCTACACACCAGCCAGTTCCCAGGAGCCAAAGCACCTGCAGGCTTGGAAACCAACCTGAATGTTTTGTCCTCTGGGAGTTCCTTCCAGGCTCCCCGTCAACTATACCTGTTCATATGAGGCTTATTTGTTGGAATGCTGACTCCCTGGCTCAAGCCCCCCGAGCCGATGGGCGCCATCATAAAAGGAAAGGCAGGGGTGACCCACTTACTCCTTAAACATGGAGACCTAGGCCAGGCGTGGTGGCTCACGTCTGAAATCCCAGGACTTTGGGAGGCCAGAGCAGGAGGTTCGTTTGAGTCCAGGAGTTCGAGACCAGCCTGGGCGACAAAGCGACACCTGTGCAGCACAGCGAACCAGGCACAAGCTCATCAATGACGGTCTTCACCACTGTGGAAAGTACCATTCGCCCCACATCAAGCTCTGAGCTCCTACCAAGCACAAAGTACTACTGAACCAGACACAGCTCGGGCCTTCAGAGCTCTTGGTATTCAATTCAGGAGCTGCGATGTATTAAGTTAATGACCACAGCATAGGAGTGACTGAATGTTATAAACACCACAAAAGACAAACGGGGAAGAGGCAATGGACATGCAGATGAGGAAGAGATAATATGTCGCCTGGTGAACATTTCTACAAGTTAGAGATGGTTATAATTCTTGTTTACAAGTTAGATTTACAACCAGCACTGAATCTCCCTAGGCTCAAACCCAAAAAGAAAAGGAAGGTTCTGGAAAAACATAGCCTTGCCTTCCAATGCACTTCTCAGATCCCAGCTCCCCTGCTGAAAAGAAGACAACGTCAAATGTCCTTAAAATTATATTGGAAAAACATACCCCCTTACCCAGACCCCTCGTCTCTGCAACAAAATTACAGTAAAATAAAAACATGATGAATAAAAACCACTTCCTGAGCCTCAAAACTGGTCAAGGCTGAAGCACGTTGTCATCGAACATGATGGATCTGCTTCTCTGGAGTTTTTTCAGAGAGATGTCTGTCGTCGTTTTTCTGAAATGGCTTAATATAGAGGCAGAGACCTTTTTCCCAGACTGCAGGCAAACCTCAGTCTCAGTCAAGGAAGATCTGCGAGGTCCCTTACAGCTCTGGCATTTCATGATCCCTTTACCCTAAATCACCATCTGAAGGGTCTTGCGGGCATCAGAGAAGCTTAGAGGTCATTGCTGCTAGACTCCAGACTACTCCTGAGACTCGAATCCAAAAAATGGTGCACAGGGAGAAATAGCTCTCACTCATTAAAAATATAATGACAACTAAATTAGAAAATATCAGAACCATTACTTAGCTCTAATATGAAACCAGAGAAAGTTCAGCAGACTGGGGGCGGGGGCAGGGGGCGTTTTTCCAGAACCCGTTTGCCCATCCCTGGTGACAACACCCATCCATGCTTCTCACCAGAAGCATTGCAACACTCCACCCTTGAAACTGACCTAGTTAGTGTCTGCTTCTTTAAGAAAGCGCCTCTTGTTCCAAAGAAGTCCTCAGCTCACCTAGGTGCAAGGAAGGGGCAGCTACACCTGGACACTCACTAGGAATCTCTGTCACTCTGGTGGCAATTCTTGGCGAGAGGAAGCAGATGCCGGGCACCACTCTACAAAGACACAGGAACCCCCAGGAGAGACTGGGCACCTCCCCAGCTATGCTGGCTCAGGAGTCCCAGAAGACACCTGCATTCCATCCTCACCTGTCCTGGCATCACTAGTGTCCCAGAAGCGTCTGTCAGCCCCGCCCAGTCATGGGTCCCCTCCAGTGGAGGCCATTCCCCCACCCCCATCTCCATGCCCCCTCACAGGGGCATAGATTTGGCAAGGGAATGCCAGAATCCACTGTGGAGCTTGTTTTTTGGTCTCAAGAATCAGAAATAGGTTCCAGCCTATGCACTCAGTCTCCACTTCTCCCACACCCCTCATCCCCTGGGAAGCTTGCTGAAGTAAGACAGGTCTTGGTTCCTGCCCATCTCTTCCTGGCCTTGGCCTTGCCTCTGCTCCCCCAGAGACCTGGGCCCTCCTCGGACATGCTATTCCGGCATTCTGTTCTCCTGGGACACACCCAGGCCTCCCACACCTCCTTGCCAACGTTGACCTGCTTTCTCACACATCCATGGCTGCCGAGGGAGACCATGGCCTTGGTTTTCCTCCAGAAGCAAAGACTTCAGTGCCTGTCTTCTCCCATCCACGGGTCCTCACTCCTAGCTTCTCTCTCCTCTCTCAGGCTGAGATGCGGGTCCACTAACTGGGTTATCCCTTGCCTGAGTATCTTCTTGGGGAAGAAGGAAGAGGCTTTTGCCTTCCCTGAATTCCTGTGCTGATGCCAAAGGAACTGGGTCCCACGCCCACACCCTCATCCCATGTTTCCCCAGTGTGTCCTGAAGTGAGACACCAGCCCAGGACATCCCTCTCTTTAAAGCCCACCTTCCTCAGTGGTGTTTTCACTTTAGGATGTGATAAGGCTCTCTAGACAGTGGGTGAGTCACCAATCAACTCTCTCGTGATTTCACCACTCGAATGGTATCCAGCAGGTCAGGGCTTAGTCAGCACCAGATTCAGCTCCATATCTCAGTGGGGTGAGGTCGGTGAAGCATCCTCGCGCCTCCCACCTTTCCCCTCCTTGACATGGGAGCCTTCTTCCACCCACTCACCATCTTCTGCCACCCTGTGAGGTTCATACAGGCCCTTTAAGGGGTCAGTTCCTGGGTAACAAAGAGCAGAGTTCATACCTCTTTGGCTTTCTCTCACCAGGACCTAATGCAATGCACAGGGCCTTGGTAGGGCTCCTTGATCGTGGGTTTGCTGATTTTCTAGGGAAGCATTTGGAAAATGCAGATTCTGAGAATGAACCCTTTCTCCACTGTTTCCCAGAATGAGGTCTTGTGTCCACCTGCAGCAGAATCTTCTAGAGTTCTTGCTTAAAATGCAAATTTTTTTCTTTTAGAGACAAGGTCTTGCTCTGTCACCCAGACTGAGTGCAGTGGCATGATCATAGCTCACTACAGTCTTAATGTCTTGGCCTCCAGATCTCCTCCAGGGGAGGCCTCAGCCCCCTGACTACCTGGGACTACAGGTGCATACCACCATGCCCAGCTAATATTTTTTTTTTTTGTAGAGACGGGGTCTCACTATGTTGCCCAGGCTTGTCTCAAACTCCTGAGCTCAAACGATCCTCTCCCCTCAGCCTCCCAAGGTCCTAGGATTACAGGCATGTAGAACCAAGCCCAGCCAAAATGCAGATTCTTCAACCAAACCCCAAACCTGCTGACTCATATGATCCATGCGGGGCGGGTCCTGGAAGCTGCATCTTTTAAGAAGCTTCCTACATGTATTTTCTGTGCACTGGAGCTATTAAGCCACTGAGTCAATTCCATTTTAACTGTCCTAAGATCTTTCTTGGGCCAGGTGCAGTGGCTCACACCTGCAATCTCAGCACTTTGGGAGGCCGAGGCAGGAGGATTGCCTAAGCCCAAGAGTTCAAGACCAGCCTGAGCAAAATGGCAAGACCCTGTCTCTACAATTTAAAAAAAAAATCTAGGCACGGTGGCACACCCCTGTAATCCCAGCTACTTTGCCGGCTGAGGCTGAAGGATTGCCTGAGCCCTGAAGGCTGAGTCTGCATTCGATGAGCCATGATTGTGCCACTGCACTCTAGCCTGGCTGACAGAGTGAGACTCTGACTCAAAAAATCATATATATAAATCTGTATATTTATATATATAATTCTTGGTAGGAGAGCGGTGACTTTTGATTGAAGGAGGAAGATGAATGGAAATAACTCCAAGTCTCTTGGCAACTACAGTCGTCTCTGCACACGCAAGGCCTCCTAATCACTGCTAGTGTGAGAGGACCCTGACCTGAACTTCACACATGACCTCCAGCCCTCTCTGATGGTCAGTTCCGCCTGCATAAGGGATCACACAGAGGCAAAAGGGCATGCCAGTCCATCATCTCTCCTCCTTGTGGGTTACCTGCATGAGAGAATTGTGGCATTCCCAGCCCCTGCCAGGCGTGTGGAGAGGTGGGGTGCCCTGGACCATCCAGCTCTAGGCGTCATGTCAGGACAAGGGAGGCAAAAGGAGTGTCTGGAACAAGAAGGACTCCATTCCATTTGAGCAGGCACTTGGACCATCATGTTTTCTGTGGGACCATTGCTTTGGCTTATTTTTATGAAACCAAAGAGTCCCTGACCAGTCCATTCAGCCAAATGAGTCAACCTGGGGAGGCATCTAGAGCCTGCCAAGGACAAGTCACTTAGTGACAGGCATCAGGACACAGAAGGGGATAAAGCCTGAGCGCTGTGGTCTCTGCTCCTGGGAGCATAAAGTCTCCCCTCCTGTATCCACCTGCAAACAAGCCGAACTTGCCCAGGACTTGCCATCGGACAGGAGGGAGAAGTGGTGTGAGTAGCCCAGCATATGTCCAAATGACACTTGGGTTCGGTACAAGTGGGTGATAAAAACAGATGAAAAAGCCAGGCTCAGTGGCTCAGCCTGTAATCCCGCGCCTTGGGAGGCTAAGGTGAGTGGATTGCCTGAGCCCACGGATTTGAGACCCGCCTGGGCAACTTGGCGAGACCTCGTCTCTACAATAAATCAAAAAATAAGCCGGGCATGGTAGCGCACGACTATAATTTCAGCTACTTAGAAGGTGGAGGCGGAAGGATCACCGGAGCCCAGCAGGTCGAGGCTGCTGTGGCCGGGAGCGGCCACTGCACTCCAGTCTGGGCAGCAGAGTGAGACTCCAACTCAAAAAAAAAAAAAAATAGATGAAAAGAGGTGGGCTTAAGCCTTGGGATCTGATGAACTCATTTCGGCCTGCAGTAGAGCACACATCTCTCTCTCTCTCATAACCAGATCTTCTTTTTTTTTTTTTTTTTGAGTCGGAGTCTCACTCTGTCGCCCAGACTGGAGTGCAGTGGCCGCTCCCGGTCACCGCAGCCTTGCCTGCTGGGCTCTGGCGTTCCTTCCGCCTCAGCCTTCCGAGTAGCTGGAATTACAGGCATGCGTTACCACATCCAGCTGATTTTTTGATTTATTGTAGAGATGAGGTCTCGCTGCCCAGGCGGGTCTCGAACCCGCGGGCTCAGGCAATCCACTCACCTCAGCCTCCCAAAGGCGCGGGATTACAGGCTGAGCCACCGAGCCCGGCCATAACCAGATCTTGTGCAGCACAAACCCTGGGTCTGTATCCCTGATGAGGTAGCCTCCCAGCCACGATATCCCAGCTCTGAAACACTCTGATGCTTCTGAAACCGTGGAAAAGGCTGGATTGTGGGAAGATTGGACTCAGAGAAGCAGGGAGGGTGCCTGGTGAAAGCAGTGGGGCGTGTGTGTGTGTGTGTGTGTGTGTGTGTGTGTGTGTGTGTGTGTGTTCTTTTCAGAGATAGGTGCTATTTCAGACTTTCTCACATACAAATGTAACAAAAGAGTCCAGAGCGGAGAGCCATCTGTCGACAGGCTATTCAATTAACGTATTGTTGCCAGTGAAACACCAGCTCAGTGTCTGGAGAAAGAGGAAGTCCCAGGTGCGAAGGAACAGCCATGAAGCTGCTGGCAGACCCAGGAGGCTAGTTGTTCCCTCTGAGGCACGTGACCGTCCCTTCTCTACCTCTCCTTCCTTCTCGCTCTCTGCCACTTTCTCATCTTTCCTCCTTCTGCTTCGGGCTTCTTTCTCTTCCTTCTCTCTTTATTCCTTCCCTCGGCACGGTTTAGCTGCTGGAGAATAGAAAACGCCATTTTCTTTATTTCAATGATGCCCTTGTGCTTGAACAATGGGCACTGGCGGGACAGAAGTGGGCTCGATTCTAAGAATATGCTAGAAGCTTCTATGTATCTGAACAGAGCCAAGGAAGGAGAAAGGGGAAGAACATTTTTCGCCACCTCAGATGAACTTCAAACCATTCCCCGCCCTTCCCTCACACGAGTGAGATTTTATTTTTCCACTCTCCCCCACCGCCCTTTAAGTCATTTCTTGGTTTCGCTCTCAAGGGACAAAGAAGCCCAAAAAAGGTGGGGTTATCAGGCCAGAAAAGTGCCTGCCCTCGTTCAAACCGAAAAGGCAGCCATCTCCAAGGGCTGGTATGAGAGCCAACCTTGAGGGAATGTCCACTGCTCACATGGACGTGGCTGGGGTTCCAGCCTCACAGTCGTGGCAACTGCAAAGTCAAGGTTGCGCTGAGATAGATCACTGCATGTATCATCCTGTTTTCATGATCTATGTCCACTGGCAGTGGCTCAGAGGCGAAAATAACACCCTTCAAAGGAAAAACGCTAATGTGATATGCTTGGATATACTCTAAGCATGATATCTAATTATAAAGAGTGAATCACAAATTTAAGCATCTTAAATATAGGCATAAAAAGAAATAATTAGCCCTCCGACAGAAAGCTGCTACGTTATCAGATTGCGTTGTTTGAGAAACAAAAAAAGCAAGTCAGCACACTGTCAGCCTGAGAAAAGCAGAGGTTATTTTCTTCTGAAGGGTTTCAATATTCTATTCATTTCTACAGATATGTTCAGGAAGGTCCTTATAAGAGCAGAAGATTCCATTCACGGGACTACGAAACCGCCACCGTGGAAACACCCTCTCTTCTGTAGAAAGTGGCATTCTTTAGAAGATCTGTCTAGCCTGAATCCCTCCCACGGAGGGTATGCTGTGTTTGATGAGGCGTTCAATAGTCACCATTATGAGGACACTTCAAACCAAAAGCGGATAAGCACCACAGTTTTATAGAGAAATAGCATCGATGGGTCTTGGCCCTCTGCTCAATTTCAAAAGCTGTGTAAGAATTCTTCACTAGCCGTGCTCGGTGGCTCAGCCTGTAATCCCGCACCTTTGGGAGGCTGAGGTGAGTGGATTGCCTGAGCCCGCGAGTTCGAAACCCGCCTGGGCAACTTGGCAAGACCTCATCTCTACAATAAATTAAAAACTAGCCAGGCGTGGTAGCATGTGCCTGTAGTTCCGGCTGCTTGGAAGGCTGAGGCGGAAGGATTGCCGGAGCCCAGCAGGTCGAGGCTGCAGTGGCCACCGAGGCTGCGGTGGCCGGCCACTGCACTCCGGTCTGGGTGACAGAGTGAGACTCCAACTCAAAAAAAAAAAAGAATTCTTCACTGGTCATTCTTGACATAATTGTCACAGTTCTTAGTCTCTGATTAGCAGCTTTGGAAATAAGCGACTATGGTCTCATTCGGCCAAGTCTCGTGGTTTTCCCTGAAGGGCAAGACAGCATAATGCAGACCCCCAAGGCAATCACAAAGGATGGAGAAAATGGGTTTGATGGCTGGTACCATGTGATGAAACCACACCGGCTACCAGAGGCCATGGGTTCCAGTTAGTTACTTGAGTTGCATCCTTATGACCAAGGTATCTCGCTGAGTCTTAGTTTCGCTGTCTGTAAAATACACAATAAGAATGACGCCCCTCCGTCTCCGTAGGGGATTTCATGAAGTCCAAGTGAGATCAGTTATCGAAAACAGCTTTGAAGATGTATAAATCTTTATGGGACACGTACATAGAACAGATAGCCTAAGAAAGTTCTCAAAAGCTAATGCCACTTTTCATCCCATTTGAAGTAAATTGGCATCCTTAGAGTTCACTTTGTGTCCAGCCTGCCTGAAAATAAGTTTCCTGGCCTTCCTGGCATCTGCAACTTCTTCTACATAAAGTCTGAGAGAACAGTAAGAATCCCCCTGTTACACTCCAATAGCAGTATCTTGGATTTTAATGTTCTCAAGATACTTCCCTCTCCCTAAGAGTACCCACGTCACAGTTCCTCTCCCTCTGTGGACCCATCCTGACATTTTCCATCCTCCACACCAGGTGCCATGACAGCTGATGGTGTCCTTCAAGTCCACACGACACTTGTCCGCATGTCAATTGCTTTGAAAAAGTACTTCAACTTGGCCGGGCGTGGAGGCTCAGCCTGTCATCCCAGCACTTTGGGAGGCCGAGGCAAGTGGATTGCCTGGGCCCGCAGGTTTGAGACCCACCCGGGTAACTTGGCGAGACCTCATCTCTAAAATAAATCAAAAACTAGCCGGGTGTGGTAGTGCGCGCCTGTAGCTCCAGCTACTTGGAAGGCTAAGGCAGAAGGATCACCAGAGCCCAGCAGGTCGAGGCTGTGGTGGCCGGGAGTGTGCCACTGCCCTCCAGTCTGGGCGACGGAGTGAGACTCCAACTCAAAAAAAAAAGTACTTCAACTGAATGTGATTCCACCATCTTAAACGGCATTTTGGAAATATACTTAATATGCTCATGATATATGGTTATTTACATTTACAAAATTTGATGTGATACAATTCCATTTCTCTCTCTCTCTCTACACACACTCACACACACACAAACACACACACACACACACACACACACACACACACGCACACCCTAAATATTAAAAGGATATACGTCAAAACATTGAATAGTGGTCACTAGGTAGGGAGAGCAAATTTTAACTTATTTTTCTTTGTGCTTATCTATATTTTCTATGGTTCCTAAAATAAGCATGCATTTCTTTTGGAAAAATAAAGTTATTTTTAAAATGTTGTTTCTCCTCTTCTGTAGAAAGGAACATGATGTACTAAATAAACCAACAACAAAGTCACCTCCTCTAACCAAAGTTGTGTTGGTCAGGACTCTAATGAGCTGAGGAAGAATAAGTCGATCGTCGGTCACAGTGGCTTGCAAACTTTTTCCAGAGAAGGAAATTTGACATCAAGTTAATATATACATATAGGGATAAGGTGACTGAATGAAAAATCTTAAGAAGAGAGAGTCCATATACTTTTCTTAGATGTGATGAACTCCGTATTTTTGTACTCTAATTTATTTTAGGACTTGAACGTTGGTTGCATTAAATTGACTTCACGGACCACAGTTGGAAACAACCGGATCTGTTGCAAGTTTCTTGTTTTACCAAAGAACCAAAGAACATGCTTTGGTGATATTGCTTCTCCATCTGTCTTCTGAGGTCTCTCCAGGAATGAATTACACCGCAGCTCTCTGATTCAGATCTACACGCACTCAATGCCCAAACCCGCCAATATCAAAACGAATTTTCCAGCAATTGGACATCTGTGAGAAAGTTTATGAGACTAGTTTCTTAATTCTAGACATGGTCACTTTGAAAGCAGTTCTCTCTGTCTTGGAAATGAGTGCCAACTCCCCTGAGCTTGGAAACCAGAATAAATACAAAGTGGTGAAAATGAACACAAATCTCAATTATGATCTAGTGTATATTATGATCGAGTGTATTACACAAGTATAACTCACAATCTTCTAACCTCATCTTCTTCCTGACATTTGGTTAATGAGAAAACTGTACACAGTAATCATCTTCTCCTGGCTGAGTGCAGTGGCTCACACCTGTAATCCCAGCACTTTGGGAGACTGAGGCGGGAGGACTGTTTGAGCCCAGGAGTTAGAGACCAGCCTTGGCCACATAGCAAGACCTCATCTCTACAAAAAATTAAAAATTAGCCTGGTGTGATGGCACACACCTGTAGTCCCAACTACTTGGGAGGCTGAGGCGAGAGAATCACTTGAACCTAGGAGCTGGAGGCTGCAGTGAGCCGCGATCATGCCTCTGCACTCCAGCCTGGGCAACAGAGTGAGACACTGACTCAGAATATAAAGATAAGAGTAATCATCTTCTTCAAGCTTGTAGGATCCAAAATACCACTCAAGTTCTGTTGAGCTATGGAAAATCCATTATTTCTTTATATATATAGTGAATTTATATATAATATAATATATTATATTATATATAATTTTATATATAATATAATGTTTATATATTATTTTATTTTAAAGATGTGGGGTAAAATTCAGGTTTAAGTATACAAGTGGACATCACACAGGTACAGTTCGGGCCTCCCGTTGGTCCCCACTCTGTCCAGTTTGAGATCAGGTGCCCTTATTGATGTTGTGTTCCCCCGGAATACCCATTATTTCTAAAACCAGCACTTTCTCCGGTAGATAGTTTCCAGGATAGCATCATGCAAACAATGGCACTCAAACTAGAAAGACAGAAGTGAACTTAAATAGTAGTGAAGCTGGATGCAGTGGCTCACACCTAGAATCCTACACTTTGGGAGGCCAAGACGGAAGGATTGCTTGAGACCAGAAGTTTGAGACCAACCTGGGCAACATAACAAGACTCAGTCTCTACAAAAAGGTTTGTAAAAATTAGCTGGTGTGGTGGCACACACTTGTTGTCCTAGCTACTCAGGAGGCTGAGTGGAAGAATCACTTGAAGCCAGGAGTTTGAGGTTGCAGTGAGCTATGATCATGCCGCTGCACTCCAGCCTGAGTTAAAAACAAAATTTAATTTGTAAAAAGAAAACAGTAGTGAAAAAGCACTCTAAGAGTCCAGGCTGTGAGGACTGTGTTCCTCTAGCAAATCAAGAGGGTTCAGTCACACATCAGTGTGATCGGCAAACACTGACACATTCTCCTTGTGCCAGGTAGATACATTTCTCACAGTGTGACCGACATTTATGGTCAGAACACTTTCTAGAATGATTCTGCCACTGAGAGTGTGGTTGTGGCTGGGTTGTCCCAAGACTGAGGTTTCTGGAGTTTCCACTCTTGGTCTGAGCTGAGATGATCTGATTAAGCCTCACATCTGCTAAGGGTTTGAGGTGGAGGAAAAGGGGAACTGGAATGGTTCTCACCTCATCAATTCTGACCACATCCTGCCTCTCCAAGAACCCCAAGAGAAGGGAAAAGAAAAGAAAACTAGAGTAGAAAAGATGAAGGGAAGAAACAGAATGGAGGGAAAAAAGAAAAAGGTGGGGAAGAGAAGAGAGAAAGAAGGTTGCAGAGAGCCTCTCAGAGGGCTTTGTTTCAGAAACACCAGCCTGGGCAGCATAGCTCAATCTCATACCTACAAAAAAAATCAAAAAATGAGCTGGGAGTCCCATGTTCTCGGGAGGCTGAGGCAGGAGGATGACCTGAGTCCAGGGGATCAAGACTGCAGTAAGCCAGATCGCGCCACTGTACTCCAGTCTGGGCAACAGAGTGAAACCCCAACTCAAAAAAAAAATTAAGGAAAAAAAAAAACTTAAGCTCAGAGCTTAAGTCTCCAAAGAACTGAAGCTTTGCTGAATCTTAATTTTTGTTCCCCTTTCTTCCTTTCTTCCTCGAGCTATTTACTAACTCTGAAATGTTAAATGACCAGTCATCTGTGAATATTGATTCATTGCATAAACATCTGAACATTCAAAATAGGGTCTTGGTCAGCAGTGCCGTTATATGTAATGTTTTGTGAGCACATAACATCCTGGCGTGCTTGCTATAATGGTTGCACAGTAGAAAATAAAAGTTTTAGGCTGGGCACCACAGCTCTCACCTGTAATCCCAATGCTTTTGGAGCCCAAGACAAGGAGGATCACTTGAGGCCAGGGATTCAAGGCCAGCCTAGGCAACTTAGAAAGATCCCGTCTCTCTAAAAAATGTAAAAATCAGCCGAGTGTGATGGTTCCTTCTGTAGTCCCAGCTACCCAGGCGGGATCACTTAAGTGCAGGAAATTAAGGTCACAGTGAGCTATGATCAAACCACTGCACTCCAGCCTGGGTGAGAAAGCGAAAGTCTGTCTCTGAAATAAAACAATAAAATAAAACAAAAGCTTTCAAATAATAACGTTTTCCGGTTTCCTAAGTAAGAGCATAATACCACTCTACTGTATATATCATCTTTCAAATAAAATTTATTTCTTTTCTTTTTTTTATTGTAATCACTTTAGAGGTACAAATGACTTTTGGCTCCAAGAATGCATTGTACAGTGGTGGAGAGGTGTGGCTCTAAGTGTCCCATCACCGCCATGATGCACATTTTACCCGGCAGGTGATTTTGTGTCCCTCACCCCTTCCTATTCTCCCCTTCTGAGTCTCCAGTGTCTATTATACCATTCTTAGTGTCTTTTTTTTATTAAGGCCTTTTTTGTTGTTGTTAGAGTTTCACTCCGTCACCTAGGCTGGAGTGCAGTGGCACGCTCACGGCCATCCCAGCATCAACCCTCTGGGCTCTGGTGATCCTTCCACCTCAGCCTTCTAGGTAGCAGGAACTACAGGTGGGCACTACCATGCCTGGCTAATTTTTGATTTATTGTAGAGATGAGGTCTCGCCAAGTTGCCCAAAATGGTCTCGATTCCCTGGGCTCAGGCAGTCCTCTCGCCTCGGCCTCCCAAAGGGCTGGGATTACGGACTGAGCCACCAAGCCCAGCCCTTTTTGTCTTTTTTTTTTTTTTTTTTTTGAGTTGGAGTCTCACTCTGTTGTCCAGACTGGAGTGCAGTGGCCACTCCCGGCCACCGCAGCCTCGACCTGCTGGGCTCCGGCGATCCTTCCACCTCAGCCTTCCGAGTAGCCGGAACTACAGGTGTGCGCTACCATGCCCAGCTGATTTTTTGATTTATTGTAGAGATGAGGTCTCGCTGCCCAGGCGGGTCTCGAACCCGCGGGCTCAGGCAATCCACTCACCTCAGTCTCCCAAAGGCGCGGGATTACAGGCTGAGCCACCAAGCCCGGCTTGTCTTTTTTTTTTTAAGGCTTTTTTTTCTTTTTCTTTTCTTTTGTTTTTTTTTTTTTGAGTCAGACTCTCACTCTGCTGCCCAGGCTGGAGTGCAGTGACACACTCACAGCCACCACAGCCTTGATCTGCTTGGCTCCGGTGATCCTTCCACCTCAACCTTCCAAGTAGGTAGAACTACAGGCAGGTACCACCACACCTGGTTAATATTTTATTTATTGTAGAGATGAGATCTCACCAAGTTGCCCAGGCTGATCTCGAACCCCTGAGCTCAGGCAATCCTCTCTCCTCAGCTTCCAAATGTGCTGGGATGACAAGCTTGGGGCACCGCACCCAGCCAAGATTTTTTTTTTAAGGCCAATCAAATGAATCAGTGGGAGTGGAGAAGGTTGTAAACACCACTGCGCTCAGAGCACCCTAGATAAAGTCTATCCCTAATTGCTCTCTGCATGTCCCGGTGGCCTTGGAACCCAGTGGAAATGACAAGCAGGGGTCCAGGCTGAGCTAGTGACAGAGAAAAGAGGCAATAAACAGGACACCGCACACACCCATGCACTCCAGCACTTCACAGTATTTTACCCTAACACTGAGCAACAGGGACACAGTATACCCACGATGGGGCACAGATTCTCAGAAATGTTGCTGTTATCCCATTCACTACTTCCTTTTTTTTTCAGGAAATACCTGACAGGGACATTTGCGTAACTTGCCTAAGGTCACACAGTGGCTAAGTCAGATGCAGAATCCAAGTTTCCCTCTAATCCTGTCTTCTGACCACCAGCCAGAAGGATCCTTCCCACTGGCACTCCGAGTCACTGAGAGCCTGCCCCTGCCGTGATCAGAACTGCCGGTTCCAAAGTGGAAAACCCAGTCAACCAGTTTGCTTCGTCTACATACATCCAAGCAACTAGTTTGACTGACCTGAGTCACCAAAAGGACCGATTTTTTTTTTCAACTAAGGAAACTAACTTTTCTGGCACTCTAGAGACAAAGTCATGAGTCACCGAAACAGAAGTTCCAGGATAACATTCAAAATAGCAGGTGATGAGAATATTACTGAGATTGTTGTGATTGGACCTTCACTTTAGCTTCCAGTGGATTCCAGGATTGAACACCGTAAATAGAATCTACAACTGGTTTCTGTAGAATGTCCCGGAAAATGATATCTACAAGCCACTGCATCGACATTTGCTGGTTTCATTCACTCGTGCATTTATTCATTCATCTTTATGACATGGTATTATGTGCCAAAAACTAAGCTAGGTGTTGAGTGGTATTCAGAGGTAAGCATGTAGGGTCTCCGCCATCATCGATTTCACAGTAGGAAATAAGCGATGAAATATCAGTTAGGCAGGACAAAATGAGGGCTGCATTCTAAAAACCTCTGGGTGCGTGGTGGGATCGTAGAAGAGAACATGACAGATCCCAACAGGGCGACCTGGGGACTTCTACAAGGAGGAGTTGGCGTCTGGTCAGGACACTCTGGGATCGGGAGATCCAGGCACATCGGAACTGAAGACCAGAAGACACAAAAGCAGGACCACGGCCTGAACCAATGTAGACGACCCAAGGAAATGAACGCACGTAATGATCAGCCCAAGGCAGGGGCCTGACTATGAAGTCCAGTCTCTCCTACAGGTCAGAAGGCGGGGGAGAAGAACTTGAAAATAATAAACATCAGAGTCTTGGGCAGGAGAAAAGGGGGCGGGAGACTTCGTTTTGTTTATTTCCATGTGCACAGCGGTATGTTAGGGGCCTTCCATAAGTGCTCCCATGTAGTCTTTGCAACAGTCCTACAAAGTGAGTCTCTTGATCCTTATCTTACAGATCCCTTCGGTGAGCTCCACGGGGCTTTGCCAGTTGACAACAGACTTTCACAGACACTGCATCATCGGATCCTCATATTCCACAAGCAGGACAGGAATCTCCACTTCAGGAACGAGAAACTGAGGCTTCAGAGCCTGCCCAGGACCATGGCAGAGCCACGGTGATATTTCCGGTCTGTTGAGAGCCTCACACAGTCCACTACAGAGCCGACTTGACGCCCTCCCTTTCTCCCCACTTCAGTTTTATCAACGTCACTAGATCATCAGTCCAGTTATCTGAACCCCAGCTGACATCATCCCACATTTGCAACAGCAGCCTCCAAACAGCTTGTGTGAGGGTTGGAAAAGTCAGTCTCCCCTAACCCCGGCACAGCAGACAATGAGCATCTTCCCCCCACCCCAGAACTCCTGGAGGTGTGTGACTGAACCCTGTTGACTGGAGAACCAGGGCTCAGTCTGAGCATTTCATCAGAGTCTATACAACCCAGGTGAGCCGCCACAGCCCCGAGAGCCTGCGAAATTATTTAGGGAGCACATGGCACATCATCCTGGAAAAAACCCAAATCATGATTGCCCAAGTCTCAACAAAACTTAAAAAAGAGAAAAGCAAGTCTCGCTTGGCAACCATCGGGAGACCACACCTTCCCCTCCGCATACCTGCACTCCATCATTCTTGCACAAGGGAGTTTCAGAACGGCCAATAAAACATTTCAAGATAAAGCACCTTCGACTCCAAGCACTGTTTTAAAAGTCCTCAGGCAAAGCAGGTCCTGAATTTCACCAAAAACATAATGAGCAGCCGTAACAAACAAGCGATTTGATAAGCTTCAGCTCTTTGCCCACAAAGCTCAAGGACGCAGTTTTCCATTGAATAGCTCAGTCACACCAGAACTGGCCCACTGAAATGCACCCCAAAGGACAGCTGCAAAGCCCAAGAAGCAGAAAGACACAAGGGTCCGCAGAGGACTATTCCTCCCACCCCTGCCTCTTGGTGGAATCCCTTTCTGATGAAAGATCGATTGTTCTTTGCTCTGAGACCTCCCAGTCCAAGGAGAAACCCCAGCCATGGACTCTATTCTGATACACAACCGGCTCAAACCTCAACTGTCTTCAAGTCCAAGTTCATACTATAAACAACTCTATTGAAAAACAAACACCCCCTAAGGCAATAGGCCAAGGACTACAAAAAATTTCAGTACAAATCTCATGGGGGGGAAACAGGGAAACAAACTCTGGTGTTTCTGTCTCTCCACACAGCTCTATCCAAAAAGACTCTCCACCAAGATAGTCACAAGAGCCTACGACCAGCTGAGGACACTCATGGCTCTGCTCTTGGCCCGCTCTGTGCTTGTCACATGAAGCCAAGTGTTTTACCGCTTTGAGGTCCCATTTCCTGATGTGCAGAATAGGAATTATAATAGCTGTTTCCTATTTACTCTACAATGATGTATGGAAGATTAGCAAGATACTGTCTGCAAAAGTACTTTGATCTCCTCTGAGATAGGGGACTATGTAAATTTCAGCCAGTGTTAGTGCCACATGTTAGCACACACGAAACTCGAGTGACCACTGACCAACAAAGAACCGGTCATCACAGGTGAAAACAGAAGGCAGGATGAGGCACGGGAGAGCAGAAATCCAAGGCGAGATTCAAGTGAAAATAGAGGACTCCCATCTGGTCTGTACAAGAAGCCAGTGAGGAACACAGAAATGCATGGGTCCAGGAACACAAACAGATGGCAGGACAACCTGATCCAATTCTTGGAAATCAGTCACCTGATCAGAAATCAAATAACGTGCACTGGACGTTTGTTCTAGAAGCCCCTAAAGGCCGGGCACGGCGGCTCAAGTCTGTAATCCCAGCACTTTGGGAGGCCGAGGTGAGAGGATTACCTGAGCCCAGGGGTTCGAGACCAGCCTGGGCAACTTGGCAAGACCTCGTCTCTACAATAAATAAAAAATTAGTCGGGCGTGGTAGCACACACCCGTCGTTCCAGCTCTTTGGAAGGCTGAGACAGAAGGATTACCCAAACCCAGCAGGTCAAGGCCGCAGTGGCCGTGAGCGTGCTACTGCACTCCAGCCTGAGTGACAGAGTGAGACTCCTACTCAAAAATAATAAACGAGAGAGAGCTCCTAAAATCTGGACTTCTCTAGCAAGGCTTCCCTGCCTCGCAGGAACACAGCTAGGGAGTTCCCCCTAGTTCTACTGTCTGTTCTAGGGGTCTCCTTCCAGAATTCACCATCATACAATTTGCAATTTCCCTGGGGCTTAGACAGCATGAATACTGTTTGTGAAAAAATTCATTTTCTTTTTTTAATTTAATTTTTCATTAAGAAATAAAGATGGAATCTCACAATGTTGCCCAGACTGGTCTCGAACTCCTGGCCTCAAGTAATCCTCTCACTTCAGCCCCCCAAAGTGCTGAGGTTATAGACATGAGCCACTGCACCCAGTCTCAGTTTCTTTATTTAACATATACTTTACATATATTTGGGCTGTTTTCTGCTTTTTTCTATATATTGCTCCATCCCAATATTGTCATGTGTTTGTTGTTGTTGTTGTATTGGGTTTTTTGGAGTCAGAGTCTCACTCTGTCACCCAGATTGGAGTGCAGTGGCCGCTCCTAGCCACTACAGCCTCACCCTGCTGGGCTCCGGCGATCCTTCCGTCACAGCCTTCCAAGTAGCCAGAACTACAGGCGCGTGATACCATGCCTGGCTAATTTTTGATTTATTGTAGAGATGAGGTCTTGCCAAGTTGTCCAGGCGGGTCTCGAACCCACGGGCTCAGGCAATCCACTCTCCTCGGCCTCCCAAAGTACTGGGATTACAGGCTGAGGCACTGAGCCCAGCCATGTTTTTTAATATGTTCAGGCAAAAGCCATGTCCAAACACCATTATTTTTACCCACACAGTTCATCATGAATTTACTCAGCCAACATACATTGTATATCTACTATGTGCCCAAAGAAAGTTAGCAAGATGAGTCCAATGAACAGATAAGTGATTAAGTATTTGATGCTAATAATGATCTGAATAGTTCTATATTCCTGGTTAAATGATAAAACATTCCCAATTCCTCTATTGAAAGAGAAAAACAGCCATATATCTGCATGATCATGTCAGAACTATCTAACACACAACCCAAATATTCTACTGGGTTTTTGTTTGTTTGTTTGTTTCTTTGTTTGTTTTTGAGTTGGAGTCTCATTCTGTCGCCCAGACTGGAGTGCAGTGGCCGCTCCCGGCCACCGCAGCCTCGACCTGCTGGGCTCCGGTGATCCTTCCGCCTCAGCCTGCCATGTAGCCGGAATTACAGGCATGCACTACCACGCCCGGCTGATTTTTTTTTATTTATTGTAGAGATGAGGTCTCGCTGCCCAGGCGGGTCTCGAATCCACGGGCTCAGGCAATCCACTCACCTCAGCCTCCAAAAGGTGTGGGATTACAGGCTGAGCCACGAGCCCGGCTTGGTTTATTTTTATTTTTTTTATTTGAGACGCGGTCTAGCTCTATCACCCAGACTGGCGTGCAGTAACACAATTATAGCTTATTGCAACCTCAAATTCCTGGGCTCAAGTGATCCTCCTGCCTCAGTCTCCCAAGGAGTGGGAACTACAGGCACGTGCCACCATGCCCAGCTAATTGTTTAATTTTTGTAGAGATGGGATCTAGCCATGTTGCCCACGCTGGTCTTGAATTCCTGAGCTCAAGTGACCCTCTCACCTCGAGCTCCCATGCTACTGGGATTATAAGTATAAGCCACCAAACCTGGCCCAAATACTCTACTGTTGATGTCCCTAACTTCAGCACAAGCTCCCATGATGACTGGGGCAAACATGACCAAATTGACACGTGATAATTGCGTCCATTCTTCTCCAGACATTCTCCAGTTCTAGAATAGTTTGAATCCCATGAAGTATTCAAGAAATGAGCCTCTTTTTCCTGGCGAAGTGTGGACATTTCTTGTTCTGTTTTGTTCTCAAGACTCTTCTACTGGAACCTGGAAGCTCTCAACATGGGATCATCCACCACAAGCTCAGGAAATAAATCAGTGTCTGTGGATTGGTTGTTTGTCAATTCAGAGCCCCACCAGTGGTCCTAGGTCAACATTCTTGTGGCCGGCGAGAGTTCAGGGTCAAGGTCTCTCCAAGTCGACCTTGGATTGCTTTCTGTGGTTCACACCTTTCCTCTTGCCCACATGGGAGCACGACCTGCTGCTTTTCCCCCTGTTCACAATTCTCCCGGGCAATTCCCGCTCTTTATTCCCAAGTATTTTGCTGTCCGAAAGAGTCCGTTGTCATTAGCAAACTTGGAGACGCTAGTGTGTGCCCTCTCCAACAAATAGACGCTACAGAGATTAAAGACCAGGGCCAGCCCGGGCCTTGAGAGCTGTGATTCCCAGTCTTGGGTCCTTGCGGTCACAGATATAGGGAAAGTGGGGCTATTTGAAGAAGGAAATTTGAACCAAAGAGTCCGGGCCACCTTTTCCTCTGCCGTTCTCTCCGCAGGTGTTTCAGTATCATCTGCATGGTGACGACTCCCAGAGTCAGACCTGGCCCCACCTGAGAGAGCTCCAGGCCCATCCAGGCGACAGAAGCTTAGTACTCCTCCCAGATGTCTCCAAGACACCCACAATCAACTGTGTTCCCACGGCAACTTTGGGCTTTCCCTTCCCAGCACATTAACCCAAGTTGCCATCCGATTAAGTGAAACCTCCCTCCACCATCTGCTCAAGCAAAAAAGTCTCTTATGAAATACTAAAATATATAGAAAATGGAGGCGGTGTAGAGTAGACTGTTTGATTTCCTGAGCTATTTCTTGCCTTTTTTATGTGTTGTCAGCTCTGTGTCAAGAAGGTGTTTTGTTTTGTGTGTGTATGTGTGTTGCTTTTGTTTTTTTTTTAAGTCAGGGTCTTACTCTGTCACCCAGTCTGGAGTACAGTAGCACAATCATGGTATACTGCAGCCTTGACCTCCTGGGCTCAGATGGTCCTTCTGCCTCAGCCTCCCAAGTAGCTGGGACTACGTGTGTGTGCCCCTATGCCCAGCTAATTTGTGTGTGCACACGTTTGTGTGTTTTGTAGAGATGGGGTTGCACCATGTTGCCTAGACTGGTTTCCAACTCCTGGGCTCAAGCAATCCTCCCATCTCCCATCTCGGCCTCCTAAAGGGTTAGGATTACAGGTGTGAGCCACCACACCAGCTTGGAAAGTTTTTTTTTTTTTTTAAGTTTTACCAAGACTGCTAGAGTAAAACTTGAAATCAAATAGAAAAAACTCTTATTTTCAATGATATAAAGATGCACACTCATACATGTGACCTCTTTGGTTCCTTAGAAAGCCTCATCACCTTTCCCCTTAAATATAGAAGAGTTTGCATTTTAAGCAAATAAACATTTGTGTTTGGTCCTGCGACCATTTTAAAGTGACATTTAAAAACTGCTGGATACCATTCTTTGATGGATCTTGTGAAAAATCACGTTGCAATACCCTAACTCCTTACTTGAAATAGTCCATCAATTTGGCTTGCCTGTTACCACAGTCCCTGTTAAGACTTGTGACTGCCCTACAGAATTGACAGTTTCCAGACTGACCAGCAATTAAATGATCCTAGCGCCCGGGGTCATTGGATTTGATCACTCAAACAACTGAAATAATTCAGACAGCTGACTGGCACATCACAGAGCCATTTCTCGGTCATTCAGCTGAATTAACTGCCCCTGTTCTCTATGGTGTTGGATGCAAATGGAGCTGCACAGAGCCAGAGCCCTGAGACTGACATCAGAGTCAAGCTCACCTTTGTCCATGGACGTCTGTGTCACCTGCACCTACGAAAAACCAAAATAAAGCTAGATTGCTTTCCTTTCTTGTGAACCAGCATATTCTTTTTTAAGAGACAGTGTCTCACGCTGTTGCCCAGGCTGGAGAGTAGTGGTGGGATCATAGCTCACTGCAGCCTCGAATTCCTGGGCTCAAGTGATCCTCCCACCTCAGCCTCCTGAGTAACTGGGACTACAGACATGTGCCGCCATGTCCAGCTAATTTTTAATTTGTGTGTGTGTGTGTGTGGAGATGAGGGTCTCGTTATGTTGCCCAGGCTGATCTCAAACTCCTAGCTTCAAGCGATCCTCCCACCCCAGTCTCCTGTGTAGCTGAGACTACCTTGCCCCAGCTATTTTTTTAAAATTATTTTTTGTAGTGATGAGGTCTTGCTATACTGCCCAGGCTGGTCTCGAACTCGTGGCCTCAGGTGATCCTCCTGCCTTGGCCTTCCAAAGCATTGGGATTATAGGCATGAGCCACTACACCTAACCCCAGTGCTTTTGCATGTATCTGAATTTCAGTGCAGGAAAGCACGCAGGAGCAAAATGGAATCCTGAAGACATTCTTTGGGAATCCATAACTCTACCATCATCCAACTATCCTTCTGCTGGTGGGAACTTGGAAGGCCAATTCATTAGTTGTTCCTCAACTTTATTTTAAAGACTAGGGTTGAGGTCGGGCGTGGTGGCTCATGCCTGTCATCCCAGCACCTTGGGAGGCCAAGGCGAGAGGATTGCCTGAGCCCAGAAGATTGAGACCTGCCTAGTTAACTTGGCAAGGTCTTGTCTCTACAATAAATCAAAAAATTAGCCCGGTATGGCAGCACACACCTGTCATCCCAGGCACTTGGGAGGCTGAGGCAGATGGATCGCCCAAGCCCAGCAGGTCAAGGTTGCAGTGACCAAGACCATGCCACTGCACGCCAGCCTAGGTGACAGAGTGAGACGCCCCCAACTCAAATAATGAATATTTTAAAAAATAAAGACTAGGATTGAATGTTGCACTGTAGAAAATACATTGCCGCCGGGCTCGGTGGCTCAGCCTGTAATCCCGCGCCTTTGGGAGGCTGAGGTGAGTGGATTGCCTGAGCCCACGGGTTCAAGACCCGCCTGGGCAGCAAGACCTCATCTCTACAATAAATCAAAAAATCAGCCGGGCGTGGTAGCGCGTGCCTGTAATTCCCGCTACCCGGAAGGCTGAGGCAGAAGGATCGCCGGAGCCCAGAGGCGAGGCTGCGGTGGCCGGGAGCGGCCATTGCACTCCAGTCTGGGCGACCGACTGAGACTCTGACTCCAAAAAAAAAAAAAAGAAAGAAAATACATTGCCTATGTATATGAAAATAAAGATTCCTATACATGTGACCTGACTGCTCTCATGTATGTGGAAACACAAGTCAGTGACGCCTGAACTACCTGCCTAGTGACTGCTGCTCATGGAAAGGCACTGCTGAGAAAAGCAATCTACCCAAGGAATTGTGCCGGTGGGGAGTGCATTTTCCAGCTGGAAGACAGGCCAAAAAGAACCATCTGAAACGGAGGCCATTCCCTACGTCCTACAGCAACCCTGGACACCGTGCAAGCACCATCAAAACACACTGTTTCCATTAAAAGTTCATAATTCTGTGCTTGGACTTCACAACTTTCACTCATTCCCTAACTGCATTTGTCCCTTGGGTCCCTTTCACCACTTGGGAATCTCCCTCAGTGACCATAAAAACATTACCAAGAGGGATGCCAAGGCAGGAGGATCACTTGAGTCTGGAGTTCAAGTCCAGCCTGGGCAACATGGCAAGACTCCATCTCAAAATATATATATCTTACCAAGAATGTGGACTCACGACGGGCCCACGCTAAAGGGGGCATTTTTGCCTCGTCCCAAAGGAATTAAAGACAGTCCACATCTCTGCGGTTCAGCCAGAGGATGAAGAGTCGAGCCTGGGTGGATTTGAGTGGGTTCTTCCTAAAATGTTGGTGGTATAAAACAGACAATCCTAGAGATAGGCTAAGCATGGGTCAGGAAAACCCTTTCTGTCAAAACAGGGGAGGAGCCAGTTCAAATAATGTTCATCCTAAATGCAAAGCAGGGTGGTTTGCTTTTTCCTTTTGGAGTTTCTGAAGAAAGTCTAATGGAAGCTTTTTCCATCGCTGTTGTTTTCGACAAAATATCTGTGGATACTGATTCAACCGTGGCAAAACTCTAGTTTGTGGGAGTCCCACAGTCAGAAGGCGTGGGGCCCGGCAAAACAACGTATGCAGATGTGCCTGGGAATTCTAACCTGTACACAAATACTATGTGATGCACAAAGACATATATCCACAAACACAAGCCGATATTACTCAGCAAATATGACCTTAGAACAATTACTGAGCCATCTCCCGCAAACCAGGAACTATCTTAATTCACTGACTTTGCAAACTTTTCTTCAGGACCATGGTATGCCTTGCCTTATGTAGAGCTTTCAGGATGAACGACGTTCTGTTTCCGCAAAGCTCACAGTCCAATGAAGAAAGCAAAGAAACAGATTCTGATAAATGTCGGATAAGTGCTTTGGCACAGATAAACACACGGTTCTGCTGGAGCAAACAGCAACCATCTCCAAGGCCAGGAGTATAGCCCATGTCCGTAAGCCAGCACTTTGGGAGGCCAAGGCAGGAAGATCTCTTAAAGTCAGAAGTTTGAGACCAGCCTGGATGACAGAGCAAGAACCCATCTCTACAAAAAATAAAAATTTGAAAAATCAGCCAGACGCAATGGTGCCTATGGTCCCAGCTACTTGGAAGGCTGAGGCGAGAGAATCACCTGAGCCCAGGAGTTCGAGGTTGTAGTGAGTTATGATCGTACCACTGCACTCCAGCCTGGGAGTGAGACCCCAACTCTAAATACACACACACACACACACACACACACACACACACACACACACACACACAGAGAGACACACTTTTCTGGCTGTATACTTAACGAAGACACAAATTTGGCTCAATTTCTGCAAAGACGTTGGTGAAGTTGCAATCCAGCCTCTACAGGCATTTGCATGTTTAGGGCGAGGACCAGCCTCGCCTCAGTGAAACCCTTCCTGTGGCCACAGCCCTGCCTACTGCTTCCGTAGAGGGGTTTCTGCCCACAGGCCTTGCCTGGGGGTTGGTGGGCTGGCGGGCTGGCATCTCGCATGCAGGCCTCGCCTGGTGCACACTTCTTCCCAACTCCCACTTTTGGGGCAAGGAGGCGCCGAGCAGACTCCCTGCCCGGAGTGGGCTGGGAGGCCCAGCTGCGAGGCAGAATTCTCCTGGGAGCCTACAGAGACAGGATCGTTCAGAAGCCAGGAAGAGCCACAGGCGGGCAGGGGAACCGCATGTCCTTTCTTGGCGAGTGGCACGTCCCGCCACCCTGCTGCCCACACCAGAGGCCTGTCAGGTGCCCACGAGTTCTCCTTGCCCCCTCTCACGGGTCATAAAACCTTGTCGCTGTTACCTGAAGAGCGGTCCTATGGTGTCCGTTCAAGCCTTCGTCATTCATGGAGTCCGGACTCTGGTGGCAGTGTCCTCAAGGGTCTCCCAACCTTTCATCTCGTACCATGTCGGCCATCTCCAAATTGCTGCCACAAAGGGGCTTTCTCTGGTGCACGGATAAATGTGTCCCTCTCTAACTAGCCACTTGCACCAGTGCCCCGCTGTCTTCATGACAGTAAGTGGCCTTCACAGGAGGCCAGGGCAGAAGGCATCCTCCGCCCGGCCATGTCTCCGGCCCCCATGCTCCTTACCTGTAGCCACTGTCTCCTCATCTCATGTCTCTGCTGTCCCCTCAGCCTGAATCAATTGTCACCTCTTTCAGGAAGCCTTCGCCTAAACTTCTCCTCACCCTCAGATCAGGAATGGAGTTATTTTTTAATTTTTATGTCAGATACAGAGTCTCGCCCTGCCACCCGGGCTGGAGTGCAGTGGTGTGATCATAGCTCACTGCAGCCTCTAGCCCCTGAGCTCCTATAGGACTATATAGGTGTGCCATATATCCAGCCAATTTACTTATTTTTGTGTAGAGATGGAGTCTTACTATGCTGCCCAAGCTGGTCTCAAACTCCGGACTCAAGCGATCCTCCTGCTATGGCCTCCTGAGTAGCTGGGACTACAGGTATGTCCCACCACGCTCAACTAATTTTTTTAAATTTTTTGTAGAGATGGGGGTCTCACTACATTGCCTAGGCTGGCCTTGAACTCTGGCCTCAAGCAATCCTCCCTCCTTGACCTCTGAAATTATTGAAGAATTGAAGAGTCTCAAGAGGGTATTTTACCACCATATTTTTTTTTTCCTGCAATAATTTCAAACATGGCAATTTCCAACTCAGTCGTGATTATCTTTGCTGAAATTGAAGATTGACTGCACCTGGCTCACAGGGTGTACATGATTAAGAGAAAACAGACCATGAAATGAATATATTCCATGTAAAATCATATACATCTCAGAAAATATAGTACATCTTCCTGAGAGTAACTGGTCCTGTTTTAGAGCACAAAACCTGTTAAGGTTTCCACTCATCAGTTTTTATTAGGCTAATAATGAATAATGTATTCGTATATAGTATATCATTATATAATAATGAAATAATAAAGAACTCATTATTCTTCAGGCCCTCTAGGTATTCATTTTGCTAAAAGGTCTAGCTCCACTTCCTAGTTTCAGGTTTGGGAATTGTGCATTTGAATGATGACTGCATCCCAGCCTGGTCAACCTAGCAAGATCTCCTCTCTACAAAAAAATTTTTTTAATTCCCCAGGCGTCGTGGCTGATGCCTGTAGTCCCAGCTACTCAGGAGAGTGAGACAGAAGGATTGCTTGAGCCCAGGAACCGGAGGCTGCCGTGAGCTACCATCACTACCACTGCACTCCAACCTGGGTGACAGAGTGAGACCCCCACTCAGAAAAAAATGGCAATCACGCCCCCCACAAAGGTGAAAACATGGGCAAGATGAAGGTTCCCTGACACCTTCACGTGCCTCACAGGGGAAAGACCCTCACACCTCCCTATTAGCGGCATTGGAAAGGATTCATGAGTCCACGGAGCACTCTCTGGCCAGAAGATGAAAGGCGTCTTAGGAACACACAGCCTAATTGATGTTTGTTATTTTGAATGATTCGCTAAAGGACTTTTCTCCGTGTAAATGAACTCTCATCCAGAAGCTTTGAGAAGGACGCAGAATTGAAGAGTCTCAAGAGGGTATTTTACCAACTTTTTTTTTTTCCTGCAATAATTTCAGACACGGCAGTTTCCAACTCAGTCGTGATTATCTTTGCTGAAGTTGAAGATTGACCGCAGGTGGTGTGATGCTTAGGCGGAGTCTGTTTACAGCCAGGACAACAATTTAATTCCATGTCTTGGGCAGTAAATTAAATAAATAAGCCCACCTTTGATGGGCTAAATGAGTTACTTTTCTATCTATCTTTAAGCAGTGTTCAAACAGCTTTATTTTTTCTTGTATATTGGAAATAAATATATGATCAAATATTTGATGATTGTACTGTAGATCTGGTTTGGCTTTATTTCCCAGTAAGTTGTTTTCATAATCCAAAGTCTTGAAGCAGAATCGAGTTGGTTCATTCGAGTTTTAAGACCGTATTTCACTCTTTTTGTTCCCACTTTTTTCTTTCTTTTTTTGATAGACTTTCACTGTCACCCAGGCTGGAGTACAGTGGCATGATCACAGCTCACTGCAGCCTGGAACTCCTGGGCTCAAGCAGTCCTCCTGCCTCGGCCTCCCAAGTGACTGGGACTACAGGTGTGCACCACCACATCTGGCTAAGTTTTTAATTTTTTGTAGAGATGAGGCCTCGCTATGTTGCCCAGGCCGGACTCAAACTCCTGGCCTCAAGTGATTCTACTGCCCTGGCCTCCCCAGGTGCTGAGATTATAGGCATGAGCCCCTGCATCAGGCTCCGATTTCCCCTTATAACTTAGCAATAGGTTGTTGACCAGTGCGCTACTCATTGCCCTACCTCGTCAAATGCCTGCTTGATCATGACACAGGAAGAAAGTATCAGTGCTATGGCATACCCCAAATTTAAATGGAGGGAACTTACTCCTTCTCTGATGATTTGCTCCTCCAGACCAAGCAAGCGAACAATCTTCCTTTCCCATTCTTCTTCTTCTCCATCAAATTCGTATTATTTATGATCGAAGGTGGAGATGACAATGTCAACCGCAATCCCATCCTCAGTCAAGTCAGAGTGTTATGTTCCAAAATCAGCAGGTAAAAATTAAAGGACTTAGTAATCACAGGTTAAGTACCACATCTTTCTAGATTTCCTTGAAAGCGTCAACAAGGAGAGAAGCAAAAGCACTCAGCAAGGACGAGAACTTGGCCACCCTTTACGTAGATTCTCTCCAAATCTAATTCCGCCCACCAAGCCTTAGACTGGCTGTGTAGAGTTGCCCTTTTAAGAGATTGTGGGCTAGACTCGGTGGCTCAACCTGTCATCCCAGCACTTTGGGAGGCTGAGGCGATTGGATTGCCTGAGCCCGCGGGTTCAAGACCAGCCAGGGCAACTTGGCAAGACCTCATCTCTACGATAAATCAAAACTTAGGGTGTGGTAGCACACACCTGTAGTTCCAGCTACTTGGAAGGCTGGGGCAGAAGGATCACCTCAGCCCAGCAGGTAGATGTTGGGGTGGCCGTGAGTGTGTCACTGCACTCCAGCCTGGGCGAGACTCCAACTCAAAAAAAAAAAAAGAATGAAAATTTATAAAAGGACTGTGCTTCGGAAATCTCTCTGAAAATTCACATCTTCGTCTGCCATGTGTCCATCTGTCTCCAAAGAAAACATTGGAAGTTTAGTTTGGGCTCATGGTAGACACATCTCCAAGGTATAGCAGAAGAGCTGGTTACTTCAGCACCATTCCCTGCCTCCACCCAGATAGGGGAGACGGCCTTCAGGCTTTGCCTCTGTTAGATTTACCCCCTCAAACTCCCACTGTGCTATTTAATTTCTTTTTCTTTCTTTCTTCTTTCTTTCTTTCTTTCTTTCTTTCTTTCTTTCTTTCTTTCTTTCTTTCTTTCTTTCTTTCTTTCTTTCTTTCTTTCTTTCTTTCTTTCTCTTTCTTCATTTTTGAGTTGTTTCCACTCTGTCACCAAGGCTGGAGTGCAGTGGCATGATCACAGCCCGCCACAGGCTCAACCTTCTGGGCTCAGATGCTCCTTCTACCTCAGCCTTCCCAGTAGCCAGACTACAGGTGTGCACCACCACACCTGGCTAACTTTTTAAAAAATTTTCATACAGTTAAGGTCTCGCTATGTTGCCCACGCTGCTCTGGAACTCCTGGCCTCAAACAATCCTCCAGCCTCAGCCTCCCAAGGTGCTTGGATTACAGGCATGAACCACCGTGCCTGGCCCCTCTGTGCTCTTTTTAACATCATTTTCCCTTTAAAAAACAGGTCTGCTGGAAGGAGTCAATCTACGACATGACCGCCCTGGGCATTGCACTCCCTCCAGACATGGCCCTGAACTTTGACCTGGAATCCAGCTCAAAATGGAGCTTCACCCTCACTAGAGATGACTTGGAGACTGTCAAAATAGCAGCCAGCACGTGCCCAGTTATCACACACACAGCCCGCAAGAGACAGAGTGGGCTGTTTGCAGAATCCAAGCAATATCGATCTATCCTCAAATCAGATTTTTTACAAATAAAATTAAATGAACAGCAGGGCCCTGATCTTCTGTTATAAAGGATGCCAGTGACAGCAAAAACTTTGTTATCAGGCCATTTGGGACATGGCTGCCAGTCCGCTGAAAGTTCCTAAAACTTCCTTCCTAAAACTGCCGGGGAGTGTTACTGTTTATCTTCTCTGTGGCTCTCCCTCTTATAAATGAAAGAAAGTAGACCTGGTGTGTGTGCAAGCGGCCGTCGAAAGTCTGTGGAAATGGAGAATTTGTTTTGTTTCTCCAAAAGACACAGGAGTAGATAGCGCCCTAACTACCCTGCCACACACCCCATGCCTCTGCCTGTTCCCATCGACTCTAGCTAGTCACCGGAGTGAAGATTCTTATATGGGGCCATTTCTAGAATTCTAGCTTTAAGTCAGAGTTTTTTCATCTTATAAGAGTTTTTTCTTTTTATTTTGGGGTTGGTTTTACTACCAAAACCAGGCTTAACTTTTTTTTAAATAACTTAACATTGTAGACTGTCAAAGAAACAAAAATGGAAAAAAAATACACCGAAAGTGGTGGCTCGTGCCAGCACTTTGAGAGGTGGAGGGGAGAGGATTGCCTGAGCCCAGGAGTTCAAGACCAGCCTGCGTGACTTGACAAGATCTTGTCTCTACAATAAATCATAAAATTAGTTGGGCATGGTGGTGTGTGCCTACAGTCCCAGCTCCTTGGGAGGCTGAGGCAGAAGTATCACCTGAGCCCCGCAGGTCGAGGCTGTAGTGGCTGTGACCATGCCACTGCACTCCAGCCTGGGCAACCGAGTGAGGCCCCAACTCAATAAAAGGGAGGGGGAGGTGAGGTGGAAACCACTTCAAGAAGCTTTGTGGATAGAGAGAAAGCCCAGTCTCCTGAGTGGCCTCGTGGCTCTCTGGTCTTGTCCAAGCATCATCTTAATGGACTTGAGCAAGTCACTTAGCATCCTTCTTCTCAATTTTCCCACTTGTAAAATGAAAAATTTAGAATAAAGCCCCTTCCAAGCTAAGATTCCTAATATATCTTCAAGAAAGAAAAGTCTAGTTCAAGAGAGAAAAGTCTAGGCCAACCATGGAGGTTCATGCCTGTAAACTTAACACTTAGGGAGGCTGAGGCAAAAGGATTGTTTGAGGCTAGGCCTTTGAGACCAGCCTGGACAGCACAGCAAGACCTCATCTCTACAAAAAAACTAAAAATAAAAATAAATTTAGCCTGGTATGGTGGTGTGCACCTGTAGTCTCAGTTACTTTGGGAGGCTGAGACAGGAGGATCGCTTGAGCCCAGAATTTCAAGGCTGCAGTGAGCTATGATTGTGTCACTGCATTCCAGCCTGGACAACAGAGCAAGACCCTGTCTCAAAAAAAGAGAGAAGGTTGGGGGCGGTAGCTCACACCTATAATCCACTTTGGGAGGTGGAGGTGAGAGGATTGCCTGAGCTCACAGGTTCAAGACCATCCTGGACAACATGGCAAGACTTCATCTGTACAATAAATTTTTCTAAAAATTAGCCGGGCGTGGTGGCACACGCCTGTAGTTCCAGCTACTTGGAAGGCTGAGGCGGAAGGATCACCAGAGCCCAGCAGGTCGAGGTTGTGGTGACCGTGAGCGTGTCACTGCACACCATCCTGGGCGACAGAGCGAGACTCTGACTCAAAAGAAAGAGAGAGAGAGAGAGAGAGAGAATTCTGTACTCTGGCTCACCCTCCAAGAACCTCCAAATGAATGTTGTCATGACCATTCAGACCATCTGAAATTCTTTAAATAAATTTATACTGCTACATCCTCCGGAAGAGAAAGTTGGGTTCAGGTCACTCTAACGCATATTCTCTGAAAGGTCCCTGACATTCAAATGGATCCTTCCAAGCCCGTGAGTTGATATTCAATATTCTCTCATCAACAATAATATAGAGAGGCCTTAGTCAACAACACTCGGCCTCAGCCTCTTTCTTTCAAATCCAGACACTGCATGCTGCAGTCAGAACAGAGGAAATGGGCATTTTAGACAAACTAGTGCTTTATACCACCCCCATGGGGTCCAGACGGGAAGCCTCTGCTCTTGGCGGGAAGAGCCTTCCCAGGCTTGGGAACAGCATAGGGCTCCCTGTCAACCCAGCTGCGTGTCACCATGCAGTGTGGCCAAACTAGTCTTCTGTTTTTTTGTGTGGCTTTGGGTAAATTACTTAAATCTCTCTAAGCCTGGCTTTTCTTTTGTAGATAACAATGATCACCTTCCCGAATTAAGACGAAGGGTCAACGAAATAACGCATACAGTGCCACGCACAGTGCCTTGTGCATGCTAAATACTTGACAAATTACAGGCCTCCCTGTTTCAGGGAGAGGGTTGAGACATCCAGGAGGGGTGTACGCTAATCCCTAGAACATGTTCGTGAGAAATCATCCAAATGACCCTGGAGTCCCCCTGTCACGTGTGCAGGGAGGAATTGCTACTTCCCAGGGAGGTGCTGGAATAAGGAACGACAGGGACAAGCGTCTCTTCATCAAGGGCCTGAACTGACTCTTTCCTCTGGCTAGAGGGAAGGGAAGGACCGAGAAGAACTTCAGGAATGAAGGGAATCAACCCATGAAGTGATGTGGCGGTTATCCACACGCTGATAACAGGGCAGCGGTACCCATGAGAAACATGTGCACATCAAGGTCACGAAAGCCAAAGAGGAGGAACCTCCTGGGGTAGCCGCCCATCTGGAGGCCACACAGCCACCCTGCCCTTTGGAGCCTTGGAAGGAGAGAAGGTTGGTTATTCTACATAAAAGGAAATCGAACTGGAAAAAAAAAATGGAGACCGACCCATTGTCTGCCAGCGCCATACTGACAGATGCTCAGACTGCCACCTCCCAGCCCCGAGCCAGAAAGGTGATTCCCAGAAGGGTCTTCCCGTTACGATGCCACCCCAAGTCAGCAGCACTTAAAGGAGAAGAGGAGGGGCCATGGCGACTGTTCTGTTGAAGCTTCAGGATCCGAGTCCTGGAAGTCCAGTCACTTGGACTACAGGTGCACAGCCCGGGAAGGTCCTGGAAGACCCACCTTCCAGGCAATCTGAGAGGAACTCGACTGTCAGGAACGCAAAAGAAAGAGAAGTGTGAAGCGCAAGCGTTCCCTATACTTTGGTGATGTCTAGTCTCTGTGTGACTGTCTATCATTAGAGGTCATGGATTAAAGGATAGTATCATTAACGTGGGTAAGGGAGGTCATTATTTGTTACACCATCTCACTTTAAAAGGAATACTTGGAACAAAATGCCACGACTAAAGTAATTAGGCTGGGGACTAGGCCACAGACATGTTATGGGTGGCCCTGCTCTGTGAGGGAGGGTGTCAGACAGCCCCCGAGCCAATTCCCAGTAGAGGGCAAAGTGGATGATTCTAAGGTCAAGAGCATTAGACGAGGAGTCACCAGGCCTCGATTCCAGTTCCCGCAACTTAGAAAATTTATTGTGAAACTCGAAAGAGCCACTCGTTTTGTGAGGGCCTTCCTCATCTGAACAATGACAAACCTGGACAAAAGGATTCTTCAGATTCCGATGCTAATGGTGGCCAAGATCAGGGGCTGGCCTGGGTGAGTCCCGGCTCTGTCTTTTAGCAGCTGTATGACCTTGGCAATGTTCTGTGAAATGGAATTACAAGAGCACCTGCCTCCTAAGATTTGGGGAAAATCAGATAAGTGGGTGAGCACTAAGGTGGGGAAAGGGAGAGAGGGTTCTCGTCTTCAGTGGATTTTTTACCTATAAGCGGAACAAGAACGAACATATTTGGTAGAAACAAATATCAATTAAAGAAATAAGAGCCGGGCATATTGTCTCACGTCTGTCATCCCAGCACTTTGGGAGACGGAGGTGAGAGGATTGCCCGAGCCCACAAGTTCAAGAACAACCTGGGCAACTCGGTGAGACCTCGTCTCTACAATAAATCAAAAAATTAGCCAGGTGTGGTGGTGTGCACCTGTAGTTCCAGCTACCTAGAGGGCTGAGGCAGAAGGATTGCCTGAGCCCAGCAGGTTGAGGTTAAAGTGGTTGTGAGCGTGCCACTACACACCAGCCTGGGTGACAAAAAGATGCCAATTAAAAAAAAAAGCATATTTGTAAATTTTTTTTAAAGTTTAAGTAAATATATATATATATTTTTGTGACTACCAAAACCAATTTTGATTGTTTTTGAAATTTAAAGTCAACCACCCTCTCAATGGCATGGGTGGGACTTGGACCAGAATTTTACATTCATTCAGAGAAAAACAAGAGGGAAACATCTCAGTATTCTCTCGTCTTTCTTATGGTCATCTGTGTCCTACTCCCAAATTCTGAGAGCCCTTCCAGAGCTTAGAGCATTTGCAACACAGTTCCAGGGTTTCTTTCCAAAACTATACTTCACAAATTTCCTGCTTCTAAAGCTTGCCTTCCTCTGTTATTTTTTGGTTTTTGTTTTGGTACAAATTGGTCTCTGTGACATCAAACTAGAGTATACATTCCTTGAGGGCAGAAGGTTGTGCACTGCCCCGCTTTCCAGTCCCCTCGGTGTTCGGTGAGCCTTTGCCAAATGCCACCAACGTGGTCTTTTCCTGCCTGGCCCTCGCCACCTGCCTGACCCCAGTTCCCTCCTCATGTCCTTTGCAACTGCCAGGTTGCAGCTCCATTTCTTGTCATTTGAGAGGAAGAAAGAGTTGCGTTTGGCCGATCTGTGTCGGGACAGGTGTCATCACGTGTCACTCTTCCCCAGGGCCCTGGTGTTTGAAGCACAGCTTCTGTGAGTGTCAGGAGATGACTCCAGTCCCATCCGTCTCCCCAGGGCCGGCTGCCTGATGTCGCAGGCCACCTCCTCACCCTCAGCTGTCACTTCTAGGAGCCTCTTCAAAGCCTTTTGCGACCATTCGCTAATTAAAGCACAGCCCTGCCCTGATGACTACAGTTATAATTCCCACCTTACAAACGGGGAAACTGAGGCAGCTTTTATAAGGGAGCTGCCTCAGGCCAGAGTCAGCTTCTGAGCCAGAATTAGAAGTTGTAGGTGCCTGATTTAAGTTGCTACACCCAACCCCTTCTTATTCTAAATAAATGGTTCCTCAGCAAGTGTGGACAGTTTCCTCCCTGGAATGTGTTCACAGTTTTTGAGAGTTGAGTTGAATTTTTTTTTCCCATTGATTTATCTGTATTTTTATTGCATGACATGCTGTTTTAGTTACTATAGACTTACGGTATAATTTAAAGTCAGGCAGTGTGATGCCTCCACATTTGGAATTGAATTCTTTCATTCCATATTTTTGTTGCTGTCCGCACTCAAGTTGAGTTCAACTTCAAACAGGGGCCACAAACAAAGAAAAACAGCCAAAAATGGGTTTGCCCTGTGATTGTTATTTTCTTAAACGCCATTATCGACAATACACACTTTTTGAACATCTGCAAAATCCATGTGATATTTTATTTTATTTTTTAAATGAGATGCGGGTCTTGCTATGCTGCCTGGGCTGGTCATGAACTCCTCCTAGGCTCAAGCAATCCTCCTGCCTCGGCCTTCCGAGGACTACGGGTGCCACCATATCCCCTGGCTTAGAGTAAATTAAACATTGTTACCTACAGTGACCGTCTTATCAGCTTCCTTCCTGAATGAGATTTAAGAAAGAGAATAAAAAAGAGAGAGAAAGAATGAGACGCAGTAAAACTTGAAGCTGTGGGGATCCTCCACCAGTAACAAAAGTAACATTGTCTAGTGACATCAAGGGACATATGATTAGGAGAATCAGTACTTCTGGTCTTAGAGGTAAAGGTATGAAGTGAGAAATTTTAATTGGTTTGTTTGGCAGAAAGTTAAATGACGAAAACTGAAGGAAAAAAAAAACCAAAAAACCAGATTCCACAGATTCCAAATAGGAATACAGAATAAAACTACATATCTCATGTAACATGGTGTGTTTGGGATTGTGTGTTTTGAGTGTTCTTTTGATTTTTTATTTATTTTTTACCTTTTGAGTCGGAATCTCACTCTGTCGCCCAGGCAGGAGTGCAGTGACACGCTGCTCACGGCCACTGCAGCCTCGACCTGCTGGACTCAGGCTATCCTTCTGCCTCAGCCTTCCAAGTAGCTGAAACCACAGGCATGTGTCACCACACCTGGCTAATTTTTTTCATTTTTTTGTCTAGGTCTCTCTATGTTGCTCGGGCTAGTCTCAAACCCCTGAACTCAGGCAATCCTTCGCCTCCCCCACTCAGAGTGCTGGGATGACAGGCATGAGCCACCATGCTTAGCTTGGGTATTCTTTTTAATACTAGGATTAGAAACAAATATTTGAGATTTTTATATACACAAGTTCCCTCTCTCTGGGCCATCTGGTCAAGGACAGTAGACTAACTTCCTTCAGAGAACAGGAAAGATGGTGGAGGTGTGGGTTCCTAAAGAATGCCTTCTGGAAGGTTCTGACTTTCCAGGGTCTGTGAGGACGATAGGGTTTAGGTTTCTGGGAACGGGGAGGTGTGGTGAGAACGTTCCTTGCTTAGCAGGCACGAAGACACAGAGGTGAACGGAGGAGGAGTGAGAGCACCTGCCCCAAACAAAGGAAACCAGTTGAGGAAAAGCATGCCTGGATTCAGCAAATACAAATGGTCTCACCAAGTTGCCCGTTTAAATTTGTGTTTCAGGCCGGGCTCGGTGGCTCAGCCTATAATCCCGGCGCTTTGGGAGGCCCTGGTGAGTGGATTGCCTGAGCCCGTGAGTTCGAGACCTACCTGGGCAACTTGGCGAGACGTCATCTCTACAATAAACCAAAAAATTAGCCGGGCGTGGTAGCGCGCGCCTGTAGTTCCAGCTACTCGGAAGGCTGAGATGGAAGGATCGCCGGAGCCCAGCAGGTAGAGGCTGCGGTGGCCGGGAGCGTGGCCCTGCACTCCAGTCTGGGTGATGGAGTAAGTCTCCAACACAAAAAAAAAAAAATTTGTGCTTCAGATAAAGGATGGAGACCCTTTTGATATAAGTATGTCCCGTGCAATATTTGGGGTGTACTTATACTACAGGGTCACTCGCTGCTTGTCTGAAACTTGAGTTTAACTGGGAGTCCTGCATGTTATCTGGCAACTGTAGCCACAGCAGATAGCATCTAACTTCCCCATAGCCAATCCGCCTCTCCTGCCATGACTCCCAGCCACTTTCTGTTGGGGGGGGGAATCAAGGGAACAGGTGCCACTTGTATATTTCTCTCCAGTCACATTCTCTCAGACCTCTTGTCTCGTCCTCTTTTATCTCTGCTCAGGGGCTTTGGGGTGAAAAAGTCCAAGGTCAGGTACTGGAAGCATCTAATTGTGTCCAAACTCTTTCAGGGCAAGTATTTATTTACCCTCCACAAGAAGGGTAAGTATAGCTTTGATGAAAAATGAAAATGTCGTTTTTTAAAAAAAGGAAGTAAGACAGGCGTGGTGGCTCATGCCTGTAATCCCAGCACTTTGAGAGGCCAAGGTGGGAGGATTGCCTGAGCCCTGGGGTTCAAGACCAGCCTGGGCAACATAGCTAGACCTTGTCTCTACAAAAAAATTCAAAAATTAGCTGGATGTGGTAGCACATACTTGTAGTCTCAGAGACGCAGGAGGCTGAGGCGGGAAGATTGCCTGAGCCCAGGAGGTCGAGGCTGCAGTGAGCGATGATCGCACCACAGCTCTCCAGCCTGGGCCACATAGCAAGACCCTGTCTCCAAAAAGTGAAAACCAAAAAAATTTTGACAGGATGTAGCTACTGACTGTAGAGTATTTAAGTGCTTGGCAGTGGATGAAAAACAGGCCTACTCTATGGCCTTCAGTCCTTTCAAGAGCCCTTGGAGATATTGTTCTCTTCAAGGAGGCCAGCTGAGGTCAAGTGACTGGCCAGTGGTCCCTTAGCTGGCAAGTGGCAGAGCTGCGACCAGACCCCAGCCCCGTCTGGCCCCAAGAGCTCTGCACCAACCAAAGTGTCACGCCATCCTTCAGGTGTGAGGCCACCTTCTGGAACTCAGAGAGCCAAAGGGCATCACGACCACCAAAACCAAAATTACCTTCTGGAGGGCAGGACCCTTGTAATACAGGCTTCCCCCTCTGTGTAAGTGTTCTGGGAACCCACTGGCATCAGGGTACCATCTAGCATTGCTGGGAGAGGCTGCGTCCAGCTTCGGTGAGGTTTTTTTGCGGAGATTCTTTGAACACATTTGCCCACTTCATGATGGGTGATTTACGAGCACACCGGCCCACACCGCACTGTTTGCCAGTTTTTGGCAAAAAATGGCAGCATGATCCCCGTGCCTCACCCTCCCTATCCACCCAGGTCGCTTTGAGCAACTTTTTTTTGTTTCCCAAAAATAAAAAAGTTCTCCAAGGGAAACATTTTGCCCATGTGGAAGAGGTGAAACAAGAAAACGGCAGAAGCATTAAAAAGCATCACAATGGACAAGTTCACAAACTGGTTTGAGCCGCAGAAAAAGCATCTCGTTAGAGGTCGCATCAAATGAGAGGACTTTGAAGGTGACTGAAGTTTACATATGTAAGAATAAATGCACAATTTTTAATAAATTATTCTGGGTTTTTAGGGGTTCCCCCCTCACAGGTGACATCAAGAAGGACCGAGAGGTATCCTTGCTGCACCCAGTGCCCGTCGTGATGGGAGAAAGCCAGGGTGCAGATGACCTGGGGTCCTGCTGCGTTGTCTCGTAGGTTTCCCGAGCCCACCCAGGAAGAGAGCGCAAATGCTGTGGAACTTCCAGCAAGGCTCTTTTCCCGGGAGGCAGACTTCCATAGCGGATAAAGGAATCTAAATGTCTCTCAGAGAGCTGCCCTCCCACGAACCTCCCTAAGGCCTGGAGTTTTGGAAAACACCCCAAGAGGCTTCAAGCACCTGTGTGCTTCCCTCAAGTCCTCACTGGAGAGTGGGTTGGAGGAGAAGATGTGACTGTCACCAGGGAGGCAGGGAACATCTGCCCAGGGTACAGTTCAAAGCTGACAGGAGGCCAGATGCCTGTAATCCTAGCATTTTGGGAGGCTGAAATGGGAGAAGCACTTGAGCCCAGGAGTTCGAGACCAGCCTGGGCAACATAGGGAGACTCGTCTCTACAAAAAATCAAAAAAATTAGCTGGGCGTGGTGGTGCACACCTGTAGTCCCAGCTACTCAGGTAGCTGAGGCGGAAGATTCACCTGAGCCCAGGAGGTCGAGGCTGCAATGAGCCATGATGGTGCCACCACACTCCAGCCTGGAAGACAGAGTAAGACCCCAACTCAAAAAAAACACCACTCAGAGGACAGAAGAGCGTTGGGGTTTGCAGTTCTGTGCCTGGATGTTTTCAAACCTGTTTCTGGAGAAACGAGCCTGGTGCGGCCGAGGCTGGGGAAGCCACATGGGCACCTAAAAGCTGCCACTCACAGGAATACCTTTGGTCTCAGCTCTGATGCCTCAAGCCCCCACATCCGAACAGACGCTCTGATGGGGTTATCTCGCTGGATCAGAGTTTTGGGGAGCCTCGGGGTTCTGCTTCCTTCCTCTGGGCCCACAGATACACAGACAGGAGAAGGGGACTTGGACAGGGTGGGGGGGTGCAGCTGCCTTGTGGTCGCCGTGATTATCATTTGCAGAAGACCCGGCTGCACCGCCGGCAGGGTTGCAGACTCTCAGGACACGTGGGGAAGGCCCCTGGGTGTTCTCAGCTCCCAGGACAGCACGGGGAAGGCCCCCTGGGCGTTCTTGCTGCACCCCCCACCATCAGATCATGACTGGGATGATAAGTTTCAGCTACTGGGCCGAGCCTCTTCCAGCATTTGATCCCAGCGAAGAGATCTGATTTCCTCTTAAAGTGCATTCTCTTTGATGTCCGAGATTCTCCCGAGGATAAGGAAGAGTCTTGGGAGGTGACTGGCTCCTGGCCGGCCTGCGCCCTGCCTGGGTCCCTGCAGGAGTCCCTCCTAGCCTGGAGGCCCCTACCTCAAGCAGTCTGCTCCCTATTTTCTAAAACAAGCAGCAAGGAAAGACTTTTGTCTTCATATATGCTAAGGACGTGAGTCTTTAGTCACCAAAATGGGAGTCCACTTTTTTTTTTTTTAATAAAATTAGAGTTCATCATACTGAGTGATCTCTCACAGAAGTAAAGATCTGAGCATCACATGTTCTCACTCATAAGTGGACCTTGAACAACTACCATAATACTATAAGAAAAGGATTGACAGTGGCGGGAAACTGGGGGGGGCAGGGAGGGGAAGGGAGATGGGACTAACGGTCGTCAGTATCTGTCTGGGGAAAGGGGGGCACACCTCATCAACAAGGGTAACTGCACAATGAATATTTGTATACCTAACCCTTAACTGTACCCCACAACTTTAAAATTAAAAAAATAGATATAAGGAGGAAAAAAAAGAAGCCCTAAGTGGAATTTTGTTAAGATTCTGGTTTCTGGAAGCTTCCAAGAGAAAAATGAGGTATGGAATACTGTGCAGTCGCAAAAAAGGATGAAATCATGTCCCTGCAGCAACATGGAGGCAGCTGGCAGCCATCATCCTAAGTGAATGAACGGAGAAACAGAAAACCAAATACTGTGTGTTCGCGCTTCTCAGTGGGACCTAACACGGGGCCCCACAGGCACAGGGAAGGGGACAACAGGCCTTCCTCGGGACTCAAGGGAAGAGGGAGGGAGGAGGGCAAGGAAAAAGAACCACCCACTGGGTACCCTGCTCGCTGTCTGAGTGACAGGTTCAACAGAAGCCCCAACCTCACCATCACACAATATACCCATGGAACAAACCTGCATCCCAGGGCCGGGTGCGGTGGTTCACGCCTGTAATCCCAGCACTTTGGGAGGCCAGAGAAAGAGGATTGCTTGAGTCCAAGAGTCCAAGACCAGCCTGGGCAACATATCGAGATGTCATCTCTACAAAGTGAAATAATTAGCCAGGTGTGGTGGCACATGCCTGTAGTCCTTGCTACTTGGGAGGCAAGGAAGGAGAATCGCCTAAGCCCAGGAGGTTAAGGCTTTGGTACGCCACAGTTGTGACACTGCACTCCAACCTAGGTGACAGGGCAAGACCCAGACTCAAAAATAAAAAATTGACCGGGCTCGGTGGCTCAGTTCGTCATCCCAGCACTTTGGGAGGCCGAGGCAAGTGGACTGTCTGAGCCCGCGGGTTCAAGACCCACCTGGGCACCATGGCAAGACCTCGTCTCTACAACAAATCAAAAATCAGCCAGGCGTGGTAGCACATGCCTGTAGTTCCGGCTACTTGGAAGGCTGAGGTGGAAGGTTCGCCTGAGCCCACCAGGTAGACGCTGGGGTGGCCGTGAGTGTGCCACTGCACTCCAGCCTGGGTGACAGAGTGAGACTTCAATGCACACACAAAAAAATTAAAAATAAATAAAAAATAAATCTGCACATGTCCCCCCTGAATCTAAAATTTTTTAAATGCATAAACTTTAATTTAAAAAAAAAAAACTTCCACGGGTCCTCTCCCCTCCATGGAGCAGCACTTCTGTGGTGAGTGTCTCTTGTGAACTAGTCCGGCATTGTGTGTCCTAGGAGTAAACTCAATACCTTCTCGGATATTTAATCACAAATATTTATGAGATGACCGGCTGGAGGCTCTGGCAGGTGGCTGGGAGTTGGCTGACCCCCAGAGAAGGGCTGGTGTCTGGTGGGATGGGGGCCAGCTTGGAAGCTCAACCTGTCACCTTGTCTGTCAAGTCACCAAAAATCACCACACTGCCAGAACAAGCCGGGGACTGAAAAAGAAGACAGACTTTAGGAAGCTTGTCCTTCCAACCCACCCCTCTTTGGCTGGTGTTCGAGGCTGGTCAGCTGCACCGTTGTTTGCAGCGGTTGTTATGAGGTGAGGAGGGGTTTATTCCAAGTTCTCAACTTCTGGGACAAAAAAAAAAAGAATCTCATATTAGTTGAATGGAAATGGACACACACACACACTCCTGGCCCCCACCAAAAAAAAAAAAAAAACCCTAGAACAATCGATAGCCAGCACATGAAAACAGGATCAGATGACAGTGTGTGATAACCCACAGCAGGGTACGTTGCATAGATGCGGCATCGAATACCCACACAGAAGCCATCCCACCACACTGGACTGTCCTGAGGACCATGGGGCAGAGGGACTCCATCGATCCAGTGACCTGGACTGGATGCAATGGCTCATGCCTGTAATCTGGCCCTTTGGGAGGCCGAGGCAGGAGGATCGCTTAAGGCCAGGAGCCGGAGACAAGCCTGGGCAACATTGCAAGACCTCGTCTCTACCAAAAATTATAAAATTAGCTGGGCACGGTGGTACAAGTCTGCAGCCCCAGCTACTTGGGAGGCCAAGGCAGGAGGATCACCTGAACCCAGGAGTTCAAGGCCACCGTGAGGTATGATGGCACCACTGCACTCCGGCTGAGAAGCAGAGCGAGATGCTATCTCTAAAAAAAGCATTTTTTAAAATATTGGTAAAACCTTAAAAATCGAATGGCCTGGCTTTTCCCCCGTACAAGGGTTGCAGGGTTTGGGGAGGCCAGGCAGGTCAGACGGGGCCAGCTGGACAAACCCCTGGTTCTTCCTCCCTCCCATGAAGAATGAAGGCAGCAGGCAGAGGGAACAAGAGAGACCACAGGGCAAATTCTGACAAGCACGAGGCCGGCCTGGGAAGGAGAGGATTCTCCTGCCTCTAGTTCCTCCTTCCAAAAGGGCTTTCTTCCAGGTTCTGAGGCTCCTAAGCTAGGAACGATCCCAACAGCCTGGATGATTCTGGACAACGTTCTCCAAGGAAACGCTGCGACCTGTGATCTGTTCCCCCCTCCTCTACACCTGGCAAACGTCGCCCTGTTCCCACCCCTCCCCTCCCCCCCCAGGCGGGCAAGCAGCAGCTGGAGAGGGCAGCTTCTCCCCCCACCCCCACCCCCCGCCCCCGCCCCCTCCTGGAGGCAGCAGCCCGGCAGGTGTCTCTGGCTTTTCTACAGGTATCTCCCGACACGACACGCCCTTTTTTCTCCTAGTGGGAGTGGGTGGCCAGGGAGCTGTCCCAACCACTCCCTCCAGCCCCCCAGGGCTGGTGGCTCAGGGAGGGACCCCAGCTACCAACTCCCTTCTCAAGGCAGGAGACTGGAGCCCGTGATGCCAAGTGCACCTTCCCTCGCCACCAGGCCGCCGACCCTTCTGCCCCCTAAGAAGGCAGAAACTCTCTGTAGCCATGACAGCCACTCTGAGTTCTGTCTTCTATGCTCCATCTACCTTCCCCTCTGGCTGGCTACTGTCCATTCCTGCAGGGTCCACTGAGGCCCAGACCTTCCCAGAACCTGCCCCAGGGGCAGCACTGAAGGTGGCCAGGAGGCAGCCCTGGCCTTAAGGAAGTCTGGCCCAGGAATGTGAAGTTTGCATGGTTAGATTTACAACTCCTACCCCCAACCCATGCTCTAAGACTCAGAATGTGTTTGATTGTTTGTTTGTTTATTTGGGGGTCTCCCTCTGTGGTCCAGAGTGGGGTGCAGTGGCATGATCTTGGCTCACCAAAACCTTGACCTCCTGGGTTCAGGCAATCCTTCTGCCTCAGTCTCCCCAGGAGCTGGGACTATAGACATGTGCCACTGTGCTAAGTTAATTTTTTTTTCTTTTTGTAGAGATGATGCTCATAATTTTTTTTGCTTTGTTGCCCAGGCTGGTCTCAAACTCCTGGGCTCAAGTGATCCTCCTGCCTCAGCCTCCCAAAGTGTTGGGATTCCAGGCATGAGCCCCCATGCCCCGCCAAGACTTGGTGACTTGATAAAATCTTTTTCAAATCTCGGAATCTTATCTTACCCCTGCCAGAACAGGACTTTGGGAGGACATACATACTTCTTCTCTCCCATATCTGATTCCCACATTGGGAGAACAGAGAAAAGAAAATTCCTCCTCAAGGGGTATGCGGGTCGAGGGTGGAGGATGGCTATCAGATCTTTGCTTATTTGTTTCTTAGAGACAGGGTCTTGCTCTTTTGTCCAGGCTGGAGCGCAGTGATGCAATCAGAGCTCCCTGAAGCCTCAAACTCCTGGCCTCAAGGGATCAGCCCACCTCAGCCTCCTGAGTAACTGGGACTACACGCATGTGCCACCATGCCAGGCCGATTGTTTTTTTGTTTTTGTTTTTATTTTTGTTTTAATTTGTAGAGATGAGATCTTGCTATGTTGCCCAGGCTGATCTTAAACTCCTGGCCTGAAGCGATCCACCCTCCTCCACCTCCCGAGGAACTGGGACCACAGGCAGGAGCCAGCACACCAGGCTGATTTTTAAATCTTTTGTAGAGATGGGGTCTCGATATGTTGCTCAGGCTGATCTCAAACTCCTGGCCTCCAGTGATCCTCCCACCTCAGCCTCCCAAAGCTCCGGGATTAGAGTCAACTAGGCTGAACCTGAACTGAAATTCTAGGAGACTCAAGTTCCTTCCTGATGGAAATCCAGCCACTCGTCTTTTAAGTAGAGGGGGCATTTCCCCAGAAGACCTCCACCGGGGCTTTAAGGATTACCCTCAGTGACAATCACTTATCATGAAGCCCCTGGCTGCACCCTTCCTTCCAAGGTCTGTCTGTGAGCCTGACTGATGCCCTTGTAAGAGTGGCGTCTCCTTGGTCTCTCTCTTCATCCGATGCTTCTTCCTCAGCCCAGCACCATCAATAATCATCTTCTACGTCACACAAACCTCCCATGAATCAAGATGAAGTCTGTCAAATGCACCATTTCGCAGACAGGGAAACTGAGGTACTGAATAGGGCAGTGTTGTCCCCTCAGAGAACACCAGAAATAAGAGCCATAGCAAGGAAGATTACACATCCCCAGGTGCCGACGTGTGACCCAGAGTCTTCATAGACCAGTGTCTCAATTTCCTCTAGGTCCTGTAAGGAGAATGGGAATTTCTGAAATGTTCCACCCCTTATCTCGGGTCCATCGAGGCCAAGCTTTTCATATTCTTCCTGAAAGCATGTAACAGTGAAACAGCGCTGTCTTCTATGCTGTTTCTTACCTCCAAACTTCCTGCAGAATTCCTTATGATCAATAGAATGGTGACCAGATAAAGTAAGTTCCAGAATCTCTTGTGCAACTCCCCAGAGAATCCCAGCCTCCTGGCCACACAGAGAATGTGATCAAAGAACGAGGAAATTAGATCTAGAAGGATCTGCAGAGACTCTCCAGGCCATCCTTCTGATCACAGAAGAACAAAAGATAGCCCAGGGCCATCGGATGAGCCCAAGAACACCCTCTAGGAATTGACCCAACCAGCGTTGAATCCGAGTCTCCTGACTTCCAGCTCACAAAAAGATGAAATTAGCCTTTCCCAGAATTAGGCAGCCCCCGCCACCTCCCGCCATGCCAGTTCGTTTGGAATGAATGCTGTGTCTCAGTGCTGATTCATGTAACTATCCTCACAACCACAATCTGAGTTACTGTCAGCAACATTACCTCTGGGGTTAAAAGTCAGCGAGTTCCAAAAGCCTCAAGAGAAAACATGGCATTGGGGTTCACAAGAACACAGACTTCCTGCCAGTCCTACACGACTGAATGTATATGGAGTTTTTGCAACAACAGCACTTTCATGTCCTGGGAAGTTGATTCTACGAACTAACCCTATGGGGAAACCTTGTAATTAGCAAGGCATCTTTTTGTAATGTACATAATATCTCCTGATGTCCATAAATAAGTGTGTCTGTTTGTTTGTTTGTTTGTTTGTTTTGTAGAGATGAGGTCTCGCTATGTTGCTCAGGCTGGTCTCGAACTCCTGGGCCCAAGCAATTCTCCCACCTCAGCCTCCCAAAGTGCTGGGATTACAGGTGTGAGCCACCATGCCCGGTCCATAAATGTTATTTATACTGAGGTGTGGGTCAGAACTGAAAGCTAATCTCCACATTCTTCTAAGCAGAGCTCCTTAAGGACACCACCTGGGATACAGCGTGGGAAGAAAACATCTAGGTAAGAGTTGATCCTGGAGAGAAACCAGGTGGATCCACCTCCTTCCTAATTTCTCCCACCTGCTAGGTATCTCTCCTTGCCAGAGCAAAGCCCCAACCGTAATTCCCCAAATAAGGATTTTGGAGGAATTTTAGGGGAGGAAATAATTATTAACAGGGTGGACAAGAAAACCTGTGTTCCGGTGAGGAATAAAAGTCAAATATTCGCTAATTCTCAGCACCATTCTTCCAGAGGGAGGGCCCGAGAGAGAACATCCTTCATAGATGCAGAAAAGATGAACAGGAAGTCAGAAGCTGACGGCGAGATTAAGCATCATAGGAGTCCAATAAATGTTTTTAGATCCATTATCAGATCTCGCTTGCTTGTTTGTTTGCTTTAAATAGAAGCTAAAAGGAAAAATTAGGCTGGGTGTGGTGTCTCATGCCGGTAATCCCAGAGCTTTGGGAGGCTGAGGTGGGAGGACTGCTTGAGGCCAGGAGTTTGAGACCAGCCTGGGCAACATAGCAAGACCCCCATCTCTATGAAATATTTTTTAAAATTAGTAGTGCATGGTGGTGCATGCCTGTAGTCCCAGCTACTTGGGAGGCTGAGGTGGAAGGATTCCTGAGTCCAGGAGTTTGAGGTTGCAGCACTCCGGCCTGGATAATAGAGTGAGACCCTGTCTCTAAAAATACTATAGCAGAATGATTGCCTGAACCCAACAGGTTAAGGCTGCAGTAGCCATGAGCATGCCACTGCACTCCAACCTGGGTGACGAGAGTGAGACTCCAACTCAAAAATAAATTAACTAGTTAGTTAATTAGAAATAATACAGGGTCAGATGTGGTGGCTCACACCTGTAATTCTAGCACCTCGGGAAGCTGAGGCATGAGGATTGCTTAAGCCCAGGAGTTTAAGACAAGTCTGGGCAACACAGAGAGACATCACCTCTAAAAATAAAATAAAATAAATCTGGATGCAATGGCTCACACTTGTAATTCCAGCACTTTGGGAGGCCGAGGTGGAGAGGATTGCCTGAGCCCAAGGGTTCAAGACCAGCTTGGGCAACATAGCGAGACCTCGTCACTATGATAAATAAAAAAACTAGTCGGGCATGGTGGTTGCACCTGTAGTCCCAGCTACTTGTGTGACTAAGGCAGAAAGATAGCCTGAGCCCGGGAGGTCGAGGCTGTGGTAGCTATGATTGTGCCACTGCACTCCAGCCTGGACGACACAGTGAGACTCCGACTTTGCTAAAAAATTAAAAACTAAATTAAAATAAAATAAAAATAACACGGATGAAAGAAAAATTAAGAGACCAGGAATGGCTTCAAGGATAAGATGAGGCAGGGCACCTTTGGAGGAGAGGGATGGCCAGTTTTTCTGTCTTCCTCAAAGAACACCTGTGCGGCATCGAGGGCGCCCAGGGAAGGCTAGCATTATGCTAGAAGTTTCCTCCTGTTCTCTCACTATTAAAGCAACATATGCTCATTGTAGAAAATCGGGGAAGGAACATAGAAAGAGGTAGAAGCATCCATAACTCTTCCCTGCAGGGCACCCCTGATCCTTTGGGGGCCCATTTCCAGAGCTCCTTTGAGACAGAAAGCGCTCTTTGCTCCCTGATGTGGGTGGAGTGGGGTCTGCTCAGAGGCAGGACATGCGGCTTCCACATCAGGGAGCCCACGGTGCTGAGCTTGGGTTCCTGCCACGTGAAACGTCGCCTGCCATGTAGCAAGACAATTTCAGCTTGGGGGCCCAGAAGAGAACAGGGCCGCAATTCCTCCAGCCTCCACCTGACCTCCCTGCAACGTCAGCCAGCCGTCCAGGTGAGGGTGGAGTGCGCAGCTCTGACAAATGGGAAGGCTTCACCCTGGGGCGCTCACAGCTCCTAAACCGAGTTCTCAGTTCAGAAGAAAATAAACCAAGAGAGGAATTTTCCACTGGCCCATTAATCATGAGAGCGGCAGGCTCGGGGCAGGAGACTCCTCAGCGGGCGTTCCAGGGTTCAGGATCTCCCCCGGTCCCCCCTCCCCGGAGTAACCGCTGCCCCCGTGAGGCGCCATCCACCGCACCGACCCTAATGGATTTTTGCCTGTGCTGACAGGTTTTTCTCTTTTATTTTTTTTTTATTTTAAGTTTTTATTTTTTTTTAGTGGTAGTCTCACTCTGTCACCCAGGCTGGAGTGCAGTGGCACGCTCTTACAGCCACCACAACCTCGACCTGCTGGGCTCAGGCGATCCTTCCGCCTCAGCCTCCAAGCAGCTGGGACTACAGGCACGCACCACCACACCCAGCTAATTTTGTGATTTATTGTAGAGATGAGGTCTCACTAAGTTGTCCAAGCTGGTCTCAAACCCGTGGGCTCAGGCAAGTCTCTTGCCTCCACTTCCCAAAGTGCTGGGATGACAGCCATGAGCCACTATGCCTGGTAGTTTCTAAATACTCGTTACCTAATGTATGAGGCAGACCAAGCACCATAGCTCCTAACACAGTTTTAGTAGGAGAAGCAACTTAACGTTTTGTTTTATCTTGTTTTTGAGTCAGGGTCTGACTCTGTCACCCAGGTTGTAGTGCAGTGGCACAGTCACAACCACTGCAGCCTCAGCCTCCTGAGCTCAGACGATCCTTCCACGTAAGCCTCCCAAGAAGGTGGGACTACAGGCATGCACCACCACGTCCGACTGATTTTTTTTTTAAACTTACTATAGAGATAAGGTCTTACCAGGTTGCCCAGGTTGGTCTCGAACTCCTGGGCTCAGGCAATCCTCTCGCCTCAGATTCCCAAAGGGCTGGGATTACAGGCAAGAGCCACCACACTTGACCAAGGAAAATTCTCAACTAGACACCACCACCATCTTGGGTCCAAGTGGTTGACATAAACAGTTCCCAGCCCCTGGAAGAGTGGGTAAGAAGACGTCGCCCCGCCAACCAGCTGTACAAACTTAAGCAAGTTATTCAACCTTTCTGAGCCTCGATCCCCAACTGTAAATAATAATCGTGTTTCCCTCATAAAGTTGTTGTGAAGAGTCAACGAGATAATAATACACAGAACCTAACACATCAACACTTAGTGACTGTGAGTTGTGAATGTTCAGTAACGCATTCATTCAAGGATTCATTGAACATTCCTCTGGGGCCATGTGGTTTCCGCCTTCAAGGATGTTGTCATCTAGTGAGAGAGAGAAATGTCAAAAACAAACACTGACTACCTCCCAGGATAACTTCCAAGAGGTGTGTGTTATAATCACCCTTCCCAGGGTATCAACACAGATCCTATCAATAATGCTACAAGGTAGAAATTAGTGTGTCCGTTTTACAGAGGATGAGTCTAAGATCCACAGGTCACCTTGTGGACTTGAGCCCAGGTCTTCTGAATCCAACCACAGTGCTCTTGAAACACGTTCACTGGCCAGGCACGGTGGCTCATGCCTGTAATCCCAGCAATTTAGGAGGCTAAGGCAAGAGGGTTGCTTGAGTCCAGGAGTTTGAGACCAGCCTGGGCAACATTGCGAGATCTTGTCTCTACAAAAAATTTAAAAAGTAGTTAGGTATGGTGGTGCAGGCTTGTAGTCCCAACTACTCAGGACGTTGAGAAGAGAGGATTACTTAAACCCAGGAGGTCGAGGTTTTGGTGATGAGCCATGATTGGTACCCAGTGAGACTCCCAGCACACACACACCACACACACACACACACACACACACACACACACACACACACACACACACACCAATCCCTTTTTTTTCTCTCTCTCTCATTTTACTTTTGGAATCAGGGTCTCGCTCTGTTGCCCCGGCTAGAGCACAGTAGCACGAACAGGGCTCACTGCAGCCTTGACCTCCTAGGCTCTGGTGATCCGAATAACTGGGATTACAAGAGCATGCCACCACACCCAACTGACTTCTCTTATTTTTTTGTAAAGACAAGGTCCTACTATGTTGCCCAGGCTGGTCTCCAAATCCTGGGCTCAAGCAACCTCCCGCCTTGGCCTCCCAAAGTGCTGGGATTACAGGCATGAGCCATTTTGCCTGACCTTTTTTTTTCTCTCTTTCTCTTATGGGACCCACCAAAGTTTCCGGTGGCTTTCCTGAGGATAGCTTGAGAACCCCCTAATGTTGAACACGGCTTTAAATCTGAGCCCAAGTGCACTCACCCATCTCAGGAGGTGACGCAAAGGAGCCCGCAGGTTTTTGTCATGGTTCACGGCTGTTCTTTGTCATCACAGAATTGTATTCCTGAATGTCACTCTGGGACATTTGGCCCGGGATGATGAACTTCCACCGGCTGTCGCCCCTGCAGCAGCCCCTCGTGGCCTGACAGTGGTGATTAAACATGGCCTATGAGGAAAGCCTGGAGAAACCAGCCAGCCTGCATGGGTGAGCAGAGCAGATCAGGGAACAGACAATGGGGCAGATTTGCCTGTCTCTGGAGGACTCACTCTCTGATCTTTCGCAGAGATAAAACACAGGGCGGCGAGAATCTGGCAGCATGACCCAAGGGGGCCCCGGGCAGGTGGGGATGGGTGGGAGCTGCAGCCTGAATGCAGACGCCACCCAGGGCTCTAGCTGACCCCGCTTCCACCCCAGGCCAGGAAGGAGAAAGCTCTTTTATTTCCTCTTTACTGTTATCCCCTGCCCCATGGATTTCACGTATTTTCTGCCCTTGAAGGTGGGAATCCTTTGGTCCCAAGACAGCCAGCCCTGAGTGCCAGGCCAGTCCACAGCCTCAGTTCAGAGTCTCCATTCTGGTCTCCAAACTTCTGAGCATGTCTGTAGAAAGTCTCTACCTTCACCCGGCCAGGTGCAGTGGCTCACACCTGTAATCCCAGCACTTTGGGAGACTGAGACGAGAGGATCATTTGAGCCCAGGCATTCAAGACCAGCCTGGGCAATGCAGCAAGACCTCGTCCCTACAGAAAAATCAAAACATTAGTGTGCGCCTGTAGTCCCAGCTACTCGGGAGGCTGAGGCAGAAGGAACGCCTGAGTCCAAGCGGTCGAGGCTGCAATGAGCCTTGACCATACCACTGCACTCCAGCCTGGGGAACAGTGAAACCCCGATTGAAAAAATAAAAAGTAAGAATAATAAAGAAAGTCCCTAACTTCAACCAGGCCCGCCCTCCTTCCTGACAGCCCTTTAGTCATTCGGTTGGCTCCCTGCAACATTCCCCATGAAATTCCCTGGCATCTCCAACCCGCCCAGCTCTGCCATCCTCCCTGGACCAGCCTGGCTTCTTCCTGCACTGAGAACCTGCTTCCCGCCATGACCTTCCTCATTGTCCCAAACAACCAAGGGGCCGTGTCTGCGCAGTGACACGGACTTGTCCACCTGGCTCCATCCCCAGACCTTGAATGTTCTCCTTCTCCTCTTCTTCGCTCTTTCTGGAGAAGGTGGATGCTGCCCCCTCTGTCCCCGACCCCTCCCTCCCACCGCCTGTGGGAGGGTCCCCGGCTGGCCCCTTCCGTCTCGCACCTGTTGTCCCACCTCTGCTCACTTCCTCCTCTTTTGCTTGATGACCTCACAGCGTCTCTTCTAGCCTTGGGAGCTCGACGATGACCCTCTCGCCCCTGCATCGGACACCCCAGTCTCTTCTCTGACAGAGGCCATCTCCAGGGGACGAGTCTGCATGTCTTGGTCTTCCTCTTCCTCTTCTCCCCGCAACTCACGCCTCTGCACCTCACAGTCCCACAGTCACGGCGACCGCCTGACCGAAACTCTGTTTCCAGGTCAACACAGCTGCCCAGCTCCAAACGCGGGTGATCTCTTCTCTGCCTTGGACCCTGGCTTTCTGCAACGCCTCGATTCCTCCTTGCCGTGTCTCCTCTGTTGGGTTCCAGGAGGCGGCTCTTCCAAATCCAGCTCCCACCTCTCAGGCTGGCGTCTCATCTGCCTCTGAGGCTTCCACCCTCGCCACCTTCTGCCTCCTAAATGGGGCCGTCTTCAAAGTTAGGCCCCCATGGATGAAACGGTGCCCTCTGCTTTCAAGTGTGCCCTTGGTGAGCTCACTGCCTAGTGGGGACTGTCGGGGCGATTCCACATAGACCACCCCACGCGTGTCTCTTCCCAACTCCCAGCTCTGTCCATTGGACAATTTGGTCAAGATCCCCCACCCACAACCCAGTATGTTTGAAGCTAGCTTCATCATCTTTCCTCGAATCACTGTCTCCTCAGGACTGGACAGGCACTTCGAGGAGGCACCAAGGGTGTTTGGGAAACAGAGTAAATACAAATGGTGGAGTCACTTCACTGTCACCCAGTGTAGACTGTCATTCTATCTCAGCCTACCTAGCCTCACCAGCTTCCAGAAGGACTGATGCGTCCTCCTCAAGATCTCGCTCACCCATCCCTGTTCCCCCAGTCACTGTGATTGGATGCCACCTTTCACCTGGGCTCCTGATGCGGTCCTCTGGCCGGCTTCTCTCCTTCCCACCTTGGTGCCCCCAGTCATCCTACCTCCGTTCTTAAATGTGTGGCTGGGATTGGTGCTGAAACACCTCTCATGCCTCCATATTGAGTGCGAAAGAAAGCCCCAACTTATTGGCTGGCAATTCATAATCCGGTCCCAACTTCTCTTTCCAGCTTTTACACATACTATATACTCTTAAAAACCTGGGTGACAACAGGCATGGGTCTTCTCTGTCCTGCCCCCATGTTTAGTTCATGCCTTTCTTCTGCATGCAAAGCACTTGCTTGTCACAGCACTCTGTCATGTAAGATCCAAGTCAGGCCAGGCATGGTGGCTCATGTCTGTAATCCCAGCACTTTGGGAGGTCACGGTGGGAGGATCCTTTGAAGCCAAGAGTTCGAGACCAGTCTGGAAAACATAGCAAGAATCTGTCTCTACACAATAATGATGATAATTTATTTTTAATCATTTTAAATCTAAGTCAAATGGCACTCACGCTCCAGAATATTCCTTGGTCTCACTCCTGGTCACATGCCACCCTTATAGTTTTTGTTTGGTTTGATTTTTTTGAGCCAAGGTCTCACTCTGTGCCCAGGCTGGAGTGCAGTGGCACAATCACGGCTCACCACAGTCTCGACCTCCTGAACTCAGGCAATCCTCCTGCCTCAGCCTCCCAAGTAGTTGGGTCCACAGGCATGCACCACCATGCCTGGTTAATTTTTTTTTTTTTTTTTGTAGTGACAAAGTCTCGCTCTGTTGCCCAGGCTGGTCTCAAATTTCTGAGCTCAAGGATTCCTCTTGCCTCAACCTCCCAAAGTGATGGCATTATGGGCATGAGTCACTGCACCTGGCCAACAGTATTGCTGTATGTTACATAATTCACCCCTTGTCGATTCTAAGCTCCCCAAGGGTAAGGGCCATGGCTTGTACCTCGTGGCCTACTGGAGTGTCGTGTTGTGTCTCGCCCTGTCCCAACTCTTGATGAGCACTTATTGATTCTACAGCTGGAAAGCATTTTTTTTTTGAGTTGGAGTCTCACTCTGTTGCCCAAGCTGGAGTGCAGTGGCACCTCACGGCCACCACAGCCTCAACATGCTGGGCTCCAGCGATCCTTCTGCCTCAGCCACCCAAGTAACTGGAACTAAAGGCGTGAGCCACCACGTCCAGCTAATTTTTTGATTTATTGTAGAGATGAGGTCTTGCCACGTTGCCCAGGCTGGTCTCAAACCCCTGAGCTCAGGCAGTTCTCCAGCCTCAGCCTTCCAAAGTGCTGGGATGACAGGCGTAAACCACCACGCCCAGACTGCTGGAAAGCATTTTAACCATTAACTTCATCTACAAGCCGGGCTCGGTGGCTCAGCCTGTAATCCCATGCCTTGGGAGGCTGAGGTGAGTGGATTGCCTGAGCCCACAGGTTCGAGACCCGCCTGGGCAACTTGGAGAGACCTCATCTCTATAATAAATCAAAAAATCAGCCAGGCATGGTAGCGTATGCCTGTCATTCTGGCTACTCGGAAGGCTAAGGCAGAAGGATTGCCGGAGCCCAGCAGGTCGAGGTTGCGGTGGCCGGGAGCGGCCACTGCACTCCAGTCTGGGTGACAGAGTGAGACTCCAACTCAAAAAAATAAAATAAAATAACTTCATCTACAGAGTCCTTGAAGCAAACATCTTGGTCTCAGACATCCTTTTTTGAAGAACACAGCAGCAGTGACAGCATTTTCTGTTTTATTTTATTTTAGATTCAGGGGATACACATGCAGGTTTGTTGCACGGGCATATTATAAGCATCAGCATAATTTTCAAAGGTATTAAACACATTGATAGTTGGGCCTTTCGTTTTTCTTTATTTTTTTATTTTATTTTTTATTTTTTTGAGTTGGAGTCTCACTCCGTCGCCCAGGCTGGAGTACAGTGACACACTCACGGCCACCCCAGCGTCGGCCTGCTGGGCACTGGTGAACCTTCCACCTCAGCCTTCCAAGCAGCCAGAACTACAGGCGCACACTTCCATGCCTGGCTAATTTTTTATTTATTGTGGAGAGGAGGTCTTGCTAAGTTGCCCAGGCTGGTCTTGAACCCACGTGTTCAGGCAATCCCCTCACCTCTGCCTCCCAAAGTGCTGGGATGACAGGCTGAGCCACCAAGCCTGACCAAGACCATTCTATTAATAATAATAGTCCCCATCTGCTGGACATCTACTGTACGCCACACACCAGGGTGCATGTTCGACCTGTATTATCTCACTTGATCTCACAGAGGCTCCCATTTTACAGATGAGGAAACAAATCTTCCATCTGAAAGTCTGTGACTCAGTGGCCCCCTGCCCCCACCCCATCCCCACCGCCATGAACTCCACTCACACTCTGGAAGCCTGGGGGTTACATGGCAGTTAATCTTGGTGCCTAATTTTAAGAACATCTGAATGTAGACAGCTGCTCATTCTCTTTGGGAAGAGCTGCTCGTGTGGAATTTGCCACTGCTGTTCACCAGCCCTCACCACGAGCCAATACGACATCAGAGGCAGAGGAAGCCGTCAAACCTGTTTGTCTCCACGGGTCTGAATCATTTCTTTCTCAGTGTGGAAGCTTTATGAATCTCTCATAACACTGGGTCACCATTGAAGACCCAGCACTCAGACTTATGTCTGAGACATCACGGGTATGTCATTTTTTTTTAAGTCGGGGTCTCATTCTGTTGTCCAGGCTGGAGTACGGTGGCATGGTCATGGCTCACTACAGTGTGGATCTTTCAAGCTCAGGCACTCCTCCTGCCTCATCCTCCAGAGTAACTGGGACTGCAGGCATGCACCACCATGCATGGCTAATTTTTTATTTTTTTGTAGAGACAAGGTCTTGCTATGTCCCCCAGGCTGGTCTCCAACTCCTGGGCTCAAGCAATCTCTCCCCTCGACCTCCCAAAGTGCTGGGATTACAGACATGAGCCACCGCGCCTGGCCGGCACTTCATATTTTTATTGAATTGTCTTTTCTTTTAAAATGCCATTGAGCTGTGCGTGCACAGCTGTAATACACAACCACGCAGGTCTTTCTTGCTAACATGGAAACGCATCTTTCAAAAGAGCAGAAGAGAAAGTCTCCTCCTCTCACCTCATCCTCCCCTCTGGAATTCTAGACTTCCATGTTTGGGCTGTTGGAGCTCTGAGCCCTACCTGATGGCTGGTGGCAGCCGAGCCTGATGCTTTAAGGAATAGGTGAAGGTAAGAGTCCGGGGGTGACTGGTCCTTAAACAAAGTCCCAAGGATTCTCCCCAGTCTCTCTGTGCTCCCTGGAAGTTCGAGGCCAGCACCTACACAGAGCAAGAAGAACAGCACGTGCCCCTCTACCCACCTCCCCAAGGGAGGACAGGCCTCTGAACCCTTTGAGTCCTTGTCAGAGCTGGTCCCCAATTCAAATGCCAGAGAATCAGGGTGAATCTCACCACCTTGTCCCCCCAGTGAGTTTGGCCCTACTTAACAAGAGGGCAAGCCTGGCACCAGGGCTCCCACCTGTCATCCCACTGCTTTGGGAGCCTGACACAGGAGGATGGCTTAAGGCTAGGAGTTTGAGACCAGCCTGGGCAACATAGCAAGACCCTGTCTCTACAAAAAAAAAAATTTTTTTTTAATTAGCAGGGCATGCTACTGCACACCTATAGTCCCAGCTACTCAGGAGACACAGGTAGGGAAATTGTTTGATCCCAAGAGGTCAAGACTGCTGGGAGCCATGACTGTGTCATTGTACTTCAGCCTGGATGACAGAGCAAGACCCTGTCTCTGAAAGACTAAAAATAAACATCAATTTTTAAAACGAAAGGACAACTCTAATAAATATTCTCTTCCCCGCCCAAATACTAAGCCTTGGCTCTCTACTTCTATGAAAGAGGGGGAAATAAGCATTTCAAGGCCGGGCCTGGTGATTCAGCCTGTCATCCCAGCACTTTGGGAGGCCAAGGCAAGTGGATTGTACGAGCCTGCAGGTTCGAGACTAGCCCGGGCAACTTGACCTCGTCTCTACAATCTATCAACTACTAGCCAGCCGTGGTAGCATGCTCCTGTACTGCCGGCTGCTTGGAAAACTGAGGTGGAAGGATTGCCTGAGCCCAGCAGGTCGAGGCTGTGGTGGCCATAAGCGTGCCACTGCACTGCAGCCTGGGCCGACAAAGTGAGACTCCAACTCCAACACCAAAAAAATAAAGGCATTTCAAGACAATAAATAGACCTAAACTAACTTACACTTGGATTTGGAATGTCAAGATGAATACGCAAGGATGTAAATGCTCACACATCCATCGAGACAGATATAGACACACATCCTCCCAGACATCCATCCTCACTTTTGTGACCATCGCCGTATGACTTGAATCTGATCCTATTACTGAAGCCAAGGTCTCAGTCGTACTAAGTTCTATCGACCATTTTCTTTCCTGAGGATCCCTGAATACACTTAGACTGATGTCCATACCGCCAACATTTGACTTCAAGAGTACATTTAGACATAGAGTCAAATGAGCACATTGCATTGTGACATTTTTCAAATATTGTCCATCTGTTTGACCTCATCGTGGACTGGACTAACATCCCTGGGTAGGAGGAGGTGGGGGTCACAAGTTAGGCCACAACGGAGCTGACGACACTTCCTTATCGACACCCCTTCACCAAAGAGCCCATAAGCTGTAGTCACCACGAGATTCCATGAACTTGAAATAAGAAAACCATAGCACGAGGGAGGTAAGCCCCTGGTCTGGTGTGGTGTCACCAGAGAGAGGTGGGACGAAGCCTGAGAGTCTCTCCCATTCTGCGCGATTTTCAACACTTTCTTTCAAAACTAGTCATTCCAAGAGAAGAAAAGAGAACTTGAAGGTTCAAACCCAAGCCCCTGACACAGCTCAGTTGCTCTCCACGCTGACGGTTTTCCTTCCTGCCTTTTTAGAGCACGGACAGAGAAAAATGCAAACAAAAACCTGAATTGGGCTTAGCATTGCTTTACCAATCCTTAGAACTCTAGGGACTCTTTTTTTTTCTTAAAAAAGGAATTTCAGACATCAGACACCTAGAAATGTGACTTGGTTGGCGAATTCCTGGGAGGTAGCTGTCTCCACATTCCTATAACTGCCTTTGTACGACCAAGGCTTTCACTGTATAAAGTAACCACCTTTATATAAAATCCAGTAGCCAGGCCAGCCATGGTGGCTCATGGTCTGTCATTCCAGCACTTTGGGAGGCCGAAGCAGGAAGATCACTTGAGCCCAGGAGTTCGAGACCAGCCTGGGCAACCTAGAGAGACCTCGTCTCTACAAAAAATAAAACATTAGCCAGGTGTGGAGGCACGCACCTATAGACCCAGCTATTCAGGAGGCTGAAGCAGGAGAATTGCTTGAGCCCAGGAATTCAATGCTGTGGTGAGCTGTGATCACACCACTGCACTCCAACCTGGGTGACAGAGTAAGACCCTGTCAGAGAGAGAGAGAGAGGAGAGAGGAGAGGGAGGGGAGGGGGGGGAAGAGAGAGAGAGAGAGAGAGGCAGGCCTAGTAGCACCTCTCAGAAGGCAAGCAGTTTAGTTTTGTTCAGTCACGCATGCTTCTGTTTGTTTCGCCGTCCCTCGTTGAATGTCATGTAGAGTAACACCAGTGTACAGTCACCTGTTCAATGCCATATGGGATTGTTTGGCTTCAGGGTGTTCTGGCTGCAAGAGTCATGCATGACAGTGACTCATGACACCCTTATCTTGGACATCAGCCTTGTCGTGGAGGCTGTAAATAGTAACTAACCTCCTTCACATCCCCTAAGAGATATAGTGATGGGTCCCCCGAGATGCAAGACTAGTCTCCAGCCAAGGCTTCCTGTGTAACTCGTCCGACCTTAAACTCACTTCTAGGGACAGACGTGCTCTCCTCGCCCATTCCGCGCCCTCCTCGAGCTCTCCGGCCAGCTCGACCTCCTCCCATCCTCCATGGTTCCACCTTCCGTGCTGACGCCAGAAGACTCTCTCAAGTCAGAGTTGTTTATCTGGAATAAATTATTTGGAATAATTTTCCACAGCATTGAATTCCCAAATTCATGCATCTCACCTGCCTCACCCCCCCCCATCATGAATGCATGAGAGCAGTTGTTTTTTGTTGTGGTTTTTTTTTTTTTAGAGACAGGGTCTCACTCTGTCACCTAGCCTGGAATGCAGTAGAGCCATCATAAATAGCTGAGATTACAGGTGCATGTCGCCACAGCTAGCTGGTTTTGTTTTTTGTTTTTGTTTTTGTTTTTTTTTAAATCCTTTGTTGAGACAGAGTCTTGCTATGCTGTCCAGGCTGGTCTCGAGCTCCTACCTCAAGAGATCCTCCTGGCTCGGCCTCCCAAAATGCTGGGATTACAGGTATGAGCCACTGTGCCCAGCTGAGAACAGTTTACAAGTCTACTGATGAGGATGATTGGAGAGCCTCAAGCAGGATTCCAGCTGACAGGGAGGAGACAAGGTCAATATATCTTCGGAGCCCTCTGCTCGCTCTATTCAAATGATCCTTGACCACCGAGGATACCTTTTCAGTGACCCTGCCTTTGACTAACGTGCTGGGTAATCCATTGTAGGCTGGGCAATGGTGGCTCACATCTCTAATTCCAACACTTTGGGAGGCCAAGGAGAGAAGATCGCATAAGGCCGGGAGTTTGAGACCAGCCTAGCCAACATGATGAGACCCCAAACCCTGGGAAGACTGCAGTGGCTAAAGGGCTGATAATAGCAGTCAACATAGTATGCTGAATTGGTGCCCAATGTAGTTCTAAGGACATTGCCGACTCATATAATATTCTACTAAGTGCCCATCAAGACTCAACACCTAAAACATCCCCTTATTTCAGATTGGGAAAAAGAAGTCTAGAGAGGTTAAGCGATGTGCTATTCAGTGATGGATCCAAAATTTGCATCCAGGCCACTGGGCTCCAGAATTGGTGCCCTTTACCGTGATGCCACAGTGAGAAATGTCAGGGATGGACAGCGGCCTGTTCCAAGGCGGACCCTGGTCCTGAAGTCCAGTTTCCACATCAAGGAGATCGCTCTGACCCCATCAGCCTTGTCTCTTCTCAGGTCTTCGACTTGATAGGTGGCTCTGGAGAGTGTGTGTCCCTCTGGCTGTCACCTTCCCACCCCAAACTCATGGGTACTAAAGAAATGCATCCTGGCCCAGGTACAGTGGCTCACACCTAGAATCCCAGCACTTTGAAAGGCTGAGGTAGGAGGATGATTTGAGGGCAGGAGGTAGAGACTAGCCTAGGCAACAGAACGAGACCTCATCTCTACAAAATAAAAATTTTAAAAATTAACTGAGCGTGGTGGCACACCCTTCTAGTCCCAGCTACTTGGGAGACCGAGGTGGAGGGATGGTCACGCCTGTAATCCCAGCACTTTGGGAGGCCAAGGCGGGAGAACTGCTTGAGCCCAGGAGTTCAAGACCAGCCTAGGTAACACAATGAGACTTCATCTCTACAAAAAAAACCACAGCCAGGCACGGTGGTACATGCCTCTACTCCCAGCTCCTCGGAGGCTGAGGAAGGAGGATCGTTTGAGCCCGGGGGTTTGAGCCTACAATAAGCTATGATGACACCACTGCACTCCAGCATGGGCCACAGAGCAAGACTCTGCCTCAATGAAGAAGGGGGGGAGCAGAGGAAGAGGAGGAGAAGAAGAAGAAATGTAGTCCACTTCAACCACTAACCAAACCAGCTTCCTGGCCAAGTTCAGCGAGTCTTGGGAGGGAAACCAAACACACCCAGAGGTGAAGCACACAGCTCGGTAGGTCAAAAACAAGCTCCTAAAATTCTGTCCTCATTTAAATTCTGTTCAAACCCCAAGGGGAAAGGGAGCCATGTCAAGCCCACCTCCTCCACCTCCACCCGCCCCTAGTCAGAGGAAGCTAGACTGGACCCAAAGCAAAAAAACACACCGACCCAAACACCCCTGCTTCCTTCTTGGGACCCACACATCGTCCTGACAGGGCCAATCATACACCAGTGAGTCATGCTCAGATCAGGGACAAAAGGCAAGAGGCCCATGGAATACCACATTCATATCATCGAGGCTTTAACGATCACTTGTGGCAGTTTCCCTAACCCCTATGCTCAACACGGGTTAATTTCTCCATTATAAAAAGATGGCTCTTTTACTGAGCCAAGGGCTTTGTGATGAGCTTGGCTGAGTTTTATCAGCCTAGACACAATTAAAGGCAGCAAGTCTCCACATAAAGCCTGAAACTCCGCTAACTGCTCAAGCTGGAGGAGAGCAAGCCACGGGAAGGGAAATGGCCATTCTCCTCAGGCTGTCCAATAGGAAACCACGTCCTCCTTCGATCTTAGAAGGAGATTTTTAAAATTTTATTTTAAAGAGACAGGGTCTTGCTATGTTGCCCAGGCTGGTCTTGGACTCCTGGCCTCAAGCGATCCACCTGCCTCACTCTCCCAAATAACTGGGACTACAGTTGCAAGCCACCACATCCAGCTAATGTTTTAAACACTTTTTGGAAGGATGGGGTCTTTCTGCATTGCCCATGCTGATCTTGAACTCCTGGCCTCAAGCAATCCTCCTGTATCGGCCTCCCCAAGTGCTGGGATTGCAGTCGTGAGCCACTATGTCCTGCTTTATGAAAGCCAATTTCAAAGTCACAGCCTCCACACTGGAAATGACACTGGGCTTCCCCAGACGGCGCATGACCACCAAGCGATCAAATCCAAACTTAACCCACCTCTGCCAAGAACATTCCCCAAGGGACGCCTGGCTCTGAGCACCATGGTTGTGAGTTTTCACCCCAGAGTTGACCTTTGCCTGAGATGCTGGGTGAGTAACGTCGTGGGAGAGAGGGTTAAATGGTTAGGCTGCCCTACAGAGGAGAAACTGCAAGACGATCGCTCAACAGAAAGAACCGACGGAAATGTGCTTTCGGAAAATAATCCAGAAGCCTGGGGACCCAGGGGCTTGGGATTCTTTCTTCATTTTCTGTTTTTGGTTGAGTAGGGATATCCTCCCTTAGAGAGAGTAAAATCTAGTAACACAGCTCCAAGGTCAGAGTTTCCGATGAGCTAATTATTCAGTTGAGCTTCCCTAAGTCTCCCTGTCCGCCTATGTAAAACACGCCTGATAAATAATAATAATACTGGCCGGGTGCAGTGGCTCACAGCTCTAATCTGGTGATGGGGAGGCTGAGGTGGAAGGATCGCTTGAACCAGGAGTGCAAGACCAGCCTGAACAACGCAACTAGACTCCTTCTCTACCAAAAAAAAGATAATTAGCTGGGTGTGGTGGTGCATAGCTGTAGTCCCAGCTACTCGGGAGGCTGAGGCAGGAGGATAACCCTAGCGTAGGAATTCGAGGCTGCTGTGAACCATGATCGCACCCTTGCACTCCAGCCTGGGTGACAGCGCAAGATCCTATCTCAAAAAAAAAAAAAACAAACAACCATACAATGAAATAAAGAATAAAAGAATATTAATACTACCCGCATCACAAGATTGTTGGGAGGATTAAAGGAAGGCAGTTTTTTGTTTGTTTGTCTGCTTGTTTATTTGTTTTTGAGTTGATGTCTCCATCGCCCAGGCTGGAGTGCAGTGCCACGCTCATGGCCACCCCAGCGACAACCTGCTGGGCTCCGGCAATCCTTCTACCTCAGCCTTCCAAGTAGCCAGAACTACAGGCATGCACCACCATGCCCAGTTAATTTTATTTGTTCATTTATTGTAGAGACGAGGTGTTGCCAAATTGCCCAGGCTGGTCTCAAACCCACGGGCTCAGGCAATCCATTCGCCTCGGCCTCCCAAAGTGCTGGGATGACAGGCTGAGCCACCGAGCCTGGCTGGGAAGGCAGTTATTAAAGCACATAGTAAGTGCTCAAAATTCAGGAAACATGGCAGAATCCACACATGGGTTTTTGGCATTCATTCCTTTACATGATGAAATAATGTTTATGTTTCCAGACTTGCTGGCCACCTTGTGCACTAGCTGTCATTATTGTTCCACAAATTCCACCGTGCTAGGCAATGGAAGATGCTTCTGCTCAAATATATGATGTCTCCCATCCCCCCACCCCTGTGCCTAGAAGTGACTCCCACAGGAGTCACTTGCTTGGCTTAAGTGTGAAGGTATTAAAGGCTTCTTTTACCTGCAGAGCTCAACAAAGAAGGATAACATGAAGGCATCAAGACTCATCAATACCTTAGCTCAAAAGAATGACTCAGCTCAGACTCAGCATGGAGCAGGAAAGGTCTGTTGACATGGGCCCAGAGCACAGGACCCTAGTTCCCTCCCGGTCCCAGCATCCCAGTGACAGTTACCTCTATTTGCCACCATGGGGGGGGCAGAAAGTGGGCGTGGAAGCGAGTCCAGAGCAAACTTCAACTTCGAGAGTTGGCCACCTGTTCATCATCTGTCTCTTGGCAGAACTCACGGTTCGAAGGTCACTATCCCACGACATAAACACCTACTCTGTCCTATCAACCAGCAGGAAGGACCAGGCGTGGTGGCTCAAGCCTGTAATACCAGCACTTTGGGAGACTGAGGCAGGAGGATCGCTTGAACCCAGGAGTTCAAGACCAGCCTGGGCGATATAGTAAGACCTCATCTCTACGATATTCAAAAATTTAGCTGGAAGTGGGGGCGCATGCCTGTGATCTCAACTACTCAGAAGGTCGAGGCGGGAGTATCGCCTGATCCCAGGAAGTTGAGGCTGCCATGAGCCGTGATTGCACCACTGCACTCCAGTTTGGATGTGACAGAGTGAGACTGTGACTCAAAAGAAAATATTTTTTAAATGCAGGAAAAGAACTTTTTTGTGTGTGTGTGGAAGATCATAGTTCATCTCCCTCTTAGCGTGACAGTCCATTTTGACAGTGACATGAGACATTTGGGTGGGATTTCTACAAGAAGCACCATTATCACTGGGAACTGACCTTAGACATCGGGAAAGGTAACCCTCCTCATCCCCCTCAAAGGGCCTTAAATAAGCTACGCACTGTTGAGTATTCTGCTTTGTTTTCCTACCCACGGCTTCTTTAAGGGTCTTCTAGGTACTCAGCGAAGCCAGGTCTACGCTAGCACTGGGTGGGGGCTGGTGTCCCACGTGACCCTGCAGCCATGGTAATTACAGGGCAGAAGGGTGGGTCTGAAGGGGACCGGGGGGCTGCTGCATTCGACATTCCATATTTCATGCGGACAAGTTTGATCCTTTAAGCTCTGAAAACACCCAGAGGGCAAACTGTCAGCACCATGCACAAGAATTTTGCCCTGAACAAAATGACCTTTGAGTTCTTAACTGGTTTCATATTTTTCAGGTCTCTGCCTATACACACTCCTCTCTGGTCACTCTCTAACATCTTAAATGCATTTATTTGCTGGTAGGGTTTGTGCCCTCTCCAGCCAACAGCCTCCGATTAACATCTAGTCCACAAACCTTGTAGAAATGTAATCCTTAACAAAATGGGGCACGTCCCCAGCAAACTGACACATTGTATCGATTTGCAAACTTCAGAGGACTTGATCATCCTTTCTCACTAAATGACGGTGTCTGTCTTCAGTGAAAATTCATGTAGTCGTTCCCTCAACAGACGTACAATTCAATTGTACACTGCAGAATTCGAAGATTTGTAATGGGATGTCCATTGACAAAAATGGGACTTTTTTTTTTTTTTTTGAGTCGGAGTCTCACTCTGTCGCCCAGACTGGAGTGCAGCGGCCGCTCCCGGCCACCGCAGCCTTGACCTGCTGGACTCCGGCGATCCTTCCACCTCAGCCTTCCAAGTAGCTGGAACTACAGGCGCGCGCTACTCATTTTTTTGATTTATTGTAGAGATGAGGTCTCGCCAAGTTGCCCAGGCAGGTCTCGAACCCGCGGGCTCAGGCAATCCACTCACCTCGGCCTCCCAAAGTGCTGGGATTATAGGCCGAGCCACCGAGCCTGGCCGGGACTTTTTTTTTAAAGATGTGAAATCAGGAAAGGGGGTTGGGGGGGAGGGGCAGGGATTGAAGCACCACCCATTGGGTACCAGGCTCACCACTTAGGAGACAGACTCAACAGAAGCCAAGCCTCACTGTCACGTGATATACCCATGGAAACAAACCTGCATGTGCACCCCTCAAATACAAAATTTTGAAAACGTTTCTAATGTGAAACCAAGGTGACAACTTTTATTCAAGATATCTTTGAGACATCAAACATCTTTTTTTCTGGCAGGTGTGGTGGCTCATGCCTGTAATCCCAGCACCTTGAGAGACAGAAGTGGGAGGATTGCTTGAGTACGGGAGTTCGAGACCAGCCTGGGCAGCATAGCAAGCCTCGTCTCTACAAAAAAATCCAAAAACTAGCCGGGCATGATGGTGCGTGCCTGTAGTCCCAGCAACTCAGGAGACTGAGGTGGGAGAATCTCCTATGTCCAGGAGGTCAAGGCTGCTAGGATTATGCCAATGTAGTTTAGCCTGGGTAACAGAATGAAACCCTGTCTCAAAAGAAAAACCAAAAAACAAAAAAGCCACGTCTTTTTCTCAGCGGTAAGTCAATGTAGTATTTCCCTTAAATGTAAGACTTCCAGCACTGGGCACAGTGGCTCAAACCTGTAATCCCAGCACTTTGGGTGGTGGAGGTGAGAGGATTGGCTGAGCCCAGGGGTTCAAAACCAGCCTAGGCAACTTGGCAAGACCTTGTCACTACAACAAATCAAAAAATTAGCCGGGCAGGGTGGCTTATGTCTGTAGTCCCAGCTACGTGGAAGGTTGAGGTGGACGGACCTCCTGAGCCCAGCAGGTCAAGACTGCAGTAGCCATGTTCGTGTCCCTGCACTCCAGCCTGGGTGACAGAGTGAGATCGCAACTAAAAAAAAAAAAAAAATGAGCCTTCCACTGTGGTCTTTTCTATGTTTTTATTGTTAACGCTGAGAACAGATATACCAACTGTCTCCCAATCTAGGACAGGCCCTTGGGGACAGGCTCTCGTGTCCTTGGGTAACTCAGACACATCCTAGAGCTTCAGTTTCCGGGGTCATGACAGAGAGGAAACCCGGGCCAGCCGTCTACCTTAGAGGACCGCGCGGACGGAAAAAGTGGATTGATACAGGCCTCTGCGTGTCCTCCTCTCCTTTCGCCGTTGGCCAGCCAGCTGGCTCCGAGGGCCGACGTCGTGCCAGCTCGCTGCTATCTGGGGTAATGGAAAGTGGAGACACCCAATCTCCCAACTTCATCCTAGACACGGCTGTAGTTCAAAACCTCTCCTTCTACCAGACCTTCCCGTGGTTGGCACACGCACGGGCACCGATGTGCTGCCTCCCTGTCCCTGTGTTGGCAGAGGGGGTGGACCAGATCCCAGCTCTAGAAGGAAAAGCTGCCACGGCCTGGACAGGACATCCGATGGCGTGGAGGGTGTGGGATGCCAGCAAGAACAGCAGTCAAAGGGATGGGGCTCCAGTCCCAGCCCTTCATGTCACCCTCCGTGCCAGGCCCTGATCCCATCAGGAGGGTGACCCTCCTGTCTTCTGTCATAAGCCTGGGACTGAGCCCCCCGCTGGCTCTGCCAGTGAGGTTAAGCTGCAGTTACCATTTCATTGTTCTCTGATGCATCTCGTCACCCCAAAGAGACGGGGACCCTCTTAAGGGAAGGGCTGGCTTCACACATAGTTGGATTAGCTGCTTGCTTACTCAGGATAATTTTTTTTTTTTTAGTTGGAGTCTTACTCTGTCGCCCAGACTGGAGTGCAGTGGCACGCTCCCGGCCATCGCAGCCTCAACCTGCTGGGCTCCAGAGATCCTTCCACCTCAGCCTTCCAAGTACCCGGAACTACAGGCGCACGCCACCACGCCCGGCTAATTTTTGATTTATTGCAGAGACGAAGTCTTGCCAAGTTGCCCGGGCAGGTCTCAAACCTGCGGGCTCAGGCAGTCCAGTCACCACAGCCTCCCAAAGTGCTTGCTGGGATTGTTTAATGGGAACCGAGAGGGACTGTTTCCTGCTACTCAACTATCATTGTCTCTGAAATCCCATTCTCAAGAAGAAGGAAAAAAAGAAACTCTCTTCTCTCTCTTTTCTGAGTCGGGGTCTCACACTGTCACCCAGGCTGAGGTGCAAGGACACAGTCATGGCTCACCGCAGCCTCAACCTCCTGGACTCAGGAAATCCTTCTGTCTCAGCCTCCTGAGTAGCTGGAACTATAGGCACGCACCCCTACACATGGCTATTTTTGTTTTTATTTTTTATTTTTTGTGGAGACAAGATCCCACTATGTTGCCCAGGTTGGTCTCAAACCCCTGGGCTCAGGCAATCCTCACCTCAGCTTCACAAAGTGCTGGGACTACAGGTGTGAGCCACCACGCCGGCCTCTTTTGTTTTTCTCTTGAGACGGGGTCTTGTTCCGTCACCCAGGCTGGAGCAGGGGCACAATCATGGCTCACTGCAGCCTCAAAGTCCTGGGTTCAAGCAATCCTTCTGCCTCAGCCTCCCCAGTAGCTAGGACTACAGGGGTGCCACCATCACGCCTGGCTCATTATTTTCTATTTTGTGTATAGATGGTCTCACTGTGTTGTCCGGGCTGGTCTTGAACTCCTGGCCTCAAGCAAACCTCCTGCCTCGGCCTCCCAAAGTGCTGGGATTACAGGCATAAGCCACCATTCCCAACCAAATAAATAAATATATATATATATATGTATTTCATTTGGGTGAAATGCTGTCATGAAAATGCCTTCATTTACCCACAATTGAAAGGGGTCTCAGCCGGGTTCGGTGGCTCAGCCTGTAATCCCGCCCTGTGGGAGGCTGAGGTGAGTGGATTGCCTGAGCCCGCGGGTTCAAGACCCACCCAGCCAACTTGGCGAGACCTCATCTCTACAATAAATCAAAATTAGCCGGGCGTGGTAGCGCGCGCCTGTAGTTCCGGCTACTTGGAAGGCTGAGGCGGAGGGATCGCCGGAGCCCAGCGGGTCAAGGCTGCGGTGGCCGGGAGCGTGCCACTGCACTCCGGTCTGGGTGACAGAGTGAGACTCCAACAAAAAAAAAAAAGAAAGGGTTTTCTGTCATTTTATTATACTCCGCCATTACAGAAAGGCCCCGAGTAGCAAGAAAATATAAAAAGAAGGATTTCTTTCTACCGAAAGATGTTGCATGAAGCTATCTTGTCAATGTGTATCAAGACATCCATTATAAAATAAAAAAGATCAGATTCTCACCTCACTTCGAGGTCCAAGAAATCAGTCACCCTGTGAGATTAGAAGACATGTATATATGTTGGGAGGCTAAGGCAGGAGGATCACTGGAGTCCAGGAGCTCCAGAACAGCCTGGGCAAGACCAAGAGACCCTGTATCTACAATATGATAGCACACATGTGTAGTCCCAGCTACTCAGGAGACTGAGGCAGGAGGATCGCTTGAGCTCAGGAGTTGGAGGCTGCCATGAGCCAAGACTAAGCCACTAAGCCACTGCGCTCCAGCCTGGGTGACAGAGCCAGACCCTGTCTCTACAAAATAAAAATAAATAAATAAAAAGAAGTCATGTATAAGACCACCTGGGGCTTGGGTAAAGGCCTTTCTTCATTTGTTTATTTCTTTAGCCAATACCTTGGTATATGGTAGACTTACTGTCAGTGAGGACAACTTCAGCTGATTAATGCCTGAAGCAAATAAAGATGAGATGGAAGGACCTAGCTCCCAGTGGGGCTTGTTGACTTTGCAGAGTAGAAAAAAAAAAAAAAAAAAGCCAGGCTGGGAGTGGTGGCTCACGCCTGTTATCCCAACACTTTGGGGGACCAAGGCAAGAGAACTGTCTGAGCCCAGGGGTTTGAGACCAGCCTGGCAATTTAGTGAGACCTCGTCTTTATAATAAATCAAAAAAATTTGCCAGGTGTGGTGTCTCACACCTGTAATCCCCAGCACCTTGGGAGGCCAAGATGAAAAGATTGCCTGAGCCCAGGGTTCGAGACAGCCTGGGCAACTTAGTGAGACCTTGTCTCTACAATAAATCGAAAAATTTGTCAGGCATGGTGGCCCGCGACTATAATTCCAGTTACTTGAAAGGCCGAGGCAGAAGGATCGATCACCTGAGCCCAGCAGGTCGAGGTTGCAGTAACTGTGAGCATGCCACTGCACTCCAGCCTGGACAACAGAGTGAGACTCCTACTCAAAAAAATAAAAAATAAAAAAGTTAGCTGGGCATGGTGGCGCATGCCTGTAGTTCCAGCTACTCAGAAGGTTAAGAGGGGAGGATCCTCTGAGCCCAGGAGGTCAAGATTGCAGTAGCCGTGATTGTGCCACTGCACTCCAGCCTGGGAGACAAAGTAAGACTCCAACTCAAAAAAAACAGACAAACACAATTTCACGTTGCACATCTGACAGAAGGGACTCGGTCTCTCCCCTGATTGTACCCTCTGAGCTGTAGCTTTCCCCAGGGAGAGGAACAGCTCCTATTTTTAGCAAAAGATGAGTAGGTGATGTGATAGCAGAAACAACAGCCCGGAGAGATGCAAGGACAGGGTCACAAGCCATGGAACATGCGGACCCCAACACTAAAGAAGGGGAGGAGACAGATTTTCCCGGAGTCTGTGGAAGGTGCAGCAGTGCCAACACTGTCATGTTAGCCCAGGGAGACCGATTTCAGCTTCTAATCTCCAGAGACGAGAGTATACATCTCTGCTGTGGAAGGCCACCAAGTTCGTGGTGATTTGTTATAGCAGCAACAGGAAACCAATACTGATCAATACAAGTTCCTTTTTAAAATTTTTTTTAATAGAGATGGGGTCTTGCTATGTTGATCAGGCTGGTCTTGAACTCCCAGCCTCAAGAGATCCTCTGGCCTTGGCCTCCCCAAGTGCTGAAATTATAGATACGGTCCACCACACCTGGCTGCAGATGCTGGTTTCATAGCAGCCTGGGAATGGACAACGGGGAAGAGCTCGCCAGAAGCAAAACCTCATGACGTCCCTGTGGATCTATTACCAGCTCTGAAGACCTTCAGACACATCCTATCGGCCTCACACCCCCAACTACCTACCACCCAGCAAGAACGGGCAGGCTGGAAGCCATCTTGCCTGATGGGTGATTTCAATTTCCCCCCTGAGAAAGGGACCTATTTATCGTCGAAGCACCAGAATTGGCGGTTCGGTTTGGACACTTGTCCCCTCTAAATCTCACGTGATCTCCAGTGTTGGAGTAGAGCCTGTGGGAGGTGTTAGGGCCAGGAGTGTGGATACCTCCAGATTGGTCTGGTGCCCCCAAGTTCGCAACGAGTTCATGGGAGAGATCTAGCGGTTAAAATAAGTCCGGGACCTCTGGCCTTTGCTCCCTCTCTCGTCATGTGACACACCTGCTCTCCTTCCCCTTCCTCTGTGAGTGGAAGCTTCCTGAAGCCACGTGGGAAGCAGACATTGGCGCCATGCTTCCCGCACTGCCTATGGAACCGGGAGCCAAGTCGATCTCTTTTCTTTATCAAGGACCCGGCCTCGGGTACTTCTCTACAGCAACACAACACAGACTAATACGACTGGCATTCGTGTATTCAACAGGACATGTGGAGCGCGCTTCCGAGCGCAAGAGACGCGGTGACCTCCTTATTTTGACCCTCCTGTCGGGGATCAACTCTGGACTTCAGGGTCTCCATGTCTGTGCTTCCCCGGAGGAGGTATGTGACTCTGGGCAAACTACTTCCCCTTTCTACCTCCACGATTTTCCCATCCATAAAAGGGGGTAATCATCTTCCCACATGACAGAGCTCCTCTGGGAATCAAGAGAGAAGATTCCTCTAAGAGCCCAGCATGGAGCGCCGGATTAATGGAAGTATCCACTGTCCCTGGCTGGCGGTTTGACGAGCTATGAGGTTTGTGTTTCACCCCCTGTAAGCTGTGTAAGAATGGCCTCTCGGTCCACTTCCTCTCTCTGACTCCTCTCTTTGGCTAGTGTGAGTCGTGGCACTGAGAAAATCGGTTTCCTCATCTTCCTCGGACAGCCCTCCCCCGCGTGCTGGGTCATTGTCAGGAGTCCTGAGTCTGGTTATCAAAAGAGCGGATCCAATCAGTGGCCTACTGGGAAATTTCGAATTCTGCCAAGGAGGCCTGGCTCGCTTAAAATCATCTTAGGTCACTCTGCCACAAAAGAGCCCAAAGGCCTTCAGAGTCAAGAGCAGGATAGCTGCATGCATGCGGATCTCAAATTTACAAGAGACAAGTCAGTGGTCACTCACGGTGGCCCATGCCTCTAGTCCCAGCACTTTGTGAGACTGAGATAGGAAGATCTCTTGAACCCCGGAGTTTAAGACCAACCCGGGTAACATAGCAAGGACTCACCTCTATAAAAAAAATTTTTTTAATTAGCCTGGCATGGACAACCCTTTCAAGTCCCCTCCCTCTGGGAGCTTTTCTGTCCTCTCAATGAATCCTGCTTTCTAAAATTAAAAAAAAAAAAATTAGCCTGACATGGTGACGTGTGCCTATAGTCCCAACTACTCTGGAGGCTGAGGCAAGATCACTTGAGCCCAGGAGTTCAAGGTTTGATCATGCCACTGCACTCCAGTCTGGGTGACAGAGCAAGACCCTGTCTCTGAAAATAAATTTTAAAAACAGACAGGTCAGCTCATGCGCCTGGCATGGGAAAAGTCTGTCTGCAACGGCGAAGCACTCCCAGAACTTCTGACTCAGGATTATTGGGCTGTCACTGGGGAGAAAGCCAGGCAGTTTCTGCCCAGTGTCGGCCTTGACCGTGGTGGGGGCTGTCCCAGAGGTTGCTGATGTGTCCCAAGCGATGAGGGCACAAGGAGTCCCCACACCGTCCCTGGCAGGAACAGCAGTCCCAAGCCAGAGGAGCAGAGCCTCGTCCCACAGCAAGAAGATAGAGGGTGGGCCGGGCACGGTGGCTCATGCCTGTAATCCCACACTTTGAGAGGCCAAGGTGGGAGGATCACTTGAGCCCAGGAGTTCAATACCAGCCCAGGCAATATACCGAGACTCCATCTCTACAAAAATATTTCAAAAATTGGCCGAACTGGGTGCAGTGGCTCAAGCCTATAACTCAGCACTTTGGGAGGCTGAGGTGAGAGGATTGCCTGAGCCCACAGGTTCGAGATCAGCCTGGGCAACTTGGCGAGACCTCATCTCAACAATAAATCAAAAAATTAGCTGGGCATGGTGACGTGTGCCTGTAGTTCAAGCTACTTGGAAAGCTGAGGAAGAAGGAACGCTGGAGGCCAGCAGGTTGAAGCTGCGGTGGCCAGGAGCGTGCCACTGCCCCCCAGCCTGGGTGACAGAGTGAGACTCCAACTCAAAAAAAAAAAAAAATTAGCTAGTTTGGTGGCCCACACCTGTATCTCAGCTACTTGGGAGGCTGAGGCAGGAGGATTGCCTGAGTCCTGGAAGCTGAGGCTGTAGTAGTGAGCTGTGACTGTACCACCGCACTCCAGCCTGGATGACAGAGCGAGGTCCTGAGTCAAAGAGCAAAAAAGGAAGAAGAAGAAGAGAAAAGAGGGGGTGCTGTTTACAAGGTGGATTTTATTTAACGACCCCTTCCAGTTCGTGAAATGGAGATTTAATGACTCTCAAAAAGCAAATGCTATAACGAAGCCTCCCCCCAATCCCATCTCAGAGCCATCAGACTAACGGAAATGTTCGAGTTAAACTATTCAAAAGACTGGACCATGCTTGGCCAATTCAACAGCAAGGAGGAAAACCCTGTGGCTTTGTTCCTTTTTAAACATATTTGGGGCTATTTGGGCCACAGGTTCCATGGAAGCCCAAACCTCAGCATCACATGAAATCCCCATCTAACAGACCCGCACAGGGACCCTATGAATCTCAAAGAAAAAATGTTAAGTATTCAACAGCAGCAATACACTTAAATGTCTATAGGTTAAAAAAATGTTTGGGGGCAACCCCTTCGGGTGCCTTCCCACTGTGGGAGTTTTTCTGGCCTTTCCATGAATTCTGCTTTCTCATTTTCGGGGGGAAAAAGTGTTTTGGTGCTTCACAAGTTTGTTCAGTCAATGGTAACTAATTGTCTAATCTGGAAGGAAAGGAAGCAGGGAGGGAGGAAGAGAGGAAGGAAAGAAGGAAGGAAGGAAGGAAGGAAGGATAAAACTCTAATTTTCTGGAAGTTTCTTATGCCCACAAACCCTCACTCCAAAAAACTTGTCAGAACACAGATTGGCTGGCTTCCTTGTCGACTGCCTGGCAGTTCAGGTGTGGTGCAGGCCGAATCCCTGTGCAGGGTCCCCGGCAGGCCCCTGTCCGCCTGGCTCCCCCATGCTCCAGCCCTGTGCCATGCACGCTAGGCCGGGCACCAGCGCTGCTCCAGGTGTCTACCCAGCTTTCGGGCCTTCGCTGGGGACCAGGCCCCGCCATGGCAGAGGGAAGGGCTTTATACGGCCTGGCTTTTGTTTTGCTTGAGACCTGTGAGGGGCGGGTGGAGGGAGGCCCTCTCTCCAAATCCCCGCTCCAGTGTTCAGCCTGCCAAACTGCACACAGACATGACAGGGATTGTAAAAATGCACCACAGACAATGTAGCTAATGTACCAGGGTCCCCCGCAGAGGAGCCCAAGGGGCGTCAGGAAGCGGCTGGGAGACCAGGGTCAGAACAGAGCACCCTGAAAGGAGCGGCTTTTCTGAGCACCGATCGCACTTCCTCCACGGATCCCATCTCCAAAGAGAAAGGGACAGTGGACAAGAAAAGAAAAAAAAAAGAAAAAAGACTGGACGCTGGCGATATCCCTAGAATAGCCTGTAAGCAATTCAGGCAGAATTTCTTTACACAATGGATGAGAGAAATATGAACCCGGCTGCCAAAATCAGCAGGACAAGCCAGTCCTGCACATTCAGCTCGAGAGGGGCCTGGACGCATTTCAGAAAGAGCAGAGACTGAAGACTGAGATGCTGACTCCCCGCCTGGGCTGACAGTCACAAAATACAAGTTAATTTGCGGTTCACGAGATCATCCCGAGGACAGATAGGAGCGGAACTACCCCGACCCATCCAGAAGCTTGTGGGCCGTTCTCCCGCCAGACTTATCACTCACCCTGGTCTAAATTCTGGCGGGGGTATGAGGAACCCTTTCCTAATCAAAGACGTTCTAAATAATAGATAGATAGATAGATAGATAGATAGATAGATAGATGTTGCTTTTTTTAAAAAAAATCTCAGCCGGGTGCAGTGTCTCAAGCCTGTAATCCCAGCACTTTGGGGGGCCAAAGAGAGGGGATTGCCTGAGCCTTGGGGGTTTGAGACCAGCCTGGGTAACTTGGTGAGACCTCGTCTCTACAATAAATCAAAAAATTAGCTGGGCGTGGTAACACGCACCTGTAGTTCCAGCTACTTGGAAGGCTGAGGCGGAAGGATCACCTGAGCCCAGCAGGTCGAGGCTGTGGTGGCCGTGAGTGTGCCACTGCACTCCAGCCTGAGCGACAGAGTGAGACTCCAACTCAAAAAAAAAAAAAGAATTCCAATGGGTCTTAGAGATCGCGTCATCTAATTCTAATGGTATAGGTAAGGAGCCGACTCCCAGAGAGATCAGACAAAAGGCCCCATGAGTACCAGGGCCAGGAATGAAGCCCAAGCTTCCTGACTCCTAGGACAACAGTCACAACATGTTCAAATGATCGGTGAACATCTTGGAAATCCAGAGTTTTCCCTTTCCTGGGCTCTTCGAGAAGGGCATGGTCAAGTTCAACCTGAGGATGTGCTCGCACTGCTTGAGCTAGAGAACGTAAACCAAAATGAAAGTGCCTTTCGGGAGCTCGCTTCACTCAGAAGCGCACAAGAGGGGTCGGGCTGTGGCCCAGCTGATTGGGACGACGTCTAACATTTCTGTTCTGTGGACTCGGTGATATGCCATTGTTCGCATGTTTTCTTGAATCTCCCTTTAGCATGGAAGTCGCAGAGGGCTCACCACCGTCCTCTGTCCGGAAATGGCTATAGGACATGGGACGGATTGGGAGCTGAGGACCCGGCACAGGGGAAGGAAACACGAGAGGAAACGGAGTCATGAGGCCTAGAGAAGAAAATTGGCCCCTCTGAAGAAGACACTGAGCCAGACAGTGGACTGCGTGTGAGTTGCCGAGGGTGAAACTCCGGGAACAGGTGTTTTCCTCAACTCAAGCCAGCTATGCCATGCTCAGAAAGAATCTGCTCCCTTCACACAGTTTTCGACTCACGAAATACTGCAACGCAGTCTCGGGATGAGGGGTGACCTTAGAAAGGTTTAGAAAGCAGACGCTGAACTCCGGATATCCCCAGTTCTGTCGCGACGTGTCTGCTTGGGGACTGACCCAGAGGCCCGCTGGGGACCTCAACTCGGTTCATGTGGTTCATTTTAAAGAGGAATAACAATGTAAATGTCACAAAGTAAGAATGACATCACTGCAGTCTTGATTTCTCTATTTCCTGACCTGCTTCTAAAAAAAAAAACAAAAAAAACGTAAAGGTGGTTTTAAATGAGCTTCAATCTAGATACTCAATAGTTATTTGTTAAAAAAAAAAAATGACAGATGTGCTTAAGTCCAAAATTCTTACTTCTTCAGCTTCCACTGTGAGATGTGTATGAGTTTTTAAATAGCAAAACTGTTCAATGACTTTGGAGTTTATTCTCTTCTATTATGTTGGATTTTTTAAAGTTTTAAAGAAATAAACCAAATCCCCAGATATTTCTCCAAAACCCCATGGATTTCTCAAATGCTCTCCTATAGATGAGCTAATGCAACTATTTCAAAAGTGAAGCAAAACAGATTGAAAATTAATGAGGGTCACAATATTTAGCAATATTTTAGATCTACAATCTTGTTCTACTTTTCTAGGTCAACTCTCTTCAGTGTTACCCTTCTACTGTGTCTTACATTTTTTTTAAGGAGGAAAAAAAGAACAAAACCATTGCAGCCATGAAAACATGTGATAACATTCTAAAGAAACCTAATCATTGCTATCATATACATAAATATATATACGTGTTAAAGCTTGTGCATCACCTTCTAGAAACATCTTAGAAGGTTAAATCAATGTGCACGTTGATGAAATGACATTTCTCTGAAGAAGGAACAGAATGAAACGTACCATGATAGTTTCCACACCTAAAACAAGACGCAGTGAGGTACCGACTTTGGGATTTTTCTGCGTGGCCCCCTCCCTTCTTCCCGCCCCAAGAATGTCAAGAATTTGAACTCCCTGTTCTTAAGGTGAAAGGGCATTAACTCAAATCTGTTCATGGAGAAAAGAGGTGGCAACTCCTGAGACCTTGGAACTGCACAGCAAAATCTTCCAAGTTTAGTATGGCCACAGACGGTTCTTTCCTTTGGCGCTTCGAAAGTGACTGGGAACAACGTTCGAATTGTAGATCATGAATTAGGAGCCAGAGAGATCTCTGTTCGCATCTCAGTAATTCTCCACTCCTTTATTTCAACATGTAGCTTTAGGTTTAAAATATTTGCTAAGAAAGCAGAGAGGCGATTGACAGAATTTTTTTTTCCAATGTGTGCCATAGTTACACATTCTGTTGACAGTAGACGGAAACTATACAGTGTAAGTTACAAAATGGTGATTTCATGTTTCAAAAACATTCCAGTAAACCCTTCACTGGGGCGTGACTCAATCCGACAGGAGAAAAGCGAAACAGAAATGAATGCAAGAGCAGCCCAGCTCGGGCACATCTTGAAGACAACCTCAAGGAATCACCAGCCGCGGTTGGCGCCTGTGAATCTCAGGTGAGGACGTCTCCCCACATCTCCTTCGAGAAGACTGTCTACCCCAGGTGCACAAGGGAAGCAGAAAGACACACCGCAGCACGCTAGGAGACTAGAAGTTACTCCCTCCCCAGCATGAATTCCTGGGCTGTCTGGAGAACTCCAAATATCCCCAGCTCCCCATCCACCCCCCCAAAATAGGTGCTGACTATCTGGGGTTAGCGTTGTCATCTAGTGGATAACCTCCCGTCTGGTGGTATGTGGTTGCTGTTTTTCAACTCCTTTTTCTTACATTAGCTAGAGCTACCAGATTCTCTAAGAGCTCGGCCACCACTTGGATACGATGTTATTTTGTTGCTTTAAAATACTGTAACTTTATTATTATTTTCATAATATTATTCCAACAGACTGTATTAAAGGCAGTGATCACTAACACAGAACATGACAGGGCTAACAGCCAGGCTGCTTGCAGGGCACGGCCTGTCTGGCCAGGGTCGCCGACATGCGGGTCTGGAGTTCATACACTGCGACCCTCAGCTCAGGCTGCAGGAGGAGGGAGAAGACGGATTCGGCCGGACCCTTAGAAGCTACTGAATAAATATCATCCAAAAACAAAATGGAAAAACAAACCCTCCAAAGCACAGCCACCTTAGGTCAACTGAATGTAGTCTAGTTTATTCAACCAAAAAATTGAGAGAGAAGGAAAATATTGAAACAAACAAGAAAAAAAAAAGCAGTTCTTAACACTAGCAGTAAATAAATTTGTACAACAATTCAGTCTGTATAATATGATGAAATAAATCTACATCTTATTTTGGTGCTTTGAATTATACATACAAACAACAATTACAGGGACTTGTTCACAAAGCATGTAGGCCTAGAAAAAGGCTATCTGAACCCCTCGAGCGGCAATCGGTGAACGTGAAACACCTATTGCCCCGAACTGGTATTTCCTTTACAGAGGCCCACAGCTTAGGAACGAATGATTTGCCTACCACTTTTTTTCTTTTTTTTTTTTTCTTTTTTCTTTTTTTTTCTTTTAATGCATCAAACAACTGTGGCCAGTGAAAGGAAACAAAACTGGCAGTTTGTCCATTTGGATATCAGACCTAGTTTCTTCTTAATTTCCACACTTATTTTCCCCACATTCCTTAAACGTCTTGGCATCTTTCATGCCTCCCAGCTACCCAGACGCAATAAAGTCTTCCTCAAATGTACAGTATTTGTCTTACAATATAAGTTATATGCAATGTTCAGCATTTTTTTTTTCACAGCACTAGAGACCCTGTTAAATAAGGGATGTGAGTCTGAATGGCTTATTCACAAATGGGACCCGGTTCAGCGGTCGGAACACAGACACCACAGTGAGCTCCTTTTGCAAAGTGGCGAACATCATTTTGCTTTCTGCCTTCAACAACACAGGTATCCGTCGCAGGTGGGTTTCATGATACTGCTCCTGCAAAGACGCGAGTCGGAGGGGCCGCGGGGACCCTCGCCGGGGGCCCCCAGGGCCTCGAGCAGCGCTCTAACCCATGGCGGTGACCATACTGGAAGGGTGGTGAGGTCCGAAGGACAGGCCGGACGGCGGGTGCATCGGCGTGGGCGTGGTCAGCATGTGGCTGGAGTGGCTGAAGGGCGAGATGTGGCTGAGGGACGACATGTGTCTGGACAGGGCGGCCGGGTTAAAGGAGCTGTTCTTGGGGAAGTCCTCCAGGGAGTCGTGCACCTTTTTGCACTTTTTGGATTTGCTCGACATCTTCCGGTTTCTGGTCTGGATGCCTTCTTTCTTCATAGTCAGGGGTCTGTTAATCTAAACACAGATAAATTTTTTTTTTTTTTTTACTTTTTCGCTGCCTCTGAGATGTCCCATCGGCCGCCCCACATCGGGGATCCGTTTCAATGTCAGCCGACATCCTCTTCCCTCCCACCTCCTGCCTCCTTCCTGGGAACTCAGAGACTAAGGATCAATGCAGGCACCCCGTCGGAGACCCACCCAGCACCATCGTATTTCTCCGGCAACTATAAGTTAGAATAACTTGTCTTATTTCTTTCGAGATTCCCTTAGACCGTTTCAGGAGAAGGGAGGCTGCCAAGGAATCTTCTAGAGGGACATACCATTTTGTCTACTCATCTGACAAATCTGTGTTAGAGCCTTAAAAGCACTTAAAAGGTCATCAGTCTTGAGGTGTTTAAGAGGCCACCTGCCTCAGAGAAATGGAGACGGCACGGCTCTGCTGGGTAATTTTGGGTGGCCTCCCTTCGCCCTGGCCTTCTCACAAGGAGAGGTGCCGTGAAATCTTCCCCTGGAATGTACAGGTTCCAGGGTTGCATTTTAAGAAACGGTGCCTTTCCAAGAGGTAAAGCCTTCCTGGATCATGCCAACAGCAGCTGCAGTGGCAGAAAGTTGCTATTTCTACCTAGTTCTGACTCAGCACTAACAACTCGACAGCCACATGGCTAATTAGCAAGTATTCAATAACCCACTTATGGGGTGCCAAGCACTGTGTTAGCCCAAACAGAACTCACCCTAAAACTTAAAGAATAAGCCAGAGCAAAGAGACAGCATCCAGACCCCACTTTCAAGAGCACTGGGCTCCTCCAGCCTCTGAGATAGCAACCATCTCTCTTTCCTGGATAAACCTCACTTGTCTTTTCTAAATGCATTTGCTTTGGGGGCCCACAAACAGGAAAGGAAACTTTGCGAAGCAAACAGGGCAGCTCCCCACACAGAGGCAAGGCCAGGCTAACTTCAACTGCAGTCATCTGCCCTGAGTCAAAAACCACACATCTGGCCATGTTCCCAGGAAAAGGTGGGAAAGAGACTCAGGGAGGGGATGTCAGGGTCCCTCAGTCCTTCTTGACCTTCTAGGGAGAAAACATTCCCTTCTACCAGGATTTTCAAGGGTAGAGGACCCTTGGGGCAACCTTGTCTAGTCCCAAAGTTAGAAATCGACAGTTCAGAAACAGAAAATCCAAGCCAGGCATGGTGACTCAAGCCTGTAATCCCAGCACTTTGGGAGGCCGAGGGAGGAGGGTTACTTGAGCCCAAGAGTTCAAGACCAGTCTGGGCAGCGCAGCAAGATATCATCTCTACAAAAAAAGTCAAAAAATTAGCCAGGCGTGGTGGCACACACCTGCCATCCCAGCTACTTGAGAGACTGAGACCAGAGGATCGCCTGAGCCCAGGAGGTCAAGACTGTGGTGAGCCAGGATCGTGCCACTGCGCTCCAGTCTAGGCAACCGAGTGAGACCCCAACTCAAAAGTAAGTAAATACATAAATACATGTATACATAAATACATAAAGTTAAATGGTCAAGAGAAACCAAGCTGCTGAGAGCAACCCACACACAGCTTCTTGGGAGAGGTCACCGGAGACGGGGACAGAGCCCCACCCTGGAGCCGAGACCTTATTTTCCCCCGTGCCAGGCAGGCAGTGTGACTGACGGCAAAGGAGCCGAGAAAGGTCATTGCCAGAGGAACGTCGCAGGGTTCCTTCTTCAAAGTTATCATCAGATAAGATGCAGCCCTACAGAGATGACAGGCATCTCCTCCCACATCAAATCTTCCCCGAGATCATGTCTAGATACACAGCTTTGGCCGCTGATACTAGATATACATAGCCAGATATCTAAATATAATATCTAGTTACACAGATAGCCACACAACCCTAGATAACCAGTCACAACACCACCTAGATACGCTGATACTGAGATAGCCAGTTATCTAAACACCTAGATAAGGAGAAAGAACTTATGGCGTCCACGTATAGATGTCTGGATGGACAGAGCCAAGCACAACAGGACCAAAACGTTAATAGATGATTATCTCTTATTGTTGAAGACACACACACCGCCTCCTTTTACAAATTCCTACTAAACCCGAGAAGACAGCAAAACTACTCTTGGGGGACGTGGGAAGTTTCTCTCTTCGAGTCACTAGAGTCCTGTCATCAAGACAGCTTGAAACGAACAGAGAAGGAGTGAACAGTGAGGAGATTCCTTGGCTGTCTTTTTCATTTGAGAAACTCATTTTCTTCAGAAATATTTAGGTTGGACACAAGTGAGATCATATGTGATCACAGCTAACTATTCAAGTCTGTATAGTTAGTTAATTTTTTCCCATAATGCCTACGGTCTCGTGGAAATAAGACACAATTTTGTTATAGCCTAAAATAAGAGTCTGTTTACTTTCCAGTGGTTCTCCTACTAGTCCTGACACCACCGACCTCCCAGAAAAACGCCTTCTGATACCTGAAGTCGGTCCTGTCTTCTGTTTTATCAGCCACGTTGCTTTGCACAAGTGACTTGATTCTCTGAGTCATAATTTCTTCAAGTAAAACTGAAATAAAAATCATTTCTGCCCTGCCTACACCATGGGACTATCTGAGGCCCAAATGTAATCAAGTAGCATGAAAGTTCTTTGAAAGTCATAAATTACAGCCCCAAAAGAACTTCAGGGCTGATGACTGGAGAGCTGATAAACTCAAATGCCCTGAATCTTCTGGATTTTAATCACAAATCTCTATCTCTATTGCAGTCAGCAAGTTAATTCCCCAAAGTGAAAACAGAACTTGGATTTCATTGCTGATAAATGGACACACAGCCCAGTCCCAGGATCTGAGGGACATGAGGGATCGTAGTAAGACCCTAGTTTCATGAGTGCCGGGCGCTACATGGGAACCGTGGCAAGAGAGGTTGACATCACAAGCGAGAGCACAGGGTCCCTCGGAATCACAGGGAAAAAAGAATCGGGTGCTGGGGACCCTGAACATTTCTTTATGACTCAAGACATCTAACCAGAAAAGCTTCCTCTCCAATTCCCAGGTATTCCTGAGTAAAATGAGTTCACTGCCAAAATGGCCCCCAGCAAAAGTCTCCACCTCCTCAAAGTCCAGCCAAGAGAGACTTTAGGAGAATCAGAAAGAGCTAAAAAGGAAAGAGGGAAAGACAGGCAGCAAGAGAGGAATGACCATTTTTTCTTTGGGATTAATGTAAACTTGAAACCTCATTAGTGTCATGGCTCTATAGCCAGAATCATTTCAGGGGGGGAAATAATCCATACACACACACACACACACACACACACACACACACAGACACACAAACACACACGCACGTGAAAAAAAATAAGATCAAGATACTACAAAATGAGAAGATCCCCAAATGGAAACATTAGAAACACCACAACTAAACCCAGGCAACAGGCCATGACCCTCTGCCACTGTGACACAGAAGGAGAAAAGGGACCGAGTTCCTTGTCCCTGGCGTGACAACCTCCCCGGGCCGGCCGCCTTCCTCAGGAGTTGCAGGCACATAAAAACTGTCCAGGACGAAGGCATCAGCTGAAATCTCTCAGACCTTTCATTGCTTGTCTTTTTATCAGAGAATCCATTTAAAATTCTCAGCACAGATGTGACCGGGACACATCACCTTCCATCAGTCTTGGAAGCAGGAGGCCCCGTGACACACCGCCATTCTAGTCACCTTTCTTTTTCACTCCCTGTCTCTTCTTTGCAAAAAGTTTAAAATGCAAGCAAGCAACAAAATAGAACCGGTGACTCTTTTCGTCCCGCCCAGCGTCTGGGATTGTCACATCACTCAGAGTAGGTCCCCTGCACACTGAGGAGGGTGTGTGTGGCTCTCGGTCTTTAAACCCCAGGGTCTCAGCAAGCCTGATCTGAACAAAGTGTTTTCCAAGCGAGGTCCTACGGCACCAACTATCTGAGGCCCTTTATTTGGCCCCAAGGTGGGCATTCACGTCGAGCGGCAGGGGCCGGGGGGTGCTCGAAAAGGCAATGGAGACACAGTTGATGGATTGGGCATGCCACTGGGAAGGGAGCCCCGCTGGGGCCGGCCCGACCACTTACATTGTGCAGCTTATAGTACAGCCCACAGGCGTTGCAGACGGGATCCCCGTTGGCATTCCTCCTCCAGAGCGTGGTGGTGGTGGTCTGACAGTTCGCACAGGACGTCCCTGCCCTCCTGGCCGCAGACTGGGAGCGGGGAAAGAGGAGAGGGTAAAATCAAAACAAATGTCAGAGGTGTCTCCATCATGACGGAGACGGGTTTTTTAAAAAAAAAGGAAGGAAGAAATTATCACTGAAATCAAAACTAGCAAGTGGCCCACATGAAAGTCACAAAGATCCCCAAATGCTGCCTCGAGAAGAAAAATGTCACCCATCCACAGGACGGGAGCGCATGGGAAGGCAGTGACGCCGTCAGAATGTAGCACGTTGCTCCCGGTGCTAAATGCATGGGGAGCAGGAAGCCGCCCGGGGCCACCTCCCTGAGAGCGTGAACCCCTGCCCCCGCCTCCCAAAGGGCACCAGAGGGTTCGTGTTTACGGAGGGGCAATTTTTGAATGAGCCAGACTCATTTTGGTTTCTGGCTTTCGGTAGCCTTGTTCGGCAGGCCCAAGGCCACCAAGGATCTTTTTCGATCACACCTCCCAAGAATATCAATCCCCAGCGGCCATCAAGACACACTCACGGCACTGGAAGGGCAAACCCAAGCAGCCAAAGCATGATAGAGGTTCCAGATACATGCTGGATTAAACAGAGAACAGCGTGCTGATGCCATCTCAGGCTTGTTCCTTGAGAAATACATTCTCTGGGCACGCGTATGGCATAGATTCAGGGTGGCATAACTCGGAAAGCACTAAGCAGGACGTCTAAGCCAACAAGACCTTGTCGAATTTGCAGCAGTCCTAAATTTACCCAGCCTGCACTTTCAGACTTGGTCACTTGCCCTCTGCTGGGACAGCCACCCTCCACCCCTTTAGGTGGCTGTCCGTGAATGAAGCAAACTGGAAAGACCAAGGGATCTGGCCATTCATCAGGGCGCCTGGATGCCCCCAGCCCCCCTGATCTCTCACCACCTTTGTGAACTTAGGTATTTCCTATTTGCTGGTCACCGAATAGATGTCTGCAGGTCAAAGGTCAGCCTCAACTTGAATTCTAATTCCTTGGTTGTGTCCTACCTTCCTTTCCTTTAGACGGGAGATTTTTCTCGCACTTTTTGACACATTTAAACTGGTCAGGTGGCCAGTCTCTGTGATCACGCTTAAAAAAAAATAAACTCAAAACTGTTGAAAGGAAGCGAAATTGAGTCCCTTCTCATACACACCTCTCTCCCTCGCTCACCCCCCTACCGTAGAAAGAGAGTTCTCACTGCAAAATTATATCTGTTCCTGAACTCAAAAATATTGTCAAGGAAAAGGCAAAAGGAGAAAGAATTCAGCTAGCCTTCATCTGGGAAGGAGACAATTCTGGAACGGTTGTAAGAACACAAAAAAGAACTCCAGGAATCCTGGTGCACTTTTCTATCAATATTTTTTTTCAAGCAAACAGTTAAGGCAAATACCCGAAGCTGCAGATATGGAAACCCAGTGACAAATTCTAATTCACCAAGCGAATTCTTTTCCTTTCAAAGTCACTAAATTGTTCTTCAGAAATGTCCCTGTGGCCTCTAAGGCACAGAGCTCCGCGTTTTTTAAAGTAAATTCTTTCGTTTCTGTGTTCTAAGAAGCTGGACACTAAAAACAGCCTTTAGCTACCAGAATGGAGAAAGTGCTACCTTTTTTTGCTGACCATTTTGAAATAACTCACCACAGTCCAAGAGTGCTGATTCTAACTCTCTATACCTGTACCCACCTGCCTTTATAAAGCATGATGATTTAATACTTAAATAACTGCTCCACTTGTGGACTCTTGAGAAGAAAGTACTACATCAAACCCGTGCTTCGTGATTTTTACAATTATATGTGATAATTATTATCTCCCTATAGTGCTTTTTTCCCCTTTTTATCTTCTGTGTGTGTGTGTGTGTCTGTGTTTTGGGGGGCTTTTTGTGTATGTGTTTTATGTTGATGCTTTGACAGAATTTCACTCTGTTGACCAGGTTGGAGTGCAGTGGCATGGTTATAGCTCACTGCAGCCTTGAACTCCCAGACTCAAATGATTCTCTTGAGGAGCTAGGACTACAGGTGCACAAAACCACACCAGGCTAATTTTTTCATTTGTTGTAGTGACGGGGTCTCACTATGTTGCCCAAGAACTCCTGGCCTCAAGCAATCCTCTTATCTCAACCTCCCAAAGTGCTGAGATTACAGGCATGAGTCAGCATGCCCCGCCCTATAATGTTTTGTTTGTTTGTTTGTTTTCTTTAAAATAAATCAAGGCATAGTGCAAGCGTACAATGCCACCTGGTAAACTCAGAGCCCCAGGTGAAGTAGTGTATAATCCTTTGCAGAGCATTGACAGTAACACACATACAAGCAGGCACAGAATATGTTTCCAGTTCTACAGACTTTATGGGAACTTAGAATCTCCCAAAGCCACACTGTTTGGATTGCTAGCAGGAGACAGAGTATATTAATAAAGCAAGCTGCCCAGCCTCTTGCTGGTTGTGAGACATATGAAAGTCTTGGCAACACCGGGGGGAAAAAATCCTAGGGCTCTTTCCTCCAGTCCTCTCTTCTGTTTCCTGCATGAGTTTATTCTGTGTTAGCTATGCATGTCACAGAAGAGCTAGCTATGTTCTGGGCTGGGTGGTCTTCAGTGAACCCGCAAATGCATAAAACAGAAACTGTGAGCTGGAAAGATGGAGCTGTGGTGAAGGGACAGGAAACGCAGGACAGAAGGACACGGAAGGTTCTAGGTGTTCAGAAGTCAAATGTCTCTAAGAACTAAAAAAAAAAAATCTGAACATGTCCTGTCTCCCTGCAGTGTCTGAATTCAATGGAACTAAAAATACCAAGCCACCCAGGACAGATGATTAAGAAAGAAAAGACAGCTTAAAGGGTGACAGCCAATAAATTCTAAAATTAAAAGCAATTATTACTCAGAGTTCTAGAGGCTTCCTACAAAAGGTGAGTAGAAACAAAATGATATAAAGTGGAAGTAGAGCCCTCCTCTGCAATCAGACCAGACAGAAGAAAACCCAAGAAAATGTCAAAGAGCTCGCTCAATCCACCAGCCCAGCGCTTGAGACTTCGCCCTTTTTTACCCTCCAAAAATAAAACAAAACTATCATGGTACCAAGACTTATTTTAACAAGAAGATTTGTTGTTAGGTCTCTCTCTCTCTCTCTCTTTTTTTACTAAGGCCAGGTTTTGAGTGATTCAAAACATTCTTTTGTGGTGTGATCATATTCATTCTATGCTGACACCTCCAGCCATTTTTTTTTCAAACACTTCTTGTTCTGATACATTCAAACATCTTGGTGTTTAGGTTGGGGAAGCTGAGTTGTTGTTTGTGAGTTATCTCCAGTGCTCAGATATCCGGCAGCTTTTTCCTAGGAAGTCAGCTTTGCACATGAGAAAAAGAAAAAAAAAAAAAATACCATACTGCATGAGGAGAAGTGGGGGAAGGTTGAGAAAGTTGGAGAAAGGGAAAGACCAGAAACAATAAAGCCTAAAGATCAAGGATTGCCAAAAATTAAAGTCATGTGGACACTTCCATCCCTAGAAAGATTTTCCTTCTTCTAAAGAAGATGTTAAAGGCATTGAGTTGCACTACAATCTGCCGGGAGAGCAAACCGCTCTTTAAACAAAATACAGGCTGGACATGGTGGCTCACACCTGTAATCCCAGCACTTTGAGAGGCTGAGCCAGAAGGATTGCTTGAGTTCAGGAGTTCGAGACCAGTCTGGGCAACATAGCAAGATCTTGAGACTTTGTCCCTACCAAAAATAGAAAAAATAAGCTGGGCATAGTGGCACATGCCTGTAGTCCCAGCTACTCAGGAGACTGAGGTGGAAGGATCGCCTGAGTCCAAGAGGTCAAGGCTGTGGTGAGCCGTGATTGTGTCACTGCATCTGCACTCCAACCTGGATGACAGAGTGAGATCCCCAACTAAAAAAAAAAAAAAAAATACAGAGGTGATTTTTCTCCCCTTAGAATTTGATGGAGGCTAATTTGTCCACTAATCTGCATGGGGAAATTCCCCTCCTCTCATCTCTACATGGTTAATGTCAGCACCACAGAAGTATTTGGATCACTGGAAGGTGGTTAGAGTTTGTTATGTGTCTAAGTTACAAGCACCCACGATTGGAGCTGGCCTGAGCTTCCAAGGACGAGTTTACAAAGGAACCGCTCCAGTTAGTTTTCATTATAAATACTTGACAAAGCTGGGTTTTCAAGGGTTCCTAATGGTCAAAGAGTTTTGCTGTTGTTGTTGTTGTTTATGAAGGAGAAGAAAAATAAGCTATCACTCTACGTATAGTAATTCAAAGAGAAAATAAGACCAAATGCTTGAAACAAGAGGAAACTCACATCACTTTTCCCACAAGAATTGCCTGTGGAAAGCCCTCGATTCCAAAGTCCAAAAAAGAAGGAGACGTGCCCTGGGCTCGCTTGCTGCTGGTGCCTCTGAAATTTACTTCATCGGCCTCAACCATCTGAAGGCATTAGCACACGAGGGTCCTCGGAGCCCTGAGCCCGGGAGACCACATGCCACTCCCTCAGGAACATGTTCTGGATGGTTCCGGGACACTCCATCCTCATACCAAACCCTGTCTGCAAAGCAGTGATTAGCAACGCACTTTAAACGAGCCGCCCTGGCACTGGCAACACAATTATCCTATTGGAGAAGACACTGCCAGTTGGATCCCCAAGAAGTCAGCATCCTTCAAAATATTAGAAGCGACCTTGGGGGAGAAAAAAGAGAGAGGAGAGTTCTTCTGTCTGCCTAATTTGAGAAAAGGAAAGGAGGGGAAGGAGCTGTCCCAAACAAGCTGACATGACTGAGCTGTCCTGCCAGTTTCCTGCAGAAAGCCGTCCTTCCCGGAGAGAGGAAATGAAAAACACAGAGTGCTTCGCGTGGGATCCGCTTCTTCCCAAGGAGAACTTACCAGCCTTCGCTTGGGCTTGATGAGCGGCCGGTTCTGCCCGTTCATTTTGTGGTACAGCCCACAGGCGTTGCACAGGTAGTGACCGGTGCCATCTCGCCGCCACAGAGGGGTCGAGGTTGCTCCGCAGTTCACACACTCCCTGCCTTCTGGAAGCAAAACCACAGATGAGTCACTTATGGAAGGGAAACACGCAGGAAGGCGGGCAGCATTTGGCATTTTGGGGAGAGGAGCACAGTGGAAACCCTCTTTCTTTCTTTCTCCTTTCTGGGGTGCCTTCCCATTCTCACTCCCTTCGAGGGGGCTCCAGAGTTGGACAGATGAGTTCTGCTCCTGGCACAGCCATCCCCCAACACGCACAGTCTGCAGAAGTGGCCGCCGCTTAAATGGCAACACAATCCCCTCCTTGGCCGGCCGACTTGATGGGGAAGACCTAGCCGGACCCAGGAGCGAGGCAGAGCCCAACCTGAAATGCTTCCCTGAGAAAAGCCTGAGCCCCAGACGGTGGCAAAAGCAAAACATTCCATGCGTTTCCCTCAAAGGAAAACAAAGGCGACCTCTTACCATCCTGAGGTCTGTCTATATAGATTGATTAAACAATGAAGATTAGGATGGGGGTGAGAGGGAAGAGTAATCCATGGCTAGAGATAAACAGATAATAGATAGATGTATAGATTGATCAACTGGCCGATTGATTTGAGGAGGCAGCCTTTAGATCTGACTTCCCATCCAACTGTAAATGTCTACAAGTGGTCAGGACCCAGCAGGGATTTTTATAGCTTTCCAGCCCCTGGAGTTACACCAGGACCCCAAGCAGCGGCTGCTGGGGGGCGGAGTTGGAGGGCGCGGGGTGCCCTGCAAACTTTAAGCCAGAACCCGGAAGAGGTGGAGGGAGGAGAAAAGAGGAAGGGAAGGGTTGGAAGACCAGGAGAAGGGGAAAGACAAGTTAACGAGGTGGCCAGGGGTTCTCGGTCGGCTCATTAACCAAGGCCTGCCTGTAGTTTCTCTCTTTTCAAAAACACAAACAAACAAAATAAACAAAAAAAATCTGGCCAGGCCAGGTTGGGTTGGGTTAGGCTAGGTAGCATTCACTCCCCGGACAGGGCTGGAGAGTGACCTAGACCCGCCCCCCCAGAAAGTTCCTTGGAGGAATCCCTTAAATTACCATTTGGGGATGGGAAGAGTTTGCTAATTGGTTTCTCTGAAAATTCTACAGAGAGGAGGAAGAGAAGAATGCTTTCTGGGAGAATCTCCTCACTCCTGGAGGGCCGATGGACAACCCCCATCGTGCCCAGTTTTCTTGGTGCCAGGAAAGAAGCCGGGACTCTCACTCCCTGCGGGAATGAGGTGGTCAGCTCAAACCGGTCCTCCAGAGAGTGGAGGCCCAGAGGAAGACACTAGAGGGTGGGCGGGGGAGAAAAATGAGCCCTGAAGACGGTTTGGCTTTAAATGGTTAATCAGTGACCACCAATCTACCAGGGACCCTGAGGTGGGCGGAAGACAGCCTAGAAGTTGGCTCCCCTAAAAGGAGGAAAAGCCTGCTTGGCAGCTCTGGGACCTACGGGGCCTTTGGAAACCCCCAGACAAGTAGGAAGGAACCAGGGGGGAGCTCACACCTGCAGACCTGTGATCTTCCCTGGGGACAAGTCCCTCAGGGAAGTTAAGGACTTTTGAGAATAGAAGAGGGTCTTGGCCCCTTTTCCATGAGAGTCGGGGATGGTGCCAAGCAGTTTTTGTCTATTTGCCTTGATCAAAAAAATTTTGAGGCGTTCAGAGAATTTTTTTTTTCTTCAGATTCCAAAAGGATCTTAGCCGGGGTATCCAGAGGACCTCCCCTGCGGCCAAGAGCCCCTCGGAGTATTCACAAACGCCCTGCACTTGCTGGCCAGAAGCCCCGTCCTCAGGACCCAAAAGCGCTTCTCAGTTCTCGAAAAGGGCTTTGGACTGAATCACACCCAGACTCCTTCCCGCTGGGGTCTGAAGCCTGAGGGATGTGGCAGACCAGGTGTGGGGGAGGCTTGCAGGAAGAAGCAAAGGGTGAGTGGGCGAGAAGCCGGTGGCAGCCCCAACCGGGAGGCCGTGGGCCTGCCTTCCCGCGTTCCCAGTGGGCGCCGGGCCGGCCCCTTCTGGGAGCAGCAGCGCCCGCTTTGTCCTGGCGGGGACTGCAGGCCCACTCCCTAGCCTGCCCAGATAGGGCCACTCAGGTGCCTCCCTCTTTGGGCAGGGGCTGCGTGAGGGTGAGTATGCAGAGGTCGCTGCGTGGGGGGCTGCCCAGCTCCTAAGCACCCTGACACCGGGGGACCCTCTGGCCTGACGCAATCAGTCTGATTTCCTTTATTTACCGGGGCTGTGGGGAGGATGACAGCTTCCTTTTTAGAGGGACCTTGAAAGTCAAGCAACGCTTGCCTCTCCAACAAGGCTTGCACACTGGGGCAATTTTCTGTCTTGATTCACTCGGCAAGTTTGCGATCACCTTGTGTGGGCTTTTTCTTTTCCTTTTTTTCCCTGCTGCCTCTGGTCTGTGACTTCAGCAAACAGCCAATTTTCCTAATGGAGGCCCCGATCTCTCCTCGCCCCCTGCCTGTTATGAGCCGCTCAGGCAGACACCGCTCTCTTAGGTGACAAGAACCACAGAGCCACGGAGCCTCTCGGCATTCACCAGCCATTTGCAAAGGCCCCTGGTGCTGCCCGGGACTGAAACCCCGGGACTGGGCTGAGCCAGCGGGCAGACAGCAGGCCAGAGATTGTTCGAGGGTGAGCTGAGAAAGGCCCTCGCACAAAGGCTTCGTCTTTTGTTTGCAGAGACAGATCCCAGCCCTGAAAGTCCAGGCGCTAAGAAGGCGATAGATGCCCTAACCACAACTTCAACCGTTTCCAGCGACAACCTCCGCCAACCTCTCTTCTCTCCGCCTCCGACAGCAAATGCGTTTGCAAAGAAGAGGTTTTAAAAGACAGAAAGGAAGAAACCACTGAAACCCAGAGAATCTCCTCCTGAAGAATTCCCACCACACCCACCCCCTGCACACAGAGGGTCTTCTAGAAACTTCCCCTCCACACTCCCAAAAGTCCCAGCTCCCTCGCCAGCCAGGTGTGCTGTGCTTGGTTTTTGTGACTGTGAGAAAGGAATAGGAGGAAGTAAAAAAAAAGAAAGAAAGAAAGAAAGAAAAGAAAAGAAAAGAAAAGGCCAAATTGCAATGGCGTCCTCTTACCCTCACCAAAAAAATAAAACCGCACAGACAAGTTCCCAGCTCTGGTTTAGGGAAAGCATAGCTCTTTTTCTCCCTTCCATGTTCAGAGTCTTAAGGAAAGAGATGAGAGAGAGAGAAAGGCTGAACTGGCGGCAGAAAGTGCGCCCAAGAGAGGGGGAGAAATCAGACACGGAAACGAGGGCAAAGAAACCAGAGTCTCTTGGAAAAGCCACTCGGTCCCCTTCCCCCACACAAACCACCGCCCCGGCCTCAGATACCGCGATCTTCCCCCAACCTCCCAGCCCCACCAGAAAAGAGAACTTTAAAAAAAATCCCATTACGGCCTCAGAATGCACAGGTTTGCTAGCTGTGCTTTCAGCATCCGCCCCCAGCCCGTTTTTTTTTTTTTGGTTTGTTGTTTTTTTTCCTGGATCAAGCTGCGTGCGCCCCGTTTCTCCCCAGGCCTTCCCCTCCACCCTCAGGCCAGCTCCTGCAAGGCACCGCGGGCGGGCCGCTCTCCTCCTCCTGGCTCTCCCTTCTTGCTTTCTCTTTGACTCCACCAGCCAGCCTCCCTCCCTCTCCCTCCTGCCTGCTCGCATGTTCTGAACATGCAGGTCTGAGTTTTTCTGTCAGCCTAACCGCATCCGGACTCTATTAAAGTTCCTGGCTCGGGATAAACAATGCAACTGTCGCGTGCAGCAGTCTGAAAATAATTGGATTAGCTAAAACATATCAACTAAATAGAGACAGTCCTGCTCAGGCAGTCGGAGTGAATGTCACCCTGGAAAAAAACCCTGAAAACTGATCTCATGGTCACTGGGCGCCCAGAGCCCTCCCTCTAGAGTTTTTCAAACCGGGGCTTTGGGAGCTCTGGTTCAAAACTGCTCACCTCACCCCTAAAAGACAAGTGATGCTCGCTAGTGCTTTCTATATAGGATCTAGAGAGAATGCACAGGGGGCAGAGGTGAGACAGTGTCAGGGAGGAGCAAAGAGAGCTGCCCCTTCCTATGGGGACACGCCTAAGGGGACATCCCAGCTGCCACAAAATCCCATCCGAAAACACAGTTCTGTCTTAGCTCAGGGGATCCCTCTCTCTTTTGACTGAATCGCCTCGGTGAGAAACTGAATTGACGAGAGACTATTTTATTTTTAAAGCAAAAATATTTTGTGTGGCTTTTTTTTTTAATGCAAGCCATGACATCAGGAGAGCAAACATGCATCGTGCTGCTGGACAGGTTTGCGTTTTGGAAAGGGAAGACGCAGAGCCACACACCTGGGGACGTCCTCAGACCTTTCTACCTCTTCTGGCTCCCAACCCGCCAAGGAACTTGTCCTAATACAGCTTCCTGCTGCAGCCTGCACAGAGAGCACTAGACTCTGCAGGTAACGAACTGAGCCGTGTGACATTTGATTTTCATTCAACTGCTTCCCCAAGGCAGAGCCACCTCTTCCAGAAGGTTGGTTAAGAGCCCCTTTTCCACGCAAATAATACGTGTGCTGTTGAACCAGGTTCCTGTTCCCCTCAAAATACATACATACATGCACACACACGCTTTATTTATACGTGTCTATATTAAGGGCTGTCCTCACGGCCTGACCCCTTTGGGCTGAGTGAGAGGAACAGTCAGACTGACAGAGGCCAAAGGGGTCACAGGAGGGACCAGTGTTTGTTTAGGTTTGAGGAGGTTTCGTTTCAGCATTAAACACTCAAGATTTATTCCCTCCGCCTTCCATTTGGTCTTCGAAACTGACTAAAGGTTACCGGCCGAATCCAGAAGTCCTGCGACATGCAGGAGAGGGCACGACTTTGTTTTTGTTTGTCTTTTTCCTTTTCCCAGCTCATGGGGAGGGGAGTAGTTAAATCAGACCCACCTCCCCCTGCTTTGGAGGGCAGGAATGAGGCAGGGGGGGAGGGCACACCCACACCGCAGTCTGCCCCGGCTGGAAGAATGGGAAGACTTGGAATCGCAGCAGGGGTTGGGGACACCCCAGCACCCCAGCCGGCCCCTCCCTGGAGCCGGCCCGGCCCTGGATTTAGGAGAAAGAGGGGCGGGACGAGGAGAGAGGGTTCCTACCTGTGCTGGATCTCGCCTTGGGCCTGGACTTGCACCCGAAGCCGGTGGGGGAGCCACCCAGCAGGCTGCCAGGGGGGAAGAGTCCGGAGCTGTACTCGGGCACGTAGGGCGGGTAGGTGGTGATGGGGTGGTGGGCCGAAGAGGAGGCCGCCCCCAGGGTGGTCATGCTGCCGCGGGAGTGCGACGACTCCAGCTTCATGCTGTCGGGCAGCGGCACCTGGTACTTGAGGCACTCCTTCTCGTCCTGCCGGGCCGAGCCGGCCGAGCCCGGGGTGGACAGCGAGGGGTCAGGGGACACGTCCTTCGGCGGCGTGGGCGGGAAGGTGAAGAGGTGCGGGCTGGCGTGGCCCCCCGACAGCGAGGACGAGGAGGCCGGCGGGTAGACCGAGAGGGGCCCCGGGGAGCCGTGATGGATGGAGGTCTTGGAGAAGGGGCTGAGGTTCCAGGGCGAGGCGGTGTGGTGGCTGCCCAGGGCCTTGCCTCCGTCCAGCCAGGGCAGGGATCCGTGCAGCAGGGGCGGGCGGCACACCTGGCTCCCTGCAGCGGCAGGAAAGGGGCAGGAGAGAGGGGGAGGGTCAGGGCAGCCCTGGGAGGCCCTCAGGCACACCTGGGGCCTCCCGGCTCTGCCAGCCTCCCTGTCCGCCCGAGCCCAGAAGGGCCCTGGCTGGGACCGCTGTCTAGTCCCCGAGGTCCCAGAAATACCTGCCTGGCACACCTGGGGGCAGAGACGGGGGCAGACTCAGCCACCCTTCTCTCCCACACGATGTCCCACCAGCCCCTGCGGAATAAAAGGCCTGGGCCTGCCGCCCAGAGGTGCTTCCAAGGCGTGGAGCCGGGCCCCTGGGCTGACGTGGCCTCTCTGGAGTCCCTGTCTGAATCGCATTCCCTGCCGTCCCCCTCTGGACCCTGACTTGATGTATGGGCTGCCTTCAGTGGCCCGGAGTCCCAGGCTTCATCCCAGCCAACCTGATAAGCGTTGGTTGCGAATGGTGGGTCCGAAGGGTGAGCCTGGCCACACAGGCCGCTGGGAGCTGCCCCAGGCCCAGGAGCCAGGCCGGGCTCCGGGTGCCGAAGGCAGGAAGGCGAGGCCCAGGGAGAGAAGACAGCCGACTTAGGGGGTTGGCTCCCAGAAACCCACTGCGGCCCTCGCTTGAAGCCTGCAGGGCTGCTTCCCAAAGGCCTGAGGTGGGATTTGCAAAAGGATTCTCACAGCTCAGGCTGTTGGAGAAAGTTCCCAGGGCTGGACCCTGGGAGGGCCGGGTATTTTTTCCTGCTTTTATCACCCTCCCAAATCCTACAGGGGAGAAAAATAAAACGGGCCCCACACGCCCTTCAAGCTGGGGCTCCACCAGGGCCACGTGTGACTTTCCACCAAGAAACGAAATTCTAGTTGACCGTCTGTTTCAAACCAAGGATGGCTCGTGCACAGAGTCCAGTGGGCCTTCGTTGAAAACACAGTTTGGGGGCAGCCAGAACTCCCACCAGCTCCAACGCTCTGCCAGGGGCACATCTGAACTCAGCGCGCAGACCCACACGAGTGTTGATCTTCCACTCCAGTACCTGCCTCAGCACCTGACGTGCTCCGGGCCCATTAAGAACAATACTGAAACTAAAATCTCAAGAGAGAGGAAGGGGAGGTCTCTGAGCACCAAGGGTCAAAATTCATATTACGCAGGAAGTCGTATAGTAAATAATATTAGGTCTGCCTCTACCGCGTTTCCACTCAACTGCGGATCTGCCCAGAACGCGGGCAAAGAGCGCCCCATCCGCAGAAACGATTGTTTCAAAGCTGGCGGCGGCAGGGCAGAGGACTCCTGCTGCCCGAGGGGCTGTGTCCTCGGCGCCAACGCGGGCTCGGAGTCGGGGCCTTTCTCTGCCCACAATTTTGCTGCTTTTTTTCCTTCCGGCAACAAACTTACAGCCAAAAGGTGTTGAGGTTTTTGTTTTTGTTTTTTTCCCCTTCCCTTCTAACTGCACAGGGCTGGTTTTCTTTTTCACGTCTCAGGACTCCCTTAAACTTATCAAGATGAAAGGGGAAAAGGGAGAGGGCGCTGGAAAGGCTCCTAGGAAACCCTGACGGGTCCTAAATCTCCTGTGGGAGCCGGGTGGACACGGCAGGCCGCAGGAGAGGCAGGGCGAGACCTGCAGGCACTGAGGCGACCAGAAAGCAAAACCGCAGGAAAATTCTGTGCAGCCGGGACTGTAGGAAACCGCGGGTCTCTCTACCCTAAGGCGGGGGTCGTTCTGGGTCTTCAGGCCCCAGAATTCCACTCCCACGCCAAGAGGTGGGAGGGCTGCCTAAGACTGCAGCGGCCGTGGGGAAAGGCCAAAGACCGCGCTGTGGATGAATACCTCTCCCGGGCCTTTCTGGAAACGGGCTCACCGCGAGACGCCGGCAGAAGCCGCCTCCCCCAAAGAGGGAGCTGGGGGGCGCAGGGAGCGCGCGCCACTTGCGAAGAGCCGGGCTCGAGCTCAACTCGGCCGGAGCCGGCCGCCGGGCCGCGGAGCCTCGGCCGGCGGAGGCAGAGCCTGGCGCCCCGCGCCGGGGACGCGCGGACCCCCGAGCCTGCGGCCGCGCGGGGACCGGGGGCTCCGGCTCGGCGCCCGCCAGGTGAACGCCAGGCCCCGGGGCCACCAGCCGGGAGAGGCGCCGGCTGCGACTCTTTTTCGAAACGCACTCTCGAGGCGAGCGCGACGCCTTCCTCGCCCATTTCCGGGCCCCAGTTTTTCTGCCAATGAGCCAGAAATGGCAACCGGGGACGCCTCGCCCGGCTCCCCCTGGCGTCCCCCCGCGACGCCCCGCCGGCCTGCGTCCCCGGCCCGGGAGAGCGGGCGCGGCCGGCGGGGAACCCGCGCCCCGCGCGCACTCACCGTGGTGGGCCGGAGGGTACCGCTGCACCGTGGCCCGGACCGAGTTTCCGTAGTAGGACGGGACGTGGTTGCCCTGGCCGTCGATGTTAAAAAGTACGTCCACCTCCTCGGGCAAGGGGTACTGCGCCGGGTCCATGTAGGAGTGGCCGAGGCCCGGGTGGTGCGAGTCCGGGTGCTGCCCGTTGAGCACCGCCGGGTGGTGGTGGCTCACCCAGCGCGGCTGGTCCGCCGTCACCTCCATGGCTCGGCTGCGTTCGCGCCTGTCGCCGGGCCCGGAACCCGCGCGCGCGGAGGGAGGGCGGTCGGCCTGGGCGGTCGGGGGGCTCCGGCCGTCGGCGGGCGGGGGGTCGCTGACTGGTTTGCTGGCCGTGGGGGTGGGACTGGGAAGGCTGGGGCGGAAAGGGGACAGGGGTTAAAAAAAAATCGTTGGGAGGGTAGTTTAGCAAAGAGAAGAAGGGCAAGGAAAAAAAAATCCCAAATCTAGGCGGAACAGAAGGGACCAGGTCGCAAAAGAGGGCGAGGGCGCCGGAAGGCTGCAGTCGGGACCCCTCTGCACCGGCTTCCGAGGCGGCTCCGAGGCGGATCTCTCCCCGGGTCACCTGCGAGGGAGAGAAGGAGAGAGCGGGGTGAGCCTGCGAGCACCTGAGCCTCACCTGAAGTCGCCGCGGTGGCACCGGCTCGGCACGCCCTGGACACACGCGCGCGCGCGGAGCCACGGCCGGAGAGCCCGCGGGACTCCGGGGATGTCCCTGCAGCCCGGCCCGCGGAAGCCGGGACCGACCGAGGGGTTGCAGCTTGGAAGACGAGTCCCTCCCTCGGGGCCACGGGTCCCGGGACCTTCCCTCCAGCCCTTGGAAACCCTCCCAAAGCGGAGAGTGGAGCTTAACAAAAAAAATTAAGTCCTTCCAAGCGGAGGTAGGAAAGAAAAGATCAAACTTAAAAGAAAAAAGTCACCGGTACCAACCTGGGCGGCGAGGAGCAGAGAGGAGGCGGCGGCGTGTGACCTGCTCGGTCAGATCGCGTGGCGCGCTCTGTCTCCCTCTCTCCGTCTCTCTCTCTTTTCCTCTCTCTCTCCCTCTCTCGGAATTTTTTTTTTTTTTTTTTTTTACAGGGAATGCATTCTTTCTGAAAGTATCAAGACGGCGCCAGGCAGCTCAGTGTTCGCAGACAGCTGTGGCGCGACGCAACTTAAGGAGGTTCTGGTGTCATCCGCGCCGAGGGGGGAGGAGCCTGGCGCTGGCGAGGAGGCGACAGGAGCCCCGGCACAAGGAAACTGCAACCCAAACCCGCTCCGGGACTTCTCCCCCCGCCCCCTGCACGCCCCCGCCCCTCCCCCCGCCCTCCGCTGACCGGAAAGGGGCGCCGCGGAGGGCGGCCGCGGGCGCGGGGGGCGGCGGCAGGGTGGGCGAGGCGCGCGCGGGGCTGGGGGCGCCGGGGGCGCTGGGGGCGGGCGCGAGGGAACGCGCGCTCTGGCCCTTTAAATGTGGCTCGGGCTGCGGCCGATTCATTCGGGCTCGGGAGAGGATCCCGTCCCGGCGAGAGCCGCCCGCCCCGTTCGTAAAGTTAATTCCCCCCGAGTCGACTTTCTGGGAGACCGGGAGGCCTGGGGCGCGACGCTGCCCCGCGGCGGGGTCCTCGGGCGAGTGGAGCGAGGCGGGGCCGTGGGCCCGCGAGACGGGCCGGGACGACCCCGGCGCCGCGCGGCGCCCAGGCGCTCCGAGACCCGCCTCTCGGGCCCCTTCCCCGCGAGCCCGGGGCGCCGGCCCAGGGGACGCGCCTCGCGTGGGAGCGTCCGCGTGGCTGTGGCTGCCACCACTCCCCGAGCCTCTGGCTCGCGCGCGCAAGCCCGGCCGCCGAAGGCGCCCCAGCTGTCGCAGCTGCTCCCCAGCCCTGCTATTCGCAGAGTGCTTCTGGCCGGAGTGACCAGCGGGCGAGGTGGGCGCCGAGGGGGGAGGCCCGTGGCCACGCGAAACGCACGGAAAATGTAAGCCGGAGTCCACGGGCAGGCGAGATGCAGGGAAAAAAGAGGCGGGCGTCCACGGGCGTCCAAATGGCACGGAAAGTAGAAATTGAAAATGCACACATGAAAGGGGGAAGGGGAGACGCCTCGCTCGCCCCCCAGGCGCGCGCGGGCAGGGGCGGGCGGAGACGTCGGTCTCCACCCCGCGGCCCGACCTCGCCCCCCGCCGCGCCCCGCCCGGAGCCCCGCCGGCTCCGGCCGGGCCGAGGACGCCAGGCCCCCGGCCGCCCCCTCCCCGCCCGGCCGCGGCTCCGCGGGGTCCAGGGCCACGCTCGGCCCGGCGGCGGCCCCGGCGCGGCGCGCGCGGCTCCGAGGCGCCCGGGCCGGAGGGGCGGGGCGGGGGCGGGGCCTCGAGGGGCGGGGCCCGGGCGGGCCAATCCGCGGGCGAGGCTGCGGCCCGGCCGCGCTGGGCCCGCCCCGCGGGCTCCAACCTGCCGGGCCGCGCTCGTCCTTTGAGCCACTGCCTCCCCTAGCGGCGCCCGCGCCGCTGCAGCCCGGGGGAGGCGGCCCGGCGGGCCGGGGCCGGGCGGGACGGGAAGGCGCCGGGGCCGCCCTCCGCTCACCCCCGGGCGACGCTGCGGGGTCGCGTGCGGGTCTCCCGCGGGCGACGCCCCGGCGGGGCTTCGGGGCCCCGAGTGAATGGAAGACCGTGTCCCCCGGGCGCCTCCCCCCGCCGAGTCCCCCGCAGAGCCACAAAGCGGACCCCGAGCAAGCCGTCCCTAAAAGTCATTGCTGGAGGATGCCTTGCCCGCGGTGAAGGAAAAACACCGACGTTCGGCTTCAAGCTGGTGTGCGCGGCTGGCCTGGTTTGAGAGCTCGGTCCTGGCAGAGAGGCCAGTGGCCTGTCTTGGGAGGAAGCCGTGGACACTCGGGTCCTCCTGGTCCTGGGCTTGGAGTTTGAGTCCTCACCTTCTTAAATCGGATGTGTGTTGGAAATGAGGGCTAGACACAGAACGGGAAGAAAACCTCTGAAATTTAAAAAAAAATCCCTGCCGCACGTTTCTCCTGAGCCCCCTTGGTCTTCCGCTTCCCAGGGCGGCCCAGGAAGGCAGCATCGATTTTTCTTCCGCTCTCTGACCAACCACTCATCTCTCCCGGCCAGTCAAGCTGCCAGCATCTCCTCGGGCTCACCGCGCTCTCCAAACCTTTTAATTATTTAGTTGCTAACATTCACCGGAAACCACTCTATAAACAAGGAGAAACGAACGCACACACTCCCCCCCCCCCCCCAAGAGGCCGAGATTAGGGATGGGAGCTGAAATTAAAAAAACAAAAAGAAAGAAAGAAAGAAAAGTGCTTCTCGCGTCATTCGGGACGTGGACAGCCGAGCAGCCCGACCCTAATTACAGCCACGCGGAAATCCCCAGGCGGGGTCCTCGGATCCCAGAGCCAGACGCCCGAGGAGGGGCAGAACGGAGCCGGCCCGGGACAGAAAAGCCGCGGACGCCGGGTCTCGAAAACGTGGACTTCTGAGGCTAAGAACGATTTTGAAAGACAAGAAGAAAACGTTTGCCAGGAGGAGGCCTTCCGGTGTGGGGCGCCTCCCTGATAACTTTGGGGAAAGGAGATGATTATTCGTTCTAATTCAGTCACCCGCGACGAGTCGGACCGCCCTGGGCTGAGAAGCGTATCCCGCCACCCCCCAAAATTGGGAAAATAAACGATCCGGACGGCCCCTCTGGGTCTGGGTGGCTGGAGGCTGGCGGAGAGGCCTGGGCCGCCTGGGGCTGGACGCCCCGGGTAATGGAGCCAGCCTGCAGGGGTACTTCACATTGAATTCCCAGCCCGCCCGCCCCAGGTCCCGGACTGACAGTGGGTAATTGGGAGAGAGGACGTTGCTCTTTTGATGGCCCGCGCCGGCCAGTCTCGCCGACGCCACACTGGGTTTGACGTCACGGGCCCAGCCCCAGAGCCTGGAGCCCAGAGCGCGGGGAGGGAAGAGGAGGGGAGGGGGAGGCCGAGGAGGCCGCGCCGAGGTCGGCCCGGGACCCGCGCGGAAGGGGCGGGCGCGGCCCGAGCGGCTGCGGCTCGTGGCCCGAGGCGGAGAGCCCGGCCGCGGGGGTCCCGGCCCGGCCAGGCGCCGGCCTGACCCGCCTCGCCGGCAGATGCAGGCCGGACTTCCTCCTCCCAGGGCGGGCGGAGCAGGGGAGGGGGCTCGGGCCGGGGAAAGGTGGTCCCGACTCTCCCGCTGCCTCCGCCGCAGAGCTGACCCCGGCCTGTCGCGGAGACGCCTCTGCGCCCTCCCGCAGACCTGAGGCGCCCCCTCCCAGGCACCGGGCCCGGCCCGGCTTAGCGAAGCCCCCGTCTCCCCAGGAGCAGCCGGCGGAGCGCGGGTGGAGGACAGCGAGGTGACCGGGATGCCGCCGCCGCCGCCGCAGGGCCCCGGCTCCCGTGGGCGGAGGCCTCCCTCGCCAGGGTAAGGGGCCGGCGAGCGGCCTGGACGCCCGGGACCCTGGGGACGTGCGGCCCGGCGCCGAGCAGGCGACGCCGCGGCCACCGCCCGGGGAGGAGTCGGGGCCAGGTGCGGTGCGCGGGGCGGCGGCGTGGCCTGTCTGGAACCCAGGCCTCCGGGAGGCCGCTTCGGGCGTCAAGTGGAGCGGGATGCGTGTGTCCTCGGGGACAGAAAGGGAGCCTGACTTTCCCTCCTCCGCTGGCGCTGCGGCTGGGACCCACACACGCGCCCCGACACATGCCCAGGTGCAAGTCCCTCCCACCCGGGCCCTCGGGGCGCAGAGGCCCTGTCTGGGTGGGAGTGGGGAAGCCCAGCCCCGCACAGGAAGAGGAGGCCGTGGAGCCCCGAGGGTCGCGGGTCCCCGGGGCCCAGGGCGCCCCCGAGAGCCGCGGTCCACGCGGCCGGCGTCTCCCTCCCGAGCCGGGCGCCAGCGCGTCCAGGCGAGCCCCGCGGGGCCGTGGTGCCCTGGGAGGCGGCTCCGGGCGCCCGCGCGCCGCCCGCCCGGGGTCATCAGCACCGCGGAGCCTCGGGGTCCGAGTCCTAAAGCGACGGATCCCGCGCAGCGGGGGCAAGCGCGCCTCGGGGCGCCCGGGGCGGTCATTTGAGCGTGTTTACTTCAAGACTTCGCAAGCGGGGCGCGCGCGAAACAGCCGGATTTCCAGCGAGGCAGCACATATTTGCAGGCGGGAGAAAAGCGCCGCCGGGCCGCGCCGCCGCGTCCCTCCCCCCGGAGCCCCGGCGCCGGCCTGGGCGGCAGAAAAGGAGCCGGGAACCTGCCGGGCCGCGGGCGGGAGCGACGCCGAAGGCGCGACGCCGGAGCGCGGCCCGAGGCCCCGGCCAGCCGGGGCTGGGGGAGGAGAAGTCCCTTCCCGCTCCAGCTCCTTCCATCTCGCTCGGCTGCGATCGGTCAATAAAAACGGTGTGAAGAGGCCTCTGTCGCTGCGCGTCTGGGGAGGAAGTGGAGGCCGGAGGTGTCGAGGCCGGCGCCGGCGCCCCGCTCCAGCCCGGTTCGCGGCCCCGCGGTCTTCCAGCCTCGGGCCGGGAGCTGCGCGTAGCCGGGCGGGGCCCTTAATTGGGTGTCTCGGTTTTACTAGCGGCCACTGTCGGGGCAATTAGCGAGAAACAATCACCGCCGAGCGAGGCGTTTAATTCGATTCCGAGCGCCCGTGCGGCCCCGACCCGGGCGCTCGGGAAGCGCGGCCCAGGCTGCGCGCGAGGGACGGCCTGGCCGGGGCGGCGCCGGCTCCTCTCCCCGGCCGTGCTGTCTTCGGGGTGGGATTACAAAGGGCGACCGGGGCGAGAAGAAAGCGGGGCGAGGGCGGCCCGAGCCAGGCCGGGGCGGGAAGCCCGCCGAGCCTCGCTGCCCTCGCCTTGGGCGCGCGCGTCCGTCGCGCGGGTCCCCAACGCCGGAGGACAGGGACCTGGAAGCTGGCCTCCTTCCTCCTCAGCCCCGGGTTCCCGTTTCGGTCGCCGAGCCCGGTCCGAATCTCCTTCCCCGCGAGGGGGAGGGGCGAGGGAGAGCCCCCGGCCGCGGCGCGCGCGCACCGCCCTCTGCGCCCCAGCCAGCCCCGCCGCCCCCTCCTCCGCCTCGGCCCGGATTAGGTTACCGTGGCCGCGCGAGGATTTTTACTGGATACGAGAATAGCACAGGTAAAGCTGTATAAACAGCTCGCCGGCTGCCGGGCGAACGGGTTACGCCGGGGACACGGCCCGAGGCGCCGCCGCCGGCCCAGCCGCGCAGGCCACGCCGCGGGGAGCTCGCTCCTGCTTGGCGCCCCGGGCCGGGCAGGTCCAGCACGTAGGGCCTCTGCGCCTCCCGCCCAGGCCCCCTCCCTCCGTCCCGCCTGAGCTGAAATGCAGGGCGAGGAGCAAAACCAAAACGCAACGAGAGAGCTGCAGGCGGTGGGCGATCGGGCCGAGGACCCCGGCTTAGCAAGTGGACGCTTTTCGAATAAAACCATGAGGAAGGGGGACCCCGAAACTCACTGGCAACCAGAAGGGTCTGGAGGTGGATGCGTCCAAGGGGAACGCCCGCGGGGGCACCGGCTGTCCGCGCGCAACTCTGTTCCCGGCTCCCACGCCCGCCCGCCCCAGACCTGGGGTCTCCCCGCCCCACCAAACGAGCCGTCGCTTTGGGGTGCTGTGTGGTGTGATTTGATTACCCTTTTCTTCTTCTCTCTCTGTCTCCCCGTCTCTCCTTCTCTGCCTGTCTGTCTCTCTGTGTCTCTCTCTCTCTCCATCTCTCTGTCTCTCTCTCTCCACCTCTCTGTCTCTCTCTCTCTCTCACTCTCTCTCTCTCTCTCTGTCTCTCGCTTATTTATCTGTCATCGTCTAAAACTCGGAAGGAAACCCGCCGGGGCCAGCGGGAGCGGCGAGCGCTGCGGAGAGTCAGACAGGGAGAGGCGACGTGCCTGGAGATTATGGCCCCTGGCACTCCGCCCCCAGCCCTACCTCCAGCTTCGAGGGATCCTGGCCCTCCCCTTCGCGGCTACCACCCTTTCCCCGGTTGAGAAAACCCCTGATTGCAGAGAGATAAAAATGGGGTAGGCAGGGGTGTAGCGGGAAGGGGGAGCCCGGTAGGGAGAAGACCGGGGATTTCTGCTTTGGGCTGCTCGGTGCACACTTGAGGTGGTGGCCTTGCCGGGAGGCCCGGGCTGGGAGGAGAGGGCTTCCCTTGAGGGCAGAGGACCCAGGGTCTCCCAGAGGAAGGGTGTGCCTTCCTCTCCCTCCCTCCTGGCCTGGGTGTTTCGGGAGCAGGTGGGAGCCACAGAAGAGAGAGGTGATGGAGGTGGCCCTGTGCACGGCAGCATCACCGACTCTGGGAGGGGGGCCAGGCTGCAGCCTCTAGACCCGGCCTCTCCTCCCTCCCTGGGGCGCCCCTGCAGCAGGAACGAGGCCCCTGAAGGCCGCCAGCCAAGCGGGAGTTGCCCCATTTGCATGCCTGGCCCTCCAGTCCCTAGTATTTTTCTGGTGAGCAGGGGTGTGTGAGAGGCTGGGGCCGGCCAGCCCCGGCCACCTGCTGTACTCCCCTGGCATAATCGCCCACTTCTGGTTTGGTCGCCCATCACCATCTCCAGAGTGCCCTGGCCGATGCCAGCCACTCGCGCTAGCCTCAGCCGACCCCTCGAGGAGGAGGGCTTTATCAGGGGGCTTTTGCATTTTGACTCCTCTGGATCGGCCTGAGAAACCAGAGTGTGATTGTCATGGGACAGTCGACCATGGGCTTGGGGGGAGGGTGTCACAGCAGGGGCAGAGCCGTGGGGGAGGGTCATTCTGAGCAGGTCAACCGACGGGCTTTTAACAGCACGAATCATCCAAGTCTCCCTTTGGACACGCTGGAGACCCAGGGTAAAATCCGGGATCCTGCCGACTGGGAGATGCCAACAGGGAGGTATGTTCGCCCTTCCTGGCCCTCCCTGGGTCCTGGCTACCCCTGCCCGCTGCCTCTCCTTGCCAGGCCCCAGGCTTGCGCTGGGCTCCTCGCTGCCTGCCATCTCGTGGACCCCAAGCAATTTGTTATATAAAACAAAACAGCCGCCAGACACACGTGCCTGCCCCTCACCAGCACCAACCGATCGGAGCCGCAGACGCCTGGTGGACCTGGGCGCCTCGGGCTGCTGTCTCTTTCTGCTTCCTTCCGACTGCTGCACCCACAGCCCTGTGGCCCAAGCACAGGGGGCTCCCTCAGTCTGCTCCCCCCATGGCTGCAAAACCTCTCTCTGGTTACTCCTGTCATGGGGGGGATTATCTGTCCCACACACAAAGACATACGGGAGAGGAATGCACGTGTATGCATAAAATGGCTCAGATACCAAGAACGAGGCATCACTTTGGTGCAGTCCAAAAGTGGCTAAAATAACCCGGCTCAAGAGCACAAGGAGAGCTCTGGGACTCTGACCCAAATGTCTTGTTGGGATCCCTAGTCTGCCACCACTGGCGCTTGTGGGACACAAATGCCCTTCATCTCCAGGAGAGGGGTCTCCACACCCGGCTCCCACGTACCGCCCCTTCCCCACACTCTGTGTGGCCAGGGGTTGGGGGACCCACAGAAGAGCTCCTCCTAGGATGCCCAGGGAGCCCCGTCCCTTGCCTGCACCCTAGCTGACCCCACCTCATAGATCTTCTGCAAGACGGTAGGGTGGAAAATCGAATAAAGAAAAATGCAGCTTTCTGGGTCTCCAGGCTTTTGGCGGGGACAGAACGGGCGGTGCTGGGGCCGGCAGAGACTTCTGCAGAGTGACGGCAGGTCCCGGGTGGACGGCAGTCACCCATGGCCACCCTCCCACATCCTCAAAGCCCAGCAGGCTTCACCGCTGGGAACCTTAGGCCTTAGTCAAGTGGCTGACTTGAGCCTGGAAGCGGGGCCTCCAGACGATCCCGATCCCACTGCGGGACTCAGTCAGACTCCTTGCGACCCGACGCCCAGTTGGGGTTCGTTCTGTCTGAACTGACACCATACCCCTACCAGGTTCAGATGGGGGGCAAGCAATTCTGTTCTTTGGAATGGCACACACGTTTAGTGATAAGCCCCCTCCCCGACACACACACACACACACACACACAAGCAGCCATTTGGACCCCCAGGCATCTCACCCACACATACTGGAGGGACTCCACCTGCCTGGCTAGACCCACTGGGCCACCACCGCCGCCACCATCTCCTTTTCAGCAGCACCCGCCAAGGGGTGAGAGGGCACCGGAAATGCCACTTCATGGGTTGTCCCTTTAAAGTTCGTAATCTCCCATCCACAAACCCAGCATCCTGGTGGGTGTGGGCGACAGGAGGAGATATGGGCCCCAAATGCCAGGAGAGGCCCGGTCAGACTCACTCCCACTCTCTGCCCTGGCCAGAGTCACCCCTGCCTCCGCTTCCCCGGGTGCCCTGTGGTATCCAAAAGGAAGAACCCACGCATATAGAAGCAACCCTCCTGCCCAGATTTACTGGACCCCCGACAGTTTCACACGATCCACCTTCATGGGGAACTGCCCCTGAGCGGCTTTTTGGAGGCCTGTTGACCTGATGTCCCAGGAGAAAGTCCTCATCGTTTCCCTCTGCCCCTTCCGCTTCTGTTGCCCCGGGCACCCTTTTGGGAAGGCTGCGGGTTTTCTCAGCTGCCTCGGGGTGCTCCTGGTAGCAGAGACGCCTCTGGACCACCAGCTCCCCTGGGAGGACTCCCAGATGCCGACACATCTGGGTTCCAACTTTATCTCACAGCGCACAGCTGCTTCTTGAATTCTATGCAGAGACAATGAGCCTGAACACACTCGTCAGCAGAGGGAAACAAACACGAAATTGACACCCGCCCGCTGCAGCCACCTTCAGGAGAAGACTCCTGGGCTGGCGGGTGGCTTCCTTTCCCCCATCCTCTGCCCGTCCTGCAGGGACAGATGTGCGCCCGGCCCTTCCCAAGCAGTCCCGCTGGTTCTTGGTTTTCTGCCCAGCGTTTCCTTGCGCCCGTGGTCACGCTAGCTCTTTCCTGCAAACAAGGGCATCCACATACTCCCACGGCAGGCTCGCCCAAGGTCACCGCAGGAAGCCCAAGACTTCCAGTGACCAGAGGGAACGCTCCGGGCGGGCTCTAGACCCCCGGCCCCCTCGGAGAGGAGACGTCCCCCTCACCCTCTCCACGTGGAGCAGGGAGAGGGCTTGCGGAGTTACAGAGGGAAGCTGGTGAGGTCCACTGACCTGGGCAGCCCGCGCGCACGGGCCAGCTGGTTCCTATTCTCTCCCGACTGGCTGGAGATCTGAAGGCGGAGGTGACAGGCGGAGTTCGCCACCGTCGCCGCCGCTGTCCGGGCCGCTGGGACCGCTCACCGCATCTCCGGCGGGCTTCCAGCGAGAGGTGGAACCTGGGCGGTGAGCATCCTCCCCGACCCCCGCCCCGCCGCCCTCCCCCGCTCGCTGTGGAGAGCGGAGCTCTTCCGGGTTGCGGGGGGGAGGGAAGAAGCCAGGGCGAGGGGATGGATTTCACCCCCTTCTGCAAACACGCAAACCGCACCTCAGGGGCGTGTGGGACTGACGGGCTGGGGGTGGGGACTGGCAGCCTGAAATGCGACCCGCCCCTGGCGCCTACACAGCCTCCTGTCTTCTGGCAGGGCTGGAATTAACACTGTAAATGTCATCCGAAGTGTTGCTTGGGTCATTACCATGGGTGTAAACGCATTTGTGGCATTCTCCTCCCGCTTTGGGAAGCCGCGGGACGCAGGGGGAGCGCAGTCGGGGACACGGCGGGCGGCGAGCCCTCGGCGCGGCGAGCAGCGAGGGCCTCTGCCCCGCAGGGCCGCTCCTGGGCCCTCGGACTCCCGCCCGGTTCCGTCCAAGCCGTCGCCTCCAAAATGGCCCGCCCTGCCCTCCCCCCTCTCTGGCCACAGCCGCCCGGGAAAAGTTAGAAGCAGCAGGATGGGAGCGGCCTGGGCTCCGCCGCGGCTCTCCGGCCCGGCGGAGGAGACACGAGGATGTTTGGAGAGGCGGTCTCCATGGACACGCATACGAGAGACTGGGGGGTCCTCTGGGGGTCCCGATTCTTTTTAAGAAGACTTCTGGGGGAATCGACCTTCCGATAGGGTCCGGGAATCAGGGGTCGCTCTGGAGATAAACCGTCTGAAGGAAAAGGACCGGTTCCGCGAGCCCCAGGACCCCGTCAGGCCCAGCCCTGGCCTGCCAAGCCTCCCTCGTGTGCCATCCCTGCCCCTGCTGGCGAGGAGATCAAAATAATCCACCGAGAGAGTCTGTCGCGAATAAATTTCAGCAAGAGTAAAATGAAACTCCATAAACATTGGGGTAGAAAGGTCAGGGTCCATTTGTTTTGACAGGTAGAGTTTTCCCTTCACAATATTTATACAACAAGAATATGGCGACTGACTTTAAAAATAAATACGTCTTTGGGGAGAAATAAAACAAAATGTGTCCGAGGCCGGGCCAGGAAGTCCAGAAGTTCCTTGCGCTCCAGCCGGCTGGGCAGGAAGGAGATGCCCGGCTCACGGGGCAGAGGGTTTGGGGGCGGCCGGTCCGTGGGGCCGGAGTCTGAGGGCGGGGGGTGCGGACGGGGGGAGGAGGAGGGCGCGCCGGTGGCCGGAGAGGAGAGGGCGCGTCCGGCGGGAGCCCGGGCGGGAGCGCCTCTCGGGGGAGCGGCCGCCGCTCGGCGCCTGGGCACCGTCGTCCCGGGGCCGGGCCCGCGCCCCCCCCCAGCCGGGCTCCACCCGGGCGCACGCCAGCCCGCCGGCCCACCCGCGTGCGCCTCCGCCGCGCGCCCTCGGGGCTGGTTTAAGCCGAGAGCGGGGGGAGGGGAGCTCGGCGTCACCCACGCCGGCGGGAGCGAAGGGGTCGCCCTGCCCTCGGGGGAGCCCCGCAGGCCGCCCGCGTCGGGGGCGCAGCCCCTCCGCCGCCCCTGCGCGGTCCCTCCGCCTCCCGCCCCCGAGCGGCAGAGCCGCGTTCCCCGGCGCGCCCCGCGGGCGCGGGGGGAGGGCCACGCGCCTGACAGCCGCCCCCAACCTGTTGCCCCGACGCGCCCTGGGGTCCCAGGAAGGCCCCCGCCGGCGGCCCCCGGGGGTCCCGACTCCGCCTCGCTCCCTCTCGAGCGCTGGCCTCGTGGGGCCTCGGACCGGGCCCGGGGGCGCCCAGGCGGCGACAGTGGCTCCCTCGGCCCGGGCGTTGGCCACATCCCCCTGGGCCGCAGGAGCCTCGGCGGCTTTCCACAAGCTGCCTCTGCCGCCCGGTGCCCCCTCCTCGGCCCGGCCCCGCCACGGCTGCCTCCGGCGGGGAAGCCCTCTCCCTTGGAGGCTGGACTCGCAGAAGCCCCTTCTGAGACCCAAGGCGGACTTCGACGCCCCCCGCCCCGCCCAGACCCCCGGGCCCGGCGCGCGACCCTCCCTCCGCCCGGTTCCCGTCGGTCTGGCGGCCTCGCTTCGTGTTGCTTTTCTGCTGACGCGGGCACTTGCTCGTCTCCGGGGCTAAAGTGACTCGTGGGTGAGGGGTGGCGAAATCTGATCCATACACAGCCATCCCTCCTCGCTCCGTCTACCTTCGGCAAAGGATGGAAAGGCACGGGGCGGCCAAACAGACTCCGGCTTTAAAAGGAAAATCCAAAGGACTTAATAAAAATACAGCTGGTGTTCTCGATGGGCAGACAGGGGCAAGGTGCGGCCGGCTGGGCATTTCTTGCCATCTCCACTGGGCTGGAGCGGCCGGACTGCTCATGCGGGCGACTTGGGAGATACTTAAAGGAGAGAATGTACCCTAAGAAGAAGACAAAGTGAGAGAAATGTTCAGGGTGGCTTCCTCAGACCTCCTGGGCGGAAGGGCTGGGGATTTACCCCAGGGCAGACAGTGGGCCCGGCACACGGCAGGACACTGCTTTCATGAAGCTACAAGTCGCTTTCTGCATTTAAAAAGTCACCACTGGCTTGCTGGCGCCTGGCTCAGGTCTCTCTCCGTGTGTGTGAGTGTGTATGTATATACCTGGGGATGACAGGGGGCTGAGAGCGAGATCACACCCTGTTATTCAGGGGCAGCCGTCTCCATGTTGCACACCCAGGGGCCACAGAGCCGGGGCTGCTCCGAGCCTCCTGCAATCTAACACGTGGAGGACAGGGTGGCTTCACAATGAAGATTTTAGGACCCTCTCTAGAGGGAAGCTTCTAGAGAGAGGAGTAGTCCCAGCCCAGGGCAGGGACCCCTCAAGGTCACACACGGACACGCACACTCCACGCGAGTGTACCTCGCTCGGGACCTTTCCTGACTCAGTTTCCCCTTCCAAGAGCACCTACCGCCAGGCTCTTAACCCCCTAACTCTGGGCAGGCGTCCGACCTTCTCAGCCATGGATTCAGAATTGAGCCAGCCCTGCAAATCTTGGGCCTGGAGACAGGGCTGGGCTTTGGGACCCTTCCTGGAAGCACAGGTCTCATCCCCGCAGACGCCGGCTGGAGCGGCTTTCTGCTTTCCCGCGCGGTCCGCAAGTTTTCCCGAGCCCACATTCCTGCGAGCACAGGCTTTTGACTGGGTTTTAAATAAGAAGGGGAGTCCCTGGGAGTGCGGACGCAGAAGCCGAATCGGTAAATGACTAATAGATAATAGAAACCCTGTGTCCAGATCTCCGAGATGGCCACGCAGATAGGAAGCTCACCTGTTGGATGAAGAAAAAGGGGCCCCTGTAGGAGGAAGTAATCGTGATAGAACCAACCATCTTTCTAAGAACGTGTGGCCAGTTAGAGTGGCCCAGCGGAGGGCCGGGGGGCCCGCATATTTAGGCTCCCAGCTTTCCAAATCCTGCCTCTTTTCCCCAAAACACAGGTCGTAGTTTTCGGTCTGTCCCTCCGCGGTCAGCCTCACCTCCCCCTTTTCAACGTCTCTACCTTCCCAGACACGCTCCCAGGTCGGTTTAGCTCCGTAGAGTGCACTCTGCCCTTGGGGACGCCCACTCCCCGTGAGCCTGTGTTTAAAACTTCTCACCTTTCAGTGCCACTCATTGAGATTTATTTTATTATGAATGTTGGGGGAGGGAGTGAAGGAAGACTCTCATGGGAACCACCCGTTTTCTTCCTCTGGCTCTTCTCCTTTTCATAGAACACTTGTGTTAGATGCAACCTCAGAACCCTGACTGCGTCTGTGTCCCCCAGACCGTCGGCGCGGGTGGGTGGCGGGGGCCTGGGTGGCGTGGTGCTCTGGACGTGGCGAGTGAAAGTTTTGAAAGCCATGACTGGAAATTAAAAAAATACAAAACAAAACAAAAAACCCCAGACCTATTCCACTCAGGCGCCCTAAATAAATAGCCCCGTTTGCAAATTCCTATCAATTATTACGTGATGGGAAAAAATCCTATCTGAAAATAAAGCACGTGGACGTGGAGAATTTTAATTAAATCTTACTGTGGATATAATAACATGGAAGTGATTTTTCATTCGGCGCTCCCCTGCTCACCAGTGTTTTATGGCGTTTTCTTGCCTCTGACTTTATTTTAAAATATTAGACGAGGTGGAGAATTATAAACGACTCTTTCCTTATCTGTGCTGCTCACATATCCAGGATCAGAGGAGCTGATTAAGAAAGAAGTCAGAGGCAACGTTGGATTCATAATGATTTGGAATAATGAATCCTTATCTCTGCTTTCCAGATTATCTGCCTTTCAGCTCCCAATGTTTTGTTACATGGGATAATTTATTGCATCTAATACATCACAATGAATCTGATGGTAGAAAGTGATGGCCAACGTGGAGGGAAGGGGGCCGTTATTTTTTATCCCGGGGCAATGAAACTGCTTTTTGCAGTTTTTAATTGGGAAAATATAAGGTAGATCTGATAAAAAAAAAAAAAAAAAGCTGGGTATAATCTTGCCTGCTCGTGCTTTACCACGCTGCTCTTTAATTAGTGTGTCAATTTCAGGCTGAAATTAACAAGATCGACCTGCAACCAGCGCTGAGTTTCTCCCCAGCGTCGAGATCCTAATTTTTAACATGATTTATTTTTATGAAAAAGGAGATAATTAATCATAAACACTGACTAAAGCACAGGGCCAAGTTAAGATAAAATGCCATTTGCATCTTTATATAGAAAGATACCAATAACGTTAATTTTTCCGAGATTTTTTTCCTCTCCTCCCAACAGCTCTCTTCCCCGCACCCCCCAACACACGATTCCCACCCTAACTAACCGCTGCCCACTCCAGCCTCGTTTCAAGGGAACAAGGAAAAAAAATCAATTCCAGGTTCCTCTCCATATTTCTTGCTCTCTCTTCTAAAAGTATAGAAATATATAGTTACATATATGTAGACACTCAGCTCTCCTGGCTTTGTTTGTGAACACACATAGATGAGGCTTAGATGCCCTTTCCTTAGCGCCCTGGGGTGGGCGGGTTCTCCCAGGACTCCTCCCCCCAACCCTCATCAACTTTCCCTCCGTTTCAGGGTTGGAGAGAAGAGGACACGCATCTCACTTAATGGTTAATTAGTTCCAATAACCGGCATCTTTGTTTCTTTTGTCTTTCGCCCTAATGCCAAAGGAACAAAAGCCATGCACACGCAACAGGCTTCACTCGCCTCCTCTTACAGGACGGATTTCGGAAGCTGAGGCCCCAGGAGGAAGTCTCCTCCCCACCACTGACCATGCCAGACCCTCCCAGGTTCCGGAGGTGGCAGGGGCCAGAGTCACCGGTCATTTGCTCTTCAAGCGTGTTTTGGTGCCCGTTGATAACTTTCTGGTGGCTTGGATTAAACAATCGTTGCAAACATGCAAACCAGGGAGAGGAGAGTCATACATATTGTCTCTCCAATGGTTCCCCCTGACGTCAGATCATAATTTCCTGGTAATTGGACGGCTTGCGCCCGAACAGTCCTCTGCTGTTTCTCTAGGGTGCGGGAGATTTTGTACTGGGAGGTGGGAGGGGGTTTTGTCTTGTTTTTTTTTTTGAGAATTATTTTCTGTCCACTGTAGTTTCCATCATCTCTCTTCACCCCTGCACTTCAGAGCATTCTCTTCTGAAGTGTCAGGATCTAGAGTTGGTTTCCCGGGGCTGTAATTCCCCAGACAGTCCCCGAGTGGATCCAAGAACGCTGACGGGGTCAGCGAGGGCGGAGGGCAGGGGGGCGCCCGTGGGGCGAGGCGAGGCGAGGGTCTCCAGAACCGAAGCCTCCTCCCTTCCCTCTGCGCGGACCCCAGAGCATCCTGGACCGGTCCCACCGCCCCCTGCCCTGCCAGGCAGCTCTCCTTCCCCGGAGCACCCCCGAGGCTCCCATCCGTCCCCAGTTCAAGTCCCCCTTCCCGAGCCAGCCCCAGGCGCCCAAGCCCCGCAGGCAGCCACGCTCCTTGGGAATCTTTTCAGACGCCAGCGGCGTGGCGACGCAGCTCCTTCGAGTCCACCACCGTGGGAGAGGGAGACCCCCGGCGTTTGGGGACTCATCTTCAGTCCATCCTCCCCTTCACTCGCGCCTCCCTGCAGTGGACTTGGGCGTGGGGAGTCCCCGTTCTGGGTTCGAGACCGCTCGGCCACTCTCTCCTTCCTCTCTCGCCACCCCCCTCGCCCCTCCCCTCCCCTCTTCCCTCTCTTGATGACACATCACTCCAAGAATTTCAAGTATCAATTATAAGTCATATTAACTCTCGCCCCAACCAGGGGCGTGGAGGATCTGATAGGCGCACAAAGCGGCCGTTCCCCAGACGCGCAGCCCCGCGGAGCCCACTGGGCCGTTTCCCATGCCCAGATGAACATTCAATTTTCCGGCATTATCTCCGCACTTAAACTCGCTGTCGCCGTCTCCGTGCCAAGATAAATTTGCATCATATTTGCAGCCGTAATGAGCCGATGAGCATCTCCCAGCCTCGCCCTTTTGTTTCGGGCGCGTCGGGCGTCCCGGGGATGCTGCGTTTGATCTTTAATATCGCGGGATCCCCGACGGAGGGTGGCCCGTCTTATCTTTCCCGGCTCCAGCCCCTTTTTAAGGGGCAGAGGGAAGGGGAGCGGGAGCACTTGGGGACGGCGCGCGCCAGCCGCGCGAGGCGCCCGCCGCGCCGAGCGGGCAGGAGCGCCCGAGCGAGGCGCGGGGAGAGGCGCGCGGAGGGGACGCGCCGGGCGGAGGCCGGGCGGGGGCGGCGGAGGCCGGGCGGCCTGGGCAGCCGGGGAGCCTGGAGGGGAGAGCAGGCCGCAGGGGGCCGGCGCCCCCGGGGCCGGGAGCTGCCGGGGCGCGTGGGTCGGCCCCAGCCCTGCGGCCCGCCCGCCGCCCCCGCATCTCCGGGAGGCGGGTCCGTGGGGGCCCCACTCGAGGGGAGGCGTCGCCCTGCTGGCGCCCCGTTCAGCGCCGGCCGGAGCTCCGGCGCCGGGCGACCCCCGCCCCGCCCGCCCCGCCCGCGCCCGCCCGCCCCCGGGGTTTGTCGCCTTCGCGAAGGCGGCGCTCCCCGACGGCCAGCACGCGCGACCCTTTTCCTTCTCTCCAGACCAGTGTCAAGGAGGTTTTTCCAGGGGAAAAGCAGGAGACGGAGAAAGACCCCAGGGACTAGGAGGCAGAGAAGAGGCCGGGTGCGTGGCGGGCGCGCAGCGTCGCCTGCGGACGGGGACAGCCGGGCGAGAGTCCGCCCGGCCGCCCCTCCGCCCCGGCGGGAGTGTTCCGGACTTGGGTGGCGGCGCGTGGGAGGAGCCCCCGGCGGGGCTAGTGGGGGTGGGCGTGGGGGTGGGGCGAAGGAGAGAGGGGGACGGGGGGAAAGGAGGAGACGGGGCAGAGTCGATTTCATGCCAGTCACGGAACAAATGGGCAACACTGCAGGTCTGCACCCGCGCTGGCGGCGCCCTGGCGCGCGCGGCCGGAGCCGGGCTAGGATGTCCCGGGAGCCTCGGAGAGAGCGAGCCTCCCGCTATCAGGTTCGCCCGGCTCCCCCCGCCCGCCGGGCTTCGGTTTCGGGCTGGCCCTGTCCAGTGTCTGCGTTGCCGCTGCGCGCTCCGGCGGGAGAGTCCGGGAGGCGGAGATCAAATCGCGCCGGGGTCAAGGCGACTTAGTTAGCCGTCGGGGCCTCGGGACGGGGAACTTGTGTGGGACTCCGGGGGGGGCGGGCGAGGAGGGCGAACGAGTGAGCGCGTGGGTGGAGGGGTGAGCCAGCGAGCGAGTGCGAGAGCGTGTGAACTCGCGAGGGGGTGAATGAATGAGCGAGCGGGCGAACGGGTAGATTAATGAGGGAGTGGATGAGCCAGTGGGCGGGTGAATGAATGAGTGAGCGCATGGATGAACGAGTGAGGGCATGGATGAGTGGGCGAGTGAATGAATGAATGCATGCGTGAAGCGGCAGCGGGGAGCGCTGGGGCCTGCGGAGAGGACCCAGGCAGAGCCAGCCCCTTGGTCCATTCACCTCCTGGCTCTCTCCAGGCAAAGTTAAGTCTCTCCGTTTTGTTTGTCTCTTTGAGTCTCACTCTGCGGCCCAGGCTGGGGTGCAGCGGCAGGCCGGTGGCCACCGCGGGCTCGACCTGCTGGGCTCAGGCTTCCGCCTCTGCCTTCCAAGTAGCTGGAACTACAGGTGCGCACCACCACAGCCAGCTAATTTCTCTTGATTTATTGTAGAGAGGCGGCGGTCTCATCAAGTTGTCCAGGCTGGTCTCGGACTCCTGGGCTCAGGCAATCCTCTCGCCTCAACCTCCCAAAATGCTGGGATTACAGAAATGAGCCACCATGCCCGGCCAAGGCTCCCAGTGTACGAAAAGTTTCTTAACGCTTCCCCCCCCCCTTAGAGAGGGCCAGTTTTCTAAACCGAAGTTCAGAGAGTTGAGGTCTAATCCTGTCCTCATCAATGTGTGACTTTAGTAGCTGTGTCATCTCCAGGCCTCAGTTTCCCCATCTGCTGAGTGAGGAGGTTGGACAGGATGACAGCCAACGTCCCTTCTTGCGAGGTGGAAAAAGAGCCGGCTGTGGGGCCAGAATGCGAGCGGGGTGGGTGGGACTCGTCACCCTGACACCTGGTGCCCCCAGCCAGCCCTTAGGACCCTGGCCGGACAGGCCCCGGAAGAGAGCTCCATGGGGCGGCTCCCCAGCCCCTCTACCGTGGCCCCAAAGGGCCCCAGCACTCAGGCAGGACTCGGCGATTATTCTGGGGTCCCCCACTAGGGAAGTCCCCTTTCCCCTGTGACAGTGCCCCTTCCCCAAATTCTCACTCCCTTCCTCCCCAGGGTCTGTGCCTCTGAAGAGCCTCCAAAGGAGAGCACTCTCTCTTTGGGAGGGGAGGGCATTCTCTTCTTCTGGGAGAGGTGGCGGTCTCTTTCTTAGGGTGGGGAGAGCTGATTGGGGCTTATTTCAACATTCCCGACTCCAGGGCCAGAGCGGAAGTCCCTGCCAAGGCAGCCTATGGGCGGGCGGGGCAGGGGGTAGCATTGAAATGGATCACCCAAGCCCTGCTCCATGCTGTCTGTGGGTCTTTTTTCCAGATTGTCTGGGCCCCCGTGTCCCACATGCAGGGTCTGTGCACTTGGGCAGGTGTGATCCTGGGGGGGGCATCTTACAACCCAGGAGAGGGGTGTCCAGCAGACCGGAGTCGCCTCCCCAAGGCTGAGCGGCAAATGAAGCTGAGGCAACCAGAGGGTGCTGCAGAGGCCAGGGCTCGGTCCTGCAGGGCCAGGACGCGGCCCGCCCAGCCCTTCCTCACCACCCCCCACTCTACCCGCCCCATGCCCTCCCTGCCAGTCTCGACTGCAGAGGTGTCCAAGACCAAATGCCAGGCCCAGGCCTCGCGGTGGGGCGGGTGGGGAGACCCGAGCCTGGCGGGGGCTGGAGGGACAGCCGGGAGGGGACGCCGGGGGCACGAGATAGAGGTGTCCAGACGTGCTGGGCGTGGTGGGGGCACCTTTTCTTAAATAAGCCCCCTTTTAGGGATCCTTCTCCGCCTTTCGATGGGATGCTCAGTGGTAGTCCTGAGAAACAATTGTGATACTTTCCCCGTCTTCTCAAATGAGGGCGAGAGGGAGCGAGGGTGGGGAGAGAGAATGAATACGCACCCAGCTCCGCCACCGTTCGGTTCCGGAGAAATTCCCAAATAGAGCAGTGTAATTTCTCAGTTGATTTTGATTGACACACTGTCCCTGGGATCATGTGTTAATCCCTTCTTCACTCAAGCCTTTTCATAACTCATTTCTCTCTTGCTAGATGGGGACTCTGATGGTTGCCGAGGCAACCGTGATAGCACTAAGCTATTTCCCTCTCTGCAAGGAGACCATTATTCCGCATGCATAGGCCATTTGCAACAGAGGTCGTCCCAAAGTCATCCACAACACGGCGCGCGTTTATTAAACTTTTATTCTCCTTTTGGCCCCAACACAGAAACTAGTTTGCACTTGTGGGAGGGGGCGGGGGGGTATCATTGTCCTGCTGCGTGTGGGTAATGACCGCCCCAGAGTCCTGGGCCCCACGTGGCCGCTTACTGACATGTGACACCGCAGGCGCCAGCCCGGCGCGCTGGGCCTGGTGGTCTCTCCTCGCCCCATATGCGCCCCCCACCCCTCAGGGGGGCCATCTCTGACCACCTCTAGGACCTTTGGGATGAGGTGAGGCAGTGGTCACTCACACCTAAGGACAGGAGGGAACCCGGCTTCCTAGGCCAGGTCACCCCTGCCACGCAGACTTGGCTAGGCAGCCTCGTTCTCCGGAAATAAAGCGATTTTGGAGGCTAAGGAGGGAGGATCGCCTGAACCCAGGGATGGGAGGCTGCGTGAGCTAAGATCGTGCCACTGCACTTCAGCCTGGGCGACAGGGAGAGACCCTGTCTCAAAATAAAATCCACCTTTTGTACCCCTTTCTGGGAGTCCCATTCCCCCACACACACACATTCCACTCCCCACAGACACAGCCTTTTCCTCCTCCCCTCCCCAGGCTCTGCCGGGCCAGGCCCTCGGGGCGCCCACGAGGCCAGGCCGGTCCTGGTGGCTGCCGGGTGTCGCTGGGCACCCTGGCTCACGGAGGCCAGCGGCTCTCAGGCTTTCTTCCCCGAGAGGGGCCAGGAGCGGGGAGGCCGCCAGGGCTCCAGGGAGACGGCCAGAGGGGCGGGAGCGAGGCGGGGCTCAGCCAGGAGGTCCCTGCGGACCGGGCACCCTCCTGCGGCAGCGCCAGGCTGCGGGAAGGCTACGGCGGCCCAGGCCCCTGTTTCCCCGCCAGGTCCCCTCGTTCTTCCTCCCCGCTTCCTCTCCCCCCTCCACACCCTACGCTCTCCGGCATCTTTCTTTTCAGGGGAGCGGTGGACGTGGGGGCCCTCGACCTTGGTGAACGTGAAGGGGAAAGTCTCATCACCTCGACCCCCGCCCCACCCCCGAAGGCCTTTGCGGCCGCTGTAGCCCCACCGCGGCCACTAGGACCAGGCTGCGGGCCTGGCAGACACCAGCGGGACCGAGCCGGCCGGGGCCAGGCCGCGGCGCCAAGGAGACAGGTGGAAAGGTGGAAGGCCACCTTCCTGCCCCACCCCGGCTGGCAGGTCTCCTGGGCTGGGGTACCTGGAGGCTGAGGGGCACCCCTTTGTCCTACCCAAGAGCACAAGACCCTGAGCTCAACCGTGGACACCAGATTGTCTGGTTCGGGGGGGTCCCCATGGCTCCCTTCGCAGGCCCCACCCCGCCAGAGACAGAAAAGAGAGGAGGTGACTCTTGCCTGGGGATCGGTGGCATCTGGTGGCCCCTTTTCTACTCACAGTCACAACTCTTCCCAATAAAATCATCTAGGAAGTGAACCCCAGGCAGGATCGCCTTGGGGCATCCAGGTGCCTGGACCAGGCAGGGCAGGACCCAGAGGGCAGACGTGTGTCCTGTGCTCTCCTCTCTTCTTCCCTCCCCCAACCAGAGCAGGGACCGGTGGGGGTGTGGCCGGCAAACTCAGCTTTCCGAAAGCCTCCAAGGCTCTGGCGTGAAGGTTCAGGGTTGACTGTGGGCCCGAAGCTGCAAGAAGAGTGCCCATCTGCCTCCCCTGCTGGGAAGGCTTCAAGGGACAAAGCAATGTCAAGTTCCCATCTGTTGACCAGGCCGTACCCAGAAGGGGCTGGGGACCTGGCTCTGGGCGAATGGCCATTGGAGAAAGGTCACAGATCTAGGGGGTGTCCTCGCTGGCTATCCAGCGAGGCAGGAGTGGATAGGTGAAAATAGTGACTGTGGGACTCCGGTGGCCTGGAGTCCCCTTCAGCTGTAGATCTGGCCCGTCATTGTTGTGCTGGTGGCTCTTTTTTGTTTTCATTAGATGGGGTCTCACTATGTTGCCCAGTCTGACCTCAAACTCTTGGGCTCCTCTTCCCAGAGTGCTGGTATTACAGGTGTGAGCCACCACACCTGGCCCAATTGTTGTGCTTTAAGGCACCACAACCCTTCACCAAATTGAGTTATCCTCTCAGGGGGAACTAAACAAATGGAAATTTGTCCTACCAAAAAGAAAAAGAAAGGGGGGGAAAGGCCACCTGAATTACTAGAAACGGAGGCACTTGCACCAGAGGATATAACTTAATTACACAACAACAACAGTATCCATCATAAACAAAAGAGGTGGCAGGTGTCATCTCACTCAATGCCCAGAGCATTCTCTAGGATGGGCTGGCCCTCCCTTTTTTTCCTTTTTTTTTTGAGTTGGAGTCTCACTCTCGCCCAGACTGGAGTGCAGTGGCCACTCCCAGCCACCGCAGCCTCAACCTGCCGGGCTCCGGCGATCCTTCCGCCTCAGCCTTCCCAGTAGCCGGAACGACAGGCGCGTGCTACCGCGCCCGAATCATTTTTGATTTATTGTAGAGATGAGGTCCTCACCAACTTGCCCGGGCGGGTCTCGAACCCGCGGGCACAGGCAATCCACTCACTTCGGCCTCCCAAAGCGCGGGATGACCGGCTGAGCCCCCGAGACCAAGGGCTGGCCCCTTTGCACCAGCGGCACGGGCTGTCTGTCCACGACCTCCCCTCGCCACGACTCACTGGGTCTCCCTCCGTCCTCGCAGTCACCCTCAGTTCACACGCAGCCGTCTGGGCAGATCCAAGAGCGTTTGTCTCTCCCCTCCTCATCCCCCTGACAGGCAAGCTCAGAGACGACCGAGTGGGAAGGGTCCTCTGTCCTCGAGACGCCCACGGGCAGAGCGGCCAGGGAGACCAGCAGAGAGACGGTTCTAGGGGCAACCACTGTGTGGAAAGTCTGGCCTGGCAGCGGCTGGGCGAGCCGGAGGGAGAAGGCTGGGAATGTCATGCCAGAGAGACCAGTGTGGCTGTCCCTCAGCAGACTCTTACACAGGGCAGAGCCGGGGACAAAGGAGATTGCAGAAGGGAAAGGGCAGGGTGGGGGAGGGCCCGAGGGGTCAGCAAACCCTGAGAGATGCGGGGTGCTCTGAGCAGGGGGAGGTGCACGAGGGACGGAGCCACACACCGCAGCCCAGCGCCTCAGAAGCCAGGCTGAGTGGCTTTGCCCTGTGGGCCGGGGGACCCGAGGAGGGGCTTCAGAGCCACAGAAACCAGATGCCCTTGTCCACCACGCACGCATGCACAAGTGAAGGCGTTGGCCTTGATGTTTTACATTTTGCAGAATAAGGGGCGGTACCATTGTATTTGCAAAATGCTTTGGTGAAAGCAATGTTTACACCAAGGCTCCTTTCTCTCTGTGTTTTTAAAAACAATGTATTGATTGATTGACTGAGACAGGATCTTGCTCTGCTGCCCAGGCTGGAGGGCAGTGGGGCAATCGTAGCTCACTGCAGCCTTGAATCCCTGGACTCAAGAGGTCTTCCCACCTCAGCCTCCCGAGTAACTGGCACCACAGGCACAGGCCACCGTGCCCGGCTAAATATTTTTATTTTTGTAGAGAAGTGGGTTTCACTATGTTGTCCAGGGTGGTCTTGAACCCCTGGCCTCAAACGATCCTCCTGCCTCAGCCTCCCAAAGCACTGGGATTCCAGGCGTGAGCCACCATGCCCAGCTCTGTGCTTTTTTTCCCAAGATGACGGCCTGGGACTTTAGTCCTGTGGGCCTGTGTAAGTCTGCTGAGATCAGCCGCGTTCGTTGGCTTTGTTTCAAAGTCACAGCCTTGCCTGGACCAAGTGCGCTCTGACAGCTTAAGGGCTGCAGCTCCGATCTTCCAAAACCCAGAAGTAGGCAGGGACACCCCCCAGAAAACCACCCCGCGATGTGTCTGTCCCTGACCGGAGAGAAGGAGGGAGCAGCCCACCCTCATGAATATATGGCAGGTATCTACACACCCCCGCTAATTGATGGGCGCTCTATCTATCATCCCAGATAAAGGGTCACTGCGCAGTAAACGCTGATGCTTAGAACATCCCGATAGGGCTTTGTTAACAAGAAGATAACGGGACAGCAAGATATGTTTGTTTAGCTGCCTATAGATAAACCCAATAGGTCTTTGTTAACTTTTCATGAATGATGGCAAACACTCACCATGATAAATAATCCCGGAACGGGGAGCTTTATTTAAAGGGCTAGAAATGGGGCCTATGTGTTTAAGACCTTTTGAACGAGGAGGAAGGATTTTGTCTGTGTTGACTGTCTGTATGGCGTCTGGTCTTCTCTTAATTATTTAATGTAATTAAATTATCTATTTTGAGTGGGAGTCTCCCTCTGTCTGGAGTACACTCAGTACGCACACAGTCATCGCAGCCTTGACTTGCTGGGCTCAAGGCAATCCTTTCTTCCTGAGCCTCCCGAGTAGCTGGAACCACATGTGTGCACCACCACACCCAGGTAATTTTTTATTTATTCTAGAGTCGAGGTCTCACCAAGTTGCCCAGGCTGGTCTCAAGCCCCTGGCCTCAGGCAGTCCTCTCACCTCCCAAAGTGCTGGGATTACAGGTGTGATACACTGCGCCCAGGTCTCTTAATAATTTTGAACCATCTGCTGAACCTCTGGGCCAGATTGGGCCTCAACACTTCTTTGGAGGGTGCTGTGCTCCCATCATCCAGAATCGGGGCAAGTCTGGGAATGGGTTCACAGACAAGTCTTCCAAAGCTTGGCAGAGCCTTGAGAAATCAAGACAGATGTTTTTCTAGCAGCTAGAAATGGGGGGAAATATGCCTTCGATATTCCTGGGATATGTGGGTGCTGGAACAGCTTGTCCCTGTGATATGCTGGAAGTTGCAAGGTTTTATCCCAAATGGATTGCTAACTAAGGATTTATTCTTGAAGGCTGAGGATGTAAGTTGTGTGTGTGTGTGTGTGTGTGTGTGTTTTCTCTCTGTTTTTAAATGATGTCTTGGCTGGGTGTGGTGGCTCACACCTGTAATCTCAGCAATTTGAAAGTTGAAGTGGGAGGACTGCTTGAGCCTAGGAATCTGCGCCCAGCCTGGACAACACAGTGAGACCTCGTCTCTACAAAAAATTGATTAAAAAGTAGCTGAGCATGGTGGCACACACCTGCAGTCCCAGTTCCTCTGGAGGCTGAAGTGGGAGGACTGCCCTGTGGCAAGTAAGTATGATCACATCACGACATTCCAGCCTGGGCGACAGAGGGAGACCCTGACTCAAAAAATAAATAAATGAATAAAATGAAATAAAACATTAAGATGGGCACGGTGGCTCAAGCCTGTAATCCCAGCACTTTGGGAGGCTGAGGCAAGAGGACTGCCTGAGCTCACGGGTTCGAGACCATCCTGGGAAACTTGGTGAGACCTTGTCTCTACAATAAATCCAAAAATAAGCCAGGCATGGTAGCGCGTCTGTAGCTCAGCCACTTGGAAGGCTGAGGCAGAAGGATCACCTGAGCCCAGCAGGTCGAGGCTGTGGTGGTTGTGAGCATGCCACTGCACTCCAGCCTGGGCGACAGAGTGAGACTCCAACTCAAAAAAAAAATTACCTGGGTGTGGTGGCCTGTACCTGTAATTCTAGCTACTTGGGAGACTGAGGCAGCAGAAGGCTCACTAGAGTTCAAGGCTGCTGTGAGCTATGGTCATACCGCTGCACTCCAGTCAAAAGACTCTGTCAAAAAAAAAAAAAAAAAGTCTGGTAGAACCTTGAGAAATCAGTGCAAATGGTTTTTTTCCTAGCAACTAGAAACAGGTAGAAATATGCTTCTGAACACCAGCAAGGCATCTTAACCAGAGCTGATTGCTGACTAAGGATTTGTTTTTGGAAGCCGAGGAGGCAAGTTTTTATGCTGTTTTTAAAAGATGTCTTTTTTTTTTTTTTTTTTGAGTTGGAGTCTTACTCTGTCGCCCAGACTGGAGTGCAGTGGCCGCTCCCGGCCACCACAGCCTCGACTTGCTGGGCTCCGGCGATCCTTCCACTTCAGCCTTCCAAGTAACTGGAACTACAGGCGCATGCTACCACACCCGGCTAATTTTTGTTTTATTGTAGAGATGAGGTCTCACCAAGTTGCCCGGGTGGGTCTTGAACCTGCGGGTTCAGGCAGTCCACTCACCTCGGCCTCCCAAGGTGCTGGGATGACAGGCTGAGCCCGGCCTCATGCAGTTTTTAAGTGATGTCCTTTCTTGAACGAGATGGAGCCACCAGGCAAGAGAAGTGGCAGCCCAGAGCTCACCCAGGAGGAAGTGCTCAAAGCTCGATGGGGCCAGCTGTTCCATCAATCCAGTCACTAAGGGAGGAAAGTTCCCTGCGGTTGAAAAAAGTATTATTATACCGTTATCTGTAACACCATCTTTTAAAAGAAGGCAATCATTTCTACTAAAAACATCATTTGAATTTTATCTTCGCTAAAACACTTGGGAGGAGGGCGGGGTCTGACCCGACCTTCTAATCTCCGGGACCTGCTCACCCATCAATTTTGATGGCAGGAGAGATACTGAGCTTCCCAAGTTAACCAGATTTGCCACCAGTCAATGGAGGTCCTGGGTGGAACGACGTTTGAGCGAATAAAAAGAATATTAAAAAGGAACTCAATCTTAACGTAGAAAAATTACCATTCCCAAAAGCCACAGGTTAAATCTGCTCTAAAGTTGTAGGGAAGTTGTGTGTGTGTGTGTGTGTGTGTGTGTGTGTGTGTGTGTGTGTGTGTGTTTAAATGTGTCACAAATAAGAAAGAGCCATTGTCGTCCCGTTCCCTCTCTGGCTCTGGGAGCAGCTCGGGTTTGAGTCCTATCTGGGGCAGCCCGGCCCTGAAAGCATCAGGTTTGACTTCCTAGACTCCCTGGAACCACGAGTTCACATCCCAGAGGGGTCGGGCTCAACCCTGCCTCCTTCCTAGGCAATAAATAGCATGGAAACCGGGTTATCTGTGTGGCCAACTTTCAGGAAAGACCTTGAAAACAGAGACGGGGTGGGCGGGTGTCACGTGGTGCCCGTGGAGTGGGGGTGGGTTGCAGGGTCGGGGGCAGCCGGCAACTGAACGCCGAGCTGATCCCAGGAGATACCCAGCCGGGTTTTTAATAGATGCCTATTTAGAAGCCTGAGATAGCCGGGCAGGGGCCGGCTCCACTTACCGTGCGAAGCCGTTGGGTGGCTTCATCAGATTAGGTGTGAGACGGCTGGGGAATCTGGAATGTTCTTTTTATGTTCGGCATCGGGGGGCCTTCCCACAGGGCCTGCACAACTCAGCTCTCTGAGCTTTGTGTTCCTGGGGTGGTTTGGGTATAACCTGATTTATGGTGCATTCGGGGTGTTTTGTTTGGGGTTTTGCATTTTTTGGCGGCAGGAGCTACTGCTCTCACCTGAGTGTAAACAGTCAATTACTGAAATTCTAGCACGGTTTTTAAAACCCTGTGTGTAGCCAGGTTGGTGCAGTGGCTCACGTTTGTAATCCCAGCACTTTGGGAGGCCAAGGTGGGAGGACTGCCGGAGCCCAGGAGTTCGAGACCAGCCTAAGGACCACGGTGAGAACTTGCCTGTATGAAAAATAAAATAAAATTAGCCGGGCTTGGTGGTGCATGCTGGCAGCTCCAGCTACTTGTGGGGAGGCTGAGGTGGGAGGATCGCCTGAGCTCAAGAGGTCGAGGCTGGGGTAAGCCATGATCATGCCACTGCACTCCAGCCTGGGCAACAGAGTGAGACACTGACTCCAAAGGAAAAAAGAAAGAAAGAAAAGGAAAAAAAGAAAAGAAAAGAATCTAGCCATTCTAAAAAACAAACAAAAACAAGAAACTTGAGCTGTTTCTTTACATAAAGAACACTTTCCTCACTCACCTTCACACACCGTTGGTCAAATTTTGACATTTCTCCACTAAATATGGAAAGATCAGCTTTTCTTATGAAAAAAAAAAATCAGCACCGGCAAAGACAAGCAAATGCCTGCGAACAGGTTTGTTCATTCTAGTGACACAGGCTGTCATCACACCTGTGCAGTGACAGGAGAGACGCCGGAGAAGAAAGCCTGCCTGGGCCTTCCTAACCTTTGCTCCAAACCTTTTATTTTTTTTCTCCGATGTTTGATGGCTCATAAAACATGGCAAGGAGCTTCCTGGAGATTGTGAACACACTCTTGTTTCCAAGTCCATGATACGCACTAAAAGTCATAGCTGTCAGTGGCTCAGCCTGTAATCCTGCGCCTTTGGGAGGCTGAGGTGAGTGGATTGCCTGAGCCCACGGGTTCGAGGCCCGCCTGGGCAGCGAGACCTCATCTCTACAACAAATCCAAAAAAAAAAAAAATCAGCCGGGCGTGGTAGCGAATGCTTGTAATTCCAGCTACTTGGAAGGCTGAGGTGGAAGGATCGCCGGGAGCCCAGCAGATCGAGGCTGCGGTGGCCGGGAGCGGCCACTGCACTCCAGTCTGGGCGACAGAGTGACACTCCAACTCAAAAAAAAAAAAAAAAAGTCATAGCTGTGTGATGTGACTTTTGTGTCTGCAACCTACGTAATCGCAAAAATGACACATGCCATACAGTGTTTGGAGCACTGTGGAATAATCACGCCTTGCGTTTTTACGTTTTTATGTAAACATCCTCATGGAAATCTACACACACTTAGATCTGCTTCTCTAAGACAAAGCCGGCAAGTGTCAAGTGCCAACGTCGGCCAGGTGGTTGGGGAAGGATGGGCCTCAACTCTCGGGGCATAAACACCATCCTTTGAATTCAGGCAGAATTTCTGCTGCTTTAAATTACTGTATTGCCTGTGACTACACACACTGAAACACGGGGCCAGCTGGTTTTTCGGAGCCTGGTCATTGGAAGCTCTCCAGCATGTTGAGGTCATTGTCATCTACAAGCAGACCTTCTCTATCGTTTTTAGTGATTTGAACCTAAGTTTAGTGGCAATTATCTGTACAGAAAAACATTCAAAAAAAATAACGTCATTTAAGAAATGAACCAGCCTAGACAAAACAAAAAATAATAAAAGAAATAAGCCAGGCAAAATGACTCGTGTCTGTAGTCTCAGCTACTCAGGAGGCTGAGGCAGGAGGATCGCCTGAGCCCAGGAGGTTGAGGCTGCAGTGATTCATGTTTGTGCCACTACATTCCGGTCTGGGTGACAGAGTGAGAGCCTAATTTAAAAAAAAAATAGAGTGGCTGTTGAAGAAGGACTTCTATTACCTCCCAGATGCCAGACGTCACGGAAACAATGTAGACGTCCATAGACTCAGCGTACGTATATGAACAAGTGTGTCCTGTATTCATATTAATGATGAAAGCAAGTGGCACAGACTTACCACTAAGCTTACACCTGCAGTCTCCACACGTTAGAAGGTTGAGGCAGGAGGACCGTTTGAGGCCAGGAGTTTGAGACCACCCAGGGCCACAGGGCAATTCAAATATTAACCTGGCACGGTGGTGTATGCCTGTAGTCCCAGCCACTCAGAAGGCTGAAACTGGAAGACTGCTTCAGTTCAGGAGTTTGGTTCTAGGTCACGGTGAGCCTTGATTGTGCCACTGCCCTCCAGAGCAAGAATATGTCAAAGAAAAAGAGAGAGAGAGAGAGAGAGAGAGAGAGAGAGAGAGAGAGAGAGAGAGAGAGAGAGAGAGAGAGAAGAAGGGAGGGAGGGAAAAAAGAAAGAGAAAAAGAAAAGGAAACATTTCGCTAAACCTATAAACAAACCACTAGCAATTGATACTTTGTACATAGGCTCAGGAGCCTGGATACATAATCCACATACTTAATGAAAAGTTGTTAGTAAGTTGAAACGATCACACTTCTTCCTTTCATTTTACTGGCAACAACGCGATGCAGATGCCTCTGGGCTGTTTTGCACACGCTTTTGTATTTAAAGAGACAGGGCTTGTGCAGAAAAATTTTAGTGAAGGCGCTCATCCCCCTGGCAGCTCCCTGCCATCCCACCTCCAGGTGGCCGCTGGGAGCCATTTCCATAGCCAGAGAAACCTCCTTCAGTCGTTCCTTTTTAAAATGCTGTCTTTGCAAAAAGGCAACCAACCTGAAGAGGTAACCCACCTGGAAAGCACGGCTCAAAGGTCTACTTTTTGTATCCGAGTTTTCTTTAAGACTTTTAAGCCTATGCTTTATGTTATCTCCACCAAATTTACCTACGGTCAGGTGCGGTGGTTCACATCTGTAATCCCAACTCCTTGGGAGGCTGGAGTGGGAGGATTGTTTGAGTCCTGGAGTTTGAGACCAGTCTGGGCTACATCATGAGACCCTGTCTCTACAGAAAATTTTTAAAAACAGCCGGGTGTGGTGGCATGCCTATCCAGCTACTTGAGAGGCTGGAGTGGGAGGATCACGGGAGCCCAGTAAGTTGAGACTACAGTGAGCTGTGATCGCTCCACTGCACGCCAGCCTGGGCATCAGAGCAAGATCCCATTTTCATGAAAAACAAAAAAACAGAAAAGCAACAACTCACAAATTAAAAAAACCTTGGGAGTAAGTCCCTTCTGTGGGTTCCATTCGCATGACACACGTATCCCCTTACCTTTTTTTTTTTTGAACTGGGGATCACTCTGTCGCCCAGGAGTGCAGTGGCTTGATCAGGATGATCATGGCTCACGGTGCCTCGACCTCCAGGGCTCAGGTGATCCAAACTGCTCCTGAGATATCCTAGCTACAGCCAACAGAGGCTGTCGACATTTAAATGAGTGAACATTAATGGAAAGCCAGCTTCTCAGCTGCCGTGGCCACACCTCAGATGCTCAAGGAGTCCCAGTGGCAGCGACGCCTGTGCTGGACGGTGTAGACATTCTTCCTCGTTCAGGCACACCCCTCGCCATCACGGCAAGTCCTGCGGAACGGGCTGAGCCCCCACATCAAGTGCAATGAGTTGTATACGGTACAGATCCCCGGGTACCGTCGGTGAGGACGGGGGCCATGATAGCTCTGCTCTCTGTACGTTGAGGCATCTGCCCCACATTTGGGATGCTTCGAGAACTCTCTTCTCCTCTGAAGCAAACGTTAGGCTCTTATTTTACCTGCTGCATTTGCACCCTGAGGTTGTTCAAGAATGGTGGCCGAGCATGATGGCTCACGCCTGTAATCCCAGTACTTTGAGGCAGGAGGATTGCTTGGACCCAGGAGTTTGAGACAAGCCTGGGCAACACAGGAAGACTTTGACTCTACCTAATTAAACAAACAAATAAATAAGGCTTGGTGTGGTCGCATGGACCTGTAGTCTCCGCCACTTGGGAGGCTGAGGTGGGAGGATCACCTAGGACCAGGAGGTCAAGGTTGCGGTGAGCCATGATCGTGCCACTGCACCCCAGCCTGGGCAACAGAGTGGGACCCCAACTCAAAAACAAACAAAAACAGGAAAAACTGCCTAGTTAATGTTTTGTCCAACATTTCAAGACTTGGTCATAAAATCAAGATCACGCATTCGAATAGGACGTTGAAACCCAGAACTGGAGACTCACGGTAAAACCCAGAATTCATGAAGGTGCTGGAAGAAAAAAAATTTAAAAAGCTACAACAGATACTCAAGCTACCATGTATCGAGCTTCCAGTGTGTATCCAATGCTTTACATATGATTTCGTTTCATTTTACGACTGCCCTGAGCCCGTGTTCTTGTCCTCCTTTGAGAGAGAAGGAAACTGAGATTGAGAGACATTATTTAAGTCCGTTCAGCAAGTGAGTGACAGAGCCAGGGCTCAAACCCAGGCTCTGACCGAAAGAACTGTGCTCTGGCCTGCTCCTAGGCTGTCGGGACACCTTAGAATTCAGCTCGAGATATAAATGCAGCCTGGAAGTGGTGTGTGGAGTGCAGAGTCATCTGAATACAAGCAACTCTTCAAGAACTTTCTGAGCCCCTTGTCAGGGCCACGGGTCTGGCCAATCCCACTTAAATTCTAAAACTTGGTAAGCATATAAGCCAACAACTCTTTCACTGTACTTCAATATTTGATTCAAAGCACATTTTCTAGAAACATGCTTTAGCGTACAGGTCCAGTGTCCATGACTCGGGTGGGTGACCTGCTGGGGTCCCACTGCGGGAGGTTTTAAAATCCAAACTTTTTTTTTTTTTAGCTCTGTGCTGCATTCCTCTCAAACCAAAGGTGACCAAGAAAGAGTGACCTTCCCGGGCCTGTTTCCCCGGGGGTCTTCGGTGGAGAATGCCTTTTGGGAGGACGCCACCCAGCTCTTGGAGGCTGCATTCCCGCAGTGACCGTGTTGGGGGCTCTGGCTGTGGCAGGGTTGCCCGTGTCTGCGACACTACAGCATGGCTTTCTCTCCTACGAAAACCACCACCACTAGAGCAAAAAACTCTGCAGGTGTTTGTTCTTGTTTTTTCTGCTTATTTCCTTCATGAGAACTTACTGATCGCTCCTTTATTTATTTTGCGTTGGAGTCTCACTCTGTCTCCCAGACTGGAGTGCAGTGGCCGCTCCCGGTCACCGCAGCCTCGCCCTGCTAGGCTCTGGCAATCCTTCCGGCTCAGCCTTCCAAGAAGCTGGAACTACAGGCGTGCGCTACCACGCCTGGCTGATTTTTGATTTATTGTAGACACGAGGTCTTGCCAAGTTGCCCAGGTGGGTCTCGAACCCACGGGCTCAGGCAATCTTTGGCCTCCCAAAGCGCTAGGATTACAGGCTGAGCCACCGGGTCTGGCCTTGGTTGCTCCTTTAAGCAAAGCCCTTCCGTGCCCAGCATGGCTGGACTTACACCCATCAGAACCGGAATGCGTCTGGAGTCGTTCCTCTCTCTGAATTGGCTTCATCTTTTGTTTTTATTCAGTTTCAAATCCAATAATTCTTCCTGGGCAGGTGGTGATTTTGTAAATTTCCTTTTTGTAATTCAGACTTTTTAAATTGTAGAAAGTAAGCAGAAAAAACGGCGGAAACTTACACGCAGCGTTCACACATTGTCACAAGGGGATTTCCTGCAACCACTGCAGGGGTGAGGTTGAGACTGAGAAGTCCCCTCCCTGGCAAAACTCCCTCCTCCTGAGGGATGTCGCTGTCCTCACTTTATTCCATGGGTCCTGTCTTTCCTTTCCCACCTTTGCATGTGAGCCTCAACAATACGGTGTGGTTTCATCTCTTTTAATATATACTTTTTCTTTTCATTTAAAAAAAAAATTGAGTCAGAGTCACTCTGTCACCCAGGCTGGAGGGCAGTGCACACTCATGGTCACCACAGGCTCGACCTGCTGGACTCAGGTGATCCTTCTGCTTCAACCTTCCAAATAGCTGGTACTACAGGGTGCGCCACCATGCCCAGTTAATTTTTTAATTTACTGTAGAGACAGGGTCTTGCCAAATTGTCCGGGCTGGTCCCGAACTCATGGGCTCAGGCAATTCTCTCGCCTCGGCCTCCAAAGCGCTGGGATGACAAGGGTGAGCCACTTGCCTGGCTTTTTTGTTTGTTTTTGAGTCAGAGTCTCACTCTGTCACCCAGGCTGGAGTGCAGAGGCACAGTCACGACCACCCCAGCGTCAACCTGCTGGGCTCTAGCAATCCTTCTGCCTCAGCCTTCCAAGTAGCTGGAACTACAGGTGTGTGCTACCACACCTGGCTAATTTTTGATTTATTGTAGAGACAAGGTTTTGCCAAGTTGCCTGGACTGGTCTCGAGCCAGCAGGCTCAGGCAGTCCACTCACTTCGGCCTCCCAAAGTGCTGGGATTACAGGCTGAACCACTGAGCCTGGCCTTTTTGATTTTTGTTTAAGAGACAGGGTCTCACTCTGTTGCCCAGGCTGGAGTGCAGTGATGCGATCCTAGCTCACTGATGCCTCTAACTCTTAGGCTTAAGCAGTCCTCAAGTCTCAGCCTCCCAAGTAGCTGGGACTACAGTAATGTGTCATCAAACTCAGTGAATTTTTTTTTTTTTTTTTTGTAGAGACGAGGCCTTGCTATGTTACCCAGGCTGGTCACAAACTCCTGGCCTCAAGTAATCCCCCTGCCTCAGCCTCCCAAAGTACTGGGATTACAGGCATACACCACTGTACCTGGCTGTGTATTCTTATGTTTCTGGGGTTTTTTTGTTTTTGAGTCAGAGTCTCACTCCGTCACCCAGGCTGGAGTGCAGTGGCACACTCACAGCCACCACAGCCTCGACCTGCTGGACTTCAGCGATCCTTCCGCGTCAGCGCAGAACTACAGGCCTGCGCTACCAGGCCTGGCTGATTTTTGATTTATTGTAGAGATGAGGTCTGGCCAAGTTGCTGACGCTGTTCTCGAACCTGTGGGCTCAGGTAATACTCTCACCTCAGCCTCCCAAAGTGCTGGGAATACAGGATTGAGCCACCGCACGGGCCTGTTTCTGTTGTTTTGTAACATTTTAAGCTAAGAGTCTCCTTAGCCTCAATGACTCATGCCAAAAAATCGGTCAAGAAGATGTCTGAAACAATAATCTGTGACCTTCTGGTCTGCAGCCATTTTAAGGCGTGTGCCCCCTTCTCACACAGGACTGTTACAAGCTCTCTGTGACACTGGGGCCTGCGGTCTCCTTCATCTTTGTGCCCCATGGCACATGACTTGCCTTGTCCAGAGCAGTGACACGTGAATAATGTTTCCAGAAATGCACGGATCTAGCTGGGGGCGGAACAGCCAGGCCTGATTTCGTGAATGTTGCAAATAATCATGTCAAAATTAATAGAAGGTCAGAGAAAAGGTGGAGATTTAGATATCAAGAAATCCAGTCATAAAGAATTCATGTTCTAAAAGCTAGCAGAAGAAAAGTTTAGTCAAGATCCCAAACAGTGCAAAAAGTAGAATATAACCTGAAGGTATTTCTGGCGCTTATGAGGCTCTAAATGAGTTACCAGAGTCACACAAACGGTTTCTTCAAACCATTTATATCGGCAATAATTAACTCATTAAGGACAGTAACAATGTTTGTGGTTTTTTTAAAAAGATAGATCCGGCCAGGCATGGTGGCTCACGCCTGTAATCCCAGCACTTTGGGAGGCAGAGGCGAAAGGACTGCCTGAGCCCACGGGTTTAAGACCAGCCTGGGCAACTTGGCGAGACCTCATCTCTACAATAAATCAAAAAATTGGCGGGAATGGTGGTGCGTGCCTGTAGTTCCAGCTACTTGGAAGGCTGAGGCGGAAGGATCACCCGAGCCCAGCAGGTCAAGGCTGCAGTGGCTGAGAACGTGCCACTGCACTCCAGCCTGGGCGACAGAGTGAGATTCCAACTCAAAAAAAAAAAAAAATCCATTCTGAAAGTTTCATTAATTAAAAATAAGACCACCCCCCCATAAAAAACCCCACAAAAGTTCAAGAAGTGAACAAAATACTAACTAGGTTCCAAGGCTATAGCAGGAAATTATCACTCGAGGTTAAGTGCCTACGACAGGTCCTGTTCTGAAAGCCTACCACGTGGGAAGTGAGTGGTGCATACATTCATATCTGTTTATATATATATATTTCACATAATGTTTACTCTGCTAGTTTCTAGGACAGTTGATGCAAACATTTGCTAAGTTTCTAGCTATTATGCTGTACATATAAAATTTAAAAGCATGAAGCTCTACTGACATTAAAAACCAGCTGCAGCCTAAGGTGGACAGAATGATCACGCATCAAAGATGGACAAGGGTCTCATGGACGGTGCTGAGCATTGCTGTGATACGTTTTAACACACGGTACACCACAGGAACAAAAGCAAAGCCTTGGGGCCACGGAAAGGACTCCAGGGCCTCAGAAACCAGCTCATGTGAGCCAAAGTGGTTCTGATACATTGTTGCCATTTCCACAAAATGTCCCTAGCAAATGGGGGAGTGAATGAAGGAAAATGATTTTTTTTTCTTCCTCAAATTCTTTATTTTAAAGATGTGGGGTACAACTCAGGGTTAGGCATACAAATGTTCATTATGCAGGTACCCCTGTGGAGGAGGAATGCCCCTCCCTCCCCTGGCAGTTTCCCACCACTGCCAACCTAAAGGAAAACGTTTAGTGCAGTTTTACAAACTATCAGGATGAAAAAGTAACTAGTCTTTTTTAATAACTCATCCATAAACGAAAGGATGTATGTGTGCATGTATTTGTCCAGGTCTCATTCTGTCACCCAGGCAGTGGCACAATCACGGCTCACTGCAGCCTCCACCTCCTGGGCTCAAGTGATCCTTCCACCTCAGCCTCCCGAGTAACTGGGACTACAAGCGCCCACCACCATGCCCGGCTAATTTTTTCTGATTATTTTGTAGAGACAAGGTCTTGCCATGCTGCCCAGGGTGGTCTTGAACTCCTGGGCAACAGAGGATCTTGCCTGAAGAATGAACTAGACAATGCCCTGAATTACATGTCTTTCGACAGTGGTATCAGTCATTGTGAGAAAACTGTTTCTTTGAGGAACTTCCATTAAATCCTGGCTGGAGATCCTCCTGCCTCAGCCTCCCAAAGTGTTAGGATTACAGGCCTGAGCCACAGCTCCCTGCCTAAATGTTACGATTATTTTACTGAGTTGGAGTCTTACTCTGTCACCCAGGCTGGAAGGCAGTGGCCCACTCCCGGCCACCGCAGCCTCGACATGCCGGGTCCAGGGATCCTTGCGCCTCAGCCTTCCAAGTAGCCGGAACTACAGGTGTGGGCTACCACCCCTGGCTAATTTTTGATTTATTGTAGAGATGAGGTCTTGCCAAGTTGCCCGGGTGGGTCTCGAATCTGCGGGCTCAGGCAATCCACTCGCCTCAGGCTTCCGAAGTGCTGGGATTACAGGCTGAGCCACTGAGCCCAGCCCTACATGTTACATTTAAATGAAATGAGGAACAAACAGTTCAGCTGTCTCTCTCTCTCTCTCTCTATATATATATATTTTTTTTTTTTTTTCCATTTTCTTTCTTTTTTTTTAAGTCGGTGTCTCATTGTGTTGCCCAGTCTGGAGTGCAGTGGCATGGTCACGGCTCACCACAGCCTCGAACTTCTGGGCTCAGGCAATCCTCCCTCCTCAGCCTTGTGAGTAGCTGGAACTCCAGATGGGCGCCACCACGCTAGGCTAATTTTTTTGTTTATTATGTAGAGATGAGATCTCACTGTGTTGCCTATGCTGGTCTCAAACTCCTGGACTCAAGCCATCCTCCTGCCTCAGCCTCCCAAACTGCTGAGATTACAGGCATGAGTCACTGCGCCCAGCCTGTCTGCCCATCTAAATATCTAATTTCGATGTCATCTATAGACTGGTCTGCACACATGGATTAATAGTCACTTTATACTTTTTAGGCTGCCGCTAATGTGAGATTCTCAAAGAAATCGTTTCCTCACAGAACGACTGATACCATTGTGGAAAGAGACATTATTCAGGACATTCTCTATTTCATTCTCCCAGCGAGGGAACTCATCTACTCTTAGGCTTTAACTTCTAAAGAAAGCTGCTATGATCTGGAGAGATCGGCCATCCAACTGTTTGTATTGAAAACGTAGCCAGCATGCCTCCAGTGAACTTCATTCATTAGCATTCTCAGTGGCAAGGGCTCCTATCTCAGCGTTCATTTTATACTTTAATTTGGTTAGTAGGTCTTTGTTTAATCATCCTATTGAAAGGAGAACAAAGGCGGTTTGGGTGATACAGTAATGCACTGTATTTTATCTCTGAAAAAAGCTCGACGGAGTCAGAAGACTCTGATACCCTCTGGTTTTCTTCGGGACATTTGGAATCGCCTGTCAGTGGGAGGATAAAGATGCGCACTGTACTCCGCCGCCGACACCCTCGGAAGAGAAACACTCGGCAGCCGCAGAAATGATGCCTGGCCCATCCCACTTGGCTCCGACCACAGATTGTCGCACCAGGGTGCTACTCAGTTTCCCGTGAGTGACGGTCTGATTCTTAAATACCATCTCTTCCTATAAACCCGCTAGCCAGGACGATTTTTTTTTCCCTGACTGTGTCTCTTGACAAAGTGCTGATGCTATTCCAACGATAAATGAAAGCAGGCCGTGATTTCCTTCCAACTGGAACCCTTCTAACCTCCAAAGGGAAATACCTGTCATTCCTCCGCATCTAATTCTGGGTGCGGCATTCGAATCCCTGCTGCCTCTTGCGACCTCCTCCTCCCTCAAAGTCAGTCCCATTTGTTCCTGCCGGTCAGGCCCCTTGGAGTGCTTCTCTGGACTCACTTATCCTCCCAGCTGATCGCCCTCCCCTCTCGCCACATCCGCCTTTTCTCTCCCTAACTGGCATGACTTCCTCGAGGACAGTACATTCACCTCCGCTGTCTTGGGAGTGTCCGAGGTGTTTCTAAGTTGCTCTTTCTCTTCGCTGTTGCTTTCGGGAGAATGACTATACCCGACTTGCTAACTTTTCTTCGTAACCTAGATGTTTTGTTTCCTAATCCACACTTCTGTTTGCCGTTTCTTGAACTTCCTTGGGTAGGTGTCACAGCCAGCCACCCGGTGGAGACCGGGACCACCAGTTCATTTCACACAGGCCGCTGCACAGTCATAAGATGGTGACGACTTTCGGTCTCCAGTGACCCGGCCTGGATCCGGCTCACTGGCCTAGAGGTGAAAGGCTCTGTATCCCATTACTAATCCCTCCAGCTATCCAGCCCCCTGAAAATGATTCTTTGGTTTTATTATTGCAAAGACCATTTATAAAATCATGAACTGGATTTAGGAAAGCAACCATGAAATAGCAAGGGACAACAAACTGATTGAAATTCCCTGGAAGTCGCCTCACAGACAGTGGGACCGGGGGAAAGTTCTATGCAGGCACCCCCATTCTCACCGCCGCAGCATGACCTGCTCACTTGAACGTGGCAACTTAGGGTCCACAGACCGTGCCCAGGAAACTAAATCCCAAATAAAGAAAATGGAAAAGCAAACTAGGAAATGGCCAATAATCTTTATTTTGCACTTCTTCCACCCCTCATCCCTCTCCAAAAAGCACTAATGGGCACATCTGTGCATGGGAAAATATCAAGTACTGAGAATGATCTCAAAGTAATAACACAAAAACCACACATCTCAACATCGACACTGTGCTTCCCTGCAGAGGTGGGAAAACCATCGACGCTGTGCTTCCCTGCAGAGGTGGGAAAACTCTGGCCCTGGAGCCGAGAGGGCAGCGGCACCCTGCACTTAGGAAGGTTGACGCCGTGTCCGCTGATCCACAAGCCAACGTTCACGGTAGAAGCCGCACTTCCCTAACCACACGTTATGCTGTAAAGTATCACTAATCATACACTAGTATCGATCTTCTTGGCATTCAGAAAGTCACATTTTCTGTTCATATATCGGTATCAGGTTCAAAGCCCACATTCTAGCAGTCAAGAGATCCATCACACGGGCCCAAATGGGGATTATTTCAAAATCAAGTAAAAGTCCATGTTTATTCCAAAGTTGCTAAAATAGGCTAATAAAGTTAAATTTGATGTTTTTACATTAAAAATAAAATATTTGATTTACCTCTGACATCTATAACATATAATAAATAGTGGGCAGTATAACACATAATAAAGTTTGTGGTACCCTGAAATTTGATGAGTTTTCTTAAAAAAAAAATTCACAATATACTTCATTTCAGCTGTAAAGCACAATATCAACGAACAGATCTGCAGAAATAAGACAATATAAACACAAATACAGTATATGGTTCTTCTTTACTCTCATGGAACGTCGATGTCCTTGTAATAAAAGTAAGTCAAAGAAACGTCCCAACGCAAAATAGATCCTAAAGAGAACCACTTCCAATCACAGCCTCCAGACTGCAACGGCCTCATCCTCCGCCCAGCTCAGGCTACGCCCTGCGTCCTCCTGGACACTGCTGGGGCCAGCTGGCGGTGAGGACTCCGAGCCGGGCTGTCGCACCAGCCTTCTCTCTCACGGACAGCGCAGTTACAGACATGGCTGAAATCACAGTGGATTTCAGAGAAAGCCAGAATTAAACACGATAAAAATTTAAAAATAACTACTTCATAAATATTTATTATTTACATTAGGGACAATCTCTCCGTATGAACTTTTTATACAAGTTGATGAAATGTACAAGCAGTGAGAAGACACTCCAGCAGTTTAAAGGAGGCAAAATTAGAATGCAACAGAAGTAAAAAATACATTAGAGTAAACAAAAATAATTTGCACAAAAGCAAACAGGACATGATAGAAACCTTTTCTTAAAAAATATAAGGTATTTCACAAAAGCCTGAACATTTTACATGTTAGTACTAAAAACGGGGGGGTGGGGAAGGGAAGTTTCATATATTCTTGTCACAAAAATATTGACCAGTGCTCCAAGTGGAGCTTTCTTTTATGCTATTATGATTATCTTACTAGAGAGGGAAGAGCTGAAAACTGTATACAGACCAACGAGCCATCCTCGAGTTACAGGCAGGTGGTTCACACCTTATCTTCTCATCTAACACCCCCAGAGAAAGGCCTGGAGAGAGTCAGGACGGGAAGGAAGACGACGCTCTCTGATTGGTGCTCCTTGTCCTGGCACTGGGAAGGCCACGCCCGCCCAATCTCCTTCAATCACCCCAGCAGTGGCAGGCCAACCCGTCGAGGGGGAGCCCGGCCCGGCCGGCTGTTCCTGTCCCAGGCCTCCGTCGTCAGGAAGCCGGGGTCGGGGTGTCGCGGAATTGCACCAGCCCCTCCAGAGGCGATGACTCCCAGGGGACGTCAGTGGGCCCGGTGCTTCCTCTTCTTGTGCTTCTTGTCCTTCCTCTTGGTGTTACACTTGGGACAGAACCACTGCATCTCCTCAGGGGGCGCCGCCATGATCCCGACACAGGGCCTGCGCGGGGAGACTCACATTAGCGAGTTCACACACGGATGTTCTTTTCCTTTCTGTGCTTTAACTATTCTCAGAGTCTATGACATATTTACCAGAAATCAAAGCTGCAAAGCTCTACTTTAGGAAGCCAGGCTGGGCGCCTGGTTTGATGCACGGCGCCTCTCCCAGGAACCCCGCGAGGTCAGTCGCAGGCACCTTCGGCCAAGAGTGGTTTAATTCTGAGCAGCGGCTGTTTTTATCTTACAGCTATCATACATCAGACAGGATAACTGGACAGAGCGCTATCTTTTGGCACCTGACATTTGAAAGATGAAATGAGATGATTTGCCTAAGTCTGGTTGAGCTGCAGCTCTGGGGGCGGCTAAGGAGGTTTGACGGCCGTGAGCAGGCTGGCTTCTGTGATGCCTGCCCACACTCACGTGGCCTTTATGTGCAGTGCCAGGCCCACAGCTCCTACAGCTGACGGGGAGAGGGATGCGCACTCCAGGTCTCCTCTTATTTTTTTCTGAAGGACAGATAGACTAAGCAAAATATTCAGAACCGAAGGCGTATGACAAAAGGACAAAGCCTCTGGGTATATGCAATTAATTCCAGTGACAGGCTCCCCATGTCATCTGTACACTGTCCTCAGGACAGTGGCTGAGCTGGGCCCAGGGCACTGCCCATGCGAGGCTACCTCCTGGGGGGCTGCTGTCCCAGGTGAGGACGTGACTCCTCCTCGGGCCCATCCCAGGTGAGGACGCAGGGCCACCTCCTCGAGCCCTGTCCCAATGACAGGCCGGCACTCACCAGTGGTACCAGTCGTCACAGTCGTCGCAGCCTATCATGGGGCTGCCGTCGTCCGGCTTGTTGCACCCGGGGCAGATCCAGATCTGGTTGCCCCACTCGTCCCGGATCTGGCACCAGAGGGGGAAGGGCAGAACGGGTAGGTGGGGAAAAAGAACCAAAAGCGACCAGGTGAGAATGACAACACTGCACTGTGAACCTAATAAACAGACAACATTAGAAAGACACAGAGGATGGGCACTCATGAGAGCCAAGGTCAAGGTCATCACCACTCTGGAACCAGGTAAAAACAGTGACTCAGGGCTCGATTATAAGACAATTCTAGTGAACATTCCAAACTCTGCTTTGAAAGTCATAAGAAACCAACCATTTCATACATCTCTGAGGCCAGCATGACTTAAGCCCCTTCATCTAAAACAATCCCATGACCACCTCCACTCTTAACGATGAGGGTCTTTGCGCAGTTGCCACAGATGCTTTTCACCTACATGTGGTTCCTCAGTCACATTCACAGGCCTGGAATTAACACACACAGCTGGCCCGCACCTTATTACTTATTAGCCAAGCTTCTCTGCTGAACTAGCTGATATGATCAAGGATATAAAAGAGTTGTTACTAAGTAACTTTCCATTCCCTTTATGACATTTTCAGTAAAGTACAATCAACTCCAGGGCAAGTGAAATACAGGGCTCGTGGGGCCAAGGAGCTACGCTCTGAAACGTTCTTTTGCTACCAATATTGTATTCTCTGGACTTAACTTTATTTAACCCAGCAGTTCCAAATAGGAAGAATTCCTAATTGTGCCACTTCCTCCAAATCCACATTCATAAAACCCATCTGGAAGGGGAAACAGTTGTATGATGGGCACGCAAAGCCAGTGTAAGTAAAAGGTAATTTTCAAAAAGCCTTACTGTGGACAGCATATCATCTTTATTCTGCAAGTTATATAGTCTTTTCCTCTATTTTCAAACACAACACTGACAGTCCTGAGGAAAAAAAAAAAGGCCTTTGTGTGTGTGTTGGGTGTCCTGGGGGCATATGTATGTCTCATGCCACGGATGGGCTCATGTTAAGGCCTACCACTGTTGAAGAAAATCTCTACAAAAGCCAACTACACTGATATGAAAACTTCCTTAAGAAACCCGTGAGCAGCCACACATCTGGCCCTGTCTCATTCCAGAAGAGAATGACACACGGGGAGAAGCAGCAGCCATGGCCTGCCAGCTGTCTAGTGGCTGTGACAGGCCCAGCATCCTGTGCCCTGAGGCTACCATGCGCCACCAGACTTGCAGCAAGCTGACCTTTCCTGACATGAGAAGGCTGTGACTCTGCACCACATAAGAACTCTATCCCAGCATCTGCCATAGCTAACGCCTGATTCCTTCCCCGCTTACCAAGACCTTTCAAACACTGTGCGTGGTTCAAGCATCATAGAACAGTCGCTGGATAGGTTAAGAATGGGGAAACTGGAGCTGCGGGGATTTACAGGGCATTTCCAGCATCTCACTATTAGAGAGCGGCGAAGTCTGCCTTTGCCTGTGCATTTAACCCAATCACACGTTCTGTCCTGTCCACAGAGTGTCTGTACCAGCCTGAAGGCTTTTCATCTACACTGACTATTCTCACTGGAGTTACTCGAAATCTGGTGGAGAACTGGAACTTCCAGCGCTGGCACGTATCATGATCATCGGGTCCAACACAAACTCCCTGATGATGGGATAAAGACAAGGAGGCTGAGGCGGTTAAGTACAAAATCGTTCCTGACCAGTCCACAGTGGTGGTGTTGTCTCAGACACCTACAGCAACTGGTCTTGCTACGTTTCTTATGCTAGTCTGAAGCTCCTGGCCTTAAGTGATCCTCTTGCTTCAGCCTCCCAAATCCTGAGACTACAGACTGCCGTGCCTGGCCACCACCTCGCCGCTTTCTGATTATATACAGTATCTAGTCACAAGATCAGTGCCATCATTAGGCTAAAACAAACATTTTGTGGTGTGTTTGCTTGTTACTCTGCAGCGCCCAAAGAACATACCCGTAATAAATACTTCGTTACTAGACTGAATTCAGGGTTTGAATAAGGCCCAATACTATTAAGTCTGAAAAAACATCTAAAACAGTTCCAGGACAATGTGGACTCATTCAGCATGGTGGGTTTTACAATCTGAAGTCACGCTTGGATACTCAGGAGTTCTGTGGTCTAAAAGTTCATTTCATCTAATATGCAAACCCTGGTATAATCTGGATCTTAGCCAATGAAATATGATAATTAGTGCTGTTACCCAAAATGCCTGCTGGCTCATAAGATCTAGGTGCATTACAAAAATTATACGCGTACATGAATAACTTAATTGCTTGGTCAAGAAATTCAATGTGGGATTTCAATATCTCTCTATAGTTATACACTGACATTATTATATATGCATGTAGTCATATTCCAAAACAATATAAAATAAGAATAATGTTTTGACATTATTCATGGAGGCTATGTAAAAAAGTTGAAAATGCAATGAAGGATTGCCCCTGAAACTCAATAATGATATGAGGACACTTGTAGTCTTTTTTTTTTTAATTTGGGGTCTTACTCTGTCACCCAGGCTGGAGTGCAGTGGCACGATCGCAGCTCACCACAGCCTCGAAACTCTGGGGCTCAGGCATCCTTCTACCTCAGCCTCCTGAGAAGTTGGGACTATAGCATGCATCATCACACCCAGTTAATATTTGGTTTTTGTAGAAACAGGTTTTGCTTTGTTACCCAGGCTGGTCTCAAACTCTAGGGCTCAAGCAACCCACCTGCCTCAGCCTCCCAAAATGCTGGAATTACAGGTGTGAGCCACCGTGCCTGGCTACAGAACACTTCTTAACTGACAACATTTTCATGCTGAAAGTGGGAGCGGCACATCCTCCCAACCAGCCCCTGAGACGTGTACGCACCACGTAGGTGCTGACGGTCTCAGTCACCACGCTGCGCACAGGAGCTTTGGCGCCGGCGGCCCCGGAGGCCGCGGGGCCTGGGGTTGGCAGCTGGGCGGGGCAGGCGGTGGCCTGGGCCAGCAGCGGCAGTGGCACCGGGGTGGGGCCCACGTGCACAGGCCCAGGGACAGGCCCGGGGGCTGGAGGCGGGGTCTTCGGCCTATTCACGGAAGGGCCCGGCTTAGCCTCGGGGGTGGGAACCACCTTGCTGATGACACTGTCAACAAAAGAGAGAAAGGTAAACGTCAAAACCGGATAACTGCACCAGACCCCATGTTTAAAAACACGATCGCAAAAACAGTTCTCTTCTTCTAGGGGCAAAATACTTCTTTGGAAGGCCAGAAACGTCTAAAGAACTCAGAGCTCAAGTTCCTTCACCCATTAACCTCTCGCCCTATTCAGACTGATTTTTTTATTTTCCCAAGTTGCTCCTCCATGACTAGATACTTGGAAAATTTTAGCAGCTGACACACATACACGTCTCACGTCATGCCTGTTCAAGCATCCCCTCCTATGGCGGGGTTATGCAGCCCTTGCTGCCGAATGCAGATGTGGGAGTAACTCAGGACACGTGAGCGCAAGTGATGGTGCCACTTTCAAGCAGAAGCTCTGAGAGCCCAGGACACGCAGCTCTCCCTCCTCTCGACTGGGGTCACCGACGTCTCAGACACAAGAGGCCACTCCTTCCGCTGAGATTCTGGGCGGAGAGGACGGAGCCGCCTATGAGGACCTGGAATGTGGGAAGCAGTTTCCCATACAGTTTAGCACACTGGCACCAAGGCCAGAGCGAAGAGCAGGAACCCAGGGGTAAGCAGAGCACAGACGGCTCCGCCTCAGGGCATGTATGCAAGGGGCAAGTCATCTGGTTATGATGAAGCAGACAGATATCAAAGCTTAGGACCTGCCCCAAGTGAAAAGTCTAAGAGAACGTCCTCCTCACACTGAAGACTCCCAAAAGGCTACAGCAGTAAGATAAGAAAGAATCTGAATCTCAGGAATGTTCAAATCTGGTATTTAAGATACTATACTTAAAGTAATTTGAACTTGTCATGTGCCCAGACACCCAGCACAAACCATCTTGAGGGAAAGTAACTTAAATCAAGGTCTCACATTACTAATGCAGATAATTTTTTTTTTTTGAGTTGGAGTCTCACTCGGTCGCCCAGACTGGAGTGCAGTGGCCGCTCCCGCCACCGCAGCCTCGCCTGCTGGCCTCCGGCGATCCTTCCGCCTCAGCCTTCCAAGTAGCTGGAATTACAGGCATGCGCTACCACGCCCGGCTGAATTTTTGATTTATTGTAGAGATGAGGTCTCGTTGCCCAGGCGGGTCTCGAACCCGCGGGCTCAGGCAATCCACTCACCTCAGCCTCCCAAAGGCGCGGGATTACAGGCTGAGCCACCAAGCCCGGCTTGCAGATAATTTTTTTAAAGCACCACATAATAATAAAGGTAATCACATCTATGAGGAGGTAAAGTAGCATCAGGAAGAACCTGAAGAAATAACAGCCAGTATAAAGAGACCCATGAAAACCACAGACACCAGAATTGTCAACTATACAACTACTCTGCTTACAATTTTTTTTTAAAGACAGTGCTTGAAAATATCTACAGGTAGTTGGAAGTTATAACGAGTTAACCTAGCAGGTCTGAAAAGAACCAAACAGACCTTCTGGAAATGAAAAGGCACAGTGACTGAGATGTCAAATTCAGTGGATCATTTTAACAACTGATGAGAAACAATCAAGGCAGAAGTGTGAACTGAAGAGTAGGCTAAAAGAAATTTCAGAGTATATCCTGGAGAGACAAAGAGAAGACAACACAATGGTTGAACCAGTACAAGTTTAATTATAATTCTGGACAAAAAATAGGCAGAGACAGATGTTAACAATTGAACTGAATACTTGAGACTTTTACAGAATGGAAGAAAGATACGGATTCACAGATCTATGAAGCCCAACAAACCCCAGGCAAGATAAATAAATCTATATCAGGCATATCAAAGTGAAACTACAAAACATCACAGACACAGGAAACATCTAAAAAAAAGCAGCCAGAAGGAAGAAACAATGACTTTCAAAGAAGAAACAGATAACAGCTGACTTCTCAACCAGAAATGAGGAAATCTATAAAGCAGTGAGAATAACATCTTCGATGTGCTAAAGAAAAATACATTTTGTCTAAAAATATCTTTTCGAAATAAACATGAAATAAAATAAAATAAAAATGAAAGACATTTTCAGGCAAGCAAAAGCTAAGAGTTTTGCCCCCAGCAGACCATTAATAAAAGAAATTCTAGGCCGGGCTCGGGCTCCCAGCACTTTGGGAGGTCGAGGCAAGAGGATTGCCTGAGCCCATGGGTTCAAGATCCACCCGGGCAACTTGGCGAGACCTCGTCTCTACAATAAAATAAAAAATTAGCTGGGCATGGTAGCTCATGCCTGTAGTTGCAGCTACTTGAAAGGCTGAGGCGGAAGTATCACAGGAGCCCGGCAGGTCGAGGCTGCGGTGGCCGGGAGTGTGCCACTGCCCTCCAGCCTGGGTGACAGGGTGAGACTCCAATTCAAAAGATAAAAAAATTAAAAAATAAAATAAAATAAATTCTAAATCAGTAATTCTCAAAGTTTTGCTCCTAAGACTCCTCCTTTACATTCCTAAAACTTATTATGAACTTAAAAAAATGTACATTATATCTGTCAATATTTGCCATATTAAAATTATATCAAGAATTAAAAAATATTTAGTAATGATTTATAAGTAAATAATGAACCCATTAATGTTAACAGATACCATTTAAAAAAATAAAAGTGACTATATTTTCCAAGTCAAAAATTTTGTGAAGATTGGCAATGTTTTATATTTCTATAAATCTCTTTAATGTACACATATGTAGCTGGAGAAGGAAGAAGTATTTTAATAGCCTTTTCAGAGAATTGTGTAAATTCAACCTTAATATGGCAACAAAATGTAACAAGTGATAGCTTTTTTTTTTTTTTAAGTTAGAATCTTACTCTGTCGCCCAGGCTGGAGTGCAGTGGCACACTTACGGCCACTGCAGCCTCAAGCTGCTAGGCTCAGGTGATCCTTCTACCTCAGCCTTCCAAGTAGCTGGAACTACAGGCACACACTACCACACCCATCTTATTTTTTGATTTACTGTAGAGACGAGGTCTCACCAAGTTGCCCAGGATGGTTTTGAACCCCTGAGCTTAGGCAATTCTCTCACCTTGGCCTCCCAAAGTCCAGGGAGATAGCTTCTTGAAAGTTATTTTCAGTGTGTAATCTGAAACCATATCCATGAGCTTCTGTATTAATATTCTTACATTAAAATCTATTGATCTGTCTAGAACTTAGCATATCTAATTTACCAACCCATAATTTTATAACATCATGCACTGGTCATTTAGAAAGTACTGGTTCACTGAGTTATACAGAGCTTCCGAATGTTTATATAGTGCATTATATATGAAAAATCATATTTGTTGGTACCATTAAAACCTTCTTTATTAGAAAGCTGCCAATTTGGAACAGAAGTTTCACAAAATTTGAATTCTCATTTAAAAGCTTAAATTTTATAGATTATAAAATAAAGATAAATTGTAAGATGTTATAGTTCATTTGGGAAAAAAGCCCCTCAAATTACAGCTATATTACAAATCATAAATGCTAGAGATTTTAAAGATTAGGTAAGGAAAAACAAAATCATAAAAATATCCCCAAAATAAGTATATATGGATGCTTTTAATTTTGGGTTAGGAAAACATTTCCTAAGCATCTCACTCAAAGTAGAAAAGATGAAAGGAAACACTGATTTTGACTGCATAACACCTTTATATAAAGGCATAAAATACCATAAGCAAAGTTAAAAGGCAAAAGACAAAATAAAGAAAATTACTTGCAACAAACACATTAAAGGCTCAATCCTTATTACATAAGAAATTCTTTCACATAAAAAAGGAAAAGACTAATGTTCTTATTCAAACATGATCAAAGGACACCAGAAAGTAATACAATAAAAACTGGGCCGGGCATGGTGGTTCACACTTGTAATCTCAGCACTTTGGGAGGCCAAGGCAGGAGGACTGCTTGAGGTTAGTAGTTAGAGATCTGCCTGGGCAACACAGGGTCTCTACAAAAAACAAGCCAGTTAGCTGGGCGTGGTGGCCTGTGCCTGTAGTCTCAGCTACTGGGAAGGGCTTGCTTGAGCCCAGGAGGTCAAGGCGGCAGTGTGTCACGATCATGCCACTGCAGCCCAGCCTAGGCCAAAGGATGAGACCTTGCCTCTAAGAACAACGATGGATTGGTGAGAGCCTCCCAGACAAATGTTGACCATTGTCGAGTCCTAAATTTGTGGGGAAAAGCTCCCAGATAAATCCAAGGCCTGCACAGTTTGCAGGGTCTGAATGGATGCATCATCAACAACAGAGACCAACAAGAAAGGGGCTGGGGAGGGGGAAAGGCCAAGCCTCAGTCGTCTGTGCCAATTTTGTGCTTAGTTAAAGTGATAAATAGGAGCAGCCTTTGGATGTAAGATGGTTCGGTCTTGGGTCTCTTTAAAGAAATACATTGTCCACGGTGCTTTAGATCCTGGTCGTGTGCATTGCTATCTTTACTGTCCATGTCAGGCAGTCCATTTCTTAAGAGCAAAGTTTCCATCTTATTTGTCTTTGGATTACTTGCAGTACTAAGCACAGCATCTCAATAAATATTCATCAGCTTTAATAAGCATAAGGCCCACGATTATGATGAGAATTCTTCTGTAAAATAATTATTTTGCTTTTGGACAATTTGTCTTTTAAAAATCTTTTAAAATACAGGCTGGTTTCCTGTGTTCTCTCCTTCCTGCCTACCTTCCTTCCACCTGCTTAATGAGTTCCAAAACCACTGAGATTTCAGTTTGCCAACAGGGATTCTAATCCCCCAGTTGCCTAGTCATTCCCAGACCAAGGATGTGTTTATCACACCAATGCAAGGCACAATCAGATCACGAAGACTTCTTTCTAGTCTCTGGAAATGGTTTTAAATTGTTTTAAGCTATACCAAACACATCATGAATATTATTTGCTTTACCTGACTCTTTTCAAATCCCTGTTAATTTTCTTCCTATTTTTCTTAGTTTTCTCCCTTACCTTCAAGGCCTACTAACAATGCCCATGAGAATAGGTATAAACAGATATAAACAAATTGTTGACCCATTTTATGGGTTAGTACCTAACATCTCAGAAATATCTGCTTGTGCATACTTTCTCATTTTTCAATTTAAAGAAATTGTATTATGATAAAAATAACTCTTACAATAATAAAAAAAAATCCTTCAAAAATGCCTAATATTCCTTTCCAGTTCAATTATTCTTTGTAAATTTAAAAAATTTATTTAGTTCTCAAATTTTCTGAGGTAGTAAAAGAAAAAACAAGGTGCCTACTCTGTGTTGACAAGACACTGCTACCCTAACTTCTTGTTTTAAGGGATTAGTTGGTATTCTCTGGACACTAAAGCAACCCATTTCCCCGACTCTTTGGAAACTCAAGAGAATATGCTCTAGAGTTTGAAAGTTAATTTTAGCTTCTAAGTCACTTTTGTGGTAACTGAAAATACAGTTTAAGAAACAATCCTTTTACTATTTCTTCACTTTTGCGCATTATAGAAAAACATATGTATAGTATAATATATATGTTCAGCAAAAAATGACATAATTACGCATCACTTAGGAGATGAATTATCATCACTTAATACAATTTGATCATTGCAAAAATGATTCTGGACTCCTACTGGCCTTCCTCACGTCAGCCTTCGCTGTTTCATCCTTCTAGACCGTGCTTGGCTGCTGTTTTCCTCCCTACGCATCACCTTTTCCCGCCTTTTAACTTGCCGTGAACTTCCCTCCAGAGCCTTCTGTTGAAACCCACACCGCCCCCAGATGGTCCCACAATGACTCCCTGCTGCTAGCATTTCATCTTCTGGAGGGTTTGATCACAGTGTCCAATGGCTAAAAACACTGGCGTTATTCATAAAAACGTGCAGAAGGAGGGATTTGCAGCAGGATTTCTTTACCTGTTTCCCCACCACAAAACAGTGACACAAACAGAATGGGTCATGAGGGTCATGAGCTGCCTGGCCTGTAATGCAAACTCACAGCTTGAAAAGTCAATAAAGAGCCAGTGCTCACCTCCCCAGCTGCACAGAGCCCCCGAGGTGAGCAGCAAACATGATGTGGGTATGTTGGCACAGGGAGATGAATGATCCTCGTCTTCGGCTATTGTGTGCAAAGCACTATGAAGCCAGCAATCCAAATTATCAAAGCCTCGGTAACTGGCTGCAAAACTGCACGCGCAGTTCAGGAATTCCCTCCCAATGGCTGCTTGCTGACTCGTGGAAGTGAACAGCCATTCGTCAATGGCAACAAAATGCAAAATGATGCAACAGGTAAAAACTACTCACAGGTAAAATTCATAAAAGTGAATTTTACAGAAACTTCTGAACAGGGAAGCTCTTCAATGTCTGAGAGAAAAAAAACACTTTGATGAAAAAAAGCATGTTCCTTACACCACAATTCGCTTTTCTTCTTCAGATTTCAGTTTTTAATCAATCTCAGAAATACCATCCACCTTCAGAAACAGATTCCATGTTGCATTTTAAACTAATTCCTGCGCACAATAAATTTAAAAAAAGAACACGGAGATTTCACAATAACATTACTATAGAACCTCACAGTTGGTGCTCTCTCTCTCTCTATTTTTTTGCTTTCTTACTTTATTAAAAGTCCCATAAATACTAAGCCTGAGTATGATAGTCGACCTCCTGGCTTTCACACACTGGACAGGTTGACCTGGATGACTGGCAGGACACAGTGACCTCCAAGGCCAGGTCATAAGAGCTTCTGCACTTCTGCCCTGGTCTCTGCTGGATCACCTGCTCTGGGGGAAGCTGGCTGCTACATAGTGAGGATGCTGTCACTGCCCTGAAGAAGTCCCTAGGCCTCCTGCAACAGCTGCATGTGTGAGCTCAATGCAGATTCTCCTTTGGGTAACTGTGGTCCAGGTTAGCACCTTGACAAAGAACCTGAGCCAGAACCACCCAAATCCCTGACCCACAAGGAACTAGAAGTAATAGAAGTTTATTGCTTTAAATCGCTAAGTTTTAGGGTCATTTGTTATATGGAAATAGAAAATTAACGCACCAGCTATTCAATTTATCTGACATAGGTGTGTAAATAAATATTCAGAACTTGGGACAAATTATAATTTAGAGCATCAGTACTTAAGATGCCAAACTGTAACCTAGTTATTTCCATATTTCAGATTTGATCAAAAGGAACAAATACCCAAAGACAATTATGAGCATCAGTTTTATGTTGATTCTTCAAATCAATCATTATTCCTCACTCCTCTTGATCCTCACAGCTCAAATTTTAGCATTCACATAATTATAATACAACCATAAACGGATTTAATTACTCCAGCTCATGGCTTGCCTCTTGAATATTTACATTATATTATAAAACAGTTATTTTATCTTGTCATAGCCCAAGTACATATCAAGTAGCAAACATTTTATCTTTTAATGCAGGCATGACCTATTTGAAAAATGAAACAGACTGCATGAAGCAATCAGAAAAATATAGCCATTATGGAACCTTCATTTCCAAGAGAGATGCTCAAATTGTCTATTGTCAAATGTTCGCAATCTGTAAAATACCCTAGAAATGTACTGATACTCAGGTAAGCAATACATTATGCACATATCCTCATATTTGCAAGAAGATACACTATAGAAGGAAAATACAAAAAAGAAATCTAAGTGGGAACCTACACGTTAAAGAATACAAAGGTTACAGGGAAAAAGGGATGACGCTAAGACTTCTCGGAATATATTATGTGATACAGTTTCACTCTGGAGTCAGGTAAATGGTCTAAATATTCAGAAAGTTAATTTTAGAAAAATCGCCTATGAATCAAAAATAAGTGGGACTGGACTGACCTCAATGTATATCATGCTGATGATAGAACCACACAGAAATAAAAATCATTTTGGGTGACATTAGAAGGACAGCACTGTTTTCACGCATCTATGGTGGAATTTGTTCTAAGAGCAAACACTGAAAAAAACCTTAATCTTTAACTTCATTTAATATTCTTCTAGTGGTACTCTTACAGCATATTTTATATAGTTCTTGCAGAGTAAAGCAAATAAGTAGTTATGATAATACTATTAAGAGTCAAGATTTCTAATGTAAAAGAGAAGATGCAGAAATAAATGTAAAGAAGTAACAGTAATGCTAAATCTGACCTGGAAATACCAGTATAAGCTCATCATTTTTTTCTTTTCATTTTAAACATACCTATTTCCCAAAAAATAAAAGTTGAACTTCAATCTGATCAAGTCTTTGGCACTGAATGCCCATGACAGGGATAGAACAACCATTTAAATGATACAACAAAGAAATAAACAGACAAATCCCTTGTAAAGACCTAGAAGTAATGGCATCCTGAGAGCAATGGGCACCAAGTGCCAAATTCTTTTTTTTTTTTGAGTTGGAGTCTCACTCTGTCGCCCAGACTGGAGTGCAGTGGCCGCTCCCGGCCACCGCAGCCTCGACCTGCTGGGCTCCGTCGATCCTTCCGCCTCAGCCTTCCAAGTAGCTGGAATTACAGGCACGCACTACCACGCCCGGCTGATTTTTTGATTTATTGTGGAGATGAGGTCTCGCTGCCCAGGCGGGTCTCAAACCCGCGGGCTCAGGCAATCCACTCACCTCAGCCTCCCAAAGGCGCGGGATTACAGGCTGAGCCACCGAGCCCGGCTTCAGACTGTGATTCTTAAAGACTATTCCTCACGGAAAGGAGTCGATGTTCCTTGGAGGAATGGCTAATTCCAGGTCTATGAAAATATGCAAGAATATACAGGACTTATACACAATAAGCCTGGAACATTTTGTACCAGAAAGTAAGAAAGATATCAAGCACAACAGGGGGGTTGCGTCAAAACTCAGTAGACAACATGAAAGAGTTACTACTGACAGGATAAACAATACGACCATGAAAATGAACAAAGGAGACGGAGACAAGGAGTCGGGGGGTGGGAGGAGAGACCCCCTTTCTAAAACCCAGCAATCACCGCTGAAGGGAACTATACGAACTCCATCAACCTCCTTCACTGAACACTGCCAAGTTACAAAAAAAAACCCCAAAAAACTAAGCATTTATCCTGCCTCTCCTGTATGAACTATATTTCAGGGCAACCCAAATGCCTCGGGGTGATAAAGAAAAGCTCACCTTTATTGAAGGATTTCAGCTAATAAAGGTGAATGAAATGACTGAATCAAAAAGATTCTCAATGAAATGACTGGTTCAGTGTCACTGAGGAGTGACAATCAGACATGTGCTTACTGATGTGATGCAGTAAGAAGTATACACCAGGAAAATGCCCTTGAAAAAATAAAAGTTGAACTTGAATCTCATCAAGCCTTTAATGTTGAATGTTCATGACAGGGAAAGAACAATTTAAATGATAAGAGAAGGAAGTAAACAGACAAATCCAGAAAGCAAGACAGGCTACTGGACAAAAGACCTGTTTTCTTCAGCAGGTCGTTCACATGGCAAAGAGGAGGAGGGGGGTGTGGAGTAGAAATGACAGTTCTGGATCCAAAGCACTGAAGAGGCGAAACTCTGATTTGGGTCCCGATTCAAACAGACCAACTGATCAAGATATTTTTGAGACAAATGAAGAAATCTGAATATGGACTAGGTATTCAATAATAACAAGGAAAATGTCCATATACTTTATGTATGAGAATAGCATTGTGATTATGTAAGAAAATAACCACGTTTTTGGAGCTGCATATTGAAGAATACAGAGGTGAAATGAAATTAGGGTTAGACACGCTTGAAAATGCTTTAAGAGAAAAAAGAAAAAAAGGATTGAGCAAGTGTGGCAAAACTGTGATAACTGTTAAATCTATCCAGATGACAGGTATATGAAAGTATATTACCTTATTCTCTTTTATGTTTAAACATTTTTTTTTAAATGTTGGTAATATGTGTGCTATCCAGAATCACAAAACATAAAAATGTCAGGGCACAGAGGTACTACGACATCAACAGAATATTATGAAAATTTCTTAGAGAAAATGTGCACTGGTTACTTGACTTGATATATCTTTGCATTTTATTCACCCTTTAGGGCTCTACTCAAATTCTACTTTCTCCCAACTGTTCTAACACCTCCTAGCTAGAAGTAATCACTCTGAACTTCTGTATAAATTTAGATGTATCTCTTCTAGCCTTTAATATTTCCTACCTTCTATTGTGATAATCTACACTTATATTCCTGAGAAAATCAACATCTGATTCAAATTTGCTTTTTTCAAGTCCATCTCCTGTGACACAGTTATGCTATGTATATAATCAAAATTAATATTAAATACAGATCTACTTTCAAAGATGTAAACCCTGAGACTATTGTTTGGGTACTCTGAGAATTCTTTCCAAAAATCGGATTTTTCGGAATCAGAATGTCTAAAAGATTTTGTGCTTTCAGAAAGGCGTTTGCTTCTCTAGAGCAAATAAGAGGATACTTTTTACTAGAAAAAAAAATTTAAGAAGCAAAATCAAATGAAATGAACACTGAATGTGGATGAAATTTTACTTCCAGTAGTCCCTAAGCCTAGAGTCTACAGAAGAGAAGGGGTGATTTGTAAGATGCTTTTACATAAAAATATGTTAAAGTTGCATATAAACTTTTTTAAGGATCATATAGCATCCCACGTTATCTGAAAACATTAAAAGCAATAAGATAATATTCAGTGAACTTGAGAAATGAACAAGACTGATTAAGATCTATATCTCCCTGGAGTGTTATAAAATTCAGTTATTACTGAAGTTATGCTTGGAAAATCCAACACGACCACTTTAAAATATATCAAAATTTGAAAACAGTGATTGGGTCTTTACCAAAAATCATTGTGTTTTGCATGAATTTTTATCTGCCTTTGTAAATAGCATAAACAAAATATAGTATATATGAGGGGGAAACCCCCCAAAAACGGAATTCTTTTTTTGGAGGGCGGGACCCTTGAAGTACATTCAGAATTTGTTCCTCTAGATCCAACAGTCAACCAATGTTTTATCTGAAAGTTTTGAGACGGGTGTATCATGATTTGCCCGAGTTTTGGCAAACAGGTGACTGGTTCTTCCGCTGTGACAACATGCCTGCCAACACTGTGCTTAGTGTTCAGCAGTTTTTGACCAAAACCAGCATGACCCTTGTGCCTCGCCCTCCCCATTCACCCAGTCATGCCCAGAGCAACTTTTTTTTGTTGTTTCTCTGGATGAGGAAAGTCCTTAAAGAGAAATATATATGAGGATGTTGTTTATTTGTTATAGCAAAAGCTGAAACAAATTAAATGTCCCCAAATTGGGGACTGTAGAATAAATAAATTATAATACAACAGTAAAATGAAATACCATGTCACAGAGACATGGAACACTGTTTGTGACCTCTATTAAGGTGAAGAGAGACAAGCTGTAGAACAGTGTGTGTAAGATCATTCTAATTTTTTTTTTAACTAAAAAAACAGCTGAAATACACATTGAACAGGTAGCAGTAGTTATCTTGGGTATAGGGTGGGATTTAGGGGAAACTTTTGCTTTCTAGGTTACATACTTCTAAACAGTTTATTTTTTCTTTGAAGGTCTATTATGCCCTGATTAGAGTTTAAAGTGTTTTGTTTCCCAGATATTCTTGTATAATCCTCATTTATTAAAATCCTAGCTATGTACGGCTTTTTTTCCTTTCCTGTTTCCTAGCTGCAGGAATCTTTGCTTGGGGTGAGTTACGGATCCCTGTGAATAAGGCCATGGACATCTTTCCCTTATCTGGTACTACTCAACATTTGTGTCTAGCCAAGGAGCAGAGATCCAATCTTGAAGACGCTGAATGGAAGTTGTAAGATGCTGAGAGTTCAAGGGAAGATCCAAGGGGACTTCTAGGACAAGGCCTATCTCTTTTCTCTGTTTTGCTCAGTTTTAGAAACTTGAAGGAAAGGAGACATCCATATCTTAGTGTCAGGACGTCCAGTGTGGTATGATGACATATATACAATCTCCCAGTTGTGTTAGTCTTTGCCTTCATTCAAACTACCCTAAAGCCTAAAGTGGCTTGCAAATGGAGGCTCTTGGTCTCATTACCAACATGTAAAAAACCTAAGGAGAAGAACCAGCATGAGGGATGTAACGGTGTTTTCACTTTTGGAAATGCTGTTTGAGGCGCCGCTATCCATCCAGGCAGAACTTTCTACTAGGTAACTGGGAAGACTAGTGTCTGAATCCTGGGGAAGAAATCTGAGCTGGCAATAAAAGTTTGGGAATCATCATTGCGTAACTGAAACCTAAAGAGTCAATAAGAAAAGAAGAAACAGATGAAGTGGGCCAAGAGCAAGAAGGAAAAAAGGAGTCCATAGAAGAAAAGTGGAAGGAACTATAGGAGAGGATGGAGACTGAGATGAGGGCCATACCAAGAAAATCAAAGGAACAGGAAGCTTCCGAAAGGGCCTGAGGAATCCCAGTGTCCAAGACTGCAGCAAGGATTCCTACAGGGGCTGCCGCATGCTCTCTGGACTTGGAAACTGGGATGTATTTAATGATCTTAACAAGAAGCTCCAGAAGTCTCTGGGCAGAAACCAGATGCAGTGGATTTAGGAGTGAAACAATGGGATGTGCATCTACAGAGTGGATGGAGAAGCTGGAATGAAAAGAGGAAATTCTGCAGCCCCTTTCTCGTGCAGAGAGAAGCTTGGCAAAGGGGAGGAGGGCCGCAGAGGGGGAACACAGGCTGAAGGAAAACCAGGAGCAAAGAGAAGAGAAGGCAGACACAAAGGAGAGGAGCTACAGAGACAAGAGGTCCAGAGGGCAGAAGAGACAGGAAGGCAGGGCACCCAGAGGGCTGACCTCAAGCTCAAGGGTCCTAAGGCTAAGCTGTGAGGACACAGAAGTTTGGAGCCCAAAGAACAAACCCCAACAGCTAGGGGTGATGTGGCCAGTCAGTTCCATGGGCTAGACTTGGGCCACCACATCAGAAAAAGATGGCACATATCCTACATCAGAAGTCCTGCAGTGACACAAATATCCACTTTATCAGCTTCAAAGGCAGGCATGGGAACCGTCAGGAAGAAATGTTACACCAGGCATCGAACATTTTTGTGTCATTATCTGAATGTACTCTGAGCTCAAAAAGTGAAAGGAAATAACCAAATGCGAAGAATTTAAATTTCCTAGGTTGTTAGTAATTAAGAGTGCCTCTGTGTTTTCATCTACAAGTACATATTCTTTTTTAAAACACTAGAAGTGTGAACCGTTTGATCTTGAGGATAAATTATAATCCGATAGCATCCAAAAGGTTACCATGATACAGCTAAATGATCTCTACCTGTCACAGGTTAAAGAACATTTAAATTCTGGAAGTTCACATCAGCTTTTTCTAGATAACGAATCTTAAGTACCTTCCTCTATTCACCCAATTAGTGATTTCGGACCTTGATAACACTGCAGAGAGAAACTTTCCAACTATCATTCAAATCATATCTAAAAAGGTGGTCATAAATATTTTAAAACCTAAGTGAACTAATAAGACCTAGACCCATTAAGGATAAGATCTTCTACAACAAATTAAATAAAACAATTTATTGAAGTCTGGACTCAAGATAAGCTAGATTTACTAGCTGACCTTTTATTCATTTAAAGAACAAAATTAGCTCTAATTGCATTAGAATGGAATCCAGTAAATTTTCCCAGGTCTTCTAATGTGGCATCATGTAAGAACTGCTGTAATTGTTTACAAGTAAGATGGAAATGCTTTGATCATAATCTTTTCACTTGTTTTACTGTGTAGTAAAAGTATTTTCTAAAACCTAAAGCCAGTTTTTCTGACAGCATACTATTTTTTCTCCTAAACATATTGTATCTTTGGTGTGAATGAACAAACGACTGTGCGCCAGGGAAAAAGTAAATTTCAAGGCTTCATCATAATTCTGGGCAGCAAAAATGAGAGAGTCATAGAGGGAGGTCAAAACTCCTTGTCTGGAAAAAAGCAGAAAAGGGCTGCAGACCCAAATGAGAGCATTTTAACTACCTGCTTCCTCTCTGAATGGTAAGTAAGATGTATGGGCTTGAGTCTGTTGAATTTATAAGATCAGTAAGGTCTTAGCAAGAATAATGTATACAACCTACAACCTTTGTTACATTTGTTTAAGCTGCAAGGAAATTTCATTTGTAATGTCAGCATCTTTCACTAGCATCAGAAATACATCAAAAAATTTTAAAATATAGTTATTTAAAAATTATGAATTTTAAATACAGCTACTCAAGATTTTTTTGGAATTATTCTTGTTATTTAGCTTCTAACATAGACAAAATACCTATGAAATATTTCAGTTTCCATAACATGTGAGAAACAGGGCAAAACCATCAACTATGAACACCATTCAATCCTTTTTGTTTTTAAAATCAAAAGCAGACTTTTACTGGGAGGGAAACAAAAATAGAAAAGCAAAAGGTCTTTCAATCTGACAGGATGATGTTCTGAAATGTTCCAGAACTTCACTTCTGAAGTATCATTTTTTTAAGCCAACAAGTGTCTTTGCCCACCTCTTTACCACGCTTTTATAAAACTATAGAGTCTGACAGCCTTTCCCTAACCAAAATAAAACAGGTCTGTTGCCTTTGCCTGCCCCCTCACCCCCCCGATTCTGGCGAGAGGGCCCCACTTTCCTTCTGGAACCTACCACCTTCCCTCTGACAGAGCCATCTCCCCTAGCTGGGGGGGAGAGGGGATGACAACGAATGCCGGGGGGGGGGGCTTCCCCAGGGCCTGGCAGCACCGAGAACCACGTCTTCTGGAGCCGCCAGGACTGCCTGCGACCATAGCGAGGCAGGGGGGAGCGGGGGAGCCAGCAGGGCACCACCGGCATGTGCGAGACTCAGACCGCCCCACCCAAAGTCAAGGACCCCCTGTCATTCTTCCCCTCTAAGCTGGCTCCGTTTGGGTCTGTTACTTGACAACACAACCCCAGAAGGAAACACGAGCCTTTTGAGGAGACCTGAGGGGCTCTGGGAGGCTCTGCAGGAGGCTGTGTCCTGGCCTTCCCGTGGGACTTTCTGTGGCTGCCTAGGATTACTCTCTACTTCCACCCTCAAAACCATCCAGTGAAAAGTTTAGATCACTCAAAGACAACATGTATCTATACACGTTTTATGTTCTTAAAGATCAACAAGCAAAGCTTTAGTTCACACTTTCACAGCATATTGAAATAGTCTAGAAATCACAACCATTAAAAAGCCCCCATGAGGCACAAGCTAAATTCTGTGGACTGCAACAAAGAACTCAACAACATGAAAAGGAAAGCATCGCCTCTTTAGCACCTGACCTGGAGAAGACTAACGAAAGACTTACTGAACTGGAAGAAATCAATGCTGCTGCCACCGGAAATCGAAATGTCAGCAGAAAGAAAACTCTAACTGCCAGCAGTGAAATGGTCCCTGAAAAATATCTCAACATAATTTGTATATTTTGAAAAAAGAGATCTGTCAACCAGAATACCTACTGTGAACTCTCAGTCAGAGTTTAGACTTATCACTGATACCAAGACTGTTCTCTGACAGGCATCATACATAGTTCCTGTATCACCTGATCAAATACATCATTAGATATTAACTAGGAGACATGACCCAGCAGGGTGGGGTGTCTGGAGGGGCGATCTGTTACCCTGGGAGCAGAAGCAGAAGCAGAAGCAGTTCGCGATCTCCCCAGGGCAGGGGTTCAGCCGTGGGCAGGACAGCAGAGCTGGGCAGAGGGACTCCTTGCCAGAGGGCAAAGGCGGGAACGCAGATGGACCAGGGCGGGGGCTTCCTCCCCAGGCCTCAGGGAAGACAGCAGCGAAAGAGACATTTGAGAAATGCAAGGGCAAGGGCTCACTCCCCGCCTCCATCACTGCTCACCCCAAAGTCTTCAGGCAAATGTAAATTACATTGTTTCATAATGCCTCACCAATATTTAAAATTGCCTTTTTTCATGAGGCTTCTTTAGCTGAATTTTGAGCTTTACAGTCACACACTTCAACTAGAAAACATGTAGGCTCCATTTTGCCTTGTCTTTCCTGACAATTCCATCCCAACAGTCTTTGTCCCTAAGATATTCGATCGCGTTGCTCTATTGCACAAACGAATAAAAGAATGAATGCCATCCGCTAGCCAATCTTCCAATGCTTGCTCAAAATGAATGAACTCCAAACAGTTAAGAGAAGGATGACAACCTCTGACCACTCTGCTGGCCCACCCACCACAAGTGGCCCCGCCCACTGTGGCAGGCCATCTCACTCCTGCACTCCCTGCCCCAGACAGGGTGGACCTCAGGATTTGAACAACAGAGCTCCAGGCAGCTGCTCCGGGGCAAGCTGGATCCTACTTGCTGTCCTGGCATCAAGGCAAGATGACAGTTAGGCTGGACCAGCTATTTCAACAATTAACTCAGATGTGTTGCTTCCCTGTTCACCCTTTTCAGGTGTTGAGATGTTCTTTCAGGGTTAGAATTTTGGTTTCATCTCAATATTGACTGCAGCGAACTCTGGATATCCATTACTGGAAGCCTGTTAAAGGAATCTGGAGTCCTTGGAAAACCATCTTGAATTTTAACACTATCAGTAGGAGATGCTGGATGCCAACAGATACCCCTGGGGAGTACAGTTTCCAGGAATGTCAAATGGAGGGAAAAACAAGTTATCCCAGTCATAATTCAAGGGACAATAATGGAGAACAGAGGAAGATATCCAACCTCAAAGTACTTTTCTGGATCAACGGCAGAAGACATAACTGCTTTATTTAAGTCTTAGAAACTAAATATTGTCTTAAATTTTATCTTCCAGCAAGAGTGTATAATTTGAACCCTGTAAATTTTTTTTCTATCCCGTAATTTTCAAAAGACTATTCTTTGCCTGTTTGTCAGCAATAAACACTTCTCCCCTTTGAATCATAGTCTGTTCATTAATTTCACTTCAAAACAGTATTATTCCACACCCCAACTGCATACACATTGGGTAACTAAAGGCACATTTATTAGACTCTCTTTCCATTATTTCTGCCATGGAATAAGTTGTGCATCCTTATGCAACGACTGTACAAGATTACTAAAATTTGAATGCTATATACTTTTGTGTCATAAAACGCGCTTCTTTTAATTTTTTCCAGCCACTTAAAAATATAAAAACCACTCTTAGCTTGCAGTTCATACAAAAACAGGCTGTGGGATGAATATGGCCCATGGGTCATACTTTGTTACAATTTATGACCTCTTGTTTGGACCAAAAAACAAAAATAAGAAAAAAAAATGCTATTTTTACATAAAATTCCATTACTATGTGGCTTTGTCTTCACTCTGTCTTTGACTCTCTTAAAGTACAATATATTTCACTTAATTTATCTCTTTGTTCATTGTAAGGATTTTCTTGCATCTCCCCTTGGTCAAATGATCAACCCTTCATATAACATGAGGGTTACTTACCTAAATATCAAAAAGTTCATATGATATATAATACTATACTTTCAAAAGCAACTTGTCTAGAATGTCTGGCTATTATATTTTCCCTGATACTGGACATTTTGTTTCCAGAGTTATAGGATTGATTTCTCACATCTTCCAATATCTTAGGTGTACAAGTGATTTACTGAGAGAGAAAAGAGAATAGTCAATAGAAGGACTCAAAAGAAAGATGCTTAAGGGCAGATGAGATAACTATAGCCATCACACCTTACTCCTCTAAAGGGAACGAGCAAGTCAAACTTTTTAAAAAATAAAAATCTGATTTTTAAAAAATAATTGCGACAAGGTCTCGCTGCGTAGTCCAGCCTGGTCAGAAACTCTTGGGCTCAAGCAATCTTCCCACCCTTGGCCTCCCAAAGTGCTGGGATTACAGGCATGAGCCTCCACACCCAGCCAAGCAAGTCAAACTTCTGTGTGGGAGTAAAGGTTAAGTAAGTAATGGTGAGCTACTGGGAAGATAGGAATAGCAATGAGCTGGTAGGAGAAAAGTACAAATGAGCCCACATATAGTTCTAAGCAGACAGTAGAAGAGCTTTTGGTTGGGTCTTCTCTGAGCTCTATTGGTTAAGGGATGAAGAAATTATTTAAACTTTTGTAGGTAAGAGAGAGGTCACTAGGTGCACCAGATATCTGGTTTAAAAGAGCTGAATCCACAACATGTTGGTACATTTTCTAAGCTTGTCAGCAGTTCTATCATGCACTGACTCGATCTCTTCTGGCACAACCAAAACCAGTGATGTGGACACTATCCAGAGAATTTAGGTAAGAAAAGCAGGAGCCATCTGGATTTTCTCCTTTAAATCTTCAGAGGGGTAGACAGTCTCCTGGAAAGCCACGTTTGCCTCTCTGCCACCATTCATCACAATCATGCTGGACCTTTTCTTTGCACGACATTTGGAGTTGAGAGAAGCAAGAGCATAAAATACAAGCAAACCTTAAGAAGAACCACTGAGAACACAAAGCAAGTTTCTGTTTTCTACTCTAACTGCTAAATCAATTCATGGGTCCTTTTCTCACTTTTATGGCTAAAAACTAAACATAAATGAAATGCCCTATAAGTCCATTTTCTATATAATATTTTACAGATTGCAATGCAAATTCCATTTTCAGGCTTACTAGGAAAAATAAGGCTATAAACTTGTACTTTCAGCTTTTGAATTTATTTAAATGATATATAAATATGCCTTTAGAACAAGGAGAATGATTTTCAATGTGATTTGGAGAAAGAATGTTTAATTACCTTATAAGAACCAAACAAGAGTACTGTAGGCCTTAATGTATCCCCCAAAATGAATAAAAGGGAAATTTCCGACTAATTTACTTTAAAGAATGGGCTGATATGATGATGCTGTGAAAATTAAGAGAAATAAACAGCAAAAATTGAGTTTACATTTCAAGTTCTCTCTTAAAAAAAAAAGAGTAGACAACAAAGACATCAGTTACCATTACTTGCTGTTTCACTGAGCCTTTGGCAGTATCTTTGCTTTATAGGTACAGAATAAAACCATGTGCCACCTGAGCAAAAAGAGAATCTTCATTGTCATGGTTATGGATAAGTGACTTGAGAAGGTTCGGCATTACATCCACCTGGGTGTACTATGCCATAGAGCCCATTCAATACACAGTTTCTTATTTTTCAGATAACCAGGACCTTAAACACTATGCAGAAACAATGTTACCTGCAAGTCTCTGTAAAAGAGAAAAAGAACGAGAAAAAAAAAATCTGTATTTTAAATAAAGCAAAAGGCATTTACTCCGTGGAAGAAACCAATAAAAACATGAAAACAAAGAGTTATCAAAACAAAGTTTGGCCCTACATGTTCATACCTGGAAAAGGTCTGTTGAGTTCTGCGCCCCTTAGGAAGAGGTACAGAAGGTTAAGTTTAATTTGTTTCACTTGGATTCAAAACGTGTATACTCACATCTTGTCTTGGCCAGCACCAACGCGGAGAGTTAGCCTGGGTATAACTGGGCTTGGAGCTGGAACCACGGGCTCCACCTTTATCTGCGGAAGTTAGCATAGGAGAGTTCAATGCTTTAGTCCCTGAGAGTATCTTCAGCTTCTTCTCCTGCCCCCCACCCCCACGACCTTCAGAAACAAGTTTAAGCCTAAAATGTGCTAAAATGCTAGACACAAAGACATCTGGCCTGTTCTGTGTTTTTGGTTCTCAACAACTGAAGGCCACCTGGCAACATGAGAAATTCTATGAACTTTAATCACATTATATAAATATGGTGGCCATTCCTGTTTTATTCACTTGGGTTAATTTCTTGGACTTTTATACTGTTAGAATAAACAAAAACTGTTATCTAGATTATCTGATGGAGCATTTAAGCAACTACCAGACTTAGCAAACAAATTGCAATGATATCTACCCTATAAGATAAAAGCATCTATTTAAAAACATTAAACTCATCTTAAGTTTGCATTACCCAATGAGAAAGCTAAAATACCAAGTGTAATTACAGCATTACACGGTTCAATTTTTGTCTATAGGTAAAACGATCTGAAATATTATATAAGAAAAAAAATTCTCTTTTTAGAAAGGCTTTGTGGTGAAGTCAATGACTGCTGAATAAGTTAAAGACCTCACAAATATTTGCACTGCCAGTCAGAAAGGGAGTGTACAAATTAAATATGATGTCAAAGGATCGCTTCACAATTTTTGGTTTAAAGATCTTACAGTATAATACATATTTTGAGTGAAGAAATGAAACAAAATAAATTAAATGAAAACTCTGCAGCTCCAAATTATTATCTATCTTAGAGTTTTCAACAGGGATTTGGTTGGCATTTTTGGTGGGGTGGTCCTCTGTTGTATGGGACAGTCTTAAGCCCTGATGCTTAACATCCCTAGTCTCACATGCCAGCAGGTCACTGCTAGCCACTGACAACTAGTTGAAAACAATTCACTTATTTCAATTAACTCGAGAATTAAATCATAATGGAACAGTGTAAGGGTAATGAATCTATAAAATAATGCTGAATATACTATATTATAAGGTATATATTATAGTACACATGGATCACATCTACTATTTTTCTCATGTATTTACCTATCTCTTCCCAGAGTTCTTTTCATCCATCGTCACATCAGGACCTACAGCCTGCAGCACTCTCTTGCGTGGTGCCTGGCATGCACATGGTGTCCTACAGACATCTGTTAAGTCACAGCTGATCCAGCCCCAACGCCTACCACCTCTTGATTATTCTAGCATCCAGCCAGGGCCATCTAAAATCATCCCCCAGGGCAAGAAGTGATACCAAAGAACATTTTTTAAAACTCCAACTCCAGCTATGCCTCCAATACTATCTGCTTATTTGGATTACCAGCTAACCAGTAAGGGCAGAGAGTGTCTGTTTTACTTATTGCTTATTCTCCAGGGGAAATCAGAGGGTCTGACACATGAATATGAAGCAATGATTTCACATTTTTACCTCTTTCAAGACCTCTCCTATGATCTCCCTTCCCCTTCTCCTGAGGCCACTCAGCAAAAGAAAAGCTTCAACTCCCTACACACTGATGAGCTTCTCTGCATCCACAACTACAAGAGGGTATCCCCAAAAAAACAGAATTATCTTTTGGAGGATGGGTTCTTTGTAGTACACTCTGAATTTGTTCCTCTGGATCAAACGGTCAACCAAAGCTTTTATCTGGAAGTTTTCAGGCGGTTGCATCACAATTTGTGGAAGAAACGTCCTGAGTTGTGGCAAACAGGTGACTGGTTCTTCCATCATGACAATGCACCTGCCTACAGAGCACTAAGTGTTCAGCAGTTCTGAACCAAAACGCGGGATGTCCCCCGTGCCCCACCCTCCTTATTCGTCTGATCTTGCCCCAAGCGACTTTTTATTTGTTTCCTTGGATTAAAAAAGATGAAAAAAGTCCTCAAAGGGAAACATTTTGCAGATGTGGAAAAGGTGAAACAAAGAACAGCACTAAAAGGCATCCAAATGGACAAGCTAAAAAACTGCTTTGAGCAGTAAAAAAAATCTCAATAGGTATACTGCATCAAACAGAGTACTCTGAAGGTGACTGAAGTTTAAACATGTAAGAAGAAATAAGAAGTACACATGCTTCTATAAACAAATGCTGTTTTGGGGGCCCCCCCTTGTGTACGAGTCCCTCTCCTTGATCTTCTGAAGAAAGTTTCTCCATCATCAGCTTACCTACTTACAGTATCCTCAGTCTCGCCGTCCATTACTTGCCCCTCACTTGCAACGTGCTCAACTTTATCTTTACGATGACTTCCCCTACCTTCAGCCTCTAGCTAACAACCCCTCACACTTGTCAGCCTTTGCGTCATGTTTCTCACTTCTTTTTTAGAAAGCAGAATTTACTGCGAGGACAGAGGAGCTTCCACAGTGGGAGGGGGCCCGACGGGGTCCCCCGCTTCTTCCTTCTGACTCATTCCTTAGCTCACACCGACTCCTCAGGTCCCGGCATGCTTTTCCACCGGGTCTCTTCACGTTCCTTCCTTTTCCTTTCCTACGTTCTCCACTTCTAGCTGCCCTTACTTGGTCCTGGTCCTCTCTTCTTGTCGTTCTACGGTCTCTTCAGCAGTCTCATCCCTGTCCATGGTAAGTTTCCAATACGTCATGTCCTCAAAATCTCCCTCTCTCGACTAGCACTGATTGACTCTAAGACCAAAATGCAAAGTTGTCCACTGAACATTTTCAACACAACACCCTGCAAGGATTTCATCTCAGCACATCCAAATCTTATTAACGTCAGTGCAAAAGCTCACCCCTCTAGCTGGTCTCACTTCCGGCTGATGTCTCCTCCCCTACCCAGTTCTGCAGACAGTCCAGCCCAGCAGTTCTCCTCCAGTCCCCAGAAGGGCAAGCAAGAGTCACTGGGGTGGGTAGAGCAAGAACCAGACATTAACTAGTCAGGGTTTGTGCTCACTTCCCATTTTTTTTTTAACGAAAAGATCTGTATCTAAACAAATCTGAAAACCAATGGTCTAGTCTTGATTTTGTTAGCTATTAAGACTTCCATACTTTTCTTAGCTTTCTCTGTTATCTTTGGAAGAATACAAAAATAACCAAAATAAACAAACATTTATCAGTCACCTATAATTTTCCAAGAATTGTGTCTGGTTATTTTCTAAATGTTCTCACTTGGGTTTTTGTTTTTTTGTTTTTTTAAAACAAACATGTAGGCTAGATGGTATGGGGTCCAACTTTACAGGTACTCTGATCATATATGAGTAACTATTTTTCCTTTCTTTTCCATTTTGATTTCTTTTTCTGTTCTAAGGTCACAAAAATAGCAAAACTGGGATTGAATATAGTCTTTTTTGTTTAGAGATAAAAAATTATATAAAGCGCCTATATTCTTCAATTCTAAAAAATTTTAGAGTTACATATGCTTTTTTTTTTTTGAGTTGGAGTCTCACTCTGTCGCCCAGATTACAGTGCAGTGGCTGCTCCAGGCCACCGCAGCCTCGACCTGCTGCTGGGCTCCGGCAATCCTTCCGCCTCAGCCTTCCAAGTAGCTGGAACTACAGGCGCGCGCTACCACACCAGGCTAATTTTTTGATTTGTTGTAGAGATGAGGTCTCACCAAGTTGCCCAGACGGGTCTTGAACCCGCGGGCTCGGGCAATTTACTCACCTCAGCCTCCCAAGGCACGGGATTACAAGCTGAGTCACAGAGCCCGGCTAGTAATATTTCTTATTCTTCAACTGATAACACTATTGTTTAAGCCTTGAAACAACAAATAACCTTTGCTTAATCTTTATTCAGATATACAACTGTTTGCCCTATTTTTAGAAATTCTGATTTACTATCATTATGCTTTGCATTGTGTTTGGCTCATTTCTATTACCATAATACCCAATAGTTATAACATACATGTGTACAGCACTGAGTGAAATGTGTCCTACGCACATTATACAACTTGATCTTCACAGCTGTATAAGGTAGGTGTGGATGGTATTATCCCCACATCATGAGGACTTACAAGAGTAAGTGGTTTGCCTAGAGTTACACTGTCCGTAGATAAATGGCCTAAATCCAGGACTCCTGACCCCAAATTCATCCTATGCTACCATACATACTGTTCCTTGATTCTGACACACATTTTGAGTCCCTTTTCTGGTAATGCTGATGTCCAGTGGAGGTAATCATTTTGCCAGTATCGCTTATGATATTGTATAAGATACACATATACATATACTTGTGAGATGGCTAGGGTTAGCTGAAAGTACTTTTTTCTCTATGGAAGGCAAACTAGTTTATATGGAAATTGAGACTAACTTAGGCCTCCTCTCCATTCAACTAAACTAGCTTGGTTTTTTTAATGCTCGATGTTTAAAACATTTCTTTCTAAAGACAAGGTCTTGCTCTGTTGTCCAGGCTGGACTGCAGTGGCACAATGATAGCTTACTGCAGCCTTGACCTCTTGAGCTCAAGAGATCCAGGCATGTGTCACCACGTCCAGCTAATTTTAAAAAATATTTTGTAGAGACACAGGTCTCACTATTTTGCCCAGGCTGGTCTCAAAATTCAGGCAGCAAGCTATCCTCCCACCTCTGCCTCCCAAAGCACTGTGGTTACAGGTGTGAGTCACCATGCTTGACCAGATGCTGTCTTAAATGGCTTGGCAGGGTAAAGGAATCAAGACATGGTCTATTTATGACCTGCTATAAAAAGAGCTAAATGATACAGTATGAAAAAAATAAGTACACAAAAATGGAGATACATCTTATAAGTCAGATTAAAAATAGTAGGAATGCATCCTGACAGCAACAGGTATTCAGTCAAGTGGTTGAATTAATGAATCACTCAGAACCTGCTACCTTGGCTCCAAGTCTTATCTGTTGGCCATATTATCCAAACAGTGATGCCTCTGAGAGTGAAAGACAGAGCTATTAATTATACCACATAAAAGATGTAAACTGGGGTTGTCCCAGGCAAACCAGGACACATGGTAACCGTATCTAAAAACTACTTAAATACCTTAATTTTGTTCCTAAGACAGTGAAATCAGATTTAACTTGAGAAAATTAAAGCAACTGTAGAAAAGATGAATGAGATGCTAATAAAAGAAATACAGAAAGTGTAATTCCTAAATAAAAATTTCTTCCCAGATTTTTATTTCCATTAACTTTCTGTGAATGCCTACCAGAATAAAAACAAGGACATTTCTAACAGTCATAAAAGAGATTTTGATGTGTACGTCCCAGAAAACAATGAAATAAATGACAGTGACTTCAGGTCCTTAGACAATATGACGAATGCCGTCTTTAGATGGCATGAAGCCAAAGTCGGGCCAACATGAGCCTTCAAGGGTTAAAATAAAAGAACAGCACTTTGGAGTAATGCTGAGAATTGGGGCACGCAGAAGAGCATTTACAGTGGATTACTAAGCTTCCCAATTCACCAAAGAGGTAAAGTCCAGCAATATAAGACTCCTTTGTAGCTAACTAAAAATACATTGTCAGTGGATTTGTCCAGTTTTATGTATAAGCAATACTTCTTTCACCTGAACTAATACTAGTAGTCATATAAGCCCCTTATTGCCATGTGCTGCATTTTTTTTGTTAATCTTCAAGGATTTAGCTTCTTTGCCACATACCTCAGGGCACCAACTGATAAAGCTCTCGCTCTCCATTTTTCCAGGACACCAGCAGTGCGGCCTTGCAAAAAATGAAAATCGCTCAAGAGATTTAAAGGGGAAATTTATTTTTAAAATCCTGACTTGAAGCAAAGAGGTGGATTTTTAAAAAGCTTATCTATAAAGAATCAGTTCAAATTTAAATTCTATCTTGGAACTCTTTCATGCATTCCAGCTTTAAAGTTTATCTTTTGACAGGGACTTTCTGCAAAGGTAATGGGTAGCTTTGTCAATATAATCTGTCCACGTTTTTTTATTTTTTTAATGTTAAACTCCTTTCATTAAAAAAAAAAAAAAACCCAACATACGTGTGTACCAGCGAGGGTAGCAGCAAATTTAGCAAGCAAGCACTGGTTTGGACTCTCATCCAAGCTGATAGGGCAGAAAACCCCCATAAACTGTATTGATGAAGGCCAAATGTAACAACCCAACAGTGTGGCCGCTGAACTATGGCTGCAATCATCTTGTGGTATTTCTTAGCAAGGAAGGCCCTTGCATTAGTTCCATTTGGAAACACTAAAATCTGATAAACTATTTAAAATACTAAAAAAAAGAGTCACACAAGAAGTGCAGTTCTATGTCGAACAAGTGCTTCAACTGAAACAGGACTCAGGTCTTCAGTAAGTGCTCAAGGTACGTTCACATGAAGGCTGAAAGGTGGCCTTGGCAAGTTTCTACAAATTCAAACATATTCATTTAAACACTAAGTTTCTGGTTTCCTCTTGGGATACACAGTTATGAGAAATACGAAGAAAATATCACCCTCTCTTACTGGATTATTTTATCTGCTAAAAACTCTTCATTTCACTATTAATTATGGTAGCTGATAAGAAAAGACTTGAAATGTGACTGCATTACCTTAAATAGAAGAGGGAAAAAATGAAAACCTTTCGTTAACGGCACAAACCAGTAAGACGATTCATCATTCTCTAAAGAACAAACTGTCTAAATTCAATACAAGATTATTTGGGGGCAAATCCTACGGGACTTGGGGACAGATGAAAGAAACATTAGAAATTTTAATTGTTCTGATTATTAAAGTCATTAAAGCAATGAGGACATCCCTTTCCTGTTCTTTACAATATAGCAGTTAAAAGGCGCACTCCAGGGTCCCTTCCAGAGCTAAACTTTTATAAAACCATGATGTCACCTCACTCCTGAGTGTTAAGCCATTCTTACCCCTCTCCCTCCCATCCGTCACTCAGGTCACCAAAGTGAACTGAGGTGATGGGCTGCGAAGGCCATTCTGGGCGGGACAGAACACAGGCTTCAAGCAGACACATCCGGGCCAATTCCCCTTACCGGCTGCAGCGTGTTACTCAACCTTTCTGTCCTCGGTTTTCCCAAAAACAAAACAGGAACAACCGTACAGAGCAGTTGGGAGAATTAAAGAATCAAATTCTGGTTGGGCCTGGCACTTGCACGTACTCAAGTGGAGCTAGTTGCTACTATCATTTACTGTCCAGGTTAGCTCGTTCAGTACCAAGGTGAGCTCAAATGAAACAATTTCTCCATCAACAGGATTAAAATGTTGAGCATCCTTTCTAGAATGTATGGGCTTTTCATTAAAAGCAACTCTCAATTACACTTGGGTTGGTTCTCAACATTATTGATTATCAGGAAGAAAATCTGGAATTGTCATAGGCATCTCACTTATGTTGCACAGACTAGTCCTCATTCAGTGTTTTCTGTGAGAAGGCCTTTTAAGCCAAAACATTCTTAAAGAAGATACAGAACTACGTTTTTAACCAGAGGCAACTTGACAACGAGGCTGTCTCTTCCTGGGATCCAAGAGGAGGAAGCAGACGAAAGGAGGCAGAGGGTCTGAGAGGTCAAGAGAGGCTGATGAAGAATGAGGGCGTGGCAGAGCTGGAAGTCCCGCCCCGGTCAGGGGGATGGCTAAAGCCCATGCTCGCTGTGGGCCAGCACTGGGCCTGTTGATCTACAGATGGCGATGGCCTTATTCTCTGGGTGGAATTCTACTGGGTCTTTCCAGATCATTGTCCAATATAAAAGCATCTCCCCAAGTTTGACTAGTGGATTTTGGCTTACCTTCTATTTAAGATCATAGGTACAACTGTCCAATTCTGCTAACATAAATAGCAAGATGTTTGAATTTTTTCATAATGATCCTCCTTCTAAAAAACACTTAAAACACCAAGAGGAAATTTGAACTAGAGTAATGTTGTACACTCACTTAAACCCCAAAGATCCATCGCTTAAAATTAAGTCATACAATCCATACACTGACATAAACAGAAACAAAATTTTAAGGACAAGTTCCAACTGTTCCAAAATATACTGTTGGGTTTATCACTGCCAAAACTATTTGGTTATGTTTGTGACGAGTCAACGTAATTTTGTAAGTTGCTAGTGCGCTTCTATTTTAAATAAGTGACAGACCAGATACCTAAAGGGGAACTAAAAGCTTGTGCACAATTTGCCATTCTTTGAATTATCACCACTAGCAGAAAAACAATTTGACCTCCTCATGGTGTGTCACTAACCCAGATGCCTTGCATACATTACTTCGCTTAGCCCATTTTTAAGCTAATGTAGAGAAGTCTGGTGGTGAGGACCACAGACTACAGCACTTGACAGCCTGGGTGGAAATGCTGGCTCCTATCCAATCACTTACTAGATGTGTGATCTTCAGCAAGTATATTAATCTCTTTAAGCCTCAGTTTCTCATCTTAAAGTGATAGTAATTATAGTATCTACCTTGGAGGGCTGTGGTAAGGAATTAAACTTATAGAAAGAGCTTAGCATGGAGTTTAGCACATAGTAATTACTCAGTGTTAACTACTACTAGTTTGCTATTTTTCGTGTTGGTATCATTATCTCTACATTAAGTATGGAATACTTAAGGATTAAAGAAGCTAAAAAACTTGTCCTGGATCTCACTCCATATTTGCTGAATTCCAAAGCCCAAAGCTCCTTCTTCCTACCTTGCAAATTCCTGTGTAATTAATAACATCTTTATTGGTTCTTGATATTGATAAATGTAGATTAAAGTTGGTAAAAACTTTATAAGCAGGTGAAATAAATATAGGAATTGATTTTTAAAAATTAAACAAATGCTCCTCCTCGTTGAGCTACTCCTGAGAGGTAACAGGATGACAAGAAGGGAGACTGAATTGTGGCCTTCATCTTTTGACCGAGGACATTTTCTTGGGGCAGCTTAGATACGCATCATTTTTATGGCTCCCGTTGCCTTTCTTCTGTGGATATGTAAGAACCTTCTTGACTGTGTGCAACCCCATTCTGGAGATATTTTCACTTACTCATATGGTTTGATACCGGGGGGGTTTAAGTGCGGTTGACCGAGAGAAGTCTCGATATTTATGCTAATGTCCCAATTTCTGCTCCTGTCATTGGCATGTCCACAGTTGTACTAATCTTCATCCCTCCGTATTTGTATAAAGGGCAAAAATGTAAAAGAAAGCCAAGGAAGTAGCGATACTTTTTAAAATTGTGAACAGCTGGCTCAGCCAAACCAACACAGGGCAGCTGGCATGCTCTAGTGAAGGGGTAAACTCTAGGTTTCCACATTTTATACCTGCTGATTCAAAGTGAACCATCATCTCCATTCATTGACATATACATCTGTGTCTGATATGGTACCAGGCACATCCAGGATGTTATCTCATTTAGTCCTCATATAAATCATGCGCCTGTTTCACAACAGGCAGGATTTGAACTCAGGTCTGACTCTACAGACAATACTATTTATTATTTGTAAAGGTCTTATAAAATAGCTGACTCTTATCAAAACTGATACAAGGACTTGCATCCTTCTGTCAGGTGAAATCTGTGCTTCTAGTAACAGTAGCTAAGCCTCTGTCTCCCAACAAGGTAGTCTGAGGAGCTTTTCCTTCCCAAGTCAGGTAGATGCTGAAGAAAGGCGTGGGCCACGGTTACAGATCTCATGCAATGGGCCTCACTTAAGTTCATAATGATGCTGAAACAACTCCTCTGTCGTTCCCAAGTGGAGCTGGTGATGACAGCCACAGTTCCCTGCTGATGTGGAAAAACTACTGGCTATGACTTTTTGGCTAAACTCAAACAAAGAGGATGGCTTCTTGAGGATAGAGAAAGGAATCCCAAGGGACTCTAGGAATGGCACCATGAAGAGACACCATGAAGAGACACTTTTATAGAAAGCTTAAAGGACATTTCACATCAACCAGTCAACTGCTGTAATTCAAAGAACCATGGACCAAAAAGCAAAGCCATGCAGCAGAGGCCACGCCCTGTGCCCAAGACTCCCATGCCTACCAAACTGCAAGGTCTGTATCCATTTCTATGCTATACCCTATGACACAGTAAACATTTCTGCCATGTGGAATGAAGTCCACCAACAAGGCAGCCAGATCAGCCTAGACACTAGGCAATGCATCCTCATCTTACCAGAGCAGAACTGGAGATGCTACTCAAAGTTCTGAAGCAGCCACCAAGATGGCTCATCAAATAGAAAACTGAGTCAGAAGTCCTTCCACGGGTCTTGCTAGCCTCTTAAAATAGAACTGCGGTTTTGCATGCTCTTAGAAAAATGGATGCTAGCCAGGTGCAATGGCTCACACCTGTAATCCCAGCACTTTGGGAGGCCGAGGAGGAAGGATAGCTTGAGCCCAGGAGTTCGAGACCAACCTGGGCAACCTAGTGAGACCTCATCTCTATTTCAAAAAAAGAAAAACGAACGCTGTCTCTTTCAGGTATCATTTCAGGTATACTTGGGTACAGCATACTATGTAGTAGACTTGGTAGTTAACAAAATATTATGCATGGTTTAAGATCACAGATCTTTAAAAACTGCCAGAGATTAGTGTGGTTAACAGGGAGTTTATAGTCTGCGACTAGATTCCTCTTAGGCTAGGAATTTTTAGCATCTTCTAGTGTATAGAGGGCTTGATGACAAGCTTATGGGTTTTAGAATGAAAATTAAACTTCATAACCTCATTACAAGCCTATTTCTGTTTCAGTGATGGGCGACTTACACCCGAAATGCAGAGGTAACTGTTGGCTCTGTTTACCTGTCCTTTTCACCAGGACTGTGCTCAGTCAGTGCTGACAACGAGAAATGGCTTACTTTTTCGTGCTTGTGCTTCTCCTTCTCTTTTTCCCTCTTCTCTCGCTCTCTTTTCTCTCTCTCCCTTTCCTTCTCTTTCTTCTCCTTTTCCTTCTCTCTCTCTTTCTTCTTCTTCTTCTCCTTCTTGTCTTTCTTCCTCTCCTTCTCCTTAGGTTTCTCTTTCTCCTCAAACAGCTTTTCCGGAAGCATCGGTGACAAGGCAGGCAGCACGGCTGGGACCCTCATAGCTGCGGCGGGGCTGAACAGGGGCAGGGCCATTTCCTTCGGGGGCAGCACCAGAGGGGCCGGGGGTGCTTTCGTCTTCTCTTCCCTCCCTTTATCTTTCACTTTGTCTTTTTCTCTCTTCTCTTTGTCTTTTTTGCCCTTTTCTCTATCTTTTTTCTTATCTTTATGCTTCTCTTTCTCCTTCCTCGCAATTCCATCTTTCAATTTCACTTTGGGGTCCACATCTTCAAATTCTTTTATTTTAAATTTATAGGGATCTGAATCTTCGTCTTTAAGAAGCTCCTTCCATGGATACTTCGTTTCCTTGCCAGCTTCCTTTTCTTTCTCTTTCACTTTATCCTTCTCTTTACTTTTCTCCTTGCTTTTGTCCTTGTCCCTCTCCCTATCCCTCTGCTTTTCTTTCTTTCTCATTTTAGTCTTCAGCTCCTTTTTCAACTTCTTCTTCACCTCCACGGATGTCGGCAGCTTGGCTTTCTCCTCATACACTTTGTGGAGGGGCTCGGGAGTAGGGGGAGACACTGACGGGGAAGAGATGTAGGGAAAGTTGGGAGGCATACTGGAAGGCATCCCCATTTTTGCTTTACGCACCACCTCATCAATCGAGGCATCCATCGTCCATGAGTTATCAGAACTGGAGGTTCCGCCCGAAAGAGGCAGCGGAGTGGATCCTGACTTGGTGAAACTGGTTGAAGAAGTGGAAGCTTTGGGAGTGGTACACTCCGAACCTGAAATTCTCTTGGGGCTGGTAAAAATGTCTCCTTCAGACTCTGATCCGGAAGAAAATTCAAAAGGGTCTGGCTCTCGCTCCGCACAGGCTCGTGCAATCACAGCATCGATGGAGTCCTCGATCGTTTTGTCTGTCACCACAGCCTTTCTCGGCTGGTTCTCACTGTTCAGTTTCCCAGCGTCCGGAGGCGTTTGTGTCTGTTTCACCTGTAGAGTCTCTTTACTAATTTTTTCACATAGTGTAGCTGAAGGAGTCCTATTTGGTGTATCGGGTCTGACGGGTGCTTGGGGAATATGAGTCATAATCTTGGGGCTCTTGGGGCTTTTGGGGCTCTTAGAACGTCCAGGTGACTTCTTTTCTTTGGATACAGTTTTTGGTGACCGGATAGGACTTCCGGCCATTGCTGGTGACTGGGTAGTTTTAGGTGACTTAGTCTTCTGTCCTGGAGAGCCAGTTTTAGTCTTTGCTTTAGGTGTAAATGACTTTGCCTCCGATGGTTTTGCAGTTGGCATCTGGGATTTTGCAACTGGAGCCAACATTGGTGGCTCTGGCGACGGAGGAGCCAGGTCTGTGCTGTCCTGTACGTGGACTGGAGACAGCATCGGTGGGATCTTTTGTGCATTTATTGAGCTGAGCGGTTCCCGAGCTTCCAATACAACTACATCCAGGGTGTCTCCCTTAGTGCTAAGTAGCCGTGGCCGCTTCATGGCCGGCATTTCTTCAGCTTCAGGACTGTCCAGTGGTCTCTTACCCAGGAAGTTCTCATCATTAATGATTTCTTCCTCCTCCATTTCATCGTCTTCTTCCAAGGGAACCTGCATGGCTTCTGCTGACGTGCCCCCATCAGTGGGCACTTGCTCTTCTTCCTCCTCTGGCAAAGGAAGAAAAAAGAAATATTACTGCAATGCAACAAAACCCAATGAATAAAAATGAGGCTTCAAATATGACTTCTAGGAAAGTGTTTAGAAAGTCAAACAGTAAGTTTTTAAGGCTCTTCCGAACGTGCGTGTCGTCATTCTTTCAAGAGTAGCAGTCAGTGATGGCAGATACACAAACCTATTGCTCTTTCAAGCGGTCCGGCCCTAACTTCGGGATCTGGAGTTTGCTAAATATTTCTAGTTTGTCTTCTCCTGTTTCTGGAATTAATTTTCCTAACCTGAGCAGCTGCTGCCTTTCTCTTTCCATCTCCCTCTCATGAACACACACTCACACACACACATCCCCCCTAAAAATCAGAGATGGGTTATTATATAACTACTCCTCTTAGAAATGACAGAAAGGCATTGTTTTATAAAGGACTTTTATAACAAATTTTAGTTCTCTGGGACTACTTATGTCTTCGATTCTGCTTGCTTGACGTGAGCCACTTGGAGAAGCAGTGTGGTACAACAGAATACACTAGGTTTGGGCACTGGAAAAACGGCGTATGGGCAAGAGTTCTGGCGCTCCAAGCAGTAGGCTTTAGGGCATCTCTTCGCCTCTTTGAGCCTGCTTCCTGTCCCTTCAAAAGGAGTAGCTGTTACTTGCCCCCTGTACACTTGGCTCAGTTGTTGTGGATCAAATTATTTCTTTCTACATATATTAACTAAGCATGTACTGTCAATGGTAAAGGCTAAAGAAGCTTCTGGAATAAATCAGAAACAAATCATAACCTCAAATAGCTTCCTGTTTGGCAGAGAAATAACAGATGTATCTAACCCATAAAAAGTGATCAGCATCATCAACAGAGAAAGTGCTATCACAGGTCAGAGGAAAAACAACTCACTGCAAGGTCAAGCATGTGCGGGAGACTGGAGTGATTATGCGGTACATGGGATACTTGGAGACTGGGAGAGGTGACATCCAGGCTGGAGGCGGAACACAGGAAGTGGATAAGAACCAGGAGACAATTTAACTTGTCTGGAAAGTAGGGTGCATGATGGGGAGCAGTAGAAAGTTCAGGAAAGTTGCATCCAGATCCGAGAACTTTTGAATCCCAGGAAAAAGAACATGATCTTTATTCGGTTGGTAGTTTGGACCTAGTGAAGGCTTTTAGACAACAGAGCAAAATGACGGGGTATTTGCTGGGAAAAGCACACTGGCAGGAAAATAAATGATGGATGGGATGGCAGGTAACAGACACCAAGGAGAGGGGACAAGTTGGGGTTATGAGATGCTGTAGGTCAGAGGCAATAAGCATCTGAATGAGACCAGCGGTAACGGACAGGAAGCAATGGTGATACACGATCTTCTGAAGTAGAGTGGAATCTGATAAATGACAAGGCATAAGAGTTGAGGAAGGACACAAGCACACTTACGAGGCATTGGGCTCTGGTGAGTGAGAAATGTAGTGATTGACAGAAACAGGAAACAAGGAAACAGAAAAGGATGGTGATGATTAGCTCAATCCCTGGACACTGAATTCGATAAACATTGAGTCAGCAATGCCCACTAGGCAGCTGAAACTATAATACTGAAGATCAGAACACTGGACAAGGCGTGTGGGAGAAAGATCTTTGTTCCGACAACTGAACTCACAATAATGAATGATCCAGTCAAGGGAGGAGTAAGAGTCAGCAGACTCATATACTCTGAGGAATACCTACATATCAGGAGAAGAGGGAGAACAACTGAAGACATCCGTGGGGACCAGATGTCCAAGAGATCAAGGGGTGCAGGAGTTTTAAGGAGGAAATCTAGCGAACGAAGTCAGATGCTCAAGAGGCCAGCAGGAGTGAGGCTAACAGCACAAGTCACGCCATGAAAGCAGGAAGGGAGAAAAGATGGGAGGAGCCAGGTGGTGTGAGCGGAAGCATTCTGTGAACTCTGAAGAGCCACACCACACTGACACGTGGCTATTGCTGCTGTACTTGATAACGATGCCATCATCCACCAGGCCCCAAGTCAGGAACAGGGGTCGCTCTAGATTCGTTCCCCTCTTCTGCTCCAGACCTGAATTGTAAGCACCCGTTTCCAACCGATTCCTTTAATTAGGCTTCCCCACTGCCGCCGTCTTGTCCACTCCAGTCCCCAGCCCCTCTTCTCTGTACGACTCCAGCAACCTTCTAACTAGTCTCTGTCCCTGGAGGCAGCTTCCTCAAAACCGTCTTTCACATGGTCTCACTGTAACTTTATGAACATGCAAATCTGAGTATGGTTCCCATTTCAAAAAACTTCTCCTGACTCCTTCAGAGGTTGTCCTCAAAAGGCGTCCTGTGGAGACCACGGGTTTTGTGGAACCTCTTCTGCAACAGACAGGGCCTCCTATTCTCTACTGAACAACCTTCCTAGGGTCATCTGTTTTACACGCAGGGCTTCTATGAAAGTTTCTGCTGTGAGGCTAAAACACGTCTGAAAATCACTACTCTGAAATATAAACGTCCATGTTTCCGAGCAGGACTGACACAGTGCTCTGGGGTCCAGTCGGGCGAGTGACCCAGGGAGCCTGAGTGCTCTGCTCATCTGGCCATGCTCACTTATTTGTAGCTCCCAAATGTGCAGTGCAGTGTCACACTCTGTGTCTCTGCAGCACAGGCAACTCCCTGTGCCTGGAGTTCCTGGATCCAGCTTGGTTCTGAGGTGTGAGTCCCTGAGGAAGGCCTTGGGGAGACCCTGGGAGACGAGGGAAATTGCTCTAAAAGAAGCAGTCCCTAGAAAGAGGCTCCCCAGGAGGGTAGTTCCCTGTCCTCCACATGGAAGTCCTGTTTTATAGTTAGAACTCGAAATTTTCTTGACAGTACTTTTGAAATTGTTACTTTACTAGTGTGCAATCTATCAGATTGGAACTGGCAAGAGGGCTACCAGATAGACATTTGAGCTGAAGGATGCCAGGCTTGGCTAGGAAAAATTGGATGGTTTCATAAAATACTTTAGAAAATATATTGGCTCATTTTGAATTTAGAGCTCCAATAACTCATAAAAGTATCAAAAACTTAATGGTGTTCGTGTCTGAGTATAAAAAAATTAGCATAAAGCAAGACTCCACAGGCTGGGGGTTATTCTGTTTTTGTCATTTTATTTGCCTTGTTTATTTTCACTTTTTGTATTCAAATTTGTATTCATCTAGAGGTGTTATATATTTTAAAGGACTAAAAATGAATTATAAAACTAAACTACTACAAGTGTCAATTTTAGTAATACTTAAATAAATCAATGTTTTAAAATAGATTTTTTTGAGAACCAACAAGAATTCTTATTTTTATTAGTTTAATTTACAATTCTTATTTACTTTTAAGTATTTTAGTAAAAAGCTTTAATTGCAGCATCAAAAGCAATGCAAATGAACAAAGAACATGGCCAGAAGAGAAAGCGTGAAACGTTTAGTGAGAACAGGAAAGAGTGTGGAGATGTTTAAAATGAGTTCTAAGACTGAAGCAGCACGATACCCATCAGCAAGTGTGAGCCACACACACAGAGGCTGCAGAAGGATGAGCACTGGGCACCTGAGGACATCACCAGCTTCGGAAGCAGGAACCTGGGCAGCATCGTCCAACACCCTAACCTGGTTCCTTCCTGGCTCCCCTGCTCGCTTCACCCCAATCCCAGCCTCCAGGTAGCTATTGGCTTGATTTTTTAATCTGCTTCCTTTACAGTTTTATCATGCTTATATGCAGCTTGCTTGCTTTTGAACTTTATAGAAGCGATCTCCTATTACAATGTTCTTTGTTTTTTGTTTTTTAACCCAACATAATGTTTCTGAGATTCCCCCAGGTTGATGCAGGCAGTTGCTGTTCATTCATTTTCTCTGCCCCATGCTTATTACTAATCCATTCTCCTGGCATGACAGTTTTCCACTTGAGTGAATATATTTTATTTTACAAATGTCACAAAATTAAAACAAATAAATACAGTTGATCTAGTTTATGCCTGCTCAGACACAGTCTTGGTTGCTGGTGATGCTTGAGGAGTTTCTGGCTTCTTATTACATGAGTACTTCTAAGTCCACATTCCAAGAGTTTGGAATAAGGGAAATGTGCGATGGCTACCAAAGGGTTTATTCTTTACTGCTGGTAAAGGTTCGTGTCAGTTTGATAAATCTGAGTGGCAGTAAGGTACTCTTGGAGTACATGTGCATAATGATCACCATTTACAAATAATCTGTAAGATATCCTACAAGTATTTTTAAATTTTCCTATACTCAACCTTGGAAACAGTTTTGTTATAAACCAGCAAAATTCGGTCAACAGAAGCTTAATATTACAAGATATCTGATCTTGATCTGTTATTACATAAAGGTGCAAAAAATAGTAAGAAAAATTATTTGAGTCACTGGTCTTTTCAACTTTAACACAAATACTGACATCGTAAAAGCCGAACTCCAAAGTCAAAAGGGTGATGCTATGATATAAAAATGTATTTCAGGACCAGTGTGACGGCTCACTCCCATAATCCTGTCACTTTGGGAGGCTAAGGCAGGAGAATTGCTTGAGGCCAGGAGTTCGAGACCAGCTTGGGCAACACAGTGAGACTCTTGTCTCTACAAAAAAAAAGAAAGAAAGATTTTAAAAAAGAAAAAAATGTATTTCAGGCAGGTTGAGATTGCTCATGCCTATAATTCCAGTGCCTTGGGAGGCTGAGGCGGGAGAATCACTTGAAGCCAGGAGTTTGAGACAAAGCTGAGCAATATAGTAAGACTCCATCTCTACAAAAAAATAAAAATAAAAAAATTAGCCGAGTGTGGTGGTGCATGCCTATTGTTCCAGCTACTTGGGAGGTTGAGGTGGGAGGACAGCTTGAGCCTAGGAGTTTGAGGCTTCAGTGAGCTATCAATCACATCACTGCACTTCAGCCTGGGTAACTCTTCTGTACATATGTGAGAAACAAATATTGAAACAAAGGTAGTTCAAGGTAAGTCAATTATTAGTTATGAGATTTTCAACAAGTTCTTCAACTTCTTAGAGCATTGGTTCCTTCACCCAGAAGATGCGGACATCGGCATCATCAACCTTGAGAACAGAGAGAGTTAACTAGAGGTAGGTATTTTTTTTTTATGTGTTCAACTTAGTGCAAAATTATGGATGTATTTTTATTTACAGTGAACTCTGTTACAGTATCTTATCTGATTGTCACATAAACCCTCAGAAGTATTTGAGGCAAGTGCTATTACCAACATTGTATTTGTAGAAAAGTATGATATTGAGAGGTTAAGTAATTTGCCCAAGGTCACACAGCAAGAGAGAAGCAATCAAGACTGGTACCAGCTTGTCTGACTCAAGCCTCATAATCTCTCTACTGTTCTTTTTTCGTGATTGTACCTCGAGTGAAAGTTATTTGTGTATTGATGTCATCTACCACTTTGGGGTATAGATCCCTTTCTCTTCCCCCATCCCTACCACCTACCAACCTAGAGGTATGTATTTTAACTTCTAAATAATAATACTAGTCAGTAACAGAGATATGCATTGGAAAGCTAACCTTATGACCCTTTTGACAAGATTGAAAAAGCAAAAAAGCAACTCTCCTTCCCATAATCTCTGCAGAAGCACATACGACACCACAAGTTCAGGGTTAGCACCTGTGGGTCACATGGATCTCAGCTCAGCATCTGCCCTGGTAACTCCAGCCCTCGTGAAGACAGTTGAAGGCTGCTGAGGAGACTTTTCAAGGACAGGGAATAAATATGTAAGGAAGAGAAGACAGGACTGGGTAAGTATTAACGCAAATGTAGCTAAAGGTGTAATAAGGAGTTATTCTCAAAACAAGTGCCGTCTTTTCTTCTTGTGCCAAAATTTGGCAAAAGTTCCTGACAGATGAGCAAGCAAAAACAAAGAATAATACATAAAATAAAGTAGGGTTAAACAGTAATATGACTTTTTGTTTTTTCTTGTGTGAGAATTACAAACCTATTTTCATATTCTTCACATAGATTTTCTAAACTGTGAGTGCTATAATTCAATCAAGGAACAACCAGTCAGTGTGGAAAGGAATTCTTCCTTGTGCTGGTGGCTTTCTCCCCAGTCATAGCAGGGGGACAATACCCACGCCGGGAGCCATTCAGTGCCAGTCCATCCCACCGTCAGAAGGAACTGCAAACACACTTAAGCACAGCAGCATATCACAATGCAGGAAAAAACAGAATGACAGATGTTTTCTAAGGTACCTTCACATTTAAACAATCAATGGTTCCAAGTCAACATCTGATTGTAAAATTATTTTTTAATTCTTTTATTTGAAATAACTTCAAACTTATAGAAAAGTTGTAATACTACAAAGATCTTTCACCAAGATTCACCAATTACTAACATTTGCCTTACATAGTATATCACGCATATAATTATTATTTACATATAATATAATGTATAATTACATAATTGTATTATAATTTTGGGAGAACTATTTGCAAACAGGTTATAGACATCACACTTCTTTACCCCAATGCATCAGTGTGTGACTGTAGAATGAATGTCAAATTCTTTCATAATCATATGAAATAAACAAAATGTGTTCATGTTAATGTCCGTATTTTAAAAACTTCACAAATGTTGGTGGGGACAGGACGCTACAAACTCTGTTCCAACCTTCCTTCGTTAATAACACAAATAAATAATCCACACTCCCTGTATTCTCCTGAGGAATAATGAGAAAAACATGCTTCTTTACGAAAATTCTTGAACAAAAACAAAACAAGGCAATAAGGTTTGAAAACACCAAAAGGATTTTGGGGAGGTTAATTCTAAGCTACTATAAATATTGACTTAGAACAAAATATCTTTTTAACTAGAATAGTAAATGCCTTTAAAGAAAGACTATAATCTAAAAAGCTCATAGACATTAGGGGAAAAAAAGGAAATTGTTTGCACATGGCATGAAAGCTTTTTATCTCATTAACTACACAGATGCATGCAACTTTAAAACTCAGTGGCATGTTCTCAAACTAAGCAGAAAATATACTTGTATTTTTAAACTTTAAAGGAACAATGAAATGCTATCTGCATATATTTAACTAAAAATTAAATATAATTAAAGCTAGAATTCTCATGATTGTTTAAAAATATACATGCAGAAACTAATTTCTACAATGATAACATGAACATTCCTATCCTATTTTCCTACTAGTCTATACATTCCACTGTTTTTATAGTAGACTCCCCTTTTATTAGCACATATGAAAGGATCACTTAAAATGCATATTTTTTCAAAAAATATCTTTCTATTTGTTTGAATATTAGGTGTATTTATTGTAACCAGTTCCTTAAAGTGACTCAATGCTACTGAAATGCGTTCATTCACGCATTCACCTACTAAGTGCACTCTGAATGCCACTATGTGAGCACTGTGTTAACTAGGAAAATAAAGCCAAATAAGACATAATTTCCTATCCTTAACCAATCACACCTGTGACCATCAGTTCAAGTGGCAGTGCAATGTAAGGCACATCAAGGATAAGAGGACAGAAATGGACACATTGACAAGACAGGGAGCTGAACTGACATTCCACCTGGGATCCATTCCCAGAGCCACAGTTCAACCTAGTACAGTCCATTCAATCTCCCAAGACCTACATTTTCTCATCAGCAAAATATAAGTATGGCCATGCGACCTGCTTCTAGACCATCTCTACACGCAGTTGCCCATGCACGCAGGATGCTCTGAAGGGCAGCATGGAGCTCTCCCTGCCCCTAACATCTCAGGGACCCACGTGCAACAGTGCTTGAAATTCTACCACTTGATTTATAGCTCTGGATAAAGGCAATATCTTTGCAATGTTGCTATCAAAATAGGTTTAAGACAGGGATGCTAACAGATGAGCTATTCTATCCTACTTTTTGAGGATGACTGGGAAATGGAACATAAGTGAAATCACTTGATGTACTGCTGAGGACTAAACGGATGTGGAACGCAGGGCATTTGGCCAGGAAGGTCAGAGCCGGGCTCAGGGAGGATACTGGGGAGGGGGGCCTGGGGCAGTCAGGAAATACTTGGTGGACAGGCACTAGGAGAGAAAGGGAGAGCGGCCACATAAAAAAACACAGTCACAATCCACTGCATCGTTTCACCTCTTACTTCTAAGTTAGGCTAAAAAAATTTAATTCCATCAACATCTCCTCATAAAACACCTTTAAATTGTCCTGTCTATCATGTAACAGAAATTAGATCCCTTAAAACACAACTCCATGTGTGTAAATGGGTATACACTCTAACAATAAACCTATTTGCTTAAAAAAATGAAATTACTAGCAAAGACAAGACAATTAGGCAGTGACAATTCATACAGTACATCCAATCAATAACACAATAAATTAATAGAGTGACAATGATGTGTTATAAATACCTATATACACACTGGCCTGTAAAAAAGCACTATTTCACTAACATTCTGCACAATAAAAAGCTAAAATGCTCTATAAGCAAGCCAACCTGAAATGACACCTAGCATTATAAATGACCTAATCTATATGTTAATACTGTTGTATCACGTAACTGCAGCAAGACTAAGATAACAATATGACTTTGGGGTTTCTATGGCTACCCCCTGGGCTAGCATGCCTGAAAGGGCTGGCTGCTGACACCACACAAGCATTCCGAGTGCTTCTTTTTGGTTATTTATGATATGATTTATGATAACGACAACATCTCCTATTTTCTCTCCTCCTCAGATACAATAAATCGCTATCGTTAATCACCTTCTCAGTTCAACGGTGATTACAATAGCATAATAGGGCCCAGCTATGGTAATATTGTGGGGTTTTTTTTACAAGAAATAAATACAAGTAGATTTCCTCAGACAACGTCAATATCTCTAATATTTTAATCATCTTCCTTTAAGTCTTCCAGAATAAATGCTGTGACAACTATGATTCCATATCCAGGATGTAAGCCCTTCGGGCAAATCAAATTTATAATCAAGCAACACAGATTCACAAATCACTACTATCAGGATTTCCTCAAACATACCACAATAGTAAGACTATGCACAGGATGCCATTTCTTTTCCAAGACAGACAATGGCATTGTTCTGTATTGGTGAAACTAATCTTACTGCTGTTCCCCCACCCCCAGAATAAGGCAAATTAGCCATTCATCTATCAGAAGGCGAAACAGTAGAGAAAGAACAAAACCCTTGCAACCATACAGACATGTATGACATGCCTCTGCCCAATACTGGCTATGTGGTCGCTTAATCTTTCAGAACTTCAACTTCCTTTTATGCCAGTTTAGGCTAACGAAAAGTATTACCTCTTTGGCTTCTGAGTAACAGTAAGGCAAGGCATGTTAAAAAAAAAAACCTAGCAAAGTGTTTAATCTGTGAGTTAGACTGCAAAAAAGAAAAGAAATTCTTCCCCTCTCTGCATCTACACCTTTTTAGTGGCCTGCCAGTTCTTCTCAGCAAGAGGCAGAGCTGACTCAAATTTGGCTGTCCATGAAACACTTTGGCCGAGGGGTGGCAGTTGGCAAATGTGACAGAAGCAGAGGCTTGAAAAGCACTTGCATGCTGGGGTTCCCCCTCCTGCTGCTTTTGGGAACCTTGAGCCCACTGCCACAGAGTGAGCCCAGGCTAGCCTGCCGGGGGACGAGAAGAGCGTGGCCTGGAGCCCCAGATATGCATCAGACATAGCAGTGAGACCACCAACCACCAGCCAGCACAAACATATGAGTGAGCCCAGCCACGCCCAGCAGAACCGCACAGCCAAGCCCACCCAAGATGCCAACTCACAGAACTAGGAGCAAGTAAAAACAGCTGCTGTTTAAACCATTAAATTTTGGGTGGCTTGCTACACAGCAGCATGCTGACTACATGTTCACATGTATATAAACAGTTACTTCTTGTTATCTGCAGTAGTTTTGTTCTATAAAATCACCGTGAACACTGCATTAGCAAATATCAAACCATTGCTCCTAAGGGAAATTCAGGGCTAGGTGCCTGTGAGCCTCTGGTCACATTTTCCTCAACTGATCAACACATACATTGTTTTATGAGTGTTTCTGTTTAAAGACACCTTATTTAAGATTATGCTACTGAGTCATTAACACTGAATGAATCAGCACTCTACCTCATGCCTGAAAGAAGCTTATGAAACATGGACTTTCTCAGTCAGGCACATCACAGCTTCCTGCACTTAGGTGGTCCAAAAAAGAATGGACTAGATAGGACTGTAGTACTATATTTGGGGGCCATTTTAAACACAAAGTCACATACAAAAAAGCATAAAATGCAAAAAAGAAAAAAAAGGCACTAAATTGACCACAAAAATGACACTTCTTTACTGTTTGAGAGCTGAAGCAAGAAGGCAAAGCACCGCATTATTCAACCTTCAACCTCAGCTGGGAACACGCCTGTCCTGTGACTCAGTTTTTGTCACTCTGCACATGTCCTCAAGCAACCGTGAGGGGGCTGTGAGTGCCGACTCTGGGTGGCTACAGATATATTTTAGCGAGCAGGTGAAATCAGAATCTGCATAATAAGGATGGACTGTATGTAATTACATGGATAGACCTGTATACCCACCAAGGTCCAGTACTTTTAAAAACTGCTGAATAGCCGGGCTCGGTGGCTCAGACTGTAATCCCGCGCCTTTGGGAGGCTGAGGTGAGTGGATTGCCTGAGCCCGCGGGTTCGAGACCCGCCTGGGCAGCGAGACCTCATCTCTACAATAAATCAAAAATCAGCCGGGCGTGGTAGCACGTGCCTGTAATTCCAGCTACTCGGAAGGCTGAGGCGGAAGGATCGCCGGAGCCCAGCAGGTCGAGGCTGCGGTGGCCGGGAGCGGCCACTGCACTCCAGTCTGAGCGACAGAGTGAGACTCCAACTCAAAAAAAAAAAAAAAAACTGCTGATTTAAAATAAAAAGTTGTATTTGAAAGTAATTCCAGTTCTCAGAAGCATTTCATGGAAAGAATAAGTTTTATGCACTATGACACTGTGACTATATCTGGCAAGACATTTTTCCAATTCCAAATTGGAGCATGCTTTAGTTTAATACAAAGAACTAGCCTCATGCAGAACATTCTGCTCAAGCCACATGATCACTCTTTGATTTTCTGGAAAACGTGCTGAGGTCTTTTCCTCTACAGGGTCTTCTCGCCCCCTACGTTCGGCTCTACTCCCCAGAACACTCTTCCTTTGCTTTCCGTGTGTGCCTCTCTCTCACCTGCTAAGTCTCAAGCTTAGTCCCCTCTTCTCAAAGAAGTTTTTTCTGGTCATTATACAGCCCCAAATAAGGAGTAACAGTTTATAACCATCTGACTGCTATGCGTTTCTCATCTGTTTCCCCAGTGAAGCCTCACTGACACAGGGACCACGTTGACCTTTAGCGATTCCAAAACCATCACAGGCTGTACTTTTTCAGCCATGCTACCACTAGAAAAATAAGAACAACCGTCTCACCATGTTTCATTGACTCTAAGTTGTTAACACGTGAAAAAATGTGCATCCCTGAAATTGGGACATCTCTTAGAATCAATAGTATCTTCTTATCTTTATTGGACAGGTGACAGGGGTGATGTAGCAGTCTCTGCCTTCCAATGGGTGAACCTGACTGCTATTCTTGGCAGAACGACTGGACACTGCAACCCTTTGATGTTTTGTTTATTTAATTTTTTTTTTTTTTACCAACAAGAATGAGCTTGGCTTTTCTTTTTTCTCCCCCCCGAGCAGGGTCTTGCTTTGCTGCCCAGGCTGGCCTTGAACTCCTGGACTCAAATGATTCTCCCACCTGGGCCTCCTGAGAAGCTGGAACTGGTGCCACCCATGCCTGGTTACCTTTTAATGTTTCAGTCAACAAACCATTTAAGAAATTTGGAGTATTTTTTCTACACAGTTAACAAAAACACATTTTATATAAGAAATCACTGTTTCATAGTCTAATTGGCAATGTTTTTTTTTTCCTTGGTGATACATAAAAGACCTTACAAGTGTACCTTACAGCTGATGATGTCTTAGGATCAATGAAGTATGACAGTTGCTCCAAACTGCTAGTAAATTTTTAGTGTGCCTCTTCCATGTAATACAGAGAAGTTGTTTTAGTGATTAAAGCAGCACGCAAGCGGACATCCTTAAAACACAAGGTCAAAGAGCGAGGATGTACAAACTGCAGTTCAAGGGGCTGGCTGAGATAAGCGGGCACCTGGTTGTTGGTAGCCTGAGTTCACCATTGTCTTTCCCTCTGTGTGCCCACATATATAAGACACCCATATATCAGTTAGTAGGACTTTGTACTAGGCTGACTTGCCACGTGACCTCTGGGTTTGGAGACAGGTGAGGAAGGATACTTGGTTATTAAGGAGGCATTTCATTGCAGTGGAAACACCAACGGACAAGGCACCCCTGGTCTACAGAACCATCCCCTTCCTATTTCCCTGAGATGGTAAGCACAAGACTCTTCATCTAGTGTGCGTGCGCGCGTGCACGTGCGCGCGCGCGCGCACACACACACACACAAATGTTGACCCTTCTTACTTCACAGGATTGCCATGAGCAGTTGATAAAACATAATGGAAATCATCCTGACAAGTGTTGACATGAGGGCCCAGCAGGGGCAGCCATGGCACTCGCTGTTCCCACCCTGCACCCACCCACTCCACTGGAGAGCGGTTCCCACACTTGCCTTTTGTCCTCCTTCCCCCAACTATGCATGTATAATCCTAGAGATGTTAACAAAACCCTTTAAAAAGGAACGCTCAATATAATGGCAAAATAACTGCTAGGAAACAAGATCAGAAAGAGAAACGGATTTGGGGTGCCTCTAGTTGGAATTGGTAAGAGAAGCACTGGCTCAGCACCAAGTGATCAACTTGACAGAGGAAAGAAAGCTCAGTATGGAAGTGTTCGATGTGCAGGTATCTGTCCTTGTCTCGTTCCAGCAGCTCCAAAGAGCTTTACATTTAGGAGACAGCCTGTGGAACCTGCTGCAGTCTCCCAAGGCTGGTGGCTTAAAACAAATAAACAACACATATGCAAGCCACAAAACAAGCAATTCACGACTTTAAAATTACTCTGAATGCGACACGATCATGATGAGCCTGCTCCTGGCACGGTGAGTGGTGGGGAAGGCAGCGCAGCGGCCAGTCCCTCTACGAGTAACAGACCGCGGCCATGTCTGCCACCTGTAGATGAAACACTTCTAAAATCAGATTCGAAAGGGACTGCATTTAACAACAAGACCACCTGAGACACAACTGGCACTTTTCTTCGGCAACAGGCAAGACAGGAAGTTTCGAGGTCTCCAGATGGAAGGGGGAAGGCTGGTTACTGTCTGGATGCCTGTGACCTTCCTTAGTCTTGGCTAAGAGAAGCCTCAGCGTGGCCACGGTCTACCTGGCCAGGCCACGCGATGCAAAGGCTGGAGCTGACGCCAACTCCAAAGCACAAGTAGGCGTGCTTCCCTGCTCCCATGCCATTCTAGGCCTGCCCCACCTTCCCCCTCGGTTCCTCCCTCAAGCCCAGGCCCTTGGTGCTCCCAGGCTTGCCAGGATCAGCCCACCCCTAGCAAGGCCCAGCGCTCTTCCTTCAGGTCTGCCTAGGCTGCTTCCCTTGCTTTACTCCGCCCTCTCTCATCACCGCAGAAGTGTCTCTGGTCTCTGCTGCATCTATCTTTCAGTGGTTCCCTCCTGTGTTTTAAATTGTACTCCCCACACCTAACACTCCAGCAAGTCTGCTGAGCTGTTTTTCTTTCTCCCACTAAACACATGAGGACAGGCACCAGGCCTTCCAGACTGTATTCCCAGTGTCCAGAGGAGTACCTAGCCCCGCAGGGCCTTATACCTGCCGAAGGAAGAGCTTTACCACCATGCTTCTGGACTGTGGTGGCAGCAGGAGGGGCCGTGCCACAGGCAGGTGTTCTGCAGAATACACAGAGAGAGAAGAGCACAAGACCAAGGGCAGAATTCCAGGACAGGCCAAAACTTCAAGTGGTGACAGAAGAGGGACCAGTAAGTTGGTAAAAACAAAACAAAAAACCCAGAAGAGATTAAAACAAAAACAGAAGATAAAGTATAAGCACGTATAAGAAAGAAGAGTTGCAACAAATAGGGAATATTCAATTGTGTCACTAATAGAAATCATCAAATATGCCAAAAAGGTACAATTATGATTCATAAGAAGTGCTATGAAATATACAAACAGGACAAAGGAATAGAAAACATCAACTGGGAAGGAGGTGGTGAGGTAGAATGCCACCTTCTTGACTACAATGAACAACTATAATGAACATTAATTAAACTGAGGTTGGAATAACCAGAACAGCTAGTCAGAGACAGCCTGGGGGAATGAATTCTAGACACAGGGAACAGCACACAGAGCAGCAACGTGATGTCAGGAGTTTGCGTGTCCGAGGGATGAGTAGTGGGTGAGAACGGAGGACATGAGGGCTTGGGCAGGTACACAGGCCTTCGAGAACCATGGCAAAGGGTTTGGAGTTCATTTGGAAGGTAACAGAAAGTCACTGGTAGTTTTAAAATAGTCTGATCTAGTTTTGAAAAAGGTGATTCTAGCAGTTGTGTAGAGAATACTAACGAGGCTGCTGGTGACCTAAGGGCAGCTTCAGCCCATGGTGGAGGCCAAAGCAGGAAGCAGCAGGATAAGGTATGTCTCACACTTGGTAAAGGCAGTCTCGTCCGTCCGTCCGTCCATCCGTCCATCTGCCTGTCCATCCATCCATCCATTCAACAAACATTTGCTAAGATCTACGTATGGCAGGCAACACAGAGGTTAGTAAACAAAAGCAAGGTTTCTCTACTCATGGATTTTACCAGAAGGATGGGCAGGAACAATACATATGTACGAGAACAACTCAGTGTGCACAGTGATCCAACAAAATAGGATCATGTGTATGGGGAGGTAAGGGCTCTCTGAGACAGAAAAGTCACCAAGGAAATGCCATTTCAGCCGAGGCCAGATTCACAGGAAAGACACAGTCCTGTGACGACGTCGTGAACAAGCATTTGGGGGAAAGAGGCAGCAAGGCAGAGCCCTGCCGTGAAGCCCGCTGGAACAGGCAGTGTACAGCAGGGCCCGGCCTCCCCGGGGCATGCAGAGTGTCTGAGGGCACTGGGAACTCACTGCCAGGTCATCGGAGAGACTTGATGGGGAGAAAGCAGGTAGAGAGGGCTGAGGAAAGGACTTGAAGGCCACCATGCAGATAAACAGCATAAACTATTAGATCAGACAAACAGAAGAACCAGAAGATAACAGTTTTTTCATTTCACTAACAGGAAAAAAAGTCACAGCAATGGGAAGCTTAAGAGGGCTGGTCAGATTTAAAACACCCATGCTCCACCAGAACAACACATAAAGAACTCGCTAAGCAAGAACAAGCTACATCACTGCCCAAACGCTCTCAGGCAGGAAACCGACTTCACTACAAGAACTCCCATATGGTCCTCTCATGCCACAGATGCCAGAGGCCAGCACACTTAGGAATGTGCTGAGAAAGGCCGTTCATTTTTGGGATAGAGTCTCATTCCATTTTATACAGTCTGCTACCATAAAAATGGAAACAAGGTAAGAAATTACAACTACATTTATGCTATCTGATGCTATGTTTTCATATTGCACCAATTCCTAGGCTCACAGTAATAAGTACATACCTTCAGCCAAACCTTTATTCTAATGTAAGATTATCCTAGTGCTCTAAATGACCTTGACAAAATTCTGGAAAAAACATCGCAAGACCTGGGGCTCTGAAGCTATTTTAGAATTAACTCTGAATAATTGTCCCACAATATGAGTGTCTTGATTAATTGCTTAAGATAAGGTCTCCTCTCCTCATGGCCTCCAGTGGCTCCCTCTAGTTCCCATAATCACTTTTGTCTCATTCTTCTAAACCCTGGAAGGCTCAGAGAAAAATCAGAGATATACCAATTCCATTACTTGAGGATTAGCTAGGAGATAACCCTTTGTATTCCATTACTGACCATTATTTGAGTAATTATTCAATAACTACGGTGCATTTGAAAGATGCACTAATTGTTTTCTGAGGCTCACTCCTGCTTTATATCAGCAAAAGTCTACATGTTATGGCCTTTAACACTGTAAATTTCCATCTGGGTCACATGAGAAAAATGAGGAGCAACTTTTACTGCATTTCATTTTGCATCCATTTTTCTAAAAAAAAAGTAAAAGCAAAAACAAGAATAATTAGTCTATTGAAGGTCTTACTGACTAACTAGAAAATTAGGACTCTATTTTTGACCAGATTTATGTCTTACAAGAGTCAAATTTCTGCATAACTTAGACAGAAAATTGGCAGGGGATGGTTGCTCCATCTAATTTCAGCAAAATTAGTATTCAGCCACCTGAGTTTTTGGCAGTATTCCAGTATGTTTATCCAAGGCAATAAGTAGATAGAAAATAACATTGACAATCATGCCGAAACAAGTTAGTGTTTCTCTCTACCTCTACCATCTCCCCCCAACACACACACACACACACACACACACACACATTTTAAAAAATAAGTGAATAATTTCAAAAGTACATTTCATGAATAAACTCATGGTTTTGCATTCTTCCTCTTACGCATATCAATGGCAGGAAGAACAAGAAAATCCATCCCCCTTTCCAAGTACAAAGAACCCTATTATAATAAGCAGACTCAAACTTGGTTTAGCGGGGGTAATGAGTTTTTAGGTTTTTAGGAATTGCTCAGTCTTCTAATAGCAAATCAGTTATATCAATTCTTTTTTCTCCATCTTATTTATTTTTTAGAGACGGGCCTTTCTCTGTCACCAGACTGGACTGCAGGGGCACAATCACAGCTCACTGCAGATTCGAACTTCTGAGCTCCAGCGATCCTTCTGCCTTGGCCTCCCAGAGTGCTGAGAATATAGGCATGAGCCACCGTGCTGGCCTGTGTCAATTCTTGACAATCTGTGCTAATGGATGGAAATGATAGTGACAATAATTCCGACTTCATCAGTAACTGCTTTGGAATGCATCCTAATAAAAAACTGAACATCCAAGTAACTAATTTCTGCTGACCTCTCGCTCCTCCTCAAACTGTTTAGTAAGCACAGGAAAGAGCCAAGAGGCACAATTGCGCATTGAATGTGTACCAGGCACCTACTACCTGCACGCCTCGAGCTCTGAGGAAATTGAGAAGCATTTACTCTGCAAGCCCATCTTAACTTGGTGACTAGCAGTGTCCAAGCTCGGTGGCTCCTAGCCGCTCCTGGCAGCTAGCCTGGCCCTGGCAAGGATGACGCAGCACAGCGCAGGAGCGGGGCTTGTGCTCAACAAATGTATGTTGTGCCTCTGCTGGGTGCTGAGAAGGCAAATGTGAATAAGTCCTTCAAAATGTTTACCCAGAAAACTTACAAACGAGGAAACATCATCTAAAGGAATAAGGAGCAAGCAGAATGTGACGTGGAGGACCAAGATAGGGAAGACGAAGGCGACACTCGACTGCAGGGTCGCCCCAAAGGCAGTGCTGGAGGCCGAGTGGAGCTCTCAGAGCCTCGGGGTCACAGGGAGTCACAGAAGGGCACTCATTTGATTTCAGCAGGCTCGCAATAGCTGCTGGGCTGAGGACAGACTTTGGGAAGCAAACAAACATGATGCAGACTCGCTGAAAGGCAAGCAGCAGCTCAGGAGCGACAGCCGTGGACCAGCCGGTGGAGGCTGTGATGGAGGGTCAAGTTCCCCTGGGGAGCAGAAGATCCAGTCAGCCTAAGCCTTGAACAGGGCCTGAAATGGGATTTGCATGCGTGTGTGTGTGCGCACGTGTGTGTGCGCGTGTGTGTCCTATAAAATGTTTCAAACATTTGAAATTAGCTTCCAAGATTTAAGAGCCCAGAAACTACAAAAAATTAAAACAAAACAAAACAAAAAAGCCCGCCTTACTAAAACATGAGAATCCACATTCCTGTGCTCCCTCCCAAGATGGGGCACACGTACCTCAGGGCCACCACAGGCCCCCACTCCTCCTGGGATCTGCATCTGCAACCCCTGCAGGAGAGTGGGGATGACCCTCCCCAGGTTGTCCTCAGCTAGCAATGACCTAGGGCTCGGCTGGATGCCCTCAAGTGCTCTCTGGGACCCAGCAGTTTTGCTCTTAGAAAAGCAAAGCTTATGGTTTTATAGGCCATCAGTAAGAACATCTTACAGTACTGCTATCTATAGGAAGCAAAAGATACAAATATGGAAGTGCATTTTTAAATGTTTGGGCTGAAAAAAAGTATCCTATTTTTCACCTGGGACAAAAAAAAAAGAAAGAAAGAAAAAAACCCTGAACTACCAGCAGTAAGTCCTACAAATATGCCAGTGAAATTTAATTAAAGCAGATGAGTTAAAAATATATTTGGTGAAATGTTTATTTACCTCGAGTATCTTTTCGGACGAGCAGTATTTCTATGCTCCATCTATATGGGAAGCCCCCTGAAAGCTACAAAAGGCAATTTGTGCATCGTCACGGATGACTGCTAGGTTGACTCTCCTTCTCCCTGACTCTCGCCAAAAGATTTCTTCCAAATCAGAATTATAAGAACATAACTAATAGAACATTATAGAACTTAATAAAAATGTCAACCTGTCACCTACTGAAATACAACTGAAGTGGAGCTACACGATACAACCCTACTTGTGCAGCAAAAAAAAAGACCCTCAAACAATTATTCCCGACTCTTTGAAGCTTTGAAGCTATACTAAATCTGACACCTTGAGGGGTGGGGGGCAATGACAAGAAGTAATTAGACCCATTAAAAACATGTTCCCAGGTGGAGTTTTACTTTCTTTGAGAAAGTGGGTGCTCAGAGCCAGATTCGACACTGGGGTGCCTCCCCCGTGTCACTTACACATGTGCTCAGTGTTTCTCCATCACCAAACATCCTTGAGTGTGAATGCCCAGCTGCCGCGGCCGACCACTTTCCCTTAACGCTGCTCAAGTTAACACTTCCTAGAGTCTCCTGATTTCTCGAGAACTGACTGTTTCCCAGACCTCATGGAAACAGCCAGCGGGAAAGGTACTTCGCAGCCCCGAGACCGTCTGTGTAGACGCCCAGGATGTTCAGAACACAGTGAGGCGATGGTGCTGGAAAACAGGGCAGCAGCTCTTCATCTTCTGTCAGGTGGCTCCAAAGAGCACAGTCACCTACCTCGACTATTCCACTCCATGGCCCACTCACTCCTACAGTCTTCCCTCTCTGACCTGCCCCAGCTGTTCACCAGAATCACTTTTCCCACAGGCCACATGTCTCACACGTCTAATTATAAATCATCCTACCCTACTGGCCTTGACCTAGCAACAACTGCTGACCACTTTCTTGAAGCTTTTCCATTATATCATTTAACGTTTAATTCAACAAATATTTACTGTATGCCTATTCACTGCCAAGCAAGAAGGAAGTACTGGACAGAGGAGACATCCACCTGTCATGATTCTGTCTAGCAGAAGAAACACAGTCAACCTGCTTGCTGAATTAATCCTCCTTAGAGGTGCTCTCCCGATGGAGCCCTCTCAGCGACTCCACCTGCCTGATGAGCTAAGGACGGGCCTCTCACCCTCAACTTGACACTTGCGGATCTCAACGCCATGGTCATCACATGACTGTCACTCCTCTCCTCCCAATTCCTACTCCTTCCCGCAGCATTGGGCCACATGCTGTCCATCTCAGTGATTCTGTTTATATCGTTTCTTGACTGGATTGCAATGTTTTCTCCCCAAACCTGCTTACTGAAATCTGATCTGCTTTATGAGAACTGTCTCCAAGAATAATTCCCTTCATGAAACCCTGCTCCCAATCGGATCGAGCGATCCATTCCCCAATTCCCCACAGCAGTTTCTAACTTTAGGAGAACACTGTGCTTTTCATGTTTTGTACACAGTTGTTTATCTCAGTTATCCAGGATTAGCAAACTGAAAGTTCATCAAAGGCAAGGGCTGTGTCTTCAATCATTTTTTTCTTAACTTTTAAATTTTAATCTATAAATATTCATAGGATAGTTATTATATGCATGGCATCATGCTAAAAACATAGTGGGTACGCAAATATCTATTAGATTTAATTGAATTTAGATCAAATAATCTGGTACTTTCCTGATAAGAGATGTACGGGAAATCAACACTTTCAGGCTCTGCATGCCTGAAATGCCCCTATTCTACTCTATGATCTGATAGCGTGAGTGAACACAGAATTTTAGGTTGAAATTACATCACTGTCTTCTGACCTTCACCACTGCTCCCTCGTTCTGACCCCACTATGAAGTGCAATCTTCAAGCATGTATAATTTTCTCTTAATCTCTGATTTTCTCTAATTCACAATAATGTACCTTGTTGTACATTTTTATTTGTTCACTGTTATGGGCACCTTTTAAGCTCTTTTAATATGAAATTTAATCCCTTTTCTTCTGGAAAAACTTTCGTGTATTATTTCTTTGATATTTCATTTCTTTTTGTTTCATTGTCCTCTCTTCTCAGAACTCCTTTTAGTTGGCTATAGGGCTTCATGAACTAATTCTGTAGTTTTCTCACATTTTTTTCTCTCCTACTGTTCTTCTCTACAACTGTTCAGATTTCCTTGTTTATCTTAAAACTCTTCTATAGAACTTTTTCTTTTGCTCATTATATTTTTAGTTTCCAATAACTTGTTTTTGCTTTTTGCTGGTTCCTTTCAGATAGTTCCTGCTCTTACCTCTTTGAAGGTATGTGTGTGAGTGTGTATAGTTTTCCTCTACTTCCTGCATTATCTCTGTTTCTGAGGTTTTGGCTTCTGCTTTTCTTGGGGGATACTTTTCATGTCTGCTAGTTACTGGCTAAGTAAGAGTGAGTCACCGGAAGCTCTATGTGAAATGGTTGGGGCTTTGCTGACTAGTGGGCTTCACTGTAAGATAATCTGGCTCTAAAATGTTATTATCAGAATATAATTTTCCCTGGGACAGATCAGTTTCTTCAGAAGAATCCTCCAATTTCCTGTACAGTAGGAGCCCGGTGGAGAAGGGTGCAGAGTCTCTCTTTTCAGTAGACTTCCTCCTAATTCCATTTTCAGTACTGAGCTTGACTCTGTCTCTGCTGTGCTTCATTCATTCACTTTGCAAATAAGCAAACATACACAAACATACTTCTACATCCCTGCCTTCTGGGGCTTCTTGTGCCTTCAGTTTCTGAACATTTCTGGGGACCAACCAGCTCATTTCTTATTAGTATTCTCTGCAGGCCAGTAGGTTTCTGCCTCCTCTACTCTGCTAAGTAGTTACCACTAATTTCCATCTCTTCCCTTGCTCTCCTGTCCTTTGGCATTATACATTTTTTAGTACTTTCCCGCAGTTGTAGTAGGGTATAGGAAGAAGCACAGATGAACTTGTGGGATCAATTCATTTTGTTTAAACAGATGTCTCAGCTCCCGCAAGATTTAACACCACTGTTCCTGGGGTTCAGTTATTGACCAACTTAGTCTCTTTCAACACTTAGCATTTGGCAAATTCATTCTCCTCATGAATTTAGCTATCACTTTAATGTTGCTGACTCTTAAATCTTTATCTTCACTTCTTTCCTCCTCTCTTATCTCAGTTTCATTTTCTGTGATTTCCTACTAGGCATCTTGACTTGACAACTTCATTCTCATCACAAATTCAACAGGACATAAACTGATCTTGTTATTTCTCCACCAAAGGAAGCTCACACTTTCCACTGTCTTGTATGACTGGCCCTCGCCTTCTCTCAGTCATCTAGAGACATGAGTTTTCATTCTTTCCCACTCACCATCCACATCTAGTCCCCAAACAAGAGCTATTATTTCCCTTTGAAAATTCTCCCATAATCACCATTTTCTCTATTATTCTCATCTGCTACCTTAGGTTGGGGCCCTCATATAATCCCTGAACCATAGTGGTACAGTCTGATAGCTGTAAACAGTTCACCTCCCCCGTCCTCTGTGCAGTGAAGCCCAAATTCTCCTGATGTTCCCTTTCCATCCCAAAACATCTTCCCCCATCCTCCTCAGCCATACCAAACCCCCTACTGCTCCCCACTGCCTCACATTAGTGATTTTTACACTCCCTGAATCTTTAGTCAAGGGAGCCACAAATGATTTAACCTACCTAAAAAAACCTGTTTATTATTTCAAATCATAGGACTCTAGATTTTATTTTGTTAAAAAATGTTTTACGTATACATTAACATATACTTAAACATTTATATCTAACAACTAAATATAGCTATCTTATCCTGCGATTTAAAGCACTAAACTAGCCACTACCTACTGTAAAACCATCTCTAACCAGTCCTCAGCATAACTCCACTTTACAAGCAGGCTGTTCTACTCACTGGTCAGTGGCCCTGACGTCAGACTAGCAAAGATTCAGTTCATTTGGGTAAATATCCAGGAGTATAATTCTGGATTCTAGGGTAAGAGTATGTTTAGTTTTGTAGGAAACCGCCAAACTGTCTTCCAAAGTAGCTGTACCATTTTATAGTCCCAGCAGCAATGAATGAGAATTCCTGTTGCTTCTTGGGTTCTGTTCCTTCCCAAGTTAGGCAACCTTGGGCAGGCTTACCTGACCTCACTATACCTCAGATGACACATCTATAAAACAGAATAAAGAAGTAGCCCTCTCCTAGCTCAGGGTAAATGAGCTAATGCATGTAAAAGTGCTAAACACAGGACTTGACCCATAACAGGTGCTTTTTAAATGTCAGGTATTGTTATTATCACTGTCCCCTGCTGTCCTGCGCATGCTATTCTCTCTCTTGCGTATTTAACCATCCTTCAAGATGTAGCTCAATCAAGACAAGGAGAAAACAAGCCTCAGACTGGGAGAAAATACTTGCAAAAGATACATCTGATGAAGGACTGGTATTCAACATATACAGGAACTCTGAGAACTCAACAATAAGAAAATAAACAACCTGATTAAAAAATGGGCAAAAGACCTGAACAGACACCTCACCAAAGAAGACACACAGATGGCAAGTGAGGATATGAAAAGATGTTCCACATCATATGTCATTAGTGGAATGCAAATGAAAACAATGAAATACTACTACATACTCATTAGAATGACCAAAACCCAGAACACAGACAACACCAAATACTGGCAAGGATGAGAACCAACAGCAACTCTCATTCATTGCTGGTGGGACTATAAAATGGTACAGTTATTTTGGAAGACAGTTTGGCGGTTTCTTACAAAACTAAACATACTCTTACCCTAGAATCCAGAATTATACTCCTGGGTATTTACCCAAATGAACTGAAAGTGTATGTTCATACAACAACCCGCATACAGATGTTTATAGCAGCTTTTTTCATAACTACCAAACCTTGGAAACAACCAAGACATCCCTCAGTAGATGAATGGATAAATAAACCGTGATACTTCCAGACAATGGGCTATTTTTCAGCATTAAAAAGAAATGAACTATCAAGCCATGAAAGATGTGGAGGAACCTTAAAAAAAGAAAGAAGTCCACCTGAAAAGACTGTAAACTGTTTGATTCCAATTATATGACATTCTGGAAAAGGTAAAACTATGGATCTAGTTTTAAAAAAAAAATCAGTGGGTGCCAGGGGTTGGGAGAAGAAGGAATGAAGAGGAGAAGCAAAGAGGACTTTTAGGGCAGTACAACTCCTATGTATCATACTAGAATGGTGGACACACATCATTAGACATTTGTGCAAACCCATGGAATGTCCAACACCAAGAGTGAGCTCTAATATAAAATGTGGACTTTGGGTGATAAAGATGCATCAGTGCAGGTTCATCAACTGTAATAAGTGCGCTGCCCTGGTGGGGGATGTTGATAGTGGGAGGCTGTGTAGAGGTGGGCAGGGGGTGTATGGGACCCTCAGTACTTTCTGCTCAATTCTGCTGTGAATCTCAAACTGCTCTTTAAAAAAGTCTACATAAAAAAAGACACAGCTCAAGTCCTACCTCTTCTGATATGCCATTCCATAGAAATCTCCACTTTTTCTCAATTCTAAAAGAACTTGCTGACATTTGATCCTTAATCGTATAATGCTTTAAACTGTTAGAGAAATCCTCCTGTCTTATCTCCCCAACTAGAAGTTCCCAGGGATGACATTTTATAGCTTCTGATAGACCCCACAATGCCTACTAAATTACCAAAAGAAAAAAAGAAAAGAAAATTTTCAATTGGGCAAGGCTTGTTTTACTTCAGGACAATATTGTGAAGTGTTTCAGAGAGATGAGCACATAATGAACCTCCTGCATACAGAGTCCTTCTGACTTTGCTGTTCTTCGGGTTTATCATAATTTCATGCTATGGTTAGAACTGCATCATCCCTCTGTGTTAATATACAACTACCACACTGTCCAAGCAGCATGCTCTCTCCTGGTTACACCCGCCACCTCTTTGGGGCTTGCTGCTTCTATCCTTGAGGCCCTTACAGCTGGCAACCCAAGTGAGGTTCAAGATCATTCTGCTCCCCCAGGGCAGGCCTCCTCAGGCTGCCCATCTCACAATCCATCTCAAGCCCTCACCATGGTCAGTAAACACCCTTCCTGCAGACCGTTTTCCTCTCACGCTCCCTCTCCCCAACCAAGCCCAGCTATACTAGTCTCCTGAAGAAATGAAACACACTCCAGCCTTGAGGCCTCGGAATCTGCTGAGTCCTCTCTTTGAAAAGTCCCTATGAACTCGCATGGCCTCCCCTTTTTCCAGTACGTACCTATTTCACTCTCACTTATCAGGGAGACCTTCCCCAAATAACCTGTCTAAAATAGTGAACCCAATGCTCTCTGGCCCTCTAATCAGTTTTAGCTTTCTTTTTTCTTCTTAGTGTCTATAACTTGACTTAATATTTATTGTTTTATGTACACTTTTCTCCCTAGAACACAACTTAGTGACAATAGACACTTTGGTTTCACTATGTACTGCCAGCTCCCAGAAGAGTGCCTGACTCATGGGAAGAACTTGATGAATGTTTTGAAATGAATGAAATGACCATTAGCAAACTGCTAGCATTTGGTGTTTAATAGCAATATTACTGCTCATAATATATCATAGTACATTTAAATATTAAAAGAATGGAAGGAGATTAAGATCGTTATAAAAGGAGGGAATGGCTACTGATATCTAAGATACTATCAATTATAAGACTCTTATTTTATATACCATTAAGGAGAAAAAAACCCTGCCAATTAAATTATAACAATGCATCTTATCACCTACATTTTTTATTTTAGACAAGCTGTTCTACATGGACTTAGATTTTCTTAATATATCACTAATCTATGCATTTTAAAAAGTGAAATAGGTTAGTTAAGGTAGTCCTAAAACTTCTTTACTTTTGGTGTCTAATCCTTCTGAATGATTTTTCAACCCCAAGTTGTCAAAACTCATGCCATAGTGTACAGTATCAATCTTTATGCTATCAAGAGTGTTAGAAAGACAGCATTTTGTGCTCAATGAGCATCTTTGGGATTTTCTTACAAGCCACTGACACTCATTCTGCAAGTTTCGGTGCACTTGTGCAGGCGATGACAACCATGTCATGACAGCTGCCAGGCAGTGACTGTGAGATGCATCTGGATTTCACAAATGCTAAAATAGGGGAAACATGCATCTTCAAATCCATAACACATGTTTTCTCCCCAATGCACAATATTCAAAGAACAGCCTTAAGATGTCTCCCATAACTTCACAGTTTGTGCTATATATTACTTTTACATGTGATCCTTTTTCTTTCATCCCTGCTCACACTGTTGAAGATTACAGCAGTAAGAATCATCACTAGAGACCTACACAAAACAGCACTGATGTGTGTGTGTGTTGTGTGTGTGTGTGTGTGTATGGGCACGTGTGTAGATGCCGAGGACACTTTTACCAACACTTTATCACTGTGAATAGTGTCCTACGTTTTTTCCTTCATGGATTTGGGAAGGAGAGGAGGAAAGAGACAAGATGGCAAAGGAACCCAGCACAGAAACTCCTTTGAAGATGTTATCACTCTGGAGCAAGTCATTTTCAGTCCCAGATCTGCTCTCCAGTGGCCCAAGTGAGGCCTCACCGGCAGTCTCATCCAATGTCGCACTTGGCCCTGCATTGGGTATTTCCATCCTTAGGTGTGGGCCATGCGTACAGGTGCTGCATGGAGACAATAAATAATGTGAACCAGGTGAGACAAAACTCTTTCCACTGTGTGCCTTAGATCTGGAACTTATTTCATGTAACTACTTGTATTTTCAGTGAACTGACATTTTAAGAAGCAAAATGCCATAGGGTTTGTGTTATTAGTGTGAATTTGATTTTCTGTGTATATTTAACAGTGCTTCTAAACATGAATCATAAAGGCAATCTTGAAGGGAATATAATACCTACTGATTTCAGAGTAGCCAGTTACTTTTTGCTGGCTGTCAAATTCAAACTGTAGGGATTTAAGCAGAATGGGGTTTCCTTCCAGTCTTGCTTATTTACTATTACCTGGAACATAAATCAACATCAGTTACACATTTGTATTCTGGGGTAAGAATGGGGTTAACACAGTTGGTCTTCACATTCAGGATTACTTTAAGTTGGATAAAACAGAGATGTTTTTCCCTTATTGGTAATTCTAGTCGCACAGTTAAAACACATAAACCCAAAGTCATAATCCATCAACCTCTCTCCTTCCTCCCTTCCATCCCATCTCTCTTTCTCTCTCGGTCCCTAAACTTTTGGGGATTTGCTGCAGAAAACACTTAACTAGTACTTCTGGGGTGTGTATTTGATGGAATACTGACTGGCTGAGACGCCATTCTCTCCAGTGGACTGCATGCAAGGCTGGCCAGGACACTCAGTATTCAATGAGCTTTTGTGTTTTCCAAGAAGGGGGAGAAAAGAGAATTATCAGTCCAGGTGAAAAATGATACTACTCTTTAGTGCACGGATCTATTCCCTACGCTATTTTGAAGAGGACCAATTGTCACATGGATTGATAAAGGTAAATTTTCCTTTCCAAGAATGCCAAGACATGGTGGAAAGGGGAAGGTAGAAAATGGGTGCTAAGAGAAAATGAGACCAATAAGGAAAACCAGCAAGAAGTAGGTTAACATTGCAGTTAACTGCATATTCAGTCTGTTTTACTTGTTAAAAATTGACTAAATTCCCAGTATTGAATATGTTGCCTAGCTAATTTCTAAGACTTTTTTTTTTTTCAAAAAGTAAAGAAACCATAAATCCAAAAGGGAAGCTTCTCATGTCTGCAACTCCACATAGGATAGTATAGTAATTTTCTTGGATAACGATAATTTATAGGAAAACATATTCTGGTGTCATATCTGTAGCACCCTGCACTCCTCAGAGACCCAGGACATTTCTATTACTTCATCTGCCACACTGTATTATAAACAGTCCATTTATGTTTCTGTCTTGCCCATGGGGCCAACAATGATGCAAAGATACTCTGAGTAGGCAGGAACTGTCATAACCATTTTGTAGGTCCAGTCCCTCACATACAGTAACTGCCCATAAATGTTTGTGGAACAAATAAAATAAGCATTCAGTATTGGTCTGTTTATTTTATAATATCATTTTCTATCAGAAATGTAGAATAACTGAGGGCTTGTCCTTGTGGTCTATCAGATTTAAATTAAGGGTTTAAATGGAAAGGGTCTCACTCTGTCACTCAGGTTGAAGTGCAGTGGTGCGATCAAAGCTCACTATAGCCTCAAACTCATAGGCTCAAGCAATTCTCCCACCTCAGCCTGCTGAGTAGCTGGAACTATAGATGCTTACCGTCATGCTGACTAGTTTTTAAATTTTTTTGTAGAGATGGGGTCGTGCTACATTGTTCAGCCTGGTCTCGAATTCCTGACCTCAGGGATCATCCCACCTCAGCCTCTCAAAGCACTGGGATGACAAGTGTGAGTCACCATGTCCAGCCAAGATCTCTGTCTTAAATGAACCTCAGGGTCATTAGGAATACAAATATGGCACAGTGGTTAAGAACAGAGTTTCTCTGGGTTCAAGGTCCAAGTTGGCCATTGATCAGCATCGAGAAGCTCCTTGACTTCTCTCATTCATCATCAGTAAACGAGAATAATAATAAAACCAACTCTGGGTTACTGTGAGAAGTGAATTAAATGAGAGGTATTAAACATCCAATACATCTTAGCTACTGTGCAGGTCATTAGGCGGATTAATCAAGTATAATATTTTAATAAAGAAAAAACAACCAGAAAAACTAGGTAATGTTACTATTTTCCTTTTGATAATGTTGGTAACAAGGCACTGCTACTATTAATATTAGATGCTTTTATTGGCCCTGAATGGCAACAAAAAGACTTAATTGGTAACGTAGATTCAAAGTTCTTCTTATTCTATTTATAAGGTGTCCACAGATGTGGTAGAGACAATTCTGGAAAGAGAAAGTTGAGGGAATTATAGAGATAAAAATCCCTTTTCCCTCTAGAGATATTAACATACTGTATGCGGTACAAAAATATAAAGTCTTATATTTTTATAAATAAAGATATATACATATATAAACATTTTTTTTATATAGCACATATTCCATGCTAATTTTATAGTAATAAGAGAAAAATGGATACCAGTATCAGGTGCATTTATAGTACTGCTGACCATAAACATTAATCAAAATCATTTTCTCAGATGCATTCTGTTTCTTAGGGAATCCCTGACCTTTGTTGGTCAAATGGTGCACAGGCTGTACTGAGGCATTTTTCTCTTTTCCCTTAGTGTCCAACATAAAATAACGTTAACTGCTGAACTGCGATGTAGGATTAAGTTCCCATTAACTAAACAAAAGGGAGGAATTGTACTGCAGGCCTTTTAATACACTACGTATGGCTTTAGTAACGCACTGAACATCTTTACCTTTTGCTCAGGACGACTGTGCTAGAGGAGCAGAAAAAGCAGTTTGGACTCTCGAATCCGGAAACCGGACTGGACACGCCCGGCCGGCATACAGCATGGTTCATTAATGACCCACTCAAGGATGATTACAAGTCAGTTACAAAGCCGGCAAGTAAGTATGCACTTGTCTTCTCCTCCCTTTCTACCCACCCATCTCTTACCTAAACATGTATCTTTTGCCTGCGTAACTGCTGGCCTTCCAGGATTTGTTAGGCTGCGTCTTTCATATTCATACAGATACGCAGTTTCTTAGTTGGGCTCAGTCTGGCTTACTGGTTCCTTTTCCTGTCATGTCTGGACTTTTTTTTTTTTTTGTATTTTACTACTTTAGAGTCACTGTAAAACTAACTTTTAAGTGAACAGAAATGATATACTCTTGTTATTTACTGGTAACATAGTCATTAAATAACATATGCTTATTATTTTTAAAAAGTGGAAAATATAGATAAGCACTGAGAATATTAATAAAACATATGTAGTCCCAACACCCAGAAGTACTGCATCCTTGTGCTTTTCTTAATTCACACAATCATTCTTTACCTATAGAGAATGGAATTGATAACAATAATATAGATTTTGGAGGGCTGTTACCAAAAAACAGGAAAAAAATTCAATTCTCTCAATTAATACAAATACAATACTAATCACTCTAGTTATAGTTAGTAAGACCTGTCTCTGTATAAAATCTTTTCTAATGTTTAGAAATTAAATCCTTCTGAGTGAAATAAAAAGTAGAAAAAGAACAATCTGGACGGTCTCCCTTAAAACACAACTGCATTTCAGAACAAATATAGCTATTGTACTAAATTCAGTTTCTGCATAATAAACATTCTCTTCAATGTGCCCCCTCTAACAATACGGGTAAATGTAGAATACTCAAAAGGGATTCTTTGAGGTGAGAATTCTGCCATAAGCACATGCCTTCAACTGCACAGTGTCGTCTGTTTTATAATATGCCTAGTTCTCTAGGGGTCAGGCACCAAGAGATCCCGATATTCCAAAACACTGTTCTCTGAACCTGAAAACAGAAGCTGCCACATGGCAAGTACCTGCCAAAAGTCCATTTGCATTACTCGATGAGAGAAAGGGTGCCAGTCCTGGGCCATGACCTGCACGATCGTGAGGAGAATGGCAGAAGACCCCGGCAGGAATATAAAAGCTGTTACAACATCCGTTCTTATCTGTTCTAAATCGTCGGCACAACTGTTCATGGTTATTAACACAAGGAAAGTCGTACAAGGTTCGCTGGCCCACCTAGGAATTCTACTAATTATTATGCATAATGACATCCTTGAGTCAGCAGACAGAATATGTCTGGAGTATTCTATTTATGAGATGAATAAAAGCTATGATATAATTTGAAGATTTCCATATATGCATTATAATGGCATTTGTGACACAAAAGGTAAAATTACACAGAAAATTCATTTATGTGCCCATGATTCCCAGTTTCCAAGGGATACAGGATATAGGTAACTCTGTTATAGTATAACTATTTTAATTAGCTCACTCAACAAATGCTCGAGTACTAGGACATGCGGTAACCAAGACAGACTAAAGGACCTGTCCACACGAAGCTCGCATTTCAGTGGAGGCAGACCAAATAAGAGAAGTTTCTATTTTCGTGGTCTTTTTATTGTGGAAGGTCAAAGGTCTTTAAATCAGTGTTTGTACTCTCACCTTACACATCTAAAACAAGTATAGATGAAGAGCTCTTACTCCTGTGTTTTATTTTAGTCTATTATTAATTTATTTGCTTATTTATTCTTTGAGTTGGAGTCTTACTCTGGTGCTCAGGCTGGAGTGCAGTAGCATAATCAAGCTCACCACAGCCTCGACTCCTTGGGTGATCCTTCTACCTCAGCCACCCAGTAGCTGGAATTACAGGTGCACACTACCACATCTGGTTAATTATTTTTTGTGAAGACAAGGTCTCACTATGTTGCCTAGGCTGGTTTTGAACTCCTGGGCGCAAGCAATCCTCCCACCTCAGCCTCCCAAAGTGCTAGGATTAAAGGCATGAGCCACCGTGCCTAGTCCTCCGATGTTTTAAAATCACATTTTGATCAGTATCTTTTAAACTAAAAAGCTAGAAGCAGTAAAACAAGTAAGTATTCATCAAAAATTCAGAACTCCAAAGAAAAGCAAAAAAAAAAGAAAAAGAAAAAGTCCAGACTTAGAGGAAGAAATATCTTGCCTGGGATTCCAAGGCAGACTATGCTTTTAAACATAACCCACTACTTCCTTTTTACTGTGAATAAAGGAAAGAAAGCAAAACATTGCTATTTATTATCCTAATTTTTACAGTTTATTTTACAAAGCTGGCTGGGTAGTACCTAAATATATTAATATATTTATTTTATACCACAATGTAATTAAAAGAGGGAAGGGTTACTATAACTGATTATAAAACGGAGTCTAAAGAGATTCTGGATATTATCTCTGTTAAAATACAGAACAATCATTTTATAAACTAGTTGTTGGGCAGAACTAGTTTAAAAGAGTCTGCTTCTCATTATCTAAAACTGGGTACTGGGTCACTGAGCTACTGGAGAACCAAAAAAAGGACCTGAGGGGTGGGGGACGGCACAGAGAGGGGGAGTTGGGGAATTCTCTCCTACATGTCCAGGCATAGCTTCGGAGTGAACAGTTTAGACCCCTAGCGAAGGACCACTTGAACGCGTGACTTCCAAGCGCCAAGGTGTTGGCAGATGTTCAGAAGAACACACGGAAAGGCAGTTGCAAGCCGAGTGGCGAGGAGGAAGAATGAAGAGGTCCACAGTCACTGTGGGCAGGCAGTGGCACAATCCCTGTGCTCATGACCCTCTCCTTGGCACACTTAACTATTCAAAACCGTTAGAAATTAATTTTAAACCTGTGGTCCTGAAAGGTGAGTACAGCTAACTCAGAAAATGCTCTCTGAGTCTTCAGACTGAATGAGCGCCCTCCACAGCATTCGGGCATGACCAGGGCATTGCCTCTCTGTCACCTGATGAACCACACTGTGACCCCATTACCATGGACTCTTCTTTTCCTCTACAACCCACTTGCAGTCTTTTCCAGGCTAGGTCATTTTCATCTTTAGACTCCCGACATCGAGAATACTGTCATTGATAACACAGATACATTGAACCAAACAGAAAAGCATCTGTAATTCTCGACCATGTTAACATCAATATGCTGCAACACGTTGATAAGATAAAATTAATTTACCAATGATTTAAAAAACAGCAAAGAGGCTGGGCGCGGTGGCTCAAGTCTGTAATCCCAGCACTTTGGAGGCGGAGGTGAGAGGAATGCTTGACTCAGGGGTTCAAGACCAGCCTGGGCAACTTGGTGAGACATTGTCTCTACAATAAATCAAGAAAAATTAGCCAGGTGTGGTGGCACACACCTGTAATTCCAGTTACTTAAGAAGGCCGAGGTGGAAGGATCGCCTGAGCCCAGCAGGTTGAGGCTGCAGTGGCTGGGAGTGTGCCACTGTACTCCAGCCTGGGCGACAGAGTGTGACTCCAACTCAAAAAACCAAAACAAACAAACAAACAAACAAAAACTTCTTAAAAACAACAAACAGCAAAGTTTTAAAAATACTGCTTACTATTCTTATACTTGACAAAGAACTGAATATTTTATTTTAGATATAATGAGCTCAGATTTAGATTCTAAAAAGAGAGAAACAGAATAGTGAAGTCACTGTATTAATAGATAAATTTTAAAGATATATTTTGCTTTAATTTTCAACTGACAATAGTAACAATACAGATTTTTTGTTTGTTTGCTTTCAGTCTCAGGATATTCATCAATTAAACTAATCAAGGTATTAAAACAGTAAGAGATTTTGTTTGTTATCATAAATATCAAAGTCAGACAAGAAGCTCTCCATATTCATAGATGATGCTAATCCCCCACCATACGCCAATGTCATCATGACAAACACATCACTTTGGCTTGGTTGTGAGCAAAAAGTAAAAAAAAACCCAAGGGTCCACTCATGTGCTAAAAATATAGGCTTCCTGGTTCAATGTTATGACCATAAACATGGAAGGAGCACAACTCATTAAAAGATCAGTAAAGAATTACAAGTCTAGTCATTACACATTTCTAACTTTCAAAATAGGGCCTTATCCCAAGGCTCGTGGGAAACATTTTAGGTTGCTGGTGTCAGTAAATATGTCTGTGGTCTCCTAAGAGTTAACAATTGGTGCCCTATACTTTTGAATACGTGAATTGTTTAAAAAATATTTATACAGTTTCAACGTTACAAATCTAGGGTATTTCTCACTCTTCAAAACAAGAAACAGTAGTAAGATGAGGTATCAGGAAACTAAATTGACATAATTACCCAAAAAGAATCCTGAGCAAGCTATACTTTGCAAATGGCTTATCTTTTAAATGGGACATGAACATACTTGTGTGCTATAAAGTGAAACTCGTGTGATAACTAGAGAACTAGCGATTTTCCTCTAAATCTTAAAATTGATCTCCCTCTCGCACTAAAAAAAAAAAAAACGCACAGAGAGGGTTGTATTGAGGTGATGACATTATGGATGTTTTTGTCTGCTTTCCAATGTTTCTGTAATGTTGTACATACTTAAAAATAGAAAAAAAAATAGATTTTTAAAGAATACTTCCTCACTTATAGGGTCACTACCAAGACAGTGAATTTTTTTTTCAGTTGGAGTCTCACTCTGTCACCCAGACTGGAGTGCAGTGGCATGCTCCCAGCCACCACAGCCTCAACCTGCTGGGCTCCCGTGATCCTTCCGCCTCAGCCTTTCAAGTAGCTGGAACTACAGGTGCGCGCTACCACGCCCAGCTAATTTTTGATTTATTGTAGAGATGAGGTCTTGCCAAGTTGCCCAGAAGGGTCTCGAACCCGCGGGCTCAGGCAATTCATTCACCTCGGCCTCCCAAAGCACAGGATTACAGGCTGAGCCACCGAGCCCGGCCAAGACAGTGATTTCTTAACTCCTACCAAAAGAAATGAGATTAGTGTTGAGAAAGATTAAAGAGAAAATGGCAGACATGTCCACACTGAGATGTGTAAGTGACCTGAGCACTTGACTTCTGTGTTTGTTATTGTTTGATAGGCAGATCCCTGGACTTAACAAGGAAAACTCACAGGGAATTTCAAGCTCCTAAGTGAAAATGCAAGCACAGATAGTAAGTCGACCAGCCACATGACAGAACAAAACCCACACTCCTCAGATGTCCTTCTCAAATCAAAACGCGAGCAGGGAATTGCCGCTTTCCTGAACGCTTCTGTACCGATATACTTTCTCATCGGGTTAGCAAAAATACTTGGTGTACTCTACCAAAAAAGCAGCTTTGGCTTTCCATTTCTCCCTCATACTTTCTCAAAGACCCCGGCACCAAGTACAGAACAGCCAATCTTAAACGCCAAGAATGATACATGTAAACTTATTTGGGTTGGACAGTAAGTACACTGAATGCTTTCTTTCTAATGGCGCTCAAAGAGAAGTTTGTTTTTTATGAAATGACAGCCTAAACGCTGTCATCAGTAGAGGTTAACTGCCCTAGTTCTTCCGATTCTATCAAATTTTATAAAATTTAGTATGAAATGTCCTTTATACCTTGGAATGTTCCTTTATTTTCAAAACGAAAATGACCAGTTTTGTTATTACTTTATATCAAATGTTAATTCTATGCAAATTTCTTAAGATATCTAGCCTTGACTTTTGTATTAAAATGCCAATTGTGTGCAAAAATTCAATTATTTCCCCATTTATTCAAATACAATGGATGATCAACTGCAGCAATATGTGTGTACTTATCAAAAAGTGGAGAAGAGAGTCCACATTTTGTTTGTATTTAAAAGGAGGGAGGTACTTTTTTAAAAACAGTTTCATCACCATGCATCAACTCCTCTCATTCAGGATGAACACTAAAGCAACTGGAAAAAAGGCTTTTTTCTGCTATACAGCAAATACATTAATATTAATTTCAAAAATTAAATAAAGCCAGAAAAAAATGATTAGACTCATTTTGAGATATTTTAAACATAAAGATGTGGCAAATACTGGAAGAATCAAGTTAGCGCTGTTTTCATGCAAGTCATGTTACAGAATACAGATACAAAAAAGCTCCACCCTCACCCCAAAGTATACAAGAGTTCGTTTTCACGACACACATACACACAAAAAACCTTTTTTTAAAAGTAATAGACACACAAATCTAATATATATTCTTATTTTAGATGTGATACAAAGCAATTTTAAATTACATCTGACATCTTGTTCTTACCATGACTCTATTCTTGTTCACATACTAGGAATCAAGTCTATAGACTGTTAGCTTTCAACTTGATTTGTTTCATTATTGGAGATTTCTGTCATAATCACAGTAGGATTTAAATACATTTGTTCATATCTAATGAATTTTGTTTATTCATATGGGTATCTTACATAGATAATTTATATACCTTAAGAAAAACGTATGTTATTAGGAGGAATAAATGTATAAGCTGGGAGATACGAGTTTTCTTTCTTTCTTTCTTTTAAGGAGTCTCACTCCATCTCCCAGGCTGGAGTGCAGTGGCACACTCACGGCCACGTCAGCGTTGACCTGCTGTGTTCAGGCAGTCCTTCTGCCTCGGCTTTCAAAGTAGCTGAACTACAGGCTCACGCTACCATGTCTGGCTAATTTTTTGATTTTTATTATAGAGATGAGGTCTCACCAAGTTGCCCAGGCTGTTTTCAAACCCACGGGCTCAGGCAATCTCCTCACCTTGGCCTCCCAAAGTGCTGGAATTACAGGCTTAAGCCACTGTGCCCAGCAAGACACAAGTTTTCTAATAAGCCTATTATTTATGACAGACCAATACACTGCTCCAATTATGCATTTTAATCTGCTTTTGTTATCTCTAAAGTGATATGTCTGAGATAAAATGAACTCCAAGTGATTTCTAAATGTTTCAAGGAGTAGCATTATTACTGTAACACTGTTTGAAAATAGAATATCTTTTATAGGTCCAGTATGTGAAACCGGCATTTAGTAGTCAAAAAACTGATAACTTAGTAGTGAACTATCAAGGGATTGCAGCCATCTGCTTTACAAACCTACTATTTAAGGAAGGACAGAGTACAACAGTGGAAACAATCAAGTCCTGATCGCCAGACAGCAATCTTAGAATTGCTGTGCTTTTATTCAAGTAGTACTTAACATAAAAAATATCATGTCCCATGTTACTAACCAGCACATTGTGATTTGCAATGTCTTGGGGTTGAAAAATATATTTCAACCCCAAGACATAATAATATCTGTTGAAATTTAGAGTATTAAGTGATTATCATCCATACAGAAAAGTTTGGAGAAACTAAGGAATGAGGTTAAGACAGTATGAAAGTTACAATAAAAAAAATCTCAGCCGGGCTTGGTGGCTCAGCCTGTAATCCCGTGCCTTTGGGAGGCAGAGGCGAGTGGATTGCCTTAGCCCGCGGGTTCGAGACCCGCCTGGGCAGCGAGACCTCATCTCTAAAATAAACCAAAAAATCAGCCGGGCACGGTTAGCGCATGCCTATAATTCCGGCTACTTGGAAGGCTGAGGAGGAGGGATCGCCGGAGCCCAGCAGGTCGAGGCTGCGGTGGCCGGGAGCGGCCACTGCACTCCAGTCTGGGCGACACAGTGACACTCCAACTCAAAAAAAAAATCTCACAAGTTCAAAACTCACAAACTGGTCCTCTCCTGATTCTAGAAAGAGCAATAAAGGTATCTACAATAGTAAGATCCAAATACAAGCCTAGTTTAAAACTTTTTAACAATTAACTTTAGTTCAATGATAGTTAGTTATTGAATGAGCAGAAAAAAAATTAAAGTGGACAGAAGTACCCAACGATACTCTTGAGAAATCTGACAAGATTCAAGGGGTAAGGGACAAACATTTATTTTTAAATTCCTTTGAGTGTGATACTGAGAGTTGAATTTAGTGAGTAAACAGGCCACCATTTTTAGGGAAGTAAAATAAAACAAACATTAACACAATGTACTTCAACTCAGGTCGGACAAAAATTTGATTGTGATTCTTGGAGATGGAAATTGTAACTTTATACTTTAATATATCTATTAACTAGCATGATATTCTTAATAAATGTTTCCTGAATTAAGAGAAACAGGACTTTTGCTTAGCTCTGGAATTTCAACTTTTGACTACATGGCAATGTCATATGACTAGAAACTAGAAATTTAGAATTAGAAAAGAAAAATATTTTTTTAAAAAATGTAGTTTCTTCAAAAAAATTTCAGTCTTCTAAATTTTCTTCTAAAATATTCAACTTACAATAACACCAGCCATATGGATAAAATCTCAGAATTTTAAAATGTAAATGCTTGCCAAAAAAAGACTATAAAACCTTTATCTGAAACATTTTCTGTAGTGATAGTTTTCAAACTTTGACAGGACCCACAGTAAAACAGAAGTTATTTTATGTTTTTCATGCTTATATACAGACTCATACCAATACGTCTTTGTAGGTACAACAAAAGTATCATGAAATAACACCTTCCCTTACTATGAGTGATGTATTATTCAATTTTTTAAAATGCTGATTTCAACCCAATAAACTGATTTAACCACCATTAATGGGTCATGACCTGGAGTTTGAAAAACACTGTGCAGTACATCTTAGAGAGTTTAAAAGGGAGAGGGGGTGTCAAAGCAAATTGATAAAGTACTTAGTTCAGCTTTGAACAAAAATATTTTGGATCGGTAACAGATGACTAAAAAGAAAGGATCTGAAAGGCAGTAGGGCAATAACCTCCACCCCAGTAGCCTGCATACTGCATGACATTTCTTAGCAACTGGGACGGAAAGGGTAGAGAAACTACCAAATACAACTACCCTTAGCTTCTACTTCAAAGGAAAGTTAATTATGTCTTTTACTAATTAGATTTCCAAGAGGGATAGCAGACATTACTAACAAAACCAAGGAAGAATTAAGAAATACACAATGTCTAAGACAGCTTCTGGCCTAGAAAAGAACTCCGGAGAACTGTCTAGGGATTCCAGCTTCCCTCAAGCAGAGTGCCACTAATATCCTCCAGATTGGCTGGCCCAACCTCGAACCATCTCCAGCAAATGTTTACATTAAGGCTGGGTTCAAGTGGAAGGTCAGCTAGCTTTAAGATTTGGGAAACTAAGAGCAGCTTTTTAGCTACAGTATAAATCGCTGTTAAAAAATATTATTAACTTTCCAAGCTGACAAAAACAGCTATTTCAACGCTACCAAATTTCCTTAAAACATTTGGTAGGAAGATAAGCTTTATTTCATAAATGCTTTATCTGCCAATCAAAAAGCTTTTTAGGTTTAGCCATATAATTTTAAAGAATGACAACAATTAACTATGATTTTTATCTCCGTTCTGACTTTAAAAATGTCAGTTTATATCAGGTAAACAAGATAAGGCATTTACATTGTACAAATTCAGACGTGCTCTTTAGAAACTGTTTCTATGCATAATACAGAATAGACACCAGGAGATTATTTTCTATTTCATTATATGCTACACAAAAATCAATATGACTTTATTTGGGATAAGATGGCTAGAAATATTTTTATCATTTATGTCACAGAACAAAATGCATGGCATAAAAAACTCAACATTATAAACAAAGACTGCAATCACACAACGTACCTAGCACTTGCCTAGTGGGGGAGAAAACCCAACAAATGTGTATATCCATCTATACAGAGAAAGAAAGATATGTATATATACAGACACAAACACACATACATGTTGTAATTTTTAAATTTTTCTATGTACCTACAGGGGAAAAAAACGAAAACATCACGCAGCACATAGAGTTGGCCCTCGGTCCACATCCACAAATTCAACCTACTGCGGATCAAAACTACTCGGAAAACATAAAAATAACAGTAGAACAATAAAAAATCATAGCAAAACAATACAATATTAAAAGCTATAAGCATTTACATTGTATTAGGTATTATAAATAACCTAGAGATAATGTAAAGTATACAGGAAGCTATGCATAGGTCATACACAAACACTATGCCATTTTATACAAGGGACTTCAATATTCGAGGATTTGATATAGGGGACCCTGGAACCAGTCCCCACAGAAATGAGGGACCACTGGACTATAAGCCAGTCCTGAGGTGCTCCGTATACGTTTTATATTTTAAACACCTGAAACATCAGGCATGTCCATTTTACAGGTGAAAACACTGAGGCTAGGGGAGCCCATAATGTTTTGCTCATATGCATGTTTAACCTAAATAACACCAGGACAGCACATCCTGCAAGATTTAAGCTAGGACACTCAGTTCTTGGAAGTACCATATTTCCCCCACCCCAATCCTCCACCCAGGCTCATGCTGTCCACTCACTACCACAAACTTCTTGGAGACCAAGCCCCAGAAGGGGCCCTTAAAATCGAGTATCGACCAGCCTGGGCAACTTGGGTGATTCCTCATCTTTACAATAAATCACAAAAACTAGCTGGGTGTGGTGACGTGCATCTGTAGTTCCAGCTACTTGGAAGGCTGAGATGGAAGGATCGCCTGAGCCCAGCAGGTTGAGGCTGCAGTGGCCGTGAGCACGCCACTGCACTCCAGCCTGGATGACAAGAATGAGACTCCAACTCAAAAATAAAAAAAATAAAAAACACGAGAATCCTCTTCCCCTAAGAGAAAATCAAGACTGGTACCATATTTGACATTCCCTGCTACCTTAGCCCAGAGGCAAAGCCTCCCACGACATCCACCCATCCTTACCTGGAGTCTGATTCCTAGACGGTTTTCCAGCCTCTCATCTGATGCAATCTTCTGTCTTTTCCAGATTCTGTGCCCTCTGAAAGTCACAATCTGACACTAGCAAAATCTCCGGTATGTCCAGGGTCTTTTAAAACCACTTCCTTCACCTTCTTGTTAAACCTCTGAGGATATCACTTCCATCCTTACCTTCCTGTTAAACCTCTGAGGATATCACTTCCGCCCCCCCGACTGGTTGTACCTTGTGTATTCTACAATTTCACGTGGATTTCTTTCCTCAGGTTTGCTCCAACGCCATACTGACCACTCTGAAAAGTTTCCTCTCCTGACTCTCCACCCAAACTCTTTTCTCTCCTCACTTTATTCTTCTCATAGCACTTATGACTGCCTGAAATTTTATCTAATGCTTATTTACTTTTACATTGTCTGCCTCTCCAACTGAAATGTGGGTGCCACTACAGAAAAAGCCTGTGTCACAGAACCTGTGTCATTCACTGGAGTATCATCTTCCATGCCAAAAAACCTGCTTATACTTGTTGAGCACATAGGTGGTACCCAATAAATAAGTGATGAATAAATAAACTCAGAACTTAGTAAGGAGTGGTGAGGCTTTGAACCCAGGTCCCGGGGATTCCAAAGTCTAGGCCCTTTCCAGTACACAATATACTATCTACATTTCTTAGGAAAATGAGACAACTGAGTATAAACAAAATTGCTTCTTTCTGCTGCTAAAGCTACTTCAACATTATTATGTATCAAGACAAAGAATATGTCTCAAATAGTTAATAAATTAGAAAAACACCATTGTTGAAAGAAGAAAACAACATACACTCCTGGATTAGTTCAAGGCAACAAGATATATGACCATTCAAATTCATACACAAAAATAAAACTAATTTTTTTAAAGATTCCCTTAAAAATCAAGCTGTGCTATAGTAGTTAAACTGGGATTTTATCTACAAATTAAATATATTTTAATTTTAAAAAGCTTACCTATTATGAAAAACATACTTTTTAGTAGTTCAACTCGATTGACAGTTCAATTAAAAAGAAAATTATGTGTTAAAATTATCTGATGTTAGTTGTAAACAAAATATACTAAAATTGGGATACAGGTAAGTATATCAGAAGATATACTGACATATTTTTAGAATTCAGTTCTTACAGTCTTAAAATTAATTGACTTATCACACTTTGTAGCTAGGATCTACACATGATGCCGGCAAGTTATGGGGGGCGATGGTGCATGAGGTTAATTACACGATTCTACTTTTGTATATGTCAGTTTCCATGTGTGAATGCAACTTAAAAATATGATAAAGACAGGAATACATACATTAATTACCTGAAGGAGATGAAGACAAAGACATAATGTAATAATCCAGTAACAAAGGAAAGTGTGTCCCTGCCTGAAAGCAAGGCTCTGTCTTGTATAGTACCTTAGCAAGGAACCACCACACTGCATCCACACCAAACACTTCTGGGTTGTGAAGGAGCCACACTGAAACCTACAGTCCATTCACTCATTTTAACACAATAGATACAACAGACTGTTTTGACTCCTGACAAGACTGGCACTTTAAACGCTACATAGTATTCATAAAGGCATTGACACCATTCTAAAAATGTCCTACACTCTGCACTCTACCAGGGATCCTAAACTCCTGGGCCACAGATGGGTCACACACCAGGAGGGGAGCGAAGCTTCTGTGCTTACATCCGCTCCCCATCACTTGTTTTACCAACTGAGCTCCGCCTCCTGTCAGATCAGAGGCAACACAAGATTTTCATAGGAGCATGAACCCTACTGTGAACTGTGCACGCGAGGGATCCAGGTTGCACACTCCTTGTGACAATCTAATGCCTGATGATCTGAGGTGGAGCTGAGGCGGTGATGCTGGTTCTGGGGAGCGGCTGCAAATGCAGATCAACATGAGCAGTGAGGTTTGCCTGCACATTCTCTCTTCCCTCTGTGCTTGTGCAAAAACTGTCTTCCACGAAATTGATCCCTGATGCCGAAACGGTTGGGCATCGCTGCTCTAACAAGAATTCACCTCCTACATACAGCAAAAGCAAAGGGAAGAGCATGAGTTCTTGATCACAGGCTGAGGACCAGGGATGTGGCTGGTAAGCATTAGGTGTGGCAGGTAAGGATATGTCTACCATATAAGGAAACACTTAATGGGGCAATGATTCAACAGCAAAGCTTTTACTCTTCCTTCAATACTAACAAGTACCAACTATTAAAAAAACTACTAATTTTCATGTTCCTATTTGAGTTCCCTAGTACAAAAGCTTAGGCAGCACTTACCATCTCATCCCCTCTAAAATCAGGTAATCAAAGAAGCTTTAGAAACCGACAGTAGATTTTATTTAACAATTTACAGTGGAAGTCCAAATTTGGAACCATCAAGGTCAAATACTGATGTAAAATCAAATTCCTTCTCACTCTTTTTTTTTTTAACTTTTATTTTTTTAAGTTTTCCTTTTTGGATACATAGTCTTCTTCTGTAGCCCAGACTGAAGTGCAATGGTGCAATCACAGCTCACTGCAGCCTCGAACTCCTGGACTACAGGCAAACTCCATCACACCTGGCTAATTTTTTTGTTTATACAAACAGGATCTTGCTATGCTGTCTAAGCTGGTCTTGAACTCCTGGCCTCAAGCAATCCTCCTACCTTGGCCCGCCCTCAATGCTTAGATTACAGGCATGAGCCACCACACCTGGCCTCATTTACTCTTTTGATGTGTATTTACTGAGAACCTGCCCCATGCCATGCAACGCACCAGGCTCTGAGTATAACGTGGTCAACAGAGAAGATTCCTATCCTTCTGGATTTTATAGTATGGGGTAAGAAGGGCAATAAATAAACTGAATGTAAAACTCTTATCCACAGCTTATGATAAATGCTGTTAAATCAATAGGCCAGGCACGGTGGCTCATGCCTGTAATCCCAGCACTTTGGGAGGCTGAGGTGGGAAGATCACTTGAGCCCAGGAGTTTGAGATCAGCCCAGGAAACACAATGAAACCTCGCTCTACAAAAAAATTTTAAAAATTAGCCAGGTGTGGTGGCACATGCCTGCAGTCCCAGCTACTTGGGAGGCTGAGGTGGGAGGACTGTTTGACCCCAGGAGGTTGAGGTTGTGGTGAGTTGCGATCTTGCCACTGTACTCCCTCCTGGGTGACAGAGTGAGACCCCGACTCAAAAATAAAAACCTGAATGAATGAATGAGTGAGCCAACACAGTGAAATGACTGACATTAAGGGGCTGGTGTAAACCCCTGCTTTGGGCAAGGGTCTCCCTTAAGGAGGAAACATAAGTGAGGCCTGGAGCATGCTTTCCTCTCTTCCCTGGAGCATCTTAACACAAATCTTATACATCATGTTATTTCACCAGTAAGGACTTCCACAGGCCATGATCACGCCGAATTAACAATTCTACTACCCGGTCCGTTCACAAATTTCCTCAAAAACTGTTTAAAGATGCCATTTTTCAGTCAGTTTCTTTGAATCAGAATCTTAAAGAAGACCACACACAGCAATCGGTTGGTATGTCACGCAAGTCTCCTTTGAGCAATCAGAGCCCCCTCTCCCCTTTTTGTCACGCCATTTATTTGTTGAAGAAACTGGGCCATTTGTTTGGCTGGAAGTCCCATTCTGGATCCCACTGTCCCCTTTCTCATGGTGTTGCTTGACCGCGCTCTGCTGTATGTCCCACGGGCATGTCACTGGAGCTGCAGTCTTGACTCCTCAGGTTCGAACAGTTCACAGGTGACACAGTGTATGTCTTACAGTGTCACAGGAAGGGCACAATGGCTGGCTGTCCCACTTTCAGTGATGTCAAGAATCATCAATGGAGAGGACGGAAGAGTGTCCCTGGCACAGGGGACAGCAGTGCTGTCCTGAGACAAAGACTATTTGGAGATAAAGGATATCAACAAAGCTAAAGAACATGGGTGGTGGGTCCCCGTCTATGATGGTTTTTCAAACTAATCTTAAAATACTGCGGCATAATAATTGGGTTGACAACCTTTGAGAAGGAGGACCAAGCTTCTAATTTCTGTATTTCTAATATTTATGAGATGAAGGGGTACAAAGTATTGTCTGGATCAAGCAGGGGCCAAGGAGAGTTGGAGTAGCTGCTGTGTGACTCAGGCACCTTCTCAGGGTATCCTGCACTTAAGAGAAACCTGTGACTTCCTCTTATGTCACTGCCACCTGTTATGAACTGAACAGTGTTCCCCACCAATGTATATGCCCAGTCCCAACCCCCTGTGCCTGGACGGAGAGACAGGGTCTTTAAGGACTTCATTAGGGCTGCAGGAGGCCCCAAGCATGGGGCCCCGGGCTGATAAGGCGGGTGTCCACATAAGAAGGAGAGAGACAGCACAGATGGGACGCACAGAGGAACAGCCACATGAGGACACTGAGTAAAATGGTGGTCGGTCATCTGCACACCAAGGAGAGAGGCCTCAAGAGACACCAAGCCTACTGACACCTCGAGTTTGGACTTCCAGCCTCCAGAACGAGAAATCAATTTCTGCTGTTTAAGTCTCCCAGTCTGTGGTACTGTGTTATGGCAGCCCAAGCAGAATAAAACACCATCAAAAAACCTAATAGGTGGAAGTAACTGGTGGAGGAGATTCTGGGGTCCAAATCAGAAGGAAAAAGACAAGCCCCGTGGGTGCAGCACACCCCCAACAGCATGTCTACAGCCATGGAGGACCCAGGCTGATGGATGAAGCTACTGGTGTCTAAGCACTGGATCGATCTGGATTTGAAGGGAAAAGTTCAATGATTGAATTATGTTAACTCTACTGTCTGCCAAAGTTTCTAAATGGTATACCTGCAAACTCCCAAAGATTTCTAAAGGTTTCTACCTTCAGAATTACCATGTATTTCCAGAAATCATGAAAACCGTGTACTTGCATAGCCAGAAGCGTTAGGTCATTCAATCTTGCTTTTACAGACGAAGCCAGGATCCACTGGCTACTGAACTTATGGAATCTGCTCACTCAGAGCTGCTCCTAGAAAAAGAGTAACCTTAACTATCATCTTTTCAACTACACTATATTGTTTCTGCTTCATGCAAATTATCATTATTAGAGTGAATGTGAGCCCTTGTGATAGCCTAAGCACTAAAGCAGGGGCCAAGCCCAAAGGCCTTCAGAAACCAGAAGATCAGAGTCAAGGAGCAAAGCCAGCTGGGCATAGAAAGGTGTCCTGGGCACAGTGGGCACAAGAGGCCAAGTCCCAGCTCCAGGTAATTGTGGCCCTTACAAGAATAGAAGCTCAATGTTCCCAAGTCTTCCCACATTTAAAAAAAAAATTTAAAAGCTGGTTATTTGGTGGGTAAAATTTATCCCATTTTAAAACCCTGGCAACAACAAAAAATTTTAATACACACTATGAGGCAAACAAAACAGACCAGTAGCATGAATGAAAGGTATGCCCCGCACCCACCTCATTTGTAGCCTCTGACAAATGTCCTTGGTCTAGGCCACTGAAATCTATTACACAGAGCTAAGCAATGTTTTCTGAGCATGTTGGTGGCATGACACCACACTAGTCTGTGCTATCATACCAAACACAACAGTGTCATCTGTTAAAACACGTCACTTTATTTCCTTTGCGTCCGCTTCTCCATCACTTGGCAGAGGCTTGCGAGCGTCTGTGGAACTCCCAAACAAGTTCTCCTCTTGCCTACTCTCAGTAATCTCAGTAACCTAAGTATTTTCTCTCAACCATGTAACTATGTTACCTTACGTTACAATAATTATTGTCCCAGATTAGGTCACATTTCACCTACCAACTAAATATAATCCAAATACCTTGTGGGTTTGAATACTCAGGCTCTTCCCCACGTTTGCTTATTACCATGTTCCTCGATTATGTCAACAGCTAATATGCAATTCTTCTCTCCAACTACCTTCCTAAAAGGATCTATATAGCATGGCTAAACTTTCAGGTTGATGTCTTTTCTCTCAAATTCACAGAATCAAAGTCAAAATACCATATGAACCCAAACATGTCATATATCATTTAGTGCTGCAAAGTGGCAAATGGAAACAAAACAAAACAACGATCCTTAAAAGCTATGGTTGAACAACTATTTTATTAAGATCGGGAGTCCCACATAACAGGTAAAATATCACTGTGAATCAGATACTGCTTGTTTCAGTTTTGTTCTTATTCCACACTTAAGAAAGTATATATTTCTGGGCTTAAATTTATTGATACATATTTTTAAAATTCTGACCTCATTCATGATTCAGTGTACAAATAATAAATTCAGTTCAGAACTTAAAAATTATTCCTTGTTTTTGGTTAGTAGTTAGGTTAATGTTTCTGAAAAAATAATTTTAGCTTTATACTCAGAACTAAATATGTTTAGTATTTATAGAGCTAATTTCCAAAGTCCTGATATTTAGGAGTTTGTATATTGTAGCAGTGTTGCCTATATGCAACATATCATACTGTATATCTTTATTAGATACTTTGTACTTAAATAAAAGTAGAAAAATACATGTTTACAAATAATAAGTGTGCCATATAAGGAGAGGATTAAAGGACCCTAAAAGTTCAAGGAAATATAGACAGTGGGCTCCATATTTACAGAATCAACCAACCTTGGATCAAAAGTATTTGAGGAAAAAAAAAAAAAGCTAATTAAGAACCAATACAGCATAACTATTTACATTGCACTGGGTATCATAGTACCGAATCTAGAGATGATTTAAAGTATAAGGCAGGATGTGCCTAGGTTATATGCAAATACTATCCCATCTTAGTTTTTTTTTTTTTTGAGTTGGAGTCTCACTCTGTTGCCCAGGCTGGAGGGCAGTGGCCACTCCCAGCCACCGCAGCATCGACCTGCTGGGCTCCAGCGATCCTTCTGCCTCAGCCTTCCACGTAGCTGGAACTACAGGCGCACGCTACCATGCCCAGCTAATTTTTTGATTTATTGTAGAGACGAGGTCTCGCCAAGTTACCCAAGCGGGTCTCGAACCCACGGGCTCAGGTAATCCACTCAGCTCAGCCTCCCAAAGGCACGGGATTACAGGCTAAGCCACCGAGCCCGGCTTCTATCCCATCTTATAAAGGGACCTGAGCAGCAGTAGATTTTGGCATCCTCAGGAGGTCTGGGAACCACACTCACAGACACTGAGAGACTTCAGTAACGATCACCACCAGAGTAAAAAGAGTAAAGGTTTTAGTGCTACACAGTCCTAGGTTCAGATCCTGATGGCCAATTCCTAGCTGCTGCCTACCCTGCAAACACACATCTCTGCGTCTGCTTTGTGGTGGTAATTCTCCATGTGGTCGTGAGAATTAAATGGGGCCAAGGAGAACACCTGGCACATGTTAGCCTATTAAACACCGCTGGTTTCCTTTCACTCTGCATTCGCTGCTATAAGCACAAAAAATAAAGGCAGCGTCATCATGCTTTCAGCATCAGCTCATCCTCCCATCGTCGTCTTCATCTTGAATCATTTTTTGAAATTAAGTTGTTAACTGACACAGAGTTTATCCAGTGGCACAACAAGCACAGTGAAGGCCAGGGAAGCTTCTGGTAGCATCAAAGCCTCTGATTTGGCAGAAGTGCTGTTCTGAGGGGTAGAGAGTGATGGAGGTGAAGCCCTGAAGGTGGAAAAGAGAGCTTTGTGCCTGGGCAGTCTGTCAAGCTATCCCCAGCCTCTGAGTGGAGGGCAGGCCAGCAGTTTCCAACCTTCGGCGTGTGTGAGAATCAACCACAGGGCTCTCAAAAATACAGAGCCTGGGACCCCACAGGCTCCAACTCATTCGGTCTGGAATGAGGCCAGTTTAGCTGCATTTAGGTCAAGCTCTAGTGGACACTGATGCTGCTGGTCAGTGGTCCAGGCTTGGTGGAGACCACCAAACACACTCCAGATGACAGGCATCCAGAGGAGAAGTCATAGCTATGGCTGAGGAGTGAAATGTTGCCTCAGACTCTTGGCTTTCAGGTCACATCTCTTGGTATGCAAAACTGCTTCCTCCAGCACAGTAGCTGGGCCTCCCAGCCCCCACCAGCCACGGCATCATCACCTGTTAGAGCTGTTAGAGATGCACATTCTTGGGTCTCATCCCAGACCTACTGTCTTGGAATCTCTGGGGCTGGGCCCGAAAGTCTGTGCATTAGCAAGCTCTGCAAGCCCCTCTAGAAGATTCTGATGAAGGCTGAGTTGGGAACCACTGCTCTCGTTGATATTCCATTCTCTGTAACCACTCTGAGCAGCAGGTCCAAATGAACCTTTCTAAACAATCAAGTTTCCATATAAAGGTTTGTTGAAGAAAGGGTGCTGTGGCTGGGACAACATTTGGTATTCGCTTCTGCCTCACTCTGTGCTTGTGGCTCTGGCAGCATGGAGTCGCCTGGAAGCCTTACACAGAAAAGGCCTTGTGCTGCTCTCCCTTGGCAGCTATTGGTAGCTCAGACTGAGAAGGGAAGGAGGTGGCTAAGATGGTAAGGACGGTGATGATGGCGACAATGATGGTGTTGGGTAATGCCAGATGACATTTATAAGGTGGCAGGTACTAGTCTAAGACCTTTTCACTTACTAACACATTTAATCTCCATAGTCACCCTCATGAAATTGCTATGGCTGGATGTAAAGTTTCCAACAGTTAAGAATCAAGAGATTTCAATTAGTTACCTGAATTTCCAGTTTCTATTTTTAAAACTGAAAAACCTGGCAATATGCGTCCCTGCATGGGAACAGCCTACTGAGCTTTGCAGCAGTCATGCACTTCAGACAGAAAAACACACTCTCCTGCTCGGAGAGCGCCATAGTGGGGCCCTCTTCCTCATCTTTATGAATGTCCTGGAAGGCACTGGGGTTTGTGACTCCTGCTTTGAAAAAATGTACGCTTCTACGTACATCCAAGAGGGGCTAAGGCAGGTTGGACATGCGGCCCCGCAGGTGGTGCCAGGGCGCAGCCGGTTGGTTGTGGGCCCAGGGCACTGTGGGCCCAGGAGGCAGCCGGTCGGCTGCTGTGCAGATGTGCATGTTTCTCCCTCTGAGACCTTCTGGACCGCGCTCCCTCCTACTCCTGCAGCCGCCGCCCAGGCCCAGCCCTTGGCCATGTGTGCCGAAAGTCACAGAGCCCACTTCACTAGCTCCGGTCTTCCAGGCTTCCCAGCATCAGCCCTGCCTTGACACTGCCTCGAGAGAAATCCTCCTAAAATGCGAATCCAATCATTTGCCGGCTTGCCAAAAACCATTCAGGGTTCCACATTATCACAATAGTGGCCCTCAAGCCTTAAGACACAGGACCCTCTCATTAAATATTCCGTGTATTGAATTGGACTGGGCAAGGGCTGAGACCCTGAAGGCTGCTACATATCACCTTCTAACTTTGGGAAAGTCATTTCATACTCAATCAGTAGTTCTCAACTTCGGGCTTTTGTGTATCACCCTTGTAATTTTTTTGCAATATCAACATAACATCTGAATTATTCATTATAACTTATGCACTCACTTCGTCCTTATTCTAAGCAATAATACCTGTGAAATCACAGGGTCCTTATGCTAATTATATTTTATAATATCTATTAAGATACAAAAAATAAATCTAAATGTGCATTTGCGTTTCACCTAAAATGACCTCACTTGCCAGGAGGGATCTGTGCCTGCCACATTTTGGGCAACACTGGGTTTCAGTGACCTCATCTAGTTTCACAGTTCTATGCTCGAAGTGTAGTTCAATGGCCGCCCTACTGAAAGGCTGTGATCTCACAGATGGTCTAAGGCTCTGAAGCCACAACACCTAATGGAGGTGTGAAGGTGTGCAGGCTTTCTGCTCCTAGGGTATCAACGTGTGCTGGTCACTCCATATGCAAACTGGACTTGCTTGATTTTTACAAAATTGCTAGAAGTTAATCAAGCCTACAGGAAGCTAAGGCAGGTGGCGCTGGGAACACTGCCCATCCAATGAAGCCATCTAAATTTCTGCCCAAAATGCATGGGAGAAAGGAAAGAGCCAGGGAAAGGCTAGACATCACATGCAAAGGCTCAGATAAAAGAAGCATGCTGTTGGGCTAGGGATGTCAGGAGATGATAAGAGGCTAACAAAAGGAGACGGAGCAAGTGGTCATGATGGCATGTGCCTGTAATCTTAGCTACTCAGGAAGCTGAGGTGGGAAAATCGCTTTAGCCCAGTTCAAGATCTTCCTGGGCAACACAGTGAGGCCCTATCTTAAAAAAAAAAAGGTGGACGTGGTGGCTCACACCTGTAATCCCAGCACTTTGGGAGGCAAAGGGGAGAGGACTGCCTGAGTCCAGGAGTTTGCAACCAGCCTGGGCAACACAGAAAGTCTTCATCTCTACAATAAATTTAAATAGTAGCTGAGAAAGGTGGTGCATGCCTGTAGTCCCAGTTACTCAGGCAGCTGAGGCAGAAGGATTGGACTGCCTGAGCCCAGTAGGTCGAGGCTGCAGTAGCCATGATCGTGCCACTGCAGCCAAGCCTGGGTGTCAGAGTAAGACTCTGACATATACATACATACATAAATAGAACTTACTTGTAGAAATTTGTGCTCACTTAATTTGTTCAGTTCCTTCATTGTTTTTGTAAGAATAAATTCCAAAATTTTTTCCTGTTTGTATAAGGTGCCTGTTGGTGTCGCATTGGTTGGGATCCATGAAGTAAATTAATTGCATCTTAGCAGAAGCCTCTAAGGTTTTATAAAACAGTCACCTTTCTAAACCTTGCTATGTTTTTTCTGGTTTTTCTCCTCTAAAAGGAGAAGGGAGCTTTAGAGTAGTAATCTCAATCAGCAAATTGCTCCCCATAATGAAACATAAGGTCTTTTCTTTGAGTAAGAATCACGTAGCTGTAGTTACTACCTGTTTCTGACGGCTTTGTCACTAAGCAATGGACATTGAATAATCCAGTCCTGCTCTCCTTAAACGTGGGCATTATCAGGTATCTCATTTGTTTTACTTCTTGGTTAGGAGGATGTGCCAATAACTGAGAGCAATCTTACCATTCAATACTGAAATTAAAGATGAGACACGTGAAACTATAACTTCAGTAGGAAAAGTGAAAGGAAAGTGGGAGGGGAAAGGCACTGAATAAGAGATGAAGTGTCACAGGTACACTCTAAAGCACTCAAGCAACAAGAGCAAAGTCAACTCCCACCCAGGAACATCTTGGATTACCCTGACACAAGTCACTAAAGCACTTTCTTTGAAGTTTCCTCTGCCTGATTAGCACCTGCCAACAGACTTCTGAATATAACTTTCTGTCTACAATGAGTGCATTTACCAAATATTTTTTAAAGGTACAAATATATAAAGCAGAATCTTTGTCTAGGTTTAAGTTTTTATTTTATTTTTAATATACGCAATTTTATTATAAAATTTTTAAAAAAGCAAAATGCAACATACGAAAAAACCCCAAATTTACTATTGATACTAATTCCTATGAGTTTGCTGTGCTACCATACACAAGTCATGAAATTAAAGAAACCATTAAATATTTAGGAACATTCAACAACAGAAGCTTTAAGGTCTAACTGTATGTAGTAGCCCCTCAAAAAGGTACAACCTGTATTTTTTAAATTTTATTTTAAAGATACGGGTACAATATAGGATTAGGTATACAAGTGGACACTGTACAGGTAAAGTTTGGGCCTCCCTTTGGTCCCCTTTTGTCTGGTTTGAGATCAGGTACCCTTATTGATGCTGTGTCCCCCCTCCCCCGACCCTGGCAGTATCCTGCGACTGCCAATTCCTTTCTTATAGTATTATGGTAAATGCTCAGGGTCCGCTTATGAGTGAGAATATTTGGTATTCTGTTTTTTGTTTCTGTGATAAATCACTGAGTATGACAGACTCTAAATCCATCCAAGCTGCGTGAAGTCCATATGTTTGTCCTTCTTTATGGCTGAGTAATAGTCCACCATGTACATTATTTTTATCCAGTTCAGTTTCAATGGGCAGCACAGTTGGTTCTATGTTTTTGCTATTGTGAATAGCCCTGCAATAAACATGCGTGTGCATGTATCTTGTTTGTAGGATGATTTGAGTTCCTTCGGATATATTCTCAGTAGGGAGATTACTGGGTCATATGGAAGGTCAATTTCTAGCTCTTTCAGAAAAAGCCACACTGTTTTCCAGAGAGATTGTACAAGTTTGCATTTCCACCAGCAGTGTAGAAGTGGTTCCTTTTCTCTGCGTCCTCACCAGCATCTGTTAGTGTTTGTTTTATTAATGATGGGCATTCTTACAGGGGTTAGGTGGTATCCCAATATGGTTTTGATTTGCAATTCTCTGACAAATAGATTGAGCACTTTTTCATGTGTCTGTTGGCTGCCTATATATCTTCTTTTGAGAAATGTCTATTCATGTCTCCTGCCTACTTTTTTATGGGGCTGTTTGTTTTTTTCCTTTTGGCATGTTTGAGTTCCTTGTAGATCCTGAATGTTAGGTCCTTGTGAGATAAGCAGTTGGCAAATTTTTTTTGGTCATTCTGTGGACTGTCTCCCCACTCCCTCAATGGTTTATTTTGCTTTGCAGAAGCTTTTCAGTTTAATGAGGTTCCACTTGTCTATCTTATCTCTTATGGCATGGACATCTAGGGTTTTGATCAGAAATTGGTTGCCTACTCCGACTTCTGTTAGGATATCTCCCACATTTTCTAACATTCTTATAGTTTGAGGTTTTTGTTTAGGTCTTTGATCCATTTAGAATTTATTTTTGTGTATGGTGATAGGTAGGGGTCCTGTTTTATTCTACACATGGTCAGCTAGTTTTCCCAGCACCATTTACTGAATAGGTTCTCTTTTCCCCAGTGGTTGTTGGTGGACGCTTTGTTGAAGACGAGTTGGTTGAAAAATTAAGAGTTTGTTTCTGGAATCGCTATCCTGTTCCATTGGTCCATACGCCTATTCTTGTACCAATACCAGGCTGCTTTGATTATTGTAGCCTGATAGCAGAAGTGTGATACCCCCACTTTGTTTCTTTTGCTGAGGATTGTTTTGGCTATTTGTGGTTGTTTATGCTTCCATATGAATTTCTATACTGTCATTTCAAGGTCTGAGAAGAATGATTTTGGTAATTTAAAGGGTATTGTGCTGAATCTGTAGATTACCTTCGGTTGGATGGACATCTTAAAAATGTTGATACTTCCTATGCATGAACATGGAATATTTTTTCCATTTGTTTGTGTCTTCTTGGATTTCTTTGAGCAGTGTTTTGTAGCTTTCATTGTAGAGGTCTTTCACTTCTCTGGTTAGGAAGATGCTGAGGTCTTTCTTTCTCTCTCTCTCTCTCTCCCTCTTTCTTGTGGTTATTGTGACTAGGACTGTGCTTTTTATTTGGTTCTCTACCTGTTTGTTGTTGGTGTATAAGAATGCATTTTTTAAAGTATTTTCTCTACAAAGAATCTTATCAGCTAAACAAAAATCTATACAGTTTTTATACTGAAGCTGATATTAAGCTGCACTTGAATTCATTCTTAGCAAAACAATTGCCTGAGCGCGCACACACACTCCACACATATCATTAAAGAATAGCCATTTATTCTTCATCTCCATCCTCTTCCACCTCATCGTTATCTTCCTCCTCCTCGTGTTCTGATTCAATCTTCTTTGAGCCTGTTAGCCTGCCAGGACCCCTCTTTCCTGCTTTACTTTTGCCCTTGGCACAGTATGCAGCAATACCCTTCTCATACTTCTCCTTGAGCTTGGCTACCTTCTGCTCGTATGCTTGTCTTTGGCTGACTGCTCAGACCATATCTTACCCAGTTTTTTTGCAGTGTCTCCAGTGGCCAGGCCTGAGTGTTCACTTTTGATCTTCAGGCAATGTTCAGAGCAAATCAGGAGGAAGGCAGATAGCAGCCTCTTGGGAGCACTGGGGTCCTTCTTCTTCCTCTTCTTGTCAACCTTGGCAGAGATGTAGTTTTTCATCTCTCAGTCATAAACAGCTGTGTTGCTTTTGGCCATGTCTTCGAAATTGGGCTTCTCCTTGGCAGACATGTTCTTCTGCCTCTCTGAGCACTTCTTGGAGAACTTGGCAAAGTTGACAGATACGTCCAGCTGCTTCTCCATGTGCTCTTCCTGGCAGGTCTGCATGAAGAAGGCATACAATGGCATCTTAACCCTAGGCTTGCCGGGGTCTCCCTCACCCATGGCGGTGGCGTCCACCTGGTGCGAGCTGCTCTTCAGAGCTGCGCAGGAGCGACAAGGACGCTATGTCCACGGGGCTCCAGCATGAACTGACTTATCCAAGCTCAAGTTTTTAAAAGGGTATTACTGCCTTTGCGATATGCTACCCCTTGACTTGTAAATTTCCTTTAAAAAACTCAAAAACTGTAACATAGCTACGTCTAGCTATATGAACTCTTGCCAACCAAGCGCAAAAAGTAAATGAATTCGGATAGCAATGACTACATATATGTACATTGTGTTTGAAAAGAAATGAATTTTGTCTAAAAGATAAAAAATACTTAATTATTCATCTGAATTAAAATTAGGAAAAACTCTTAACATCAAAATCACCGGCTCCCCAGAACCCAGACATTTCTCTTGACTTTCCTGTTTATACTAAAGGCAGCACTTTTCACACTTCCTGTCTGTCCTCCATTTCTAGTTGTCAGTTTCTGTACCGTCTACCTCAGGGGTCTCCAATTCTAATGCTTACAGCAGAAGTTGGGTTTATTTCATAAATAACCCCTGGAATTGTATTGCTTCCATATAAGCACACTTTCTTTGCATATTAAAGACTAAAAATATTCTTCACATTCACAAGAAACACACCTTAGGTTTCTTAGAACATATGGCCCTTTCCGTTTAACTTTGGTTTTTCATTTCTCATTAAACTCTTTTTTAATGGGTCTCAAAATTCTCTGACAGATTTTTGGTCAAGTTATTTCCATGAAAATGTATTGATTTCAAAAACTAATAAAACTTCCACATGCAAAAAAGAAAATAAAAGGTCCACAAAACATTCTTTCCTTCTGAAAGCTTTATGATGCATTATCATCGTTAACCAATCTTTTACTATTAAATGGCCAATTGAAACAAACTGTTCTTCCATCACTGATTAAGACTGGGGTGGCAGGTATGAGGGATAATACGCATTTAGCCTTCTGAGCTCTCTGGGCAGACTTGGTGACCTCGCCAGCTCCAGCAGACTTTTTGTCCACTGCTTTGATGACATCCACAGCAACTGTCTGCCTCATATCATGGACAGCAAAACAGCCCAGAGGAGGATAGTCAGACTAGCTCGCCACACACATGGGCTTACCAGGAACCATATCGTATCAATGATGGCAGCATCACCAGGCTACAAGAATTGAGGGCCATCTTTCCACTTCTTACCAGAACAGCGAACAATCTTTTCCTTCAGCTCAGCAAGCTTGCAGCAATGTGAGCCATGTGACAATCCAGTACAGGAGGAAAGCCAGTACTGGTTAGGCCTGGATGGTTCAGGACAATCACCTGAGCTGTGAAGCCAGCTGCTTCCATTGGTGGATCATTTTTATTGTCAGCAGCAACATTGCCATGCTGAACATCTTTGACAGACACATTCTTGACACTGAAGCCCACATTGTCCCCAGGATGAGCTTCACTCAAACTTCATGGTGCATTTCAACAGACTTTACTTCAGCTGTAACGCTGACTGGAGCAAAGGTGACCACCATGCCAGGTTTGAGAACACCAGTCTCCACTCAGCGCACAAGGACAGCACCAAGACCACCAATCTTGTAGACATCCTGGAGAAGCAGACGCAAGGGCTTATCAGTTGGATGAGCCGGTAGGAGGATGCAGACCAGTGCTTTAAGCAGCATGGTCCCACTGGTGTGACCATCTCTACGGTGACCATCTCTATGGTGACTTTCCATCCCTTGAACGAAGGCATGTTAGCACTTGGCTCCAGCATGTTGTCACCATTCCAACCTGAGATTGGCGCAAATGCTGTGTCGGGGTTGTAGCCAATTTTCTTAATGTAAACGCTGACTTCCTTAACAATTTCTTCCTATCTCTTCTGGATGTAGGGTGGCTCAGTGGAATCCATTTTGTCAACACAGACAGTTAGTTGTTTCACACCCAGTGTGTAAGCCAAGAGGACTTGCTCACAGGTCTGTCCATTCTTGGAGACACCAGCTTCAAATTCCCTAACACCAGCAGCGACAATCAGGACAGCACAGTCAGCCCCAGATGTGCCTGTAGTCGTGTTTGTGGTGAAGTCTGTGTCCCCTAGGACATCAATGATAGTGACTGGCTGGTCTCAAATTTCCACGGGGAGATACCAATAGTGGTATCACGTTCAAGCTCAGCCTTCAGTTTACCCAGGACCCAGGCATACCTGAAGGAGCCTTTTCCCATCTCAGCAGCCTTCTTCTCAAATTTCTCAAGGGTTCTTTTGTCAATGCCACCACAGTTGTAGACCAGAAGGCCAGTAAGGGTGGACTCGCCCAAATCTACGTGTCCAATGACGATGATTGACATGAGTCTCTTCCTTTCCCATTTTGGCTTCTAGTGGTGATTTTCATGATACCTGTGCTCTGGTGGCAAACTTGTTGCAAAAAAGCTGGTTTTTCCACTTTATAAGGAACGTGGACACAAGCAGTGTTTCACTCTCCCTTTATCTCTAGCACAAGAGAAAGGACAAAGGGCAGCTGAGCGCTGGGGTGGCGGAGGACAGGGCAGTGGAGGAAACTCAGGGAACTGGAGTTTATGTGCCAGCACAAGGGGTACAGCCAGTTTCTACCAGCTTCCGCCAATTATGTTATGCCCAGTGTCGCCAGATCTTCCAGTTTTTCAAGAGAAACTGAAAAAAAACCCAAGTTGTAAACACTGGTGAGTATTTCAAATTTCCTTTAAATAACATTAAGGCCAACACCGTGCAAACCCCACAGACCCTCTGTGCAAACCCCATTCCTCTGCCAGGTGCAACCTCTGCTCAGCCCTTCTCCCCTGTTTAGTCCAACTTTTCCCGTTTCAACTACCCACACATCAGTTCACCTGTCTATTCCTCTACTCCTTCCTTTGCTTTTCCGTTCATTTGTTGACTTTCTGATTCGTTCATTTAAATATTCAAATATGAGATGGGGCACTACCTGGGGTAAAATGTACAGTTGTGAACATGACAGACAGGATCTTTTCTCACAGCATCTACAATATAATGGGGGAGACAGACCTAAAAGAAAAATATACCAAAGATTACTTAATGTCCACTGTATTTGGGCTACAAAGCAGATGTAAAATGCAGCCCAGTCTTCCTTGGCCAGGGAGGGCTCACCAGAGAACTGACACTCAGGCACTCTTTACAGCTACTGTGCAGACAACTGTCCCATCACTCCAACCAGGCTCTACTACAGACCTACCCATCACCTCTGAAAAACATGTCCCAGCATCCTGCTCAAGATGAACAGGCCCTCACAGCTATAGAAGTCAGGGCAAACTCAGTCGAACAAGGGTCCCCCCAACTGGTTCCCTCTTAGTTCTAGTAATTTCTTTTTCTCTCTTTGTGGCCCTTGTTTCCAAGCAGATTGGACTCTTAGCTCGATCTCAAACACACCATGAAACTTCCCAGATGCCCTGACTCAGATCTGATCTGTTTTCTGAATATCTACAATATTTTAAAATAGTTTGTGACATCATTGCTGCTGACCTCACATGATAGATATCTGCATACTTATCCTCCATGCCCTACTGGATCATAAGCTCCTGAAGGGCAGGGTCTGTGCCCCACTCCTCTCAACACCCATGGGAATGTCCTAGTACTATCATATCTCTTAAACACAGGTCAAATAAAAAATGTTTATGTCTGCCTGAAAAGAGGATTAAATTCAAGAGAAGACCAACATAGTTTGAACTACAATTAAACAAATCTTTAATTAGTTCTTCCCAAAATTCTACTTCTAGTATTCTTCAATTTTATATATTATGCAGTGCTAAGCTCTGCATCATCTAGGCAATATCAATGAGTAACTTTTAACTATTAATTAATAATTAAATTTCATAACACCTCTTGTTTTATAGATAAAACGTTATCTACCAAGATAAAAACATATTCCATCACAGGCTTACAATACAGTTAAACACCTTTTGTTCTTATTTTTAAAATATAAATGTTGCTAAATACCATTTCCCCACTCAAAGGAGTAAGTTTCCTGGAGAAATGGCTGTTTTCAAGGCTGAGACGAGGAAAGAAAGTACATGGTGTGCCTGGGGCCTCTTGTGCCACAAAAGTAAAAAATGCTCAAAAATTGATAGGAGCATTTGTCAAAGGACATAGAAGTCAGCTTGATGGGGCTCCCATTTGTCAAATTTGGGACAATTTGAGCAGCAACATATATAATGCCAGAAATGGATTATTACATATTGAATAAAAAAAGAATCCTGAGTCTCAACTACTAAAAAAGTAGAAGAGAGACCATTTTTTTTAAACAGAAGAATTCCAATGTAGACAAAATAAAAGCAATAGAAAATCAACATTTTACAACCACCACTATTACAACAACTGATTTAAGCAAGAATGGTCAATAAATGCTAAATGAATGTTGAGGACTGGAATATTCACATCATCTCAAAATATCACTCTGCCTATTACTCATTAATTATAAAGGGAAAAGCTAGCTTTAGAATGAAAAAAAATAGCTGGTAGACACCACCTGAACTAAATGATCATCATTAAATAACCCCAATAACCTGATATTATATGCCTCCTGATGTAATGTAAGGAAACGGTATCACCTGAAAAGCATCTCTGCCAAAAGTTTTCACCTGAGTTTCGTCATGAGGAAACAAACACTCAGACACATCCTTGTCAGCCTGGACTTGTCAACAATGTCATTGCAACAAAAGGTTTTTTAAAATGCTGGGACACTATTAGAGACTAAAGAGGCATGACAACTTAAATGCAGTGTGTGATCCTTGACTGGTTCCCAACTTGAGAGGTTGAAAAGAGAGCTAAATTGAATATTGGACAATAATATTGCAACGGGGTTAAATTTCTTAAGTATGCACATTTGTGGCTATGCAGAGGAAACGTCCTTGTTCTTAGGATACAAGCTGAAGAATACAGAACGGTCTCAAGTGGTTCAGAACATAAAGTCTGGGACACGTGTGTGTGTGTGTGTGTGTGTGTGTGTGTGTGTGTGTGTGTGTGTGTGTGTGTGCGCGCACACATCTGTGAGTTCAAAGGGAGAGAAAGCCAGTGTGGCAAAATGCTAAGAGTATCAAATTTGGATTCTAACTTCCAAAACATAGGAGGCATTTATCAGTTAGAATATCAGAAAGAGAAGCAATGCAATCCCCTATTTTCTGGAAAAAAAAATTACTTAAATGCGACTGCCATAGGCCTTAGCCATTCAGATGTAAAGTTTTTTACATTACTGTTAATATTTTTGAAGTGCCTTAATATGAAATACTAACTTAAGAAGTTTTCTGAGTGTTCTCAAAAGACCTTAGACATTAACTCTGCTAAGTACTAAATATCAAAATAACTGTACTCAATGCAAGCCTCACAATGAGTCTACAACAAAACCAGAGATCATGGGAAAAGCCGATGACCAAATGGACCTGGCCGTCTCAACAGTTACACACAATGTTGTTTTCTGCTCAAGCCCAATTTCAAAGGAGAGTAGTTTTCAATGGTTGGTTGGTCAAAAACAACATTAAATAGCAAGCACTAAAAAGTTAATTGAATGTTTGCCAGAAGGAGTAGGGCTCGTTTTCATACTGGATAATTAATTTCTTTGTTTTTATAAGAATTTTAAAGAGTGACCAACAGGCACCCTGTGGGTAATTACTTCATTCAAGACTCCTGACTTCTGTGGCCTGGACTACGCTGAGGTTTGAAAGCACTCCAAGAATGTATTTATTTATTTTAAAATTTTTCTTCTTATTAGTATTTTCTTTATCTAAAGGATATGCATTATAGTTTTGTGGTATTTAAACTTAATTACAAATAGCTTTAATAAAACCATCAACAGCGTATATCTAGATAAATCCTCATAAAAGATAAAGGTTTATAACATGGGGCTTTTAAAAATAAATGGTTATCAAATGCAATGGATCACAGTAACCTAAAATGTATAACCAAAAAATTCATTTTTTTGGATTATCAGTCTAGGTTTGAAAAAAAAGAATCTGAACATCTGGAAAGTTTCCATAAGCACACCAGAAGAACTTCATTATAAATATTAGTATACACTGCTATTTCATAAAGTACCAGTTTAAAAAGTAATTTAAAAACTTAATATGGCATCATAAATACGAACTGTTTTATGATGAATGTAGTATGATTTTTTAAAAAGTGTCATGATGCCCTGCTAACTTGGTATAAAATTCACATGCTTCTGATCAAAATCTGTATATTCTTAATATGAGTCCTAAAGTGCAAAAAGTTCTGTAAAATAGAGTAAGTTAAAGATAAACCCTACCCTTCCTTATGCAACCTCCCAGAAAATCGGAGAAAGTGCTACTTAAATATCTTACAAGAGAAAACTGTTGTAGAGTTTTCCTATAGTAATTACAAGAATCAGAAGCACTTCATAACCTCTTTTCTGTTTCCAGAGCCTGGATTTCAGGGGCACAGGAGTCTCCATGGCGCCAGAATTACGACGCTGTGCTTGTTTTCTCTGCTGTGTTCGAAGTCACAGTAGTGGCTGGATGGCCGGCCGCTGAGGTCTCCCAACTGTCACCCAGGAGCAGCAGTGCCAGGTAAAGCAGTCACCCACTTATCTGCACCTTCCAGTTACCAAAATCGGTCAAAACCCAAGAAATGATACCATGTCCTATGCATTTAATCATTATGATGATTTTGAGACAAATGCCTCCATTAAAAGTATTAATTTATCAATAATTCCTGCAAAACACCATTTGTACTCGTCATAATTTCTTGACTATTTTAAAGAATAGAAGACTTGCTCTGGCAATAAGAAATAACAGAGCAAATGGCAGGAGGCGGTATGCATACTATGGAATTCAAAGCTTTAGGAAAAGGTGAAAGGGCTGTTATAACTCTTCTAAGCTACACCAAGCAGTGGATTATTACTCAGATGACAGCTTTGCACCATCACACAAGTAAGCTAGTCTAACAGACAAGTCATGGGGAAACAAACAAGAAAGGACCCTAAGCATCCTGAATGTGAGCAGTGCTAGTCAATGTGGCAAGTGAAGAAAATGGGGGCAAAGGCAGTCCTAACTGTAGTGCAGAAGATTCTTTAAAAATCAACATAATCCTACGACCCAGAAGAGTTGTTCACATTGGGGGTTTATGTTTTCTTTTAATATTTTTCTGCACATGTTTATAGCCCTACATAACATTCTATTTTCATTTAACATTATACAGAGCATATCCCTAAGTAATTAATCTTTAAAAATATGATTAATGGCCAGGCACAGTGGCTCAGTCTGCAATCCCAGCACTTTGGGAGGCCAAGGCAAGAGGACTGCCTGAGCCCAGGAGTTCGAGACCAGCCTGGGCAACTTGGTAAGACCTCGTCTCTACAATAAATCACAAAAACTAGCCAGGCATGGTGGTGTGCGCCTGTAGTTCCAGGTGCTTGGAAGGCTGAGACGGAAGGATCATCTAAGCCCAGTAGGCTGAGGCTGCGGTGGCTGTGAGCATGCCACTACACTCCAGCCTGGGCAACAGAGTGAGACTCCAACTCAAAAAAATATATTCATATGATTATTGTTAGACAGGCATGGTGGCATGCACTTGTGGTCCCAGCTACTCGGAAGATTGAGGAAAGATGATCACTTGAGCCCAGGAGCTGTGGGCTGCAGTGAGCCATGATTGTGCCACTGCAGACCAGTTACAGAGTGAGACCCTAACTCCAAAAATAAAAAGATAAAAAGATAGAAAGATAGATAGAAGATAGATAGATAGATACATAGATAAGGGAATTACTTAATGGGCAGTCAATAGTCTATCATAGAAAGAAATCATTTATTCGGTAATATTCTAACTGTTGAACATTTAAATTTTTCCCTCTGAAGTCTTCCTTTGTGTTCTTCAGCATCAACAGGACTGGAAGCTTCCTGAGGACACAGACGTCTCTGCCTGCCCACTCCCGCCATCCAGCACACAGCTGTACACAGGATATACACAGGTGGCAATGTTGTAGAAGATGAAGAGGGGTGGAAGGGCCCAGGGTTTAACCGCAGAGGAAGGGAATGCTGATGGTCACAGCACTCTGCAAATGCATAAAGAAACTGCTTCTCAGGACAGAATCATGGGAGAGGTCTCTGAGGAAGATGGGCATGGAGCATGGGGCTGGCATGAGGGGTACCGGCTAAATGTGTTTGCTACAAGTCAGCCACCAGACGGCCCTTCCAAGCCCAAGCAGCCAGTTCCTTCTCACTCTGGCAGAAGACATGAGGTTTCTGCATCTGGGAGAGGGAAGGAGGCAGGAAGGGATGGACCGAGCACCTGAATGAAAGAGGCTCCAGATGGAGGGAGACCACATGCAGCCAGGGGTGTGGGTGAGGCCCAGACCTGAAAATGAAATACTGAATAAAAGCTTCAATCTGATCGGCAGACATATCAACCTTCTTATGCCACTCTCTTAAATGTGCTCTTAGAAATACTGGCAGCTGGCTAGAGCAATCCCTCCCCTCCAGGAAGATTGGGGAACACTTACCTAGAATAAATGAAAAGACCTAGTGGGACTGCTATCAATGGTTTCTCAAAGAAAAAGGTCAATTCCTAGGCACCTTGAAGTTCGCCCTACCAGTCACCATCCCTGACCACACATAAAAAAAACCCCTCCACTTCTGAGTGCCTCGCTCTCAGGTATAAAAGCCCATCCAGCAACCACACGACATTTGAGATCGTTTCCACCAAACGAGAGAAAAACTCAAGAGAAACGAAGACAATGTAAGAAGCAGAAGAAAAAGACAAGGCACAACACAACTAATATTCTCAGAGCGCAAAGAAAAAAACCTGCAGGAAGAGCTTAAGAGCAGGAAGAGCTTAAGAGGAGTCTGCTTCTCTCTCTCTGCTCTTGCATATTGTTGTGTAAGAACCCTGTGCTTTAAGAGCTGCAGCCAACTTATAACTGAGAGAGAAGAGAGAGGTCGTCACACACCAAGAAAAAAAGGAAGTCGGATGGAAGAGTCTGGATTCTTGATGACACTGTGGAGTCCCTGTGTCAACTTCGGGAGCACTAATTCCTGGTTCCCAGATATGTGAAAATCATAAATCATTGCTGTTTAAACTATTTGTAGTTGGGTATTCTATTACCAGAAGTTGAAAGCACACCAGTTCATACAGAAGGGCTGAAGGACAAAATCAAGAAAAACTTTCAGAAAGAAAAACAAAAGGCAAAGAAAGAAAGGGGGGGAGAATATTGGAAGTTCAAGAGATTCTACATCCAACCAAGAAGAACTCCAAAAGGGAAAACAGGGAAAAGGCAGCCCTCCAAAAACAAAACCAGAAAACTTCTTTCAGACTAAAAGAGCCCACCCACTGCCTAGCGACACCAGGGAGGAAAAGGAAAAAAACCACACAGAGGTGAATCACTGTGAAACTTGAAAACATGGTTATAAAGGAAAGAATCTAAATTGCTAGAGAGGAAACACTGATCGTAGGTACATGCCTGGGATTCACAATGGAGCACAATTTTGTAAGTATGTTATTAAGTGCTAAACAATAATGGAATAATTTGCTCAAAATTCTATGGAAAGTAGATATCAAGCAGAATTCCTATTCTGGAGTCGGAGTCTCACCCTGTCACCCAGGTTGGAGTGCAGTGGTACACTCACAGCAACTGCAGCCTCGACCTGCTGGGTTCAGGCGATCTTCTGCCTCAGGCTTCCAAGTAGCTGGAACTGCAGGTGTGTACCACCACGCTTGGCTAATTTTTTCATTTACTGTAAAGATGAGGTCTCACCAAGTTGTCCAGGCTGGTCTCGAAGCTCTGGGTTCAGGCAGTCCTCTCGCCTCGGCCTTGAAAAGCGCTGGGATTACAGGTGTGAGCCACTGTACCTAGCCAATGTTGAATTTTTTATTCAGTCAAATGATCTGTGGTAGACGATTTCCAGACCCTGGCTTGTGATAACCCACTCCCCTGTGAGTGTGGCTGGACCTTGTGAAGATGATGAGGGGTCACTCCTGTGATTACGCAAAAGCAAGACCTGCCACATGGGCCTGACCACAACACATGAACTCTGAGAGCACAGCGTTTTCTCTGGCTGGCCCCAGAAGACAAAGTGGGGACTTACAGCATGAGGATTTGCTGGGCCACTGCTGGCACGAGGCCTGAGGGACCATGTGGTCAGGACCGCGGGCAGCTTCTGAAGGCTGACAGCCAGCCAGGAACAGAGATCTCAGTCCTACAGAAGCAAGAAACGAACATCTACCCACAAGGAATCAGCTTGGAAAAGGGTGCCAAGCTCAACTGGGCTGACATCTGATTTTGGCCCCGAAGATTAGGAGAGAACCCAACTGGCCCACACTGAACTCCTGATCTGTAGAAACTGTGGATAATAGATCAGTGGTGTGTTAAGCTGCTAAGTGTGTGGCGATCTGTCATGTGGAACAGAAAACCAATAAACTACCAATCAAGTATTTTGCTATCATATGCATCTTCCCAAAGGCTCAATACTAACAGAAAAAAGACTATCCACTTGATGAAAGACCTCTCACATAAAAATTTACTCAAATCTCTTCCTGAACGAGATTTAGAATGAGAGGCTTCAGAGTGTCGCACGCACGTCGTGTCGGCCATGAGAACCAGCAGTCTACGAGGCGGCGTCTCCAGCTGGTTCAGCAAGTGCCAGGAAGCAGCTCTAGAAGGGGTCTGAGACAGGAAGCTGTATTAGCCTCCTCCGGTCCTTCTCTCTAGCAGTAGGGTCTGCTCTAGGTCCTTGGGGTGGTCCCACAGGACAGCATTAGAGCTTTCAACATGCCTAGAATGAAGAACCAGCTTTGGTATACACTGCTCCCCTCCAGCCCCCTTCACCAAAGCACAACATTAACAGATCTGAAGAAGACCATACAGAGAAGGGTTATCATTTTCTCAGGAACCTGAAGGACTGCAACAGACTTGCTTCACCTCGCTCCGCATTACAGCATGACACATGGGAGCAAGTCCGGTAGTCACTTGGGGGAGGCGAACAAACGACAGAGACAGCCACCTTCAACCGTCAGTCACCGCTCCTTTCCCTCCGTCCTCTGATTCCCCTGTCCACTTCCCACACCTGCTCTTCAAGTATGTTGCTATTTACAGTCACTGGCCCACTTGGTATTCCACCTTCACATGGCTTGCTGCGGCATTCACCAGAGACACTAGACTCCTGTCACATGACACTAGGCGCAAGGAGAGGGAGCCGTCGACTGACACTGCTGAGTGACTACTGCATGCCTGAAACACGAAGTCAATTATCCCATTTTGTCTTCACCACAACCCTAAGAAGTAGACACAATCATCCTCATTTTGTAGATGAGAATGCACAGGTTCTAAAATTGTGCGGAGCACACAATTAGTGAAAAAAAGTATGCAATGGGAGTCTTCAGCCCATGCCTTTTTCAGTTATAATTATGACTCGATTTATCAAGACACAACCTGGGTTCCTCTGCTGCTACCCACCTTGCCTTCTGGTTGTAAGTCTCCTACATTCATGGCCAGAACTCATATTTCCAACTCCCTAGCAGCTCAGGGATGGCTGGACAAGGTGACCAATGCCAGGACAATACTGTCAATAATAAAATGTGATACACAGGTTTTCAAAAAAAGCACTGTCTCTCTTTAAAATGCTTTGGAACAGAGCTGTGAAATGTCTAAGGAAGAGGTAAGAGCTGTCTGCAGGCTTCAGAAGAGAAATAATGGTCACAAAATCTAAATTTAGTGGGAAACTGAAGCTATTACTGTACAGATATAGCAAAATGGCCAGATGCGGTGGCTCATGCCTGTAATCACAGCACTTTGGGAGGCAGAGGCAAGAGGATTACCTGAGCCCAGGGGTTTGAGACCAGCCTCAGACCTCGCCTCTACAATAAATCAAAAAATTAGCTGGGCGTGGTGACATGCACCTGTAGTTCTAGCTACTTGGAAGGCTGAGGCAAAAGGCTTGCCTGAGGTCAAGGCTGTGATGGCTATGAGTGTGTCACTGCACTCCAGCCCTGGTGACAGAGTGACACACTGACTCAAAAGCAAACAAACATACAAAACCAAATATAGCAAAGAATTTTCCAGAAAAGTTGAAACCACAGAAAGGAAAGTGCTAATGTTCTTGGCAGATGTCTAATGGGGCCAATAAAACAAGGAGCAAGAACTCCCTACCACAGTCACCAAGGAAACTGCCCCTCATTTAGAATTTACCATTCAACCCTGAATTGTACCCCATATCTTTAAAAGAAAAAAAAACCAGAAAAATAAAGGAATTTACCATTCAAAGAAAGGCAGAGGCTTGAAAACATACCAAATAGATTATGAAAGATTTCTAAGCAAAAGACTCTAATTTGAGTGCAGTTTGAAAGTTCTTGCAACAATGGAGCCTTGCTACAGAGCAAAAGGAAAAGGTGTCTTCAGTCAAAACACTATCCATGCTACATTTCAAGTCTTGGCCTACACTCTTGGTCAGAGAAAAAACCCACTAGTCTTGTTAAATATTTGAATGTATGTATTCAGCAGTTGTATATGAAATGTTCATAGATGATCCTGGCATCTGTAGTAGTGTTCAATACAAATTAACTGACTAAAAAATGAGTAGAAGATAAGTTTCCAGGAAATCAAATCCATGTAAAACACTAATTATCCCCCTTCCAGTGGCTAACATCCAGTCATCACCTAAGAACCACTTAAGTCACTCATGGGCCATACCACACTTGCTGGGAGGAACAGGACACCACCTCTCCACTTAAGAACCCTAACTATTCGAAACCAGACAACGTTGAGAGAGAGAACACAGGCAGCTATTATGTGGTGGGTTTTTCTTCTCTTTGTAACCCTTTTCTATCTTATGTGGTAACATTTTCACATTTGCTCTTCGACCAAACGTATTTCTTAAGGGCTGACTCTCCCAGCTGACGGTAATTATGCCATCGAAGAACGTATGTTGGTTAGGGAGGAGAGAACTTTTTTAAAATGTGCTACATTCCAAAGTCAAATATAGGGAGTAACTATGATTTCGGATGACATACCATTGCTTCCATTAGAATGACAAATTGTCAACTGAGAGTTTACCATAAGACAACATAAAGGCGGGAAAAAAATTTTAGTGCTAAGAAAATAAAATGTGCAATTCCTTTGCTGATATGGGGTAGAAAATTACAGTTGGAGTAATTTGAGTTTTGTGCCTACTCTGCTGGTGAAAACATTAGGTGAAAGGCAGGGGAAGAGAAAGAAATAGAGACCAATTCTGCCTCGTTCTGGGTTTCTTGAAGTGTTCTTTTAAGAAGGATGATTAAATAGATACGAGGTATGTAGTAATGTTAAAGGTAGTAGTATTTTAATTATACGGATCAATCTATAGAAGAAGGATCCCGATAATGATTGAGAATGTCTGATAAAAATGCTGATATGGGCAAAACATCGGTGAGAAGCTGAAGGGTGAGAGCAGGGAAGAGACCACCCTGGTAAGCACACTTCAGGAAGGCCAGGGCGCAGGTGGGCCAAGGCGCAGAAGATGGGCCAGGGCACAGATAGGCCACAGCATTCTGGAAGCAAAGAGATCAGTGAGGAAGAAGCAGCAACCGTTAAGGGGGAAGTCGGCCAGGACAGCGCTGCCTACAGAAGTGAAAAAAGACTGGCAAAAACAATCAGGAAAGCAAGAAGCTAAGGCAATAAAAGGCAAAGACACACAAAGAACTGAAAGGAAAATATCTGAGAATATGTAAATTTGAGGGCTGGCCATGATATCTATCTCAAGCCTGTAATCTCAGTACTTTGGGAGGCCAACACAGGAGGAGAGCTGAGTCCAGGATTTTAAGGCAAGTCTGTGTCTTGAACTGCTAGACCCCGTCGCTGCAAAAAAAAAAAAGTAAATTAGCTTGGTGTGGTGGTCCACGCCTGTCGTCCCAGCTGCTCGGGAGGCTGAGACAAAAGGATCCATTGAGCCCAGAAAGTCAAGGCTGCAGTGAGCTATGATCATGCCACCGCACTTCAGTATGGGTGACACAGCGAAACCCTGCCTCAAAAACAGCAGCAAAAAAGAAAGTGTGATGCAGTAAAAGGAAATGTTACCTTACAAGGGATTCTGACGGGTCACAACAAAGAAAATCGTTGCAGTAACTTACAGATGGCCTAGCTCCTCCCTACTTCTTATCCTCTTCATCTGGTCTTAACAGCAACATATTCAAAGTCATTGATTAAAAAAACAAACCTTCTCTGTTAGGCCTGTACTAACTTTGCTATTATTATATAAGGAAGCTTTCTTTCTAGTAAGTTAGGCCTTTACATTAGTCTTTTAAAAGATAGAAAGTTCAACAAATTATTAGCAATTTTCCCAATGTACATCCCAAACACTCAAAGATGTATTTTAAATCCTATTTGTAAATAAAATTTAATAAAATATATTGAAATAATTTAAAAAGTACTTCTATTTCACATTCTTTGAGATTTCAAAGCAAAGATGGATAGACAAAGTAAATGACAAACGGCCCAACAGACATACACGCTGCTGGGATTCTATAAGAAACTCAAATTTTATAGCAGAACTGATAGAAATAATAAATATTTTCATCTTAATAAGATGATAATATATTCTATTCTACCAGGGCAAGATTCAACATTTTCATACATTAAAAGATTATAACATGCTAAATGCTTTTCACTGTAACAAGAAAAACTAGATCAATTAAGTTTCCTCTGCTTCTTCATCTTTTTTATTATAGTTTCAAAATTTTTGTAATCAAGTAGAACAAAGAAAAGTAAAGTAAGGCCCTTTCTCACGAAGTTTGTATTTGAAAAAATAAATATACATTTCACAAAGCTGAAGCCCTTGGGAGCTCACCCATGCTGAGTGTACCCTCAGTCCCAGACAGGCAGCATATGCGGATCTTGTTTACTGATCTTTTCGGTTAGTTCAGTAATCTAGATCCTAACCAAGTCCTCTGAAATAGACAAAAGTGCACAGAAAATCCAAAACTCTTCCAGAGCAATGGGGCGAATAAGTATTTACAATATATATTTGAATCTCGCAACATATAAAGTTCTATACACAGTAATTGCTCAATAAATATTTAATGAATGAATGAATGACAAAACATCTAGGTTTTGAAATTAAATTTTTAAAAGAGAAAAATCTTTTGCTAATGAAAATTGGTCATAAGTTAACTATCAGCAAAAGTCATTCCTGTTACAATTTATACACACATTGTAATACTATATATCACTATTGTACTTGAATTAACAAGCAAAGTAGATATTCCATTTATACTGGCACTGTTCCACAAACAACAAAGCTAAGTCCAGTAGATACAACATTTTCAAAATGCATGTAAACTATTTAGATGAATTCTTTCGCTGACAATCCCAAAGGACCGAAGAGAAAATGATGTGTTTTACCCTAAGAGCTCAAAGCTCTCCTGGGAGGTAATTCAATTGAAATTTTACATTTAGTCTAGCCAGGCAGTGATAAACAGATGCTTAAATTAGCTGCCTTATACCACAATCAAACATCTTAAGAAAAAAGTTTCTAACAAAAATATAGAAAAGAGGTTGAAGACAGAAAAAGAAGAGAAATAAAACACTTAAAAAAGCTTACTGCTATTTTTAGATAAAAACGTTTTCGTCACCTCTTATGTAAGTCATATACCGCAGGAATCAGTCATGCCTTTCAATGCATTTGTTGCTCACTTTGAACCATGGTGTAAATCAGCACAACAAATAATCATTTAAAAATAAATTTTGCATAATAAGTTTTTTAAAAATAACATGATCTGCAGGGTTTTTAAAAAATGGCGATATGTACAAAATTTACCTTGTATTTGGGTGTCTTAGTATAAGCATCTTCAAATCTTTTCTGAAAGTAACTGAAGGAACAAATAAAAACGAAATCAATAGAAGATGAAAGGTTAAAACTGACTCACAAAATTACTCCCCCATATCGAAATGTGTAAAACTGTAAAATCAGCCAAAGTCAAGTCACACCCAGTAACTAAACAGTGGAAGACAACCTACATGAAAACCTTCAATTCCCATTAAGCAGACTCACTGTCTACCTAACGCTCTCCGTGTTTCTCTAAAACACCACATCCACTGACGCTCACTGCCTGCCCCAAGTCTGCAGCAAGCAGGGGCTAGTCCACGCCCAACAGCCCCACACACACCAGCATCTACCAGTTGAGCCACATACTCGCCAAGCATCAGTGCTATTCTCAAACCAGTTTCTGCCCGTTGTACTTGCTACTGTGGTTATGTTAGTTACTTAAATATTAACCAAGGAAATATGAGTGCAAAAAGAGACTAGTTTCTAATGAAAACTAAGTTGAATGCTTTGAAAAGACTCTCTCTATACTAATCACTAAAGGGGAAAACCTTGCATGATGTAGGTGTGAGCAAGTATTTGAAAAATAAACTAGAAGGATTAGAAGTTAAAACGGATTGCTTTGTAAGTTTTTAAAGTTTTAACTTCTCTTAAAAGATACTGAAACTGGAGATCACAGATGATTACCAGGAGTGTTTTATTCCAGAAAGGCAACATTAAATTCCAATCAGAGAAGCAACACTCAAAGCCCCGACCACACTTAAAAGATAGGTGAATGTTTACATATCTTAACTTAAACAAAATGCTTAAGGTTTGCATATATGATTCCTTTCTTTAAAAAATTACCTGATTACATTTCTTTTTTACTTGCTGGCCAGCTATGATAAGACAAGAGGCTTCTACTCTCCTCCATGGGAACGTAGAGCCAAACACAAATTGCCAACTAGTGGGCAAGACCACTGGTATGACAATGGCCATGAGAGAAACGGGAGCAGATGCTATGAGCGCCCAGCTAGTTGTGTGTCCAGGGAGAGGTTAAGAAGAATTCAAAATGAGCTCAAGCAAAGGGAATACAGAAGTGTAACGGGCAGACCAAAGGTCCTTCCAGGCAGACAACAAAGGCAGGCAGGCAAGGGCACATGGAGACGTCCAGCTGGCTGCAATGGAGGCCGGGGAGAGAAAGGAAAGTTCCCGGAAGCGACCAAAAGTGCAACTGGGCAGAAACTAGTTCATGAAAGTTCTTACCCGCCATGGCCACGAGTCTGATTTTTATCTGGAAGGCAACATAATTCGAAGAATTTAAAGTATAACAGTAAGCAAATAGATTTCCATTTCAGAAAGATTGCTCTGGCAGCAGCACGGAAGACAGAAAAGGGGGGAGAGTGTGTAAGTGCAGAATTAGAAATCCAAATCACAGGCAGGCCCAAGGGACTGGACGAGAACATGGATTTAATATTTAGGAGGCAGAACTGACAGAATTAATGAGAGCCGATGAGAAAAGTGGGAGACAGAGCATTTCAGAGGATGCCTAGGCTCTCACCACGAGAAACAAGGTGCGTGATGAGGCTATTTAACAAGACAAGGGCGCAGAAGAGAACCTGACCTAGGAGAGAAATGAGTAACCCCGTCTGGAAAATAATAACTAGGAGGTGGAGGTGGAGTCTGCCCAGTAAGCCACTGAATGCAGGAGCCTGGACCTCACAGAAGAAGGCCAGACGTGAGGAAGAAACAGGAGACCTCCGTCAGTCATACACAAGAATGGTCGGCATGAGGACCCTGAGCCCAAGTGAGTGTGAATCTGGTCTCTGCCACGTAGTGCCTCTGTGACCTGGGCCCGTCACCTAACCTCTCTCTGCGTCCGCAACAAAGGAATACGAATAGGACTGGCTTCATGGGTTGTGGTGAAGACTCAATGAGCAGACGCGGAGCGTGCACACCACTGCCGGCATGGAGGGTGTGTACCGCGTACGAGCGGCTGTTATAAACAAAGCTGTTTGTGTGGCCGGGATCATGTCCCACATGCAGAGAGTGAGAAGAGAACCAAAGACAAAATTCTAAAAATACTAAGACTTACGAGGGAGAAAAGCAAACAGCCAGAGTACAAGAAGGAACAGTACTGGCCAGGCACAGAGGCTCCCATCTATAATTCCAGCACGCTGGGGGGCCGGCGTGGAAGGAGACTGAGACCAGCCTGGGCGACAGAGCGAGATCTCATCTCTACCAAAAATTAGTTGGGCATGGTGGTGCACACCTGTAGTCCCAGCTACTCAGGAGGCCGAGGTGGGAAAATCGCCTGAGGCCAGGAGGTTGAGGCTGCAGTGAGCCATGATTGTGCCACTGTGCTCCAGCTCAGGTAACAGGAGACCCCATCTCAAAATAAAAAAAAGAAGAAACAAGCCCTTGAGTTATTCTGATGTTGCTTATCTGAGCTGGGAGCCCTGATCAAGGGCTCAGATAAAGGGTTTTGAAACTAACCGTTTTCTGACGCTTCACTTTTTCAATTTTGTAATTTATTTTGGAGCAGTTTTTAAGTGGCCAATTAAAACCATAATGAATTTCAAAAGGCTAAAAGGTCTCATCAGGTATCTTCCTCTCTCCTTAACTCTTCCTTGATCACCCCCAGTTTTAGCTTGGATGGGAAAGTCTTTTCTTGAGGTCTGCTCTCAGACTTCAGATGATTCCGCATCAAAACACTCTGGAGGTCCTTATCTGTTTCAGGCCCTGGCAGTCAACTCATCTCGCCGAAACAGCTCGCAGTTATCACGGGAAAGTCTTCTGCTGCGTTTTCATCTGCTCTGCTCTCTGATCTCCTGCTTCCTTTCCTGCACGCAGCAGGAGTGGGGAGAGAAAAAGAGGAGAAACAGAGGGAGGAAGAGAGCAGCGCTACACACAGAGTCTCTCGATGGCGAAGGTGAAGCCTCGGACTCTCTGCAATCACAGAAGTCCTCTCCACACTTGCGGAAACTGTGAGCAAAAGTGCAAGCTGGTTCGCAGCGAAGCCACAGCACACGAATGCCAGGACCTAGGCCGCCCGGTTCTCCCGTGCAATTCCCTTCTCAGCAGCACCTCTGACAAGCTGTAGATTCCGTCTCTCTCCTCATTTTCTGAACCGGCCTTATCCTCTATGGTAAAGGTAACATTGCAAAGACAATGTGAAGACACTCTTAAAAAGATACTTAAAATAATTTGAGTACAAGATAGCTCTAGTCTATATTTTTTTACTACCTTCATGCATATAAGTTTTGCCTCCTGAATAGACTCACAGAAGAACCCGAAGGCAGAAATCATGTCATAAGTCTTGAAGTTAGAAATGAATATTAGTAACGAGTTGGGGAAATAAGAAAAGAATTAATTTTTGTGAGATATCAGCTATGTGCTAGGATGTATATATGTCATTTCACTGAAGTTGACAGCAACCCTGTGAGATATTATTACCTTTACTTTACTGATAGGAGACTCCCTTTGGTAGGGGTTCAGACCACCACACGGTCATGAAGTGACACAGGCAGAATGTTTAAGCCACGTCTATGGAGGCAAAACTCTTACGTTTCCTATATTTCTCTAGATTTTGAGCAAAGAAAGACCTCACCACATATTCGAGATGCAGACAGCTAAGGCAAATATGTAAGGCTGGAATAAAGGAAAGAGGAGAGAGAAAGGCAAGCAACAACATCCTGGGGAGGGCAATGAACCTTGTTGGCGCCAGACCTTTGGAAAGGGGGAGGCGGCTGGGGCAGGGTGAGCAGGTGGCTGGCCATGCCCACATGGCTGGCTCGTCCAGAAGCGTCACCACAGGAAGACTCGGCCTAAATGGGGTTCTTCAAACTGAAAAGACTGACGCTAGGTCAGCTGAAACAATCATGTGAAGGCAAGTACCCAGGAAGCATGGTTGGCTCACGAAGCCTCCACTTGGTGGAGGGAAGGCGGTGAAGTTAAGGCAGTCACTAAAAGGAGGAAGCTCGTGCGTGCATCCTTAGAGGAAGAAAAGTTGATCACTTGGGAGCATAGTGAAGATGTGTGGGAAGCAACGAGATCAAAGGCACAAAAAGAAGTACTGGAATGAGAAACACGTACAGTTGAACCTAGAAGCAAAGGAGAAACTAAATCTATGAGACGGGAAGGATAAACCAGAGCAAATGGGCCCGGATGCCTACAGCTGGGTGGGAACAATGGCCAGGATCCAGGTGGGGGGGGGGCGGGAAGGTGAAATGAGGGAGGGGCACATCTCTGAATATGTCTTTTTTGGGTGGTTCTGACTTTTTGGAGCCATATTAATATTTTACATAAGAAAAAAACTCAACAAGGGTGGGAGCAAAGCCTAAAAAGAAATATAAGTAGAAACAAATGAGCTTGATGAGATTATGAATGAATAACGTAACTATACTGGGGAGGGGGGACCAACATAAGTGACTCTGTGTGTGGTAAGACCTACATCACATAAAACTTGCTACTTGGAACATTTTTAAGTTCGCAATTCAGTGGCTCGATCATGTTCGCACAATGTCGTGCAGCCACCACCGCGATCTGTTTTTCAAGCCCTTCCATCAACCCCAGATGAAGCTCTGTAGCCAGCGAGCCCACACTCCCTCCCTGGCCCTTTCAAGCAAATTTTGAACACAAAATGTTGACTATATACCTTCAAACTGGAGAGTAAAAAAAACAAACAAAAATGAACTCTAGATACATAGGTATAGGTTAGCATTTCTGAAACTGCTTTCGGTATAGTCTAGAATTAAGTCTGTAACAGTAAATCAGAACTGGAGTTATCAGTATGAAATCATGGTTTTAATACACATGAAGAGATAATTATGGAAACAGATACAGATGTGCACACGTGTATGCACAGAGATACCCTAGCTCTCTAAGAGGACTAAAAGCCATAGCACTGGAATAGCAGTGATTTGTCCTCACGCCCTGATGTGGGATTCTAAATTTTATTCTTCGAGGAAAGGAGGCAGGGCTCTTTGGAGAAAAGGCCGATTCCATGGGCTAGAGCTGGGCGTACAAGAGCCTAGATCACCCTGTTGGGCAAAAAAAGAGGGAGGTGCCCAAAGAATGACAAGAATGTGCCAAAGGACACAGGAGGGAGCTGGAGGGGCTCCCATGGGCCAAATCAGGACAGCGTAAGCCCAAAACAAATGATAACCGTCATGGAGGATGTTATGGGCCGAATGTCTGTCCCATTCACAACTCATGTTGAAACTGAATCCCCAATGTGGCCATGTTGAGAGGCGAGCCTCTGAGAGGAGAGTGGGTCACGAGGGCTCTGTCCTCAGCAATGGATTAGTTCACTCACGGATTAGCAGATGAATGGGTTGTCATGGGAGGGGGACTGATGACTTTAGAGAAAAGGGAGACACGGAGCAAGCATTCAGCACACCTGCCCTCACCACAGGACACCCTGAGCTGTCTCAAGATCCACACAGTGTCCCCACCAGCAGGAAGGCTTCTTTCCTCCATCCCCCGCTCCCCGGTGTAGCCCCTTGACCTTGAACTTCTCAGCCTCCAGAACTATAAGAAATTAGTTTTCTGGCCAGGCATGATGGCTCACGTCTGTAATCCCAGCACTTTGGGAGGCAGTGACAAGAGGACTGCCTGAGCCCAGGGGTTCAGACCAGCCTGGGCAACTTGGCGAGACCTCATCTTTACAATAAATAAAAAAATCAGCTGAGCGTAGTGATGCATGTCAGTGGTTCTAGCTACTTGGAAGGCTGAGGCAGAAGGATAGCCTGAACCCAGCAGGTCGTGGCTGCGGTGGTCATGAGCGTGCCACTGCTCTCCAGCCTGGGATGACAGAGTGAGACTCTGACTCAAAAAGTAAAACAAAAAATTAGTTTTCTTTATAAATTACCCACTTTCAGGTATTTTGTTAAAAGCAACAGAAAACAGCGGAAGACAGTATAATACACTAACTAAAACAAGAATCTGAAGTGTATGCTGTTATCAATACATTAATAAATAAGTGGGAAAGGGGAACTCTTCCTTAGATTAGAATGCCAACCAGTAAATGTAGAAGGAAGGATGGAATTAGAAACTTACCACCCACCGTCATACGTACACATATACGTATACATATCACATATATATCTGATCCAAGTAAAAATCATCAATGGGTGCTAAAAGGAGGGGTAAAAGTTTGTTGAGAAACAGGACATTTACATAGTCTCAAAGTGTTTCCCCACTTGACAGTCTCAATGACAAGGGAGGGATAAAATATCTTGATAGCAGAGAAACTTGGCAGATACTACCTTAGCCAAGTAAAATTGCCGTCAAATCCATGCTCACAGAACTTTTCACACGATGCACTGGAAGGACACACCATCATTTATCTGGTGTTTCTGGCAAAAAGACTCACCCTGAATTTTATGAGGAAATATCAGACAAAAGCCCAAATGGAGGGCTACAAAATACCTAGCTTGTTCTCTTCAGAAGTGCCAAGGTCACAAAAGGCGAAGACAGTCTGAGGAGCTGGTCCAGACTAAGGGCCAACAGGGCAGGCTCACCACGTACAACGTGGGCCCTCACTGAACCCTGGACCATATGACTGGGACAACTAAAGACCATATGATTGGGACAACTGACTTAATCGGAGCCCAGTTTATTGCCTAGCTGATAGTACTCCATCAAGGTTAATTTCCTGATTTTGATGACTGTTCTGCTATACACGAGAAACCTCTGGTTTTTAGAAAATACACACTGAAATGTTGAAGGGTAAAGAGGCATCAGGTCTGCAACTTACTTTTAAACAATTCAGAAACATAAAACTAACATGTATAGACACAGAAATAGCACAATAGAGCAAATGAGATAAAGTGTTACCATTTAACCTGAGAATTCTTTGTGCTATCCTGGTAACTTTTCTGTAAGTCTGAAGTTACTTCAAAGGAAAAAAAATAAAACCCAGGTGGATGAGCCCAATCGTTGCTGAGTACTTCCTGCAAGAACTTCTGAAGGTGATCTCTCTGGTGAGGGCTGCAGACTGGTGGTGACCTCACTACTTGCTACCTTCAGACACCAGCCCTCCACCTCCCGACACTGACAGCTACAGAAGTCTTCCTTAGAGAGTCCAAATCTATCCCTGTGTATTTTGCTATGTCTCCTTTCCTGTGGTTATAATGTTATTTCCATAAAACCTTCCAAAGGCTTTCTATCATCCTTTAGGTTTAATTGTAACTTTTTTTTTTTAACTTCAATAGCTTTAGGGGATACAAATAGTTTTTGGCTTCATGTTGCACTGTATACTGGCAAAACAGTCTGGGCTTTAAGTGTACCTGTCACTCCCGTCATTCCTGCCTGTGCACGCTGTACCTGACAGGTGATTTTTCATCCCTTCACCCCTTCCTGTTCTCCCCTTTCTGAGTCTCTAATATCCATTATATCATTTTCTATGCTTTTGCAGATCCTGTTTTTAAGGACCAAACGTCTCCTCTCATTTCTTACTTTTGAAGATTCATTTTCTCAGCCCAGTAACACTGATGTAGATGGACTGGATGATCTCTGAGATCCTATCAAGAAACAGTGAGTGTTTTCGAGAAAGGGCTGTGGAGTGCATGTCTGCCTAACATGACCATGTTGTAAATGAGGAATACATGCGTTGGAGTGACCAAACTTCCAAATCTAACATGCTAGCATCAGTGTTTCTTTGTTTGCAATAAGGCCTCTGTACTATGCCACAGATTATATATAATGCTCCAAAATTTGAGTAAAAAATCTTCAGGTTTCTAATTGTTTTTCCCAAATCCAGTACGACATAAAAAGTATCACTATAGGAAACAGGGTGTTCATGAAAACTTGCAGATAAATCCATCCTGCTCGGCTTACAATTTTGAACCCACTGTTTAAGTGTTTAACTGAACTCACCAACTACTACTTTTCATTATTTATTCCAGGACATACCTGTAAACTTATAGGAGCGGCCAGTATGGAAGTTCTCCAACACCTAACAAAGTCTCTAGTGGTATTATCTCTGCTTCAGAATCACAAAATGTAGTTCTCTCTCTCTCTTTTAAATCAGACAGCTAGGACAGAGAGAAGGTTCACAACTTGCCCAATGCTACACAATGAATTGGATTTAAAGTGGGAACTAGAACTCAGACCATGAAGCTCCTCTGTCAGAGCGCTTTCTACTGTAGCATTCTACCAATTCAGTACTCAAATGCTTCCAAGTAGGACAATTTTTTTTTTTTTTTTAGTTGAAGTCTCACTCCATCGCCCAGGCTGGAGTACAGTGGCACACTCATGGCCACCCCAGCCTCGACCTGCTGGGCTCCAGCAATCCTTCTGCCTCAGCTTTCCAAGTAGCTGAAACTACAGGCGCACGCTACCACACCCGGCTAATTTATGATTTATTGTAGAGATGAGGTCTCGCTGAGTTGCCCAGGCTGGTCTCGAACCCAGAGGCTCAGGCAATCCTCTCACCTCGGTCTCCCAAAATGCTGGGATTACAGGTTGAGCCACCGAGGCGGCCCTAGGACAATTTTAAAATTACATTCAAGTGTACAATTGTTATTCTAACATATTTTGGGGGACTCCCTAGAAATTAAGGTGTCCCACTCTCTTTATTGGTAAAGCATATATAGGTACCTATTTATATAAAAAACAAATTATGTATTAAGTTCATACTTTATTGCTAACTTTTGTACTGAACCTGCTGTCTCCTGTGTGTGCCTGAGAGACAAAAGTCTTTTGTTTATGCCCTTCCTAATTTTATCAGATAACCTTATTTTATAACATATGGTCCTTTTAAAGAGATTTCTGGGATTTGGGTATACTGCTGACTTGAAAGTAATAATTAAAGGCAGCTCTTGAGGACTCAGAACCTAGGATATTGAAATATAACTGAAGGTTCTCAAGATACATAGAAATATTGCAACACATGGCAGAAAAATAGTACATTAAAAGAGCTAACTTTTAAAGAGAATCTTTTGCAATGTGAATAATTTTTCCCTAATCAATCTCTTTGTTCCTCTGAACATTGATATGCTGGATTTGTAGAAAATGAGACAGGCTAACATTAGTAGGTTATAGAGTTCAGGTGTTGCACATTGTCTAGTACTCATCGTCAAAACTTATGGTGGCTAAATCCCAGTGTAACAAGTTAGTGGTGAGTAGCAAAGAGCTGACTGTGATGACTTTGGGTCAGAACAGAAACTATTCAAAAGCACACGTGGATGGGAACTGAAAAGCATGGAAAGATACAATTTGTTCTATGTAGAGTAGCTTATTCTAGGAATACAAAGTCATTTATAAGAAGTTGCCTTTAAAGGAAACAATGTCAGCACAACACCCATCAGACAATCTGCAGTGGTGGGGCGGGTATGAGAAAATTCTAACACAGCTTCTGTTGCTGAACCACTGCTGATGTCTCTTAAATATTCTGGAGCGCTATTTTAGAGGGCTAGAGGTACCTGGCAGGATAACCGCATGGTTCGTGGCTTTTGTTTTTGTTTTGTTTTCCCTCACATTCACTGATTATCTCTAGACCACCACCTAATCTAATATTTCAATTTCATAAGATGATTATATTAATTAGAAATGTTTTCAGATGTGCAAGAAAGTGTCAAAGAAAACATTCTTCTAAATTAGTTTTATTTCTCCCAAAGTCTAAGGAATAAATCACTTGAATTTTATATTATTCACTGGGTTTTATTTCCTGTAAAAGTCTAAGGAAAGAAAATACATACTTGGGCTAAAAGACCAAGTATGTATTATACTTAAATGCATTATTATCCTTAATGGTCAAGTCTGAAAGACTAAGACTCAGAAACAAGGTCAAAGCCAAGCCAATATGGCTCATCAGATGGACAAAGTGAGTGACCCAATAGGTGGAGAAGAAAAACTAAATATCCTAAAAACCTCTCCCCTTATTACACTTTGTAGTTTAGGAATTCCATTTGGGGCTAATTAATAAATTTCTAAATGTGTTATAAAATAATACCATATCATTTTCTAAATAAAACACTTCCTTGTTATTGGTCATTTTAATCTTGTGACAAAGATGAGAGTATCAGTAATTCATTTCATAAATAATGAAAGCAATTCTGATTCAAAATCATAGGAGATAAAATACATAAACAAATGATTATGTTATCAAATCCAAAGTTATATTTCACTAGCAGCGTAAAGTCCAAAAAGTTTTTATACATAAGTTTGTAATTAAAACCTACCAGTTTAATTATCATAATTGATGAAGACAATTTTATACCAAAGGTACAATCTCTTAAACTAAAAAGGGCAAAAATAGAAACTAGATAATAAAAATAACTTATTACTCTACTATTTTAAAGCAGTACCTCAAAGAAACCCTCTAAACATGCACATATTAAACCTTTCATAAAATTATACTTTTTTAAGCTTTTAGCTTCAAAAGGGTATCTGTATTGGAAACAGCCTAAATGTCTAATCACACCAAATTGGTTGAATTAATTATAGTGTGTGTAGAGGGCAATGGCCTCTGGGTTTCTCACCTGCCCGAGCCCCTTCCAAGACTATGTGCCCGATTTTTAAAATGTTTCCTAAAGTACAACTACACCCAAAGTACACATCCCCAGGCGAGGGGCTTGATGGCTTTCCACAGTTGAGCACACACCGATGAAGAGACAGCCTCTCTGCACCTTTGCTCCTCCCACTCACCCCCACCACACCACCTCCCAGAAGCTGCCACCAGCCAGTCCTCTAGGGGCGGAAGTGCTGTTAGGGCCTAGATTCTTTCACTCAACTCAGTGTTGGAGAGAATTTTCCACACTGTGTGCAGTTGGAGATCCCTTTTTCATGGCTATATAATATTTCACATCATGTTTGTCCATTTTACTGTGGATAGGCCATTAAGTCTGCTTCTGTATTTGCTATTTTATATCACTTTCTTTCAACAGGCTCCAAAAATTATGCAAGCTTTAGGCCTTCCAAAGTCAGATATGCTCCTGGGCACATCCACATGCTTCAATATCTTGCATTCTTTTTAAAATCACGTGTTAGAGTGGACAGCGTGGGAAGGTCAGATGCACAGTACCTGTGCCCTATCCTTCTGCACACCAGTGGCACACAGTATGAACTCAAAAGTTTACTGATCAAATGCCAACTGGAAAGTATCACACAAGTCTGCTCACAGGACACCGTGACAGGTAAGGTGACAGAAACATTAGCTCTGATCTCTTTCAGACCTGAATTGCGATTTCAGAACCACCTCGCTAGCAAGTCCCTTTTCAAAATAACATACATGGTGTATAAGGGGTACTTGAAGGAAGAGACAGGGACAAGGAATTTACCACATGGTTAAAAAAATGGAGTGAGAACCGAGAAGCCTTCTTCTATCTGGATCTCTGTCACTAAGCAGCTTTTTTAAGGTCTTGGTCTAGTCATTCCATCACAACGGGCCTCAGTTGCCTTATTTTTTATGTGGTAGGGTTGTAACCTCAGAGGTCACTCTAACTCTAAATTCTCAGAATCTCTTACCGTAAGATAATGGTAAGGAAATAGCATTTATTGCCCATTTTGCTAAAATAATATTTGAAAATTATAATATATTATACCACGTTCTCATTCATATTTCAAAGATTCAGGAATATACAGGTACTTTTTACAATAATTTTTTCTATATGTCTTAAAGAGCTGAGCAAGAAATTCCAACTTCTAAAAAATATTTGCTGACAATCCTGGACAAAAAAATGTATCTACTTACTTTACTCAAAGTTTTAAAAATACTGAGAAATTAATTATGTGAAATACATTCAAATATGAAAGGAAAAAACCTCCTGGGTATCCACACCCCTATGGTTCCCATCTCAGTCCCTAATGATGACTCCGCAAGGTACAAATTCAGCTCGCTTTAAAACAATTATGACATCAGTATTAATTACTCCGATGAAGACAGGCAATTTTCTCACTTCTTCTATAAAACTCTCAACTAAATTGTGGTTACAAAAAGGGAGTAACAGAAGCATTTTTAAAATTCAAGAAAGGACAGTAATGGAGTAAAAAGTAAACGTCAAATGTGAACTCTCCATTGAAAAAAAAGTAGCGAGCAGATAGGAAAGTGAGCAATTTGGGTAACGGAAGTTCAAAGAGAGATTTGAAAATCAGGATGACAGTTTTATTTAGATTTGCTAAAGATAAAGGAAGCAAATCAAAGTAAAAGCGACAGGCTGAGCACTGTCCTATTTCTAGTCCAAGAAAAACGTCTGGAGGAAGAAGCAGGCACTTCCCAAAGTTTCAGCAATCTGTTTAGGCGGAGGAAAAAGAGTTCGAAGAGATGAGAGGAAACATCACACACAGGTGGAGATTTCAGTGGAAATAAGGATTCTGGTGATGCTCCAAAGATAAAATAATTAAGCCCAAGGACTTCCCTGACTCTTGGGACAGTACCACTATATCTTCCAACAAGCTGAGGAAAAGCCCAACGGGTGAAGCCATCTTCACACCCAGGACTGTGCACCCAGCTCTCGTACTTGGGACAGGCAAGGGAGCCGGTGTCTCTGCTCTTTCTCCTGCGTGGATGAGAAACTCATTTCTAATGATGGCGTTTCAGCAGCTACTGAGGCCATAAATAAGTTGTTCTTTTACATTCAATTTTTAAAACCAACAAGAAAACTTGTAGCAAGCAATATATACTTTTAAAAACCTGCACATGGCCCATTTCATTGAAAATAAAAGGCCTCTAGACAAGAATTCCTCATTAAATCCAGAGAAAACCAGGTCCATGGTCTGAAATATGAGGACCCCTCCAACACGAAGCCCAGGTACTGTTTTCAGGTGACAACTAACTTTTTTAGTTTAAAAACAAACCACCTAACAATATTTTAGGAAATTCACCCTAAACAAAAGTCTTGGCTTGTTCTCAAATGATTTTATGACTATTTAGGTACAAAGAAGAGAAAAACATTTTTTTCTTCTGGTCATCAAGTGTCTCCCTTTTATCATGCAGAAGAGACAAACCATAAGTAAGAATAGAAAACAAACTTCCTTGTTGCAAATATCAATTTAAAAGTTTAATAGTAATATAAGATCTGATCATTTGTTTGGAGTTTAATTCATTTCTGTCAGTAAAATCTGTCCTCCAAGAAAAAAATATTTTAAGAACGTGCTTTTTTTATTGTTATCGCGATTAAAGTAAAATTAAAATGTTTTCCGTGAAAAGAAGTAAAGCCCTGCCACTTTTTGCAACGTACTTGTCTGCTAGTAGATACAGATTTCTCCTTTTTCTTTTCTTTTTTGAGTAATTAGACACCAGAGGCTTTGGGGGGTAACTTCACTAAACTAGATATATTTTAAAAGGACCATTGTTCTGTTTTAAAGCTCTAATTTTCTCAATCTTGCACCAGGGCCGCCACACAAAGATAACTTTTGAAAAGCGACAGCCAACTCCTCTTTCAGGGGCCGCCGGCCGGAGCCCAGGACCCTCCTGCCTGCTCCTCCAGGAGGACCCCTGCTCTCCCGGGAGGTCCACACTTTTCCCAGACCCTTGGGTTTTCTCTTTCTCACAGCACAATTTATCTAATCCAGCAATAAAATAAATCGACCTAACCCTGAGGAAGCATTGTCATTCTTCAGTCAGAAAGAGAAATGGCTTAAGTAGGTGGAAATGTAGCCCCGTGTTATAAAGATTAATAAACCAGGGACTCAGAGACCATCACTTAGTGGAACTTTCCAAGAAAGGGGCTGCAATTTCCAGAAATGGTGCCAGATGTTTAGATGACCTTAATCTAAAAGGCTAAATAAACAAAACAATGTAGGACGTATGGAGAAAGAGAAAGAAACAAGGAAGGACAATATGACAGCAACCGAGTATTATTATTTCCGACCACGTAGATAATGACTGATAAACAGTACCCCAATCAACACCAAAGTTGGTTCAGTTGCCTTCTTTCAGTTATCAGCCAAGATAAGAACGCTTCCTTTAAAACAAGGAAAACCTGAGGACTGTGATCTCTACGCGAAGACCACAGGACAAACAGCACATTCCGGAGAATCCAGAAGCACAAACACATGCAGACACCGGAGTTCCTGGCCAGAAGTCTGCAGCACTGACAAGGACTTTTCTCTCAGCAGCAGCACTGAAGCAGGAAAGGAATTCGAGCTCAATGCGGAATCCCCCTGGTTGACGTGTTTTGAACAGTTTTGTGTATTTGTAGGTAGGGAATCTATGAAGACCCGTCCATGCAGCCTGCACCTAGAAAGAAAATAAATTCCATCTACAGGTCCCTTAATGTCATGGTCAAGTTCCCACAGAAAATTAACTGAAAAAAAAAGAAGACAATTCATATCCTTTCAGAGTCCATGGTTTAAAATATATTCATGAATATAATCCATAAAAGTATTCTCGTGTTTAAAAAGGAAAAAAAAACGAAAACGTTTAAAATATTTTGGTCTTTCAATATATAGCACTTATTTATGTATCTGGATTAGAACAGAAATTCTAGAACAAGGAAATCCTCACCATCACCTCTTGGTGAGTATAAGAGGACTTTGTGCCCACCCCATTTCCCAAATGAGGAAGCAGAAATCCGATTTGAGCAGGACAGCCCACGGGTAAGATACACGCAACTTCGAACAAATTACTATCTTCGCAAGCCAACTCAAGTTCGATTTGTAATTTATAAACGCATACATGCTTCCTAATAGTTACTCTTCTGTACTTCCTGTCTTTAAAAACAATCAGCCTCTAAAACTTTGTCAGTCCAGGCTGAAATCTGGAGTCATTCAGGGTTTCATAAAAACATCACTTGAAACTGCTCCTAAGTTTCTTTGCTCTTCTTAAAATGTCTGCAAAATCAGTTGTGCTCCTGAGTTCCATTCAAACAGATAAAACAACAAGAGGTATATTTTGTATGACAAGCTCACAGCTTTAAAAATTCATTAAGAGCTTGGCAATAATATTTTCAGTGCATTTTGCTATTACCTATCGATCCTAAGGCACTTGACTTATCTGCAGAGACAAAACTTATCTTGACCTTGCTGAATACAAATAGCCTAGACAGAAACCTGTGATGGCCTCTCTGGGGGAAACACAGCGATAATCAGGACCAGGATGAGACAGGGACCCGCAAGGGCTCAATACAAATGCTTCCGCAACTGAACATTTGTTCTCGTCTTGCTTTGGTCATAAGAAACAAGAAAGCAACCGCTTTGTAACTACAGATAAATCGCACGAAGTTATCTTCCCTAATCAACCTCACATATTTTAATCCAGAAACTAGCACAGCCTCTGTGCAGCCTTCTGCTACCTGGCAGGTTCTTAAGACGCCTGGCCCCGTCTGGCTGAGGACGCACCCTGAGCACAGAGCAGCAGGGCGGACATGAGGAAGGGGAGCCTGGAAGGCCTCCCTGGGGGACGGCGGAGTCGGAGAAACTGGAGCAAAGGGCAGAAGGCGCTCTGGAGGTGCAGCGACACTTGCTCCCATCCCCATTCTAGCTCCACTCAAATACTCTAAAATCTCTACGGTGGCTAGTGCGTGCAGGACATTTCTGAATGTTGTGCTTACATCACATGATAGCTTTCCTGCATGATCTTCCTCCTCTCTCAAACTTTATCCCTAGGTTTGTATTGTCAAAGTAAACAGCCAAGGAAACACTGGATTATCTATTCTCTTCTCTAAGTCTGACATACAAAGCAAGCCAATGAAAACCTTTTCTACCTTAAAAAAAAAAGGCCTGCTTGAAACACAGTTTCAACAGTCAGACTTTTACCTACAGTTTCTCACAACGTTGACATTCTTGAAAAAAATACAAATTCCCTAATTTCACATGGCCAACAACTAAAGATTAAAAAATAAACCACTGAGATTCCATATTCTCACTTTCCTTTTACAAATATTAAAGCACAGAATGAAATTAACTATAAACACATTGAATTATTTCCTTATATTTTTTTCAGTTCCCAAAACCATGTAGCAGATAATCTATAATTTGGTTCTGAACTAAGATTTCTGTTCATTTTAAAACTACTTACGGAGACTTGGGGATTTCTGGACAAACAATAACTTCACAAATTGACACTCTGACAACTTCAGCTCGGGTTTGTATTCTTCCTAACCTCCTCAACCTACACAATTCCCAAGGTAGCCAGGCGATGAGTACACATTTAATGTCATTTTATATGACATTTGTGTCCTTCTAAGAAAGGGAAGTATAACTTTGTGCTTTAATAGTCACTATTTTAGTAGTTTGAGATCTATATCAAAATTGTATGATTTTAGGAAAGTATGAAAGAGAAATTCTATAGAGAATTTGCTAAGTAGATCCACAGTTTTCGTAAGCAGTACACTAACGCAGATATATATTTAAAACCCTGCAAGAATTAGTTGTCCCCTATTATTATTCAGGGCACCTGAACACAAGATACTGTGACTATGGCACATTAACTCTGCTATTTCTCAAGATAGAAGCAGGAATTTTAAACGTTCCCTATTGAGTAATTTGCTCGGAGCACCTAAATGAAACATACTGTAATTTTATACATTTCCATCTACAATATTGCTTAGTGCTGATAAACAGCAACATAACTTTCTATATTTTAATAGGTGACAGTGTGGCACTGGCTACAGCACGAGCACAGACTTAAAAAAATAATGCCATCCACAAACTCTGCCACAAAGAATAAGGCTCCATGGCTAATTATACAGGGAACTGATTTTAATTACACAGAGAACATTGCTTTTAAAAACACTTTCCAAACTGCAGAGGCAGACAGGGGTTAGTGAAAAAGCTCCAGAGCTCTTCTATCGTGTTACAACATTGCCCTCTACTGGTAAGTTTTGAAGTTTGCAGATAAAAAGATTTTACATAGAAAAGAAAGCCAGGAAGAACAAACTTTAATTATGGAAATTTCGCTGACTTTAATATAAATAATGAAATTCAACTTGAGTCACTTTAAACCTAAATCAATATTTAACCTGACATCTGAAAAGCTTTCTGATTAAGTTTATAGTTTTGAAGTAACTATGAATTCAAGAAGAGTGATTTCCAACTATATACCATCTGGCTAAAAGACAAATCATATTTATTTTAAGTGATGAGCAAATATTGGAAATATTTGGACAGTTCATCAATATTTCTCAATCTAAAATTCATATATTTAGTAAAAGAAATTAAAATCTAACTCATCAAATATATGAATTTTTATTTCTCAGTCCATCATGTATTGTAATGTCATGGTAAAATAGCAAGCTATTTATAATCAATTTAGATTCAAAATTTATTTATTTTAACCAGTAAATATTTCTGTAAGAATATCCTTGGTTTTAGTAATAATTAACAATGTATGTTTAACAGATCTAAATAATAAAATAACCATCATTATAAATAGTTCCTTTGTTTGAAGCAGAAATTCTACCACATATGAAAGTCTGATTTACAAGAAGTCACAAGATGTTAAGTGCATAAAATCTTTGAATTTTATACTGTAAGATAGGAAACTTTAAAAAGTGAACTATTAAAATTTAAGAACATGCATATTAAACAACTGACCTCAATGTGTTACTATTTTTAAACTGTAGCAAAAACAAACTGTTTACTATGTCTAGACTGAAGAAAACTTTCTGTCTTTCTTTATACATAACCAAATTATTTCTATGACAGATACATACAATCCCAGTCACAAAAATTAAACTTTTAAAAGCAGTACAAGAACTCTATAACTGTAGAGGAAACCAGTTTGTCTTCTAGCCCATGAAACTGTGAGCTTCACAAAAGGTAAAGCTTAGAATACATTCCCTCAGCATCTTCAGTAGGGGGTGAAGCAAGAGACCAAGTGCAAAGTGGCCACAGCAGGAAGCTGCCAGGGAGAACGTGGGGTCTGGGGTGCTGAGACATCCAAGGAAAGGATTAGAGAAAAAGAAAAGGATGCGGAGACGGGGGTAGAAGTGGACTATGCTCGCTGCTCCGCAAGGGCTAGAAATGCAATAGAGATGAGTGTATCATAACGTTTATTACTTATAATTTTTTCAGTTCCAAAAAATTATGTAGCAAATCATTTATATTTGATTTGGAACTAAGATTTCTGTGTCTTTTTAAGCTACTTATAGAGACTTTGGGGTTTATGGACATACAAATTTATGTTTTAATAAGTTCATCTTCACACCCTAAAAACTCTTCTTCAACAAAAGACCCCACTTCTCACTAACAGGAACACCTCCAATTTTATAACAGAAACCAAGAAAAAAAATTAAGTTTTACATTAAAAATTTTCTTTTCTAATGAACCACCAGAGAGTGTCTTCTATTAGGCCACATCCTTGTAAAGAAACTATATTTTAATTGACTACTAGAAGAAAAAAGAAGAAACAAAAGCGATTATGAGAGCAGCAGAGAATTACATCAGAAGGAAAAATAAAGAGACTATATCTTGATGGATCCGAATGTTATTTTGTATTTTTTTTTTTGAGTTGGACTCTCACTGTGTCACCCAGACCAGAATGCAGTGGCACTCTCACGATCACTGCAGCATCGATCCAACTGGGCTCCAGTGATCCTTCTGCCTCAGACTTCCAAGTAGCCAGAACTACAGGTGCGCACTACCACACCCGGCTAATTTTTTGATTTACTGCAGAGACAAGGACTTGCCAAGTTGCCCGGGCTGGTCTTGAACCCATGGGCTCAGGAAATCCACTCACCTCAGCCTCCCAAAGTGCTGGAATTACAGGCTGAACCAACAAACCCGGCCTGTTTTATATTTTTTTAGGGCAAGGTTTATGATGCCTCCATCACTATCTGCATAATATTATAAGCCATCTTTCATTTCTCCTAATTATCTCAATTTCGAAAACAGGGTGCTCCCCCAAATCCCTAAACTTAAAACCGCAAAAACTAAGATCCAAAGAAGTCCATGAAGAATTTAAAACTCTGAAAACTATTTCTTCTCTGGGACAACCAAAATGCAGAAGTAGGCATAGTAAAATGAGCAAAAGATTTTTAACAAAGGCAATTGACAATGGAAAAAATACAAAGTTTAAATATACACATACTCATTGGTAAAGGCATGCAAGTTGTAATTATGTTTCACCGGTCAGTCTGAAAAAGATCAGCAAGAATACTCCCCACTCTAGAGGCAGGCATAAAGAAAAAGGCAGCCCACGCTGCTCCAGGAGAGCCATTCTGGAGCAATTTGGAATACAGATCCAAAGTCTTATCTACAATAAATCACACACTCAAAAATAAGCCGGGCATAGTGGTGTGCATCCTTAGTTCCAGCTGCCTGGAAGGCTGAGGTGGAAGGATCGCCTGAGCCCAGCAGGTCGAGGCTGTGGTGGCCATGAGCATGCTACTGCACTCCAGCCTGGGTGACAGAGTGAGACTCCGACTCAAGAAAAAAAAAATGTGGCAACCAACACAGCAATTCTTCCAGGAACTTATCTTAAGGAAACTAAGACAGAACAATGGATGTGTGAGATCAAAACAGTGTTAAAATAGTGAAAACTTCCAAACAACCTAAACGTCACAACAAGAAGTAGGCATATGAATTACGGCACACCTACAGAAAGCAATACTATGCTTCCACTATGACAAACTAGCAGACGTGGAAAGACATCACGATAAAATCAGACAGGGGAGAAAACCAAAGGCAGAACACAGAACATATACTGTGATCTCATTTTGGAAAAAAAAACCCAAAAAACAACATATATGCAGATATGCAATTGTGTGTGTGTGCGCATGGGGGAATACTCAAGGATATTCCCCATGATGCAGTGAGATATATGTGTCTTTCATTTATCTCACCTGCATTTCAAATTTTTCTAGGATTTATATCTTTCTTACACAGTAGAGTGTTAATTTTTAAAATAAACAGGACATAAGAACATAGCATCAAAATCTTCACATTAACAGGAAAATAGGGGCTTGTTTCATGATGTGCTGGTTTACATCTGAATCCACTGACCTGAGAGTTCCGCTCTGGAAGGGCCTTGCTAGAAGATGATGGTGCTACGGTTAGAAGCATGACTTGTGCGGTCGGAGATCCTTACCTTTAAATCCCACCCTGCTTCTCCTAGCTGCATGACCTCAGATGTCTAAAGTGCCCTAGGTATGTTCTTCATCTGAAAAAGTGGCATATTAATATTTGTCTTATAAGTAAAACATAACAAAATTATAATAATTATTCTATCAAACATATTGATGTTTACGAGCACTTTCTTGGTGCCAAAAAACATGGCACTAGGAACTTTCTCGTCTTTACTACTACCCTCTGATGTGAGTACTACATGTGACCTCTGTTTCACATGGAAGAAATGAGACTTGGAACGCATAAGGCAGGCATCTAATAAAACATGGTGACGAGGAGCCTGCTTCAGAATCTGAACCCAAGACTGCGCCTACGGAACGCAGGGTCCCAACCACTGTGTTAACTGCCTCCGTGCCTGCATGGTCACTACAGTTGTGCGATCGTTCTTTCTGCTATTCCCATTGTTGGGTGTTACGTTTATACTATTCTTATTTCAGAACACTACCCTTGTCCAAGGACACAGTCGTGGACCAACAGGGGTCCGAGGTGGGTGGCTCACTGACACGTGGGTTTTCTTCTGCCTCCGCCCCCCTCCCCCTGCAGCAGCAAGGCCAAGCCCTCCTCCCCTTCCTCTTCCTCCCCAGCTCAAAGTGAAGACAAGGGTGAGGACGGAGACCTTGATGATGATGTATTCCCACGTAACGAATAGTAATGTGTTTTCTCACCCTTATGGTTTTCTTCATTATGTTTTCTTTTCTCCAGGTTACTCTATTATAAGAATGGTACATATATATTACAAAATATGTCTTAATCGGCTGCTTATGTTATCAGTAAGGCCTGAGTTAACCACAGCTGTTAGCAGTTATGTTTATAGAGGAGTCAAAAGTAAGATGCAAATTTTCGACTGCATGGGGGTTTAGTACCCTGAGCCCCCTTGCTGTTCAAGGGTCAACTGTGTAATAAAAGTCTAGCTCCTAGCAAGTACCTCACTCTTACATCCTACTCAAAGCTGTGCAAGACCACACTCCTTACCCTAAGCCAGGAGGCATCCTGCCTCCACACTCAGCCACCACAAGGAACGAGCGTGCACCGCCCTCAAGTTCTCCGGGCACTCCCTACACGGTGGAGCTCCTGACCGGCGAACGGAAGCAGCCCGGCTAATTCAGAGCCAACGCGCTGTTTAAATAAGTCAGGAAGTGTTTTTGTGAGCTCTAATTTAGACACTGGATTCCCTGAAGCCTCGGCATCAGCTTTCTACTTCTAGAAGAAATGACAAGTTTCCTCCTCTAAAATACAAAATAATTTTTAAATGCATACTTGAAATCACATCTTTAAGAACTGCTTTCCTCGTTTGAAACTTAAATTGCATATTGATCTAAAGTTGAATTTATCTTTTAAGGTCGGAGTTACTCTGTCGGGCAGATGACATTTCAGAGCGCACCATAAAAACAAATTGATGAACCTCTTTGCGGTCCTCAGCCAGGCTTTACCTAACCCGATGGGTGAAGACGGCATGCAGGGTTTGCTCGGAACTCGCCTCGAAATGGGCTTTCTAGGGTGTCCTTCCACTCACCCGGCCACCTCGGCTGTTTCTGTCGCTCTGCTTTCCTTCCACAACTTGAAGCTGCCCCGAAAATCCTCATTCCTCCGCCAAGGACCGGAGAAGCACCGACGCCAGCCGCCCGGCGGATCCCGGCCAGCACTGGGGCGCGCTCGCGCTGCTCTCGCCGCCCCTTCTCCGCCGCCGGAGTCCCCGCCGCGCCGCCCGCGCCCCTCCCCGCGCCGGACACGCATGCCGGCCCGGCGGCCCGGCGGCCCGGCGTGGACGTCGGCCGAAGGCGCCGTCCAGCCTTCCGGCGCCCCGGCTCGGGGGCGGCCCGCCGGAGGGCCTCGCGGACGCAGGGCGGCCTTTCGGAAGCCACGTTCCCGCCCGAACGAGACCGCTCTCGAGCCGGCTCGGTGGCCCGGCCTGCGATCCGCGCCTCGGGGGCCGCGGGGAGCGGACTGCCTGAGCCGCGGCTCGAGGCCCGCCTGGGCCACTTGGCGGACCTCATCTCTGCCGTAAATCGAAAACGAGCCGGGCGTGGCAGCGCGCGCCTGGAGCTCCAGCCACTCGCGAGGCGGAGGCGGAAGGGCCGCCGGAGCCCAGCGGGTCGAGGCTGCGGCGGCCGGGAGCGGCCCCTGCACCCCAGGCTGCGCGACAGAGGGCGGCTCCGACTCAAAAAACCCACAAAAACCGCCCGCACTGTTTCGGCGACTCGAACGCTCTTCGCCGGGCGCAGGGCCCGATCAGGAGGACGCGCGCGCCGCGAGGGGAGGCGGGCGCAGCGCGGCACGTGCCCACGTGGCCGGCCCGGGCGCCGCACGAGGGGCGGGAAGGCGGGCGGCGGCGACAAGATGCCGGCGGGCCGTCGGCCTCCGGTGTCGCCGGCCTCGCCGAGCCAAAGCGCCGGCCCGAGGCCCCGCCGCCCCGCCGCCCGGCGATGTCTCCTCCGCCTCGGCCGGCAGAGCCTTCCTGCGACGCCAGCCCCCCGCCGCGCACACCCGCCGCCCAAGGCCCGGCGCCGCGAGCGAGGGGCCGGCCTGCCGCAGGCACCGGTGTGTCGCGGCTGGCCTGCTTTCCGGACCCGGACCCCAACCCCCCGCAGGCCCCGACTTCCACCCGCCGCCCCTCAGCTGGGCACTCTGAGGATCTCGAAGCCAGCGGGCGACACGGCCTCCTCAGCACATCGCCGGATGCACGAATCCGCCGGCCTCGCCCCGAGGTTCTCCCGCGGCCCCGGAGGCGCCCTTTGCCTTCGCGCACGTATCCGGCCAACTCGCGGTCCACAAATGAGGCAGGGCAATTCAATAAAGAACAGGTTACTTTTCAACAAACCTTACGGGAAACCTTTGACATTCACACATCCCCTGCCGAGAAAAGAAAAAACGCACACACAAAACTTAAACTGTAAAACTTCTGGAAAAAAAATAGGAGAAAAATATTTGTGATCTTGAGTTGAGCAAATATTTCTTAGGACACAAAAAGTACAAAAAAAAAAAGGAAAAATTAGACTGTCAAAGTGAAGCCATCTGCTCCTGAAAGATACTGTTGGTAAAGTGGGAAAAAAACAGGCTGAGAGAAAATATTTGTAAAATTCATAGATGAAAAAGGACTGATGATCAGAATATGTAAAGAACTCTCACAGCTCAACAATAAAAAAGAGAGACGAAAACACAATTCTACACAAAAACCTGTAAGTGAAGAATAGTTACAGTTAGATAGGAAGAATACTTCAAGAGATCTATTGCATCCCAAGGTGACTACTCTTAAGAATGATATATTGAAACCAAAGCAGAAATTAAAAGATTCCTGGAAACAAATGAAATTGAAGAAACATCTTACCAAAACTCTGGGATCCCATGAAAACAGTTCTAAGAGGGGAATTTATATCTCTACGAGCACACATCAAGAAAACAGAAAGATCACAAGTGGAGAGCCTAACAAATCACCTAAGGAAGCTGGGAAGAGAAGACCACCAAAACTCCAACTTTAGCAGAAAAATCCAAATCACCAAAATAAGAGCCCAAATACAGGACACAGAAGACAAAAATATCATAGAAAACATCAACAAAACCAAAAGCTGGTTCTTTGAAAGAATTAACAAGATTGAAGGGTCCCTAGCCAGAATGACCAAGAAAAAGAGAGAAAAAGCCCAAGTAAACACAATCAGAAAGACAAAAGATCAGCCGGGCTCGGTGGCTCAGCCTGTAATCCCAGCGCTTTGGGAGGCTGAGGTGAGTGGATTGCCTGAGCCCACGGGTTTGAGATCTGCCTAGGCAACTTGGTGAGACCTCATCTCTACAGTAAGTCTCTGTCATACGAAAACTACCTACAAAAAAAAAAAAAAAAACCCTGGACCAGATGGCTTTCCAGCAGAATTCTACAAAACATACAAGGAAGAGCTGATACCAATCCTTTTGAAAGTATTCCAGATAATTGAGAAGGATGGAATTCTCCTCAAATCATTTTACGAAGTTAACATCACACTGATACCCAAACTGGGTGAAGATCCAACAAAAAAAGAGAACTACAGGCCAATATCCCTTATGAACACAGATGCAAAAATCCTCAACAAGATTCTAGCAAATTGGATCCAAAAACACATCTCAAAAATCATCCACCAAGACCAAGTAGGCTTCATCCCCAGGACACAGGGTTGGCTCAACATTTGCAAGACCATAAATGTCATTAAATACATCAACAGATGTAAAAACAAGAACCACATGATTATGTCATTAGATACAGGAAAAGCTTTTGATAAAATCCAGCATCCCTTCTTGATAAAAACCCTTAAACACCGAGGTATAGAAGGAACATACCTCAAAATAATAAGTGCTGTTTACGATAAACCCACAGCTAACATATTGCTAAATGGACAAAAACTGGAAACATTTGCCTTGAAAACTGGAATACAACAAGGCTGCCCACTCTCACTCCTCTTGTTTGTTCAACATTGTGTTGAAAGTCCTAGCTAGGGCAATTAGACAAGAGAAGGAAATCAGGGGTATCCAAATAGGAAAAGAAGAAGTCAAGTTATCCCTCTTTGCTGATATGATCCTATACCTTGAAAATCCAAGAGAATCTGTCAAAAACCTGCTTGCACTGATAAAGGACTTTGGCAAAGTCTCAGGGTACAAAATAAATGTGCAAAAGACAGTTGCATTCCTATACACCAACAACAAGCAGGCAGAGATCCAAATTAAAAGCACAATCCCATTCAAAATAGCCACACAAAAAATGAAATACCTCGGCATCTTCCTAACCAGAGAAGTGAAAGACCTTTATAATGAGAACTACAAAACACTGCTCAGAGAAATCCAAGAAGACATAAACAAATGGAAAAAATATTCCATGCTCATGGATAGGAGGAATCAACATTGTTAAAATGTCCATCCTACCAAAGGCAATCTACAGATTCAATGCAATACTCGTTAAGTTACCAACATCATTCTTCTCAGACCTGGAAATGACAATACAGAAATTCACATGGAAGCATAAATGACCAAGAATAGCCAAAACAGTCCTTAGCAAAAGAAACAAAGCAGGAGGTATCACATTTACAGACTTCAAACTTTACTATAAGGCTACAGTAATCAAAACAGTCTACAGGCATATCGACCAATGGAACAAGATAGAGATTCTGGAAGCAAAGCCTCAATTTCTCAACCAATTCATCTTTGACAAAGCCTCCAACAACAATCACTGGGGAGAGGAGAACCTATTCAGTAAATGGTGCTGGGAGAACTGGCTGATCACATGCAAAATATTGAAACAGGACCCCTACCTATCACCATACACAAAAATTAACTCTAAATGGATCAAAGACCTAAATGTAAAACCTCAAACTACAAGAATCTTAGAAAATGCAGGAGATACCCTTATGGAAACTGGAACTGGCAACCAATTCCTATTCAGAACCCTAAATGCCTATACCTTAAGAAATAAGACAACTGGGACCTCATCAAACTAATGAGCTTCTGCAAAGCAAAAGAAACCATCAAGAGAGCAGGGAGACAGCCCACAGAATGGGCAAAAATATTTGCCAACTGTATATCTGACAAAGGCCTAACATCTAGGATCTACAAGGAACTCAAACGCACCAAAAGGAAAAAAAACAAACAGTCCCATTAAAAAGTGGGCAAAAGACATGAATAGACACTTCTCAAAAGAAGATATACGGACAGCCAACAGACACTTGAAAAAGCGCTCAGCCTCACTCATCATCAGAGAAATGCAAATCAAAACCACAATGAGATACTACCTAAGCCCAATAAGAATGTCCATCGTTAATAAAACAAAAAACAACAGATGCTGGAGAGGATGCGGAGAAAAAGGAACGCTTCTTACACTGCTGGTCAGAATGCAAACTAATGCAATCTCTTTGGAAGACTATCTAGTTATTCTGAAATTACTAGAAATTGACCTTCCATATGACCCAGCAACTCTCCTATTGGGAATATACCCAGAGGAACTCAAACCATTCTACAAAAAAGATACCTGCACACATATGTTTGTTGCAGCTTTATTCACAATAGCAAAAACATGGAATCAACCATGTTGCCCACAGAAGTTGGAATGGATTTTAAAAATGTGGTACATATACACAGTGGAATATAATGCAGTCATAAAGAAGGACAAACCTGGACTTTGCAGCAACTTGGATGGATTTAGAGTCTATCATATTCCGTGATCTATCACAGAAACAAAGAACAGAGTACCATATGTTTTCACTCATAAGCGGACCTTGAACAATTATTATAATAATATAAGAAAGGGATTGTCAGTAGTGGGAAACTTTCGGGGGCGGGGTGGGATTGGCAGTTGAGAGAAGCTGCTAGGCGAGGGAGGGGCATACCTCATCAATAAGGATGCCTGCATAAACAACGTTTGTATACATAACCCTGAATTGTACCCCATATCTTGACAATAAAAAAGGGAAAAAAAAGATATATTGCAGTATTCTTAAAACATATAAAGAACGTTAAGTGCTCTCAGCACAAAAATGAAAAGTATGTGAGGTAATGCCTTTGTTTGTTAGCTAATCATTCCACAATGTATACACGCTTTAAAGCATTGTGTTGTACATGGTAATAACATACAAAGATATCTATCTATTAACTTCTGAAAAAGCAAAACTATGGAGACAGTAACAAGATCAGTGGTTGCCAGAGGTGAGTGGGAGGGAGGGAACAGGTACAGCATGGAAAAATGTTGGGGCAGTGAAATGATTCTGTGTGATCCTATAAGGATGGATACATGCCGCCACACATTTGTCAAAACACACAACAGCGTACAACACTAAGAATGAACTCTAACATAAACTGTAGACTCTGGGTAATAATGATGCATCAAGGTAGGTTTATCAATGGACCATTCTGGTTTAGGATGTTGATAGCAGGGAAAATCACTGGGGGCATGTGAGGGGTTGAAGGGACAGAGAATATATGGGAACTCTCTGTACTTTGTGAATTTTGCTATGAACCTAAAACTGCTCTTAAAAATAAAGTCTATTAAAAAAAGAAAAACTCCATGTAAAGCAGCATAAAAAATATGAAAGAAAAAAATATTTATTTATGGTAAAGTTTATAAACTATGTATAAGAGATGTAAAACGGAAAGATGTAAAATGTCAATTCTCCCCAAATTGGCCTGTATTTCATGCAGTCCAAATACAAACCCCTTCAGTCTTTCTCAAAGAAACTGTATGCTGATTTGAAATTTTATATGAAGACCCAAGAAATCTAGTGTCAAGAAATATGCAGAGTCTGAAATGCTACCCTATTTGCAAGAAGTTAATCTTGCAGTTTCATGGATTTTCAGAGAAGACATCAGACTCCAAGGTTAGAGATAAAGCATAGCTTGTTAATTACAGTCTTTCCATTCCTGAATGCTTATCCAAGTAAATGAAAGCATAAATGTTCATAGCGGCTTTATTTTTAAGAGTTCAAAAGGAAATGGTCCAAATGTCCATTAATGGGACAAATTGTGGTATCTACATATAATAGAATAATACTCAGCAATAAAAAGGAATAAATTATGGGTATCTGCAAGACCATGAGTGAATCAAAATAATTGTGTTCAGTGGAAAAAAGACCAAAAAATAGTACATACCATGATTCCATTTATGTAAAATTCTAGAAAATGAATGCTAATCCACAGTGACAGAAATGGCTCAGTGGCTGACTGGGGACCAAGGTGGAAAGGAGGTAAGAAGGAATGGGTTACAAAGGGCTTGGGACAACTTTTTTGTGTGGTGAATATTTTCATTATTTTCATGGCAGCACTGGTTTCAGAAGCATATACATGTATACATACATACAAACATATGTCAAAACTACCAAACTATGTACTTTAAACATGTGAAATTTAATGTACATCAATTATGCCTCCATGAAGATGAGAAAAATAAAGACAATGGTCCAGAAAGTAAACATGTACACACACCAAAATAAAAACCTGATCAGATATCCACTGCTGCTCAACATAAGAGAGATACGGTTTAGAGTTTGAGTTGAACCATGTTAACTTCCTGCTGAGATAAAAAACAAACACTCATCAGACAAACAACAGAATCCACCTTCTCTACAAACAACCATTCACAACGTCAAGAACATAATCCAAAATTATTAGAGATATGAAGAAACAGAAAACTCTAATCCATTCTGAAGAGAAAGGCAATCAGTTGAGATCAACACTAAGATGATCGCAAGAAGGTATTATTACGATGTTCAAGAACACGAAGAAAAATATGCTCATTGGCAATCTCACAAGAGAAATAATATACAGCAGAAAAGTCAGTGAACTCGAAGACAGATCAATATAAATTATCAAATCTGAAGACCAGAAAGAATAAAAATTAAAAGTAAATAAGCAGAACATCAATGATCTATGGGACAATATCAAAAGGTCAAACACACAGTTAACAGGAATCTCAGATAAGAAAGAACAGGGCAGCGTCTCACTCCGTTGCCCAGAACAGAGTGCAGGAACACAATCATGGCTTATCACAGTCTTGACCTCCTGGGCACAGGTAATCCTTCCACCTCAGTCTCTTGAGTAGCTAGAACTACAGGTGTACACCACCATGCCTGGCTAATTTTTATAATTTTTTTTTTTTTTTGAGTTGGTGTCTCACTCTGTCGCCCAGACCGGAGTGCAGTGGCTGCTCCTGGCCACCACAGCCTCGACCTGCTGGGTTCCGGTGATCCTTCCGCTTCAGCCTTCTAAGAAACCGGAATTACAGGCATGCGCTACCACGCCCGGCTGATTTATTGTAGAGATGAGGTCTCGTTGCCCAGGCGGGTCTCGAACCCCGCAGGCTCAGGCAATCCACTCACCTCAGCCTCCCAAAGGCGCGGGATTATAGGCTGAGCCACCGAGCCAGGCTATAATTTGTTTTTTTTAAAGAAACAAAGTCTCATTAGGTTGCATAGGCTGGTCTTCAACTCTTGGGCTCAAGTAATCCTCCTGCCTTGGCCTCCTGAAGTGCTGGCATTACAGGCATGAGCCACCATGCCCAGCCAGAAAAAAATATTTGAAGAAATAAACAGCTTTAAAAATGTCAATTCTGTAAAATAACAAATATACACATTAAAGAAGTTCAACAACCCCCAAGCATGACAAAGAAAACCACACCTAGGCATATCATAATCACATTGCTGAAAACCAAATATAAATAGAAAACCTAGAAAGCAACCAGAGAAAATCAACATATTATATCCATGGAACAATAATGCAAATGACATCTGACATTTTATCAAAAACAATGGAGATTAACAGACAGTGAAAGGATATCTATATAGGGCTTATAGGGGAAAAAAATCCACCAACAGAAATCTATCGTCAGTGGGGGGAAAAAATCAAGAGTTTTTTCAAGAAATGGTTAATTCCTAGACAAAAATAGAAAATGAGCCTGTAATACCTTGACATCTTAGATAAGAAGTAACCAATATCAAGGATCACTAGGATCAAGTCAGAAGGAATAAGGAGTAAATACAAAAAAGGATCTTGCTAGTTAAAGACTGCAGTTATGTACCAATAAGTACAAGAACTGAAATGGATTAAAGTTCATTGAATATGTTTAAATCAATGAGTTCATAATGATATAAAAATTCAATTGATACCTTTCGTCGGTGACAGCGGTCAAATCAAATTCATTGTTGGTGACAATGAATACACACATAAAAATTCAATGATACCTTGAAAATGGAATAAAATAAGTCCTTCATTTTTTTTCTATATTAACTATATCACTGGGTAACCAAATAGTACATGAAGGGCAAATATCTCTTTATAAAATAATTCCATAAAATGTGCAGGTGTACCCATAAAATAATACTCATAAAATGTGTAAATCTAAAATATGTGTGTTACTTTTGGAGGTAGAAAGAGACAGTGGTTAGGACGGGATAAAATAATCTAAGAGGTAATTTCAATTTCTCAGTTCTAAACCTCTAAAACTGTTTTCAAAATAGGTACATAGAATCTTTAAATTTAAAAATATCAGCATTTGTGATGCCTCATCTGAAATATAAAAATTTTAGTACTCCATTGGAATAAAATCTTTCCAAAAGACAAAAGCACAAACCTGGCTGAAGGGCTCTAACAGAGACCTAAAGACCTACATAGCTACCATGTGCTTGCCAACTATACATGATTCTGCAACGGTTCTAAAGTAGAACTTCTTGAAAAGGTTTCTAAGTAACATAAGATTTGAACCAAAGCTTAATAAACTCATATATATATACAATGTTCACAGAATCATAGAAGCTAGGGCTGATAAGGACCTCAGATTAAATCCCACCTATTATTTAAGTCCCTTGAGTTTGTTATTCATTATTTCTTGATTGCTTCCCTTCTATACACACACACACACACACACACACACACACACACACACAAAGGTGCTGGTGTTGATGGTGCCATTACCCCTTAGACTAGTCCACAGATCTAAGTTTCACTTTAGTGTGTCAGTAATGTCTTTACGGGTCACAAGAGCCATAAGAAATAGCTAACAATTCCATTTGTAAGTAGTTATATCCAAACAACTTAGCATTTATGTCTAACAACTTAGTAGCTATTTAAATAAATTATATATATATGCATTTTCAAAAGCTTATTTTTCTAATCTTGAATAACTCAATTATGTATTCACTGGATGTATGCACTTGTCAGCACAAAACAACTTCCTTAATCCTGTAATCAGACTGGGTCACCCTCATTTCCTGTTCTGCACTGATTTTCATACAGTTCTTACTTTTTATCACAGCAACCACTAAAAACCTACTTTTGCAAAGATGTGACAACATCAAAAGGAATTTAGCATGCTCTAACACTGAAACTATAAACTACCTTGAGCTAATAATTTGCAAGGTTCTGACAGATGTGACGTATCTGTTTTCCCTTGAAATTTAAAATTTCCTGTGTCACTCCTATGAACTCACTATGTCACCCCAGGGTGCCTCAGCATGTTTGCCAACGGTCTGACTAGCTAACTGCATATTTATTCTTACTAGTTATCAACATATCATATGAATTTTAAGGGTAACAAATTCATTTTTTTAAAAGAGCACTATCTTATTGTATTATAGATCATATATTCCTATAGTACTAACCTCTTTAAAAATCATTTTTCAAAAAATAAACTTCAAATGTTTAATGATTCATTTCTTGAAATAAAATTTTAAAGTGTAAATTTCAACCTAAGGAACTGCCTTTAGTAGCCATATTTAATATGAGATGAATTGGGAGAACAAACCAAGAATAATCATTATTTAGACATTCTCTAGGAAATACTCATTTGTCCAACAAACACTCATTGAGTGCCTATGAGGCGTTATGCACTGTTGTAAGTACTAGAAATGAGACAGTAAATAAAATCTTCCCATGAATACTTTCTCACAGAGGAAGAAAACAAACTAAATGAGTAAAAGAAAGCACAGCCATATGTACCATGGGGGTAATGGATATAACACTCCTGGCAAATGCTCGTTTCCTGGCCCAGCCCTGTCCTCAGGTGCAGCATGCCCAAAATCCTTGTGTCTGCTGGGGGTAGGAACAGAGAACATTAGGCCAGGCCAGTAACTAGGGGCAAAAACTATCTCGGCCATGATTTCAGGAGTGGGATGCTGGAATGTGGGTCCCCATTATCCTCCCAGCCCAATCTGGAATGGGCTGAAGAAAAAGCCCACATTTGACGATTTCTGAAATCACTGCCGCCCGCCTGAACCAAGAATCCACACAGCAGGAAGTTAAAATAGGATGTGCATGTATAGAAGAGGCGTTGCAATTTTCAGTAAGGTGTCCTAGAAAGGCCTTGATGAGAAGGTGAAATAGGAATAGAGACCTGAGGAAGGTGAAGAAGCAAACAGTAGAGTAGGACACACACATACACACAGACAGAGATAGACAGACAGACGGACACACACACTCACGGACATGGACACAGAGCAAAAGGTTCTGGCATCGTCCCAACAAGCCTCGGGTCATCTCACTTAAACAGGAAAGGACGTTTCAGAATCCCTTTGCATTCTCAATCATCATTCATTCTTGTTCACTACAAAATCAAGAGGCCAGGCCGGGCACGGTGGCTCGCACCTATAATCACAGCACTTTGGTAGGCCGAGGTGAGAGGACTGCCTGAGCCCACAGGTTCCAGACCAGCCTGGGCAACTTGGTGAGACCTGATCTCTACAATAAAAAAATAAAAATAAAACTTAGCCAGGCGTGATAGCACATGTCTATAGTTCCAGCTACTTGGAAGGCTGAGGCAGAAGTCACCTGAATCCAGCAGATTGAGGCTGCAGTGACTGTGAACGTGCCACTACACTCCAGCCTGGGCAACAGAGTGAGACCCCCAACTCAAAAAAACAAAAAAAAAAAGATTAAGAGGCTGGGTACAATGGCTCACGCCTGTAATCACAGCACTCTGGGAGACCAGGCAGGAGGACTGCTTGAGTTCAGGAGTTCAAAACCTGCCTGGGCAATATAGGGAGACCTCATCTCTACAAAAAAACAAAACATTAGCTGGGCATGGTGGCTTGCTCCTATAATCTCAGCTACTCGGGAGGCTGAGGCAGGAGGAACACTTGAGCTCAGGAGTTCAAGGCTGTGGTGAGCCATGATCGTGCCACTATACTCCAGCCTGGGTGACAGAGACCCCAACTCAAAAAAAACACAAAACAATAAACAGGTACTGAAGCAGACCACACAAACTGTCTTTACAACTTGGATTTCCCATGGAGAAACCATGCCCTATGACAACTGCATAGTTTTTCTTGCCTCCATGTTTTCAGCTAAAATGAGGATAATGATGCCTACTTCAGAATGGCTGTGAAATTAAATAGACGATGTCCTTGAAGCCATAAGCACAGAATGTAACACCCAGGTGATACTCAAAATCAGTTCATTCCTAAACTTCAAAACTAAGATGCCCAGTTCAGCAGAAAGCCTACAGCCTTCCTAGCTAATTAGTAAGGACCAGAAAAATCTGGAGAAAATCTAGTTCGGTATAGATGCAGGTCATTGCTTTGGTATGGCCATGCGGCTCTCTGAGCTATGGCCGCCATGTTTCCGAGCATTGGCCCCCCTCCCCTATCTTGCGAAGGTGAATCTCCTCTCTCTCCAATTTACTTTCTAAATAAACTATGTTTTCCAATCCAAAAAAAAAAGGTATAGATCTACGAGCAATCCCTGCCAATGATAAATAACTGCAGACTAGCCAACATAAATGACTGCATCACCTAGGAGACTCCACAGCATCAAATGCCAAGAAGAAAAACTAGATACAAAGCTCAGTGGCAGAACCAGAACCTAAGTCCAAAGGATACAAAATTACTGGAAATCCTTTATAATAACACTCATTTCTTTGATGATTTGCAGACTGGTGGAATAAAGAGAAAAACTTCTATTATCAAAATTATTTGGGAAAAGACAGTGATCCTTAACAGCCAGCCAATCACTATTTCGAGAGTGGTTCTTTTACTATGGGATATAAGAGAAAGTAGTATGATTTCATGTTCCCATTAGTCATAAAACAGAGCTCAAAGTCAATATGCTGCTGAGGCCATTCAAAGCTATTTGTAATCTGTCAACCCCATAAATCCTCAAATTCTACTCTACCCTACTCCTACCTCCTCCAAATAATTCCACTGACAGATAAAGTTTCTGAGAAACCCCTAAGGCTAGCAGGAAAAAAATATTCCAGAAATGTTGAAAAGAAGCCTGGGGTGTGATACAGCTGAAAATCCGATGAATTTGGAAAGCTAATAGTAGTTTCATAACTTCTCTAATTTTCTCCTACCTTTTTCTTTCTTAACCTTAACAAAAACATCACTTAAGATACTGAGGTAAATAATCATGTAAAAAAGCAAAAGGAAAGCTAAGAGCTTTTCTTAGATATTTATACCCGTGTGAAAGAAAAAAGTCATTATTTCCCTCAAATCAAAATACAATTACCCTTTCATGAAATAACTCACAAATAGGATGAAGAATTCAAGCGACATAAAATCAAAATGCCTTTTAAAACTTTAGAACCAGCCTGGGTAGAGTCCTGTGACAGTCCACCAAATAATACACTATCCAGTGTCCCCTCGACACTGCTAAGACTCAGCGGCACCAACAGCCTTCTCTCTGGGAGTACCCATTGCTGCTGTGTAGGCATCCTGCCAATGCCTCCTCCGGTTCCCGAGAACCTGCTCCTGGACAGATCGTCTAAGGGAGCTGGGGTACGAAATAGCTTTAGCCTGCTAATGGGATAAAACTGCACTCCTGTGATAGGGAAGGCAAAGTTTCAGAAATGCTGAAAATGCAGATTAACCTTAAAAGTGAGCTGTGTCTGTAGCCACAGCACTGCAAACAGCACAAAACATCGAAGAAATAGCCTTCCAGTATTCAGAAACTAGTAGCCTACTCGGCAAAAAAGTCACTCGCACTGTCAACAAACGAGTGAAGTTCTGACATACATATTTGTTGTTGCACTTATTTCTTCCTCCTTAGCATAAAGGAAAATATTAACCCACATTCATATTGGAATTACATTCATCTGTCAGTTGTAAGAGTAGCTTGGTTATAGACATGGGAGCTCAATAAACATTAGTAAAGGTGTTCTTTGAGAATCAGTTGGCCACATGGAATTTACAACAAACAATACTGCTTATCTATTATTTGTAAATTGTGTACTACACATTTTGTGTTAGTAAAATTTACATAAATTTGCAAATTCATATACACGTACTCTTTCTTCTTCTTTTCTTGTTTTTGAGAACTGGTTGCTAAACATTTACCTTAACACCTGTAAGTGAAACCCTCTTAAGTTGGCTTCTGAGTCCTTCTGATACAACCCTAGTAGCCTTTGATAGCTTCCTTGCTAGGTGGTGTGACAAAATGTTCCAGGTCACCTCGTAGATCTACGGCCCCAGACTTGGAAACAGCCATGACTTTGTTCAATTTTCAAAAAAAGCCCTTGTTCCCTGCAGAGGGAAATAAATTCAGGACAACAGTCAGGCTGTGGAGGTGCTCGGTGCTACTGGACAGGCCACTGTTTCTAAAAATCTTCTCTGAACTTGTGTTATTCAGATACGGGGTCTGGTCTCCTGGACTGGGCCTGTAATTTTAAAAGCATCTTTTCACTTTAAAAATCTCTTCTGGTTCTGCTTTCTACAGGACTTCCTCCTCTTTATATTCCAGTCTTCTGTTGTGTCATTGTTGTTGTTTTTATTTCTGTTCCATGATTTTTCATGTCCAAGCACTCTTTTGGTCTGGAATGCTGCTTCCACTGCTACTACTTCTCTTTCTCCACCTCCTTCTTAAATAGCATCCTGTTCTTGCTTCATGGTTATAATATTGACACTGTTCTTTTCAGGATATTGGTAAAGAATGATTCAAGTTTCTTGCCCTTGCATGATTCTGTTTCCTCTAGGTTGCTTGCTTGCTTGCTTCTCGTTCACATGCGGAGCTGTCTTCCTTTTTTGGTAATCCTCATCTAAGGATGGAACTACAAGCTAGCTGGGAGCGTAGATCTGTCAGTGGGGCTTGGGAAGCAGGGATTCTGCTTTAGAAAGACCCGACTAAACCACTTAGTTGGGACAGGTCTATTGCCAATATCTCCAGGTATTGTATCATGGCCTGGTCAGATGCCTCGAGAAATCTTGAATCTCCTGCCTGGAGGATGAAGGACTTGCTGCCAGCACCCCCAGTGGCAGAAGACGGCCGGACATCTCAGCATCCACATTGCACGAATCCCCTTGTTTTCAGGATGCCGCCCCTGAGACCAGTGTGTCCCACCATCCTCATCCTCAGTCCCTTAGTTTTACCCTCTGAAATATCATCTCTGTGAGGCAGTCAATCAACTGCACCAAACCAGGGAGAAAATCTGTGTATCTGGTTTGCTTCTTAGACAAGTTTCTAACCAATTCTCCCTCTTACTTCCAGAGGTACCAGGTACCACAAAGCCTGGGCCCTGGGATAGGCCCTGGGTTTCTTCGCTGCTGGCTTACGATTCTGCTGTACTGGGTCTGCTGAGTCCTTTACCATCTGAACCTTGACTTTCCAGTTTCAAAAAAATGTGTTACTCTTGGCTTTTACCCCATTCTTTTAGACTTACGAAACTTAACAACCATAACAACAAAAATCCCTACACTAGTTGTTTCAGGTGGTACCAGAAGAGAGCTAAAGAGGATACATAGAATTCTCAACCTTAACAAGAAGTCAAAAGAGTTTTACAAACACACTTCTACTGTCTCATTCTGCTCTTCAGCGTTGTGAACTGGTTCAGGGGTCACGCCTCAATCAAGTTTTTCTAAAAGGCTTCCATGATCCTATAAAATGCTACCAATGTATGTATGGACCTTCATATCTATTATTCTTCATATTCCAGGAAGCCTGCTCAAATACACACTGCAACACACACTCACATTTTCTTCCCTACCTTCCTGATTTGGTAGGATACATCCTCTCCTTACAGGACTCTTTTTAGTTCTCTTCACTTGAATTTAAGTCTTACCCTTCAAGGTCTAGGTTGTTGTCCATAAACTTCCTCCAGTTGCCTAAACTTACATAAATCCTTCCCCATTCTGAATTCCCACTACACTTACCACAGTCATGGAAGCGTTCCATATGTTAGTTTCTTCAGTGCGTTAACTTCTTAAGAGCCAAAAATCACACAGAGCTTAAATGTGTGTATCTTGCTGTGCCTAGCATACCAGTGAGCACACAGGAAGGGTTTTAGGGCAAATGCTCCCTTCCAATTATCTTATGGAGGCAATTTGTGGGGGGGGGGTTATTGTTAGAAATCAACAACCAACTTGAAATATAAACTACGCATGTTTCCAAATACACATCGGCTGACAAGAACCTCTATGCAGTACTCAATCACTCCTGATGGGCCAGGAATATATTCTCCCTGGCAACCTGATGGTTCCTGCTTCTTACTCAATTGCCTAATCCCTATTCAAAGGGTAGGATCATTTCAGGAGTGAAATCAGTCACTGGATCCATTTGCTGGATGACAGCTCAAGTGGACTGAGTGGTGTGCTGGCAAATGTTTAACAACTAGCTTTCTGGGGAGATGTTTAAGTTTTACTGACATAAAGGGTGCATAGCACATAATTTACAAATAGTTAAAAAATAAATAAAAAAATACAGTACTCTTTACTTCAAATTCCATACAGCCAGTTGAATCTGACAGATGTTTTTGTTGATATTTGCCAAACTTACATCTCATAGCCAACCTATGTCAGCAACTGAGGAATGAATGCAGCTCTGACGTGAATGGTGGCTTAGCACGGAGAAATGCAAACTTTTACAGAAAGGGCCAGATGGTAGCTGTTTTAGGCTCGTGGGATGTGCAGTTTCTATCACATCATTTCATCTCTGCCATCGTAGCACCAAAGCAGCCCAGACAATATGTAAACAAACAAGCATAGTTGTATTCCAACAAAACTTCAATTACAGAATCAGGCTAGGCCAGGAGAGTTTGGCCACCCCTGGTTTAATCTAAAGCAAAATAAGAAAGACATACGTCAGATTTTCACTTGGTATCAATAATGTGAACAACTTCCTTGCTGAATCATGAAACAGTTAAAGAAGCCCAGGTACAGTGGTTCACGCCTGTAATCCCTGCACTGTGGGAGATGGAGGCAAAAGGATTGCTTGAGCCCAGGTTCAAGTCAGTCTCAGAAACATAGCAAGACTTCGTCTCTACAAAAATAAAATCAAATAATTAGCCAGGTATGGTGGCACATCCCTGTAGGCCCAGTTACTTGGGAGGCTGAGGCGGAAGGATTGCCTGAGCTCCAGAAGGTTGAGGCTGCAGTGAGCCATGATCATGCCACTGCAGAGTAAGACCTCAACTCTAAAACAAACAAAAATTATTTTAAAAAACAGTTAAAGAATATTTTCTCATTTTTGGTTCTATTTACAATGAAAGAAGTACCAACTCTATACATTCTGAAGTGCAATCTACATTTTTAACATCTTTTACCATCACCTTCTAAAGTCTAAACACTCAACAAGACAATAAATCATGCCATGACTTGTAGTATTTGCTGTCTTCTGTGATGTAAACACTGTCACAAAGGCCAATTTCAAACACCAGTGTAATGTTCCTCCCATGGAGTTGGGAGGTACTCAGAAGCACACAGGGATGCAGCATTTCCACCTTACTGTGAAATAACCCTGACCTCAAGGATTAAACAGCTAGGGAGTGATAGGTGTTTAATACCTTCACTTTTAAATATAATTGACTTAATTATACTTATAGAATCTAGCTTTTAATAAAGGCCATGTTTAACAACCAGCCCACAAACTTCCTGAACAATGAGCACTATTTGCCAACCGGCTTTCCAAAGCAGGCACAAGCCAGCTCCAGCACACCCTGGGCCTACATGCCAAGGATGTGGCAATTCCAACACCCATGGGTAATAAAAACTACAATGGACTGACACCTAGCAAGTGTCTAAATCTATGAGTTCATTACTATACTTTAAAAAACATATGCACAACTAATGGGTGACTACTAGAAGAAGCCAGGATACCAACTCGTTATTTGGAAAACTGGTAAATGAAAAAAGAGATCAAGCATTGACCCAACCTTTTGTATACTAACTGTATGACTAGGAAACCCCAAATAGTTGATGAAGAGAAGTTTCTTTTTCTAGAAGCCTATAGCTAATAAAGAAGAAAGAGGTTCGAATTAGACTGTTACCATTTTGCAACTTTTATTGACTTAATGGTGTAATGTTTGTCAAAACCTCATTTTATGTGACCCTGATGGAATTACACCTACCCCCCAACCATGAGACAGTCTTGCCAAAATAATGGAATCTGACACTTGACTGCTTCTAGATCAAATACCAACTTATAGGATATACAGAGGACCAGGTGAAACAAAACCATCAGAATACTATCAGCAAAATTCAAACTTTTAAAAATTCTACAGGACAAACAACTCAGTTTCTGCAACAAATATGAAAAGGCAAAAGGGAAAGAGACAGAGAAACAGAAAAGAGGGAGTGGGAAAGAGAAAAATATCAACTAATCACAATATGTGGATGCCACTTGAATCCTAATTCAAAGTAAATAATAAACCAACAAACATTTGTAACATTTGAAAAAAAAATTTGAAGAAAGATGGGTTATTTGACAATATTCCAAAATTATTAATTTTAAGGATTTAATAATACTACTGTAGCTATGCCAAAAGTACTTATCTTTTAGAGTTATACACTTATGCATTTATGGGTGAAATGATGTAATGCTGTCCAGGGTTTTCTTCCAGATAATGTAAAAGGCGAGAAGTGTTAGGCGATATAGATGAAGTGTGACCATGAGTAGACACTGCTGAAGCTGGCTGGTGGACACATGGAGGTTAATTATTCTAGTCTCTTTGCTTTTGTATGTTTGGAAATCTTCTATAACCAGTTTTAAAAACAATATTAAAATGCTTCCATCGTCCATTCTACCAAAGGCAATCTACAGATTCAACACAATACCCATTAAATTACCAATATCATTCTTCTCAGATCTGGAAATGACAATACAGAAATTTACAGGGAAACATAAACAACCACGAATAGCCAAAATAATCCTTAGCAAAAGAAACAAAGCAGGAGGTATCACACTTATAGACCTCAACCTTTATACTATAAGGCTACAGTAATCAAAACAGTCTGGTATTGGTACAAGAACAGGCATATAGATGGATGGAACAGGATAGAGATTCTGGAAGCAAAGTCTCAATTTCTCAACCAACTCATCTTTGACAAAGCCTCCAACAACAATCACTGGGGAGAGGAGAACCTATTCAGTAGATGGTGCTGGGAGAACTGGCTGATCACCAGAAATAGAACCCCTACCTATCACCATACACAAAAATTAACTCTAAATGGATCAAAGACCTAAATGTAAAACCTCAAACTACAAGAATCTTAGAAAACGCAGGAGACACCCTTATGGAAATTGGAACTGGCAACCAATTCCTGATCAGAACCCTAAATGCCCATACCATAAGAAATAAGATAGACAAGTGGGACCTCACCAAACTGATGAGCTTCTGGAAAGCAAAAGAAACCATCAAGAGAGCAGGGAGACAGCCCACAGAATGGGCAAAAATATTTGCCAACTGCTTATCTGACAAAGGCCTAACATCTAGGATCTACAAGGAACTCAAATATGCCAAAAGGAGAAAAACAGCCCCATTAAAAGGTGGGCAAAAGACATGAATAGACACTTCTCAAAAGAAGATATACGGGCAGCCAACAGACACATGAAAAAGTGCTCAGCCTCAGTCATCATCAGAGAAATGCAAATCAAAGCCACACTTAGATACCACCTAAGTCCAGCAAGAATGACCATCATTAATAAAACCAACAATAACAAATGCTGGCGAGGATGCGGAAAAAAAGGAATGCTTCTACACTGCTGGTGGGAATGCCAACTAGTGCAACTTCTTTGGAAAACTATGTGGAGATTTCTGAAAGAACTAGAAATTGACCTTCCATATGACCCAACAATTCTCCCATTGGGAATATATCTGGAGGAACTCAAAACATTCTACAAAAAAGATACCTGCACACATGTTTGTTGCAGCTCTATTCACAATAGCAAAAACATGGAACCAACCATGCTGCCCATCGAAGCTTGGACGGGATAAAAAAATGTGGTACATATACACAATGGAATATTATGCAGCCATAAAGGACAAACATGGACTTCACAGCAACTTGGATGGATTTAGTCTATCATACTCAGTGATCTATCACAGAAACAAAGAAGAGTACCACATGTTCTCACTCATAAGTGAACCTTGAACAATTATCATAATACTGTAAGAAAGGGATTGGCAGCAATGGGAAACTGCCAGGGTAGGGGAGGTGGGATTGACAGTTGCGGGAAACTGCTAGGGGAGGGAGGGGCACACCTCATCAAGGGTACCTACATAATCAGCATTTGTATACCTAACCCTGAAATGTACCCCACATCTTTTAAATAAAATTTAAAAAAGAAGTCGAAATGCTTTCATCCATCTCACTAAGAATAAAAGCCACACTCTGACCATAGGCCTCTGGGGTGATCATGGTGACACCTCTCGTCTCCTCCTGCTCCAGTCATATGACCTCCACATAGGACGCAACAGCACAGCTTTGAGCCCTCGTGGGCCTTGAACTAGATTCTCTTTGCTGGAAACACTCTCGCCTCCAGCGCCCACCCAGTTATGCCTCTCACTTCCTTCAAGTCTTGGCTCAAAATCCCTTTCTCACTATTTTCTTGACTTCCACCTTTTTAATGGCAACATTCTTCTCCACACCCTAACACTTTCATTCCCCCTTAAAATGCTCAGTTCTTTTCTCATAATACTTATCCCCTTCCCAAAATACTACAGGATGCACTTATTTGTTAGGTTTATTACTTCTGGTCCGTTCCACCCACTACAGTGTAAACTCCACAACAGCAGGGATTTCTATCTGGTTTTGTTCACTTACGTATTTTCTGTGTTCACAATAGTGCTTGGCACATACAAGAGAGCAATAAATAAGCACTGAATGAACTGAATAAACGAGTAATAAACACCGTAACACAAATACGTACACAAAGTTCCCAAAAAACAGAGAGAACTGTATAACTAACTTAGATGTTTCGGGGAACTGGAAAATAAATCTAAAACCCGAAAGTTAAAATGTATCGCTGAAATATCAGAATATGTATTACAAGACCAATATTTGAAATAGCAGTTTAAATAGCATCTAAATATTTTAATTCACACATGGGATGGCTTCTGCCTGCAACATATGACTTTCCCCAACTGACAGCACGCGTGAGGTGTCCTGTCAAGCCCAGAACAAAATGAATGCAGCACTTGCCCATTCATGAGAGTAAATCAATGAAAAGAGCAGTAACTGTCAAGTTTGCTTCTTAATTAAAACACAGTAAAGATTTAATCTACAGGTACATCACTAAGAATAGAAAATAACACAGGGTTTCATTGTGGTTGACTGAGCAATTCACCCTGGCTCGGATAGAGAGGATTTATCAGGAGATGGCAGGAGTGGAGGAGAACTTCAAGCAAAGCCTGTGATTTGTCACTCTATGAATCCCGACCGTTTATAACAAATAATATCCCCTCTTTTTTAAAACATTAAAGGGTTCATAAATACCCCCAAATTATTATAATTTTAATATAGGTTAATTGGGATAATACATAGTAACAAAAAGCTATGAACTAAGCAATACTGGATGAATTTGAACTTTATAAACCACAACTGTTACCCACTTTTTTTTTGAGTCAGTCTCACTCTGTCTCCCAGGCTGGAGTGCAGTGGCACGCTGATGGCCATCCCAATGTTGACCCACTGGGCTCAGGCGATCCTTCCACCTCAGCCTTCCAAATCACTGGAACTACAGGTGAACGCTACCATGTCCAGCTAATTTTTTGATATATTGTAGAGACGAGGTCTCACCAAGTTGCTGAGGCTGGTCTCAAACCCCTGGGCTCAGGCAATCCTCTCATGTTACCCACATTTAAAATATGGGGGGGGGACACACCAAAAAACATAGAATTACCTTTTGGAGGGTGGACCCCTTGTAGTACAGGCTTCCCCCACTAGGTGAGTATTCTAGGAACCCATGAGCATCAGTGGACCAGTTAGCACTGCTGTGAGAGGTTGTGCTGGGGGCTTCAGTGAATTTTGTTTTTTGTGTGGAGATTCTTTCAACATGTTTGCCCATTTCACAATAGGTGATTTCTGAGTGCACCTGCCCATACCACACTGCGTGTCCAGAGCAGTTTTTGATAAAAATTGGCATGACCCTAGTGCGCTGCCCCTCCTACTTACCTGATCTGGCCTCAAGAAACTGAAGAGTTTCCTGGATGAAAAAAGTCCTCAAAGGGAAACGTTTTGCCAACATTGAAACAAAAACGGCACAAGCACTAAAAGGCATCAGAATTGATCATTTCAAAACTGTTTTGAGCAGTAGAAAAAGGGTCTTGATAGGTGCATTGCCTCAAGAGAAATGTATTGCCTCAAGGAGAGTACTCTGAAGGTGACTGAAGCTTAAACATGTAAGAATAAATACACAAGTTTTTATAAATAAGTTCTGGGTTTTGGGGGTGCCCCCCATACAACTATGTAAGATACAGTATTATAAAATGCATCCTGCACTCAATGCTTACGCAACCTAAATTCACACATCCCATGCAATAGCCCCAAGTCTTCCCAGAAGTCCATGTTCTACAGGATGAAACCAGTGGCGTAACGTACCCAGATTTCCCTTATGGGTCTCTGAACCTCAGAATGATGCTTGTAGATGGGACTATCACACACAGTGATATGGGGCTATCACATAGAATATAAACAAAGAAATTGCTTAGCAATTTTTCTTAAGTTCTTTGAGTGAGACTGCCTGGATTCAACTCCTGGACCCACCAGTTACAAATGTTATCAGAAGTTATTGTCCTTACACCTGATTTCGTTCATGTAAAGATAATAATGCTTACTTCACAGGTTATCATGAGAATTCAATAGGTTAATACGTAAAGCCCGTACACCAGTGCGTGCCACCTAAGTTAAAGAGTATATAAAGGGTTGTGGTGCTGCAGTTGATAAGTTTCAGCAAATCCAGAATTTGGCCTCTCAGTCCTCAAGGTATGATCTAAATGTACCATGTTTTATTTCCTTTTGTAACTAAAATTTAGAAAGGCAAAGTTGAAAAAGAAGAGTCTCAAGACACCCTGCTATGAAACATTAGCTCAACTCTAAGCATATGCCTACTAATAGGCGCACAGTCACAGTAAGCTAAATAAATACCTCTTTCGCGGGCTGGACAATTGTGCAGTATTCATAAAAGTTATGAAACGTACCACAGAGATACGTTAAGTTGTGCTGAATTGTAGGCATAAACTTTATTTTTCTTAATCCCACAGAGGACAGTTCCAGGTCCCTTACCCCTCCCACAAAGTCGGCTTCAATAAAAATGAATATACCCACAACTTCATTTGAAGTTGCACTTTAAGAAATCCTTTACACGCAAAACTCAGTTCATCCCTGCTTCATATTTAATTTGCAACAGGATATCTAGCAGCCGTCAAGGGAGCGAGAGGGCTGTGAGCTGATGACGGGATACCTGCTGAGACGGCTCCACACACAGGTAATACTCCAGTGCAGACAAAGTCTCCCGACCTACATCTCGCTCTCCTTTAAAGTTAATCTGAACACACTGTACATGAAAGGAAAGGAAAAATGAGTTTTTCTCCTTTACCATGGCACTGGGACTTCCTGAGTTTTCCATTTCATTGCTGATTGGTCCAGGACTACTTCCTTCTAACTATTCCCAATTGGGTCTGTCAGACATAATTAAGGTTGTACACTAAAGAGAAGTGTGAAAATGTAATAATGCCATTAAATCTGACATATATTTTAACTTTAACCCTCAGTTGATCAGGAAGAATAGCCAGTACCATTTAACATCTGGGTCCAATGGAACCTTTATATTTTTAAGCCATTTTATGAAGCATTTACAGGAGTAAGAATAAAGGAACAGTGAAAACAATTTTATTAGAAATGTCAATAAGAATTTAACCATACCAAACCTTTTTTTATCCTGTAAATTTTGGTGCTTTAAAGTATAAAAAATTTTCAAATTGTCATGTATCCTTTCAAAACAGGATGGTCTAGATTCTTGTCACAAAAATATTACTATGTAAGGCAGTCCTTTCTAAAAAGTTGAATGACTAGATGAGAAACCAGATTTCTTGTTTGTTCTTAGAAATATATCTATTCTTGAATTTAAGAAAATTCATCTAGGAGGTTGTCATCTGAAGACGCAGAATCTGAAATTTCATGTAGATGACCAATTCCATCATCATCAAAGGGCAGAAAGGCTACTTCTTTGCACTTATTTTGATTTGTCTAATAACTGTGAAACATGTTAACTTTTTCTTTCCCAGTATAAGTGAAAAATGAAAAATTCTAAATTGTCAACTGTACTCAAATGAAAGTTAAAAGTAGACAAAAAAGGTATTTGTTTCCAGGCCTTCTTAATACATTCTTGAAACGTATTTTGGGTCCCGCAGTAGAAAAGTGAAGGATGATGATTTAGTTCACTCTTCGATCATCCTTATTTAGGTGACTTCATCATTCTCCCATTTTCTTATTATTTTATGCCTTTTTTTTAGCACATTTGGGAATAACTGATGAATAATAATGAATTATAATAAAACAATATCTACAATGACAAACAGTAAAATGTTTCAAGATGCTGGAAAATTGGATCCCTGTAGCCCCATAATGCCATAGAGTTATTTAAAAACTACAGTAAACATTTGGAAAAGGCAAGACAGAATGAGCTTCACTGAAGTTTTTTAAAGGAAAAACTTCCTTTTTTTTTTAGTAGCCTCTAGGAAAGAATAAAAACTATGCAATGCCTATCCTTTCAAATAGTCAAAATTGCTCAACAACAAAACTTCAAAACAAAGATGAAAGCTAGTGGATCATAACAGTACACCAAGGGTTAACAACACTTTCTCAAATCATGTTACATGTAAGTACGAGAAGAACTAGAAAAAAAGAAAGAAAGAAAAGAAAGCATCTATTGCATTAGAAATAGTCTTTTAAATGAAAGGATGAAATATAATGGATATTCTATGTTACCAGTTCTATGTTCATGCAATACTTGTTAAAAGAATTTTATCAAACATTACATTTTAAAACTTTATCCTTTTAAACTCAGTAATCAAATTTTTTCAGCTCAACCATAAGAAATAATCTATAATACCAAGAAAGCTGTGTGAGTAGAAGTACATATTGTAGTGATATTCATTTAAATTAAAACTCAGAAGAGGCCTCGATATTCAACACTAAGGGATGGCCATTTAAAATGACAGCTATGATGATTCCATAGCAACACAGAATAATGTTCTCCATCTTTATTTCAGAGGCACCCTCTCAACCTCACACTAAATCTAAACAGATAATTGCTATTCATATTCGGATATTCATTAGGAAAGAATTTCAGATAAAAATACCTAACACACTCAAATACCTCCATGTCCTTGCTCATCCCAAACATTCTCTTGCCTCTTCACACCCAAACTAAGTCATCTCAGTCCATTTTATCCATTTCCTGCTCACTCCTATACCTAACTTCCTAGCATACAGAAATTAGTCAACATCTAGCATACAGTAGATGAATTATTTAAAGAAAAGTGCAGTATATAAAATTATACACTATGAGTAAGTGATGCTAAAATGGGCACCATGCACACACACACACAAAGTCTTGAAGAATCACATCAAAATAACACTGGTTATATTCCAGTGGAAGATGCTTTTTGCGGTTCCCACACTCAACTAAAAATTTTAAAACAAAATGATACCCCGTCCCAATTGTTTGATCTAAGCTAGTAAAAAAAAAAAAAAAAAATTACACTTGGAAATTCAATTCCAGTGAGATTGCTAGGATTCTGGTATAATCATACATTCATTATTTCATTGTAAACTGATACAATTCTTTTGGAAAGCAATGTGGAATATGTGTCAAAAACCATCAATCTGTTTATATCTTTGACCTAAAAACTTCTATCCTGGGAATTTATCATAAGGAAGTAATATAAAAGAAAAACATGCAAAAAGATAATTGATGCAACAGTGTAATATTTAAAAATATTTAAAATGCCCATCAATAAGAGAATAGCTAAGTGCATTATAGCATATTCTTAAAAAAATAGGAAATACAAAAAATACACAGAAACAAGGAACACATAACAAATAATCTTACGTTAAAAAAAAGCAGAACATCAGCCGGGCTCGGTGGCTCAGCCTGTAATCCCGTGCCTTTGGGAGGCTGAGGTGAGTGGATTGCCTGAACCCGTGGGTTCGAGACCCGCCTGGGTAACTTGGAGAGACCTCATCTCTACAATAAATCAAAGAAACAAAAAAATCAGCCGGGCGTGGTAGCGCATGCCTGTAATTCCGGCTACTTGGAAGACTGAGGCGGAAGGATCACCAGAGCCCAGCAGGTTGAGGCTGCGGTGGCAACTTCACTCCAGTCTGGGCAATAGAGTGAGACTCCAACTCAGAAAAAAAAAAAAAAGCAGAACATCAATAGTGTTGAACAAAAAGAGCAAAACTAAGTTGTATTAACTAGTTAAACCAACCAAATAGTCTCTTCATTATGAAAAACAAGAAAGGCTGCCGTGTTCGAATGGGGGAAATGTGTTAGTTTTTAACATGTATTCTAATGAAACGTTGATGATAGTGTTTAAAAATCAAAACATAGAAGAAAAATAGGTAGTAACAAGATAATTTCAAAACGTTTAAAAGAAAATCTAGAGTTTCACAAAGGAGATCACAAAGCCTTTGCTAAAAAAAATTCTATTTTAGATACAGAAGCCTCCTCACGGCAAACAAATATTAAGGGTATTCATATGTGACTGTTCTGACAAAGTTCCACAGAAGCTGGATTATTAACAAATTGTTACTATTCCTTCTAAAGCAAGTCATCAATGGCTTACAGTCCTACGCTGCTTCTCAAGATTTTAAAAACATTATCTGGCATTTACTTGGATATTTATTAACTCTAATAAAAAAGGAAAGAGTGCCACCTACTGAATTGTAATCACTTCCATATAAAACAAGGAATTAATTCTCATTTATAATGCAGAATATGATGTCTCCAACCAAGAAAAAAAGTATGATGATAAAATATTACTAACAGTAGCAGTGCAATTAAACATTACATTTTTAATACATACTTGATAAAAATGAATTATAAATTTAAAACAATTCTGACTACATGAGATAAATGATCAATTATTAAATGTTAATTGTGCATGTAACACCGTATTAGCCACAGATATCAACAATTAGGCAACACAATTAACCAACAACTTACCACAGTGCTTACAGTTTTAAAACAAGAGAGAGTGGGAGGGAGGGAGAGAAAGAGAAGTATTACTTTTTCCCTGTGGTAAAATAAAATGCAAATAACTACACTGAATTATTATTTGAAATAAAAAATCTTTAATATGTCTAAGGGTTTGGAAAAGATTAAAAGTTACTTAAAAGCAGAGCAGTAAAACTGAAAGCAGATCAGAAAACATTGGAAGGCAAGCACAGAAGTGGAAAAGCTGTCTGGGAAGCCCTGGCCACACCACGTTATCCCCACGGTTTCCACCTCTTAGCAGGACCCAGGGTGCTTGGGTCTGCACAGCAGCCACTGTGGGAGAGGCAGAGAGGGCCATACTTCACCAGAGTGTGGTACCAACCCGCAGACACAGACCCAGTCCTGCCAGAGGCCACCGCGTTTCACACAGCAAGCCAGATCAGAAAGAATTAGAGTGGACACTGTTAGGAATGTGTCCATTTATTGTACTAGTTTCCAGTATGACAACCATTCTGCTTGGTGCTGAGACTTTTCAGGGACAAATTATAAACGTGGGCCTGCCCTCAGAAGATTATATCTAAGACCTATAATAATGAGTAGGATTTTTATTTATATCTTGTTCAATTATAACAATCCCATGAGGTTATTATTCCCATTTTACAAAGGAGGGAACTAGGGCTTGGAACAAGAAATAACAGATATACTATATTTGGGAGAAAGTTTTGTTGTTGTTGTTGTTTTTTAAAACAAGGCTTTAAATTGTCATACTTTAATGAAATACCAAGTCATAAATTTTTGTAGTCAAACAACACATGCTAATAGTGACTATCAGGTATCCTTGTATAAAAGTTTATATTTACATATATGTGTGTGTGTGTGTGTGTGTGTGTGTGTGTGTGTGTGTGTGTGTGTATATAAAAGTTTAAGCCCTAATCTTAAGAAATGTATGGTTAGCTGGGCACGGTGGCTCACACCTGTAATCCCAGCACTATGGGAGGTGGAGGCGAGAGGATTGCCTGAGCCCAGGGGTTCGAGACCAGCCTGGGCAACTTGGTAAGACCTTGTCTCTACAATAAATAAAAAAATTAGTTGGGCATGGTGGCAATGTGGGGAGCCTCTGTCCCACACAGGGCACGGAGCAGGCCACAGCAGGCCTTGGTCCGTCCCAGTATACCAGTCACCAGTCTTACCTACGCAAGTGCACCTGCTGCCCTCAACAAGCACCCAAGTCTGCCCGGGGTCCAGGGTTCCTGTCACATCATATCATTTTGAACTCTATTTGACTTCTATGAAAAAAAGAAATAAGGTCCATTCTAATTTTAACTCCAAGGCTGGAAGGAGTGGCTCACGCCTCTAATACCAGCACTTTGGGAGGTCAAGGTTGGAGAATTGCTTGAGCCCAGGAGTTTGAGACCAGCCTGGGTAATATAGTGAGTCCTCATCTCTACAAAATAAAAAAATTAGCTGGGCATGGTGGTGCATGCTTGTAGTCCTAGCTACTCAACAGGCTGAGGCTGAAGGATCACCTGGGTCCAGGAGATCAAGACTGTGGTGGTGACCATGATCACGCCACTGCATTCCAGCCTGAATGACAAAGTGAGACCCCGCCTCTAAATTTTAAAAATAGATTTTTACTCTAGATCTGGCCTCAGCGACAAAGTGAGATGTCTCTAAATACATACATACATAAGTAAATAAGTAGATTGTAACTCCAGATCTGGCCAGTGTGTTTAAGTTCTGGACATTTTGATATCTGCTTACCCATCTGGTCTCCAAGCTTGACGCATGGGCTCCTCTCTGTATCACATTCTCTACAACTTATCACCAAATCCCAGCCTTTCAGTGTCTCCACACCTGGCCCTTCTTATTGTCCTGCCCTGATGACTGCAACAAGCCATCAAGATGTTCGTCCAGGGGTATCTTGAGTCCTTCCTTCTCAGACCCAACATAATCTACTTAATCATCTTATCTCCCACATAAAAAATATCCATTGACTTCCTCACTCCTTGTAGCACACTAGGTCAGAACTTCTGGTATTTACAGGGGTGGAGTGCTCCGTTTTCCTTTAAATCCCAAGTTATAATTTAAAATAGCATTGTAAACAGTAGTCTTTCTTTCCCCAAGTAGACTGTAAGCTCTAGAAAAGCAGAAAAGGTCCTTTCTTTGTTGTTTGTCTCTATTTCCAGAAATGAGCAGCTACTTGAGGAATGAATGAATGGATGAGAATTGGTTTTGAATTTCCTTTTAGCACCAACAGTACAAGATCAGTATGTAATCACCATAAAAGCAGCAAACAACTTGATATTGTTTATCTGAAATAGGACAGTTTTACGTTGTTATATGAAGTAGTTAGTTAAATAAAAGGCGATTACTCCATTATTCAAATTCAGATTCAAATTCAGAAAAGCAAGACAGAGTAAATCCCAAGTCATAACCAAAGTACTAACTTTGGGGTCTCACGCCAGCCAGCCACACGGCATCTGTGGGCCTCCCCCTCCTCAACACCTCTCCTTCTCTCTTCCCCCCACACAAATGTGGGAAAATTCCCCAAAAACATAACTGTGGATAACACAAAAGTTATACTTAAGGCTATTTTCTAACTTAGGGGAAAAAGTAACAAAATCTTCTTTTCTATTCTGGATGACCACATTTAGAAACATAAAAACTTGTATTATAACATTAGAAATGTGCTTTTTAAAAACAAATCCATCAGCCTGTAATCCCACGCCTTTGGGAGGCTGAGGTGAGTGGATTGCTTGAGCCCGCGAGTTCGAGACCCGCCTGGGCAGCGAGACCCCATCTCTACAATAAATAAAAAAATCAGCCGGGTGTGGTAGCGCATGCCTGTAATTCTGGCTACTCGGAAGGCTGAGGCAGGAGGATCGCCGGAGCCCAGCAGGTCGAGGCTGCGGTGGATGGGAGCGGCCACTGCACTCCAGTCTGGGCAACAGAGTGAGACTCCAACTCAAAAAAAAAAAAACAAATCCAGATAGATTAGAGGAAATAATTTTTTACACAGGAGAGAATTTTGGCAAAGTCCACTATAACTTGTAATTATATCTATCATATCTGTATATGCCAGTACACTCTCTGTTCTGAAATGTTACACACCTCCAACTGTCCAAAAGATAAAAATGTAAAGCAAAAGATACCCTTATTTTTAGAAAACCTAATTTAGTCTTTATGTTCTGGGTAAAAAATACCGTATCTAAGAGTAACAATAATAAGCAAAAAGGACAAATCTAATAAAAGAATTAAAGGTGCTAACAAAACATGATTAAAAAAAAAAAGAAGTAACTACACTCAAGAAGGCAATCTGAAAGGAAAAGAAACAAACTTGAGGGTCACAAGAAAATTTTTGTTTTTATGCCTGTGCTCTGCAAATAGTGCCAGGATCACGACTGATGCACAGAATACAGAATTCGGAGGGCAAGACCTGGGATCCCACTGCCACCCCTGTCACTTCCCAGCTAATTTGTGAGACTGCTTCCCCATGATTCTAAAAAATGTCCCTAAAGACAGTAGTCAGTAACTTTCTCTATGTCCTGAATTTTGCTTTTATGCAAAAAAAGTACAATGGAGAAGGAGTGTAGGATTAACAGAAGAAGTCACACCAGTGTAAGTTCTGGAGACAAATAAAACCAATAACTATAAGAAAATATATTAAGTGTGATGGCAGGAATAGATACTGCATAGGTGATAAAAGAAGCTCAGGCTGAACTCCACATCAGCATGAGCTGACAGAGGCACACAGTTCCTTTTGAAACGCTAGCAGTGGAAGGACTCTGGAAGGTAAACCATGAAGCAATGAGGGGCAGGAAATCAGCATGTCAAGTAGGCAGAATTCTGATTGTGGAAGGCCCTGTATTATGCTAAGAAATGTGTACTGAGCATTACAGGCAAATCACAACACACCAGCCCTATATATCACTTCAGATGCAATCTTTTGGCCCAGATGCTGTTAGATTAAGAAAACAAACAAAACAATGCCTCCCGACAACTAACTTGAATACACAGAACAAACTTTCCTCAGACCCTGGCACTCCAGCCCAATTAGGTAATGGATGGGAAAGCGAGAGGGTCAAGGGAGCACAGCCACACACTCAAGTGGGTGAGGTGTGAACAAGGCCAGCTAAGCAGGTCTTCCGGGGCCAGGAGGGGGTCTGTAAGCCTGCCCACTTAAGGAAACTGGCTTGACAACAGCACTCCTCTGTGCAGGAACGTGCTGCCCGGCAGAGATTCCAACAGTCACAGAAAGGCTGAAGCAGTGAGCGAGAAACACGTCTTCATCTCTCCACCTTCAACAACTGTGGCTTGTGTAGGACCCAAACACAGTAGGTGCCCACAAGTGCATCACTGAATGCATTCAACTAAATCTGAATCCAGCTCTGCTCCCAACTCACGATGTAACACGAGGGAAGCTGAGTTGCCCATTTTTTGAAACTTCAATTTCTTCTTCTATAAATGGCAATGATAATAGCATCTGCTTTTAGGGGCTGTTTCAAGATGAAATGAGATAATGCTTATGAATACACCACGTGACATCAAAAATAAATTATTTGAAGACTGCTTTTATATTTCTACTTTCAAATAAATACAGACATTATTTTTTTCTTAACAACATAATTTTCTTTCACAAATATTATTTTAGTGACTGAAAGCAGTGCAAATATCCTCATTAACATTCTTCTATTCAATAAGTGATCAAGGTTGTAAGAATAAACATCTTTTCTCTAAAATGACTAAAGCATTTTTATTCTGCAAAAATGAAAATTACTCTCCAGACATTTTTGTTTTTCTCTGAGAAAACAGAGGTTGCTCTCTGCAACTGTAAGCAGTGAAAAGCTAATAATGTGTTTTATACTATGGAATATGTTAACTTTTTGTTTAGCAGGTTTAGTGTGAAAGATCAGAATAGTTCAGGCAAGGTTTAAACAAAGGGAGTAAAGGAAAAGTATTCTAGAATTTTTTCAGGAAACAAAAATAGCAGAATAGTTATGGGGAATGGAGAGAATGAGGGCAGGGCTGATGACAAGACTTAGGTTTTGGGCATGAGTGACTGAGTAGAGATGGTGCCACCAAGAAGAGAACACATGTGTTTTCAGGGGAGACAATGTATGTCGTCCTGGGTGTTCCCAGTGCGAGGTGCCCATGGAAAACATGGGGATGGCAAATGGATGTGGGGTCTGAAAGGAGGAGAGCAGAGGTCTGGCCTGGGGAGTCATCAGCACACAGACGAGAGTTCCAACCGTGAGAGCCCACGGACACCAGGTCAAGTGGAAACATAGGAGGACAAGGACAAAATCTGGGAAGCACCAACATCATAGAGGGAGCAGAGCCAGGGAAGACGGCCCATGAAAGGCCCTGAGAATGAGGTCATCATGTAAGGAGATTTAAGGGATTATGATATCACAGAAGGGCAGCAGTTTCAAGAAGTATCCAGCAGTGATTAAAGTAGTAAAAAAGATCGATAAAGAGAATCCTGGGAAGAAAGGAGCACTTGGGACAAGGTATTTTTGGACCTTCCCAAACTGTGACATGAACACAGAGCAACTGACATAACCAGGTGACAGAGGACAGTCAGCAACCAATATACAAGCGGGTGAGGATAAGCCACCAAGAGCCACAGGACATCCCTCCATGCCGGGGAAGCAGTGAGAAGCAACGGGGAAACGAACCCGAAGGAGGAGAACCACAAAATGGCCACCAGGCATTTGCTGGAAAGCCTGGTGGGCTGACGCAAGAAAAGCCTGAAGCTGGGAAGGGTGTTACCACTTCAAGAACATGTGGGCACATGGCCCTGGGGAAGACCCAAGGGGCTGAACATCACCCATGAGCTTTCAGAGCTGACCCCGCTGCCGGCTGCCAGGACAGAGCCCCACTGAGCGGACATGGCTGGTATTGGAGCCACAGCTGAGCAGAAAAAGGAAAAATGACACGAAGGAAAGAGAAGATCCAGAAAAAAAGTGGTGGAGGAAAACAGGGACAGAAAACCTCAGTAAGCCAGCCACCACATCTGTGACCATTACACAAAAACAACAGAAGAGGGAGCACTACGAAGTCAGAAAAACCACCCTAAATCTCCTCCTCAAGATTCAGAAAACCAGAACAACGTGCACAATGTGTATAAGGAAAAGAAGACGAAATGCCAAAATGACATCCCTACAATGAGTACAAGAGAAACACACACTCAAAAACCAGATGAACCCTATCACGTTCTATTTTAAAATGATCTAAAAGACATGAAAGAACATAAACCTAAACTAGAAAAACTCAGAAGTAAGGTGGCAGAATTCCAGAAAGGAGCTACATGATCGGACAGTATGGTACAATTATAGAAAATCAGTTTAATAGGACAGCATAAGCAAAAAAAATTTTTTTGCCTGTTTCACTAATGATGAATGATAGTATCAGCATCAGTATTTTATGTATAATCTGGGTTAAAGCAAAGGAGAAATTAAGGAATATTCTAATTTTATCATCTTCTGTATTCCTGAGAACCAGAATTCTCGGTATAGATGAAAGTACTTACTGATGCAACATAAAAAGTAAAAACCCTGTAGTCTTGAATTTGAATTGGAAACGTCTATACGAACTCATGATACCCTATCTATCTATATACATCTACATGTATATACACAAATATAGATTTGTTTAGTTATTGCCTAGAAACAAGGACCAACGGAGTTATCCTAATTATCCCCAGTACCAAGATTGCGCATACTTTCTCAGTACTGAGACAACTGGCTCTCCACACGCAGAAGAAGGAAACTGGATTTTGAGCTCATACCACTTACAAAAATCAACTCAAAATGAATGAAAGACTTAAGCATACAACCCCAAACTGCAAAACTACTAAAAGAAAACATGGGGGAAAACCACAAGGCATTGATCTTGGCAATGCGTTTTTAGATTTGACACCAAGACAGCAGGCAACAAAAGCAAAAATGGACAAATAAGATGACATCAAAATAAAAAGCTTCTGTACAACAAAGGAAACAACAGGGTAAGGACACAAATCTATGGACTGGGAGAAATATGTGCAAGCCATATATCTGATAAGGGGTTAATAACCAAAATATATAAGGAACTCAAACAACTCTACAGAAAGAAAACAAGTCAATTAAAACATGAATAGATATTTCTCAAAAGAAGATATATGGATTGCCAACTGATATATGAAAAATCACTAATCAATCAGGGAAAAGCAAATGAAAACCACAATGAGATACTACCTCACGCCTGTAGAATGGTTGTTATCAAAAAGATGAAAGGTAAGGTTGGTGAGGAGGTAGAGGAAAGGGAACCCTTGTACAATGTTGGTGGGAATGCAGATTGGTGCAGTCATTGTGGAAAACGAGGTAGAGTGTCCTCCAAAAACAAAAATAGAATTCCCTATGATCCAGCACTCCAACTTCTGAGTATTGACCCAAAAGACCCGAAATCAGTGTGAAGAGCTGTCAGCTCTCCCACATTCACTGAGGCACCATGCACGACAGCCAAGACACGAGCTCAACCTAAGTGTTCATCAACAGATGAATGGATTTTTAAAATATGTAGTATAGGTACACCAGGAAATACTATTCACCTTAAAAAAGAATTTTGGGCCAGGCTCAGTGGCTCAGCCTGTAATCCCAGCACTTTGGGAAGCTGAGGCGAGTGGATTGCCTGAGTCCACTGGTTGGAGACCAGCCTGGGCAACTTGGTGAGACCTCAACTCTACAATAAATCAAAAATTAGCCAGGTGTGGAAACATGTGCCTGTAGTTCCGGCTACTTGGAAGGCTGTTGCAGAAAGATCACCGGAGCCCAGCAGGTTGACACTGGGGTGGTCATGAGCATGCCACTGCACTCCAGCCTAAGCGACGGAGTAAGACTCTGACTCAAAAAAAAAAAAAGGAATTTTGTCATTTATGACAAGAAAGATGGAATTTAAAAAAACTATGCTAAGTAAAATAAACCAGGCCAGAAAGACAAATACGTACTGCATGTTCTCACTTATATGTGGAATCTAAGACAATCGAACTCAAGCGGAGAGAAGAATGGTGGTGACAGAGGCTGAGGGGGGATAGAGGGAATGGGGACAAATTGGTCAAAGGATACAAAACCTCAGACAGGCACAATAAGTGTTTTTTTTCTTTGAGATATACTGCACAGTATGGTGAAAATAGTAAATAATCATGTATTACATGTTTGAAAATCACTGAGGGTAAATTTCATATGTTCTCTCTACAAAAAATGATAAGTATTAGAGGTGATAGATATGTTAACTAGCTTGATTTATTTATTTCACCTGGTATACATAAATCATAACATCACTTTGTACCCCAAAATACATACAACTATAATTTGTCAATTGACAATAAACAAGTAAAAATTTAAAAAAGAAAAGAAATACTATTTCCCAAGAAACCAAGGTTTCTTGGAAAAGTGATAGATTCCGAGCATAAAGTATCAACATACAAGATGAGCCTGGGACATCTTGATGCACCAGAGAATAAGGATGTTATCAACGACTATGAGGGTCGTGTCAGAAGGACTCAGAAGTCAGACCGAAGAAGCACCACGAGCCAAAGGTGGGACAATCAGAGGGACAGCAAGGACAAGGAGTCTAACAAATGAAACCTATCAAATATGTTTAAATCTACGAGTTCATAATGATACAGTATTTTTAAAAGCTCACTCAACAGGGATGACAAGGAACCAATTTATTTTCTTGAAAACTGGGTATATAAAATGAAAACAAGCATTTAGCCTGCTTTGCTTATATAAACTACCAGGTTACTACACAGCGGATGAAGGAAAGGATTTCCTCGTGAAATTATTCCAAGCAAAGAATGAAATAAAAACACAATGATAGGACATCATTACTTTGCAACCCCTAATGAATCGATGGACCTAGGCCCTGAGTATGAGCACTGCTACTATCAAAAAAAGGGAAAACCAGACAATATCTTGCCAAGCCTGAGTCTGGTCAGGCCTCAGATTCTCACCGCCAACGTGTGAGAAACACACTGAACTATGAGTACATAATGCACAAAATCCAACTATGGGAAATTCTGTAAGTCAAAAGACCCTGATTCTTCAGCAAATAAATTGTAGACAAATAAAGGAATGGGGAGGAGGAACTGCAAACTAAGAGACTTGAAGGATATGCAAAGTACAAAAGGGATGCAGTGTTAAGAATACTAAGTTAATGTGTCCAGGGATATGCACTGGGCTGGGCTGAGAACACTAGAAAGCCCAGAAAGCCATAAAGGCAGGACTGTGTTCTTTCTGAAGGGAATGAGGATCAGCTAGGATTGGGGCTGGGCACATGGCAGGGATTCCGAGACAGTTAGCAAAGTTTTGTTTCTTGGACCAGGAAGTGGTTAAAAAGGTACCAAGCTGCCCATAGATCACCTGTTAGATAGTAACTGGTGACCTCAGCAAGAAGCGCTTCAGGAATGAGAGTAGAGCCATACTGCAGTAGCATAAGAAAGAAATGGCAGGTCCCGAAGTGGACCCTGAATATGGACAAAAAGAGCTCAAAGTGCAACACAGCCTGAGGCAGGAGTCACACCTCGTAAGCTGGGAGATTCTGGGAGTCTGAGAAAAGTGAGGAGACACTTTCACTTTCTACCTTATTCGTTTGGGCAAAATATTTTTTCAACAAGCTGGTATTACTTCACTTTTTCAAACCTGTGAATGTTTCTAAATGTTTAAAGGGCTTCCTAATTTACATAGAAACTTCTGGGGGAAGAGACAAGTCCCCATGCAGAAAAGTTCCTAATAATTTATGTGGCTATTCTACCTTCAAAGATGGGGGTACAACTCCCCACTTCTTAAGCATGGACCATGCAGTGACTTCTCTCCAAACAGCACAGTATGGGAAGCTGGGAAGGGCAACTTTACAGTGGAGGAACCCAACACACATGGCCTCAGCCGAGGGATCTCCCTGAACACCAACAGTGATAAGTTAAGGGGATGGGATACATCTTTGATGTGATGGGATAAAAACGGCACTTCGCCTCTGTGGTCTTTCTCCCCCAAAACACATCACCCCAGTCTAATCATAAGAAAAACATCAGAAAAGCTCCATTAGAGGGGCATCCAATAACATATGAATAATCCTCAAAACTGTCAAGGTCATCAAGAACAAGAAAAGCCTGAAAACCTGTCACAGCCAAGAGGAGTCTAAGAAGACAAGTAAATGTGATGGGTATTTTGGATGGAACCCTAGAACCGTAAAAGGGCATTAGGTAAAAGCTAAGGAAATCCGAATCAAGTATGGGCTTCAGTTAATAAGAGTGCATCAGTATCAGTTCATTAATTATAGCAAATGTACTATACTCACATAAAATATTAATAACAGAGGAAATGGAACGGAACATAAGAGAACTCTCCATGCTTCCTTCTCAATTTTTTCTATGAATCAAAAGTGTTCTAAAAAATAGCCTATTTAAAATTTTTAAAAAATAGGAATCCTAAAAGTGGCAACATCACAGTATCTTTACCAAGTTTAAGTTGAGCTTGGTAAGTTTCCTACAATAACTCAAACATTGTACATGGTTTCTATTTCTCTCTTTTCTTTCTGCACAAATATTTTGAATCAATCAGCAGACCACTAAATGACCCTCGCTGACCAGTCATCTGTGACCACGCTCTGAGAACCAAACAATAACTTTGGCATAGTACACTGTACTATTTTTGACATTCCTCAGCACAATAAAATAGGAAGCAAAAAATATGGTATTGGTGTGAATCTGAAAATATGTATGGCAAGCTGAGGAGAGAATGTTCTTGGATAAAACACACTGGGTACCAGCCATCATAACTGTAACAGTCCAAGCAAAAATGTGCATGTATAAAATATTTTCAAAGAGGTCTCACTTCTAAACATAAAATCAGATACAGCAGGCAAGAACTCCTCTATATCATCTCCTCTTCTATCATCTTCACACTGGATAATCAGCTTTTCAGTCAAGCATCTAACCAGCCCAGCTATTAAATCTGTTCCCATAGCTCCTAAGCATGAAATGCTAACATTGTTTTACATTTATTCTTTGTTTTTCTTAGAGATGGGGTCTTGCTGTGCTGCCCAGGCTACGGTGCAGTGGTTAGTCATAGGTACCTCATGGCACATTACAGTCTTTAACTCCTGGGCTCAAGCAAACCTCTCGCCTCAGTCTCCTGAAAAGCTGGGACTACAGGTGTAAGGGAGCATGCCCAGCTTTACACTTATTCTTACTACAGAGTGACTTCATAAATGTATATTGTATTTCAATTCAAAAGTAAAGTCTCCAAGAGCAAGAAAGGAAAAATGAGAAAAGAACTAACATTCACTGTCCTGAGTTGTGTTAAGCATTGCTCCATTTCATATAAATGTCTTAATCCTCCCTGTCACTGATACAAGAGGGAAAATTATACCTATTTTACAGATGACGAACATACAGTTCAGAAAGGCAGAGTGACTTGGGACGACTAGAAATGCAATAACCTGTCGGGCCATGTCCGAGTGCCTCCATGGAGTCCATGTTCCGCCGACCGCAGCCCACACCTCTTCCACGCACTCACCACAGCACCCAGAGAGCAGTGCACAGAGCAGACAAAGGCTTTTCGGGCATGAACCAAGGTGAATGACTGATAAGAGGGGAGCCCCAGTGCAGCACCTTGCTAACAGCAGGTTATGACCAAAGTCTGGCCTGTCCGTGGCTCTTAAGGAAGTAAAAGGAAAATCAGGAGCTCATCAAACAGCGTCACTATCAAAGCTGTTCACCTCTGGACCACGCTCTGCACCACTAAGCAGAACACTAGGAACTTTCTCACATGCTGTACCCACGGGAAGAAAATATTTCAGATTGTAAATGATAATAAGTTGACTTGTATGGCTATATTAAAAAATGGTAACAACAGGATTGCATTTTATATCCTTTCCCTATGAAGGGTGGAAAGGGTTTTGATAAGCATCTCATTGTTCTGCCTGTCACCTAGTGCCTCCTTATGAAACAGATCTTATGAACTGGCAATAATTCTCCTTCTTAGATTATCCCTGAGGGACGGCTGCAAATGAAAAGGGGCATTCTCAAGACATGTTGTTTTCCCTCTAAAATGTTTTACACTTTATATTGTATACAACTTTAAATGAAATAAGATTCTTCTTTTGCTTCAAATAATCCAGAAAAGAAATTCCAAACTGTACTGTAATATAGTAATTCTGCCAGAAGTCGGTATCTAAAAATCACTAAATTGTTTCTCATACTCCTTCACTACCCAATATAAATCTGATATCTCAGTTTCATTTCCTTGCCAGTATTTAAACATGATAACCATAACACTGCAAGAGAATTTTATTGTGTAATATTTGTATGCTATAAAAATAAAACACAAGGACCAAATATTTGAGTATAGATTATTATAAGACACCTAGCCTCAGTTCTGAGTGGTCAGTTTATCAATATCATTCAGCAGTCCACTACAGCCAAGACCCAGTGTGTCCAATGATGACCCACCAATCCACAACAAATCTCTACAACTTAGGCCCAACATTGTTCCAGTTTTTCAGATGAGGCAACTGACACATACATAGATCGTAAAACAACTTACTCCAAGTTTAAACCTAGTCCCTGAAACAAATAGGTAACATGTCAAAAAACTATGTTTTTTTTTTTTTTGTAAGTTGGAGTCTCACTGTGTCACCCAGGCTGGAGTACAGTGGCATGCTCACAGCCACCACAGCCTGAACCTGCTGGGCTCAGGTGATCCTTCCGCTTCAGCCTTCCAAGTAGCTGGAACTACAGGCATACACCACCACGTCTGGCTAATTTTTGATTTATTGTAAAGATGAGGTCTTGCCAAGTTGACCAGGCTGGTCTTGAACCTGTGGGCTCAGGCAATCCTCTCACCTTGGCCTCCCAAAGTGCTGGGATTATGGGCGTGAGCCACTGTACCCGGCCTCAAAATGCTATTAAAGTAGAACAGGTAATTATGTGAAATGAACTACAAGAAATTGGAACCTTAGGACATTGCCAACAGGAAGGTAAATGGTGTGGCCACTGTGGAAAACAGCATGGTAGTTCCTCAAAAATTAAGCATAGAATTACTGTATGATCCAAGAATTCAACTTCTGTATATAGAACCAAATATACTGAAAGAAAGGGCCTGAATAGATATTTGTACAGCAATGTTCCTAACAGTATTATTCACAAGCACCAAAATGTAGCAACAACCCAAATATCCATCAACGGGCGAATGGATAAACAAACGTGGCACATACATGTAGTTATATTATTACTCTGCCTTTTAAAAAAGGAAATCCTAGTACAGCCTACAACATGGAAAAACTCTCAAGGCTAATTGAAGTAAACAAGTTCCAAAAAGACACATACTGTACAATTCCACTTACAACAAGTACCTGGAGTAGACGAACTCACAGAGACAGAAAATGACTGGTGGCTGCCAGGGGCTGGAGGATGGGGAGGAGGTGTGTTTGATGGAAACCAGAATTTCAGTTTGGGAGATTTTGGGTGTTTTTTAAAAAGGAAATGAATTCATTGCAACTTTCCCACTTTTTATGAGAAGAAATACTTTGTGGCTATATTACCGAACACAAATTGCTTAAAAAGCTCTTTAGAACCTCAGTGAACTTACTGATCAACATCTAAAATCATGCAGAAAAATGGCAACTCTGCAATGGGACTGACCACTGTGCCTGATTAGCTGATCATTTCATAACCAGAAGTTCTACAAGATCAAACAGAAAACACTTCTACTCATTACAAAAACAGACCTAAGTCTGCACAGTATCAGCAAATGTTCCCACCTCACCGACTGTCCCCAGGACAAAGCCATGGCTCTCCACTCACATTAGTAAGGAGGGAGAAGAGTGGCCCATTTTTTTCTTTTGTTTCAAAGGTTTTCTAGTTTACTAAACAATCCATTCTCACACAACACGTTTGTTGAAAGGCTTTTCTCTGGCATCACATTGTTCTCTCCGACTTAAAATTTACAAAGGAGATAAACGCCTCATCAGACACAACCATGCTTATGCCATGGTTCTGCCTAGGAACAGATATTTGTACAGCAATGTTTCTTGGTTTAAGGGTTAGAATGGTGTGTAAATAACATTAAAATGCTCCAATTGTGTTTCCAGAATTTATATGTTGGCACAGCAAAGCTAAAAAGAGTAAAAATCCACTCAAATAGCCACTGACGTATGAGGAAGAAACCAGTCACACAAACCTTCTTGAGAAGACACGATGGGTGGCATGTAGTCAGGAATGTATTCCTTTCTCTCCTCTGCATCTTTACTTCCAGGCTGGGGAAACTGAAGTACATTGTTCTTGCTAACGGGAAATGATGGAATTTGATGTGGGAAAGTGACAGGTTCAATATTGTGGATATAGTCTTCCAGTTCGTGTAGACTAACTCCCATAAGTTGAAAGGCTTCACCAACATCATCCAACACCGGGTCTGTTCGGCCATCTGAAAAAAGGCAAAAGCAAATCAAATTATTTGAAGAAAGTCCCATGAATATTTCTAAGAAATCTGAGAATCAAGTATATTATATATTTAAGACTTAGTTATTGGAAGGAATTTAGTAGATTCTTAAGCAGAACATCACATTATTTAAATAGCAGAAAACTGATTATTTTAAAAAAATATTTTAAAGATGTGGGGTACACTTCAGGATTAGGTGTACAACTGGACATTATACAGGTCAAGTGGGCCTCCCTTTGGTCCTCACTTTGCCTGGTTTGAGATCAGGACCCCTTATTGATGTGTACCCATCGCCAAGCCAGCAGTATTCCACTCCTGCCAATCCCTTTCTTGCAGTATTATGGTAAAAGTTCAGGGTCCGCTTATGAATGAGAACATATGGTATTCTTTTCTTTGTTTCTGTGATAGATCACTGAGTATGATAGACTCTAAATCCATCCAAATTGCTGCAAAATCCATATGTTTGTCCTTCTTTATGACTGAGTGATATTTCACTGTGTATATGTACCACTTTTTTAATCTAGTCCAGTTTTGATTCTTAAAATCAATTTTAAATGTGATCTGACAGCTAACCAGAGCACGACAGGCAATCACACTAATTAATGATTAGCTGGTACAGAACAAATATCACAATATTTTACAGATGATCAAAAGTATCGGGAACAGTGACTGACACAAAGCATATGCCCAACAAATATTATTACTATTATTATTATTATTATTATTATAAGTCAGGGTCTCAGTCTGCTGCCCAGGCTGAAGTACAGTGGCATGATCACGGATAACCACAGTCTCAACCTCCTGGGCTCAGGGGATCCTTCTGCCTCAGCCTCCTGAGTATCTGGGGCTCCAGGTGTGTCCCACCATACCTGGCTAATTTTTTCTATCTTTTGTAGAGACAAGATCTTGCTATGTTGCCCAGGCTGATCTCAAACTACTGGGCTCAAGCGATCCTCCTGTCTCAGCCTCCCAGAGTGCTGGGATTACAGGCAGGAGACACTGCACTTAGCCCCAATAAATACTATTGCTATTATTATTGTTTTTAGAGATGAGGTCTTGCTACATCACCTAGACTGGTCTTGAACTCCTGGCCTCAAGTGATCCTCCCACCTCAGCCTCCCAAGTAGTTGGGATCACAGGCATGAGCCACTGGGTCTGACTTTTTTTTTTTAGTTATTAAATAAGTAGTGTGGCCAGGCGCGGTGGTTCAAGCCTGTCATCCCAGCACTTCGGAAGGCCGAGGTGAGAGGACTGTCTGAGTCCAGGGGTTTGAGACCAGTCTGGGCAACTTGGCGAGACCTCATCTCTACAATAAACAAAAAAAAAATTAGCTGGGTGTGGGGGTGCATGCCTGTAGTTCCAGTTACTTGGAAGGCTGAGACGGAAGGTTCGCCTGAGTCCAGCAGGTTGAGGCTATCTATGGTGGCCGTGAACGTGTCACTGCACTCCAGCCTGGGTGACGGAGTGAGACTCCAACTCAAAAAAAAAAAAAAGGTAAAACTAAGTACTGTGCTATATTGACTAAGTCGATCTCCGTTCCATTTCCTCTGTTGTTTACCGATGCATCTCTGCAGCCTAAAACAGTGGCTACACACAGTAAATATCAGTTGAGTGAATCATACCATTTAATACATTGATTAATTTTTTTAAAGACAGGCTCTTGCTCTGCTCTGTCACCCAGGATAGAGTACAGTGGGATGACCACAGCTCACTGCAGCCTCGAACTACTGGGTTCAAGCGATTCTCCTGCCTTAACCTCCCCCAAAGCCCTGGGACTACAGATATGAGCCAACTAGCCTGGCCCCATGAAACCTTTTTTGAAAACCCCAGATGATTTGCAAGGAAGACTTCGGATTATAACGGTAATTCACATACAAATTTTCAATGTAAATAGAAAACACCACAAGATTAATAGCAAAAGGTAAGTGAAATATAGTGAGATTTTCTTTATAAAAGCAAGTTTTTCCCATGTCTACCCTTAGCAGAACTTAATTAAGGTCTGTATATCTTTAACAAGTTCTATGAAAATTCCAGTTCCTGATTTTTCAACAGCCTAAAGAACTCTTTTTACTGAAACCTTCTATGATCACTTTAAACTCAGGATGTCTGAAATTAAATCACACTGCAGAGTGAAAAAGAAGAATCTAAACAGTGCACACACACAGAAAAGTCTAGAAGGGTAAACAACCAGAGGGCAACAGTTGGGGGGGCTGCAGTAGAAGGGAATGGTATAGGGGAATCAGAAGACCTGCTTTTACCTCCAAATACTTCTGAGGTCTTTGAATTGTTCTACAAGTTACTTCTGTGATGTAATAAAAAATAAATAAATAAAACGAATACTCATTCGTCCTCTTACTGAACACAGGGATGCTTTTCAACTCTTCCATTCTTATTAAAGCCATTATTGCTCTTTCAGTCTAAAAAATAGAATCATCTTAAGTTCCTCCATTTGCTTTGCAACCTCAACCCAAAACCTTCTGGTACTTTTACTCCCACCTCCGCCCCCGCCCCTCCACTTTTCTTTTTTTTTCATATTTTTTCTTTTTCTCTATTCTCACTATCACTCTCTCAGTATAGTTCCAACCTCTGCCCACTTCCATCTCTCCTGTGCTTCACTGCCAGTACAATTTTCCTAAAATACCACTTTAATCACACTATTACCCTACTTAGGAGTATGGGATGTTTTCTACCACGTGTTTTAATTTTTTGTCTAGCTTTTAAGTCCCTCATAACCTGATTTCACTCTCTTGAACACTTTCCTCAAACACTCTTCAAATGAACTGGTTACACGTGTAGTTGGTCACTTTACTAGTCCTTTTATCACACTTCATCTCACTCCACACCTTCATACAACCGTATACTTCGCAACTCAAATCTTATCTTTTCTGTGGAGTCATCCTACCCCAGAATCCACAGTCTACAGCCACCTCTCCTTTACTTTACTCCTTCTGCATTTACTCCCTGTGCCAGGCAATAAATAAGTGTACAAGTGTTGAAAATTTGACAGATGCAGCGTCTGCTTTCAGTGCATGCACACATGTTTCCTATATAACACAACACAACATGGAAACATCTGCCCCGAACACTCAGAGAAACTGTCACCTTAGGGAAATTCTAAAATTGAACTAATAATAATTTCTAACGCTTGCTTTGAGCACATTAAAAAAAAAACTATCAGTTTGTTTTTGTTGACATTCTGACACCCTTGAATACACCTTATGAGCAGAAATTATTTCTTAGTAATTTTATGTCAAAACATCTAGCACAGAGCTTAGTTCATAAGTGATGCTCCATAAACGATGTCAAAAAGACAAAAAGGATTTAGAGGGATAGACTACAAAATTGCAAAATTTGATTTTACAGAATAGTATAGAAAAAAGAATCTAAAATATGTCTAATAAGCATACCAAAATTCGTGTTAATAAAAAAAAGTCACCAAGCCACGATGGGGAATAACAAACCTAACAATCACATTCTCACTGAAACCAAAAAGTTAACCATCAAGGTTCACATCCAAAGCATTACAATGATCCCTTGATGACTTTGGAATATATACTTACATGGAGTGCCAGCACATATTCTGGTCTGTGTGTAAAGCAAGAAAAGTAACTATGTATTCAGGGGATATTTTGAGTATCTAAAGGTACAGAACATCTGTCCTTACTTAGAGAACTTGGTAGCAAAAATATAATCTGGACTGTACATAATGGTAACAACATACTCAAGGGCCAGGGAAAGAAGCAAAGGCCAGGAGAGTACTCTGCTGATGATGTACTTTCAAGATAACAATGAACATGTGTTACTTTGAATTTAAAGAAGTTTTAGTGAAATCAAGCACTCAAAAAATACACATTTCTGGAACTCAAAATGTGGTGTCAACAAATAGCTATTACAGTAATGGATTATCAAGTCATTCATTTATTCAACAAATCTTTCCTAGGTGCCTATTATATATTATGGCCACAAGCTAGGCTGCAGAATACAAATATAATCAATTTGTCTCCTGGGGAGGGAAAAGAGACATACACGGATGACTACAAAAACAAGGTGATAACACCACAGAAATATGCACAGAATTAAGAGAGCTGATAACATGAGGTCCCTAGAGCAAGTGATAAGCGCATCTCAACACATAAGGGGTACCACTGGCGGACCGGCATGAAGGACACTCGAGGTAGGAAACAGCATGCACATAGGAACGGATAGCCTACAACATTTTGGAAAAGGCAGGTAGCTCAGCATGGCTGCAGATTAGTATGGCAGGGTGGCAGGGGAGATAAGAAAAACACTAGCTCACAAAGGGAACTGTGCGCTGCTAAGAACTGAGAATTTTAGCCTGTAACCAGTGGAGTTGAGATATTTCTAAGAAGAATGACAGGATCAGATCTGTGTTTTGGACAGATTCTTTTGGCAGCACTGTGGAAGTGGGGATGGAATCCGGGGCCTAAGTAGTACAGCGAGTCTGTGGGTCTCAATTTTTCAGACTAGGAACCACTCTAACAAAACAAAATATCCCATGAAACACTTTCTCCGGTCCTCCAGCTTACCGCCTGAAAAAGACCTAAAATGTAAATGAGTGGCGGTGCCCCCTCCTCAACACACACACACATGCATCAACAAGATGATGTGTAGCCGCTATTAGAAGAGTCCCCTCTATGAAACCATCAAACATCACTAGCTAGAGACACTACCAGACACCCACTAAAAAGCCACAAACACCGTAGCCCAGATTACCTGGAGAACCCCACAGAGAACGAAGCCAACGGGTAACCGAGATGTGTCGGGGAAAGTTAGTCGGCGGAACTGACAGAGTCCGCCCGGGGAAAGCCTGAACGGAGAGGCTGCTGAAGGAGCGAACGGACGCAGAAAGAAGAGGCAGTGTCCCCCACGGAGCAGAGCTGTCAGCGAGCCCCCCGTGCAGTCAGGAGCTCGGGAACCGCCAGCCTCGTAAGAAGCGGCCGGTAGACGGAGCGCCTGTGACAACTAGTTGCAGTAGTTTGCGGGCAAGGGAGGAAGAGGACCGGGGCGAAACGGGGCGCGGGGGTGCGGGGGGCGTCTCCGCTCGCAGCCCACGGGGACGAGGCGAGCGGCCGAGGCTCACGCCGGGGCGGAGGGGAGGGCAGAGGCTGTGGGCGCCCCGGCCGGGGGCGAGCCCGGGCTCCCGGGCTGGTGGCGGGAAGTTCGCGGAGGAGGAAGGGGCGCCCAAGGGACGACTGGAGGCTGCAGGGGCAGGGGACGGCGGGGGCCGAGCGGACGGCGGGGCTCGTGGCGGGGCGCGGGACGGCCCCCCGGGGACGCCGGCGGGGGGACGGGGACCGCGGAGGTGTCACTCGTGACTCGGCGGGGCAGCCCTCCCGCACCCAGCCCGGTACTCACAGAGCTCGGAGTACCGGTGGCAGCCCCGGCCCAGCTGCTGCAGGTAGCGCTGCAGCACGTCCGTGAGGAGGTGGCAGGCGCTGAGCTGCACCGAGTCCCAGCCCAGCGCCTGGCAGATCTGCGCCACCGAGACCCTCAACAACGACCTGGAGTAACTCTCGCACATCCCGCTGCGTGGACGCCACCGCAGCCCGTGCTGCCGCCGCGCCCCGGCCCCGCCGCCTGCCCTCAGCAGAGCTCCGGGCTCATCCTCCGGGGCCCCCGCGGCGGGGAAATCGTCCCCCCGACCCCCGGCGACCGCCTCAAAGCCCCAGCAGCACGGAGCGCGCCAGCCTGAGAGCCGCCATCTTGGACTCGCTCCGCCTCCCGCTGGACGGCCGCCGGGGCGAAGCAGCACGAGCCGAGCGCCGAGCGCGCCGAGGCGAAAGCTCCGCCCCGTGGGAGCGGAGCGATGGGCTCGGGGTCGCCTCGCGGGCCTGGGAGCCGGCCGGAAGCGGGAGTGCGGCGCGCAGGTGGAGGCGGCGGCGGGGATGGCAGGTGCTCGGGGCCTTCCTTCCCGGGGGCTGGAGGGGGGAGGAGGCAGGGCGCGCACCTGGGCTGCGGGCCACGTCCGGGTCTTGGGGGCAAACGAGGGAGCTAGGGTGTGACATTGAAACGTTAGCGAGTGTGAGAAAGGGAAACTGGCGGGGGGGGGGGCACATGGCGAAGTGGGGACCAAAGGGAGGCCCAAGCTTTACCTGTACGATGACCACCCGGATCCCTGATCCTGAATTGCACCCCGTATCTTTAGAATAAAATAAATTTTTAAAAAAGAAGTGTTAGGGCGTTTTAACATCAATAGTGTTAGAGAGTTAAATTTTAGAAACTTGGAGGTGTTAACTTAAGGTGCTCCCCCGAACACAGATCTGACCTGGTCTTGGCTCTGCTAAAAATACATATGTGCAAGTGTTTGTATTTGTGTGTGTGTATCCCATATTTATATATTTATAGATGCTGTATGTTACAAGTATATGTTATATTTACGTGCCTTATTTTATATATCTTACATTAATGTCTTATTTGATATTAATTATAGTATGCACTCTATACACATATAATGTTTAATATGATATATTGAGAGTTGCTTGCTGTATAGATCAAATAAAGTCCAAGTTGTTCAGCATGTCATTCAAGGCCCTTCACATTAGGGCCAGGATTCAGGGGAGGCCTCCATGCCAAATGAATGGGCCCCAAAGAACTCAGTAATCAAGATCAATAATTATTTTCATGCAGTGCTTTAAGAAATTCAAATCCATGCCATAAACACCTGCCTCACTGACTTCATTCTAATCACAGCCCCAGTTGCAATATAACTTTTCTTTTCTTTTCTTTTTTTTTACAAAAACAAGCCACTGTTTGCCGATTTGAGCATCTCCACTATGACCTGTCCAGGGAATGGGGAACTCACTTGCCTGCAAAGGCCAAACCAGTACCTTAAGCCAAAGATGCAGACTGAGTGTTCAAGGAGCATTTGCCGACACCAGAGCCTTCTGCGGGCCCCAGCCAAGTATTGCCTGATCTTCCCAAGATGCTAGAAGAGGGGATTTTGTGATATTTTGATTTTTAAATATACTATTGAGAACATATTTTTAAAGTTTTGTTTGCAAGCTGAAGTAATCCTACAGTTAGGCATGTCTTGGTCTATGGGTAGCCAGGCATAATGGCTGGTCTACTCGATCTCTTCAACATGCCCTTCTGTGCCTGTCACAGTGTATTTTGTGTATGAGATTATGTGGCTCCCCCCAAAAGTTGCGAGTTTTTGACAAGCTTTATATTCCTCCTCCAAAGACTGTCCCAGAACTTTGGACATAATAGATATTCAGATTTAAAAGCCTTGAAAAACTCAATTGAACTGAAAACACGGTACTTCCGCTAAATGACAATTGTAGAGAAACAAGGTACTACAGTGGCAAGGTACCCGTAACATTAATATTTACTCCGCTAACACTTCTGGCCCCAAGATTATCAGAGATGTTTTTCCTGCTAAATCTGTGGGACAGCCGGGCTCGGTGGCTCAGCCTGTAATCCCGCGCCTTTGGGAGCTGAGGTGAGTGGATTGCCTGAGCCCACGGGTTTGAGACCCACCTGGGCAGCGAGACCTCATCTCTACAATAAATCAAAAAATCAGCCGGGCATGGTAGCGCATGCCTGTAATTCCGGCTACTGGGAAGGCTGAGGCGGAAGGATCACCGGAGCCCAGCAGGTCAAGGCTGCAGTGGCCGGGAGCGGCCACTGCACTCCAGTCTGGGCGACAGAGTGAAACTCCAACTCAAAAAAAAAAAAAAAAAAACAACTATCTGTGGGACAGTTTGCAGTCCTAGATTTACGTGACCATTCTGCAGAACACTACCTAACCGTGAAACTCTCTTTTACTTTGGATTTCACAAAAGTCCCCCCAGTCCTCTGTGTTCCTGTTCATTTGCCTGTGTATGTGAAGGTAGAGAGGTTAACCCCTTAATCTTTTAGTTAAAAAAACTTTAAACCAGCAGGTGAGGCACCTATAATCCCAGCACTTTGGGAGGCAGAGGTGAGAGGATTGATTGCCTGAGCCCAGGGGTTCAAGACCAGCCTGGGCAACTTGGCGAGACCTAGTCTCTACAATAAATTAAAAAATTAGCTGGGTGTGGTGGCATGTACGTCTACTTCCTGCTACTTGGAATGTTGAGGCAGAAGGATCGCCTGAGCCCAGCAGGTCGAGACTGCGGTGGCCATGAGCATGCCACTGCACTTCAGCCTGGGTAAGAGACTCCAACTCAAAAAAAAAAAAAATCCAAACCCACAGAAAAGCTGAAACAAATTCATATACACAGGTATACATTTATTATGTATATATCTGTATTTATATATACACATATGGGTATATTTTTCTTCCAGAACAGTTGGAAAATAAGTTGACTCATGACACTTAACCCTGGAATACTTCAGCATGTATCTGTCCAAAACAAAAACATTCCCCTGCATGACCACATGCATGAACGGATATCACAGACTTGGTTCCCAGAAGGCAACTCTGAGATGAGATGAGCCTGCAGAAGGCCATTTAGGAGTGCTCCTGGGACACCACTTGCAGAAGAGAAGTAGCAGAAGCCAGACTGCAATACACTGTCACCAAAGGCCCCAGCCAGTCCCACAGAGTGGCCCTTCAGAGCTGCCCTGCATCCGAACTAGAAGGCCAGACCTTTACATTCCCCTGTTGATAGGTTGCAATGTGATGCTGCCCGGAAAGGGTATGTGATCTTAGGCAAAGGTGCTCTCTGCAGCCAAGTCAGTTCAGTTTCAAGGGCCCCAGGAACACTGAGCAGTGCTTTCACACATTCTCCACGGTCCCTTCTGCATTCCCTTGGGGCCTCTTCTTGGTATAAGCTTCAGGAACAGCTCCTCCCGGTTCTGCAGGGACTTCCTGAGGAGAACATTACAGAGGCAGGTCAGGAGACCGGTGGTAGCCCCTGCTGCTACAGCTGGGCCTCAGTTAATGCTCATTTTCCTCCTCTACTGTCCACACTGATTTCTCTTACTTTTGGTCTCAGTGCCTTACCTGGTGGTGCACCCACACCCTTGTGCACAGGGAGTCTGAGCCCCTGGTTTCTGTGGCCTTTTCAGACTGGCTGCTGAACTTGTCCTTGTACCACCAAAACTGTGAAAGACGCTGGGCTTAATGGTTCATGCCTGTAATTACCAGCACTTTGGGAGGCCAAGGCAGAGGATCACTTGAGGCCAGGAGTTCCAGACCACCCTGGGAAACATAGTGAGACCTCACCTCTAAAAGAATAATTTAATTTTGTGGTGCATGCCTGTAGTCCCAGCTACTAGGAGGCTAAGGTGGGATGGTCACTTGAGCCCAGGAGTTCCAAGACAAGCCTGGGCAACATAGCAAGACCCCCGTCTCTACAAAATATTTTTTAAAATCTTAAAAACTCTAGTAGAATGAAACAATCTACTGAATGTACATTGTACATCTGAGTCATCATGGAGCCTCAGATGCCCTCAGGCTTACCAGGCACCCACGGTGACACTGTAAAGTCGAAAATTCCTAAGTCAAACCAGTGAAAGTCAAGGACTGATGAGTATGATAACAGGATGGAAGAATTAACATAGTTCTTAGACAAGAGCAGAATGTATATTGATGTCTGTTCCAAGGGAATACTATTTCTGATCTTTTCTGTTTGGGTGGAAAAGATGGCTTTCACCACCCAGTGGCCACATGTAGTGTGCCTGAGACAGTGTTGTCTGTTCTAGCAAAGACACCACATCTGCCACAGCATCTGCACTTGGGGTTCCTACCTGGCTGAGTTTACAGTAGTTCCCTCTCACCTTTCAAGATGCATCTCGTATTTACAGGACCCAGACTGACAAGTATGAGAATATAGCGGGACCACTGCCTTGGCAGCCTTTAGATCATCATGGGCGGCACTGTTTTCTGCCCCCCTCCAACGTGAGGGCAATTTCAAAGGCATCTGCTCAGTGCCCCCACTCAGCCTGCTTACCCACAGGCTGAGGACCAACATGGGGCTGTGCCGACATCTCAGTGTGTCTGTTCCCGAGATACATTCAGGAATCCAGGGATTGACCACTAAGTGGGTCCATAGATCCAGTGGATCACTGTGAGTGAATGTGGGCTGACTCCAGCCATCATGGAGGCTCAGATGCCCTCAGGCTTACCAGGCACCCACGGTGACACTGCACTTCCTGGTTCCAGCTCAGCTCAGCCCGTGTTCTTTGGTCCTCAAGGCGTGTGGGAGTTTCCTTCCCCAGTGAACAGGTACCTGAGGAAACAGCAGGGTTTTTTTGCAGAGGGAGCGGGGAAATCACTACTGTATCCATGTGGGGTTGCAGCCTTCTTCCTCTTTAAGACCCAGCCTCCCTTCAGCCACTAGAGTTCCAATCTGAAGCTGGCTCAGATTGAGACAGGGCAAGGGAGGATGACATTCTTGGGGCATCTGCCCTAAGTGCCCTGGTTACCCGTCCTTGAATTTCTTTTTAAGAGATCAGTGTCTTATATTACTCAGGCTGGTCTTGAACTCCCGGTCTCAACTGATCCTCCTGCCTCACCAAGTATCTGCGACTACAAGCATGAGCCATTGCGCCCGGCTCATCTTTGGATTATTTTGATGGTACAGACTCAGTAGCCCACGTGTCAGCTGTCCACCTATTTCACCCAGGGCTCCCTCATTGCACGAAATCTCCCTAATTCAGTAGGCGAGCCTGCCTGCCGATTGTTCTAGCTCATTGTAATTACACACACCTAACTTGTGAGTGATAAGCAGGTAAGCACTGCCATCTGGTCTCTTATTTCGGGACCCTGTGATCTCCACATTTTTTAAATATCTGAGACATTCAGACATTGTAGAGCTCGTTTCCATTGTCATACCTACCCAGCTCACCCCTGGTGAAAGTTTCACAACGTGCGCCTTCAGGAACTACTACCTTGAGCCAGTTGACACCTTTTTTTTTTTTTTTTTCCGAGTTGGAGTCTCACTCTGTTGCCCAGGCGAGTGCAGTGGCCGCTCCCGGCCACCGCAGCCTTGACCTGCTGGGCTCCGGCAATCCTTCCGCCTCAGCCTTCCAAGTAGCTGGAACTACAGGTGCGCACTACCACGCCCGGCTAATTTTTTGATTTATTGTAGAGATGAGGTCTCATCAAGTTGCTCAGGCGGGTCTCGAACCCGCGGGCTCAGGCAATTCACTCACCTCAGCCTCCCAAAAGCGCGGGATTACAGCCTGAGCCACCGAGCTCAGCCAGTTGACACCTTCATGTTCCATCTGCCACCAGTGCTGAAGTCCTCACCACCAGCCAGGTGGGTGATCCAGCTTGCAAGTCCCATCTCTGCATCTGCTCTCAGACCCATCCAGTACAGACTCCCTAAGAAGCCATCTGAGATGGAGATTGGCCTGCAGAGGGATACTTTTGGGATCACCGATGAGAGGAGGGGAAAACAGAGGAAGGGGGCAGAGGGGAGGAGGAGGAAAGGGAAGGAAGGGGGAGAAGAAGGCAGGGTAGGAAGCAGGACTGGGTGAGGGAGATGAGGGAAGGGGAGAGGTGAGAAAGTGAAGGGAAGCTGGGGTAAGACAGCGTGCAGGATTGGGTGGGGGACACTGGACAGTAGCTCACACTCAAGGGAGGCCTCAGTCAACCCAAGGAGCTATAAAGCTGATATGATCCTTCAGAGCTGTCCTGAGTCAGGCAAAGGGACCTGGTCTTGGAACTCCCACACTGGTTGGGCACTGGAGGTGGGCTGCTTTAGGAGCGGCCATGACCTTCTGCTGGTGACCCCAGCCGAGGCAGTTCCAAGGCGAGTTGCCCGCTGAGCCTTGTGCTTAACTGCTTTCCCAGCTGAGGGGGATCTGGGTGGCGCATCCTGACTTCCAGCACCGCTAGTACCATGATCATCACACTCAGCAAACTAAAATTAATAGTATAATCTAAATAAAATGCATATTCAGATTTTTCTGTTGTCCCAAAATGCCTTTTATAGCTTAAAAACTTTTGAGTCAGAGTCTTACTCTGTCGCCCAGGCTGGAGTGCAGTGGCACACTCACAGCCACAGCCTCAGCCTGCCGGGCTCAAGTGATCATTCTGTCTCAGCCTTCCAAGTAGCTAGAACTACAGGTGTACACCAACACGCCTGGCTAATTTTTTGTAGAGACGAGGTCTCACCAAGTTGCCAGAGCTGGTCTCAAACCCCTGGTCTCAGGCAGTTCTTTCGTCTCAGCCTCCCAAAGTGCTGGGATTATAGGCTTGAGCCATCACGTCCAGCTTTTTTTTTTTTTTCTTTAATCTTAAATTTGTGTGTGTATATAGAGATGGGGGTCTGGCTAGGTTGCCCAGGCTGGTTTCGAACTCCTGGGCTCCAGCGATCCCCCTCAGCTTCCCAAACTGCAGGGATTCTAGGCATGAGCCGCTGTACCTGACCTTGCTTCTTCCAATTTTAAAATCCAGGATCGAATCAGAATCACATTGCATTTGGCTGTGATGTGTCTATCTTCAGTCTCTTTAATTTGATAAGTCCTGATTATGTTTTTGTTTGTTGCTCTTTGGTCTCTCCTGACATTAACATTTTTGCAAAGTCCACCACAACTGTTTTATCTTTGTCTTCTTCTTTGATAGGTTCAAGTTAAACACTGTTTTGCAAGACTCTTCCTCAGCAGGCCAGCTGCACTTCCTGCTGTGTCCCACCAGGGGATCCCAGGTCTTTTTGTCCTGACACTGGTGACCAAGTTTCATCACTTGTAAAGCTGGCATCTGCCAGATCGCTCCATCAGTCATCTTTTCTTCCCTTGGAATGACTAAGCATTCAGTAAGGTGGTACATTGAGAGCTGAAAAACCTGCTTCTCCGCAACCTTCCACCCAGTGGTTCCACTGGCTTCCATTTCTGATCTCTTATTGCATGAATTATTACATGGGTGGTAACAAAGTGATTTTTCTAACCCTCATCATTTCATCTATACTTATTAGCAGGCATTCTTCTGAAAAGTTTCTCTACCTTTCTAGTATCATGATGTGGTTACTCTTTTCTTTTTTTGAGTTGGAGTCCCACTCTGTTGCCCAGGCTGGAGTGCAGTGGCCTGCTCATGGCCATCCCGGTGTCGAACTTCTGGGCTCTGGTGATCCTTCCATCTCAGCCCTCCAAGTAGCTGGAACTACAGGCATGCGCTACCACACCCGGCTAATTTTTTGATTAATTGTACAGACGAGGTCTCGGCAAGTTGCCCAGGCTAGTCTCAAACCTGTGGGCTCAGGCAATCCACTCGCCTCAGCCTCCCAAAAGTGCTGCTGGGATTACAAACTGAGCCACCAAGCCCAGCCATCATTCTTTTCTTTTATTCAGTGTTATAATCCGTTATCATTGTGGTTCTTTTGATGCTTAAATTGCCCTTCTGAGCTACCCACTGTATTCTTGAACTATGTCACTATTGTCCAAGGGGCATTTCCTTACTACATGGCATTAGATTTTCCAGGTTCACCTGGGGTCTTCCCTGGCCTAGACTTGGAAATAGCCATCTAAGGGGCTCAGGTTCTTCTTAGCGAGGAACAGTACTTAGATGTGAGTGCTAGCTGGCCTTCATTACTACAGAGGTATCATTGCTTCAGGGGCCTTGTGGAAAGAACTAGAAAATATGTATGTTTTTAAAGTCCTAGGTTCATACTGACACCTCTGATTCCAATCTAAAACATCTTCCTCTCCCTTCCTGTATACTTTTGTATCTCCTGTGTCTCCCCAGGTGAGACACTGGCTTCAGAATTGTCCACGATTTTCTTTTTCCTACAGTATCTCTGCCAGCCTTTTAAGTGTTTGTTCTTTTCTCATCTGATTCATCTCAATGGCTTTAATCATTAACTATATAAAGGTGAATCAGTTTTCTTCCTGAGCTTGGAGTGTAGCTGACTCTGATGACAGTATCTGCTTGGGTGTCCCACACACAACTCAAATGGAACTGATGTTTGAGGGTACACAACTAAACTCATCACCCCCACGCTGCTCTCTGCTATATACTTGAGGGGGGCAGGGACTGTGTCATTCACTAGCACATTACCTAGTACGTAGAGTTCAATAATGCCTTTTAGGATGGTTCACCTTGCAATGTTGTACAGAGTGGATTAGACACAACTCTGTGAACATCAATCAAGTATAACTATTGTTCTTAAATAATAAGAAAAAACAATGATTTTGCTTCAAGTTGTTTATTGTAAGATAATTTACAAATATCTTGCTGTCTTCAGTAATTCAAACAATGAAGCAACAATTTCTTCTGACAAAGACAGCAGTAAGCTAAAAACAAAATCAGCTGGCTGAATTTTCTCTTTACCTGAAAAACAAAGTACAGAACAAGTAAACAAATGAAACAATATATTTTAAGTAAATAATGATGTAAAGACTTATTACATATTTAAGTGAGGTATTAAAGAACTGAATTTACATAATAAAATGTTACTCTATACCAGTGATTCTCAAATTTTGGTCTGGGGAATGAACCTTCATGGAGTTCCTAAGAGCAAAACTGTTTTCATAATAATGTTATTTGCCTGTTTTATTCTCATTCTCAAGAGCATACAGTGGAGTTTTTTAGAGGCTACAGGATGCATGACCCCATTACAAAATGTGATGAGAATCTGGCTGTTAAATCAGACATCGAGGGACCCTGAGACCATACAGTTTGAGAACCACCACTCTTCATCAACTGGCATTTTAATATCAAAATAATGCTAATTCTCTATCCTTAAAGTTTATTTCCTTGTATCTATACTTTCTACAACCAAATTCAATAAAAATGTTTAAAAGTCACTAGCATTGCCCCCATGCCTAGTAACCTAAATTTCTTAGTGGAGCGGGATCACTACTGCTACATCAGCTTCCCTTGTATCTGGCTAGGTTTCCTTCCTGAGCAGGTATGGGAAGAACATGTGAACTTTACCTCTTGTCTGAGGATGGACCTTGATTTTCATTAATCCCTGGTTATTGTATTAGGAGAAAAAGACAAACACAAGACAAGCAGTTAAGAAGCAATCCATGCTAGTTAATCACACATAATTTCCAACTAAAAAGTCTTTTTCTTTACATGCTACCTTGAGCGTATTATGTAAATGCTTAGCAAAATAGTCCTTTAAAACAGACTCAATGATTGTAATAAAAAGTTACAGATTTCTCTTTTTTTGAGTCAGAGTCTCACTCTGTCGCCCAGGCTAGAGTGCAGTAGCAGGCTCACAACCACTGTAGCCTTGACCTGCTGGGCTCAGGTGATCCTTCCACCTCAGCCTTCCAAGTAGCTGGAACCACAGGCGTGAGCTACTACATCCGGCTAGTTACAGATTTCAGTATAATTAGAAGCAATAACAACATGCTCGTGCAAACAGACACGACTGTGAACAAATAATTTAAATCACTATTTTGTCTATGAATAGCATACAATATATTTAAAATTTTTAGGCTGGCAACCTAATACTTGGCATCTCAAACATTATGTCATGTTCTTAATTTTACTACCAAACAGCCAAACATTCATATTAAACATTAAAAATCTTGGCCCTTAATGACCGATAGGTTACAGAGCATGCAAATCCATTCATATAAGCACTCCAACCTTGGCACTGCATAGCTGATTTTTAATATAAGGATTTAGACTACCCTTCTAGAAAGCAAAAATTTAATTGTCAGCTTTCAGTCATCTGGCCTTTTTTCTGAATTCTCATTTTCGTCCCAATGCCCCCTCATTTCCCTTCATTTTGCTACTCTTTTTTCTTAGTTAGGGTCACGCTCTATCACCTAGACTAGAGTGCAGTGGCATGATCACAGCTCACCACAGTGTTGACTTCCTGAGCTCAGATAATCCTTCCATCCCAGCCTCCCAAGTAGCAGGGACTACAGGCGCATTCCACCATGCCTGGCTCATCTTTCTTTTTTCTTTTTTTGTAGAGACAAGTTCTTGCTTTGTTGCCCAGCTGGTCTCAAACTCCTGGGTTCAAGCAGCCCTCCTGCCTCGGCCTCCCAAGGTGCTAGGATTACAGGTGTGAGCCACCACAGCCTATTTGGCTACTTTAAGGTCAGGTTTTCCCACATTCCTAATCAAGAAAGAAGAGCCTGTTCCTCATTTATGCAGGTGTTTACTCACAGCTCATACCTCACATTCTTTTCAAGAGAAAAAATTTTTTAAAAAAACCTTGGGTCCTCTGATCTCACAAAGCCTGGGACTCCAAATGCAGCTTCCCCCAGACATTCTCCTTCACATCCAAGAAGAAATCGCCTTAGTATTAGCATAGGGCATGCAGCAAGAGGATGATGGGTAACGCAAGTATTTAATCCTTGTGTTAGCTCCCATGTCATAGACGACAGAGCTGGGTAACAGAGCATCTTACCCAAATTCATCAAGCTAGACATTATCGACCTGTATTCCGTGATCTAGAACACTGGAGACCATGCTGGGAAGGGGCGAGTCCTAACACAGCCATGCTTAGAAAGTAAAGTAAGAAGAATGCCAAGGACAGCAAAGCTGATGAGTTAACAACTACACCACAGTCACTGTGGTTCGATCAGTTCTAGTTGTGTCTTTGGCATTCTGCCCAGTTTCTACCCTTGAAAGACAACACTTAAGGACCCCTTCACACGTCACCCGAGTGATAAACTTTTCTCTGATTCTTCAACATGGACCCACATTTTCATACACCCAAAAGTATGTTATTCCTCCCTCTTCCGAACTTCCAGTTCTTAAATATAAACATGGCATGTCATTCACTCAACAAACATTTCCTGAGGAGAAATGTCCCAGGCGATGGGGACACAGAAGTGAGCAAGACGGGTCCCACCCTGGCCTCAAGGAGCACAGACAAAAAGATAACTCCTGAGAGCTCAGAGGAAGAAAAGCACAGGATGCTCAGAGGGGCACCTCCTGGGACCAGGAAGGGGCATTTTCTAGAAGAGCTGATCCCCCAGATCCCCAATAGCTCAGCAAGGAAGAACAAGCAGGAAGCAGATAAACAATCAAGGGAACAAGGGGAAGAGATGATGGCATTTCAGGCCACTGGCATCTTTCCCTGAGGTGAGAAAGAGCTGGCATGCTTGTAGACCTGAAAGTAGATGAAGGGGACCAGGGCTCCAGGAAGTGGAAAATGGTAAGAGCCTAGGCTGGAAAGAGTGTCAGTGGCTCAAAAATGTAGGCTCACACATACCGAGCTAAGTTGCTTGTGTGGGTCTATTATATAATTAAGCCCATTCTCGAATTATAATTTTTTTTTTTTTTAACTGGAATCTCATTCTGTCACCCAGACTGGAGTGCAGTGCCATGCTCCTGGCCATCGCTGCCTCGACCTGCTGGGCTCCGGCGATCCTTCCACCTCAGTCTTCCAAGTAGCTGGAACTACAGGCGCGCGCTACCACGCCTGGCTAATTTTTTGATTTATTGTAGAGATGAGGTCTTGCTAAGTTGCCCAGGCGGGTCTCAAACCCATGGGCTCAGGTAATCCACTCACCTCAGCCTTCCAAAGCGCGGAATCACAGGCTGAGCCACCGAGCCCGTCTAGAATTCTAATTTTAATATTTTCCTCATAATACTCTGTCCTAAAGATTAGCAAATTTTTTCCTGGGAAGGGCCATGTAGTAAATATTTCAGGCTTTGTGGGTCACACAGTCTCTCTCTTAGAACCCTTTAAATAAAAGCCATTCTTAGCTCTGGGCCACAGTCTGGCGACCTCTATTCTGCTGTAATTTCTTATGTAACATCTGTCTTTCCTGTTAAGACTCAACTCTGAGGAAAAATACTGTTACGCTACATCCTCAGTGTCTAGCACAGGACCTGGCACTTAAGAGGCACTCAAAAGATGCCTTTTTGTAATTCAAGAGAGAAATTACAAGGATCTGCATAAAGTGGGCATAAAGAAGCAAAAAGATTCAAGAGATAATCAGATTACTTAGAGACCTTGATCACCAAATTAGTAGGAGGTAAGACGGAACAAGTCAAAGAGAACTCACTACACATGTTACTTTCATGACAATTACCCCTATGTTTCTAATCCTATTAGAATATAAATGTCTTGAAAGAGAGGACCATATCCTTAACACAGTGCCTGGCATCGTCCTTTGCACAGAATGGGTACTCAATAAGTTTTTAACTACAATTCCCATCATCCTAACCTTTATTTCACAAACATTAAAATTTTTCAACAACCAAGACATGTTCTAGAGGAAAGCAGTATACTGTTGGCCTTCCGTATCCATGAGCTCAACCAACTGCAGAAGGAAAATATTTTGGGGAAAAAATCAGTAAGAACTAATACAACAACAAAAATGCAAATAAGAAGCCTATGTAATACAACAACTATTCACATAGCTTATAATGCCTGTACTAGGCATAAGTACAACTAGAGAGGATTTAAGGTATGCAGGAGGATGTGTGAGGAGGACTATATGCAAATACTACACCATTTTATAAGGGACCTGAGCATCAGATTTTGGTATCTGAGGAAGGGTTGGTGGAACAAATCCCCTCTAGATAATGAGGGATTGTTGTATCATCTTAAGGTACTCATATAGAAAAAAAAATTTTTCTTTTAGTAGATATCTCACTCTGCTATCCAGGCTGCAGTGCAGCAGCATGCTCACAGCCACCACAGCCTCGACCTGCTAGGCTCAGACGATCCTTCTGCTTCAGCCTCCCAAGTAGCTGAGACTACCAGGCAGGTGCCACCATGCTGGCTAATTTTTTTGATTTTTTTTTTGTAAAGACAAGGTCTTGATATGTTGCCAGGCTGGTGTTGAACGCCTGGACTCAAGCAATCCTCCTGCCTACGCCCCCCAAAGTGATGGGACCAGAGGCATGAGCCACCATGCCCAGTCTATAAGAAATGAAGTAATTAAAAAATTCCCGGACTCCACCACCATTCAATGATTTGTAGATCTAGGTAAAACCAAATCCTAAATCAGCCCTGTAACTGGCTTCTGAGCTTGGTTTATAATTCTTTAAATTTGAGCTGGGCTCAGTGGCTCAGCCTGTAATCCCGCGCTTTTGGGAGGCTGAGGTGAGTGGATTGCCTGAGCCCGCGGGTTCGAGACCCGCCTGGGTAATTTGGCAAGACCTCATCTCTACATAAATAAAAAATTAGCCAGGCGTCGTAGCTTCCGCCTGTAGTTCCAGCTACCTGGGAGGCTGAGGCGGAAGGATCGCCGGAGCCCAGTAGGTCTGGGCGACAGAGTGAGACTCCAGCTCAAAAAAAAAAGAATTTTGAAAGACATATTTCAAACATGATACTGATTTATCCTACTGCTTTTGAAAGTGAAGGCTGGCAGTACACTGATCTCAAAACAGAAGAAACTAAGCCTGAATGTTTCTAGCTGAAACAGTCAAAATAAACCAAAGAGATCCCATTTTCATCAAATTTTTATATCCTAAGAGTAAGGATACAGGAATCAGCAACTTATTATTTCAGCAAAACAGAACTGAAAACTATTAAGCATCCAATGGTTAAACAAGCAGACAGAGGAGAAGACAAAACATTCTCTGAAGGCAACCATCTGCAATGACTTACAGAGCTGCAGCACCAGAGATGATCTCAATCAACTCTTTTGTGATGACGGCCTGGCGGGTGCGGTTGAAGGTCAAAGTCAATTTGTCAATCATTTCGGCTACAAACAAAACAAAAAGGTTAGACAACAAAATCTAAAACCAAAAAAAATAACCTGCAACTAACTTCTTAATTTAAAAATAAAGAGAGTCTGTTTCTTTTTGGGTGCCAAAGTTGGCCCCTCAAAAAATGTTACAAAGTTATGTTTACATCTTTCATAGGCTATCTTTACACTTGCAATCCTACTAAGATTACTTTCCTATAGACAGAGAATCTTAACATTTTTCCTATAGGCAGAGAAAGTTAACATTTTGGATGCCACCTGGACACAAGACTTCTGTCAAAGATGTACATGCGCTCACAGGCGTTCCCACTAGCACTATCTGCATCTCATACTCGGGCATTCCTGCTAACACCACCCACATCATACACACACAGGTGTTCCTGCTAGCATTGCCCGTATCATATACTCATAGGCATTCCTGCTAGCACTGTCTGAATCTCACACTCAGGCATTCCTGCTAACACTGTCCGCATCTCATACTCACAGGTGTTCATGCTAGCACTGTCTGTATCCCATACTCACAGGCATTCTTGCTGGCATTGTCCATGGCCGTCATCCTAGCACTCTGCTCACTGGTGGTAGACTCCTTCAAAGAGTAGTAGATGATGTTGGCCAGATTGTATTCTTGGTAATTTTGTAATACATCAGCATCAATATCATCGTAGATACTCATACTCTCTGTTAAAAACATGTGATGTGTTTTTTTGAAGTTACACAAAACAAAGACCAATTTCATCAAAACTTGCATAAAACTCCCTTTATAATTACAAAGCAGAAGTTAATGTAAGTTAAATGAATCTGTTTCAACAATTTCATCTATTTCCCTATTATAGATCACAGCAGATTTTCAGCAATATGCATAAACAAAGCATTTGATATTTGACTTCAGATGACTGACAAAAATTAAGAAGCTGACATTTAAAATAACTACATTAAACTTCGTGACTATGAAATCCTCTGGGCAGCATTAGTATGTGTCTGTTACAAAGCCAGGAAGCACTCAGTACATGTTTTCTAATTTAAAAAATGAAAAAATTGGAACCAATATAGTGTAATACAGCTGAACATCCCTACTCCAAAGTCTGAAATCCGAGATGCTCCAAAATGTGAAACTTTCCTGAACACAGACTTGACACCACAAATGGAAAATTCCATACCTGAACGCATGTGATAGGTCACAGTCAAGTTTGTTTCATGCATAAAATAAAAATATTGTGCAAAATTACCTTCAGACTACATGTATATGGTGTGTATGAAACAAATGAATTTCGTGTTTAGGCTTGGATCCCATTCAAGATATAACATTATAAATATGCAATATTCTGAAATCCTAATCACTTCTAGTCCCAAGTATTTCAGATAAGGTATATGCAATCTATACAGTAATTCTACTTTAGCCATTTGATTACTGGAGAAGTTGGAACATGTCAATCTGGAAAATGAGAGAGGGAGAACCTTTCTAAGCACGTGAAAGGGTGGGAGAACTACAGCCCAGGATGAATTTTAGTTTTTTTTTTTTTTTGAGTTGGAGTCTCACTCCATCGCCCAGACCGCTCCCAGCCACTGCAGCCTCAACCTGCTAGGCTCTGGGGATCCTTCCACCTCAGCCTTCCAAGTAGCCGGAATTACAGGCGTGTACTACCACGCCTGGCTAGTTTTTGATTTATTGTAAAGACAAGGTCTCACCAAGTTGCCCAGGAGGGTCTCGAACCCGTGGGTTCAGGCACTCCACTCGCCTAGCTTCCCAAAGTGCTAGGATTACAGGTTGACCCACCGAGCCCGACCAAATTTTAGTTTTAATGTTGTAGAAACATAGCGCATCTCAGAATTCATTCAATGGGATAAAGTGGTGAAACAGTACTATATTTCATTTAATTTAAAATGGTATTGGTACTAATTCCTATCATATGTATCGTTAAGTAAGAAAATAATGTAGCTGCCAGGCTCAGTGACTCAGCCTATAATCCCGTGCTTTGGGAGGCCAAGGTGAGTGGATTGCATGAGCCCGCGTGTTCAAGACCCACCTGGGCAACTTGGCGAGACCTCATCTCTACAATAAAATAAAAAAATTAGCCGGGCATGGTAGCGCGTACCTGTAGTTCCAGCTACTCGGAAAGCTGAGGCGGAAGGATCGCCGGAGCCCAGCAGGTTGAGTCTGCAGTGGCCAGGAGCGGCCACTGCACTCCAGTCTGGGCGACAGAGTGAGACTCCAAAACTCAAAAAAAAAAGAAAAGAAAAAGAAAATGATGTAGCCAATCAAAAATTACATTTCAAGAGTTAAAAAAATAAAGTAAAAATGACACTCCACTGGCTTGTAGAGGCACCCCAAGTTCAGAGACATTAAAATGTAAAAGGGTACATGCCTTAAAAGAGATGAAATATGGTACATACAAGGAAAAAATGCTTTAGAAAAATAAAATCAGCTCCAGAATATTATTTGTAGGATGCTTCAGTGAGTAATAACAATTTAACTCAAAAAATAAACCAAGAGAATTGAGTGGGTCAATGTAAATTAATTGTGAACACTTCAAATCTCTATCCTAGAGCTTCTGCTACATTGCAGCTAGGAAGAGTTCTCACACAAAAACTGCAAAACCAATTTCTATCTAGTCTCCTCAATCCTTAACAACAGAAAATCTAATGATGAACTTCAACAGATATTTATTTGTTCAATCAATGAAGAAATGGAGTAAGAATTGTCAAATGACAGAATTAAGGTATGGGGGGGTCACTAATAGATGGTGCTTCTTAGAAATAGCCCCAAATTATCTTGCTAAGCAACAACAGGACATCCTGACAAACTGTTTGCCTAAGTGTACAAATCTCCCCACTTGACACTTGTCATGTATAAACTCCTTACCAGCGCCTGCAATGGTGTTAAAGGAAAAGATGGGCTTTTCTTCTGTCTTATAGGAGATGACAGACCTAGAAATGGCAAAAGCAAACAGAATCTCAGATAATTCATAAACTGTTATTTCAATATATGTACAAAAACACGAGCGTATTTCCAAATTGTTCTTGCCTAAATCGATTAAAGATGATAGAGCCTTCATCAAACTCATATCCAGAATTTAGCAACTCAAGGGCAATAACTGATGCGTCTCCAAAAGTGGGGGGCTTTCTTCCTACTTCCTTGAATGCTGCCAGGAACTGGTCGGAATGAGTCCTAGAAGAAAACCAAGAGATCACATAACGTGGTTTCACAGAATGCTTCCACTGGAAGAAAACGGGGAATGAGGGAAAGCACCATGGATCAAGGTGGTTGGGGATGCAGGTGGTGGTGGTTGCCTGAGGCTAGCGGTTTTACACGTCATCATGAGCACTCCTGTCCTTCAAGAGCAGGCTTTCTTGTTCACATTCTCCTTACCTGTATTTCTCTCCTCTACTCCTAAGGAGCGATTGTTCATTGCTAACATTTCGAGGCTGTGACAGCTCCTTAGATTCCTCGTCTGGCTTAATGCCAATAACTTTTGATATTCCCATTGTATTCGATTCATAGTTCAAATGAAGGAGAACAAAAGACACATAAAAAACGGGGGAAATAAATATACATTATTCTAGTATATCCTGGAAAACTAACAAAAAACCTCTCTGTGAATATACCAAAAAGATACCATGCTTAAGGAAACTATCAAAGAAACTTGATAGTTCACCCAAACTTTTAGTTGACCATGTACATGCTTTTGCCCTTATGAACATAAACAGCATATATTTAAATTACCTATAAAGTATGCCCCTGATTTTATCACCAATCCCAACAAGCATAACTTCTTTTCCAGCTGCTGTGAGCGTGGCCACTTCGCTTTTCATCTGTTTAGCAACTGAGGAATGAATAGCACCACAAAGCCCTCGATCTGAGGACACACCAATAAGGAGGTGTTTCTTCTTGTCTTCGGGCCCCTTAATGTCAGCTTTTTCATAGAGCGCTTAAAAACAAAGCAAGAATTTTTTACTTGCAATTTATACTAAATACAGCAATAATCTCTAATTTACACGAAGTTGGCTGTTTTCAAAACATGCATTCAATTTAGTTGGCACTTGACTAGTATAGTCAAAAAGTGTTCTGGGACTGGGCATGGTGGCTCACACCTGCAATCCAATGTTTTGTGGGGGCCAAGGTGGGAGGACTGCTTGAGGCCAGGAGTTCGAGACCAGCCTAAGCAATATAGTGAGACCCTGTTTCTACCAAAAAATTAAAAAATTAGCTGGGCATGGTGAGGCACGCCTGTAGGCCCAGCAACTTGGGAACTTGAAGTGAGAGAATCACTTTAGGCCAGGAGTTCAATGCTACAGCGAGCTATGATCATGCCACTGTATTCCAGCCAGGGCAACAGAGCAATACGTTGTTCTCTTAAAAAAAAAAAAAAAAAAATGTTCTTATGATGGCCTTAAAATGAGACTACTGAAGCTAAGTAGCAGATAAGTGAGGGGTGGGTCACTGTATGATTTTCTTTACTTTCAAATTCTTTTAGGTGGCCTTAATTCAGGATGCCACGGTGTGATAATCAAGGAGTTAATATAGAGAATATAATTATAGGTTGAAACAGGAACTTCCCAGCTCTTCACAAGTTTGCTTGTTTCCAAGACAAATGCATCATCAAATCAGTATAAAAGTACTTAAAAAACAAAATATAAATTAAATTTCAACTACTATGTCACCTCTCGCCATTAAATAATGAAGAGTGGATTATACAAAACTGTGGAAGAACAGTATCTTCATGCCTTGGAAAGGCATGAAAGTTTTCAGCTGTTTTTCCTACTTCCACATCATCCACCTTCTCAAAACACCATCACAAATCATATCCATGACCACACAGTCAACTCTCCACAGCAGGGCACCCCTTCCCATCCCCACCCTGCACAAGGTCACAGGAGGAAACCAAGCACTTTTGTCTACTGTAGTGTTTCCAAGCTCTTTCGATGGTATACTTAATAATTTGGGACAAACTTCTGATTATTTTTCAAGTCAACACAGTTGTATGTCATCATTAACAAATACAAAGTTTCCAATGGGGACTTTTCATCCCTTTCGCATGACCTCAGGCAAGTTCCTTGACTTCAGTGATTCAGGATTTCTCATCTGGAAAGCAGGGACTCTGATGGTTACCTACCCACATAGGGTTGCTCTAAGTACATGTCAAGTGTATGTGCATGAAAAACGAGTACATATGGAGTACCAGCAGCCCCCGAATCATGACAAACACTAAATGAATATCATCAGTGGTCTTCTCCACGTCAAATAGGTCTTCGTAACATGTGAATCACACGCTCACCTAAAGCTCCTGTTCCATACACTCGAGCTGGTTTTAGCTCCCGCTCAGCTCGGGCATATTTTGCTGCTGCTACCATTTTCATAGACTTGGTAATTTTCTGGATGTTTTTGATGGACTTTAGTCGCCTGGTAACTGAAAAACATAAGTGCTGCAGTAAAATAAGGGAATTACAGTGTCATTTCATTCTGAATTTATTTACATATATTTCTAAAGTGCAGGGTAGAATAATTAGCACTTAGACCATCATTTATCAGCATGATGTAAACTAGTCATAATGTCAGAACTAGTCTAATAAAAAGAGCAAGACTAGCTGCTACTTACAACAAGCAAATGGCAACACAAGAGAGCAGAGTATGATACATTCAACATAAGCGGTAGCAAAAATGGCCTTAACTACATATTCTATAATATATTATATATATAACACACACACACATACATATATATATATATATATATATATCACACATACACACAGTGTAGTTTTTTTAGTTGTACGATTATCATTCTATAGACAACAGAATCATTCTATACACAACTTTAAGTGTCATCTCCTACTGTTCTCTTCCAGAACAAGTCTGATGTCTTACACATACAACATATATTTATTTTCTCAGTTTTTTTTTTGAGTTGGAGTCTCACTCTGTCGCCCAGGCTGGAGTGCAGTGGCCGCTCCCGACCACTGCAGCCTCGACCTGCTGGGCTCTGGCGATCCTTCCACCTCAGCCTTCCAGGTAGTTGGAAATACAGGCGTACACTACCACGCCTGGCTAATTTCTTGATTTATTGTAGAAACGAGGTCTCACCAAGTTGCCCGGGCGAGTCTCAAACCCACAGGCTCAGGCAATCCTCTCACCTCGGCCTCCCAAAGTGCTGGGATTACAGGCAGAGCCACCGAGCCCGGCCCATTTTCTCAGTTTAACCAAATATACAATGAGCTAAAGAAGTATTTTTTCAAAGTATTTGTCAAAATTTAGTGTTTCTTAATTTCCATAGTGAAACAAACAACATACTTACTATCTTTCAAAGTTGCCATATTTCGAACTTGGATCCTGAGAATAAAGGTTTTAAAAATATTTCAGTTTTTTGAAATATAGCTCCATTTTAAAAGAAAAACTTTCAGAGTTAATATGTTTATTTAAATGCCCCCCCCCAAAAAAAACACAGTCTCTCAAATGCAAGATTCAGAAAGTATATGAATGAACAGACATACTGATACATATCAGTTCTTTAGTACCGATGCCAAATCGCATATCCAAGGCCTGGTTCAAACACCAACCTCCCTGAACTCACAGGAACATTCACACACGCTCCTCCCACATCCATATCTTTGCCTACATTGTTTCCATGACAGAAAAGTCTTTTCCCTTGCCTGGCTGTCCAACCACACTTCAAATCAAGATCAGCAACCTCTAAACGTTAGTGAAAGATGAGAGAATTTCTACCCCAGCAGAGTAGAAAGGTATGTTAAAAGAAAGTTAAGTTATCTTCCAGCCTTCGAATCCATACAGGGTGTGGTGCTGGCAGTGCAGCTACATGGGAAAGCTGAAGAATCAGCAGATGTGTGCAGAAAGAGGGGCCTGGGGGCCTTCCCAGGACCAGAAGGCAGTTTGGAAAGAGGAGACCACGTTCAGAAAACAGCGAGAAGTGGTAGAAGGGAAGCTGAAGACACAGGCTGGGTTTATATGTTACTTCAAATATTTAGTATTTTTAAGTACTGAAAAGTGAATTCATTCACTTATTACCTGTAGGGAGCAGGGAAATGATGCCTGTCTATAAGCCCACAAGTCAGGTTAGTCTTTCAGTAAAGTATCTCAGATGGCAAGGACAAGCATAAAATGAGCTCAGAGCTTGGATGAACACTAAAGACATGGAGACAGGAGCTTCCAGAAAAGAGAGAGCAAGAACCTGGCCAAAGATACTGGCAAGGCAACAGGGGACTAGATTTGAGAGCAAAGTCTAAGTGGAAAGGCAATCAGTAAGAATAACCTAAGGTTTCTAAACTTAATAACTTCCGCAGATGGTGACTAATATATTTCATGACTATAGATGCAATAATCCTCAACCGTGTATCAGCAAATCAAAACAATGTATTAGAAAGAATTATATATCATGACTAAGAGATTCAATAAAATATGCAAAGCTAGTTTCATATTTTAGAAAATAAAATCTATCCTATCAACAAGTTAAAAAAAATCACACAATCAATAGATGCAGAAAAAGCATCTGACAGTATCTAATACCAATTCATGGTAGTCTCTCAGTAAACTAGGAATAGAGAAGAGCTTCAACCTAATGGAAAAAAAAACCTCCAAAATAATATATGATTTAATGGTGAGTTTTCCCCCTAAAATTGGGAATGAGACAAGGATACCCTTTCTATCACCCTCTTCAGCATAATACTGGAAGTCCCAGCTAATGCAATAAGGACAGAAATTTAGAGGTATACAGATCAGGACGGAAGAAATAAAATTGCCTTTGTTCATAGATGGCATGACTGTCTATGTAAAAAAATTCCAGAAATTAAAAAAATAAGCAATTATAGCAAGGTTGCAGGATATTAGGTGAATGTAAATAAAAGCTAACGCTTTCCTACATACCAGCTATGAACAACTGGAGTTTGATGTTAAAAAGACAAAACAGAACATAGAACTGTATGGCTAATGTCAAATTTTATGAAAAAGAACGTATTTATAAATACAAGATCTATATGAGGAAAACTAAAAATCTCTGATGAAAGAAATCAAAGCTCTAAGTAAACGGAGACTCCACATCACGGATAGGAAAACTCAGTGTTGCTAAGATGTGAATTCTTCCCAGCTCGGTCTATAGATTTGTCACAATTCCAATCACCATCTCAGCATGTTACTCTGTGGATATCAATACTCTGATCTGAAAGTTTATATGGAAAGGCAAAAGACCCAGAACAGGTAAACAATATTAAAGAATAAGAAAGTTGAGGACTGATACTACCTGACTTACCAGGAAGTTATGGTAATACCCCATAAACAGGCCTGCGATCGATCTTTGGCAAATGAGCAAGAACAATTCGATGAAAAAAGTAAACTCTTTTCAACAAACGGCACTAGAACAATGGGATACCCACATGCGAAAATATGAATCTAGACAACGACCTTACAACTTTCACAAAAATTAACTCAAAAGGGATCACAGCTCAAAATGCAAATCTAGGTGCTCATATCGCGTCATCAGAGAACCACAAATTAGAACCGTAAGCTACCACTACACACCTAAAAGAAGGGATAAAATCCAACAAACTGGCACACCAAATGGCGAGGACGTGGAGCAAAGGGAACGCTCACTGGCTGCGGACAGGAATGGAAGTAGTGCTGCCACAGTGGACGACATCGTGGCCGTTTCTGACCAAGCTGAACAGTCTTCACGCATGCTCCACGGGAGCTACACGCTGGGACCCACGGACACACAGTGAGAACGAGACCCTGGGACTCCTCAAGAGGGAAGGAGCGAAGGGCTGAAACACGACCTACCGAGTTTAGGTGACAGGTCCACTAGAAGCCTAAACCTCAACAACAGCCAACGTACCGGAACAGCGCCCCTGAATGCAAGACAAAATTGAAATGAAGATACTGTTGTCAAACCGCTAAGAACACACCAACTGACGCGAGTACTCGCCGGCGACGGCTGATGACGTGGCGCAAAGACGACATAGCGTGGTAGCGTAATGACGTCGTAGCGTGCGCCGTCTGCTTCAGCAGGGCTGGGGAGACCGGCAGGTGGCCGGGGCGTGGAGTCGCGGGGCGGCGAGGCAGCGGCAGCGGCAGCTCGCGGCTGGGGAATCATTTCAAGACGCCAGGGCGCTCCGGTCCAAATTCAGATTCACCTGGTTTTCCGTCCTCCCGCGGTGTCGAGTCTGGCGCTCCTCAAAAAGCTTCCAAGCCTGCACTGACTCTGTAACGGGCACGGCTTCGAGTGTCGCTCTGGCTCTCGTGCAAACTCAGACTGAAGTGAGGAGTGAATGCAGGGCCGACAAGGCAATGCTTGAACTTGCTCTCACGGATCGGCACCCAAACCATGACATAAAGGCTGTTCAATCTACGGTAAACCATGTACGAGAAGAGCGTCCAGAAAACATACCAGATTTAGAATTATTCGTGGAGAAGAAATCTGTGGCTTTACAGAGCAAGAATTCGGATGCAGACTTCCAAAAATATGAAAAATGTGTACAGTTTAAGCAGCAGCTGAAAGAACTAAAGAAGCAGTGTGATCTTCCAGGCGACAGAGAGGCTGATGGACCCGTGGATGAGGTCACGATTGTGACCCAAGTCAGATGAACTTCACCCAGCTGGAAATGAAGAAGCCAGTGAGGAATAAAGTGTGTGGCCACACCTACGAAGAGGAGGCCATTCTGCGCATGATCCAGGCCAGGCACAAGCGGAAGAAAAAGGCCTGCTGCCCTAAATTTGGCTGCAGCCACACGGATATGAATGCGAGGGTCAGACCTCGTCCAGGACGAGGCGCTCATAAGGGCGATCAAGAACCACCACAAGCCGAGGCAGCGTCACTCTGAGTAGGCCGAGCCACCCCAGGCACGCAGCGCATTGTTCTAAGTTACACAACAAACATGCAACCAAATGCTATTATTTATTTTTAAGTGTTTTGTGATGTTAAATAAGACGTTGATTATCTGCCAAAAAAGAAACCAAAAAACAAAAAACCCACTAACTCAGGTGAAAACTTTTGTCCACACAAAACCTACGCTAGTGTTTAAAGCAGCTTAATTCATGATTGTCAAACACCGGAAGCAAACAAGATATCCTTTGATATGTGAATAAATGGATAACCTAGCTGTGGCACATTCATACAATGGGGTATCATTCCACCAAAACTCAAATAAGCTATCAAGCCCAAAAAGGACAGGGAAATCTTAAGTGCACACTGCTAAATGAAAGAAGAAAATCTGGAAAGGACTCTATACTGTACAAGTTGAACTTTATGACACATGAGAAGAGACTGCAGCAATAGTAAGAGATCAGCAGCTGTCAGGGTTTTGCGGAGAGTGAAGGAGGAATCTGTAGGGCAGTGAAACTTATTTATGATATTGTAATGATAGATACATGTCATTATGCATTTATGAAAACTAACAGAACTATACAACAAAAAGAGGGAACCTTAATGAAACTAGTTACTGATGATGGGTCAAGGCCAGGCACAGAGGCAGGTGCCTGTCGTTCCCACTACTTGGGAAGATGAAGCAGGAGGACGGCTTGAGCCAGCCTGGCCAGCACAGTGAGACCCTGTCCCTTAAAACATATACACACACATCAGTTCAGCTCATAAAAAACAAAAAAACACAACGGTTAATTAATGCAGCATACCTACTACTCTAATGCAAGATGTTGCCTAGGGGAAACCATCCAGAGTGACAGATGGGTATATGGAACTCTGTACTAAATGCTCAATTTTTCTATAAACCCAAAACTGTATTTAAAAATAGTCTATTAATTATAACTTTAAGAATGCAGGTTATGAAATGATATATGTTGTATGATCTCATTTTTGGTGATTATGTGTGTTTATGTGCATAAAAATAAGTCCAAGGCTGGGCATGTGACACATGCCTACAATCCCAGTTATTTTGGGAGGCTGAGGCGGGAGGGCCACTTGAGCTCAGAAATTCAAGGCTGCATTGAGCTATGATTGTACCACTATACTCCAGCCTCAGCAAAAAAGCAAGACCCTGTCTCTTAAAAAAAAAAAAGTCTAAAAGGTCATAACCAGAAGTTATTTAAAAAAAAAAAAAAAAAAACTCAGTGAAACTGCTGCATATTAGTACTACTCAGCCATAGAGAAAGAAAAATGAACGCAATAAGAGGAAGGAAACTATATAAAAACATTAGGTATGATTTTAGAATGGAGCTATTGAAGGAAAAGAAGAAAGCTGGCAAACACTAACAAGCTCTGGTATTCCAGAACAGACTATCTGACATAGTGACTGCTCTAGAAACACATTTTTCATAATGGCATCTGAAAAGTAACACCAAGTTTTGGCCAACTTTCCTTTTTCAATGTAATGAGTCCTCCCACCCCCAAACACTCTAAATTTATTGGCTATGACAAGCAGCATCTGGATATTATGATTTTAGGTAGACACTTCAATTCAACTGGCACAAGTTTCTTTTTTTTTTCCTTTTTCTTTTTTTTTTGAGTTGGAGTCTCACTCTGTCACCCGAACTGGAGTGCAGTGGCTGTTCCCGGCCACCGCAGCCTCGACCTGCTGGGCTCTGGCGATCCTTCCGCCTCAGCCTTCCAAGGCACAGGTTTCTAATCAGAGAATACCATATGAAACAAATTTGCATCAGGCATGGTGGCTCGCGCCTGTAGTCCCAGCATTTTGGGAAGCTGAGGCAGGATAACTTGAGACCAGGAGTTCAAGACCACCCTGGGCAGCATAGTGAGACCCCATCACTACAAAAAAATTTTTAAAAATTACCTGGGAATGGTGGCACAGACCTGTAGTCCTAGCTATTCAGGAGGTTGAGGCAGGAGGATCACTTGACCCCCAGAGACCAAAGTTGCAGTGAGCTATGATCACTGCAATCCAGACTAGGTGACAGAGCAAAACTCACTTTGGAAGGCAGAGGTGAAGAGAATTGCCTGAGCACAGGGGTTCAAGATCATCCTGGGCAACTTGGCGAGACCTCATCTCTACAATAAATAATAAAAATTAGCCAGGAAGATTGGCATGTGCCTGTAGTTCCAGCTACTTGGAAGCCTGAGGCAGAAGGATCGCCTGAGCCCAGCAGGTCGAGGCTGCAGTGGCCGTGAGCGTGCCACTGCACTCCAGCCTGGGTGACAGAGTGAGACTTTGACTCAAAAAAGAAAAAGAAACATCTGAATTGCACACCATATTTTGATGAACACAGAATGTTTTGGTTTCTGTAAGTATCCCAAGTAAGAGGCACAAAGTATCTTCAGTGGTTCTTTGTGCTGTCACTTGTCCCCACTCCACATGTTATGACACACTTTCATGTTCAGCTGTCACTTAGCTCTGAAGACGCTGCTGTTACTACTTTACTGTTAAGTACAATTTGAGTACAAAGCAGTCCTGACTCTAATCTAGCTCTCCTTAGGGATCGCTTGCTTTACAATATATAACTTTTGCAAATGAGAAGATAAAGCAAGTTCCCAATCACTGCATCAGGTCCTGAGAAATCCTCAGGAGTCTGAGAAGCCTGAAGTGTGTCAAATGCAGTGGAGGGAGGATGAAAGGGGTGCCGATGACCACACAGCATTGTCAGAGCAACTCAAGAAGGCATGGAAGAGGGGGTGGGATGACCCACCCTTCGGAGAAATTGGTATAAGAGATTTTTAAGGAACGTAGTGTACTATATAACAGTTAAGGAGCGGTGGCTCATCCTGTAATCCCGTGCCTTGGGAGGCTGAGGTGAGTGGATGGCCTGAGCCCGCGGGTTCGAGACCCACCTGGGCAACTTGGTGAGACCTCATCTCTACAATAAATCAAAAAATCAGCCGGGAGTGGTAGCGCATCCCTGTAATTCCAACTACTCGGAAGGCCGAGGCGGAAGGATCACCGGAGTCCAGCAGGTCAAGGCTGCAGTGGCCGGGAGCGGCCGCTGCACTCCAGTCTGGGCGACAGAGTGAGACTCCAACTCAAAAAAAAAAAAAAAAAAAAAAAAAATTAAGGAAGTCGCCCAGAATTGGCTAATTCTCAAGATGATGAAGTCCATCTGATTCAGACACTCCACGGGGAAGAGGCCCCCATACGCCTCTCCACAAAAAACTGCCTCTCAGGCCTCCAACCCACACCCGAGAGCACATTTTCTCTCCCTCCTTTGGAAATCGTACTTATCAACTCATTTTCGTTTTTCAACTGATGGGCAGTATTGGGATGTATACCAGCATTCCTCTCTCCCTGTCTGAGGTTCTTTGCAAATGCTCGTGAAGGCCTCACTTTAACCCAGCGAATGGTATACTCTTATCAACTCCATGACCAGAGGAACCAGTGGCACACACAGCCAGGTGAGTAGATGGCCCGCAGTCTGGCTCTGTAGTTGACCTCTTATTACACAGTATTACACTCTACTGCCCACATTTTTTATATGTACCAGTAAATATGTACTCTTGGCCTCACATGCAACCTGTGTTCTTTCCTGAAATACCATCGCTTTTCTTTTGTGTATATAGTTTAATATATGACCATTGATGTCCCATTATAAAACACCTCCATTTTAGAGACTACTGACCACTAAGGAAACAGAAATGTGTTTTCCCCAGATTTCAAGACAGTAAAATCAGGGACCCTTTTTCACAAACGTTTAATTTCCATTTTCTTAAATATTACTTAAAAAAAAAAAAAGATTTAGGCCAGGCTCAGTGGCTCAAACCTGTAATCCCAACACTTTGGGAGGCCGAGGCCTGAGAATTGCTCAGGGGTTAGAGACCAGCCTGGGTAACTTGATGAGACCTTGTCTCTACAATAAATTTTAAAATGAAATAAAATAAAATAAGTCAGGTGTGGTAGTGCGTCCCTGTAGTTCCAGCTATTTGGAAGACTTGCCTGAGCCCAGCAGGTCAAGGCTACAGTGGTCCTGAGTGTGCCACTGCACTCCAGCCTGGGCGACAGAGTGAGACACCGACTCAAAAAAAAAAAAAAAAAAAAAAGGTTAATTTCCAAAAAGTTAGGGTATTTTGCTGGTACTCTAAACAACTATTAAAATGTCTTCACTAAGATATTAATTAAGCCTAACATTTAGTTTATGTTAGTATGCTAATCTCCCTAGAAATAAAAACTGTAACAACACAAACTGCACTTCAGCTTTCGATAATAAAAACAGATCCGAGGAAATGCCTCTTCATGGTTTGGTGAAGGCAAAGGTATTTCTCTCCCCTTCCAAACTTATTCTGTGGCATGTGAAACATTAAGATGGTTTTAATTTCTGAATTCAAAAGGCAATTAAATTAACAGGAAGAGAAAAAGCAGAAGAGGTGGAAAGACATTAAACCCCAGGAGTGTTGGGATATGTGAAGAGAACAGAATATACTTTGCAGAGTGGGACACTAATGTTTGACAATTTGAAATCAATATTCCCAAGGGACTGAGTTCAGGGCTGGGACCTTTCTTTGCTGATGAAGGTTCCAATTTACTTGTCTCAGTCTGAGAACCCTTATTTAAAACAATCCTTTATTAAAACATCTTCCAACTCTCTTACAGGTTTTTAAAAAGTTATTTCTAGAATTGTATATAAAATATTTTGTCTTCGTTTCAGAAACTATTTTTTAAAGATCCACTTGGATACTACTTAAGGTTCTAAAAATACTGACAGATAACACGAATGCACAGCAAGAAGAAAGGACAGGAGCTGACATGTGCAGGCACCGCTGCACGCCAGGAGCCGTCCCAGGAAGCGCAAGGAGAGGGATCTTGGTTCACCATGTTCACAGGTCCTGGTGCCAATGGTGCAGGGCAGGCCCGGCTAAATGGGTGACAAATGGGATAATCCACACAACCGAGAATTCAACCACAGTGACTTCTTTGTTCCCACGAATGTTCTTTTTCAATATTGGGGGGGGAATCTGATTTCCAAGGTCAATCTACCAAAAATTGTATGTAGACAACTCACACCATATTTAATTAACTCATTTGGCATAAATTATTCACTTAAGGAAAAGGCATCTATTTCAATTAACGTATTACAGTCCCTTCATGTCAATTCAGATACAAAAATCTAGTTTAGTGCTGTAGCTCCTTAGAAATCCCCACACCAGAAGAGCAGGAACCCGCTGCTGTTTGGAACTCTTGCAGGCTGTCGAGCTCCAAAACATTCCGTCTTATTACACAGCACCACCCATAAACCCACTTCTATCTGCTCATCCCGAGGCCTTCCAATATGCATTCCCCCAGTCCACGCCCCCCGTCCCAACTCATGTTTGGTGCTCACCACCTGTAGCATCCTTCACCTGCATGGCAGTTCGCAAATGCCACTTACGGTCAGTCTATCTCCCGCTCTAGGCCTTGAGGGCAATGTCATGACCTTGCAAGGCCCGTTTCAGCAAATGGCCAAGATAGGGCTAAGTAGCTTTCCTTTCCCCAGGAACAGACAGTTTTTTTCCTTTAGAGACAGTCTTGCTCTGTCTCTTGTGCACAAGACATTAGCCCATGAGGGCGCTGATTTTGTTTCCTGATCGCTACCCCAGTACCCAGCAGGGAGCCTGCTACATAGTAGGTGCTTGACGAAAGCGCTCATCGAATCGGTCAGATCTTAGAGGGTCACTCTGCCCAGCACTGGAAGGTTTCTGACGGCGTCAAGGACATGAAGCAGGCCGGCACGGTGGCTCATGCCTGCAATCCCAGCACTTTGGGAGATCGAGACGAGAGTTTCGTTTGAGCCCAGAGTTCAAGACCAGCCTGGGCAACGCAGCGAGACCTCGTCTCAATTAAAAAACAAACTAGCAAACAAAAAGGACACAAAGCACACCTTGACCTCCCCCTAGGCTTTTTCTCAGGGCGCCTTGCAGGCCCGGCGGGGGAAGCCCCGAGACCTGGTGCCTGGCCTGGCAGCAGCAGCCCAGGAAGGATGTATCAAGCCGCATGAGTTCAAGACGGCCCTGGCAACCATTCGGCCTAAGGTCGCGGCCCCAAGGCCCCAGAGGACCCCAGGCCTCAGGGGACGTGGCGTGACCTTGCCCCGCCTAAGCCCGGCCCTTTCCCGGCGCGCCCTCCCAGCCTCGAAGTCGCCGCCTGCAGCCCCCGCGCCGGGGCCTCGGCGGGGCGAAGTGGGGCCTGGCCTGGCCCTGCGACCCCCGGCCAGCGCCAGGCGCGCCCACCCCTCCTCCACTCCGCGTGGCCGAGCTCCTCCATCCCTTGCAGAGCTCCCGATGCCCCCGCAAGCTTCCCTACCATTGCGGCTGCACGGCCCTGACCGACAGCCCCGCGACGCCCGCGCGAGAAAACATGGTGGCAGCCCAGCTGAAGGTCGGTCAGACAAGCCGTGAGGCGCATGCGCGGAAGCTGCCCGGCGCGTCCCTTCCACCTCGCTTTATTCCTCTGTCTCGCCGTCTCGCGCCATACCCGGGAAAATCTCGCGACTCTTCCCTAGCCCCACCTTTTTCCGCCTCTCAGCTTGTATTTGTCCCGCCCCCCCATCAGCCGCTTCCGTTTCCGGTTTTCCAGCCGCTGGGGTTTCGACAGCAGTTGCTGCGGTGGTCGCGATGGGGAAGTCAGATTTCCTTACCCCCAAGGCTATCGCCAACAGGATCAAGTCCAAGGGGCTGCAGAAGCTGCGCTGGTATTGCCAGATGTGCCAGAAGCAGTGCCGGGACGAGGTGAGTGGGCCCGGAATGGCCCCAGCTCCCCGGGAGAGCCCCGCTGGGAGTCAGGTTCGAGTCGGGGCCGAGGGTCCCAGGTCCCCGTCGTGAGGCTTCCGGGGTCTGAACGGAGCGAGTCACTCGCTCAACTCCGTAAAACCGGCCGTCCCTGCACCCCCCGACCCTAAAGGGGAAACCTGTGGTCGTTGTCACTTCATTGCCACGTCCTCTACAAAACAGGTGAAATCAGAAAAAGTTTTGCAGCTCTCGTAGGAGCGTGGAGAGTGCAGCACGCCCGGACAGTGACAGTTGTAACGGTGACAGTGACAGTTGTCGTCTCTGCCTTGGCTAGACTCTTAAGACAAACAGGATGATTTGTCTTAACAGGATCCACACCTCTTTTGTGATGGGGTGAGAAAGGAAAACGAAGCTCTCCCATACTAATCTAACAAGCATCTGTTGAGCCACCTACACTGTGCCGGGACTAGGATAATGTTGTGGTTAAGAGGGTGGATTTATCTGGAGTCAGACTGTCAGAATTATGAAGTCAAGCGGCCCACTTACTAGCTGTATGGTCTCGGCAAGTTAGGTGCTTAGATTCTCTTTCTTTGTTTGCTTATCTGTAAAGGGAGGGGTAAGAATTGTACCACTTGTAGGATTGTTGAGTTATAGACTAGTGAATGATTTGTAAAGTGGCTCAAGGAACCTTTGGGCAGATCTTGAAAGGCTTTGTATGCTGCACTATGGAGTTTACACTTTTCCCAAAAAACATGTGTCCATCGAATTGAGAACAGGCTAGTGATGTGATATTTTTCTCTGGAGATTGGATTAGGTGTCAGTGAAAGAATATTGAGGCAATTGGTGTACTCTCATCTGTTGTTTCTGTAAGTGAGGAAAGAGATATTATAAGTGAGACTCCCAATGAATAACATTGATTTAGTTATTCTCTTTCATTTTTCTTTTTTTTTAAGATGGTCTCATTTTACTTATTTATTTATTTGCTTGCTTATTTATTTATTTATTTATTTATTTATTTATTTATTTTTGAGTTGAAGTCTCTGTTGCTGGAGTGCAGTGGCACACTCACAGCCACCCCAGCGTCTACCTGTTGGGTTATGGTGATCCTTTCGCCTCAGCCTCCCTAGTAGCCGAACTACAGGCGCGTGCTATCATGCCCGGCTAGGTTTTGATTTATTGTAGAGATAAGGTCTCACCAAATTGTCCAGGCTGGTCTCCAACCAGCAGGCTCGGGTAATCCACTCACCTCAGCTTCCCAAAGTGCTGGGATTACAGGCTGAACCATCAAGCCCCGCCAAATATTAGCTTTATGTGTGTATGTGTGTGTATGTTGCAGTCTCACTCTGTCGCACAGGCTAGAGTGCGGTGGCTCGCAAGTGACTCTTTCAAGTCAGGTGCAATGGACGCATGCATCTCTGATCCCAGCAACTCCAGAGACTGAGGTTGGAGGTTGGTTTGAGGCCAGGAGTTCAAGATCAACCTGGGCAACAGAGCAAAACCTCATCTCTAAAAAATGTTTAAATTAGCTATCCAGAAAATTTTAAAAATTAGCCAGGCATTGTGGTATGCACCTGTGTTGTCCCATCTACTGGGGAGGCTGAGGAAAATCGTTTGAGTCTAGGCGTCCAGGAGCTCCAGGTTATAGAGGGTTATGATCATACAACTTCACTTCAGCCTTGGGCACAAAGCAAGAATCTGTCTCAAAAAAAAAAAAGGCCAGGTATGGTGGCTAAAACCTGTAATCCCAGCACTTGAGGAGGCTGAGGTGAGAGGATTGCCTGAGCCCACAGATTCAAGAACAACCTGGGCAACTTGGCAAGACCTCATCTCTACAATAAATCAAAAACTTAGTCCGCATGGTGGCACGTGCCTGTGGATCCAGCTACTTGGAAGGCTGAGGCAGAAGGATCACCTGAGCTCAGCAAGTAGAGGCTGCAGTGGTGGTGAGTGTGCCACTGTACTCTAGCCTGGTGGACAGAGTGAGACTCCAACTCAAAAAAAAAAAAAAAAAAAGCCAGACCCAGTGGCTCATACCTATAAACACAGCACTTTGGTAGGCAGAGGTAAAAGGATTGCCTGAGCCCGGGGGTTCAAGACCAGCCTGAGCAACTTGACAAGACCTAGTCTCTATAATAAATCAAAAAATTAGCTAGTGTAGTGGCACATGCCTGTAGTTCCAGCTGCTTGGAAGGCTGAGGCGGAATGATTACCTGAGCTCAGCAAGTCAAGACTGTGGTGGCTGTGAGCAATGCACTGCACTCTAGCCTGGGCAACAGAGTGAGACTCCGATTCAAAACAACAACAACAAAACCCACTTTCACTGTAGTAAAACAAATTAAAAAAATCAATCGACCCTTTTTCATTCTTTGATCAGATATTATTATAGACTATATGATTATTTACATAGAAAATCTAAATCAATATAAATCAATATACATTCATAAATTATTTTTTTTTTAGTCAGTCTTATTCTGTTGCCCAGGCTGGAGTGCAGTGGCATGCTCACAGCCACTGCAGCCTTGACCGCTGGGCTCAGGCAATCCCTCTGCCTTAGTCTTCCAAGTAGAAGCTGGAACTACAGGCGTGCGCCACCACTCCTGGCGAATTTTATAATTTATTATAGAGACAAGGTCTTGCCATGTTGCTCAGGCTGGTCTCAAACCCCTGAGTTCAGGCAGTCCTCTCCTGTCTGCCTCCCAAAGTGCTAGAATTATAGGCATGAGCCACCACGCCTGGCTACATTCACAAAATTTTTGAAAATTTTGAATACCTTACCAAACTAAGTAGAGAAGGAAACTTCCTTCCTTACTTACTCTAATAAAATATATCTAGCAAAAACACTCAGAGTAAACAGCATCATACTTAATAATAAAGCTTTTGAAGTCAAGCATAAAATAAGTATGCACTTTATTATTACTTCTCCTCAACATTATGGTAGAAGCCCTAAACATAGCAATAAGACATGAAAATATATACATAATTTCGAAACAAGAAAAAAATATTATTATAGACTGTATGATTATTTACATAGAAAATCTAAAAGAATGAACAAACAAATTTTGGAACCAATAAAATAATCCAGGTATATTTCTGAATATAAGACCAATACACATATTTAAAATATGTATTCTTAAACATAAGCAGCAAATAGTTTGAAGCTGTGATTTTCAGACTATCACCTTTGCAGACTGGGCACAGTTGCTCAAGCCTGTAATTCCAGCACTTTGGGAGGCCAAGGTGAGAGGACTGCCTGAACCCAGGGGTTCGAGACCAGCCTGGGCAACTTGGTGAGACCTCATCTCTACAATAAATAAAAGAAAAAATTAGCCAAGTGTCGTAGCATGTGTTTGTAGTTCCAGCTATTTGGAAGGCTGAGGCAAAAGGATCACCTGAGCCCAGCAGGTCGAGGCTGTAGTGGCTGTGAGCGTGCCACACTCTACTCCAGCCTGGGTGACAGAGGGAGACTCTGATTTAAAAGACAAAAAGGTTGGGGAGCAGTTGTGCATAGCAACCACAAAAGCAAAGTCCAGAGAATAAATATATTTCAGTTATTATTTTTCAGCTTCTTTCAGGTGGGCCTAGTATTACTGCCACCCAAACGGGTATATTATATTGCGGGATAGGCATTAAGTCATTTAAGGTATTGTGTATCAAACTGGGAAAACCTGGTACCTTAAATAGCAAGGAAAGTTAGAGCGGGGTCTATGCCCAGTGCTACAGGGCTTAGGCTCTGATTCTCTTCATTTCTTTTGGCTTTCCCTTATTTGTCTGAGCTTTGTCTTAGGCTGATAGCAAGAGACTATAGCCATGCCAGGCATCCTGTCTGAATGTACAAAAGCATCATCTCTTCTGTTGAGAAAGTCAACATTTCCTAGAGTTTCTTGGGGGAACTTTTCTTCACAATTTGTCAGTCTAAATTGAGTCACAATTCTGTTCCTAAACCAGTCTCTGCCAAGGGAGGTGAGATAAACATAGATGGTTTAGTAAAGTGTATGGTTTGTGGAAGAAAGTGAATACCTCCCCAAAGTTTGGTGCTTTTAAGGAGAAAAGAGGAGGGGAATGGATGTTAATTAGGCAGTCAACAAAATCTGCTTCATTCATAAAGCTCACTGTGAGCGTGAAATATTTCTCTACTTTACTTTGTTCTGATTCCACCTTTATCTATAATTCTACTGAGTGATACTTAACTTTTCCAGGTGCTTCATACTAGGAAAGTAGTGAGTGAGTATGTCCATCATTGGAAGCTTCTATCTCCCATTATGAAATTTAATTTAATTTAGTTTTTCTTTGAGTTGGAGTCTAACTCTGTTGCCCAGGCTGGAGTGCAGTGGCATACTCCCAGCCACCACAGCCTCGACAAGCTGGGCTTAGACGATCCTTCCGCCTCAGCCTTCCAAGTAACCAGAACTACAGGCATGCGCCACCACACCCAGCTAATTTTTTGATTTATTGTACAGATGAGAGGTCTCGCCAGGTTGCCCAGGCTGATCTGGAACCCGTGGGCTCAGGCAATCCTCTCACCTCAGCGTCCCAGATTGCTGGGATTATAGACGTGAGCCACTGTGCCGGGCAGAAATGTAAAATTTGATACTTTGGTTTAGGGTTAGGCTTTTCTGTTCCCATGATTTCTGCTATTTCTAAAATGTTATATGAATGGAATTTAAAAAGAATGTAGACTGGCTTCTGACACTGTAGTCTGCCTTTGTAGTCTCGCTTCTGACACTGTAATGTATTTAAAATTCATCAGCCTGTTACCCGTGTCACTATTTTGTTCCTTTTCATCAGTGAGTAGGATTCCATTGTAAGGATGTTTATCTTTTCACCAGCTGAAGGGCATTTGGTTGTTTCCAGGTAAGGGCAGTTATGAATAAAGCTACTATAAACTTACGTACAAGTTTCTGTTTTAACACAAGTTTTCATTTCTCTTGGGAAATGTGTGGAATTGATGGCTCATATAGTGGGTGCATGTTTAAGTTCATAAGAAGCTGAAAAGCCAGGCACAGTGGCTCACACCTGTAATCCCAGCACTTTGGGAGGCAAGGGGAGAGAATTGCCTGAGTCCACGGGTTCAAGACCAGCCTGGGCAACTTGGTGAGACCTCGTCTCTACAATAAATAACAAAAAAAAATTAGTTGGGCATGGTGATATACACCTGTGGTTCCAGCTACTTGGATGTCTGAGGCAGAAGAATTTCCTGAGTCCAGCAGGTTGAAGCTGTAGTGGCCATGAGCATGCCACTGCACTCCAGTCTGGGCGACAGAGACTCTAACTCAAAACAAACAAACAAAAGAAACTGGAAAACTGTCCTTCATTTTTTTTTAAGAGACAGCATGGTCTTGTGCTGTTGCCCAGGCTGGAGTGCAGTGCTAAGATCATAGCTCACTGCAGCCTCGAACTCTTGGGCTCAAGCATTCCTCCCACCTCAGTCTCCCTACTAGCAGGGACTACAAGTGTGTGCCACCAAGCCTTGCTAATTTTAAAATTTTTTATAATGGAAGTGTTTCTATGATGCCTATAATCTTGAACTCTTGACCTCAAGTGATTTTCCCACCTCAGCCTAAAGCGCTGAGATCGCAAGAGTCACCGCACCTTGCTTTTCCTTGTTGTTTTTTTGTTTGTTTGTTTGGGGTTTTTTTGAGTCAGAGTCTTACTGTGTTGCCCAGGCTGGAGTGCAGTGGCACACTCACAGCCACTGCAGCCTTGACCTGCTGGGCTCAGCCTTCCAAGTAGCTGGAACTACAGGCAAGCACCACAATGCTCAGCTAATTTTTTTTTTTTTATTTATTGTAGAGATGAGGTTTCACCAAGTTGCCCAGGCTGGTCTCGAACCTGGGGCTCAGGCAGTCCTCTCACTTCAGCCTCCCAAAGTGCTGGGATTATAAGCATGAGCCACTGCGCCCGGCTATGATCTTTTTTTTCATTACTCAAACACCCTCCTTTTATAAGACAAATAAAATCTTATGCTGTTGTTCTAACTCTATTATTTCCAAGATGTACTCTCCTAGGGCCTCTGGGAACTCATTGATAACGTCTGAGGGCTTAGTTTTATTTACATGAGTTCCAGCTACCTGGCAGACTGAGGCAGAAGGATCGCCTGAGCCCAGCAGGTCGGGGCTGCGATGGCCGTGAGCGTGCCACTGCACTCCAGCCTCACTCCAGAGTGAGACTCCAACGCAAAAATTTTAATTTTATTTCCGTGGAGGACATTTCAGAGAGGAATTCTTAGCATCAATGCAGGTGAGGAATTGTTTGTAGGGACACAGAAAGATGGGACAATGGTAGCTTTAGATGACTGCCAGTCTGTGTGTCGAGGTGGTACACACAACCTTGTCTGAATCATCAGCTGTGGTCATACGTAGGACAAAAGGAATGAAAACAAAAATTGGGAGGGACTTGTTCATGTCCAAGGGTTCTCACTCATCAGATGATTTTTTCCTTAAGCAGGGGCTTTTCATCAGGTACTGGGCTTTCTTTCGGGTGCAGGGCTCTATTTCATTTTCTGGGCTCTCCGCCAGGTGCAGGAGCTTGGCTTCAGTGCAGGGCCTCTTCCTTAGGTATAAAGCTTTTTTCTTTTTCTGTATGTGCAGGTGTTCTTTATCAGGGTCGGGGCTCTCACTCAGGTGCAGGAGGACTTTGTCAGGTGCTAGGGACTTTCTGACGTCCAGGGGTTTTCACTCATTTGAAGAATTTTTCCTCATTGAGGGGACTTTTCATCAGGTGCAGGAGCTTTCCTTCAGGTACAGGGATTCTTTCTTAGGTGCAAAGGTGTTTTTTAGGTACCAGGGCTCTTTGTCAGGTGCGGGGCACTTGCTGACCTCCAGGGATTCCCACTCAAGTCCAGGATTTTTTCTTAGGTTCAGGGCTCGTGCTCAAGTGCAAGGTCTCTTCCTCTGCTCTAGGGCCTCTCCTTCAGGTGCAGAGGCTTACTTTCAGGTGCAGGTTGTCCAGCAGGTGCAGAGCTCTTGTTTGTACAGGGCTGGTTCTTAGGGGCTTTTCATCTTGTGCTCGGGCTCTCCGTCAGGCACACGGCTCTCCCTCGGGTTGTGGGGCTCTCCCAGGCACAAGGCTCCCTCAAGTGCGGGGCCTTTCCTCAAGTGCAGGACTGTCTCCCAGGGTCAGGGCTCTTCATCAGGTGCAGAACTCTCTCCATCAGATGCAGGGCTCTCCCTCAGGTGCAGGACTCTCAACATCAGGTGCAGGGCTCTTCATCAGGTACAGGCTCTCCCTCATGTGCACTCCCTGCATTCCCCCGCCCTCCTTTGTGTGCGTCTTCGAAGAGGCGGGGGAGTGTGGGTAGCCTCTCTAGCTTCCTCCCTGCCCTCTGTCAGCAGCCACCGTCATCCAGACACTCTGGCTATGGTCGCCGTCCTACCACCTGGAGCTACATAAATGCAAGGCCCAGAGTGCCTGGCTCAGTCCCACAATTGCCAAGTGCTGTGGCCAGTTCCCACCCAGGTTTCCTGGGTCACCATTCCTGATGTCACAGTCCCTGATGTCACAATTCTTGATGTCACTGCCCCCATGTCACCTCCCTGATGGCCCCAGGGAGGCAGCTAGCACTCTGGGATGGGACTAGATGAGGGGGCTGTGAGACTTGGGGACAGGGACGGTGTGACAGGTTCCAGGTCAGGGCCACATGTGCCCAACAGCCGTGAGGGCATGCCATTCACACCCACCCCCACCCAGCTGTCCCAGGCTCTCTCACCTCCTTTGTGTGAGTCACTAGAGGCTTCGTGACCCCAACACATCGAAGAGAAGGTCCCTTTAGGCCCACAGGGAGAACTCACCTTGGGTGGCGTCTCGGCTGCTTGGGGGCTGAGGTCTGTGCCTCTCATGGGATTGAGGGTTCCCCTCTTCTCACAGTGCAGGGGGTGCCCCACTTTTCATGGGTAAGGGTGGCCCCCAGTTCTCTTGGCTAAGGGGGGCCATCCCTCTTCTTGTGGGTGGGGGGGCCCATCCCTCTTATGCATAGGGCGCCTCCCCTTCTTACCAGATGGGCACCCGTCCAGTCCAGAGGCCTTTGGAAGTGGTCCCACGTCCCAGCCCCAGGAGCCAACCTGAAATGATAGGGACACCAAGAGGTTACTTTCTGGTTCCACATGTTGACCCAGCATTGAGAACAAAATAAGCTAGGCTATCCTCCAAGGAAATAGGAGTGGATAATGGCTAAAAGAAACCAGCTGACATTTTGACCTCATCAGTCTCCAGTCCTAGAGTTTTTAAGTATTTTTTCAACATTTTAAAAAATGCACCAGACAGCAGACACTCTCTGTCATGCCCATTGTGCCCTTCACAACATATCTTCCCGTTAATAAACTTACCTTTCTTTAAATAAATAAATAAACCAGGCACAGTTTGGGAAGCGGGAACCCTGCCTAAACCCAGGGGTTCGAGACCAACCTGGGCAAGTTGGCAAGACCTCATCTCTACAATAAATCAAGAAAAATTAGCTGGGCATGGTGGCACACACCTGTAGTTCCAGCTGCTTGAGACACTGAGGCAGAAGGATCACCAGAGCCCAGCAGGTCGAGTATGGGGTAGCTGTCAGCATGCCACTGCACTCCAGCTCACTCATACAGAGTGAGATTCCAACTCAAAAATAAAAATAAAATTAAAAAACAACTAAAAGTACCAAGTGCCAGCAAGAATATACTGTACAGCAACGGAACTCTCATACACTGCTGAGAAAAATACAATGTGACTTTGGAAAACAATCTGTCCATTTCTTTTAAAGTCATAGACCTATCAAATGATCCCATAAATACGTGCCTAGCTATTTATGAAGAAAAAGAAAAACTTACATTCACACACTTGTACACTGCTTCTAGCAGCTTTAATTCCCAAACTGGAAAACACACACGTGTCCCTCAGTGGATGAAGTGATAAACTGTATCATAGGGCAGACACCTCAGGTTCCCTCTCACTGTGGGAGCTTTTCTGTCCTCTCAATAAATCCTGCTTTCTAAAAAAAAAAAAAACCTGTAGTATAGCCATACAATGGTACACTACTCACCAATAAATAGGAAGAAACTACTAATACCACAACAACATGAAAAGCTTCAAGTGCAATACGCTAAGCGCAAGAAGCCATACCCAAGGCACTACATATTGTGACTCACCTTAAGACATTGTAGAAAAGGAAAACAATAGACTAAAAACAGATTAGGCTGTGGATGAGGGGTGGGGTTGACTACAAAGAGGCAAAAGGAACTTTCAGAAGGTGAAAGAATTGCATCTTGACTGTGATTGTGGTTACAGAATTGCACACATGTATCAAAACTCAGATTACTATACAACAAAAAGTAGATATACAAATTATGTACCTTAATTTTTTAAAGGATTTGAGCTGGGTTTTTTTATGTCTTTTTTTTTTCTTTTTAGAGAGATAGGGTCTCACTATTTGCCCAGACTGGAGTGCAAGAGTTATTCACAGATGCAGTCAGCACACTACAGCTTCCAACTCCTGGCCTCAAGTAATCCTCCTGCCTCAGCCTCCCAAGTAGGTAGGACTACAGGCATGCACCAATGCACCCAGTTTGTATGTCTTAAATAATTTTTATTATATTTTACAAAAGTGCAATTTTGGAAAAAGTACACTTCAAAAGATTGAAAATGTAATGGACCAGGCGCGGTGGCTCAGCCTGTAATCCCAGCACTATGGGAGGCCAAGACGAGAAGATTGTCTGAACCCAGGGTTCAAGACCAGCCTGGGCAACTTGGTGAGACCTTGTCTCTACAATAAATCACAAAAATTAGCCAGGCATGGTGGCATGCGTCTGTAGTTCCAGCTACTTGGAAGTCTGAGGCGGAAGGATCACTTAAACCCAGCAGGTTGAAGCTGCGGTGGCTGTGAGTGTGCCACTGCACTCCAGCCTGGGCAACAGAGTGAGGCTCTGACTCAAAAAAAAAAAAAAAAGGAAGAAAGAAAGAAAATGTAATGAATGGGAGAAGGGTCCTTTTCTACTAATAAGTTTGAGAAGCACTGACCTAGATATATAACCCTAAGTCGGTTCACTTGTCTGTTCATCCAGTTTCTCATTTGTATAACTCAGAAATGGGTTAAGATGGTTTCTGAGATATCTTCCAGCCATAACACTCCCCAAAATTGATGATTTCTGACTTCCTATAATGCCTTTTTGAGGTCTCATCACACTTCTGATGTTGGAAGTACCATCATATTCTGCTAGTTTTCTCCCTACGTCTTTGGCCTCCTTGCACTTTCTTCTAGATGCTGGTGTTCCTTCAGCATTGTGTCCTGGAACCTATTTTCTATCACTACACTCTCCCCTGAAAGATGCCATCATTTTTTTAACTTTAACTGCCATCAATACGACAGATCTCTCACTCCACTTTCTAGCACCAAATATTCATTTGCTTGTTGAACTGCTCCGTTGGGAAGTCTCGCTAACACCTTAACGTGTTCCAAACTGAACTAGCCATCCTCTCCCCAGACTTCTATTATCATACCTTCATAAATAGCACTGCTACACACCTAGATGCCCAAAACAGAATTCCAGACTTCACTGTGATGCCTCTGATTTCTCCCCATACCTTTCAGAATCTACTTTTCTACCCCTAACTTATTTCTGTACACCAGCATCTTTCTGGGATTGATACAACATCTTTCTACTGATCTTTGTGTCTACCTGTTCTCCACTATAGCCAGGTAGCTCTTTCAAAAAATACCTCAAATTTGATTATATCATTCCCTAATTAAAATCCTCCATTGACTCCCTACTATAATCAGAATACAGCCAAGATTTCTTAACATGCCTTACAAGGCCCATCCAATCTCCTCTTTATCTCTTTAGCTCCATTTACTGCATTTCCAACTAGCTCTGCTTTATGCTTTATTTGGAATCATCTGTTTCTTAAACCTGTTGTCTCCTTTCTCTGACTTCTGTATATGTCTGTTCCTCTATCGTCCAAGCCTTTGCACATGTTCCTCTTGCCAGAAGCATCTCTCTTCCAGGTTCTTGATAAGAAATTATTCCAGCTGGGCTCAGTGGCTCAACCTGTAATCCTGCGCTTTGGGAGCCTGAAGTGAGTGGATTGCCTGAACCCGCGGGTTCGAGACCTGCCTGGGCAACTTAGCGAGACCTCATCTCTACAATAAATCAAAAAATTAGCCGGGCGTGGTAGCGTGTGCCTGTAGTTCCAGCTACTCGGAAGGCTAAGGCGGAAAGATCGCCGGAGCCCAGCAGGTTGAGGCTGCGGTGGCCAGGAGCGGCCACTGCACTCCAGTCTGGGCGACAGAGTGAGACTCCAACTCAAAAAAAAAAAAAAGAAAGAAAGAAATTATTCCTTCTGGGATAATTCCTTTCTCCGCCTCCCTCTTTTGTGCTTCCATATTAGCTCCTGACCATTCTCTAACTGTTTTACAATACTCAACCTTTTTTTTTTTTAAGAAAGAATTTCACTCTGTCACCCAGACTGGAGTACAGCAATACAGTCCAGCAGCTCATCACATCCTCTTGACCTCCTGGACTCAAGCAATCCTCCTGCTTCAGCCTCCCAAGTAGCCGGGACTACAGGTGCACGTCACCATGCCTGGCTAATTTTTTTTTGTAGAGTTGAGGTCTCACTATGCTGCCCAGGCTAGTCTCAAATTCCTGGACTCCAGTGAGTCTCCTGCCTCTGCCTCCCAAAGAGCTAGGATTACAGGTGTGAGACACAACACCCAGTCTTCTGTTGACCTTTAAGCTTTTTGAGGATAGACACCATGTCTTGCTCACAGTTGTACTCCCAGGATGTGGACCATGCCCGACACACAGCAGTCTGTCAGTAAATATTGAATTTATGAGTAAGATTTCATTGGCAACTCAAAAAAATTATCTCCCTTAAATTTCTACTCAAACTTTATTGTCACTTTTTGAAGTCATTCTTAAAATTCCAGAAGTTTTTTTAATTATCTAGAACACTTGTAACCACCTTTCCAAACACAGAGAACTTAAACACGTTTTACTACTAACCCAAGATAAGTAAAAGGTACAAAAGAATACAAAAGAATATGAATGAAATTCGGCTGCAAACCAAATATTACAAATACCACCATTCCTAACTTTTATGATAAATGTGCATTCATTCAGCAATTTTAGAGAAAGATTCGAGTAAGGGCTCTTCTGCAATTGAAGTTCTATCATTTCATGAAGTTTGTGAATACTGACTGTGCACAAAGCTCTTATGAAATTCAATCTAAATAAGCCTTTTTCTTCTTAAGAGACAGAGGTTTTGCTGTTTTGCCATGGGTAGTCTTGAACTCCTAGCTTTGAGCAGTCCTCCTGCCTCAGCCTCCCTATAATTAAGATTACAGGCAAGAGCCACTGCACCTGACTGTAACCTCTTGTACTCTTCTCAGTCTCTACTTTCTATTCCCTCACACTTGTTTTACTAATTTTTCCTGTTTTGGGGGGGGGGTTGGGTTTTTTTTTGAGTCGGAATCACTCTGTTGCCCAGGTGAAGTGCACTGCCACAATCAGGGCTCAGTGAAGCCTCAACCTTTAAAGCTCAGGCCATCCTTCCACTATAGCCTCCTGAATAGCCGGAACTACACGTGTGTGCCACCATGCCCATTTAATTTTTTTATTTTTTGTGGAGATGAGGTCTCACTCATGCTGCCCGGGCTGGTCTTGAACGCCTGGCCTCCAGCAGTTCTCCTACCTCAGCCTCCCAAAGCATGGGGATTCCAGGCATGAGCCACCACACCCAGTCTTAGTTTACCTATTCTGTAGTGTCGTTGTACCTCTCACCTTCATTCCATGAATTAGTCTAATTATGTATGTGTATTTTGTATATGTATGGCTGGATGTCAGCCCAAAGTTGGTGTTACTAGAACACTGCCATGGCTGAGAACATCTTTTTAAAATTGCGCTTTCAGAATAGACCCAGCATCTTATTCTTTCTTCATGTTTTTGGAATTGACAGGACTTCTGAAAGTGTTCAACAGTCATTCAAAGCCACGTATGATGACTATCAATTATAAAAGGTAGAATGACTAAGAAAGTAACAGGACTGGTTTTCTAATGCAGCTTTTAAATGACTCTGGTAGCATCAACAGTAAAAGTACACAGCTTCTCAATTTGAGTACTTCAGAGAACATACCTTGCTTTGGCTTCTAGCTTATTGAAGAGTTTGATCATGGAAAAAAAGTTTATGACACAATGTTAAGTGAACATTTCAGAATTCTATATTATATATGCTATGAGCCGCAATGTAAAAATAAGTATATAACCAAGAATTGGAAGATATTATGGAAAATAAATACTGCTGTTGTGAGAGTGAAGGATGTTTTTCCCCTTTCTTCAAAATTATTTCATGTTGTCTCCTGATGCGGTGGCTCACGCTTGTAATCCCCTCACTTTGGGAGCAGAGGCCAGAGGATTGCCTGAGTCCATGGGATTGAGATCAACCTGGACAATATGGCAAGACCTCATCTCTACAACTAATCAAAAAATTAGCCATGTTGGCCCATACCAGTGGTTCCAATTACTTGGAAGGCTGAGGTAGACGTGTCACCTGAGCCCAGCTGATCCAGGCTGCAGTGGCCATGAGCATGCCACTGCACTCCAGCCTGGGAGACGGAGACAGACTCCGACTCAGAAAAAAAAAAATCAAAAGTATTTCATATTGTCATGATATTATCCTTTTAAATACTTTTTTTAAAAAAATCAGTCAGCACTGAGCCAAGCACAGTGATTCACCTGTAGCCTCAGCTACTTGAGAAGCTGAGGCCAGAGAAATACTTAAGCCTAGAAGTTCCAGAGCAGCCTGGGAAACATAGCAGGACCCTATCTCTTAAAAAACTAAAAGCATCAATCATTACCACCAAGCATAGTGGCTCAAGCCTATAATCCCAGCACTTTGGGAGGCTGAGACGAGAGGATTGCCTGAGCCCTTGGGTTTGAGACCAGCCTGGGCAACATGGTGAGACCTTGTCTCTATAATAAATAAATAAATAAATAAACAAATAAATAAAATTAGCTGTGTGTGATAGCACGCGCCTGTAGTTCCGGCTGCTTGGAAAGCTGAGGCAGAAGGATCGCCAGAGCCCAGCAGGTTAATGCTGGGCGGCTATGAGCATGTCACTGCAATCCAGCTTGGGCGACAGAAAGACTCCAACTCAAAAAAAAATCAGTCATTACTTCATACTCACCATATCAGAGAAAAAGCCAGAAACAGAGAAAGAAATTTGTTCTTTTTTTTTTTTGAGTGGCAATCTTACTCTGCCACCTGGGCTGGAGTGGTGCAGTGACACGCTCACAGCCTCAACCTGCGGGGCTCAGATGATCCTTCTGCCTCAGCCTTCCAAGTTGCTGGAACCACAGGAATGTGCCTCCATGCCTGGCTGATTTTTTAAAAATTTATTGTAGAGATGGGGTCTCACCATGTTGGTCAGGCTGATCTTGAACCCCTGAGCTCAGGTAATCCTCTTGTCTCCGTCTCCCAAAGTGCTGGGATTACAAGCATGAGCCACCACACCTGGCTCATCTTTTTAAGAGACAGGGTTTGGCTCTGTCATCCAGGCTGGAGTGCAGTGGTGCAATCACAGCTCACTGCAGCCTTGAACTCCTGGCCTCAAGCAGTCCTCCTGCCTTGGCTTCCCAAAGCACTGGGATTAGAGACCTGAGCCACTGTGCCAGCCCAGTTCTTTCTGTTAATGGATATTCATATATCCATTACCTAATGTGTTTGCTTGGACCACTGTACAAAATACCGTGGTTTAAATGATGGAAATTTATTTCTCACAGTTCTCTAGGTTGGGAAGCTCAAGGTCAAGGTGCTGGCATGGTCAGATTCTGGTGAGGGTCTTCTTCCTGGGTTGTTGACAGCTACTTTCTGTGTCTTCACAAGGCTAGGTTTTTTCTCTTCTTCTAAGGGCACTAATCAAATCACATGCACTCTACCTGGATGGCCTTGTCTAAACCTAATCACCTCCCAAAGGCCCCACCTTCTAATGCCATCCCCTTGGGGGTTAGGGTTTCAATATGTGAATTTTGGGGGGATACAGACATGCAGTTCATAACACCTGGACTTAACACTAAGTATTTTGCCACATTAACTATTTTCTGAAGTGTTTTAAAGTATATTACAAATACTAGGATGTTTGACATCTGAATACTAAAATATGCATCTTTAAAATATCAGGATTGCCGGGCTCGGTGGCTCAGCCTGTAATCCCGCGCCTTGGGAGGCTGAGGTGAGTGGATTGCCTGAGCCCGCGGGTTCGAGACCCGCCTAGGCAACTTGGTGAGACCTCATCTCTACAATAAATCAAAAAATTAGCCGGGTGTGGTAACATGCACTTGTAGTTCCAGCTACTTGGAAGGCTAAGGCGGAAGGATCACCAGAGTCCAGCAGGTTGAAGCTGCGGTGGCCGGGAGCAGCCACTGCACTGCAGTCTGGGTGACAGAGTGAGACTCCAACTCAAAAAAAAAAAAACCTCAGGATGCTTTTCTTTATAACCACAGTATTTGTCATTAACATAACAATAAAAGTTCCTCTGTATCATCTAGTACACTTTCTATCTTTCCACTTAGTTGTCCTCCAAGTGTTTTTTTCAAGCAGTTGCTTCAAACCAATATCCAATCAAAGTTATGAAATGAATTTGACTGTTCGGACTCTTTTTCCCAATAGACTTCACCTTTTAGAGCAGTTTTGAGTTCACAGCAAACATGATGAAAGGTCCAGAGATGTCCCATATACCCCATCCACACACACACACACACACACACACACACACACACACACACACACACACCCTCCCATTATGCACATCCTGCAATAGTGTGGTTCATTTTTTTACAATGAATGACCCCACATTGACATGTCAGTGTCACCCACTATCCTTAGTTTACGTTAGGGTTCCCTCTTGTCGTTGGATGGTCTGTTAGGGTTTTGATGCAAAATGACATGTACCCACCATTGTAAAATCTTGCAAAATAGTTTCACCGCCCTAAGACTCCTCTGTGCTCTAGTATATTCGGACTTGTATTCTCTCTACCTTTAGAATAGAACCCATTCCCCCACCCCCACCTTTATTCTTGTTGTTGACTCCTTGGAAGAGACATGGCCAGGCTGTTGTCCTGTCAGGGTCCCACTTGTGTTGAAGTGTTTCCTCTGGTGGTCTTTTGCTTTTTTCCTCTTGTAGCCTCTGTCAACTGGAAATTAGATCTAAAGGCTTGGTTAAGTTCAAGTTAAACATTTTAGGAGTGAATACCTTATAGTATTCTTTATAGTGATCTTGCATCATATAAGGAACCAATAGCATCTGGTAGTCCTAAGACAGGGTAAAGTTGACAGCCTATAAAGTAATATTAGAAAGTAATATCTTTCCCCTTGGGAAAACAGGTAATTAGTGGGACAATGCTTGAAAATCTCACCCATGTAACCAGTTTCCCATTAGCCTTTTACCTGTGTGTTGTAACATCCTTGCCTGAGTCAGGTATTTTATTAGAAGTTGCAAAGTGAGGCCAGGCGTGCGGTGGCTCTCACCTCTAATTCTACACCTTAAGAAGTGGAGGCAAGAGGATCACTTGAGCCCAGAAGTTCGAGACCAGCATGAGCAACATAGCAAGAGATTGTCTTTACAAAAAATAACAAATCTAACCGTTGTGGTGATGCATGCCTATAGTCACAGCTACTCGGGAGTCTGACACAGAAGGATTGTTAGAGCCCAGGAGTTGGAGGCTGCCGTGAGCCATGATGGTGCCACTGCACTCAAGCCTGGGTGACAAAGTGAGACCCTGTCTCTTAAAAAAAAAAAAGTTGCAAAGTGTCATTTTTCTAATTCTTTCAACGTTTATCATTGGCTGCTATTCTTTTTTAAAATGAGCTTTTCCTCATCAACTGGGTCTATGTGGTTATCCTTAAATGTTATCCTGAAGTGCAGTTCTTATGGGAAAGGAATAAGTGATTGATTCTTTCCTTTAATTACCAGTTTTTAGAATAAGACTCCTGTGGTAGTTCTGGGCCTTGCTGTTCCCTACCTGGGAGGGCGGGCTGGGGGAGGTGGAAGTTGACCCCTGCAAGTTCCCTCCTCTGTCTTCCATCTCCTGAAAGTGGAAGACTGTTGGGGTGGAAGTTGGAGCCAGGGTGTCCCCCCCATCTCCTCCTTTGGGTTTCTAGGATTTAATAACCTTAGTTTGTTTCCATTTTGTTGATTTATTGGGGGTTTTTTTGGTTTTCATTTATTGATTTTACTTTCATTTTATTAGTTTATGGAAAGCAATAATGGTTTTTTACTTATGAGACTGATACCAAGTTTTGTTATTATTTTGGTTTTTAAAAAGACAAATTTAAATAGTAACTGTGTCTCGTATAGGTAGTGCACAGATGAGGCAAAAATTGTGTAAGTGGTCCATGGACTAAATACTAGGAAGAAACTTTAAGCAAGATCAAGTGTGGAAATCTGGACAGCGTCAATGGGATTGGGGGAGTGGATATGAGATACTGAAAAGCTGAATAGCTTTCCAGTAACTTGCATGTGGAAGGAGGAGGAGGGGAACTCAAGGATGCTGGTCAGTTCCTGGCTTGAGCGATTGATGACACAAGTGTTCACTGAGATGGGGAATATAGGGAGGCACATGTTTCATCTCTACTATTAAAAACGAATCAGATTCAGATATTAGGTAGAAGTAGACACTAAGTCAAAACTCATGTGTTTTTTATAACCATTTTAAGAAGTTACAGATTGAGTATGTTTGACAAGGTGTGTGTCATAAGCAACAAAGTGTTGTGGATAATGAATAGAAGAAAGTGAGTGACAAGTTTCTGTGGTGAAAGTTCCCTAATGACCCATCTTACTCCATGTCTCTCCCCCAAGCTTGTGTAACGCTATATGGAATAGGTGCTCAGGAAGAATTGGGTAGCTTGAGTCCGAAAACTGGAATCACTTTTCTGTTTCTGTGTCTGCTAATGTGTCTTATTAATATCTATTTTCTACAGCACTATTTTGCTGTCTCTTTGACCTCAAGGATTATTCTATGATTAGCAGAGTTGTAAAGCTTAACGCCACAAAAAAATTCTTTAAAACCTGGTTAGGTAGTTACAGCTTGTGAATTGATTTTTTTTTTTTTTAACAATTTATCATCACAGAGCAGATGTTAAGGGTTTAATTAAATACTTCTATTTGGAGTTCATTTGATGACCTAAATTAGAAGTTACAACTTTTTATGTTTTTTGTAGAATGGCTTTAAGTGTCACTGTATGTCCGAATCTCATCAGAGACAGCTGTTGCTGGCTTCAGAAAATCCTCAGCAGTTTATGGATTATTTTTCAGAGTAAGTAACTTGAAAAACTCCTTATCTCATAAGCTTTATTCAGTTGGACACTAAATAGATGGTTAATGTTTTATATATTAGAGGTTCTATTGTGTCTTATATGTTAACGTAGCTATATTCTTTCTCTGTTCAGTTTTTATCTTCTTTTAAAGATTTATCTGGTATGAAATTGGTACGACAGTGTTTCTCACAATTTAGTTTTTTCTTCCTTCCACTTTAGGTATACAGAACTGTCTTTTGTTATAACACAGTTGTGACTAGGTAGTCGGGCCACCCGAATGCAGATCCTTTCCACGCATGTGCCTTTGGGTGAACCTGCTTCAGGTTTTCTCATCTGTAAAATGGGACTGAAACTAGGGAACTCTTCTGAGCATTGTTGATCCTTCACGGAGTCTGTGTGAAGATCAGTGAGTCAATACTTTGTAAGTGCTTGGAGGTACCAGTACCTGATTGAGAGACCTGTTAATTACTATTAGTGGTCTTGCTTCTAGCCATATCTTTCTTTCCAAACTAATAGATCTTTTGCTTTTAGGACTTCTCTATGTTCTTGAAAATTGTTGAAGGCCCCAAAGAGCCTCTGTTTATCTGGTTTGTGTATATTAACACTTAGAAGTCAAAACAGATTGGGAGTGATGGTTCATACCTGTAATCCCAGCCCATTGGGAGGCCACGACGAGAGGATTGCCTGAGCCCACGAGTTCGTGACCAGCCTGGGCAACTTGGCAAGACCGTGTCACTACAATAAATCAAAAAATTAGCCAGGCATAGTGGTGTGTGCCTTTAATTTCAGCTGCTTGGAAGTTTGAGGCAGAAAGATCACCTGAGCCCAGCAGGCCGAGGCTATGGTGGCTGTGAGCATGCCATTGTACTCCAGCCTTGGCAAAAGACTGAGACTCCAACTCAAAAAAGAAAGAAAAGAAAGAAACCAAAACAGAAGCTCAAAAATGTATTTATAAACTAATTTTAAAGTAATAGTAAACTTAGTATGTGTTAAAATAAATAACATTTTTAATGAAAAGTAATTATGCCACATTTTAAAGGATGCACCATTTTGCATTTTTGTAAATCTCTTCAGTGTCTCACTCAAGAAAAGACAGTTGGATTCTCACATCTCCTGTGCATTCAGTCTGTTGTGAAGTGTTTGATTGAAGTCCATAAAGAAAACCCAGGCTTACGTCTATAATACCAGTACTTTGGGAGATCGAAGTGAGAGACTTGCCTGAGCCCACAGGTTCAAGACCAGCCTGGGCAATTTGGAAAGACCTCATCTCTATAATAAATCAAAAAATTAGCTGGGCATGGTGGCGTGTATCTATAGTTCCAGCTGCTTGGAAGGCTGAGGCAGAAGGATCACCTGAGCTCAGCAGGTCGAGGCTACAGTGGCGGTGAGCATGCCACTGCACTCCAGCCTGGGCGACAGAGTGAGACTCCAATTAAAAAAAAAGCCCAGGCTTTACATAGAGATGTAGCTGGGAGGGGAGTGCATTTTAATAATCCTTTCAGATAATTTTGGAGTATTCTTTGATTTTTTACATCAAAACACAGTGTATGGCAGTTTCTTAAAGATTCCTTGCAGTATGGAATCTGAAACCAGGTCAGTGAACTTTTTGAACTACATCAAAATCCATTGGGCATCTTTGACTTTGAGTTGGACGTTATACCCATGCATGATATTGTAACATCATGTGCTGATTGTTTGAAAAGTGCCATTTTACTAAGTGTTACAGATCATCCAAATGGCGACATGTTTTGTGGAATAACTCCATAGAATCATATTCATTAATATCAACACCGACATCCTCAGAAACATTGTTAAGTATTAGGAAGCATGTCAGACTCAGTGGCAGATACTACTTTGAAAGTTCAAGCCTTATCTTTGGCAACAGACACTGTCAGCTGTTTTCCTTAATGCAAAAGAGTTACTTTGTTTATTTTTGAAAAAAATATATGCCAACTATTCAGTTTGGAGTAATGCTTGTTGGTATTGTCAGTTGTTCTTTCAAGTCATAATGGTGTCCCATGGAATAGAGATTTCAGCTTGCGGCTCAAGCAGTCACACAATGCTTTTCTCAGGACAGCTGTAGTGCAATAACAGAAGCGGTTTCTTCATGACTCTCATTTTGTCACCCAGAATGTTAGGAAGATGCGTACTTGTGGGCTGATGTTTGTTTGATACAGTCTGCAAGCATGTAGTGGTAAGGAGCATGCTGGTTGCTGGCACGGCTTGCTGTTAGCACCGCTGCCTTGGCTTTGCGAAGCTGTCAGCAGGCTCACCCTATTGCTCTTCTATAAAACCATCAGTGTAAATCGCACAGTGCCAAGGGCAGACACGGCGTATCCGTGGAACACCTACTGCCATCCCGAGTGTCACGGTGTGCATGTGCCATGCCAGGAGGCACTACTCTGGCAAGTGCTGTCTGCACCCAGAACTCTACTTCCACCGCACTCCCTGCTCAGCCGCCCAAGGCTGCCTTTTCTGTCTTCTTCATCCCTCTCGATCTTTCTCTGAGAATACCCCTTTGCCACTTGAGTGAAACGCCTCTCTGCTCAGTGTTCTCTCACAACTTTCCAGCTTCCCGCTTTGTGCTTGCTTGCTTCATGAATGCCTCTTCCTCTCCCACGTCTCAAATCCAAGAAGGTTCTCGAGGGTGTAACTCAAGACAGATGTTAGGATGAACTTCAAGATGTAAGAGTCCCCAAATATAAAGGTGACAGGTGAAAGACTAATGGAACTCATGGAGACTGTGTGGAGTGGGGTGAGGAGTCACCTTTATATTTGGGGACTCTTACATCTTGAAGTTCATCCTAACATCTATCTTGAGTTACAGATTTATTTTCTTTTCCTGGACAGCTCTCATCTGTATTTCTGAAAGCTGTCTCAGAGTCAGCGCTTCTATAACTGAACTCAGTGTTTGCTCCTGCAAACCTGCTTCTGATCCTGTGTTGGCTAACAGCCATCTGCCCAGCCTCCTAAGCTGTAAGCCTCAAGTTCTCTTGGAAGTCCCTCTTGTCAGCTCTACACAACATCATTTAATCTATCTACATGTCTGTCTGTCTGTCTGTCTGTCTGTCTGTCTATCTATCGATCGATCTAGATGCGGTCTCCCTGTGTTGCCCACCTCAGCCTCCTAAGTAGCTGCACTCTAGGTATATGCCACTGCACCTGGCTTACAAGCTTACAATGTCATGTAAACATATGTCTTTCCCATTCTCACTGCCCTTATAATAGTTCTCAGCTTCTCTCACCTACTGTACAATGTCTGACAATGAGGTTCGTGAACCATCCTAGAAAAAGTGCTCCATACCTCATTGTTGAATATCACTGTGGTCAGCTTTGAAGTACCCCCCCCCTTGGTAAGCTATGCATCTACGCTAGCACCTAGTTTACCTGTCAAAGCAATTTTGGAACTCTTTCTGGAATGGCCATCACAGCTGTCATCATTATTTGTTCGGGTTTGATAATTAAGTTCACACACTTGCCACCGTGCACTTATGTTGGCAGCACTGTACAAACAATATTGGAACACCCTCCCTACTCACCTGATCTGTCCCCCGATGGCTTTTTTCTTTACCCAAAGATAAAGGAAACATTGAAAGGAAGATATTTTGATGATATTCAGGACATCAAGTGTAATACAACAACAGCTCTGATGGCTGTTCCAGAAAAAGTTCCAAAATTGCATTGATGGGTAGACTAGGTGCTGACGTTGATGCATAGCTTCCCAAGGGGAAGTCTTCAAAGATGACCCTAGTGAAATTCAGCCTTGAGGTATGGAGCACTTTTTCTAGGAGGAGTTTGCAAACTTAATTGTTTGCAATTGTTTGCAAACTTAATTGACATAAAACCTATGTCAGTGACTTTCTCCCAGTCCCCCAACCTGTGACTTTGGCCCCTTGTGTATGGTTTCTTCCAGTGCTTCACAACCCTGGCATGCATCAGAATCACCCGGTTAGGGCTTGTTCACAGAACAGCAGATTCCACAACCAGCTTCTGAGTCAGTAGATCGGGGTGGAGCTGCAGATTTCAACTCCAAATGACCTTTAACTTAATCCTTGAAAGTTGTTATATTTTGGAGTTCTTTCCCCGCTTCATTTTTAAAGGTTCATAGCAGATATTCATATAGATGATTCATACATTATTTGGACATTAACACCATACTGTTGCTTAAATTTCAGGAAGTCGAGCCTATATATTTGGAGATATTTCTTAATGTTTTCCTTTCTTTCTTTATTAGGGAATTCCGAAATGACTTTCTAGAACTCCTCAGGAGACGCTTTGGTAAACATCTTAAGTATTGTGTAGATAATAACTTTATAATGGTATAGTCTTCTCGGGATCAGCAGTCACATTCTGTCCTTAGGCACTAAGCGCGTCCACAACAACATTGTCTACAATGAATACATCAGCCACCGAGAGCACATCCACATGAATGCCACGCAGTGGGAAACACTGACGGATTTCACCAAGTGGCTGGGCAGAGAGGGTAAGAAGAAGAGATTGTCTGAATGGCTGTTACGTGGCTCTGTTGATGGGAGAGAAAGACTTGTCATCATTTCTAAATTCATGGGAAAGAGGATAGGATTAATTGTGCTTATTATCGTTGAATACGGGTGTCTGGAATAGTGCTTTTGGCAGTGCAGAGTCTTTCATGTTTTTATTTATTTTTTTTATTTTTTGAGTTGGAGTCTCTGATGCCCAGACTGGGGTACAGTGGCACATTCATGGCTACTGCAGCCTCAATATTCTGGGCTCAGGCAGTCCTTCCACCTCAGCCCTCCAAGCTGGAACTATAGGGGCACGCCACCACACCCGGCTAGTTTTTTTATTTATTATAGAGATGCGGTCTCGCCAAGTTTCCAGGCTGATCTCAGACCCCTTAGCTCAGGCAATCCTCTCACTCCTGTCTCTCAAAGTGCTGGGATTACAGATGTGAGCCACCAGATCCAGCAGTTTCTAATATTTTGTTTTATATATATATATATATATATTTTAGAGACAGAGTCTCACCCTGTCGCCCAGGCTGGAGTGCAATGGTGCGATAATAGCTCACTGCAGCCTTGAGTTCCTAGGCTCAAGTAATCCTCCCGCTCAGTCTCCCAAGTGGCTGGAACTGCTGTTGTGTGCCACACTTGGCTAATTTTTAAAAAATTGTTGTAGAAATAGGATCTTGCTGTGTTGCCCAGGCTGGTCTAGAACTCCTGGGCTTGAGCCATTTTTCTGCCTCAGCCTCCCAAAGTGCTAAGATTATAGGTGTGAGCTACCATGGCTGGCTAACTGTACAAAGTTTCATCACTGAAGAATCCTCTCATTTAGATTAAAACTTATTAGCTATCTCCTCCATCCTCCCACCCCCTACTTTTCTTACCCTCCTTAAGATTTTTTTTTTAAGTTGCTTTTTCTTTCCCCGTAGCTAATCTTCATAAGATAAGTTTGGGATAAGAAAGAAAAAAAAATTATATCAATGTTTCGCTTATTCATTATGCTACTTTAGTCTATTTCAGGAGAATAATTTCTGCTTTAAGTTAGCAAACATCTTGTACTCAATGGCTATTAAATACTTAGACACAATTGAAGAATTACTATATGAGATGATGCAGTTGTCCCTTGTCTCTCAGTATCTGTGGGGGGTTGGTTCTAGGACCCCTGCTGACACCAAAATCCATAAACACCCAAGTTCTTGAAATAAAATAGTGCAGTATTTGCATATAACCTACACACATTCTCCTGTAAACTTTAAATAATCTCCAGATTGCTTATAATACTTCAAGTGTTGTATAAATAATTTTAATACTATATTTAGGAAATAATGACAAGTAAACAAATGCCTGTACATGTTCAGTATAGATACAACCATGCATTAAAAAAAAATTGGGGGGTGGGATTGGCAGTTGAGGGAAACTGCCAGGGGAGGGAGGGGCACACCTCATCAACAAGGGTATCTGCATAATGAACATTTGTATACCTAACCCTGAATTGTACTCCACATCTTTAAAATAAATAAATAAATTTTTTTTAAATGTCTGATGTGCAGTTGGTTGAATCCACAGATGCAGAACCCACGAATATGGAGGACTGATTATATGTTTTTCAGGTCCTTCACTTGCTTAAATATATCGCCTCAACCTAGCTACATAAAAACCAGAATCATATTTTTTCTACCTAAAAAGATAAAGAAAATATTCCGCTTACTGTATCTAAATTTCATTGTATAAATATGAAAAATTTATGTGCTGTGTGAATTTGTGTCTTTGAATGGATTTGGGTGCATTTGAATGAAGAAGTAAATACACAGACATGGAGCACAGTTACATTTGCATTTCACTTTGATTGTCTGCAAACATATGGCACCTGTTGTTTTTTTAAGGCTTGTGCAAAGTGGACGAGACACCAAAAGGCTGGTATATCCAGTACATAGACAGGGACCCGGAAACTATCCGCCGGCAGCTGGAACTGGAGAAAAAGAAGAAGCAGGATCTTGATGATGAAGAAAAAACTGCCAAATTTATTGAAGAACAAGTGAGAAGAGGTCTGGAAGGGAAGGAACAGGTGGGCAGCAATGTCATGCGGCGAGGCAGTATTGAAAGGGTTTAAAGGAGCAGGCCCTGAATGGAAAGTTTGCAGCTCTGTTCCTTAACTTAGAGGAGAAAGCATGCTGAGCTGTCAAAGCACAGGTTTTGAAGTTGAGACAAACCTTGGTTTAATTCCTGACTTGCTTCATGACCTTGCATAATTATAGACTCTTTCTTAACCTCCGTTTTCCTGTCTCTAATATAGAGACAGTACCTTGTGGGAAGACAGCGTAAACAGATCATCTCAGCTGACTGTACTGTGCAGTGTATGGGAGTGTTGGGGGCCAACGTTTAGTCCAGCCTGGGGAGGACAAAGACTTATTTGAAGGTGGACAGAACCCCTGAGCTCAGGAGTCTTGAAGAACCAATGAGTGAAGCCAGACGAACAGGGGAGGGAAAGGGCTCAGGCATTAGAATAACTAGGTCAAGGCACTGATGTCAACAGTCGTTTATCAGTGCTTCTTGTGTGCCAGGACTCTTGGGCCCTGCAAAACCCAGTGAGCAGAAGATACAAAAAACTGCCCCTTGTGGTTCATATCCGAACAGATGTCACCAGGTGTGGTGGCTCACACCTGTAATCCCATCACTTTGAGAGACAGAGGTGAGAGGACTGCCTGGGCAATTTGGTGAGACCTCCTCTCTACAATAAATAAAAAATTAGCCAGGCGTGGTAGCACGCACCTGTGGTTCCAGCTACTTAGAAAGCTGAGGCGGAAGGATCACCTGAGCCCAGCAGATCCAGGCTGCGGTGGCATTAACATGCCACTGCACTCCGACCTGGGCAACAGAGTGAGACTCCTACTCAAAAAATAAATACATACATACATAATAACAGTTGTGTTAGAGCAGTTAAATACAGCCTAGTATGTATGTGAAACTACTAGCTACTTACCATCTTTTAAACTTTTTATTGAACTCTAACATACATTCATTAAAGTCATGATGGCATTAATGTTACATGTACAGTTCAATGAACTTTACACATGTGTGAGAAGAGAAAGAGAGAGAGAAATAGATAAATAGCTTGTGTTAACCATCACCCAGATACAGATATAGAACACTTCCAGTGTCCCAGAAGGTTCCTCATGCTAATTCCCAATTAAAACCCCCGCCCCCAGGAGTAACCACTGTTCTGGGTACCACATGCTTATTGATTAGTTGAATCTATTCTTGAACTTCTTATAAATGAAGTCATACCATATGCTGTCTTTTATATCTGGCTTCTTTAACGCAAATACAATGTTTGTGCAATCCATCCATGTTGTTTACTATGTGTGTTTCACTCTTTTTTTTTTTTTCTTTTTTTTTTTAAGTTGGAGTCTCACTCTGTCACCCCTCATGGCCACCCCAAGCATCGACCTGCTGGGCTCTGGCGATCCTTTCACCTCAGCCTTCCTAGTAACTGGAACTACAGGCATGCCATACCACGCCCGGCTAGTTTTTGGTTTATTGTAGAAATTAGGTCTCACCAAGTTGCCCAGGCTGGTATCGAACCCATGAGCTCAAGCAATCCACTCACCTCAGCCTCCCAAAGTGCTGGGATTACAGGCTGGGGCACCAAGCCCGGCCATGTGTTTCACTCTTTTTAAAAAATTGACACGTAGTATCCCATTTTGGAGTAGAGCACTCTCTGTTCTTTTGAGGAACATCTATCTGGCTGTTTTCAGCTTTTGCTGTTATGATGATAGCTGCTCTGATCACTATTCTACATGTCTTGTTTAAGCTGTTTAGCGTATAGAGTCATACAGGAGGCCAAGTATGGTGGTTTATGCCTGTAATCCTAGCACTAGGGGAAGGAGAGATGGAGGGGTCACTTGAGGCTAGGAGCTCAAGGCCTGCCTAGGTGACATAGGGAGAACCCATCCCTACAAAGTTTTTAAAAAATAATAAACAGGGCATGATGGCATACACCTGTAGTCCCAGCTATTCAGTAGGCTGAGGCAGGAGGATCACTTGAGCCCAGGAGTTTGAGGCTGCAGTGAACTATGATCCCACCACTCTACTCCAGCCTGGGTGATGGAGTGAGACCCTGTCTTCCAAAAAAAGAGTGATGCAGGAAACGGCAGGCAATAAGACTTAATAAGATTTAACACAGTGGTAATAACAAGTTTATGATCAACTTTTATACTATGTTAATTGTATAACCCAGTGTGTGTATTATAATACATTAATAAATATATCTACATAATCTTTAGGGATTTTCTATTAAATTAAAACAGGATCAAGCCAGGCTCAGTGGCTCAGCCTGTAATCCCAGCACTTTGGGAGGCTGAGGTGAATGAATTGCCTGAGCCCGCAGGTTCGAGACCCACCTGGGCAACTTGGTGAGACCTCATCTCTACAATAAATCAAAAATTAGCCGGGCATGGTAGCGTGAGCTGTAGTTCCAGCTACTTGGAAGGCTGAGGCGGAAGGACCGCCAGAGCCCAGCAGGTCAAGGCTGCAGTGGCCGGGAGTGGTCACTGTACTCCAGTCTGGGTGACAGAGAGACTCCAACTCAAAAAACAACAACAACAACAACAAAAAAACAGGATCAATGGTTAAACTGCTACAATTATGAAATTTAAACTTTTGCTTAAGATTGAAAACTTTCCATTCTTGAAATTCTCTCACCTTTTAAAAATTTGAAGGTCTGTTTTCAGAAAACGAAATATTATAATTTACTGTTGCAGAAGTTAAGGATCACATCTTCTGGTACATAAGAACATGGTTTACTTTTTGGAATAACATTGTCTGGTAATATTTTAGCTTACTGTTGTTAAAACCTTCAAGTTATTTTGTACTTTTCAGGTATAATTCAGGTTATTTTGTGCTTTTTAGGTGTCTCAGCAGGGGAAACCCTACTGATGAGTGAGTCCTAATTCTGTGCTTACAAATATCAAAAATTATAAAAGATGATATTCTTCTGCCTTGCTGTGTGAAACCCTATATGGGCATTACATGAGAAAAAAGTATTTTCGCTAGATCTCAAGGACATCTTTTTTTGTTAGTAGAAGTGACAATATTTAGGAAGCACTTACCACGAACACTATGACAGGCTAAGTGTTTCCTGCAAATGATCCTGCCTACCCATTGCAACAACCTTAAGTATATACGTTATCTCCGTTTTGAAGATGGAATGACTGAGGCTTGAGGGGAGCGGTGAGGCTGACAAATCACACAGTGAATAGCTTGCAGAGGTGGGTTTTATATGCAGTTTTGTTTGTGTTGAGTCTAAAGCACGGAGTCGTTACACAGAATTATACCACAATCTAGAAAGGTTTTGCTTTTTAAAGTAATCCTTAAGCTACAGTTCCTAAATTGCGTTGTCTTTTTTTTTGTTATTGTTTCCTGTTGAAGTTGCAATAGAATTAAAATGTAGGTAAATGTTTACCGTTTTTTTTTTTTTAACAGAAAAGCTACTTTTTTTCTTCTTTAGGATAATTCTCAATTAGAGAATATTTGCAAAGTATATAATTTTTTAATTAGGATTTTAAAAAGTTAGAGTTGACTTCAACACCAATAGCACATCGTAGTTTAGGCCTTTTGAATAGTGATAGTAAGTGACTGTAAACCAAAACCTTAAAACTCCTTTTTTTCTTTTTTTAGGAGGTTCCTGTTTTTACGGAATTAAGTAGAGAAAATGATGAAGAGAAAGGTAGTTTTAGTTTTTCTTCTCCTTTTTTATCTTATTTTTAATTTCTTAAAATTTTGTATTTTCTTTATTAAAATACTATCCCTTAGACACAGATCTTTTCCTTTTTGAAAAACAGCGGGTGCTTTTGTATTGGCTTTGCCAGAAACTAGCAACATGTCAACATGTTTGGGAGTAAGACATTTAATCTGATGGGTTGCATTGTTGTTATTTGTAAAATGAAAAGGTCATGCTAACAATTTGGGTGGAATGACATCAGCTACAAGCAACAAAATTAACTACAGTGAGTTTAAACACTGAGGAAGGATTTTGCCATAATAAGAACTCTAGGAATCAGATGGTTCTCCATGCCAGGCAGACACAAGATAGCTGCCAGCAACCCAGCCATCACATCCAGACCCAGCATTGTCCAAGGCTGGTGGAGAGCATCTCTTCGGGAGTCCTGCTAGGAGCAAGGAGACTTTTCACAGAAGATAGTTCTTCTGCCAGTGCACTTCTGAGTGTCAATGGCCAGATCTCTACCACACTGTGTACCTTTTTTTTTTTTCGGCCAACAAATATTTACTGAGCCACTTTTGTGTTCCCGGGCACTCTCTGCCTTAAAAACAGTCACTGGATTATGTTGATGGTCTAGACAACTAGAATTTACTCTAGAGATGAAGACGGTGTTATGTTCCCTGAGCCAGTGGCAGGAGGTACGACACCTAAACAGGATTGGAGTACTGTTAGCCAGCAAAAGGAGGGACGAGTCGGGCAGCAGCCAGTGTCGTGATGTCCGTCCCAGATCTCCAGGTGCCAGTCTGGGACTTTTTACAGGGATATAGAATCTCTAGTTAGGAACATTTCAGCTCTTATTTATTAAACATGTCCATGATTCCTCTGCGAGTACCTTGTAGTATCTTATCTGGTGGGTTTCATTTCCATTTTTCTGAAATATACATATGGAATAACAATTTTTTCTTCTAGTTACATTTAATTTGAACAAAGGAGCCTGTAGTTCAGCTGGAGCAGCGTCTTCCAAGTCAAGGTGAGCTGCATTCCCGGATGTCTTAAAGCTGTGGAACTTTTATGAAATGTTGGCTACTACACTTTACAGTGTTGTGAATCATTTTTTCTGGTTGCAGTTTTCTTCTTTTTTGGTTTTTGTTTGTTGCTTAGGGTTTGTTTTTTAGAACTTTTTTTTTAAGAGACAAGGTCTTGCTCTGCTACCTAAGCTGGCATTGAAATCCTGGGTTCAAGTGAACTTCCCACCTGGGCCTGTCGAGCAGCTGGGGCTGCAGGTTGGAGGAAAGGTTTGTTGTGATCACACATTTCACATGGATAAATGTTCTGTTCTCTGTGTCTCCTTCTCCATGTAATGGTTCCTTTCGCACGACTATAAAACTGGTTATTTTTTGGCCGGGCTCGGTGGCTCAGCCTGTAGTCCCGTGCTTTGGGAAGCTGAGGTGAGTGAACTGCCTGAGCCCGTGGGTTCAAGACCCGCCTAGGCAACTTGGCGAGACCTCATCTCTACAAAAAAATTTTAAAAAATTAGCCGGGCGTGGTAGCGCGCGCCTGTAGTTCCAGCTACTTGAAAGGCTGAGACGGAAGGATCGCCAGAGCCCAGCAAGTTGAGGCTGCAGTGGCCGGGAGCATGCCACTGCACTTCAGTTTGGGCGACAGCGTGAGACTCCAACTCAAAAAAAAAAAACAAAACTGGTTATTTTCCTGTCATAGCCCTCTTATCACAGGTTGAATGTTAGCTGAGTGTACATTTTTCTTTTCCCTGTTCTTTTGTGATTTTCCGAGAATGGAGACTGAGCTAACACCCTTTCTCCTTAGCCCCCAGTGCCATGCAAATGCCCTAGGACGCCCTCAGCCATATCTGCCTTCCCTTCTCGATGGTCAAGTGCAGAGCAGGGCTCAGCAAACCTTTTCTGTCAGGGGCTATGTAGTAAGTATTTTAGGCTTATTGCCCAAATGTCTTTGTCACAGCCACTTAATTCTGCTGTCATAGTGAGGAAGCAGCTGTAGACGATACATGAATAAATTGAGCGAGGCTGCGTTCCAACAAAATCTTATTCAGAGAAACAGGTGGCAGGTGGCCCTCGGGCAGTACCAAACCCTGGTACAACATGCAGTCATGCCTGTTCTGTCCACCTTTCACGTGATCACCTCTTGGAATTCCTTTATATTCTTCCACCGAGTTTTTATTCACTATTTATTTTTTATTTTTTTCATGGTCCTAGTGTACAGGACGAATCATTCACTGCTTTTGATGTGCTGTACATTCAATTTGTTACGGAGGTTAAAAAAAATGACTAAGACAAGATTCTCAAGTACTAGTATCTACTCGAATTTACTTTTAAGTTGGGTGATGTTTTCTCTTTTGCTTAGTACTTCACATGTTGTTTATTTAAGATCTCACTAGGGTTTTTGGGGTTCATTTATAGGTCAGTACTAATTTGCATGACTGAATAAATTAGGAGAGGGGAAGGAAATACATGTCAGCTAACCAGCAGTGTAGATCAGCTTCAAGATGACTTGCCAGATGTCTAAGCGTTGATCAGAATCATATTTATAGAATAGATGTCGTCAAGAAAATGGCTAATTGGGCCCTACATGTGGTGCATCTGGAAAGAATTGTCTAAAGTTGGCATTGTGGGATGGAAGACAGGCCCAGATGCATCCCAACACAGGCCTCATAGCTTAGGCCCTGATGCGTTTCTTTCCATTCTCTTGGACTATCCATTATTCCCAGGAGTAGGTGAATGTTCAGGTTGGTTCCAGTGGCCCCAAGATGGATCACGCTTGTACTCGTTTTCTATGGCTGCTGTAACAAGTGACCACAAACTGGATGGCTAAAACCTCTGGGGGCCAGAGTTCTGATGGCAACATCCCTGGGATGAAATCAAGGTGTTTGGCGGACGTGCACAAAACCAGCATCTTCAAACTTCACTGTGCCCCATTTCACATTACCTTCCCCTCCAAGTGTCAAAACTCCTCTCTGATTGCCTGAGCCCAGGGGTTTGAGCCTAGTCTGGACAACTTGGCAAGACCTTGTCTCTACAATAAATAAAAAAATTAGCCAGGTGTGGTGGTGAGCACCTGTAGTCTCAGCTACTCAGAGACTGAGGTGGAAGGATCGCCTCATTTGCAAAGAGCCTTTTCTCAGATATGGTAACATGAATAAGTTCCAGGGATCAGGACCTGATTTGGGGGGTTCGGTTCAGCCTGCTGTATTGCCCTGTGCCAAGCCTTGATATTATTAGTTAATATTATTCTTTTTATTCTTATCACTTTTGATAATTTATTTGATCAGTTATCTAGATTAATACATAAATAGTGTCACAGATAACACAGTCGACTTATTTAAATTTTATTGTTTCTGAGATTATGGTGTATTTTTGCAGAAGTGGGGATTTTTTCTTTTGATTTATGTTGCTTATATATCTGAATCACAGAAGAGCCAAGTGATGTAGATATTAAAGTGAACATTTTAGGCGACATTGAGGCACAAACATAAGCCCCACTTCCTTGTTGCGTGAAGAGAGGTTACCCTGTTTTTGTTTGTTTTTCCTTCGGACTTCACTGTCTCCCTTAGTAGCACTGGGATCCATCTGAGTTACTAAAAGCAGGAATCCCAGGCTGCCCAGAAGCCTTCCCTTCCCGCTCCAGGCTGGCAATGCTTATTTCTTGCCTTGACTTTAGCCCCTCTTAGCCCCTTCTCAGTCTCTCATCCCTCTGATAGAGTCTGGATAGCGTAAGAACTTTGCTAACCTTCAGATCTCACGGTGCCATTCTTTTCCCTTCGTCTCCTAGTGCCACATCTCGATGGCTTCTGATTTTTCTTTTACCTTCCACGATGCGGCCCTCGTGATCGGGCCTGTCTCCTGCCCACTGCACTCAGCTGTGCTCAGTTGTCCACAGTTTTCCAAATGTGCCCAGGGGTCTCGCCCTTTCTTGCCTTCGCCTCTGCTCTTCCCCGTCCTAGAATGCCCTTCCACGTCTGTTCTCCAGTGTCTCACAAGATCTTGCTGGGCTCTTCTGGCCAATTTTTTATTCCCATTGCTTGTCCCATTCTAAGCACTGATAGAAAACCTTTTATTTGATCTAGTTTTATTTCTTTTATGTGTGTAGTAAAATATACACCACAAAAAATGAGCCATTTTCACCATTTCTAAGGGTGCAGTTCCATGCAGTTGAGTAGATTCACACTGTTGTGAATCACAGAGATTAGGAGAAGAGGCTGAAGACAGGAAAATATGCAAGAGATTGTTCAAAAGTGGAGACAAGTCTTTAGAAAACAGTAGACTAACAAGCTTTTCTGACCATTGACAGTAGGAAGTAGGTGGCATGTGAACATGGCAGGAGCAAGCAGCAATCCCTAGAGTCAGAAATGACCGTGTAACCCTACCTCCTCACTGGACAGGATTATTGGCGCCTGCTTTGCAGACATGTGGCGGCTGATTGGGACCTGTGTTGTCCCTGGATTTCTGCTTCATATTACATTGAAATCTACAGAACACTTATTTTTAGTAACAAGGTGAGGAGTTTATATTTTCAGGGACTTGGTCTCTTTGAAACCAGTGTCGCAAATTGGTTGTGGCAAATTATTGACATTTGTCACAAATCTGGGAAATGTTTTCAGTAATAAGATCAGAACTTAAACATATGTTTAGTAGATTAAATTATGAGTTAAAACCCAGTCAGTTAAATTTTACAAAAATAAATATAAAGCCAATGGTTAATTAGGTAAAGAGAAAACAGCTCCCATAAAGACAGAGTAGCAGACCAGAGGCAGTGGCTCACACCTGTAATCCCAGCAATTTGGGAGCCCACAACGGGAGGATTGCTTGAGGCCAGGAGTTTGAGAGTAGCCTGGGCAACATAGCGAGACCTCGTCTCTACAAAAAAAAATTTTTTTTCAATTAGCTGAGTACGATGGCACACACCTGTAGTTCCAGCTACCTGGGAGCCTGAGGCAGGAGGATCGCCTGAATAGGAGTTTGAGACTGTAGCAAGCTATGGGTATGCCACTGTACTTCAACCTGGGCAACAGAGTGAGACCTTGACTCAAAAAAAAAAATTAGTTGGGTATGGTGGTGCATGCTGTATGCCTAGCTACTTGAGAGGCTGAGGCAGGAGGATTTCTTGAGCCCAGGAGTTTGAGGCTACAATGAGCTATGATTGTGCCATTGTACTCCAGCAAGATCCTGTCTTTAAAAAAAGAGAGAGAGAGAGAATGGTGGAGTCCTGACCTATGATCTTCCCTATAGAGAATGTGTGGGGGTTTTAGTGGACTTCAAACTGAATGTGAGTCCTTAAAGTAGCCTGACTGCCAAAAGTCCAGATAAAGGAAAATAATAATCCTATTGTGCTTTCTACTAACCACACTTTGTTTCCTGACTAGCTCTGTGATCGCTTTGTATTTATTCTTTGTATCTTTTGTAAACGTGACACATTACATGATTAGATGGGCAAGATTCATTTAGTCAGCAAATATTAACTGAGCATCTGTTTTATGCGAATTATAAGATAGTTCCTGCTCCTTTGCAGGAAAACAATATGATTTGTCTCTGCTGTAAGAGAGTTGTCATTCATGCAGATGATTATAACACACAGTGGAGTGTGACAGATGCCACAAGTGCTTGACCCTCTTGGAGAGTGGGTCACAAAGAATTTTAACAAACGGAGACAAAAGGCGAGATGACTTTAGGTATAAAACAAGGCATGTGCAAGTTTTCAGAGGCTTACAGCATAGGGCCTCAGTCGATAGGAAATTGTTCACAACGGCTCTGTAACATAATAAATAAATCGGGGATGGCAACCAGAGTGGTATTCTGGGGCCACTGGTGACAATCGTATATTGCCAGGAAAGAATTTAGAATTGACATTGCCAACTCTAGGCAGTCAGGAACAATTAAAAACCTTTAAGTGACATGTTGAGATATTTGCTTTAGAAAACCAGCCCTGACCATCATGTGCTGGATTTCTTTCTACCAGTCATTTGAAAACATCTCATTGAATCCTTGCATTCGTGCTGGGAGTTGGGTCATTCTTTATAGATGAGGGTTTGAGGCTCAGAAAAGTGAGTTACTCCAGGTCCCAGCAGCATCAAGCCCTGGTCTGCCCCACCCCGGAGCACCGGCTTCCCTCCCTCTGTGCTGATGAGAATGGCACAGGGGCGAGCAGAAGGTGCGAGGCTGAAGACGGCAGGCCAGGTACTTCACGGTCATGACTAGTCTGCCATAACTTAACCTTGTAACACGCCAATTCCATGCTGTGACCTTGGCACAAAGCAGCGTCTGGGTCTGGTTCGGATTCTCATTAACACGCGTGGTTCTTGTGTTCGTCAGTTCTTTGGGCCCGAGCGCACTGAAGACGCTGGGGAGTGCGGCCTCCGTGAAGCGAAAAGAAGCTTCCCAGAGCTCAGCTCAGTCCAAAGAAAAGAAGAAAAAGAAGTCTGCACTTGATGAAATCATGGAGGTATGGTGTGTGAGCCGCTCACTTCACAGCTAGAGGGAGGATGCAATTCAGCCCTGGGGAAGGCCAAACTGTTTCGCCAATTGCAATTACTAGATTAACATAAAGTTAGAAAAAGGTTCGTGTGTGTAGGCTAGGGAATTGAACCTAGCTGCAGTCCTCACAGCGCTGGGCCCCCAGGAGGCTGATTCGCTTGCTTCGAGGCTGTCTTGGAAACCCCCTGTGTGCAGGTGTGGCCAGGAGCATTCCGATAGAAGCTGGGGTCCTCCAGGGTGTCTGCCCTCCTCCTTGTCTCACTCACCCATTGCCACTGACTTCCACGTGCCACCTCCTTCCTGGCCAGCACGAAAGCTGTGGCATGTTCTTCATGCAATTGAAGCTGATGCCTAAGTCGATGTGATGACTCATTGGAAACGTATGATTGTCTGGATATAGGGCCATACTTTGACTCTAAATCTTTCAAGGCGCGAGAGTAATTCTGCAGAAGGCTCCCGCTGTGCTCCTGAGTCCATTCTTTTCTCCCTTCTGACACAGCCTTACCTTGTCAATAAACCAACAGAGTCAGCGGGAGAGGAGAGAAACACTAGACGAAGAGGAAGAATAGGTGATACGACAAGCTGACTTTTTTCCCTTTAAACATTTCCTCTGACTTCTCATCTCTTTCCTTCATTCTCTTTCCTTTACTGTGAAGCAACAGGAAATAACTGTTCTGTCTCCTCTGTTACTGGTCCTTGCACCGTATAAAGGCAGTCTAAAAAGCTCCCATGTCGTGTAAGGTGAATACACTAGGAAATGGGTTCATTCCATTAGTCAGTCAATATTGACTTGCTGTTATGAGCTAGCAGTTTTTGTTTCTTCTTGTTTTTAGAGATGGGGTCTTGCTGTGTTGTCCAGGCTGGATTTGACCTCCTGGGCTCAAGTGATCCTCCCACCTCAGCCTCCAGAGTAGCTGGGATTACAGGTGTGAGCCACCACACCTGACTGTACTGGGCATTGCGCAAGCTTCTGGGTCTGTGCATTGGTGACAAAAATACAGTCCCTGTTTGTCCTGGGGCTTTCATTGTGGTTAGGGAGCCATTTTGCAAGGAACCAAGAAACACTTACGAAATGCCAAGGGCTAAGGAGGTAGGAGGGCGAGGCGTGGGGAGGGAACTTGAGAAAGGTGGGAGGCAGGAGAGACTGGGCGTGGGAAGGAAGGGCCCCGAGACTGGGGCCTGTGGTGTTTCAGGCTCGAGAGCACAGGCAGGCCGGGTGCGGAGCTCCTGGGCTTCAGCAGTCCTCCTGCCTCTGTCTCCCAAAGTGTCAGTCCTCCTGCCTCTGTCTCAGACTCCTGGGTCCAAGCAATCTGCTCACCTCTGCTTCCCAAAGTGCTGGATTACAGGCATGAACCACCATGCCTAGCCTGCTTTACACACATTTTTTTAAAACCCAAGGTATTTTTTAAGGCCAGGCACAGTGTCTCATGCCTGTAATCCCAGCACTTTGGGAAGCAGAGGTGAGCAGATTGCCTGGACCCAGGAGTCTGAGACCAGCCTGAGCAACATAGTGAGACCTTGTCTCTACAAATAAATGAAAAAATAGATAGATAGATAAATAAATATATAAGCCCAAGGTATTTTTAAAATAAAAAACAAATTGCAAATAATATTTATTTTTATCAGAGCTTGCAAATTATATTATTAATCTTCTGTGAAGTATGTGTCTGTGGTATTAATTTGTTAATGCAGTTGTATTTTGAAATAAATTAAGGATTTTACAAAGATAATTTTAAGAATATCTTATGTGTTCTGTAGATTGAAGAGGAAAAGAAAAGAACTGCCCGGACAGACTACTGGCTGCAGCCTGTAGGTATTCAGTCGGATTCAGGTTATATGCTGAATATGCGTTAAGGGAAGCATTTAACTAGCATTTGGTATAGTAACTACATTTCTCAATATGTAACCGACGTTGGTGGTTATAGCTTAAGTGACATTTCTTTCTCTTGGCTCCTTATTGGTTGCAGCTATGTGGGAGGGTCATTTCATGTTACTTCCTTGAGTTTAGTGCTAATTTTGCTTATGGACATCTTGAATTTGAGCCTGGAATTTTCTATTATTGCAGAAGGTTATGTTTTCAGAAATAGGATTCAAAGGCAGAACTGTAAATGCTGAAGTATTAGTCTTCAATTCACAGCTTACTGAATTTAGAATACCTATTTAGGTAGTTTGTAGGGAAAAAAACAGGTTTTAATCTTCATAAACTCAAAGAAGCTTTATATTTTATTGCTTATTTAAAATAATAATTTAAAAATAAATTTTAAACATTTGACAGTTTCTAAAATTACTGTTTACTGATGCTCCATTTTGGACTTACTGAGATGTGACATTTTCGTAACTTTTCAGAGTGCCTTTGTCATTCTTAAAGAAGCTGATCTGATCAGTAATAGGAAGACAAAAAGTAATCTATCATTTAGATAATTTCCAATTTGAGAAATAAGATTAATCATACCTTGGAAGTCAAGAATTCCAAAATTCTAATTCAAGTCTTCGTAATTCTCCCACTGGTATGAAAATAATTTCATTTCCATGTCTTAGTCTGTGGGAAACATTTCTGTGAGTGACCACGTGAAGAAGCATCATGAAATAAGTTATCTAAGATGAAAATACTTCCTGCATTAAATAGAAAATAAGCAATCCATATGAATTATTTCAGTTAATTCTCAAACACCTCTAGAAGGTCTTTTCTGGGTCCCAGCCCAATTTTATAGGTGAGTAAACAGAGGCATAAAGTAGACTGGTTTTCTCAAGGTCACCTAATAAGTGATGCCTTCCCTGGCCCTGACTTTGTAGGTTGTCCTCTCGGTGACTGCTCATACTGCTCTTGGTTTGCATCGGTCACCTTGACATCCTGGTCTGAGTGGAAGTTTGGGCCATGGTGAACTCAGGGATAGCTCATGAGACAGAAGACTCTAACCTGCTTACTTATAAGAAGAGTGAAGGAAGGGCCTGTAGGAAAGAACCATCTGAAATATTTTGGTTTATTTCCCTGTAGGGGTAGCTGGTGTTTGAATAGTGATAGTTTCATATGTTGTTTATGAAATTATAATCATGAATTTTACTTTAAAGTAGTAGCTCTTCATGAACTTTAAAAAAAAAAGAAAAGAAAAAGAAAAAATTGGTCCCATATCAATAAAATTGTCCATCAAAAATAAAACAAAATAAAATAAATAAAGTAGTAGTTCCTAACCACAGAGTAGTTAAAAATCTCGTACAGAGTATTTTCAGAATATATATGCAAGGCCGGGCATGGTGGCTCAAGCCTGTAATCCCAGCACTTTGGGAAGCCGCAGTAAGGCAATTGCCTGAATGGTCTGAACCCATGGGTTCAAGACCAGCCTGGGCAACTTGGCAAGACCTCATCTCTACAATAAATCAAAAAAATTAGCTGGGCATGGTAGTACACTCCTGTAGTTTCAGCTACTTGGAAGACTGAGGCAGAAGGATCATCGGAGCCCAGCAAGTTGACGTGACCTTGAGCGTGCCGCTGCACTCCAGCCTAGCTACCACCATCCAGACTCCTGCGGTGAAACACAGGTGCTCATTCACCTCGCCAGGGACTCTGATGCATGTCCGTGGCCAAGAGCCCTTGGCTGAAAGGAAAAAGAAAATCAGTCAAAAGCGAAAGAATGGCAAAGCTTTCCAGGTGTTAGCTCACCCAAAAGTTCTCCTCTCATTGCCAATTTTATTTTCTTTGATAATTTCCTCTGACAGTAAATTTATATGTTTCATCATTCCTCTTAACAGAGTGTTCTGTTAAAAGTGAGGGTTGGCCGGGCTCAGTGGCCCAGCCTGTAATCCCAGGATTTGGGGAGGCCGAGGCGAGTGGATTGCCTGAGCCCTCAGGTTCAAGACCTGCCCAGGCAACTCGGCGAGATCTCGTCTCCACAATAAATAAAAAATTAGCCAGGCATAATAGCGCGTGCCTGTAGTTCTGGCTACTTGGAAGACTGAGGCGGGAGGGTCACCTGAGCCCAGCAGGTCAAGGCTGCAGTGGCCAGGAGCGTGCCACTGCACTCCAGCCTGGGCGGCAGAGTGAGACTCCAACTCAAAGAAAAAAAAGTGAGGGTCAGCCAACAGTGCTGTGATCAATCACTGTGTCCCTTATTTTGAAATGAGCAATATGTGTGTTAAAATAACCAACAATCCACAGATACAAACTGGGAGGACTTTATTTTTTAAGCTCATCAAAGAAATATTTTGAACGCTCTCTTGTGGACAAGGGTCAGTGAGTGCAGTGATGTAATGAATTATCTTCCAACTACTGGAGTGAAATTCCATGGGGGCCTTTGAGGACATCAGCCTAGTATAATGGCTAAGTGAGAGGGGTCGCTTTGACTTGAATTGGCTTCATTTAGAAAGTCTTAGACTAGAGGCTTCAGAAAATGGCCATTCAAGTTTTCCCTTAAGTACATCTTTCTATTAAATATCTTCTCCACAAAGTCCTTCCTGAATGTTTGTTAACGCAATTTTAAGCCCGGCTTTATGGAATACTCGTGACTGTCTCTGATAGGTTCACTGAAGTAGCAAGTGTAGAGTCACTGCGGCGAATAGAGCTTCAGTCGGGCAGCGCGATTATGATTGCATCTTTTAGACAGCTGATCCAAATCAGGAAACAGCGGTAAAGAAGCAAACTTGGAGTTCCTTAATATAAAGTAAGCCCTGATTTCTTTCCCAAAGAAAATGAGATGCTCAGAAGAATGATACTTTCAGCTAGGGCTAATCAGGAAGAATCTCGTTTGTATCAAAAATGCAAAGCCATCTAAGGGGGAGAGAACATGGTGTCCTCCGTAAGCCCAAAGGCTTAGGTCCTTGCAGTCTGCAGCGAGACTCTTACACTCCGAGCTTTTAGTCAGCACTGTACACCCGCGATAGAACAGCACTTTTCACTTCCTGGAATGGAGAGAAAGAAGCTGTCCATGGAAGACATGAAATAATGGAGTTGAGATTTACAGGTGAAAGTCCTAGATTTCAGGAAACCTTTGCTATGGAAATCAGCCATTTTGTGTATATTTTTTTTTCTCTTGGTAACCAGGTTGAACAGAGGAAGAAGGAGTAAGCTTTGCCCCTTGGGAAGGCCTAGACTCTGTAATTTCTTCCTTAGCCGAACAGTTATGTTTTACTATGGTGAATGTAGTTTAAAACAAAGACGTAAACTAGAAATGGGAACTTATGTCTTTCATCTTAATTTTTTGTTGTTATTTTCTAGGAAATCATTGTGAAAATTATAACCAAAAAACTGGGAGACAGATACCATAAGAAGAAGGGTGTTGTTAAGGTAAGCACATGAAGTTATGTGTGGAATATGTGAAGAAAGCTGCGGGTTGCCGAATGACGCTGTTCAGGTATTCCTTAAAAATCACATCCTCGTAGTGGGCGTATTGCACTAAAGTTCCTGATTATTCCCAAAAAGTGAAAGTAATTGTTGGAACAGTGGTTTTTTTCCAGCCATAGTTTATACTTAACCTCGGTCTGTTTTTGTTACTGGAGCAAATAGTATGTATGAAATCCCATTGGTACCTCTTAAAAAACTCAAGGTGCATACTTTGCTTGTCAGTAAAAGGTATTCTCTCTCTCTCTCTCTCTCTCTCTCTCTCTCTCTCTCTCTCTCTCTCTCTCTCTCTCTCTCTGAGTCAGAGTCTCACTCTGTTGCTCAAGCTAGAGTGCAGTGGCATGATCACAGTTCACTCCTGGGCTCAGGCAATCCTTCCACCTCAGACTCCTTAGTAGCTGGGACTACAGGTGTGTGCCACCACACCCAGCTAATTTTGGGGGAGTTTGTTTGTAGGGATGAGTTCTTGCTATGCTGCCCAAGCTTGTCTCAAACTCCTGGGCTCAAGCAGTCCTCCTACCTCAGCCTCCCAAAGTGCTAGTATGGTATTCTCTTTTTCAGTAACAGACAGTATAATTGTGCTCACAGAGGTCTCACGAGGACTTCCTTGTCTTTTGCCTGAGAGACTATTATGTTTCGCTTCTTTGATATTTTAAAATTTGTGTCAGCATTCTATTCCTTTTCTCCTTTTGCCTTTCCTAAATTTAATTTTATTCTAGCACCCAGTCTTGTCCATGCCTAAATTGCTTTTCTGCTATACCTTAAGCTAGGCAAAATTGCCATTCTTGCTAGATTTCTTAAAGTCTTATTTTAAGATCACCAGTCTTATTCTTTCCAGATGAAAATCTTAACTTTGAGCTGAGTTCTTTATTGAGAACCATGGACTGAGAAATAGTATGTGGAATCTAGACAATAGTGTCTTTTATAGAAGGAATTACTCTTATCTTTTGATTGGAATTTTATCTGTTATCCTTTTATTTACTTTTGTAATAAAAATGAGTGTTCACATATTTCTTCTATTATAAAAGTGTTTGTTTTACATGACAGGAAGTAATTGACAAATACACAGCTGTTGTAAAGATGATCGATTCTGGAGACAAGCTGAAACTTGACCAGACTCATTTAGAGACAGTAATTCCAGCACCAGGTAAGTTTGTTTGCTGACCATTCCCTAAGGCCATAAAAATGTGCGGTTCTGGTTTTTTTTTTTTTTTCTTTTTTAATTTTAATTTTTAGAGCTGTAGGGGACGTTTGAGGATTTACTACATAAGTAAATTGCATACAGGTTAGGTTTGGGCTTCCAGTGAGCCCTCTTTTCCCCTGATAGTGGACCTGGTCCCCCCTGGATGGTAGTGTGGCCCTTCTCTACTCCCTTCCTCTCCCCACTAGCAGTGCCCTGCATCAGTGGCTCCATCCTTGTGTTCTCATTGCTCATTGTTTAGGTCAAAGCAGTTCTGTTCTTAAACTGCTGACATAGTATTTTGACATTTCTTGATGGTTCTAGTTATGTTTCTACTTCAGAAATATTAACTGCTGATATAATTGATCCCTGACTTTAGGTGATGTAGCCATTTACCAATCCTCTGATCAAACTATTTTGTGGCATGAATGGATCTTCCTTTTCTATAACACATTTTTTTCCTGAAGCAAAGCACAGACATAGGTAGAAAGAATTAATCATATTAGGTGTATTACTATAATTCAGTATTTTTTTTACATTTTTGACATCAAAAAGTCAGGTACAGTTCAGTATTCTTTTTTTTTTTTTTTTTGAGTTGGAGTTTCACTCCGTCGCCCAGACTGCAGTGCAGTGGCCACTCCCGGCCACCGCAGCCTCGACCTGCTGGGCTCTGGCAATCCTTCCACCTCAGCCTTCCGAGTAGCCAGAATTACAGGCATGCACTACCACGCCTGGCTGATTTTTTGATTTATTGTAGAGATGAGGTCTCGCCAAGTTGCCCAGGCACATCTCGAACCCGCGGGCTCAGGCAGTCCACTCACCTCAGCTTCCCAAAGGCGCAGGATTACAGGCTGAGCCACCGAGCCCAGCTCAGTTCAGTATTCTTTATCCAAAATGCTTGGGTCCAGATGTGTTTCTGATTTTGGATTTTTGGGGGGGATTTGGAATACTTGTTTATATGTAATTGGATACATTGGGTAGGACCCAAATCTTAACATGAAATTTATTTATGTTTTATATATGCCTTATACCCATACCCTGAAGGTAATTTTTAATCTTGTGCATGAAACAAGTTATGGGGGTTTTGTTTTGTTTTGGTTTTTTTGAGTCATAGTCTCACTCTGTTGTCCAGGCTGGAGTGCAATGGCACCATCACTGCTACCGCAGCCTCAACTTGCCAGGCGATCCTCCCACCTTAGCCTCCCAAGTAGCTGAGACTACAGGCGCATATCACCAAGCCCGGCTAATTTTTTGATTTATTGTAGAGACAAGGTCTTTCCCAGTTGCCCAGACTGGTCTCGAACCCCTGTGCTCAGGCAGTCTTCTCATCTCTGTCTCCCAAAGTGCTGAGCCACTATGCCTGACTGAAACAAAGTTTTGACTGTGACCTGTCACGTGAGGTCAAGTGTGGAATTTTCTGCTGTGGTATGATGCTGCTCAAAAAGTTTTGGGTTTGAGAGCATTTTGAATTTTGAATCAGGGATGCTCAACTTGAAATATGTTTGTTTAACGGTCTGCGATAGTCCTCCGCCCTAGCCTTACTTGTCTTTGCATTTTGGGTACTTACCCATATCTAAGTATAAGCACCACTTTGGTTAGGTCATTTACCTGTGACTCAGAATCTTCTGGGGGTTTCTTTGCTGGTGCAGTGAGAACAGTCACAGAAATGTCCACTTATATCCCTTTCCCCCCAAAGTAAAACTCTTGGTATAGATTAGAAAACTGTGGTTCAGCTTTACTGAGGTATAATTGACATACGCAAAGTATACAATTTGATGAGTGTTAACATGTGAACACTCCTGTGAAACCATCATTACCGACAAGATAATGAATGTATTCCCTCGTTTCTCTTTCTAATCCTTCCTCCCGTCCACAGTTCCTGCCTTCTCTGTCTTCCCAGGCAACTGCTGACCTGCTTGCCATCAGTATCAATTAGTTCATATTTTCCTAGAATTTTATGGAAATTAAATTTACATGAATATAAACGTGTCCTATTCTTTTGTCTGACAGCTTCTTTCCCTCAGCATAATTTGGATCCACGCATGCTGTTGCATGTGTCTGTGGTTCGCCCTTTTTATTGTTAAGTCATTAGCTACTGTGTGGATATACAGTAATTCCCCCTTATCTGTGGGGGGATGTCTTCTGACCACAGGTGACCGAGGATAACCAAAACCTTGAACAGCAAGGGATGACTATGCCACAGTGTGTTTATTTGGTCACCTGTTGAGGAACAGTTGGGTTTTTTACAATTTGGGCCTGTTAAAATAGTGAAAGTGCTGTGAACGCTTTTGTCCAAGGCTTTGTGTGGACCATGGTTTCTTTTGTCTTGGGTAGAGACTTAGCACGACTGAGTCACGTGGTAGGCATAAGTTTACATTTGTGTAAAACTGCCAAACCATTGTATGCATTTTAAAATGAGACAAAGTGAGCTCAATTTTCTCTGATTACTTCTGGACATTTTCTCGAAGTACTATGTACTCCTTGCAATCCAAAATTAAAACGTATCCCATTTACAAGTAAGTGAGGGGAAAAAAGAGTTGTAATAGTGTTAGAGCAAAAAATATGTCCACAAACTGACAGGCTGCACCTTAAAATACTACACAGTTCTTTTTTGGTTTTTTTTTTGAGTTGGAGTCTCACTCTGTCACCCAGACTGGAGTGCAGTAGCCGCTCCCGCCCACCGCAGCCTCGACCTGCTGGGCTGCGGCGATCCTTCCGCCTCAGCCTTCCAAGTAGCTGGAACTACAGGTACGCGCTACCACACCCGGCTAATTTTTTTTTTTTTTTTTTTTTTTTTATTGTAGAGATGAGGTCTCGCTGCCCAGGTGGGTCTCAAACCCGCGGGCTCAGGCAATCCACTCACCTCAGCCTTCCAAAGGCGCGGGATTACAGGCTGAGCCACCGAGCCCACCTCTACACAGTTCTTAAATGATTAAAGCCTCTTAAGAAGCCGGGCTCGGTGGCTCAGCCTGTAATCTCACGCCTTTGGAAGGCTGAGGTGAGTGGATTGCCTGAGCCCACGGGTTCGAGACCCGCCTGGGCAGCGAGACCTCATCTCTACAATAAATCAAAAATCAGCCGGGCATGGTAGCGTGCGCCTGCAGTTCCAGCTGCTTGGAAGGCTGAGGTGGAAGGATCGCTGGAGCCCAGCAGATCGAGGCTGCGGTGGCCAGAGCGGCCACTGCACTCCAGTCTGGGCGACAGAGTGAGACTCCAACTCAAAAAAAAAAAAAAACCTCCTAAGAAAGGGTTTTGTTTTCCATTATGTTTATTCAGTAGAGGGATTGTGCTGTGGCAAGGTAGAAGACAAATTGAGACATTTCATTGCATTAAGTTTTGTGTCCTTTTCTATTGTAGGAAAAAGAATTCTGGTTTTAAATGGAGGCTACAGAGGAAATGAAGGCACCCTTGAATCCATCAATGAGAAAACTTTTTCAGCTACTATCGTCATTGAAACTGTACGTTTGTACAAACATAGAAATTTCAAAATGCTTTAAAAATGTCCTGTAGTTCTTTTTAATTGGATTGGCTTGTTATAGTTTAGAATGTGGGTTTTTTTGTCTTCTCTTTTATTTGGAAATCTGTATGTTTATTTTCTCCATTGACACTGCGATTGCTTAAGTGTTGTTTTTCTGATTACCAAGGAAATGTTTTCTCGTTGTATAAAATCTGAAGCATAATTTAATATAAATAATTCTAAAAATTATCCATATCCCCCAGCTCAGTGATAATCCACATAATTTTCTCTGTTTTTTTGTCTTTATAAAATTGTATACAATATATACAGTTTTTTATCCTGCCTTTTTTTCCCTCACATTTAATACAAAGATTCAGTTTGGCATAATAAAATTAGTGAAGAAAGAAATATAGTCATAGTTAATAGGGAAGGCACCACAGAGATCAACCATTTTTTAAAATGTCCCCCCTCATTCATAAAGGATTTAAGAAAGCGGTAATTTAAGTCAGGTACAGTGATTCGCGCCTGTAATTCCAGCACTTTGGGAGGCGGAGGCGAGAGGATTGCCTGAGCCCAGGGATTGGAGACCAGTCTGGGCAACTTGACAAGACCTCATCTCTACAATAAATCAAAATATTAGATGGGCAGGGGTATACACCTGCTTGGAAGACTGAGGCAAAGTGATTGCCTGAGCCCTACAGGTCGAGGCTGCAGTAGCCATGAGCGAGCCACTGCACTCCAGCCTGGACAACAGTGAGACTCTGACTCAAAAAAAAAAAAAACCAAAAACAGTTGCTTTACATAAACTGTAAAGGAAAAAAGGAAAGGGAATTCTTATCTGACACTGAGGAATGTATCAGTCTGACTAAATTAACAGACTGAGTTCTTTCTTCCTGTTTTTCTCTCTGACTTGATCAGTATAAGGTGATGGGAAGTCTGATCTTTCCTTAACAGATGGATGATCCTTCCCTTTCGGTTTCACGGTACTATCAGTGTAGATCCTGCTTCACATTTTCATCCAAGGGAAACACAAAACCACTGATCACTGTTAGGACACAGTAAGCTCCATCCCGATGGTGCTGGTCACAGTGTGCCTGAAGCCCATCTAGAGCTCACTGTACCTCCTCCCTGTGATCCACAATCTCACCTTCTTTGGAGCGCAGGCCCGTGCTGGGATCGCACATCGGAGCAGACCACGGACAGAGCCGCTCTGTTGGCTGCAGGACAACACGTCTTTCCGGAGGAGGAAATCCACCTCCTAAGTTTTATTTTTCTCTCTTTTTTTAGCCCGCCCTACATTAAAAAAAAGAAAAATTCTGTGTTTTTCTGTGCGTGTATCTGTGTCTTTTTGTCCTGGTATTTTTCCCAAGTCTCTTGAACTTTTCAAGTGGCTTTTCTTGCTGTTTTTATCATTTCTGCCATCTTAAATGTTAGTATCAGTTGTAATCTTTGAAATGTACATATTTGCTAAGCAGATTTTGGATAGGTGATCAACGGTTCCTAAGCAACCTCCGCTTTTCAGCTGTTTGCCTGATGACCCCAAATGTCTGACTGCCTTCTTATTTTCCAGATTTTTAGTTATCAGAAAAGTATAACTGACCTTAGACCACCAAGCTTGATGATGAAAAATTCAACCTGGGACATACTTTATCTAGGAACTTATTTCCTTTACATATAATCATATTAAAAGAATGACCTTTTTTTCAAGTTTTTTCTTTGTTTGTTTGTTTTGGCTAGGCATGGTTGCTTACGCCTGTAATACTAGCACTTTGGGAGGCAGAGGCAAGAGAATTACTTGATCCCAGGGGTTCAAAACCCGCTTGGGCAACTTGGTGAAACCTTGTCTCTACAAGTAAAAAAAAAAAAAAAATCAGTCCGGCACGGGCCTGTAGTCCCAGGTAGAGTCTGTTGCCCAGGCTGAAGTACAGCAGCATGCTCACTGCCACCATAGCCTCAACCTGCTGGGCTTAGATGATCCTTCCACCTCAGCCTCCCAAGTTGCTAGAACTATAGACAAGTGCCACCATGCCCAGTTGACTTTCTTTCAATCTTTTGTAGAGATGAGGTATTGCTATGTTGCCTAGGTTGGTCTCGAACTCCTGGGCTCAAGCAGTCCTCCCGCCTTAGTCTTCCAAAGTGTTGGGATTACAGGCGTGAGCCACTGTGCCCAGCCATAGATTGTTTTTAAAATTTATAGCTGTATAGAAGTATTGATTACCACAAAGCTCGAGGGCATGGGAAGGGGTCTTTTGGCGAGCTCTGTGGTCTGGTCTGTCCATTGTAGCCCTCAAGTCCATGTGCCCCTTAGTGCTGTGTCTCCTCTGTGGTCCATCTGTGATACCACTGTTGTGTCCACATGTCCAACCCAGCCACGCTGAGTTGGACATGTGGACACGCTGACATGTCCGCATGTCCAACCCTCCGGCCTATGAACCTGTGTCTGCTCGTCCGTGTGCTTACTCATGAGCCCAGTGCCTGTTTCATGTTCTGTGTCGTGTGACCCTCTGCCCCGCTGCCCAGGGTGCCGGTGTGGCCTGGGTCCATGGCCCTGTAGCCTGGCCCGGTCGCAGTCCAGTGCCTTCCACCCTGCCCTGGCCTACCACAGCTGCCTCCGGGCCTCGGCCTGGCTTTACCACATTCCAGGGGCTGCATGCCCCCTGCTTCTCCCGTCACTGGCCTTAACTGGCCCTCAGGCCCTCCCTCCGCCCGGAACAGGGTGGCACCCGTCACTCTCAGGACCACCCTGCCAAGGCAGAATAAACCGGATCCTATCACAGAAAAAAAAAAAAGAAATATCAATTACCTTAATGGCATTTTAGGGGTATGGAAGAGATAAATTTGTATCCATAGTATGGGGTATCTTTTTTTGTTTTTTAATTGCATGTGTGTTTTTAACCTGTTCTTAAATTATTCTAATTCGTAGGGCCCTTTAAAAGGACGCAGAGTGGAAGGAATTCAATATGAAGACATTTCTAAACTTGCCTGAGTTTGAAAATTTAACTACATATTAAAACCCAAAAGCATCAAATTGGTGTTCGCCAAGGCGTTAAGAGTCTCTACTGTGTCAGGGTATTCCTTTTGTATAAAAGAAACAGATTTTTGAAAATAGTACTATACAGTTGTTCAGCTAAACTTATAAAAAATCTAATTATGTCTCATGAATTATCATAACTATAATTTTATCCTTGTTATGTTTCCTTCGTTTATAATTTACTTGATGATTTTTTCTCTTCATTAAAGAACGTTACTATAAAGTGTTTTATATAAAACAATTTAGGATCATATAATTGGAAGAAATCTGTCATACATTCTAAATTTATATTTTCAGTGGTAGAGTAGTAAAACTGAGCTACGAATGTAAATTTAAAAAATCAACCTCTACATATAATCCTTTATTGTGACACAATTCATAGACCACACGAGCCACTCGTGTAAAGTGTACAATTCTGTGGTCTTAGATACTTGCAGAGCCGTGTAGCCATCACTACTGTCTGACTTTAGAACATTTTCTTTACCCTCGAATGAAAGCTTGTACATAGTCAGTCCTTGTTTCTCCTCTGCCCCAGCCCTAGGCAGTCAGTAATCTACTTGCTATCTCTATGGATTTGCCTGTCTGGACATTTCTTATAACTGAAATGATACAATGTGTCATTGTCTATGACTGGCTTCTTACACTTAGCTAATGTTTCCCAGGTGTGTCTGGGTTGTGGCATGTAGGAGCGCTTCCTTCCTTTTTATTGCTGAAAAACACCCATTGTGTGGATATACTGTGTTTCGTTTATCCATTCAGCAGTTGATGAATGTTTGGGTTGTTTTTACTTTTTGGCTGCTGCGGACATCCACGTACAGGATTTTGTGTGAACACGTGCGTTTAAATAAGTAGAGCGGTCTATTATTTTGGGATGCAAAAGCCAGGAGATGCACCTCACACTTGCTTATGCCGAAGGAAACAAAGGATGCTGATAGTTGACGTAACTGAAAGGAACAGACACAAGCGGCAGGGACAGCAGGACCCAAGCGAATGTCTCACCAGGGCGTTTTCTCTCCCTCCTTTCTCCCTCCCTTCCCCCCTCAGTTGATGTGAGACCTATGCAAACACTTAAGTGTCAGTTACAAAGCCTGGCACATAGTGGGTGTTGCATACATGGTCATGAGTGGCAGTGCCAGGAAATGGAGCCCAGCCGTTGAGCCTGATCCAGTGAAGTCTGACCTGGAGAATTCCAGCAGGGAGAATGGCTCTCCCCGAGACCAGAAGATGGTGACTCGCATATGCCCTCCCCAAGTCCATACGTTTGGAATCGACTCAGTGGTTTTCTTCAGAGGAATGTTTCACGTCTGCCTCCCACACTTAACTATATTCCCCAACATCTTCCTGAAATTATCTCAGAATGAGAAAATAGCCTACTTGGGGTTAAAGTCAATAGAGCATATCTGAAGCATAAAAATTTGATACTAGATTTGAGAGCAACCTATTCTTCTCAGTGTGTAGACCCCGATAGTAGTTAAGCAAAATGACTGCGGACAACTAAAATCTAGTCTTATGTTGAGTTTTATTTTTGAGTCAGGGTCTCGCTCTGTGGCCCAGGATGGAATGCAGTGGTACAGTCACGGCTCACCTCGGTCACAACGTCATGAGGCTCAGGTGATCCTTCCACCTCAGCCTCCCAAGGATCTGGGACTACGGGCACATGCCGCCACACCCAGCTAATTGTGTTATTTTTTGTAGAGACGAGCTCTCGCTATGGTGTCAGGGCTAGTCTCAAACTCCTGGGCTCCAGCAATCCACCCACCTCGGCCTCCCAAAGGGCCAGGGTTACAGGTTACAGGCATGAGCCGCTGCACCCAAGCTAATTTCTTTTTGGCACTGAATAATATTCTGTTGTCTGAGTGCACCCACCGCTTATTTATCCACTCACCTACTGAAGGGCATCTTGGTTGCTTCCTAGTTTTGGCAATTAGGAATAAGGCTGCTGTAAACATCTGCGTGCAGGTTTTTGTTGGACATAAATTTTCTTTTTTTTTGAGTTGGAGTCTCTCTGTCGCCCAGACTGGAGTGCAGTGGACGCTCCCGGGCACCGCAGCCTCGACCTGACAGGCTCCGGCGATCCTTCCGCCTCAGCCTTCCGAGTAGCCGGAACTACAGGCGCGCGCTACCACGCCCGGCTCATTTTTGATTTATTGCAGAGACGAGGTCTCCCCAGGTTGCCCAGGCGAGTCTTGAGCCCGCGGGCTCAGGCAGTCCACTCACCTCGGCCTCCCAAAGGCGCGGGATTGCAGGCTGAGCCCCCGAGCCCGGCTGGACATAAGCGTTCAACACGTTTGGGTCGATGCCAAGGAGCGAAACTGCTGGGCCCTGTGGTAAAGGAGCATGTGTAGTTTTGCGAGCAACTGTCCAACTGTCTTCCGAAGCGGCTGTGCCATGTGTCGGTCCCACCAGCCATGAGTGGGAGTCCCTGTGATTTCACGTCCTCGCCAGCCCCCTGGTGGAGTCAGCGTTCCGGGTTCCGGCCAGTCGTAGAAACGGGTAGTGGTAGCTTGGTGTTGTGACTTGCATACTCCTGCTGACATAAGATGTGGGATGTCTTTCCATATGCCTAGTTGCCACTCTTAAGTCTTCTTGGGTGAGGTGTCGGTTCAGGTCTTTTGCTCATTTCTTAAATTGGGTCGTTCATTTCTTTATTGTTGGGTATTAAGAGTTCTTTGTCTATGTTGGGCCACCGGTCTTCATCACATGTCTTTTGCAAAGATTTTCTCCCAGTCTGTGAGTTGTCGTCTCCCTTTTTTTTTGTTAAAGCTGTTCCTTTTTAAAAAATCAACTTGCATGAGGTCAAATTAAATTATTGGCATTGCTGTGCTGGGAGACCAAATTTGTCATTGGAATGCCATCAAATCCCATGGCTTTATTTGCTGACTTTCCCCTGGTCTTCTGGCATCCACTTCTGATAGTTTTTCTTTTTTTAATCAGTTTTTGCCGACGTGAGTTGAGTCAGACCTATTCAGCAAACACTGAGTGCCTTCAGTAGGTAGGCCACTGCCCTGGATGCCGTAGACTCAAGGTGTGTGATATGGGAGTTGTCAGTGTTCAGGGATAATCAAATGAAGTGACAGGCCAATAAGAAACTTGATCATCGGAGCAGCTCATTAAGAATCCCAGCACTTTGGCCAGACTCAGTGGCTCAGCCTGTAATCCCAGCACTTTGGGAGGCTGAGGTGAGTGGATTGCCTGAGCCTGCGGGTTCCAGACCAGCCTGGGCAACTTAGTCAGACCTCATCTCTACAATAAATAAATAAATAATTAGCCGGGTGTGGTAGTGCATGCCTGTGGTTCCAGCTACTTGGATGGCTGAGGCGGAAGGATCGCTGGAGCCCAACAGGTCGATGCTGGGGTGACCGTGAGTGTGCCACTGCACTCCAGCCTGGGCGACGGAGTGAGACTCCAACTCAAAAAAAAAAAAAATGTCCACCCGGACTTTGCTGGACCAAAGAGACTATGAATGGATGACAGTTCATGCGTCATTTCCTACTTTGGTAAGATGGAGTTGCAGGATTAGAACACGAGTCAACCTTGACTAAATTAGTCACTGGACTGACTGAAGTGACCCTAGAGATGTTCACTGTATAACTGAATAATCATTCCACTAAAAGGGAGCATCCTTGATTTTTCTTTCTCTTACGAGGATATTTCAGGAAAAGCCACCAAATAAACTTGCCCAGTGTGAAGTGTTAAGAAAAATAATACTAAGTTCTTACAAGATGTAAGGATTTGCATATATCCAGATAGCCAGGAAATTTTCACCTTGATGTTACCAGACCTTTGGAGTCACTTGTATCTCCTTCAGTTAGGAAAAGGCTGAAGAGAAGGTAGAATTACGTAACCCATGACCCTTGAAAGCGTGTACGGTGATTTGCATAATGCCTCATACTGGTAGATACTAAAATAGTTATCATTCGTAATTCACTTGTATTACACGTTGAAAGAAATGTTTTAAAATTCTTCATTTAGCTGTTTCTTCAGATGAACACTTTCCAACTGTAAGGAAACTTGTTTAACTTTTAGTAATTTAAACACAATAGTTTAAAAGTAATTTTAAAATAAACATAAACTTGTGACTCAGGTATGATTTGAGCCAAGAATTTTTCTCAGACGTTGGCTTGCATTTTTCCCTCAGTAAGACACATGTATTTAATTGGTTTAACAGCAATTGTGCAGATTGATACTCAGAAAAAGCCTGAGCATGAGCTAGTTAAGTCCAAAAAATGATTACTATATCTCACAAACAGCACCTGTAATTCTCCAGCTGAGACTTAAATTGAATGCCAGTTTTTTACACAAAACATAATACTGATCAACCACCAATCAGTTGCAAGATGCTCCAAAGAATGAAGAAACATACTAATGGTCATTGTCAAGTTGTTTCCCTTTAATGCTGAGAGATGTGACACTTTCAGAAACTTACCAGGAGGTATAACTACGGTTGAAAGAAAAATACTGTATATTACAAAATAGAAGAAAGTCTTGTGAATATTCTCACCACAAGGAAATGATAAATGCGTGAGGTGATGAATACCTCAACTAGCCTGACTGGATCATCATACAACATAGATGTGTATCAGAACATTAAGTTGTACTCCCAAAATATCTGCAATTACCATGTGTCAGTAAATAAATAAACTAACCAGAAGGTATCTGCAGTGGAATAATTGTTCCTTTCCAGCCATCCTTGTTACTTTGGTTCCTATGAAATCCACAATTGATTGTTCATTTATAATTCCAAATTAATTATATGGAGAAGGCATAGTTCTGCTCTCAAGAAGGATACATGTGAACAGTTATTAATAAGATTATTTATATAGGCAATACATTTCAAAACACTTGCTATTAGTAAAAGTTTTGATAATTTGAATCACACACATGGATTTTATTTTAAGTCTAGTTTTTTGTTGTTTGGTTTTTTGCTAGGGTTCTGTTACCCAGTATCCTGCATATAAATATACGCCCTGAGATTTTCATCGTTACTTTTAAAACTACTGTATACACATAAACTACTAGGAATCAAACTAAATTTATCTAAAGGTAGAAGTTTTAAATAGAAGATTTTTAACCAAGAAGCAGAATTAGTGATAAGAACCCACTTCTGAGTTTGTGCTGAATATTTGCATTTTAAAATTAGTATTTTTGAAATAGGAAATGGAAAAGATAAGTGATACACTTTTCAAAAGTATATCATAGGTGACTTCTTACAGAAGAAGAAAACTGAAAGGCATTGCCATTTGCCTCTTCACTGAGGTTATCTCACGGAAAAAAAGTTTCATAAAAAATGTACCTTGCCGGGCTCGGTGGCTCAGCCTGTAATCCCACGCCTTTGGGAGGCTGAGGTGAGTGGATTGCCTGAGCCCGCGGGTTCGAGACCCGCCTGGGTAGCGAGACCTCATCTCTACAATAAATAAATTTAAAAAAAATTAGCCGGGCATGGTAGCCCACGCCTGTAGTTCCAGCTACTTGGAAGGCTGAGGCAGAGGGATCGCCAGAGCCCAGCAGGTCGAGTATGCGGTGACCGGGAGCGGCCACTGCACTCCAATCTGGGCGACAGAGTGAGACTCCAACTCAAAAAAAAAAAATGTACCTTTAGGCTTGGCATGGTGGCTCATGCCTATAATCCCAGCACTCCGAGGCGGGAGAATTTCTCAAGCCCAGGAGTTAGAGACCAGTCTAGGCAACATAGCAAGACTTCATCTGTACAAAGAAATCAAAAAACTTAGCCAGGTAAGATGGTGTGTACCTGTGGTCCCAGCTACTCAGGAGGCTGAGGCGGAAGGACCGCCTGAGCCCAGGAGATCTGGGCTGCGGTGAGCCGTGATGGTGCCATTGCACGCCAGCCTGGGTGACAGAGTGAGACCCAGACTCACACACACACACAAAAAGCCTTTAAAAAATTTTTAAGTTAAGATTTTACCAATTTGGCCTTTGAAAAAATGTGCATTTCAGGAATTTATTTTTTAAAGAAAATAATAAAAGAAAGCACAAAATGATAATGGTTCAGACTTGCATCTTAGCACCAAAATCCACCATCCTAATGCAAACACAATGAAGTCACTCGACTTGGCTTTAAATGTATTCCTTATTTATTCTGCCTCATAAATATCATTAGCCACTTGTTAGAACATAATTTACCGCTTATTTTGAAATAAACAGTCTCAAATAAGGTTAACGTATAAATGGTATTACTCAGAAATTATTTAAATACAAACAAAAGTTCTACAAGGAGAACTAAAAAAGACTGTGTTCCAGGTATGTTAAATTTTCGTGAAGCTTGATTCACAGAGGACTTCCAGAGAATTTGGAATTAGGTTCCCTCAGAACTCATTTTGTAACGTCAACAATTAACCATCTGAGGTTGTATCCTGAGCGATTTCAGATATGGGGAGAATTCGGGGCCAAGAAAGACAAAAACTCCAAGCTGATCCTGGAATACTGTCAGGAAGGCCGGGGTGTTCTATTTTGTTTTGTTTGAGTCAGGGTGTTACCCAGGCTGGAGTGTAGTGGCACAATCATGACTCACCGCAGCCTCGACATCTTGGGCTCAAACAATTCTCCTGTCTCAGCTTTGGAGTAGCTGGAACTATAGGCACGAGCTACCACGCCTGGCAAATGTTTTGATTTTTTTGTAGAGCCAAGGTCTCACTGTGTTGCCCAGGCTGGTTTCAAACTCCCGGCCTCAAGCAGTCCTTCCGCCTTGGTCTCCCCAGATGCTGGGATGACAGATGTGAGCCACCGTGCCTGGCCAGGACTGTGACATGATGGTTGTTCAACAAGCAGACCCCTATAAGTTGTGTTATATCTTATTGGAGAATGAGAGAGCAGAATGGCATTAATCAACTAAGGCCTGGTGATGGTTCATTTTATGTGTCCAAATAGCTGACCAAACATTCTGGACGTTTCCGTGAGTATTTTTTTTTTTGAGTCAGAGTCTTACTCGATCACCCAGACTGGAGTGCAGTGGCCGCTCCCGGCCACCGCAGCCTCGACCTGCTGGGCTCCGGCGATCCTTCCACCTCAGCCTTCCGAGGAACCGGAATTATAGGCATGCGCTACCACGCCCGGCTGATTTTTTGATTTCTTGTAGAGATGAGGTCTCACTGCCCAGGCGGGTCTCGAACCCGCAGGCTCAGGCAATCCACTCACCTCAGCCTCCCAAAGGCGCAGGATTATAGGCTGAGCCACCGAGCCCAGCTTCATGAGAGTATTTTTAAGAGAGGTTGAGGTTAACATTCAAGTTGGTGGATTTATTTATTTATTAAGTGAGTACACAGAATTTATTGAGAGGACAGAAAAGCTCTCGCAGTGGGAGAGAACCCAAGGGGATTGCCTAAGTTGGTGGATTTAAATAAAGCAGGTCATCCTCCCTCACGGGGGTGGGCCTTATCCAATCAGTTGACAGCCCGAGTAGTACAAAAAGGCTGGCCCTCTCCCAGGTAAAAGGGACCTCTCTAGGGGACGGACTTTGGACTTCATTGAGAATGGCAGCCCTTCCTGCTCGATGGCCCTCAAACTGGACCACCAGCTCTTCCCGGGGTCCCCCACACCAGGGGCTCACCCGGCAGATTTGGGACTCCCCAGCCTCCGTCATCATGTGAGCCAATCCTTAGAGTAAATCTCCTGTTGGTTCTGCTTTTCTGCAGAACAGTGATGAACCCAGGCCTTGTGAACGAAGAAAGGCCCCGGGGCCCACTCTAGGTCGAGAATCAAAGTCTATCGGGCCATCCCAGGTCCCAAGGCAACACCATCCCAGCAAGGGTGACGGCTTAGCGTGCATCTCTACAGAGCAACGAAGACCACGTCACCTTCCCTGTCCACCTCCTCCACTCACCAGATAACCTCATGATCGGACTTCCCACAGAAGTAGCAGCGTCAAAAGGAACTCAGTCTGCAGGGTGAGGACCTGACACAACAGCAGCGACATGATCGCGGGACATGCCAGGTCCAGGGGCCTGTAGCGATGCCCGCCGGGCTCGCTGGCGCGGCCTCCTCCCCATGGCCTCGACCCCAGCCCTGAGCATCTGGAAGCACCACCGCACCCAAGACTTCTCTACAAAACGCGTCTGTGCCTCAGCGGTGTTTACAGGCTTCACACACCACCCTGCCGTCCGATTAACTTTTATTATTTGAACGGAAACACGGCTGCAAAAGGGGCAGGGGCGGGGTGAATGTCCATCGATGCGTCTCATTCCCAACACCCTAAAGCTTTACGGCCACTTGAGGAAGCTGGAGAGCTGGGGCACGAAGTAATCCTTGTAGTGTCCGTCGATGAAACCCTTCCCGCTGTTGTGCACAAACCAGCAGGGAACATCCGTCCCAGACACCAGATCCGTCCTGTAGTCTTTCTGTAAGCCCCTGGGAGGAAACGGGGTGGGAGGGATGGTCAGGGAGCAGACCGAGGTGCGGCTGGCTGGGTGTGTCTAGAAACAAGGCGCCCTCTTTCTCTTGCTGTTCTTTTTTTTACATGTATGTTCATTCATTCATTCATTCGTTCATTTATTTTAGAGACAGGAGTCTCACTATGTTGCCAGGCTGGCCTCAAACTCCTGGGCTCAAGTGATCCTACTGCCTCGGCCTCCCAAACTGCTGGGATGACAGGTGCGAGCCGCCTCACCCAGCCTCAACTTCAGATAGCTTATTATTACCTTTTTAAAAAAAATAGAGATGGCAGGCCAGGCACAGTGGCTCAGTCTGTAATCTCAGCACTTTGGGAGGCCGAGGTGAGAGGATTGCCTGAGCCCACGGGTTCGAGAACAGCCTGGGTAACTTGGCAAGACATCATCTCTACAATAAGGCAAAAACTTAGCCGGGCGTGGTGGGCCTGCCTGCAGTTCCAACTACTTGGAAGGCTGAGGAGGAAGGATCACCGGAGCCCGGTAGGTCGAGGCTGCGGGGGCTGTGAGCGTGCCACTAGATGACAGTGAGACTCTGACTCAAAAAAAAAAAAAAAATAGAGATGGCGTCTCACTTTGGTACCAAGTCTGGTCTCAGACTCCTGGCCTCAAGTGATCCTCCTGCCTCATCCTCCCAAAGTGCTGGGATTATGTGCACGAACCATCACTAGCATTACTCACTTCTGCACACCATCACTCCTGTAAGCCCTCCTCACTGATGCCCGCGGGGACCTCACTGCTCTCTGATCTGCTGCTACCAGTTGTGTGATAACTCACTAAGAATCCATTGTTTTAGCTCACAAATCTCCTTTGGTGGTGATACTTACTGTAATTTTATGGTTTATCATTGGAATGTAATTATTGATCAAGTGCATGAAAGCCAATGGCATTTGTCTATAAGATGAGTCATTACCAATAAAGCGAAATTAGCTGCTTTAAAAAAGACTCTAAAAAAAAGGCAAAAAAAAAGAAAAACGAAAACATTATACATCAAAACAAAATTTTAAAGAAAAAAGCTTTAACAAGATATTGAATTAGGCACGAGTGGGAAAACTGTAAAGAACTGGGAAAAATATAAAGATGTGTAAGAATTTTACACTCAATATAAGTGCCAGTCAGGCTCGGTGGCTCAGCCTGTAATCCCAGCACTTTGGAAGGCCAAGACGAGTAGATTGACTGAGCTCATGGGTTCGAGACCAGCCTGGGCAACTTGGCGAGACCTCGTCTCTACAATAAAGCAAAAATTAGTTGGGCATGGTAGTGCACACCTGTAGTTCTGGCTACTTGGAAGGCTGAGGCAGAAGGATCACCAGAGCCCAGCAGGTCGACGCTGGGGTGGCTGTGAGTGTGCCACTGCACTCCAGCCTGGGCGACGGAGTAAGACTCCAACTCAAAAAAAAAATACAAGTGTCTAAGCTCTCACTTCAAATGGAGCGTATGTATGTTTTGTGTAAAAATAAGCTACAAAAATGCAACCAAAAGATCCATACTCAGAAGGAAGGCTCTGGCCTTGTATACAAATATGCATTCACGAGTTTTGAAGTCTTTGGGATTAAAAAAAAAAAGCATTCATTCTCTAGCACTATGGTGCGATGTAGGTATTTTTTTTTTTTTTTTTTTTTGAGTTGGAGTCTCACTCTGTCGCCCAGACTGGAGTGCAGTGGCCGCTTCCGGCCACCGCAGCCTCGACCTGCTGGGCTCCGGCGATCCTTCCACCTCAGCCTTCCGAGTGACCGGAATTACAGGCATGCGCTATCACACCTGGCTGATTTTTTGATTTATTGTAGAGATGAGGTCTCGCTGCCCAGGCGGGTCTCGAACCCGCGGGCTCAGGCAATCCACTCACCTCAGCCTCCCAAAGGTGCGAGATTACAGGCTGAGCCACCGAGCCCGGCTCGATGTAGATATTTTTATGATTCGCTTTTTAAAAAAAAATTTAGAGTCTCACTTTGTTGCCCAGGCTGGAGTGCAGGGGCCACAATCATGGCTCGCCACAGCTTTGACCTCCTGGGCTCAGGGGATCCTTGCACCTCAGTGTCCTGAGTAGCTGGGACTACAGCTATGCATGCACCACCATGCTCTGCTAAATTTTTTTGATGTATTGTAGAGACAAGGTCTCACTATGTTGCCCATGCTGGTCTTAAACTCCTGGGTTCAAGCTATCCTCTCCTCTCAACCTCCCAAAGCGCTGAGATTACAGATATGAGCCACCATGTTCTAACCCGCTTTTTTCCGTGATCCAACTTGTGACCACAGGGCTTCTGATGTATGACGATGAGAAAAACAGGCTAATTAGTCGTGGCATCACATGACACATACTTATATATCTAGTCATTATTTAAATGTAAGATGAACCATCAGAGCCATCCTTATGCAAATACAGAGCATATGTCTATTCCAACTAGCTTGTTTAGCTTGGCGTGGTGTGCTCACAACACCTCTTGTTCTTCTGTTGTGCTGTGTAAGTCCACGTCTAATGAGAGCCCTTTTCGTTACTGTCTTACCTGGTGACAATCAACTTCTGTCCTTTTACTTCCATGCTGGCCTCTGGCTTCTCGGGGTCCTTTCCTGGCCTCTCACTGAAAATGCGTATCTTTGGCTCCTGCATGAACTGACCTAGAAAGAAGAATCGAGGCATGTATGGACATGTAAACTAAGGTTACATCGAAAGACAGGCTGGCCGTTAGATCCAAGATACATTGTGGGCCTCCCTCCAGAATTTCTAGGGTAGGGAGGCGAGTCTGGAAGGAAAGAAGTGGTGATGGCAGCGAGAGAAGCTTCCTGGGAGCAAACTTGGGCTGCTTGTGAGCATTTTATACATAAGATTAGTTTACTGGACCGTAAGTTGACAGACCACACCCGTGGCAGGGATGAGGTCAGCAGCTGAGGGGATAGCTCGGACCACAGGGATAAGGTATGTTTGTGACGTCATGTGCTTACATTTAAACCCTTCGTAAAATACTAGGGACAGTAGTCCAGGACGCTTTGTGTGTTATAATTTTCTGAATCTCAACTTCCTTATATTTAAGAATGTTAGGCCGGGCCCAGTGGCTCAGCCTGTATCCCAGCACTTTGGAAGGCCTAGGCAAGTGGATTCCCTGAGCCCGTGGGTTCGAGACCCGCCCAGGCAACTTGGCGAGACCTTGTCTCTACAATAAATCAAAAATTAACCAGTCACGGTAGCGCACGCCTGTAGTTCTGGCTACTCGGAAGGCTGAGGTGGAAGGACCGCCACCAGCTGTGGTGGCTGGGAGCGTGCCACTGCACTCCAGCCTGGGCGACAGAGTGAGACACCAACTAAAAAAAAAAAAAAGAATGATAGCTGGGCATGGTAGCTCCCACCCGTCATCCCAGCACTTTGGGAGGCAGAGGCAAGAGGATTACCTGAGCCCAGGGGTTCGAGACCAGCCTGAGCCACATGGTGAGACCTCATCTCTGCAATAAGTAAATAAATATATTAGCCGAGTATAATGGCACAAGCCTGTAATCCCAGAGACTTGGAAGGATTAAGTGGAAGGATCACCTGAACCCAGCAGTCAAGGCTGCAGAAGCCATGAGCATGCCGCTGTACCCCAGCCTGGGTAACAGAGTGAGACTCCAACTCAAAATAATTAAACAAATGAATGAATGAATTACTTGAATCAAAATTTAAATGATGATTTTAAGTTTTACGTTGATGCTACACCTGTCTGGATTTATTTAACAGACTTCCTAAACTTGTTCGTCTCTCTTCAGTTAGAAAAAAAATCTTCAGCATAAAACTTAAAACTGAAGATGAACATGGTATCTCACGCCCGTAATCCCAACACTTTTGGGGGCTGAGGTGGGAGGAGCACTTGAAGTCAGGTGTTCAAGACTAGCCTGGGCAGCAAAGCGACACCTTACCTCTACATAAAATAGAAAAATTAGCTGGGCGTGTTGGGGCACTCGTAAAGTTCCAGCGACTTGGGAGCCTGAGGCAGGAGGCTCACTCTAGTCTGGGCAACAGACTGAGTCCCCAACTTAAGAAAAAAAATTGATCTGTCCTTTGTCATGCTTGCCCGGTGTGTGATGCTGCAACCCTGGCCCTGGAAACCCTCTGTGCTCCTGAGTTCACATCTGCTACCTTCCCAGCTTCTTTTTAAAATTTCTTATTGTTTAATTTTGATTTTTTAAAGAGACTTTTTTCTTGTTTTTGGAGACAGGATCTCTGTTACCCAAGCTGGAATGCAGTGGCACAATTACGGTTTACCACAGCCTCTACCTCCTGGGATCAGGCAATCCTTCCGCCTCAGCCTCCCAAATAGCTGCGGCGACAGGTGTGCACCACCATGCCCAGTTAATTTTTGATTTATTTGTAGAGCTGAGGTCTCACTATGTTGTTTAGGCTGGTCTCGAACTCCTGGCCTCAAGTGATCCTCTCACCTTGACCTCTCAAAGTGCTGAGTGCTGGGATTACAGCCATGAGCCACGGCGCTCGGATGAGACCCATTTTTCAAAATGGGTCTCGCTATGTAGCCCAGGCTGGTCTCAAACTCTTGGTCTCAAATGAGTCCTGCCTCAGTCTCCCAAACTGCTGGGATTACAGGCAAGAGCTACTGCACCCAGCCTCATGTCCCCACTTCTAACTGCTGTCATCCAACTCTGCTAAGGATCTAGGGGGTCCCACCCCTCCCAGAGGGTCAATAGACACCTTACCTATGAGTCCATGTGCCTTAGGTGAAAACTTGTCTGTAGGGGGAACATAAATCCCCAGGAAGTCTACATTGACCGGGTGCTTCTTCCAAACACGATGAAGTAAGACAGAAAAGGACATCCCTTTATCTAGGGTGACAGTCACCACTCTTTCCTTCTTCACCGAGACGCGCACCCTGGTGTGAACAGATGGAGTCACAACATGCCCAAATGGACCTTTTCGGAAAGTCATTTTTCTCCCCCAATATGAACTCTCCCTTCCTCCCAGCACGATTCCACTCGTTTGCTAAGTGCTTGACAATGTGTTTGCCATAGAATGCTGTTGATTCAACGCCCATCTTGAAAACTCTGCCTATGTGCAAGTTTGCAAATAAACACTCAGGTAACAGACACTGGGAAGATTCTGCATATAGGACACACTCAAGTGTGTTCGGAGCACACTCTCGGACATAGAGTTGGCTGGGGTTACAGTTGGAGGATTCGTTTGCTGGTCAACACACACACAGAGCACTCACTAATGACAGATACTAGGCTAGACCCAAGACACAACAATCACGGTCCAACAGTGACCAAAAACACGGTCCCTATCGCTGGGAACAGGGTGGTGGGTGAGAACAATTTTTGAACCTCAACTTCTTTCTGTTGAAAATGGTGGTTTTAAGTTTTCTGTCAACGTCGCTGATATCTGGATTCATTGTTGCGGTCGTGTGTCAAGGTCAGGCAGAATTCAGATGGAGCAGTACTCACCTCTGATTAATGACGTGCGCTGTGTCAGCCCAGGACAAGACGGATGTATGACCCCCTTGGGCCAGGGTGATGGTCTCAGTGCTGATTTCTATTTTCAAGTCTTCATGCTGGAAATAAAATCCCAGTTTTCCAAAATAGGTGCTTAGTTTTCCATGGTTGGGCTTCTTGCCACCAGTGAGCTGACCGTTGACTGCAATTCCTGCAGAGAAGAAACATGCCTTTCTCTCTTGTGTGCCGTATTTTTGGTATGTGTGGCAACCATGATTCAAATTTACAAAAATTGGCAATATGGGGAAATTAGTATAATTTTGCATCAGGGTTTGCATAACTTTGTTTTCTTTGTGATTCTTTTTTTCTTTTGAGTCAAAACCTCACTCTGTTGCCCAGCCTGGAGAGTACAGTAGCACCGTCATGGCCACCACCTCAACCTACCAGGCTCAGGCAATCCTTCCTCCTCAGCCTTCCAAGTAGCTGGAACTACAGGCATGTACCACCACACCCAGTTGGTTTTTTTAATTATTGTAGAGATGAGGTCTTGCCAAGTTGCCTAGGCTGGTCTCGAGCCCCTGGGCTCAGGCAGTCCTCTCTCCTTAGCCTCCCAAAGTGCTGGAATTACAGGTGTGAGCCACTGCACCCAGCTGGAATTCTCATTTATCACTGATATACCTTACTATGGTTGAATTATATTACAATAAGATCTGCTAGTGTATACTCAGAGAGAGTATATACTTTGAGCTATAGTTGTTCAAAACACCTAGGAATATGTGTGTGTGTGTGTATATATATATATATATATTTTTTTTTTTTTTTAATTTCTTACTCATTTCGGAGTTTGGAAAATATAGATCTTTCACCAAGGTGAGAAAGAAAGAAATTCCAGTTCGTGACAGGGAAGCATGACAATGGCCGAATTGTCTAATTCAAATATAACTTCTTTTTACTTTACCTGACTCTGGATCAGAAACCAGATTGAGGATTTTTCCAGGTTCTGAGTCAATGTTGAAACAAACATTTGTTTGGCTTTTTGGTAGGTAAATGATGAAATGTGGGTCATTTTCAACTGGAAAACATACAAAGAAAATGAAAACAGAATCATAAAAAGGAAGATGATTTTGAACAGTACTTTATTCCCGAACACTTTTTTTTTTTTTGAGTCACGTTTTCACTCTGTCGCCCAGACTGGAATGCACTGGCATGATCACAGCTCACTGCAGCCTCCTGGCCTCAGGTGATCTTTCCGCCTTAGCCTCCTCAGTAGATGGGACGACAGGCACGTGCCACCACACCCAGTTAATTTGTTGGTCTTTTTGGTAGAGACCTGGTCCCACTAGGTGGCCCAGGCTGGTCTCAAACTCCTGGGCTCAAGCAATTCTCCCGCCTCGGTCTCCCAAAATGCTGGGATTACAAGAGTGAGCCACCACTCCTGGCCTCAATCACCTGTAATTTAACCAGAACAAATATTTATTGTGTTTCTCTGATATCCTAGGTACTGTTCTAGGTTTGGGGGACATGGTAGCTCATACCCATTGTTCCTTTGTCATGGATCTTCCAACAGATCTTGGTTATTTTACAAACATAGTTGATATCTATTCTGTAGCTAAATATACATATATATATGTATATATTAATTATTTATAAATTAATATTATTTATTAATTAATATTATTTTATTAATTATATATTAATAAAATATATATATATATGTGCTAGGCTAGATGCTAGAGATAAAAAATGAATACAAAAGGCACAAGGAATAAGAAATACAAACACACACCCAAGTATATAAGGAATACACATACACACTTGTGTGTGTGTAGATAGATAAATAAATAGAGTTGGTTTTTGGTTTTGTTTTTTTTGAGTTGGGGATCTCACTCTGTCACCCAAGCTGGAGTGCAGTGGCACACCACAGCCTCGACCTCCTAAACTCAGCGGATCCTTCCACCTCAGTTTCCCAAAGAGCTGGGACTACAGGCACACACCACCAAGCCCCGCTTAACTTTTTTTTTTTTCAGAGACAAGGTCTCACTATGTTGCCTAGGCTGGTCTCAAACACTTGGGCTCAAGCAATCCTCTTACCTCAGGCTCCCAAAGTTCTGGGATCACAGGCACTGCACCTGGCCAAAGATGTATTTGTTCCAAGAGCCATGTATAGTGCAGAAAAGTAAAGGAGACATAATATTGTTCACATACAACTTAATACTGATCAATGCCAGGGTCAGTGAAGAAGCAAGCTACTCCCAAGAAAGTGCTCCTTTGTTATTGAACCCTATTCTCCTGGCTAATCCTTTCTGGGCTCGCCCCATCCCACCCCACCCCATTTAACTAGCCAACAAATATTTAATGAAAGGGAACAAAAATCTATGTGCAAAACATTAAATCAGGCAATGTTTAGTGCAGCTATCAATAAGTCACAGTTGGGACCTTCGGGAGAGTAATCGCGCAGGGGCAGACGTGATCACTCACACAAAATGGAATGTCGTGCATGGTACTATCATGCCCAAGCAAGATGCTGTGCAGATGGAGATGAAAACCATGACCCGGCGCTGGGCAAACTGAGTAAGGCCACACGAAGGAGCTGGCTTGTGAACTGAGTCTTGAGGGAGAAGGAGGAGAGGGAACGACAACAGGCAAAGAGCAGAGACACTTTACTCTAAGGGGAGAATTTGAGAAAGGTATGGGGGCAGAAAAGCGTATGATCTGTTTAGAAAGGAACTCAATGTGGCCAGAAGATATGTTCTTGAAGAATGTAGGAAAAAGAAAGACTGAAAAAGTAGATCAGGCCAGATGTGGTGGCTCACACCTGTAATCCCAGCACTTTGGGAGGCCAAGGCAGGAGGATTGTTTGAGGCCAGGATTTTGAGACAAGCCTGGACAGCATAGCAAGACCCTACCTTAATTTTAAAAAAAAAAATATATATATATATATATATATTATTTTATTTTATTTTATTTTTTGGCTTGGAGTCTCACTCTGTCACCCAGGCTGGAGTACAGTGATATGCTCACGTCCACCGCAGCCTCAACCTGCTGGACTCAGGTGATTCATCCTCCTCAGCCTTCCAAGTAACTTGAACCACAGGTGCACACCACCACACCCAGCAAATTTTTTGATTTATTGTAGAGTTGAGGTCTCGCCAAGTTGCCCAGGCTGGTCTCAAATCCCTGGGCTCAGGCAATCCTCGCGCCTCTGCCTCCCAAGGTGCTGAGATTACAGCACAAGCCACCACATCCAGCCTATAACATATTTTATATATTTGTTTGTTTATTTATTTGAGTCAGTCTTACTCTCGTCCAGGCTGGAATGCAGGGGCACACTCACGACCACCGCAGCCTCAACCTGCTGGGCTCCAGTGATCCTTCTGCCTCAGCCTTCCAAGTAGCTGGAACTACAGGTGCGCACTACCATGCCCTGCTAATTTTTTATTTATTGTAGAGATGCGATCTCACCAAGTTGCCCAGGCTAGTCTTGAACCCGCGGACTCAAGCAATCCACTCACCTCGGCTGCCATGAGACATCGTGATTGTGCCAGTGCACTCCAACCTGAGTGACAGAGTAAGATCCCGTCTCAAAAAAAAGAACCTTTGTTCTGTGTTTTACTCGTACAGCGGCTTCTAGTGTTCCATTACAACACAAATCAACTAATCAAATGTGTTGGCTGCAGGGTGTGAGGCTGAGCTACCAAGCCAGGCCTAGTAAAAGTTTTTAAGAATAAATTCCTGGACAACATAGCAAGACTCTGTCTCTACAAAAAAATGAAAAAGGAAAAAATAAATAAATATAACATGCTTTGACTCTCATTTTAGAAAATTGATTGATGGCGGTACAGGTAAGAATTGAAGAGCAGACACAGGAGGATCACATAATCCAGGCAAGAAATGTTAAATTCACCCCACCAGCCTCACACTATGCAGCCAACACATTTGATTAGTTGATTTGTGTTGGAACTGTGTACGAGTAAAACACAGAACAAAGGCTCTTTTTTTTTTGAGATAGGATCTTACTCTGTCACTCAGGCTGGAGTGCACTGGCACGATCACGATGTCTCACGGCAGCCTCGACCTCCTGGACATGAGTGATTCTCCTGTCTCAGTCTCCTGAGTAGCCAGGACTACAGGCACACATCACCACTACCGGCTAATTTTTTTGTGATATATTGTAGAGACGAGGTCTTGCTATGTTGCCTAAGCTGGTCTTGAACTCCTTGAAGCGATTCTCCCACCTTAGCCTCCCAAAGTGCTGGGATTACAGGCGTGAGCCGCAGCACCCAACCAAGGCTCTTTTAAAAAAAAAAAATCTAGGACGGACTCGGTGGCTCAGCCAGTAATCCCAGCACTTTGGGAGACTGAGGCGAGTGGATTGCCTGAGTTATATTATGACATCCTCTTCCTTCCCCCACATAAGAAATGTTGTTTGAATAAGTTTGCTTTCATTAAAGATAACGACTAGTTGTGCCATTTTAATGAACCAAGATCCCACCAGTCAGGCTTTCTGATAAGCAACCAGGAATCGGTGCCGCCATGTAGAGTTGATATGATTCTAGACAACAGAAACGAAGCATGTTTAAGTTGGTTGGTGCATCTTGAAATGTTGGCATAACTTTATCTCAACATTATTTTTTTGAGTCAGGGTCTCTGTTGCCCAGGCTGGAGGGATCTGGCACAATCACAGCTCACTGCATCCTCGACCTCCTGAGTTCAAGAGATATTCCTGCCTCAGTCTCCCAAGGAGCTGGGACTACAGGTGTGCACCACCACACCTGGCCAAAAGCAGATTGAGGAAGGACCTCATGACTAACCTCACAGACCCTAGAGCTGAGATTTATGGGCAGAACACCGGCCAGTGTCTACTGAGCTTCTAAAAGGTATGTGGGAGTGGCGGACTCGGTGGCTCAGCCCGTAATCCTGCGCTTTGGGAGGTCAAGGTGAGTGAATTGCCTGAGCCCGCGCGTTCAAGACCCGCCTGGACAACTTGGCGAGACCTCATCTCTACAATAAATTTTTAAAAATTAGCCGGGCATGGTAGCGCGCCCCTGTAGCTCCAGCTACTTGGAAGGCTGAGACGGAAGAATCGCTGGAGCCCAGCAGGTCGAGGCTGCGATGGCCGGGAGCGGCCACTGCACTCCAGTCTGGGCGACAGAGTGAGACTCCAACTCAAAAAATAAGAGGTATGAGGAGCTTACCTTATGACCACCCTACAAAAGAGTTATCATTCTCCCCATTTTAGAAGTGGGCTGACTGAGCCCTAGAGAGGTTTCAAGGTATGGCCCAAGGTCCTGAAGGGAGAGTCTGACCCCAGGACTCTCTGGCTCTCAAAGGCCCTGTCCCTTTCACTGTGTCACTCAGTAGAGACTAGAAACTTAGAAGCAGCACTCCATTTTTCCTGGGAAGAATACTTTAAAATAAAATAACTTTATCTCAACATTATTTTTTTGAGTCAGAGTCTCTGTTGCCCAGGCTGGAGGGATGTGGCACAATCACAGCTCACCACCTCCTCGACTTCCTGGGTTCAAATGATCCTCCTGCCTCAGTCTCCCCAGGAGCTCCCCAGGGACTACAGGTGTGCACCACCACACCTGGCTAATTTTTTTAAATTTTTTGTAGAAATGAGGTCTTGCTATCTTGCCCAGGTTGGTCTCGAACTCCTGGGCTCAAGCAGTCCTCCTGCCTTGGCCTCCCAAAGTGTTGAGATTATAGGCGTGCACCACGATGTCTGGCCTAAATTAAGATTTTTAAAATACGTGATTGAAAATGAACAGAAAAATAAGGCGTAGTCATACAGAAAATGATATTAAAGCATTTTTTATTATAAAATGTATACCTCCTAATTTTTAGTAATAATATCCATCTCTTGAGGGATTATTATGTGCTCAAGAGATGGATCTACATTTAATCAACAACCTAACTGTCAATGGGTAGACAAGCATCATAAACCTCTTTTCTTTTCTTTTCCTTTCCTTTCCTTCCTTCCTTCTTTCCTCTCTGCCTTACCTTCCTTTCTCTCTGCCCGCCCTCCCTTCCTTCTTTCTTTCCTCCCTCCCTTCCTTCCTTTCTTTTTGAGTAGGGGTCTCACTCTGCCACCCAGGCACAGTCATGGCTCACTGTAACCTCCAACTCCTGGTCTCAAGCAATCCTCCCGTCTCAGCCTCCTGATTAGCTGGGACTACAGACAGGCACCACCACATCCAACTAATTTTTAGATTTTTTGTAGAGTCGAAGTCTCACTACGTTGACTTTTTCAACATGAAGGAAGCAAAGTGCAGAAACACTGGCTTGCACCAGTTCACACAGATGGTGGGAGTGCCAAAGAGAATGCTCTATCTGCTGATACTCCACTGGCCATCCTGCACGAGAGAAGCCTGTCTTCCCTTCCAGAAGGGTTGCCTCGTACAGTTGGAAAAAAGCTTTAGGTTGAATTGTCCCCTTCAAAGTTCGTATGCTGAAGCCCTGACCCTCAGTGTGACGGTATTCGCAGATGGGACCTTTGGGAGGTCACTTGGGTTAGACGGGTGATGAGAATGAGATCCTCAAGATGGGACCAGCGCTCTTATAAGAAGAGATACCAGCCGGGCTCGGTGGCTCAGACTGTCATCCCAGCACTTTGGAGGCCAAGACAGGCAGATCGCTTGAGCCCAGGAGTTGGAGGCCAACCTGAACAACACAGCAAGACCTCAGCTCTACAAAAAAAATCGTAAAGTTAGCCAGGTGGAGTGGCATGCACCTGTAGTCCCAGCTACTCATAGGCTGAGGTGGAAGATCACCTGAGCCCAGGAGTTGGCGGCTGTGACCGGCAGTGGTCGTGCCACTGCATTCCAATCTGGGCAGCAGAGTGAGACCCTGACTCAAAAAATAAATTAATTTAATTGAATTTAAAAAGAAGAGACACCAAAGTTCTTTATGTCCTTCCCCTCCTCGCCACATGTCCACAAAGAAGGGAACACGTAAGAGCCCGGCAAGATGGCAACTACCTACAAACCGAGAACAGAGGCGTCAGAATGAAACCCACCCGGCCCACACCGTGATCTTGGCCTTCTCAGCCTCCACAGGTGTGATTCACACACGTCTACCGTCTAAGCCGCCCGTTCTGTGGGGCTTTGTTGTGGCAGCCCAGCAGTGAACGCATGGGGCTATCTTCTTCCCACGGGAGGCAGCCACGCCCACGAAAGGCCCCGGGCTTACCAGGACACACACGAGTGCTTCCCGGGATTATGATCAGCTGGGCTCTGGCCCCTGCGAGCGGGGTGGAGGCTCTTACCTGTGGTCATGTGCGTGGGGGGCGTGGACTCCAGCACGCGAGCCCCTTGCGCAAACAGGGGGGCCGCTGTCGCCGGGGGAGTGTGGGCCCAGGACGGGACTGACCCCTGGGCCACTTTGCCGCCGTAGTACAGGGCGCCTGTGTAGAAAAACCCGCATCCATCAGCGCCCGGGTTGCCGTTTTCCAAGGAAGTTACTTGCCATTTCAAGTCTGTTTCGTGCAGCCCCAGAGTCGTCAGCCAAGGCTTTACTGCTCCTGCTTTTGTCCCGGTGTTCCCTGTCCTCTGGCTGCCTCTGGCATCGTGTTGGGGGAGGGGCTGTGACCTGGTTCTTTCAAGAGTCTGGAAACTGAGCGAGGGTTGCCATGGGAGGAGGCTCTCTAAAGGGCTGGGGAAGAGCCTGGCGCCTTCAGCAGAGACCAGGGAGGCAAGTCAAGGAGGCGTCTCGTCTCAGAGGACTGTGGCCTCTTCACTCACTAAACAACAAGTTGGGCGGATTAGTTTCCCAAAGAAGTGTCCCTACTGGTGAGAGAAGTTTTACATGGCAGACAGACGAAAGAAAGAAAGAAAGAGCGAGAGAGCAAGAGCGAGAGAGAGAGAGAGAGAGTGAGAGAGAGACAGAGAGAGAGAGAGAGAGAGAGAGAGAGAGAGAGAGAGAACAAAAAAAGCAAAAGCAAAATGAACCACTTGCTTTCTTTCCTTCTTTCCTTCCTTCCTTCCTTCCTGGGTCTCACTCTGCTGCCCAGGCTGGAGTGCAGAGGCATGATCATGGCTCACTGCAGCCTCGACCTCCTGGACTCAGACAATCCTTCTGCCCCAGCCTCCCAAGTAGCTGGGACGATAGGTGCACACCACCGCACTCGGCTAGTTTTTTTATTTTTATTTCTTGTAGAGACGGGTCTGGCTATGTTGCCTAGGCTGCCCTTGAACTCTGACCTCAAGCAATCCTCCTGCCTTGGCCTCCCAAAGTGCAGGATTACACGGAGGAGCCACTGCACCAGGCCAGGATGAAAAATTATTATTATTATTTTTTTGAGTTGGAGTCTCACTCTGTCGCCCAGACTGGAGTGCAGTGGCACGCTCCCAGCCACCACAGCCTCGACCTGCTGGGCTCCGGCGATCCTTCCACTTCAGCCTTCCAAGTAGCTGGAACTACAGGCGCGCGCTACCACACCCGGCTCATTTTGATTTATTGTAGAGATGAGGTCTTGCCAAGGTGCCCGGGTGGGTCTCGAACCCGCGGGCTCAGGCAATCCACTCACCTCAGCCTCCCAAGGTGCAGGATTACAGGCTGAGCCACCGAGCCCGGCTGACCAGGATGAAAAATTTTAATGTTGATTTCAAAAATATCGGAGGGAGGAGGGTACACAGGTTTTCGACATTTCACTGGGAGACCTGTGAGCAGAAATGTTTGCAGATCACAGCCATCAGCCAACCTCGCAGTGAGCTGGTAGGAAGAGCCCGGGCTCAGGGGGTGGCAGGGCAGGGGCAGAGGGGGTGGGGGCGGGAGGGAGCGGAAGCGCTGGGCCTCCCACGGGCAGAGCGAGCCCTGACCTGAGCAGCAGCCGTGGTCCTGCGGCGGGGCGTCGGCCAGCATGCGCTCGTCCCCAGCCTCATTCTGGATCACCATGGAGGTGAGCGGCGTCACGATGTGATGCTCCAGAGACATCTGCAGGATGGTCCTTGTGATCTTCCTCTTGGCGGCCGCCGTGGGAGCCAGGCTTCTGCACTCAAGAGACAGGCGTGTCGCGGAACCTCCCTGCGCCAAAGGGCCAGCTCAAGCCTGCCACCCCGCCCTCTGCCACGCCTACTGTCCAGGCTGGGCTGGGGGAAGGGAGTAGTAGTGTACAAGATCTGGGGGGAGTAGTTACCTGGCTTCAAGAAACTTAGTTGTGTATCTAGCTTTGAAGGCCCAAGGGACTTTTCTGTGTGTCGGAGTCTCACGCTGTCGCCCAGGCTGGAGGGCGATGGCACACACATGGTCACCGCAGCCTTGACCTACTGGGCTCAGGCGATCCTTCCACCGCAGCCTCCTAAGTAGCTGGGACTACATGTGCATGCCACCGTGCCCGACTGATTTTATTTATTTATTTATTGTAGAGATGAAGCCTTGCCAAGTTGCCCAGGCTGGTCTAGAGCTCCTGGGTCAGTTGTCTCGGCCTCCCAAAGTGTTGGGATTACAGGCATGCGCCATTCACTGTACCTGGCTGGGATTTTTTTTCCCTAAACTTAATTTTTTGAACAGTTTCAGGTTCACAGTAAAATTGAGCGGAAGGCGCTGAGATTTCCCATTCGCCCTTCCCCCCACCCCTACAGGCACCCCCACAATCAACATCCCCATCAGAGGGTGCATGTGTTACAGTTGACGACCCTACACTGACACGTCATTATCACCCGGAGCTCGCAGGTCACATGAGGGCTCACTCTTAGAGGTGGACATTCTACAGGTCTGGACAAATGCATCATGACAAATGTCCACCATGATAGTATCTTACAGAATAGTTTCACTGCCCTAAAAATGCTCTGTGCTCCACTGACTCACCCATTCTCTTCCCCTCAATCCCTGGAAACCACTGATTTTTTTTTTTTTTTTTGAGTAGGAGTCTCCCTCTGTCGCCCAGGCTGGCGTGCAGTGGCATGCTCACGGCCACTACAGCCTCGACCTGCTGGGCTCGGGTCCTCAGCCTTCCAAGTAGCTGGAACCAGAGGCATGCACCACCATGCCAGCTAATTTTTTTAAATTTATTGTAGAGACGAGGTCTCTCCAAGTTTTCTCTCCACGGCAGGTCTTGAACCCCTGAGCTCAGGTAATCCTCAGGCATCGACCTCCCATAGTGCTGGAATTACAGGTGTGAGCCACTACACCTGGCCTCCACTGATCTTTTTTATAGGGATTATTTTTTGAAAATCAAGTCAGGTACGGTGTGGTTCATGCCTGTAATCCCAACACTTTGGTAAGCCGAGGCAGGAAGATTGCTTGAGCCTAGGAGTTTGAGACCAGTTTGAGTCTAGGCAACAGAGTGAGACCTCATCTCTACAAAAAAATAAAAATAAAAAATTAGCTGGGGTGGTGGTATGTACCTATAGTCCCAGCAACTTGGGAGGCTGAGGTGGGAGGATTGCCTGAGCCCAGGAAGTCAAGACTGCTGTGAGCCACGATCATGCCACTGCACTCCAGCCTGGGTATAGTAAAAAAAGTAATAATTAGTCGTTTAACTTCTGTAGCAATAGGCTTTATGCCTTTAAATGCATCTGATATGCTTCTGTCAAAGAGGGAGGGCTATTTCTTGCCTATTTCAAAGCCACAGCTTACAGTCTTGTGTAGTTTTTAATCTTACCAACATCAGGGATTTTCTCTGAGAGTCTGGTGATACAACTGTGTTTCATTGTCCCAACCTAGTTTAGATCTTGCTGTTCCATTCCCAGAGAATCTGGTCTAGCAGGTGAGATGGGGCCTGGAACTGATGACTTTCATCAAGCATCTTCATGTCATTCTGGTGCAGGTGGTCCAAGACCCACAGATGACTCTAGCAATCCAGTTTTCACACCGTAGAGTTGACATGCAGCTCGGCTGAAAAGCCAGAGGGAACAGGGAGGAGCACTGGGAGCCCTTCCTTAGGGGACACTGTAACTGCACAATCATGGATTTCTCTTTGGACAAGAACCTGTTTTCTTTTTTCTTCTTTTTTCTTTTTTTTTTGAGTTGGAGTCTCACTCTGTTGCTCAGGCAGGAGTGCAGCGGCACGCTCATGGCCGCTGCAGCCTCAACCTGCTGGGCTCAGGCAATCCTTCCACTTCAGCCTTCCAAATAACTGGAACCACAGGTGTGCACCACCACGCCCAGCTAATTTTTCAATTTATTGTAGACAGGAGGTCTCACCAAGTTGCCCAGGCTGGTCTTGAACCCCTGAGCTCAGGTAATCCTCTCGCCTCAGCTTCTCAAAGTGCTGGGATTATAGGCGTGAGCCACCATGCCTAGCAAGAACCTGTATCAAGAGTAAATGCTAAACACCTGACACACGAATGCACCTTGCAGACATCGTACTGAGTGAAAGAAGCTAGAAACAGAAAGACATAGGGTGCAGGATTATGAGAAATTTACCAGGCAAAACTAATTGATGATGACACTGAAACTGTGGTTTCTACCAGAGGTGGTGAAACGGCCCATCTTAAATTAATACAGGGCCACGGAATAAAAGCCATGGGATAGGCCCAAGCCCTGCAAAATTGCAGCTATGCTTAGAAATGAGCACATCTGTTGTCTCTGAGTTTGTTTTCACTTCTCTATCTTCATGTCCTGATCTCTGGGGGAGGTGGGGGTGGGGGGAAGCCACCTGTGGTGCTGATAAACATTTTCACAATGAGTCTGATCAGCTCTGTGGCTCAGCCTGTCATCGCAGCACTTTGGGAGGCCGAGGCGAGTGGATTGCCTGAGCCGGCGGGTTCGAGACCAGCCCGGGCAATTTGGCAAGCCCTCATCTCTACAATAAATCAAAAAATGAGCCGGACATGGTAGCGCGCGCCTGTAGTTCCAGCTACTCGGAAGGCTGAGGCGGAAGGATCGCCGGAGCCCAGCAGGTTGACTCTGGGGTGTCTGTGAGCATGCCGCTACACTCCAGCCTGGGCCACGGAGTGAGACTCCAACTCAAAAAAACAGAAAACAATGAGTCTAAGGTTGGACGATCTCTTGGATGGTGTCCAGAAGTTTGGCCAGAGAGGGTGAGTAGCTTTGATCTCGTGGGTCCCACCTCTACACACCATCCCACTTAGATGTCTCTGCAGTGGCTTACTGCCCAGGGGTCAGTAGCCCTGCTCTGAAGACAGTCTCGCTATTGTAAAACCTAAAACGGGTGTTAGAGATGGTTTTCAGACCTTGCACTCTCATGGACTCATGACCCAGAAGACAGTTTGGACACCCCCATGACTCCAGCCCCAACCAATCAGCAGCACCCGTTCCCTAGGCCCCTGCCTATTACATTATTCCTTAAAAAACCCTGGCCTAAAATCCTCAGGAGCTGGGCATGGTGGCTCACGCCTGTAAACCCAGCACTTTGGGAGGCAGAGGTGGGAGGATCACTTGAGCCCAGGAGTTCGAGACCAGCCTGGATCATGTAGCAAGACCTCATGTCTTCAGAAATTAAAAAAGTTAGCCATGCATGGTGGCACGTGCCTGTAGTTCCAGCTACGTGGGAGGCCGAGGTGGAAGGATTGTCTGAGTCCAGGAATTGGAGGCTGTGGTGAGCCGTGATCATGCCACTGCACTGAGACTGGGCGACAGAGTGAGATCCCGACTCAAAAAATAAATATAAAAAAAAAATTAAAAACAGGAGGCAGATTTGAAAAATATTTCCCATCCTCCTTACTTAGCTGCTTTGCAATGTTAAACATTATCTCTGCTGTAATAATTTCCACCTTGGTCTCAGCTTTTCTAGGTAATGGATGTAAAACCCTGGTCAGGCTGTAAAAGCATGCAAGGACAATGAGGGAGCCCTCAGGGGTTTTATATCTGCATCTGGGAGGTGCTTACATGGGTTTTATGTGTGTGCATATAAATTCATTAAAGTGGATACTTAAGCTTAACACACTTCATCCACTTTACAATATGTTATACCTCAATAAAAAAGAAAAACATGTGAACCTGCTTTAGCTAAAGTGTTTAGAACCAACAGAAGTTAGTAATCCAAACCTGGCCAGGCACGGTGGCTCACGCCTGCAATCCCAGCACTTTGGGAGGCCAAGGTAGAAGGGTTGCTTGAGCCCAAGAGTTTGAGACCAGCCTGGGTAACATAGCAAAACCTTGTCTCTTATAAAAATAAAAAAAATTAGCCAGGTGTGGTGGCATGCACCTGTTGTCCCAGCTACTCAGGAGGCTGAGGCAGGAGGATCTCCTGAGTCCAGGAGGTCGAGGCTGAAGTGAGCCATGATTGTGCCACTGCGCTCCAACCTGGACAACAGAGTGAGGCCCCGACTCAAATAATTTTTTTAAAAAATCCAAACCCGTATTAATTTGCTGCCTTTCTTAGTTCCAAACTCTTTTTTGTGTGTGACTTTAAATAGTCAAGGTTGACATTTGACTTCTGCAAGCTCCTGTGGTGTGTATACACTTCTCTTCTTACCGCTCAGCGAGCAGTTGGTTGATTGTCAGATAGGCCCACAGCTTCCTGGTGAAATCCGGATCTGCATGCTTGTCTTTTGACAGAAAATCCTCCAAGTCATCCATCTGGGCCAAGGTTTCCAAGACCAACTCCGTATTAGCCTGGATGATGGAAGTTGAGAGACATCAGGGAACCGAATTCTAGTTAATCCATTCACATTTTTAGTTCCTGCTGTGAAAGAGTGGGAATACATAAAAATGGAAGACAGCCTCTGCTGAGGGAGGAAGTGCATGCCCTCGGCTGGGACTGGACTCGGAGACAAGACCAGGATTGACAGACTGGCTGGAAGACGGCAGAGAGGGTCTCACACCTTCTCTCTCACGCCTTGCTTTTGACGCATGATTTTGGAAAGGCAGAGCAAACGTGCATGACGGACACCGCTAGGGGTCCTGGTAGCAGACAGAATGACCAGAGAAGCAGAAGTACCGAGGTTGCTGTGATGATGCTCTGTATTTGTTCCAATTTATTGGGATCAAATTTTCCTGCCACCACAATCTCCGAACCTCCAAAATAGTTATGGAAACTGTTCTGAGTGACATCCGTGACCGACGGGTGGGGATAGTTGAACTGAACATTCCGGAGCAGTGGAGTTGACACCTGGTTGTAAAATTTCTACAATTCGTAAAAAAAAAAACAAAAAAAAAACAACAGAGAAATCATTATTTTCATACCATTTTGTAGATCTAAAGCATTTTTCTTCGAGAGTCTTCAAGTGCCCAGCAGATACTTCTCAGTTTATTCTCATGGGACCTCTGGGACGAGGCAAAATGCTCATAATTATCAAATTTAAAAACTGAGACAGAGAGAAGATCCAGACTTGTTAAGAGCACCACCACTGATTTAAGAGGCCAGCATTTTCTTTTTTTCTGTTATGATCCGTGAGAAAACTCATGGACATTCATAATAATGAAAGTCATCTGGGCATGACAGTCCCCGAATTAGAGCCTTATCCCTTATCTGTTCCCAAGTTTAAATATGGTGCCTGACACTGACAAAAGGCAGGGTATGCTCTTTTCCTACATTGTTTTCTTGTCCATTCAGTCCAAATAAACAAGTCATTATATTTAAGAAAACATATAGGCCAGGGCAGCCCCTTTGGGTCCCCTCCCACTGTGGGAGATCTCCTGTCCTCTCAATAAATCCTGCTTCCTAAAAAAAAAAGGAAAAGAAAAGAAAAGAAAACATACAGGCTGTAGTTTGATCTGTTTGACATCGTAAAAAATTGATATCCCAGATGTCAATATACTTCAGAGGGAAAGCGGCCATGATGGGCAAGGAGACCAGCTGTTCAGTGGGACCAGGTACGGCAAGAAATTTCGATGGTGCTTCAGAGCTGCTTTGTTCGGGGAATAGGGACATGCATCCCTGTCACTTGGCTGCCTCACGACTCCCTGTGTGTGGAGGGGAATGTGTGAGGAAGGAATTTCACAGTTCCCTGATTCCTGCAATCAAATATGGCTGAAATAAGGACAGTTTTGAGTTAAGTTCAGTTATCTTCTCTGAGGCATCAGACATGAGTAGTTGCGTACGTTGAAGTCTCACTCTGTCGCCCAGGCTGGAATGCAGTGGCACACTCATAGTCACCCCAGCACCGACCTGCTCGGTTCAGGTGATCCTTCCGCCTCAACCTTGCAAGTAGCAGAACTATAGGCATGCACCACCATGCCTGGCTAATTTTTTGACTTATTGTAGAGATGAGGTCTTACCAGGCTGGTCTCGAACTCGTGGGCTCAGATAATCCTCTCACCTCGGCCTCCCAAAGTGCTGGGATTATAGGCGTGAGCCACCGTGCCTGGCCCAGTTGGGTAGTTTCAAGCGAAATAAATAGCAGAAGACAGTGTTACCTTGAGCTGGGAAGACGTGTCCTGGTTTCCATAGATCCTCTGGGCAATTCCACGATTTTCGTTGGAGAGTCTCTTCAAAAAATCATAGTCAACGTCGAATCCCATCCCCAGACTGAACAAAGAGACACTGTCTTGGATGTTCTGCTTCACGTTTTTCTGGATTTTTGACAATTTGAGTTCACCTGAGGTTGGTGATGACGGAAAGGAAAAGAATGAAGAAACAATGTTATAAAGTTTTTGGAAAATCCAGGGAGGGCAGTTTAGCAAAATGTGTCAAAATTAAAAATGTGTTTGCCTATTGACACAGTCAGTCAACTTTTAGGAATTTTTTCTTACAGATACACTCACACATGTCGAAATGGGGCAAGGGCCATGATACGTAGCAGCATTATTTGGGAACAGCAATGTATTGGCAGCAACTTAAATGCACACCAGTGAGGGAGCTTAATTAAATTCTGGTACGCTTAAACAGTGAAATACTATGCAGTCATTTAAAAGGACACAGAAACTCCTTGTGTATTTATATTGAACAATCTCTAAGAAATTTTTGGAGGAGAAAAAGCCAGGGCAGACATCTATGTATGTCGAATGGATTTGTATGCATGCATGCATAAATGTATGCACGTGTGTAACATATATGTGTGTGCAAAGATGTATATGCTGTGTACTGGCATTTGTGAACTATCTATGGAAAGAAATTGGTAACCAGTGATTCATTTCAGAGACAAGAACTGGGTGGTCCAGAAATGGGAGAGACAGATTTAATTTGCTATTATATTTTCTTTTCTTCTTTGGGACTGTATTCCAAACTTGAATTGTAAAAGTAATCCGATCCAAGAGGAAAAGCATTGAATCTACAGCAAACACACAACCCAATGGCCCATCTCACTGTTAATAAATGGTTGCTCTTTGGCTTTCTGGAATTTGGGTTGCTATTGTTCCTATCGGTGGGTACATTTTCATTCAAATCACCTGTGTGGGGATGGATTAGACTCGGTCCTTGTCCACGTGACAACACGCTCAGGCGACACACCTGAGCATTCACCCTTACTTATACCCATCCATCAGTGTCAAGACACAAGTAACACAAAAATAAAAGTGGATGGTAGAAGTAGGAAGATGAGCCGGGCTCGGTGGCTCAGCCTGCAATTCCGCGCCTTTGGGAGGCTGAGGTGAGTGGATTGCCTGAGCCCGCGGGTTCGAGACCCGCCTGGGCAGCGAGACCTCATCTCTACAATAAATCAAAAAATCAGCCGGGCGTGGTGGCGCATGCCTGTAGTTCCAGCTACTCGGAAGGCTGAGGCGGAGGGATCACCGGAGCCCAGCAGGTCGAGGCTGCGGTGGCCGGGAGCGGCCACTGCACTCCAGTCTGGGCGACAGAGTGAGACTCCAACTCAAAAAAAAAAAAAAAAAGTAGGAAGATGTTGAAGCCATTTTGCCAAGAAGAAAAGCGAGGGTCCTGGACAACATGGTGAGACCTCATCTCTACAGTAAATCAAAAAATTAGCTGGGCGTGGTGGTGCCTGCCTGTGGTTCCAGCTCCTTGGAAGGCTGAGGCGGAAGGATCGCCGGAGCCCAGCAGGTCGAGGCTGTGGTGGCCCGGAGCGAGCCACTGTACTCCAGCCTGGATGACAGAGTGAGACTCTGACTCGAACAAAAAAAGGGAGAAGAAAGCAAAAGGAGGGGCCTAAGGATGTAGCAGAGAGCAGCCGTCTCTCCAGCTGTGACAAGGGGATGTGGCTGCTATGAGGGTGTCATGGTGTCCTGCTGGGAGACCTGCGGCCAAGCCCCGTCACCCACAGTCCCTGCACACCAACTCCACACACGTTAAGCTGAGGAATAAGTGCCTTCCGCTCACATACGTCAAACCTCACAACACACTGGTGCAATTCAAACTCAAATTTCCCCAGACGGTGGGTGGGGGGAGATGGAGGCATTCCAGAGAACCACTGAAGTTGAGCACTAGTTGAAAGGGGTGAGGGTTTCAGGGTCGGAAGAGTTCCTTTGGGGAGCATGGAATTCAAAATGTTTTAGGAACACAGGCGAACACCACTCAAGCTCCATTTGAAGCAAACCATCATTCCAAGAAGCAACAGTGAAAACGTTTGTCATGAGAAGACGGGGGCAATACTTGCCAACGGTCGGATCTCCATCCGAAACCAGAATGATCAGCGAGACCGAGTTGGGATCCAACATGCCCAAGTTATTGGCTTCATTCAAAATAAAGATCGCCCGCAGGAGAGCTTCATTGATGTTTGTGCCTATGGGAATAACACAGTATGCCACACACGGAAAAGCACATCCTGGACTCACATGTGCCTGTCTGGTGATTCCTTATGCATAATTTATTCTATACAAAAAACACCTGATTGCTTTTGGAGTGATACAGATTGTGCTCAAGCTGGCGATCCATACAGCAGTGCAATATTCACCTTAAAGCAAACTATCCCATCTGGGCGGGGTGCCTTATGCCTGTAATCCTAGCACTTAGGAAGGCCAATGCAGGAGGATCACTAGAGCCCAGGAGTTTGACACCAGTCCAAGCAACATAATGAGACTTTGTCTCTACAAAGAATAAGTCACATGTGGTGGTATGTGCCTATAGTCCCAGCTACTCAGGAGGCTGAGGCGGAAGGATCCCCTGAGGCCAGGAGGTCAAGGCTATTGTGAGCTGTGGCTATGCCACTGCCCTCCAGCTTGGTCGAAAGAGTAAGAACTCGACTCAAAAAAAAAAAAAAAAAAAGAAAAGAAAAAATGAAGTAAGCTGCCTTCTTAGAGATGAATGAGCCCTCTCAAAGTACCAATCTGTTACTTTGTTTAACACCAAGTTAAGGTAACTAAATCAGCCTTGCTCTGAAGACTGCAGCCTCTAATGCCTTACAAGTGATAAAGCAGGCCAGTGACATTTACAGGGCCCTTTTCTTAGAAAGGCTGAAATGGTTAAAAACTTGTGTCTGCTGAATTATGAACTGTGCTTTCACCATACCTTAGTACTCGACATGGACCAGTAAGTGTAGTGTTTAAGGCAGGCCACCACAGACTGGCAAAGGCCACTGTGATGGGATAATGCTTCCTAAGTGAACCAAGATTCAAACTTAAGGAAGTTTCTCTGGGCTTCAGGCCACACCCACTCACCTCCGCTGGGCTGGATTCTCTCTATATACCTCTTGGCATCTGCAACCTGTGTTTTAGTAGCTGAAACTAAGTCATTTCTCCAGGTTCTGACATTCTGGTTGAAGTCAATTACAGAGAATTGGTCTTCCGCTCTTAGGTCCTCCAAGATGGTCTTCATTGCTTCCACGGTCTATTTCAAAAGAGAATAAGAGGGTCTCATTACAGAAAATCTAGCTGGTTATGGTGTCTCATGCCTGTAATCCCAGCACTTTGGGACATGAAGGCGAGAGGATTGCCTGAGTCCAGGGGTTCAAGACCAGTCTGGGCAATTTGGTGAGACCTCATCTCTACAGTAAATAAAAAAATTATCTGGCGTGATGGGATGTACCTATAGTTCCAGCTACTTGGAAGGCTGAGGCAGAAGGATCCCCTGAGCACAGCAAGTTGAAGCTGTGGTGGCCACCGCACTCCAGCCTGTGTGACAGAGTAAGACTTCGACTCAAAAAAAAAAAGAAAGAAAAGAAAATCTAAGCTTAAGAAGCAACTAGAAAGACCAATCATTGATCCTCATCATCTTTCAACTACCGTCTTATTTTGTGATGCACAATCAATCTGCCTAGTCTAAGTTAAGGATCACAAACTCTGGGTGCCCACTTAGTGGTGCCTGAAAATCAAATATATTTCTCAAGTTCATCTCTTTTTTTTTTTGAGTCAGGGGTCTCACTTTGTTGCTCAGACTGGAGTGCAGTGATGCTGTCATAGCTCACTACAGGCTCGAACTCCTGGACTCAAGTGATCCTCCTGTCTCCGCCTCCTGAGTAACTGGAACTACAGTTGCATGCTCCCACGTTCAGCTAATTTAAAAAAATTTTTTTGTAGAGATGAGGTCTTGCTATGTTGCCCAGACTGATCTCGAACTCCTGGCCTCAAGTGATCCTCTGTCTTTGGCCTCCCAAAGTTCTGGGATTATAGACATGAGCCACCGCGCCTGGCCCAAAGTTCTGACAATGACCTCACAGGTGTTGCACAAGCCTCCCTGCCTCTTATTTCTTAGACCTCTTCTCCCACCATCCCTCTCTGTCCTCCTTTTTGTTTTTTGCACATTTCTGACTGAGAACCATTGCACTGGCTGTTCCAGCTGCCTGCAGCGGCCTCCTCCCAGGTATCTGCATGACTGTCCCCTCACCTTCAAGGGTCTCCTCAAAAGTCTTCTCCAAGAAGCCACTTATGTAGATGCCACACCTATTTGAAGTTCCATTTCCCTGTAATTGGCTCAACTGATTTCTAATGTGCCCTTAAAAAACATAACACCGCCATTTATTTATTATGTGTATTGTTGATTCTCGTTCCCCAGAATTTAGGCGTCACAGACACCACGGGGACAGGGATGGGGTTTTTGTTTGTTTGGTTTCTGTTTTTATGCTTTTGATCTATTTTGCTCACGGATGAACTACATGCCTGACACATAGTAGGTGCTTCCGAAATACCTGTAGAATGAATGAATGACGGAAGGAAGGAAGCAGTGAATAAACTTGTTTTAGAGCAGTGCTCCTCAACCAGGATCAATGACTCCCTAGTGGACATTTGGCAGTGTCTGAAGTCTTTATTTTTCTATTTGGAGTCTTACTCTGTCACCCAGTCTGGAGTGCAGAAGCATGATCATGGTTCACCACAACCTCGACCTCTTGGGCTCAGGCAATCCTCCTGCCTCAGCCTCCTGAGTAGCTGGGACACCAGCCATGTGCCACCATGCCTGGCAGAATTTTTTATTTTTTGGAGAGATGAGGTCTCGCCGTGTTGTCCAGACTGGTCTCAAACTCCTGGACTCAAGCAATCCTCTTGCTTCAGCCTCCTAAAATGCTAGGATTACAAGTGTGAGCCACCATGCCTGGCCTTGAAGTCATGTTTGGTCGCCACGTCATGACATGGGAGGAGATTGTGCCACTGAAATCGATGGACAGGCTAAACTCGATGCTGCTAACATCCTGCAACGCACAAGACTCTCCCGTAACAGGGGATGGTCCCACCCAAAACGGCAATTGTGCCACAGCCCTGAGTGTGAGCCCTAACCAGTAGGTGGGATGAGAGGATTGCATTCCGGGGGAGGGAATCAAAGAAGCTAGAAAGCCCCCCATGCCACTGCCAACAGGGGGTACTTACTTGTTTCATTTTAATTCCCCACATGGAGCCGCTCACATCAATGACAAAGAGGATGTTTTTGGGAATTGGGTCCAGGTTGTCAGGAGCAAAGAAGTGGACGAAATACCCGTTAAACACCTGAAACACAGAACGTGTTTGAGAATCAAATCACAACTCATGTTTAGAAGAGAGGGAGAGAGGGCCTGGGGGCTAACGGGGAGAAAGGGGAAGCTTGGTGGACACGTCTCCCCCCTTCTCCTGCCTGCTCCCTGCCTGTCTTTCCTGTGACAAGTCACGCGATCCTAGCAGAGAATTCCATCCAGTCCACTCCATTCCCCTCCCCTCCAACCCACACCGCCTCCCTTCCCATCACCCTGTCTTTATGGAGAGCCCCTGTTCACGGCACCATGCGAACTGATGGAGAATCAGAGTCCCTGCCCTCAGGAGGCTACAGTCAGCAGCAGATACAGACAGTGGAGCCAAGTGTGCTAAGCGATGCAACCAGGGAAGAAAAGGCCTCTGAAAATCCAGGGGAGGTGTATTCACACACACACAGGGAATCCTTCCCCCAAAACAGCATCTCCCCTGGGACTGGGCTGAGCTTGGACTGTGCCTGCCCTCGTGGGAGCTGGGCCAGGATGGAGGTGGTGGGGGCGGGGAGGAGAGTTCCCAACAAAGCCAGTGGGAGAGAGAGGACAGGGCAGCCTGGGGCTTTTTCCACGGTTTATAAGATGGGGCCAGAGTTCAAGAATTCCAGAAACTAGGTGGAACATCAGTAGGACCTGTACGTGCCACTTTGGAATATTTGGATTTTTCTTGAAGTTCACGAGAGGCCACCGCTGCTAGACCCCTGGCCACCCTCTTTGTCTTCTGCTGTGGGCTCTGGCAACGGGCTCGCCTCTGTCTCTGGTCACCCGGATCTGGGACACCACAGTGTCCAGGTGCAGAGGGTGTGACTGTGCCTTCAAGGCACTCCTCCACCCCTGTCCCTGGGGAGACTCAGGCTTTTGGGTACGTCCTAAGGGCTCTCACCTTAGCACAAGGACACGGGGATGCCCATCTAAGACATGATACAAGGGAAAGGACAGTTTTCAGGAAGTCTCACAAGAAGCATCGACGCTGGCATCGACGCTGGCGTCACCGCTGGCTCTGGATCTTTCCTTGTGCATTGGTTGTGTCTTCCTTTTTTTTTTTGAGTTGGAGTCTCACTCCGTTGCCCAGGTTGAAGTGCAGTGGCATGTTCCCAGCCACCGCAGCCTTGACCTGCTGGACTCAGGCGATCCTTCCACCTCAGTCTTCCAAGTAGCTAGAACTACAGGCATGCGCCACCACGCTGAGCTAATTTTTTTTTTTTTTATTGTGGAGACAAGGTCTCATCATGTTGCCTAGGCTGGTTTCAAACCCGTGGGATCAGGTAATCCTCTCACCTCTGCCTCCCAAAGTGCTGGGATTATAGGCATGAGCCACGTCCCCAACCTGGTTGTGCCTTCTTTCTCTCCCCCAAATCTCTGCTCTTACTTGGATTGTCTAATTGCAAAGGGCTTTGAGTGGCCATCCAAAATTACTGTTTTGTCATTTTCTTTCTTTCTTTTTTTTTTTTTTTTTTTAGTCAGGATCTCACTCCGTCATCCAGGCTGAAGTGGCACAATCATGGCTACTGCAGCCTGGATCTCCTGGGCTCAGGTGATCCTTCTGCCTCAGTCTCCTGAGCAGCTGGGACCACAGATGTGCACCACCACACCCGACTAATTTTTTAATTTTTTTAGAGACAAGGACTTGTTATGTTGCCCAGGCTGGTCTCTAACTCCTGGACTCAAGCAATCCTCCCATCTCGGCCTCCCAAAGTGTTGTGATTACCGGCTTGAGCCACTGTGCCCAGCCTGTTTTGTAATCTTCTGTTGTTCCTTTTTTTTGAGTCAGAGTCTCACTCTGTCACCCAGGCTGGAGTGCAGTGGCACTCTCACAGCCACTGCAGCCTTGACCTTCTGGGCTCAGGCCATCCTTCCACCTCAGCCTTCCAAATAGCTGGAACCACAAACATGCACCACCATGCCCAGTGGCTCATGCTTGTCATCCCAGCACTTGGGGAAACAGAGGTGAGAAGATTGTCTGAGCCCAGGGGCTCAAGACCAACCTGGGCAACTTGGCAAGACCTCATCTCTACAGTAAATCTTCTGTTGTTCTTTATATAAGGTCTGGAAGTGCCCTGCTGGGACAAGGGAACGAGACCCAGTGACCTTTTGTTTATTTTTATGACACAAAAGATAACACTTACCAGTGTGTAGGAGGAATAGGGTCTTAGTCCCTTCTCTACAGCTAGACACACTTGCCCAGGCAGCTAGAAACTACCCACGGGCCAGGGAGTTTGCACCACAAGGAGTGTCAGCATTGGCGTCCTCTGGGCCTGTCTAGAGCCTGTCTGCACTCACCTCAAGTTCACCGACCTTCTCTTCTCTGTTCACATCATACATCACCACCAGCTCCCCGTCGACCGCCGTCTCTAGGCAGCTGGGACAAATTCTTTGCTGAGCTACTGTGGGCTTGAAGGAGACGTGGGCCTAGAAGGAACAGTGAGGTCAGCGCCCCTACCCCCAGCACCCTCCAGGCCTGGACTTGACGGCTGCCCCTTCCCAGGCTCGCAGGGAGGATGAGGTGCCCCGTGGCCATGCTGCATCCAGGCAGCCTCATTGAACCTGTAGCTGATGGAGCGGACGGGGCCAGGGCTTCTGGGGAAGTCTCTGCCAGTCTGTGGTGCTGTGTGCTAGGTTTCTGACCTTTTTATTTTATTTTATTTTTAGTTTAGCTTATTTTTTTGAGTCAGTCTCCCTCTGTTGCCCAAGCTGGATGGAGTGCAGTGGCTCGGATCGTGGCTTACCACAGTCTCGACCTCCTGGGCTCGGGTGATCCTTCCACCTCAGCCTCCTGAATAGCTAAGGTTGCAGGCATGTGCCATCATGCCTGGTTAAATTTGGGGTTTTTTTTAGAGACATGGTCTCCGTATGTTGCCCAGGCTGGTCTTGAACTCCTGGGCTAAAGCCATTCTCCTGCTTGGCCTCCCAAAATGCTGGGATTACAGGCATGAGTCACTGTGCCCGGCCTTCCAACCTTTTTAGAAGAGTGAAAGAATTCCCCCCACCTTCCATGGAAGGGAAAATTACCACCTCTGGAAAGAGTTTGTGGAATGTTCTAGAGGAGTTTGACCTTAGAGGAATCATAGTAGGTTACCACTGGACATTAAGGCAGAGAGAGTAAGCTGAGTATTTCTTGCTGAGATTAATGAAAGTCTATTACATAGTCCAAGAAAGATGCCTTTTAGATACTAGTCAAGTGATGACAGGGACAATGATGCTTCAAAAGCCTCCGTCTCTGGCTGGGATGGAATGAAGCAACTGGGAGTGTTGTTTTGTGCGTCCTGGGAAGACACTAGACTCACTCAGCGATCCCTCTTCTTCAGACAGTGTCTCAGGTCCACACCAGACCATGTTTCCACGCCCCAGAGCACAGGAGGAGATCAGAACCCATGAGCTAGCAGCCATGTAGATGCTTCCGCAACATGCAATGCCAGGTACCTTTTGCTGTCCTTTAGAAATGACTGGAACACCATCAAAGTGGCCATCAAATGTGTCGGGACATGAAGAAATCTCATTCCCTGAGGTTCAATAATCCACACGTCTACCTAGAGATGGGAGAGATAATGACCCAAAGTGTTCAAAGCCGTTAAGGACTTTTTAGGCAAGAAGTAAAATTCCCAGTAAATTCTCTGATGTTTTTTCCATCTTCGGGTTTTCCCAGCATGGATCTGTGACCTGTTAAGTTCCCTGAGCTGTGCTTCTTCTCACCATCAAGGAGGCTCAACCCCCTTCCGTCACCTCAGTCTTCCCTTTCTGTTGCCTCTCTCCCCTGGAAGTTAATTTCCCTCCTTCATTCTGTTCCTATAGTAACAGGAGCATTCCCGGCAGTGGAAAGAAAAAGAAGGAAAGTCCTTGTTGACTGCACCACGTTCACTCTGGAGAGATGTCAAACACGGACCATTTCCCTGTCTGGACCCATTTTATTCCTTTCCTGTTTTCTCGCTTTGAACAGAGCTAAACAGGGAGAAATGCCTTTGGGTGGTTCCTGACCAACCATATCTTAGCTGCCGTTTATTTTTTGTCAATTTAATTTTATTATTTATTTTTAAAATCCGTAAACATCACAAAGTGTACTTTGTTTCTATGCTTCAAGGGCATCCATCACCAAAATCATGGCCCATCAGGTCATTTCCTATCCCCCGTCCCTCCCCCATACCCATCCACATCCCCCGTGTCCATCATGCCACACACTCTGTGTCCATGTGGCCACATTATTCAGCTCCCACTTAAAGTGAGAACTATTCCTTGGGCCCCTTTGCCTGTGGAGTCATGCCTGCCACTCTAAAAGAATGTTAAAATAAATCTGCTTTCCCAAAGTCACAGACACTGGTCTGGGTGGAGCCAATATTTTGGTTACCACAAATTCCAGCATAAGATGTGAACCTAATTTGCCTCCAAGCAAGATTCCAGTTCCCTCTAAAAGGTCAACTCTATGTTGGTGAGCACTAAGGCTGCACAGTGCAAGGTAGACCAGATGTCTTGGGAGAGTCTGACCAGCCATCGCTGAGGATGGTGGAGTGGCTGGTGGAGAAAAGGGGGAAAAGTCCCAGAAAAAACTCCTGGAATACAGCTACAAGGGAGATGAGGTGGGGGGTGAATCTATAAGGAAGTGGTATGGTGGACTCCAAGACCACCATCTTTTCACCATCTTTCAGAGTTGAGTGGGACCCAATAGTGGCGACAAAGGACAAATCGGGGACAGGCACCCTACGAGGCTGGTGTCGCCATCCGCCCTGCAATCTACGCTCACCTCCAAGTGTTTGGCCAGTCGTCCGGGCTGCAGATAGAGCCTGTGTTCATAGGACCCCAGCTTCCTCCACTTCACCTCCTGGTACTGAAGTTCAAATTGCACCTTGGCTCCAGCAGGCACGTTTACTTCGGTTTTGAAGTTCTCCATGTCCAGAGACCTGCTCCTAAGGGTGAGAACCCCACACATCAACTCAGACGTGACGGCACGGCAGGCAGAGGGTGTAGAGATTTCCTGGGCAGTATGCCCTGCTCAGTTGTTGATGGGTGCAACAGAGGTAAGTACAACTTCCAGGTCCCCCCAATCCCATCAAGAGCTGCAGTCTCCTCTCCCACCTGATCGTCTGCTTCCAGAGCTTCTTACTGACTCAAGTGTTACCTGCAAAAAGCCACCAGTGACTGGTCCTTATTCTGGGCCAGGAATTTGACGTGTGTCATCACTGATATTATCAAAATGGATATTGTCATTATCCTGATTTTTCTGATGATAGCAGATGAAGCTGGGTGCAGTGGCTCACGTCTGTAATCCCAGCACTTTGGGAGGCTGAGGCGGGAGGACTGCTTGAGCCCAGAGGTTCAAGACCATCCTGGTCCTCACCCACTTTGTCAAATGGCCTCAGTACATCCGGTTGCAGCGGCCAAGAGCCATCCACTATAAGCAACTGAAAGTGCCTCCTGCCATTAACCAGTTCACCCAGGCCCCGGACCGCCAGACAACCACTCAGCTGCTTAAACTGGCCCACAAGAGAAGAAGCAGAGACTGCTGGCCTGGGCTGAGAAGGAAGCTGCTGGCAAAGGGGACGTCCCCAGCAAGAGATCGCCTGTCTTTCAGGCAGGGGTCAAAACTGCCACCACCTTGGTAGAGAACAAGAAGGCTCAAGTGGTGGTGATCGCCCATGACGTGAATCCCATGGAGCTGGTAGTCTTCCTGCCTGCCCTGTGTCATTAAATTGGGGTCCCTTATAGCATTATCAAGGTGAAAGCAAGACTGGGGTGTCTGGTCCACAGGAAGACCTGCACCACCGTCGCCTTCACGCAGCTTAACTTGGAAGACAAAAGAGCTTTGGCTGAGTTGGTGGAAGCCATCAGGACCAATTACAGCATCACATAGGATGAGGTCCACTGTCACTGGGTAGGCAACATCCTGGGTCCAAAATCTGTGGCTCACATCGCCAAGCTGGAGAAGGCAAAGGCGAAAGAACTTGCCACTAAGCTGGGCTAAATGTACACTGCTGAGTGTTCTACACATAAAAATAATTAAAAATTTCCTTAAAAAAAAAGAAGCTGGACTCAGTGGCTCAGCCTGTAATCTCAGCGCTTTGGGAGGCTGAGGTGAGTGGATTGCCTGAGCCCGCGGGTTCAAAACCTGCCTGGGCAACTTACTGGGACCTCATCTCTACAATAAATAAAAAAATTAGCCGGGCGTAGTAGCATGCTACCTGTAGTTCCAGCTACTTGGAAGGCTGAGGTGGAAGGATCGCTGGAGCCCAGCAGGTCGAGGCTACAGTGGCTGGGAGCGGCCACTGCACTCTAGTCTAGGTGACAGAGTGAGACTCCAACTAGGAAAAAAAAAAAAAAAAAGACCAACCTGGGCAACATAGAGAGGCCTCATCTCTACAAAAAAATTTTAAAAATTAGCCGAGCATAGTGGCATGTGCCTGTAACCCTAGCTCCTTGAGAAGCTAAGGTAGAAAAGTCACTGGAGCCCAGGAGGTTGAGGTTGCAGTGAGTCGTGATCATGCCACTTCACCCCAGCCTGGGTGACAGAGCGAAACCCTGTCTCAAAAAATAAATAAATAAATAAAAAGGCTTATGCAGAATAAATAACCTGCTTGAGGTCCCATAGCGAGTCAATTGTACAGTCTCACACTCAAGATTGGATGTTTCTAGAGACAGTACATATTTCCTATATTGCGTTTGAGACTTGCTCTAGGAATGCTTTATCTTTATAAAGGTCTCCAGAAAGAAAAATTCTATGATTTCACCAAATAGGACATGTTTTTCTAGCCTAAGGCCTTATTTAGTCCAAGGTGATTCTTGATTTTGAGGTGATTATGGTTTTAAAGAGCAAAGCAGCAGGACTAGCAAATGAAGGTGATTCCAACACTAGTATAAACAATGAAAGATTTTTAAAAATGAGGTAACTAGGCTGGGAGCGATGGCTCAAGCCTGTCATCCCAGCACTTTGGGAGGCAGAGACAAGGAGACTGCCTGAGCGCAGGGGTTAGAGATCAGCCTGGGCAACTTGGCAAGACCTCATCTCTACAATAAACCAAAAAAATTAGCCAGGCATGGCAGTGTGCACCTGTAGTTCTGGCTACTTGGAAGATCAGCGGAGACCAGTAGGTCGACACTGGGGTGACCATGAGCATGCCACTGCACTCCAGCCTGGGCAACAGAGTGAGACTCCAACTCAAAAAAAAAAAAAAAATGAGATAACTAAATCAGCAAGGTGAGATGGTGCGTATCTGCCCACATGGGACTGGGAGTTACTGGGGACAGTCAGCTTGGGATACTGAACAGTTGAAGAACAAGATTCCTGTGACCTTGTCCAGAGCTTCAAGGCCAAATCTGCAGTGAGAGGCCATGTTTACCCAAGGGGAACACGGAAACGGGGACTCTGTTTTCTGTGCTATCTCCAGGGCTTAGGAGAGTTTCTGTTAGAAATAAATATTTAGCTGGGCTCAGTGGCTCAGCCTATAATCCCACGACTTGGGAAGCGAGGTGAGTGGATTGCCTGAGCCCACGGGTTCGAGACCCGCCTGGGCAACTTGGCGAGACCTCATCTCTACAATAAACCAAAAATAAGCTGGGTGTGGTAGCGCATGCCTGTAGTTCCAGCTACTTGGAAGGCTGAGGCGGAAGGATCGCCGGAGCCCAGCAGGTCGAGGCTGCGGCGGCCGGGAGCGGCCACTGCACTCCAGTCTGGGCAACAGAGTGAGACTCCGACTCAAAACAAAAACAAAACAAAAAAAACCCAAACAAACAAAAAAAGAAAGAAATATTTGTGGAATGAATAAATCAATGAATGGGTGATGAGGTCAAAAGATGGCAAAATGATTCATAAAGATAAAAAAAGACTGGATCGTCTGAAGCATCTTCCTCCTATGAAGAGGAGGAGGAGACGAAGACAAAAAAACCCATGATGGGGTTTGGTAGAGGATTGGGCGTGCAGCATGACAAGGGATAGGTGGAAAATTCCTTTGAGGTTTCTTTCTCGATAGGCTACTTTTTTGAGGGTGATTTGACATTCCCAGTGTCTTACTTAAGATTATAAAAGAAAAAAAAATAAACGAAATCTAAGCTAAGTAACTGATGCTTTCAGAGATCCTATCCTGTAAAAATAAGGCGTAATAAAAATCATAAAAACACATTCCAAACCTTTCCTTCTGTATGTGTGTTGTTTTGTAGCAAGATCACCAATATTTGTAGTTCCTCTCTGCACTCTTTAGAAAAATCAGTGCCTGTTTATAGAATATTCATCTACCTATAAGGCAAGGGGTGTTTGCACACCTGAGTGAGATCACCCAAAACCTACTGGATGAGGAGAGGCCATTAGGGAAATAGACATTGTGATAAGAAAAGACTGGGTCACCTGGAGCAATGCCAGGCTTGTTCCCTCTGCTTGGATTTTCTCCTTTCTCTGCCTGGTTGAATTTTATTATGGTCAGTGCTCTGTATCCTCCGGGAATTGGCGCCAGGACACACTCAGAATGTTGAAGGCCGGGGATGCCCAAGTCCCTGACATGCTCTATGAGAGATGCCATTTGCTTAGGCTCCGTGCCTTTCTGGAGGCTGACTTGCCGCTGGGGGAAGGGGGATGGAAGAGACGCCTCTATCGAGATCTAAGGGCCGACCCCACTCACTCAACCCCACTTACCTCACCAGCCCAGCTGTCTTGCCCTTCGCCCTCGCCTGGGAGTAGAGAGCTCGGCCCACGGTTTTCTCCTTAATGGAACTCCTAAACGTCGTGCCATCCACAGTCCTAGAAAATGACAGAGGACAGCCAGTAGGTCAGGATAGTAGTCTCAGCAAGACAAACAGAAGCAAACAACCTAACAAGGTTCATTAATTTAATGAATGGTCATTGTACATCCATAAGGAACAAGAGGAGAGACATTTGAAGAATTCATAGACAGGACTTCCCTTTATCAGACAGTGTGATTTAAGAGGGGCTTGTTGGGTGCCCATCCTGAAAGTTTTTCCTCATGTACTGTTGTCTGTGTTTCGGCTTTCTCCTCATTTAAAATTTTTATTTAGAGTAAGCATGATTCTCCTTGGGATCCCTTTTGAATGACAAATATGACCAGGAGAGGTGACTGCTAAAATCCTAATTATTTCATTGCACTTAGTCCATCAGGTTATCCTTCTGAGTGTTAAGAATTTGGCGCAGCCTTGGGGGCATGCTATGGACTGAATGTCTTTGTTCCCCCCAAATCCATATGTTGAATGCTATTAGGAGGTAGGGTCTTCTGGAGATGATTAGGTTTTAAGGGTGGACCTCTCATAAGCAGGGTTAGTGCCCTTTAAAAAAAGACTCCAAAGAGCACACTTGTCCCTTTCTATCCAATCTATGAACCAGGAAGGGCACCCTAACCAGACAGACTCTCCCAGCACCTTGATCGTGGACTTCCCAGCCTCCAGAACTATGGGGAAGACATTTCTGTTGTTTATAAGCCACCCATTCTATGGTACTTATCATAGCAGCCTGAGCTGACTAAGACATGATATTTGCTCTCCCTCAAGGGTGGAAAATAGTAAAGCAAGATGGAGGAAGATGCCGGTGGAGCCCCTGGCCAAGTGGGTGTTAATCTGCATAGCATCTCCCTTGGGGACCTCTGTCTTCTCTTGGCATCTCGTCTCTACCCACCTGACCTTTAGCTAGCTAGCACCCAATCCTTACTAAGTAAAGACTGGTCAGAACAGCAGAATGAGAGAACTTTAGAAGTAAACGGGAACTTCCGGTGAGCAGTGTCTCTCCCAAAGAGGAATTGAGAAACGTGTGAAGCTTTTGATTGTTGCGATGGCTACTGATGTTTGTGGGAGCACACTAAGTATGCTGGACATTCCACAAGTAAGGACAGCTCCACAAAGGATGTTCCTGTCCCAGGTGCCAACAGCACACGAGTTGAGACACCCTGCTAGGTTTGTCCCTTCAGGTGAGAGGAGACACGTGACTTGCTCTGGTCAGAAACAGCTGGGCTGGGAGTCCCTGCATCCAAGCTGCGCTCTTCCATCAAATCACACCAAGGCTTGAAGACCAAGAAGACGTCAGACAAAAGGAAATCATCTTCCATGGTAGAAGACTTGGGATCTTGATAAAAAGGTAGAAGAGATAGTGTGGCTGGTATGGAGGTCTATGCAGCTCATTTAAAATTATATAATCAAGCAGCTATTTTCTCTGGTCTTAGAGATTCAGTCTTGAGCACAGGGAGACCAAAATTAATGTACGTTTCACTCTTCTGTCTTTTGTCACTTCAAATCTCCTATGGAATGAGGTGGCGAAGAAGAGAATAAAGGAAAACAGAAAGAAGAAATCTCTAGAATCAGTTCTGATTTAAAAATAAGAATTTATTCAAATAGTTTTAAATGTCATTTCGAGTCATGGCATCATATGATACCACCACCGAAAAGCTTTTCCTTCTTCCTTTGCTTTTTAGAAAAGAATGACAAAAAAGTGATACATTTTTAAGCCTATTCAGAGGATGGTAATCAAAGTTATATATTGCTTTTTTCCCACCTACTTTGTTTAGAAAATACAGTTAACATGGGCTGAGTGTGGTGGCTTACACCTGAAATCCCAGCAATTTGAAAGACTGAGGCAGGAGGATTATTTGAGCACAGGAGTTTGAGACCAGCCTGGGCAACATAGCCAGACCCTGCCACTATAAAAAATAAAAAAATTAGCCAGGCATAGTGGCACGTGCCTGTGATCCCAGCTACTTTGGAGGCTGAGGTGGAAGGACCACCTGAACTCAGAAGACAGGCTGCAGCTAGCCATGATCGTGCCTCTGTACTTCAGCCTGGTGACAGAGTGAGACCCCAATTAAAAAAAAAAAAAGAAAAGACAGTTAACCTGGCTCTGCCATTTTTATTTATTTATTTTATTTTGGGGAGAAGTAAGGAGTTTTATTTTGATACCACAGGATCGAGGAACAGCCTGTGTATCCACCAAAAACCTGCTCATGTAAGCAGTTTTCATCCAGTATTTATAATAAAGCATACCATTTCTTATCTTTTTCCCATTATTGATTAATAATGACCATGTGTCTTATGACCATTACTTGGTTTCTTTCTTTCTTTTTTTGTTTGTTTCTTTGTTTCATACTTTCTTTTTAAAAAAAATTTTTATTATAAAGATGTGGGGTACATTCCAGGGTTAGAATATACCCAAAGAAACTCAAATTATTCTACAAAAAAGATACTGGCACACGTATGTTTGTTGCAGCTCTATTCACAGTAGCAAAAACATGGAGCCAACCATGTTGTGCATCGAAGCTGGACTGGATAAAAAAAAAATGTGGTACATATACACCATGGAATATTATGCAGCCATAAATAAGGACAAATATATGGATTTTACAGCAACTTGGATGGATTTGGAGTCGATCATACTCAGTCACTTATCACAGAAACAAAGAACTGAGTTCCATATGTTCTCACTCATAAGCTGACCTTGAACAATTATAATGCTATAAGAAAGCGATTGGCAGTGGTGGGAAACTGTCAGGAGGGGTGGGGTGGGATTGACTCTGCCATTTTTAGAAACCAAAGAACGTGGTAACTGAGCCCTCCTTTGCTGTCTTAATTCATAATTATCATTGATGACTTTGGTTTATGAAAGACAGAAGCAGATGAGAAGTAACTCAACCTAACATCTTCATAAAAAATAGCCAGACCTTCTGTAGGGTACTGTGCTAGGTTTAGGCAACCCGAGAGGGACATTGACCAACTGGAGCACTCTTTAGGTTGACCACCTGATGTTCAGGGCATAGACAGCCATTCCAGTCTCTTGGAGGAACAGGGAGTATTTATCCTTGATGTGCAAAACATCCAAGTAGACACGATAACTGGTGTTGTCTGTGTGAAAGGTATCAGAGTGGTTTGAAAAATTTTTATTATGAAAAATTTCAAACAAACAAAAAAAACAGAAAGACCAATATGAAAGACCTCCACGAAACCATCACTGAGATATACCATGATCAATACTCGGCCGATCTTAGTTTGTCTAGAATCCCTTGCTTTCTACTTCAATTATTTTGAAGCCAAACTTGGATGGTATAACATTTCATCCATGAGCACTTCAGCATGTACTTTCTAGTCTTTGTAAACATTCCATGTGATTAGAACTAGAGTCATGGGGTAGAAAATGGAAAATATTTAAACTAAGAATAAGTCATAATTCTGATAGAGCTGCCCACTATTGGGTTGATTGCTTTGGGAAGTAGTGGGTTTATTATGAAGGAAGTAGTCACATCAAGCTGAAATAACACACTCGTCCGTGGTTTAATAGAGAATTCAAACTCTGGATAACTAATCGAATTTAATCAGTGGTTCTTTTTTTGTTTTTAGTTGGAGTCTTACTCCAACTTACCAGACTGGAGTGCAGTGGCACGCTTCTGGCCACCACAGCCTCGACCTGCTGGGCTCCGGCGATCCTTCCGCCTCAGCTTTCCAAGTAGCTGGAACTACAGGCGCGCGCTACCACGGCCGGCTAATTTTTGATTTATTGTAGAGATGAGGTCTCGCCAAATTGCCCGGATGGGTCTCGAACCCGCGGGTGCAGGCAATCCACTCACCTCAGCCTCCCAAAGCGCGGGATTACAGGCTGAGCCACCGAGCCTGGCCAATCAGTGGTTCTTAACTTTCTTTTTTTTTTTTGAGTTGGAGTCTCACTCTGTCGCCCAGACTGGAGTGCAGTGGCCGCTCCCGGCCACCGCAGCCTCAACCTGCTGGGCTCCGGCGCTCCTTCCGCCTCAGCCTTCCAAGTAGCCGGAATTACAAGTGCGCTACCACACCCGGCTGATTTTTTGATTTATTGTAGAGATGAGGTCTCGCTGCCCAGGCGGGTCTCGAACCCGCGGGCCCAGGCAATCCACTCACCTCAGCCTCCCAAAGGTGCGGGATTACAGGCTGAGCCACCGAGCCTGGCTGGTTCTTAACTTTCAAAAAACATCTTGTTTAGAGACAAAGTCTCACTCTGTCACCCAGCTTTGGAATGTAGTAGTGTGATCATAGCTCACTGCAGCCTTGAACTCCTGGGTTTAAGGGATTCTCCCACCCCAGCCTCCTGAGTATCTGGGGCTATAGACACATACAACCGCACCAGGCTAATTTTTTTAGGGTCTCACTATGCTGGCCAAGCTGGTCTCAAACTCCTGACCTCAAGCAATCCTCCTCCATTGGCCTCCCAAAACGCTGGGATGACAGGTATGAGCCCTCAATGTTTTTTTTTTTTTTTAATTTGTTTGTTTTAGTTTTTTGAGGGGTTTTTTTGTGGTTTTTTTTTTTTTTTTTGAGTTGGGCCTGCTGGGCTCTGGCTATCCTTCTGCCTCAGCCTTCCAAGTAGCTGGCCTCAATGTGTTTTTATTTCCATAGGAAACATATGCAGATGATGCCGACCTCATGCACACGTGCTCACAGGTGGTCTCCTGTCAGTCAAGGCAAATGTACTTTTTTTTAAACCCAAGTAAACATATTAAAATACAAGCAAGTGGGAGGCTGTTACTTGTAGAGATAGCCTTCAGTTACTGTAATTTATTAGAAACAAATATCGAATCTTTTTTGAGTCAAAAGAATTTTTTGAGAAAATTTTCTTTGAGAAAATTCTGTTCTTTTTTTGAGTCAAAGTCTCACTCTGTCACCCAGTCTGGAGTGCAGTGGTACGATCACTGCTTGCCACAGCCTCAATCTGCTTGGCTCAGGCAATCCTTCCTCCTCAGCCTTCCATGTAGCCACGTACCTGGGACTACAGACATGTGCCACCACGCCCAGCTAATTTTTTGATTTATTGTAGAGACAAGGTCTCTCCATGTTGCCCAGGCTGGTCTCGAACTCCTAGTCTCAGACAATTCTCCCACCTCGGACTCCGTAAGTGCTGGAATCACAGGCATGAGCCACTGCACCCGGCCAAGTCCTTCACAAATTTGAATACTTTCAACAGAAGCAAATTATGGGGACCCGCCCCGCAACGACTCCTGTACCCAGCAGGTCCCCAGCTGTTCCCATTGGAACAGTGGCCATTAAGGCCATTCTAACCCCAAGGGATTTAACTTCTGTGAGGAGGGCATGTGTGATGTCTGGTTATACAGCAGTTACTCACATGGAGAAGTTGGAAATGAAGGCTTCTTTGGGAATCTGGACGTCAAACACGACATCCTGAGGTTTTGGGGAGTTGTTCACCACTTTGCTCTGGATGACAGTAGTGGCCATGCGAGAAGTAATCGTGGACTTGACCTTATAGCTATAGAGTGTCACTTGGTCAGCCTCCCCCTGAAATGGACAAGAACGCATTACTGTACTAATAGGAAGATCACACAGAGCTCCACTACGCATTTGGTGTTAGCAGTAGGTCATTATACTTGTTTCGAACAACTCTAGGCATTGATGAATGTGTAACTCAGGTTGTATTTATTTATATTTATTAGAAAGATAGGGCTTTGTTCTGTTGCCCAAATTGGAGTGCAATGGTCTGATCATAGCTCACTGTAGCCTCGAACTCCTGGGCTCAAGTGATCCTACTCCCTCGGCCTGGGATTTTTATAGGTGCGCACCACTATGCTCAGCTAATCTTTTTGTTTTTGTTTTTTGTAGAGACAAGGTCTGGCTATGTTGCCCAGGCTGGTCTGCAATCCTCTAGCCTTCACCTTCCAAGGTACTGGGGTTACAGGTGTGAGTCACCGTGCCTGGCCCAATACGAGTATTTATTAAGCAGTCTCCTAATGACTTGGATCACCCCAGAAGCAGAAGTCTGCCTTTGTTTCAAGATACCTTGAGACGCCCTTGAGTCTATGAATCATAATTTAAAAATTAGAATATATGTAGAGAATAATGGTGGGAAACCAGATTGGATTGAAGAAGTCCAGGAAATAATTCCAAGGCCATAGCTGGGAAAAGGATACAGGACTGCAGGGCTGGAAGGGGACCTTGGCTGTACCTTCAGAGTGAGGTGCACCCAGGGATGCTGGGGGCCAGGGAACAGACATGCATCTCCCCCCTCCCACCCTTACAGCTCCCTATTCAGTTCCATCTATTACAATGTCATCTTCTGTCCTTTTCCCTCCCCAAATTAAGACAAGCTTAGGAGAACTCTGGCGAGTGTGAGCCGGGCGCATTTATCATGGAGACGGCATTTTGATGTGAGTATCGGTCCAACCCTCTGGCCTTCCTTCCTCAATCTTTCTCTGCTAACTTAAAGCCTTGTGGAAAAAGTCACAGGATGTCAGTGTGCTCAAAGGCAAGGGACTGAAGACATCTTTTTAAAAAAAGTTCATGCATTTTATTCATCGGATCAGACTTAGGTTGTAGATTCTTCAGCTGCATAAAGATAAATAATGTAGAGGTGGAATATGGCATAGGAACATTTTGTGTCCAAAGTTGATCAAGGGATTCAAGCTACATAAAGACATCTCAGAGGAGGCGCCTGAGGGTGGCAAATGTCCTCAGACCTATGACAATTATAGGACCCATGACATTTTGAATTTTTTCTCCAAGAAGATTTGCTTAATTCAGTCCTAAGTGTTATTCTCCAAACCCCGTGGTCCAAGATGAAGCCTTTTCAGCTAATTAATTCCCAGTTCACATCAAGCTAAGATCAAATCCAGACTAATTGACTTGTCTTTCCTCTTAAGTGTGCCCTTCTGGTATTTTCTGTCAGTTCAGAGCCAGAAGCACCACATAAACCACTTCCTTGGGGTGTTTTCTTTCCACAGACAGCCTTTCCTTCTCCAAAGCTGTCAGGTGTCATGTAAGTGAGAATAAATGCCTAAATACATATGGTGGAAGGAACCCATGCTGTTGGCAAAAGTCAAGAAGATAAAGAGAAAGGACAGCTCAGCTCTGGGTGGCCTCTCTCCTGTCTGTAAATACTGTACTCTCCCATGCTGGATTTTAGAAACATTTCCAACAGAGTTGGGCAAGAGGGTATTTCGAAAGTCAGGTAAAACCTCAGTGATGAGGACAAAGGAGACACCCGGATTGATTTCCAGGTAATAGTTAACAGGAAAATCACTCAGGCATCAATCTGTAACAAAATCAAAGTAAACTTACCACCATTTCTCCCGATTCTCCCGAAAGACTTCTCTGCGAAAGAAAGACAATCATTCTTCAACTGTATGCTATGTATTACCTCGAAGGCAAAAACCGTTTTCTCAGTCAAAAAGTTTTATTTTTTTAGTCATTCATTCACTGGAGCTGAGACATAAATATCGAGCATTCTTGAAAACTATTTTCCCACTGGTGAGTTTCTTTGAAAAAATTTCTCATCATGTTTGGTTGTATGCAAATCACTCTTTGATATCACGCTAAAACAAATATTTGAAAAATAAAAACACTGATCCAAACTCAGACCAGATAGTGTATATCCCCTTTGTTCTATTTGTCATATATATTATATATATATGATATATAATGTGTATATATATATTTATTTATTTATTTTAGTTGGAGTCTCACTCTGTCCCTCAGGCTGGAGTGCAGTGGCGTGATCACAGCTCACCACAGCCTCAACCTCCTGGGCTCAGGCGATCCTCCCTCCTCAGCCTCCCAAGTAGCTGGGACTACAGGTGTGTGCCACCACACCCTGCTAATTTTTTGATTTCTTTCTTTCTTTTTTTTTTTTTTTTGAGTTGGAGTCTCACTCTGTTGCCCAGACTGGAGTGCAGTGGCCACTTCCGGCCACCGCAGCCTTGACCTGCTGGGGTCCGGTGATCCTTCCACCTCAGCCTTCCTAGTAGCCGGAATTACAGGCGTGTGCTACCACGTCCGGCTGATTTTTTGATTTGTTGTAGAGATGAGATCTCGGCGGGTCTCGAACCCGCGGGCTCAGGCAATCCACTCACCTCAGCCTCCCAAAGGTACAGGATTATAGGCTGAGCCACCGAGCCCGGCTAATTTTTTGATTTCTTGTAGACAGAGGGTCTCGCTGTGATGCCCAGACTGGTCTCAAACTCCTGGCCTCAAGCAATCCTCCCACCTCAGTCTCTCAAAGGGCAAGGATTACAGGCATGAGCCCCAAGCCTGGCCCTTGTTTACCTTTTTCAATCATAATCTATTTCATATATTTTGCTTTCAGAAGTAAAGCTTACTATACCTGGTGCCTCTGATGCTCTGGTACAAATTCAGATTTGCCTGGGGCCAGTTCCACAAGGTCTTCATAGTCTACAAACTTAACAAAGAATTTAGGACGTTTGTTTTTATTTTTATTTTTTAAGTTCTAGAGTCAAAGAAGCAGCTGGTAGTATTCACTATATTGTTTTATTTTCTTTCCTCTACCTCTGGGTGATCTCGTTTTTCTCGTTTTTTATACAATCTCTTCAATATATTTATGCTTCTTTTTTGCTTCTTATTTTTATTTTTTGTAGACATGAGGTCTCAGCATGTTGTCCCAGTTGGTCTCAAACTCCTGGCCTCAAGCAACCCTCCCGTCTTGGCCTCCCCAAGTGCTTAATCACAGGCATGAGTCACTGCGCACAGCCCTTTTTTTTTTTTTTGGTTTCTTTCTTTTTTTTCTCTTTTGTTTTGATTTCTTCTCTATGTTTCTGTTTGCTAGTTAGGCCTCAGAGGTGTCTAAATGGAAATCAACATTTTTCACATTTGTTAGGCACGGGAATTCATCTCTGAGTCTGCCAGAAGATGATAGGACAGGCAGGTAGGAGTGTCCCAGTGAGGAGGCAGGTGACCGGGGAGGTATTTGGGAGAACCTTGTGATGTCTGAATAGACAGATTGAACCATGTGTCTCCCAAGCCAAAAACGTAGGTATGAAAAGAATACCAGTTAGAGATGACTGAAAAAGTTCAAACCCATTTGGAAGTCTTGGCTTCAATTCAAGATTTCCAACACACTCTGGTGGCTTTCTAAGCCTTTGGAAAATATGATCGTTTCTAAGCAGAAAGAGTGCTATTTCCCTGTGTAAATATGCCTCTGTATCTTCTGGAATTTGTGTAGGGAATCCACCCTGCGAGTATCACAAGCCTCTGCATTGCCGGGATGCTCCCATAACACACTTTGCTCTTCTGGCATAAAAATGACTCTTGTGTGACTTTCTGAACGACTCAATCCGTGTCTTCCCCTATTTTGGGGATGGCTAAGGGAACAGAGGGTGGAGACCTTGAGCTCCACGGGGATCTTTCCTGCACTTTCAGTTTCACCTGTCATCTTTCCCTATAAGAGGAAGACTTTTTTTTTCTTTTAGTCAGGGTCTCACTCTGTTGCCCAGGCTGGAGTGCGGCGGCACAGTCACGGCTCATCGCAGCCTCAACCTCCTGGGCTCAGGCGATCCTCCCTCCTCAGCCTCCCAAGTAGCTGGGACTACAGGCACATGCCACCATGCCCAGCTAATTCTTTGATTTTCCGTAGAAACAAGGTCTTGCTATGTTGCCCAGGCTAGTCTGGAACTCCTGGGCTCAAGCAATCCTCCCACTCGGCCTCCCAAAGTGCTGGGATTACAGGCATGAGCCACCATGCCTGGCCGGTTTTAACAGGACTACTTAGAGAGCCTTTATTCAAGAAATCATTGCTCACTTAGGTAGGAACAATAGTGCTTTGATAATGACGTTTACCTTCCTAGTAAAAGAGCAATAATGATAGTTCTTCTTCATCATCATAATCACTGACAATTACTAAGCATTCACTAGTCCAGGCACTGGGCTAGGTCATTTGCATCCTCATTTAATTCTTATAGCAAACCCTTGGGTTAGGTCTAGCACTATGCCCATTTTTTTAGATAAGGTATGAACCACCGCACTCTGTAAATGCTACCCTCTGATGCCTGCCCATTGAACTTGACTTCATTCTCACACACAACTTGTTAATGCCTTAAAGGGTAAACACATGTTCCAGTAATTTTTTTTTTTTTTTTTGAACTGGGTCTCACTCTGACACCCAGGTTGGTGTGCAGTGGCACGATCATGGCTCACTGCAGCCTCAACCTCCTGGGCTCAGGCTATCCTCTCTCCTCAGCCTCCTGAGTAGCTGGACTACAGGTGCCCACCACCACTCCCAGCTAATTTTTTTATTTTCTTTATTTTTATTTTTGCAGAGACAAATTCTCGCTTTGTGGCCCAGGCTGGTCTCGAACTCCCGGGCTCAACCCATTCTCTCACCTCAGCCTCCCAAAGTGCTGGGATTACAGGCATGAGCCACCGTACCCAGCCTTGCACCAGTAATTATAACAGTCAACACTTGCACTCAGATACATTTTATCCCAGGTTTCCAATATCCACAGACCGAGGTCATTGAATGGCGATCTCAATAGGCTATTTACTGAATGGATGTCCAGGCCAACAGCAAGGGGTGTTCGGGAAGTACTTACTTCAGAAAGTTCATTTGTGGGGATTTCGAACCCGGGTGCTTCAGAAAGAAAGAGCCAGATGAGAAAGCATGGGAGCTGTTTCATCTTGCAGCCCAGCCTGGCCGAGCTCCGTGAAGCAGACGGTCTAGAGGATTCCACGCTTTCCTACCGAGTTGGGTCCAAAGGGACAGCGGGGAAGGGTACAGTTCACTTTAAGAAAGGAGAAAAAGAAGAAAGGCGCTCTCTCACTTTGTTCAAAATTGGGACAAATATTTGTTCTGGAGCTCAAACTAGAGCAGTGGGGGCGGATCGAACGCCCAGAGGTTATTCAAACAGCAAAGCCAGAAGCAGCCGCTCTCTGCGAGGACGAGTCAGGGTCAGATGGATGTACTTTTCATTTTATTTTTGCTTTTGCTGATGTCTACTGATCTTAACGTCAGAGAGACCTAAAGATAATCGCCATCTTTTTAAAAAGTGCGAACTATTCCAAGAAGCAGAGGCAGTCAGAGAAAAGCTAAAAAGAGGTTTCTGGAAACAAAATCCTTTGATGTAAATTAAAGCAGGAGAAATTCAGAAAAAGTGGGAGAAGACACAGATGGTTTTCTGAGCAAAGAATTCATTGTGAATGTGTTCCCTTGCTCTTTGGTAACCGAGCACCTTTACCTGTAAAGAACCGGTTAAGTCGCTGTGGGGACACCGGGGCACTCTCTTCAGCGAGGAGCTCTGGGAATGCCTTGATTAAGGTAACGGTGTCTGTCCCGCTGCCCTGATCAGCTGGGCTCAAGTCAGCAGCAAATCAGCTCTCCCTAGTCCTGGAATCAGGGAAAGCCTAGCCCAGAAGCATATTATATGATCCCTTCTCGTTCACGGTCTAGATATAATAAGAATGCTAAGATGTACTGAACCCTTCCTGGTGCCAGGCACTTTTTACGTACTTCCTTTATCTTTTTTTTTTTTTTTTTTTTTGAGTTAGAGTCTCACTCTGTCGCCCAGGCTGGAGTGCAGTGGCCGCTCCGACCACCGCAGCCTCGACCTACTGGGCTCCAGCGATCCCCCCGTCCCAGCCTTCCAAGTAGTTGGAACTACAAGCACGTGGTACCACGCCCAGCTAATTTTTTGATTTTTATTGTAGAGACGAGTTCTCGCCAAGTTGTCCAGGCAGGTCTCGAACCCGCGGGCTCAGGCAATCCACTCACCTCGGCCTCCCAAAGCGTGGGATTTCAGGCTGAGCCACCGAGCCCGGCCACTTCCTTTATCTTTAACTCTTCTTTTTTTAATCAAGAAAAGAACCATATGAACTGTGTACCATTTTATTTCCCCTTTGAGTTGAGGTCTCACCCTATCTCCCAGTCTGGAGGGCAGTGGCAGGATTATGGCTCACCACAGCCTCGACCGCCTGGGCTCAGGTGATCCGTCCCCCTCAGCCTCATGAGTAGCCGGGAATACAGGCGTGGGCTGCTACACTCGGCTAATTTTTTGCGGGGAAGCGGTCTCACTATGCTGCCCAGGCTGGTCTCAAACTTCTGAGCTCAAGTGAGTCTCCCTTCTCAGCCTCCCAAAGTCCTGGAATTATGGGCGTGAACCACCACACCCAGCCAAGTGTGTACTATTATTATAAAATAAGTCTAAGTAACTGACCCCACATCTCACAGTTAGTGAGCAGAGACTCACACCAGGGTGGGTCTTACTCCAAAGCCTTTGCCCTTCATTTTTATTTATTTATTATTTATTTATTTATTTATGTATTTATTTGTGTCAGAGTCTCACTCTGTTGCCTAGGCTGGAGTGCAGTGGCACACTCACAGCCACCGCAGCCTCGAACTGCCGGGCTCAGGCAATCCTTCTGCCTCACCCCTCCAAGTAGCTGGAACTACAGGCATACGCCATCACGCCTGGCTAATTTTTATGGATTTATTGTAGAGATGAGGTCTCACCATGTTGTCCACGCTGATCTCAAGCCCGTGGGCCCAGGCAGTCCTCTTACCTTGGCCTTCCAAAGCGCTGGAATGACAGGTGTGAGCCACCACACCAGTTTGGGCACTGGTCTTCTAGGTGTAAATTTAGACTAGAATTTACCTGCACTCCCCAAGCTGGCAGCAGGTCTACTTTACTAGTGTTTTCCTTGAGTCTGGGTTTCTCAGTCTCTTTTCCCGATACCTGCTTGAACGAGAGCTGTGCTGGGGACACCCATTTAGTCAGCCGAGGACCTGGACTCCCATGGCATTTCTGGTAGTTTCTTCCCCCAGAATGGAACCCATGGGTTCTGCTCTCTTAACTTTTGTCTGTCTAGTGTTCCCTGCTCTAGCTGATCATGGACCTGATCCTGGGATCCCCCACTCTTTAAAAGTCTACTCTGGGAGGGCACTTGCACCAGCATGAACAAGCAAAGTCTGCCCTGTCCTCTGAAACATGATGATTTCGGACTCTCTCCACCAGATCCTAGCCTGACTGGCCCCCAAAGTCACCCTTGAACCGTAGAGTTGCTGAGAGGATGAAATTGAACACAGGACAGATAGGTCAGCTGTCAGAGATGATCTTCTGATTTTGCCTTAAAAGGAAATGGCTTAAAGTTTATTTCAAAAAACAACGCAGGTGAAAAAAGAAAGCCAAAAATAATGTCAAAAAGCACAAACTTGGCCAGGAGCAGTGGCTCACGCCTATAATCCCAGTACTTTGGGATGCCGAGCTAAGAGGATTACCTGAGCCCATGGGTTCAAGACCAACCTGGGTAACCTGGCGAGACCTCATCTCTATAATAAATCAAGAACAATCAGCTGGGCATGGTGGCACATGCCTGTAGTTCCATCCACTTGGAAGGCTGAAGCAGAAGATGCCTGAGCCCACCAGGTCGAAGCTGCGGTGGCCGTGTGTGTGTCATTGCCCTCCAGCCTGGGCGACAGAGTAAGATTCTGACTCAAAAAAATAAAGGAAAAAGTAAAACATCATAGTTCTAAGCAATAAGAGTTAGGCCTGGTTTCTTAGATTTTAAACTATGTTACAAAGCAGAAGTTAAAAAAAAAGGAAAAAAAAGAAACTCAAGCAAGGTTTAATGCTTTAAAATATGACACTAATCAATGGAATAAAATAATGAATCCAGAATACATTTCATATAGAATACATTACAAACCTAAAGCAACACAATAAGAAATGAATTTGATCCTAAATACATGAGAGTGGGACAATTAGATAATAGTATAAATAAGAATTAACTGCAAACTATACCTCATATCACACCTAAGAAAAATTCAAAATAGTTTGAGGAATTCTGTATCAAAAAGAGTAATGAAGGCCAGGTGTGGTGGCTCACACCTGTAATCCCAGCACTTTGGGAGGGTGAGGGAGGAGGATTGATGGAGTCCAGGAGTTCAAGACCAACCTGGGCAACATAGCAAGACCTTATCTCTACTAAAATATACAGGCACGTGCCACGGGACTTTATGGCACGTGCCTGTATTCCCAGCTACTTGGGAAGCTGAGGCAGAAAGACACCCGAGCTCAAGAGGTCGAGGCTGCAGTGAGGAGTGATCGTGCCACTGCACTCCAGTCTGGGCGACAGAATGGGATCTCGACTCAAGAAATAAAAATAAAGAACAATGAAAACTGGAAAGACTACGTCATGCTGGAGAGTCTTTTAGGCAATTAAAGAACAATAAAATGAAGAAAGTATGTGTGATTAGCATAACTGGTTAAGATTTACCAGTCCCAGCAAGTGTTGTTGTAAGAGGTTGTGCTCAACTTCAGTGAATTTGAACTGAAGTAGTACTGAGTACTGAGCTAGCTACAATCTATGTTTACTCCCATTTCAAAGTTGAAAGAAGGGGATTCAGAGAGGTTGAACAACTTGCTCAGAGTCACTGGAGGCAGGAAAAATAAATTCCACAGGTTAAAACATACAAATAGAGTCTATGACCTGTTAGCCATTTTTATCCATAAAGTTATAAGGGCACCCAAAAAACCAGGAATTTACTTACTAAAAATTGTGTATTTATTCTTGCATGTTTAAAATTCAGTCACCTTCAAAGTCTTCTCCATTTGATGCAATATGCCTATCATGACACTTTTCCCACTGTTTTTTTTTTTTGAGTCAGAGTCTTACTCTGCAGCCCAGGCTGGAGTGCAGTGGCACGCTCATGGCCACTGCAGCCTTGACCTGCTGGGCTCTGGCGATCCTTCCACCTCAGCCTTCCAGGTAGCTGGAACTACAGGCGAGCGTTACCATGCCTGGCTTATTTTTTGATTTATTGTAGACACGAGGTCTTGTCAATTTGCCCGAGTTGGTCTTGAATCCCTGAGCTCAGGCAATCCTCTTGCCTCTACCTGCCAAAGTGCTGGGATGACAGGCTTAAGCCACTGTGCCCGGTCAAAACTGTTTTTGAACTCATCAGTTTTGATGCCTTTTAGTGCTTCTGCCGTTTTTGTTTCACCTCTTCCACAGCAGCATGGGGAAACCAGCAAAAACGAAACCCGGGGCGAGATGGGGTTCCTGATGTTTTTTTGATCAAAAACTGCTGAACACTCAGCACGGTGTGGGCAGGTACACTCATAAATCACTCATCATGAAATAAGCAAACACACTGAAAGAATCTCCAAAAAAAATTCACTGAAGTTGAACACAACCGCTTACAACAACACTAGCTGGTACACAGATGCCAATGGGTTCCTAGAACACTCACCTAGCAGGGAAAGCCTATACTACCATGTTTCAGATTCGTGATCGCAAATCTCAGCCAGTACCTACCAATGCACCTCACTGCTCATCGTAGATGGCGGAGAAATGTTTGCTCAAAGGCATGTTAAGTTTTTCTTCATAGACCGTTTTGTACTACTGGCCTTCTTCTTTTGTTCTTTGGTTTCTCCTAAAGAGCTCAGTGTTTTGCCAGATTTCATATCCCTTTGATTTTGCCCTGTGTTGATCATCAAACTCTCCCTGCAAGATGAGAATTGAAGGCTGTCCCCGGGTTTCAGAATATGGAGGCTGCGCACTGAAGACATTTCACATGTTAGCCAGTCCTGGTAGAATTTCGTTTTCCTTGTGACAAGCAAGAAGTGTAGCCTCTTGGGCACAGCACGCAAATAGGCAGCTCCAGCTCTGGGCAGGATTCAGATTCAAGGGACATTGTCTCGTACTCAGGGCCAAGCACTGTGGGCCAAGTTCCGGTCTCCTGGAGCTCCTTGCTGCATCGGAAGCCCAACTCCCAGACTAAGAGTTGTCTGTTTTCCTGCCAAGGTTTTCCCTTCAGCCCTTAAAGTTGCACCACAGTGGTCTGCTGGGAAAATATGAGAAGGGACCCCCCCCCAAGCCCCAGAATTATCTTTTGAGGGTGAGCCCCTTGTAGTACAGGCTTCCCCTGCCAGGTAAGTGTTCTAGGAACCCTTCGGCCTCGGTGTACTTGCTAGTGTTGTTATGAGGGATGGTGTTTGGTTTCAGTGAAACTTCTGGAGGGAGATTCATTCAATGCATTTGCCCGTTTCATAATGGGTGATTTACAAGCACACCTGCCCACGCCACTCTGAGTGTTCAGGAGTTTTTGAAAAAACGTCATGAACCCCACGGCGCACCTCCCTATTCACCTGATCTTGCCTAGAGATTTTTTGTTTGTTTGTTTCCCCAGATGAAAAATGTCCTTAAAGGGAAACATTTTGCTGATGTGGAGGAGGCGAAACAAAAATTAGCAGAAGCATTCAAAGGCATCAAAATTGACAAATTCAAAAACTGTTTTGAGCAGTGGAAAAAACCTCTTGATGGGTGCCTTGCATTCAACAGAGCGTACTTGGAAGGTGACTGAAGTTTAAACACATAAGGATACCCAATTTTTTACGAATGCCGGGATTTTCTTGGGGTCTCTCCTCATACAACTTCTGAAATGATGGAAGAGAGAAAACAGATTCTCCTCCCTTCGTCTAGGGTGGACTGGGGGAGCTCCCACCCCGGCCTGGTGGGTGCCTCAGTGGAACCGTCATGGAGAGACTTTGTCACAGCATTGCATTCTTGCTGAGATCATGCTTATGGCCAGTAAGGCATGTTTTCCAAAAACCAACGGCCGTTTTCACTATTCTGGCCTCTTCCACGGACCATTCAGTCTCGGAGATTTTAATTTGATATTTACGATGACTTCAGAACAAACCAACCTGAAAGCAGACTGACTCACCCAGCTCTTTCCACGAGGTAGCCTGTGTCCAGATCCTAAGGTTGGACACACACCCTGTCTGCTCTCTCGATGTTCATAGTGCAAAGGCTCTGTCAGGGTAGGACCTGAATCCAGGACCCACCCAGCCTCTCCCACACCCTGCTGTGCCCGGGCAGTTGTAATGTGGGGAGTTGAAAGTATCTGGGGACACCAGTAAGGGGGAGGCAGGGAAGGGAGAGGGAGTTCAGAAGTTACTTATTGGAAGCCGAGCATGGTGGCTCACGCCTGTAATCCCAGCACTTTGGGAAGCCAAGGCGAGAGGATTGCTTGAGTCCAAGAGTTCAAGACCAGCCTGGGCAACATAGTGAGACTCTGTCTCTACAAAAAATAGAAAAGTTAGCAGGGTTCGGTGGCTCAGCCTGTAATCCCAGCACTTTGGGAGGCTGAAATAAGTGGATTGCCTGAGCCTGTGGGTTCAAGACCCGCCTGGGCAACTTGGTGAGACCTCATCTCTACAATAAATCAAAAAATTAGCCAGGCGTGGTAGCGCGCACCTGTAGTTCCAGCTGCTTGGAAGGCTGAGGCGGAAGCATCGCTGGAGCCCAGCAGGTCGAGGCTGCAGTGGCCAGGAGTGGGCCATTGCACTCTACTCTGGGCAATGGAGTGAGACTCCAACTCAAAAAAAAAAAGTGGGCTGTGCCTGTAATCCTAGCTCCTCAGAAGGCTGAGGCAGAAGGATCACCTGAGCCTAGGAGATCGAGGCTGCAGTGAGCCATAACTGTGCCATGGCACTCCAACCTGGGCCACAGAGTGAAACTCTGACCCCCCTACACACACAAAGAAAAGGAAAAAGAAAAAACAGCAGTTACTGATTGGGTACCATGTTTACTCTATGGGAAATAGGCCACCCACCTGAGACCTAGTCTCCACCACCATGCAGTATGTCCACTTAACAAACATGCACTTGTACTGCCTGATTCAGAAAGGAAAAAAAAAGCATCCCCGGTACTTAAGTTCTCCTGACCTACAGGGTGGGGATCATGACCACAAATGTCGCAAAATATTCTCTTTCATGCATGTGAAAACCAGGAGGAAATCTATGAGGAAAAAAAATTTCACAGTGTTCTACAATGTTTGAACCAAGTGGTAACTCGTGTAGTACCCACTGAGAGTTCTGAGAAACCTCGGTAAGCCTGTGGCCCATCACCCAGAGTCCCATGGGTTGGCTGATGGTGTAATGATAGCCATCCCATTTGTGACATCCAGTCCCAGACCTACCATGGTGGAAGAGCCCATTTTGGCAAGTCCAAAGTTAAAGCGGCACTAATCTGCAGACAGCCCTCTCTGACCCTGACCTGCTGGCTGGTGAGGTCAGATGATGCCTGGGGTGAAGAGAGTCTGTTATCTGCCTATCTCTGTGCTCTGTTGCCTTCCTTCTCATCACGAAACTAGGACTTTTGTTATAAGTTCTTCAAGGATCTCCTGTTTGTGTTTTCCAAGATGTGTTTCATTATTCTGCTACATCTTTTTCCCTTTCTTAGGCACAGTTGTGGGTTTCTGTCTTCTGGAGCCAGAACATGAAGACGTTTCAGAAGAAAAATGTTTGAAATTGACTAGAAGGCTGGGCACAGTGGCTCAAGTCTATAATCCCAGCACTTTGGGAGGCCAAAGTGAGAGGACTGCCTGAGTCCAGGAGTTGGAGACCAGCCTGAGCAAGTTGTTGAGATCTTGTCTCTACAATAAATGGAAAAAATTGGCTGGGTGTGGTGATGCGTGCCTGTAGCTCCAGTTACTTGGAAGACTGAGGCAGAAGGATCGCCTGAGCCCAGCAGGTGGAGGCTGCGGTGGCCGTGAGCGTGCCACTGCACTCCAGCCTGGGCAACAGAGTGAGACTCTGACTCAAAAAAAGAAAAGAAAAAGAAAGAGAAAGAAACTCACTAGACGTCCCACAAGTCAAAAATATAAAGTGAGAGAGTGTGGAGTTGATCATCTCATTAGTTTCTGAGCCTTAGAAACTTGGCTTTGAGATTGCTTGAGCCCAGGAGTTCAAGACCAGCCTGAGCACAATAGCGAGACCATGTTTTTACAAAAAAAAAGTAATTAGCTGGGCATGATGACATGCACCTTGTAGTGCCAGGTACTTGGGGAGCCAAGGTAGGAAGATTGCTTGTGCCCAGGAGACTGAGGCTGCGGAGAGCTATGGTCAGGTCACTGCACTCCAGCCTGGATGACAGAGCAAGACCCTGTCACACACACACACACACACACACACACACACACACACACACACACACACACACAAGAGCTTGGTGTTACTGTTAAGTAATTTTAACTCTTTTCTGTTCTGTTTCCTGTCTCAGAAGTTTGAATTCAAACTCATTGCCAGAGTAAGACAGTCAGACTCAGGGTGACAAGTGACCAGCCACAGTAGGTCAGTTCCACTGCTCTTCCCAGCATGTCTGGGTGTTTCTGGCAGGCAAGGGGCCGCTCCTGGAAGCTGTCTCACCATCACGCTAAGGTCTGGCATTGACGTGTCACGCGCAGCCTGGGACGCACCTGCCCAGAAATTACTGTGGCCACCTCCAAGGTGTACACAGGGCCAAAGGTATATTTGGATATCCGAGCCACCGGGGAGCTAGGGGTCACCTAGCTGGATTCTTAAAGATGGTGAGACTGAGGCTCAGAGCAGTTAAGTCACATGGCCAGAGTCATCCAGCCAGGTAGAGGACAAAGAAGCCAGGTGGGGTCAGGGCCAGGGGCCCACCTAGTGATGATGGCTATACACAAGGCTAAACTATGAACAGTCTGGTTCTGCAGTCTCCCTACCTCTCTAACTCCTGAGCCAGCCTCGTGGCTTCTGGCAAATCTCAGCATGCTTCAATGTTCTCATCTGAAAATGGGCATAGCACATAGTACTCACCTGTGAGCACATATAAAGGACCTAGAACCGTTCCTGGACCACAGAATGTGCTCATGAAGTGTCAGTTACTATTAGTAGTATTTTTTTAGACAGTGTTTTACTCTGTTTCTGGAGTGCAGTGTCATAATCACAGTTCACCACAGCCTCCAACTCCTGGCCTCAAGTGATCCTCCTGGCTCAGCCTCCTGAGTAGCTGGGCTTACAGGCATGCACCACCGCACCCATCTAATATTTCTATATTTTGTAGAAACAAGGTCTCACTTGGTTGTCCAGGTTGGTCTTGAATTCCTGGCCTCAAGCACTCCTCCCTTCGTGGCCTCCCAAAGTGCTGGTATTACAGGCATGAGCCACTATGTCCGGCTATTGGTAGTATGAAAGCAAATTCAGTCCAAGGAATTCCAACCCCCAGGTCAGTACTAAGTGCTTCTCTCACTTCCTGTTACGTCCCTTGTCTCCTCAGGGTGTGTTACAGGCACTTTATTTATTTTTTCTCTTTTAATTTTTATGTAAAATTGTGGGGTACAGTTCAGGGCTAGCTATACAAATATTCACCATGGAGGTACGCTTATTGATGAGGTGTGCCCCCCTTCTCCAGGCAGATATCAACTTCTGTCAATCCCACCTCCCCACGCCCCCATTCCCCTCCCTGCAGTTTCCCGCCATTTTCAATCCTTTTCTTACTGAAATAACGGTAGTTGTTCAAGGTCCACTTATGAGTGAGAACATGTGATGCTCAGCTCTTCGTTTCTGTGAGAGATTGCTCAGTATTATAAACTCTAATTCCATCCAGGTTGCTGCGAAATTCATGATATTGTTCTTTATCACTGCGTAATATTCCATTGTGTATATGTACCAAATTTTTTATCCAGTCCTCTTTGATGGGCAGAGAAAGAGAACTACAGGGCAGTATCTTTGATGAACATAGATGCTGAAATTCTCAACAAGATCCTCGCAAAGCAGATTCAACAACACATCTCAAAACTCATCCTTCATGACCAAGTAGGCTTCATCCCCGGGATGCAAGACTGGTTTAACATTCGTAAGATCACAAATGTAATTAAATACATCAATAGATGCAAAAACAAAAACCACATGATTATATCATTAGAGGCACTCTGAATGGAAGAAACCCAACCACAGAGAAGTACAGCCCTTACTAGCCTTTCATGCACTGACCTCTTTCACTGTCACCCCAATTCATCCCTTGCAGCTCAGTGACAGTGAATAGAACAGACTCTTGTCACTCCTTCCTAGTAAGATGCAAGTTGAAAGGGACACATAGCCGGGCTTGGTGGCTCAGCCTGTAATCCCGCACCTTTGGGAGGCTAAGGTGAGTGGATTGCCTGAGTCCATGGGTTAGAGACCCGCCTGGGGAACTTGGCGAGACCTCATCTCTACAATAAATCAAAAAATCAGCCGGGCGTGGTAGTGCATGCCTGTAATTCCGGCTACTTGGAAGGCTGAGGCGGAAGGATCGCCGGAGCCCAGCAGGTCGAGGCTGCGGTGGCTGGGAGCGGCCACTGCACTCCAGTCTGGGCGACAGAGTGAGACTCCAACTCAAAAAAAAAAAAAAAAAAAAGATAGAGACACATAATGAGAGGTGGAGCAAAGAGACCACAGCCAAGAAGGGCGATCTCACTTGCAAGCGTCTGTCCGGGGCCAGACACAGTGGCTCACACCTGTAATCCCAGCACTTTGGGAGGCCAAAGAGGGAGAATTACCTGAGATTCAAGACCAGCCTGGGCAACATGGTGAGAACTCGTCTCTGCGATAAATCAAAAAATCAGCCAGGCCTGGTGGTGCATGCCTGTAATCCCAGCTCCTTGGGAGGCTGAGGCAGAAGGATCGCCTGAGCCCATCAGATTGAGGCTGGTGGCCATGATTGTGCCACAGCACTCAGCCTGGGCGACAGAGTGAGACTCCGACTCAAAAATTAAAAAAAAATTTAAAAAGAATAAGACTGGAAAGTCTAAAAGAGGGAGTACACTGAGGCTCAGGAGAGACACTACCTCCGAAATGAACTTTCAAACCTGTGGTCAGAACGTCAGGGGAAACGTTAAGAAAAATAGTAGGCCTACAGCAGGGAGAGGTGGGTTAATAGCGGTTAGTCATTTATTTAACTCGGTCTTTCCTTGGACTATGACCATCGACCTGGAAAGAACAGCACAAGCAATGGATGTGAGAGAAATGGGACCCCAGAGATTTATTGGAGATAACAAGGCCAGATAAAGTTGTTTCAATGAATCGCTTCCAGAATGATTACACCCAAGGGCCCCCCGAAAAGTTCTTAATTGAAAGAGCTTGTAAAGTATTACCATTCAGTTACTTCCATTTTCAAAACGGAGGAAATTTGGATTCTGTAAATTATGGGTTGCAGAGCTTGACGGTGACTTGATTTTGAAAATAATCATATGAAATGATTAAAAGTGGGGTTTGCAAGCCCTTTTGGAAAGGAAGCAACTTGACAGCTGTGTGTGGGCTGGGTTTGATGACTGCGGCTCTCTGGATTCCGGGTAGGGATGAATTGTGAAGCTCACTGGGCCCTGAGACTCAGCTGGGGTCGGACAGTCTACAGACCAACGAAGACAGAGAACAGCTTGGCCCTGAAGTCCAGGAGACAGAAGGCGTCTGGAAGCCAAGCCAGGCAGAGAGGGTGCTGTCAGGTCCTTCTTAAGAGTCAGGAGGCAGGCCGGGCTCGGTGGCTCAGCCTGTAATCCCAGCACTTTGGGAGGCCGAGGCGAGTGGATTGCCTGAGTCCGCAGGTTTGAGACCCACCCCGGCAACTTGGTGAGACCAAGTCTCTACAATAAATCAAAAACTAGTAGAGCGTGGTAGCACGTGCCTGTAGTTCTGGCTACTTGGAAGGCTAAGGCAGAAGGATCGCCAGAGCCCAACAGATCGAGGCTGCAGTGGCTGGGAGTGTGTCACTGCACTCCAGTCTGGGCAACAGAGTGAGACGCCAACTCAAAAAAAAAAGTCAGGGGGCAGGAGGAATCAAAGCATCTTCAGGTACAGCAGAGACTGGACGTGAGTTCTAGCCAGAGACGTGGCCCCATCCTTGTAGGCATTGAGAGGATAATTTGTCAGCAGACCCAGGAGCTGGTAACACTCACATAGCCCATAAACATTGCCCATATGTCATAGCCAAATTCTTGTCCCTTGTCCAGGAGTGGCAGCTCGTGCCTATAATCCTAGCCCTTTCGGAGGCTGAGGCAAGAGGATTACTTGAGCCCAGGAGTTCAAGACCAGCCTAGGCCATATAGTGGGACCTCGTCTCTACAAAAAAAAAAAAAAGAAAAATCAAAAAATTAGACAGGCATGGTGGTACACACTTCTAGTCCCAGCTATCCAGAAAGGATTGGCTGAGCCCAGGAGGTTGAGGCTATGGTGAGCCATGATTATGCCACTGCATTCCAGCCTGGCAGACAGAGTAAGACCTCAATTATATATATTAAAAAAAAAATTCTTGCCCTTGATTTTTGAGCTTGCAAATGGCAGAGGCTTTTTAACTGCCTAAAGAATTGGTGATTATACAGTGCTTGACTGAATGTTACATTGAACTAATTTTACCTCTTTTGGCTATGGTGTTTCTAAACTAGAAGATCCAGATTTGTTAAAAGCATAGATTGAGGCCAGGTGCGGTGGCTTACACCTATACTCCCAGCACTTTGGGAGGCTGATTTGGGAAGATTCCTTGAGACCAAGAGGTCAAGACCAGCCTGGACAACATAAAAAGATCCTGCTTCTAAACTTAAAAATTAAAAAGCACAGATTAATTATAATGTGCTTATTGTGGATGAGGTGGAAAATGAAAACAGAATGAACTTTCATCTGGTTAATTATAGAACCGGTTGTTTAAACAAATCCAAACAGAAAAGTTTTGACAAATAACATTGGTGTTAACTTGAAGGAATTAATGTAGTGGTGAGGAACAGGGCTCTGTAATTCACGAAGCCTGTTTGAATAAAATGTACTTGAAATAAACTTGAATGATAAGGAGGGCTTGCTGAACATAAATTCTAGAAGCAGTGAAGTGAGGTCTCAGTGCATTCTTCAGGGTAGACGATACCTAAAATATTGCCCAGCTGTCAACCACTGCCAGCTAGACAGGATGGTTAGAGATTTAAAAACAGTGTCAATGAAGACATGATATGAATACACAGTTCAAGAAAAAGTCATTGGGGAATGAAAAGATGGGGTGGATATAACAAGCTTGAAGCCAGAGGAGGTTAATTCTGGGGTTATTTTTCCACAGAGACTCTGCCAGAATGGGGTAACAAAGTCAGAATCCAGGAAAAAAAAAATTAAAAGATGGAAGAAGGTAGCCAGTGTATGCAGCAGCAGAATGGTCCTTGTTGCAGCAAGAAGACTGGGAGCAGAGGGAGTTTGAACTGATGGAGTCTGGCCATTCTAGACCTCACCTCTCAAATGCTGGTCACCGGCTGAAGTGCCGTGGCACGATCGTGGCTCACCACAGCCTCGACCTACTGGGCTCAGGCAATCCTTCTGCCTCAGCCTCCTGAGTAGATGGGAGTACAAGTGAGAACCACCATACCCTGCTCTTTATTTATTTTTTTGTAGAGACGAGGTTATGCCATGTTGCCCCGGCTGGTCTCGAACTCCTGGGCTCAAGCAATCCTCTTGCCTCTGCCTCCCAAAGTGCTGGGATTGTAGGCATGAGCCACTGTGCCCAGCCTGGCAGGGTCCTCTGAGGCGGAATTTGGCATGATTATTGGGCCAGGACAAAGTTCCCACGGTGGGCATCTGGGCCAGACTGCCCTGTGGTTGAATCGCTGCATTTTGAGAGGGTAGTACCTCTGGAATGTTCCAGTTATCCACAGCTGCGTAACTTCATGTTTCAAAACCACAGCTGAATGTCTCTCCTGAGACTGCGGGTTGACCAGATGCAGACAGGAGTGTCTTTTGCTCTCCGTGGTGTTGGCTGGGCCTGCAGTTCAGGAGAGGTTCAGATGATGCATCATGTCCAAAAGAGTTCAGCCAAGGCTGGCAGCTGGTGCTGGCTGCTGACTGGGAGCTCAGCGGGGGCTGCTGACAGAACCATCTGAACTCTCCTCTACACGGCCTCCCCACACGGCCTGGGCTGCTCTCTGCGTGGCGGATGGGTTTCAAGAAGGGGCCTTCCAGGGGCGAGATGCTTCCAAGAGCTACAGCCCATCCCTGGAAATCGCAGTTGTACTTCCATCTCGTTCTGTTGGGCAACACAAGTTTCAGGGACAGACTGATTTAAGGGGAGGAGAAACAAAACCCCCCCTCTGATCGGAAGAGTGGACGGAATCGGAGGCCATCCTCAATCCATCACTAGGAAAGTAGGAGATGAGAGAATGGGGTTTCAGAGATTCTGACCCGAAAGTGGAAATGACCAATGGAGGCTACGGTGAAGAAGAATCGAAATGACCGTGCAAAGATGTTTATAATAACGGGAGCGTGTCGAGGTCTCATTAAAGAGCTGCTATTAGTATCAGCCTCACTCTCCTTAATGCCGTGTCTGTGTCTAAACTCGATCAGAGGCTGCAAGACCGGATTTTGGGAAGGAAATGGAAGGGACTCTTGCATCGAGGGTAGTTAACTGCTGAAAGATGAACTCTAGGGACTGTGAAGATTCCGTCATTCATCAGAAAGCTAGAGAAAGCCTTCTACCGTTCTGCCCCGAGAAAGGGCGCCTACTCTCTTTCTATCTAAAGTCTTTTTTGTCTTACCTAGAAAATCCACTTGAGATAAGCTATGAAAAGAGGGCAGTGTAAAAATGGAAGCCAAAAAGAGAAGTGTTTTGGGTCACTGTGGTTCTAGGGTATTCTTCAAGTCATAGCAAACCAACCAACCAACCTACAAAAAACTGGTCTTCTAGACCTTGTGTGTCAGTCAGGCATAATGGCTCATACCTGTAATCCAAGCTCTTTGGGAGGCAGGAGGATCACTTGCGACTCAGTGTTCAAGACCATCCTGAGCAACATAGCAAGATCCCATCACTACATTTAAAAAGAAAAAAAAAACAAAAAAAAAACAACTAGCCACGTGTGGTAGCAGGCACCTGTAGTCTCAGCTACTTGGGAGGGTATCACAGCTCACTACAGCCTCGACCTCCTGGACTCAGGCAATTCTTCTTCCTTAGCCTCCTGAGTAACTGGAACTAGAGGCACTGAGTCCTGCGCCCAGCTGAGTTTCGTATTTTTTGTAGAGATGAAGTCTCACTATGTTACCTAGGCTGGTCTTGAACGCCTGGGTTCAATCAAATCTGCCTCAGTCTCCCAAAATGCTGGGTTTATAGGTATGAGCCACCATGCCTGTCCTATCATTTAGTTAAATAACACGAGTCCCCCAACAATACTGGATACTGACAGAGCCGTAATTCGTGACCAATGACTTCACTTCTTCCCAGTCTTTCCGGGACCGGTCACTCGCTGGGCATCTGGCCTTGGGTTCCTGTACAGCCAGCAAAGTGTGTACTTGCATTTCCTCCTTGTCTCCCACGGATAAACCCGTGTGCCACTTTACAAAAATGGGTATATGAAAGAGAAAACGGGCAGTAAACATGAAAGCGCTCCAAGGACACAAAAATGGATAACGCTGGAAGTGAAATTTGGATTTGCACGTAAGTGGAGCTTCAGAAGAAACAACTGACCTGGGGAATGACGGCGCTACCACCATTCGAGACTCAGAGTGGGCAGCCAGAGAGACTTCGAGAAGGTGAATTTTTTTTTTTTTTTTTTTTGAGTTGGAGTCTCACTCTGTCGCCCAGACTGGAGTGTAGTGGCTGCTCCCAGCCACCGCAGCCTTGACCTGCTGGGGTCCAGCGATCCTTCCGCCTCAGCCCTCTGAGTAGCTGGAATTACAGGCATGTGCTACCATGCCCGGCTGATTTTTTTCTTTCTTGTCGAGATGAGGTCTCGCCAAGTTGCCCAGGCAGGTCTCGAACCCACGGGCTCAGGCAATCCACTCACCTCAGCCTTCCAAAGTGCGGGATTACAGGCCGAGCCACCGAGCCTGGCTGAGAAGGTGAATTTAATGACAGAAATGGGGAAAGCGGTAGTGACAAAAATAATTCTGTCTCCGTGAAAGTGATACTCGCAAAAAACACATTTAAAGGAACTTTGGGAGATACTTGGTGATTGAAAACACATACGTAAAATTTGGAAGTGGGACCAAACTGAGAGGCAGGACGAATTCTTGAGGTGGAGACAAACTGCTCAATTAGGATCCTAAGTGTCCAAGAAAGGGCAAATGCTGCTCAAGCTACGATGGATACATTTCTGAACAAAGAAATAAAGTACTCTAATTCGCAATGTTTTTCACCTATTAGTTTCACTATTTTTGAATGTTCCTATGCATTTATAACCAACAGTAAGAGACTGTTTAATTTTTTTTTCATTGAGTTGGAGTCTCACTCTGCCGCCTAGACTGGAGCGCAGTGGCATGCTCATGGCCACCCCAGCGTCAACCTGCTGGACTTCGGCGATCCTTCCGCCTCACCCTTCCAAGTAGCCAGAACTTCAGGCGTGTGCTACCATGCCCAGCTAATGTTTTTATTTATTGTAAAGACGAGGTCTCACCAAGTTGCCCAGGCTGGTCTCAAACCTGAGGGCTTAAGGCAATCCTCTCGCTTCAGCCTCCCAAAGTGCTGGGATTAGACTTGAGACACCACACCCGGCTTTTTACTTTTTTTTTTTTTTTTTTTTTTTTACAAAAATTAGAGGTCATTGAATAATTGTAATTTTCTCCACTGATTAAGATTGTTTTAGGGTCGGGGCAGTGGCTCATACCTGTAATCTCAGCACTTTGGGAGGTTGAGGCCAGAGGACTGCTTGAGCCCAAGAGTTTGAGACCAGCCTAGGAAACATAGTAAGACCTGGTCTCAACAAAAACAATGACAAAAAAAATCAAAAATTTAGTTTGGTGTGGTGGCATGAGCCTGTAGTCTCAGCTACAGGAGGCCAGGGTAGAAGGATCGCCTGAGCCCAGGAGTTTGAGGCTGCAACTAGCTATGATGGTGCCACTGCACTCCAGCCTGGGTGCCAGACCAAGACCCTGTTTCTAAAAAAAAAGGTTTGCACAATTTCAACCTCTATGATAATGTTTACGATCCCATAATACAAGGTGAGGACTTATGTGTGTGTGTGTAGATGTGTGTACGTGTGTGTAAATGGGCATGTATAATACAAAAATAAAAATACACACACACACGCCCTTGATTTATGATAAAAGATGAGACCCCTGTGGAATGTTTTAGAACCATGAGGTAAACTTCTCCCAGGGGTCATTTTGGAAATGTATAGGGACATTTTTTGGTTGTCCTGATGATTGGAAGGCCCTGACACTATTTGGTGGGTGAGGTCAAGAATGCTAAATGTACTGCTATGCACAGCACAGAGCCTAAAGATAAAGAATTGTTCTAGTCGGGCTTGGTGGCTCAGCCTGTAATCCTGCGCCTTGGGAGGCTGAGGTGAGTGGATTGCCTGAGCCCGCGGGTTCGAGACCTGCCTGGGCAACTTGGCGAGACCTCATATAATAAATCAAAAATTAGCTGGGTGGGGTAGCGCGCACCTGTAGTTCCAGCTACTTGGAAGGCGGAGGCGGAAGGATCGCCAGAGCCCAGCAGGTCAAGGCTGCGGTGGCCAGGAGCGGCCACTGCACTCCAGTCTGGGCAACGGAGTGAGACTCCAACTCAAAAAAAAAAAAAAAAGAATTGTCCTAAGTAACATAAAACATATGCGTGCCCTGCCAGACATGTGTAAGTGAAAGGGAGGTTTAACATTCTCTCGTCCTATAGCCTAATTCTGCCTCAGGTAATATTTTTAAAGTGTTTTAATGTACTATCTTAGTTGGGTCGGGCTCTGTATCACAATACTGCAGATGAGTGGTTGAAACAACAAACATCTGCTGCTCACCCTTCTGGAAGCTGGGAAGTCAAATGCTGGCGGATCTAGGGTCTGGTGAGAGCTCCCTTCCCGACTTGCAGCCAGCTGCCTTCTGGCTGTGTCCTTACATGGTGGAGCAAATGTGCTCCAGTGTCTGTCTCTTCTTGTAAGGACACTAATTTCATGGAGGGGGCTCCACCCTCATCACCTCATCGGACCTAGTCACCTCCCAGAGACCCTATCCTGGCATCATTCCACTGGAAAAAGGTTTCAGCATAGGAATTTTGGGGCCACACATCCATTGATTTTGAAGGACTACACCGACTTTGAACAAGGAAGCTTTCACCATTTGGAAAATAACATCATTGATGCCAATGTTGCTCTTACAGAATGTGAGAGACCAAAGCCAGGTATCTTTATGAGTCTGAGTCTGCAACGTCACAGGGACAGTGATCTAGTTTGTAGGTAACTATCTGACTCCTTCAAGATGTCTTTTCATGGAGCCACGCCTGAACACGTACCTATTGAAGAACATTATTCTAGATTATTCCCTCCTTTATATTACAGTTAAGAATTTATACTGAATTTTTAAAGTCATGTGCACAGATAAGCTGTATCATCTGTGAGTTTTATTTTGGGATAGCAGAGGGAGTGTTAGAATATTTATTATAAAAAAAGCACAATTCCATTCACAATAGCCACAAACAAAATGAAATACCTTGGCATCTTCTTAACCAGAGACGTGAAAGACCTTTACAATGAAAACTACAAAACTCTGATCAAAGAAATCAAAGATGACATAAACAAGTGGAAAAATATCCCATGCTCATGGATTGGAAGAATCAACATTGTGAAGATGTCCATCTTACCTAAGACAATCTACAGATTCAATGCAATACCCATCAAATTACCAGCAACATTCTTCTCAGACCTAGAAAAAACAACACAGGAATTCATATGGAAACACAAACGACCAAGAATAGCCAGAACAATCCTCAGCAAAAAAACCCAAACAAACAAAAAGCAAAGCAGGCAGTATCACATTACCAGACTTCAAACTTTACTATAAAGCTACAATCATCAAAACAGCTTGGTACTGGTATAGGAACAGGCATATAGATCAATGGAATAGAATTGAGATTCCAGAAGTGGAACTTTAGTTTCTCAACCGACTCATCTTCGACAAAGCCTCCACCACCTACCACTGGGGAGAGGAGAACCTATTCAGTAAATGTGCTGGGAAAACTGGTTGACCACATGCAGAAGATTGAAACAGGACCCCTATCTATCCCCATACACAAAAATTAACTCTAAAAGGATCAGAGACCTAAATGTAAAACCTCAAACCATAAGAACCTTAGAAAATGAAGGACATACCCTCATGGAAATTGGAACTGGCATCCAATTCCTGAACAAAACCCCAAACCCACAGGTCATAAGAGATAAGATAGACAAGTGGGACCTCATTAAACTGACAAGCTTCTGCAAAGCCAAAGAAACCATCAAGAGAGCAGGGAGACAGCCTAGACTGGCAAAAAGTATTTGCTAACTCCAGGTCTGACAAAGGCTTAACATCTTGGATCTGCAAGGGACTCAAACGTGCTGAAAAGAAAAAAACAAACAACCCCATTATAAAATGGGCAAAATATACGAACAGACACTTCACAAAGGAAGACATCTGAGCAGCCAACAGACTTATGAAGAAATGTTCAACCTCACTAATCATCAGGGAGATGCAAATCAAAACCACACTGAGATACCACCTAACTCCAGGCAGAATGGCAATTATCAATAACTCAAAAAATAACAGTTGCTGGAGAGGGTGTGGTGAAAAAGGAACACTTCTACACTGGTGGGAGTGTAAACTAGTGCAACCTCTGTGGAAAGCCGTGTGGCGATTCCTAAAAGTTCTAAATATCAACCTCCCATATGACCCTGCAATCTCCCTACTGGGAATATACTCTGAAGAACTCATTCACTCTATCAAAAAGATACCTGCACACGTATGTTTATCGCAGCATTGTTCACAAGAGCAAGAACCTGGAACCAACCATGCTGTCCCTCAAAAGAGGACTGGGTGAAAAAAATATGGTACATATACACGATGAAATACTACACAGCCATAAAAAAGAACAAAATCATGAATTTCGCAGCAACCTGGATGGAACTAGAGTCTATAATACTGAGTGACCTCTCACAGAAGCAAAGATCTGAGTATCACATATTCTCACTTATATAGTGGACCTTGATCATCCAACATATTACCATAAGAAAATGACTGACAGTGGTGGGAAACTATGGGGGGAGGGGAAGGGAGATGGGATTAATGGTAGTAAACATCTGTCTGGGGACGGGGAGACACCTCTTATAAACAAGGGTGCCTGAACGAATCATATTTGTATACCTAACCCTTAACTGCACCCAACAATATCATAATAAAAAATATTGATTATAAAAAAAAGAAAGAAATGCACCTGGATTTGTATGTTGAATTTGTACCCTATGGCATTGCTGAACTTGTTTATTCTGAAAGGTGTAGGGGTGTGTGCATGTGTGTGTTTAAACTTTTTAGAGTTATCTGCATATAATGTTATGTCTCTGTGAAGAGAGTTAACTTCTTTCTTTCACGATAGGATAACTTTAAGATTTATTTTTTGCTGAATTGCTCTGTCCAGAACTCTTAACACTATCTTGAACAGAAGTGGTGAAAGAATACATCCTTGTCTTGTTCTTGATTTTTTGGGAAAAGCTCGAAATTTCATCACTGAGTATCATGTTAGCTTTGTGTGTTCATATGTGGCCTTTATTATGTGAAGGAAGTGTTCTTTTATTCTTAGTTATTTTTTAGTGTTTTTGTCATGAAGAATTGTGAACTTCTGTCCAATCCTTTTTTACATCAGTTATGAAGATCATATATTTTTACTTTAATACTGTTCATGTGGGGTGTGTTACTTTGATTGATCTTTGTATGATATTACACTAATTTTGTAAGTTGTGCTTACTTACATTCCAGGAATAAATTCCACTTGGCATGGAAAAAAAAAAAGAAAAGTACATTTGATCTGACAGAGTTGAGAACAACTGGTGTAGAAGGAGACAAAAAGACAAAGGAATGGCTAAAATGCTCTGTGTGTAGCAGAAGTTGAGGGAGAAGAGAAAAAGGGGTGTGGAAAGGTTGGCCTAGTAGTGAAAATGGCAGGCAGAAAATGTTTAAGAACAAGATTGGATGGTGCCTAATGTAAAAATGTTTCATGTGCTCAAAGCAGCTTTTAGTGAGTGCTATTTTGGAGAATTTAAAAAAAGAGGGAGCCACAATCCATGGCTCCATCAATACAGATAGGAGACAAGAGAGAGAGGGGGAAGAGAGAGAAAGAGAGAGAGAGAGAAAGAGAGAGAGAAAGAGAGGCAGACAGAGAGACAGAGAGAGACAGAAAGACACAGAGAGAGACAGGGAGGCAGAGAGGCAGACAGAGAGACAAAAAGAGAGAGAGAGAGACACAGACAGAAAGACACAGAGAGACAGAGACAGAGAAAAAGCCCTTGGAAAGTGGAGATGTATTAGTCAGCATGGGTTAGGCTATGTGTAGGTAACAAACAAGTCCCAGATCTCAGTGACTTAAGCAATGGAAGTTTGCTTCTTCTGGGACATACTCCCTGTCCATTGCAGGAGGACAGAGGGCTCAACTCTATGCTGCCTCCACTCGAAGACCCAGGCTGAGGGAGACATGGCCCTTAGCAGGGAGAAGGGACACATGAAGGAGCATGTTGGTTCCACGCTTCTACCTACAAGTGCCACAAGTCCTTTCCATCCATAGCTCACTAGCTACTGTGAGGTTCACAGCCATGCTGAATTTCAAGACCACGAAGGAGTTGGGGCTTCCTCTATGCTTGGAAGTAGAAGGAAGCTGGATCTTGAGGAAGGAAGCGCGCCCCGAGGTGAGGAGTTGAACATGAAGGAAGGTTAGTGTGACGGGGACCGTGAGCCCCACAAGGTGCAAGGGTCTTGGGGAGGCCCTTGACCTTGCCATTGAGCTCGGGTAGCACATTCAATAGCGTTTGCGTAGACAGCAAAGGCAAGCGGCTTCAGATGAGGAAGAGTCACCGCAAAGGACAGCTCCACCCTTCCCATCCCAGCCACTGGCCTGCCCCCAGGCACCAGGCAGGACTCACTTGGCCAGGAGTCTCTCACCCTGTTGAGGAGAAAGGAAATCTCCGGGGTCAAGAGTGTGTTCAGGAGGAAGATCCGGAATGGAACAGGAACAAGGGACCACAGCCTGGGAGAGTTTGGGAGAATAATTTTAGAGCAGTTACTTATTGAGGGTAAGATGCCAGTTTTATCCAAAGTTTCTGTTGCTTAAATTCGTAGGTCTAGCTGGAGCTTTTGATGGTATCCACGTGAGTCTCCAAATAGTAATTTACTTGTAAAGGTCTTCAAAATGTGTCTCCGCTAGATGGCGAAAAGTGCTCACCTATTTCAAGCCCATGTCAAGGACTTTGGCTCTGGAAACGGACCAGGACCTTGAACGTGAACATAAAGCAGCGCCTTTTGCTGGCGGCTCATGAAACATGCAGTCGGTGGATGTCAGACTAGATTAAGAACGTAAAGGCTTTTTGCTGTGGCATTAAATAAATGCACACCTAGTATCACTGGAACGAATTACATGGTGTTTCCTCCACCAAAACATATTTAAGTAAACATGTGTTAAAACGATTATTATAGATTGATTCTGACACAAAATATACATACATAATGAAGGGGGATTCACTTATAAAGTATCACTCAGAAACTGCGCTTACAAAACAGAAGATGTAGATAATTATTTACAGTAAATGAATCAGCCAATCAACCAACAAATAGTCACAAAGTACTTTCTACTGGGGGTGCCCAAAAATGTATACACATGTTAACAGATGTTAAGAGAGGTTCACCATCATCAGAATTGTATGGACGCTGATGGGAACAATTAGAGCCCCTCTTGTAATTGCAGAAGTCGAATGTAACTTGCATCCATCTTTTGTTATTGATATATTTGGAGTATTGCAATTTTAATGCAGTTTTTTTCCTTTCTTAAAATGTATATACATTTTTTGGCACTCTCTGTAAGCGCAGGTTGCGTTGTTAGACTGTATGCAGCACATGAAATAGGACAGCATAGCGGTTAAAAGCACAGTCTCTGGGGCCAGACAGCCTGAATTTGTACCACTTATTAGCTGTGACCTTGGGCACATTACTTCACCTCTCTGTGCCTCAAGTTTCTTATCTGAAAAGTGGCAATAATAATACCTACCTCACAGGGTTTTTGTAAAGAGTGAGTCTGTGTAAAGCATTTCAAATATTGCCTGGAACATAATAAGGGCTATACATTATTATTGCATGACTCTTCGCTTGACAAAAGAACTCAGTCACTATAGGGCTCAATTGATCAAAAATGTTTGAGTAGCTATTATGTGCTAGACATTGTGTGGGTCATGGTGGATCAAAGGGTCAAGAGGATGGCTAAGATTCCTGCCTTACAGAACCTAGAAATTTCATAGGGGAAATTTACTAAGCCACGAAGAAACTCCAGCAGTGATGGAGGTGGTGCTAATAACTAGAACCGTCTGGAAAGGAGGAAGGAGTGTTTGAGCAGAGGCTTCCAAAAATGCAAAGGGTTCAGTGGGTGGGGGTGCAGGAAGCATTCTCAGCGGAAGGAACAGTACAGACAAGGCTCCCGGGCAGGGCCACGTGGGCATGTTTGTGAGGTCTGTAGAAGGCTGGAATGAGTGAAGCGTGAAAGCTCATATTCAACATGGCTGAAAAGAGGGTGTATGTGGACAGTCATGCAGACCCGTGAGCGCCTTGCTGGTTTCTTTGGTAGGAACAGGGGGCGTGCAGACACATGCCCTGTTTAACAGTCATTGCTCCTTCTTCCTTGCGACCGACACCCCAGTTGTGTTCAAGGAGACAGTGTGCCCCCAGTCCCCAGTGATGAACCAGGACCGTTCAATACCGCTCATGATAATCCGATACCACTTTGCTAGGAGTTGGACTGACACCCCTCTTGTGGCATGGTCTGGTGATCAGCCTCCTGGGTGGCTTCTGAGAAAGTGATTGCTTTCCTGATGAAAAGGACAGGCACGGAGATTCTCTCTTCTTTTTTTTTTTTTTGAGTTGGAGTCTTACTCTGTCACCCAGACTGGAGAGCAGGGGCCGCTCCCGACCACTGCAGCCTCGACCTGCTGGGCTCCGGCAATCCTTCCACCTCAGCCTTCCGAGTAGCTGGAATTACAGGCATGTGCTACCATGTCCGGCTAATTTTTTATTTATTGTAGAGATGAGGTCTCACCAAGTTGCCCAGGCGGGTCTCGAACCCGCAGGCTCAGGCAATCCACTCACCTCAGCCTCTCAAAGCGCGGGATTACAGGCTGAGCCACCAAGCCCGACTGATTCTCTCTTCTTTTTCCGCAGCATCTGAAGCCTTAGCAATCTTCGTGAGACCATCTTGTGACAAAGAAGAGGGTGAATGGCCAAGACAATTCAGGCAGATAGTAAGAACGTGGTACTGAATGGGAGAGTTGAACCCATGGTGGCAATCCTCTGTGTTTGGGATTCTTCTCCTCTTCTTCCTCTTCCTCTTCTTCTTCCTCCTCCTCTTTTCCCTTCCCCTCCTTCTTCTTCTCCTTCTCCTTCTTCTTCAAGTTGGGATCTCACTCTTCTTTTTTAGAGTTGGGGGGGTCTCACTCCGTCACCCAGGCTGCAGTGTGATGGCATGATCCCGGATCACTGCAGACAATCCTCCCACCTCAACCCTCTGAATAGGTGGGGCAGCAGGTACACACCACCACACCTGGCTTATTCGTTTTGTTTGTTTGTTTGTAAAGATGAGGTCTTGCTATGTTGCCCAGGCCGATCTCAAACTCCTGTGATCCTCCTGACTCGGCCTCCCAAAGTGCTGGGATTGCAGCCACTGCACCCAGTCAAGAATTCCTGTTAAGTGAAACACAAATCTCATGATGGAGTTGGCCACTGCTGATTGGGTATTCTGTTCCATGCAACTGAATAATCTTCTCTGGTGCAGCCGAAGTTTCCTTAAGAATGATTCTTATGGAAAAATTGAAAGCACAAATAAACGTGAGTAGCGTGGATCTCTGTGAAGACTTCAACCGTCTGCAACATTTTGCAAATAATTTTTTTTATCAGTTATTCCCCTCCTACTACCTTTTTTCTGGAGCATTATTTATTTTTTTAAATTAATTAATTATTTTAGAGATGGGGTCTTGTATGTTGCCCAGGCTGGTCTCAAACTCCTGGGCTCAAGCGATCCTCCTGCCTCCGCCTCCTGAGTAGCTGGACACAACTCTCTCAATAAGCTCTTAACTAGTCTCTCTTCTGATTTTCCTCATCTCTAATCTATTTTTTTACAATAACACTAGAATTGTCTTCTTACTCTTAAAAATAAAAGAATATTTTTTTTACATTGAGATAAAGTTTACATACCATCACATTCACCATTTTATTTATTTATTTTTATTTAAAAAGCATACATTTTTAATGTGCAGTGGTTTTAAAATATTTATTAGTACCGATATTTAAAATATCGGTATTAATAGCATTTTTTTTTTTCTTTTTTCTTGAGTTGGAGTCTCACTCTGTCACCCAGACTGGAGTGCAGTGGCCACTCCCGGCCACTGCAGCCTCGACCTGCTGGGCTCCAGTGATCCTTTTGCCTCAGTCTTCCAAGTAGCTGGAACTACAGGCGCAATCTACCACGGCCAGCTAAGTTTTGATTTATTGTAGAGATGAGGTCTTGCCAAGTTTCCCAGGCGGGTCACGAACCTGCAGGCTTCAGGCAATCCACTCACCTCGGCCTCCCAAAGCACTGGGATTACAGGCTGAGCCACAGAGCCCGGCACTAATAGCATTTTTATTTACTGTTTGAAGCTCTGAAGGTTGACTTTGTTTAGGCCAAATAAGCACGTCTTTGAGTATCTCTCTTTTTTATATTTAGGGGGTCCGTGTGCAGGTTTCTCACATGCATGCATTGCGTAGTGCAAAGGAACCATTTTACAGGGACTGATTTAGTGGCATCCGTACCTTCACAATGCGGTACGACCCCACCTCTCTCAAGCAGGGGGAAATTCAACTCAGAATTCAGAGGAAGCCTTGGCGGCTCCCATGGCCCCTGGGTTATAGGCGTTGTCCAGCCTTAGACTGGGAAGCCCTCGTTCAGGGTGGCAGGTTTCTCCTCTGCTCGCTCACTCTTGCTCCTCCTCCCCTTCTTTTTTTTTTTTTTTTTGAGTTGGAATCTCACCCTGTCACTCAGACTGGAGTGCGGTGGCCGGGAGCAGCCTCGACCTGCTGGGCTCCAGCGATCCTTCCGCCTCAGCCTTCCGAGTAGCCGGAATCACAGGCATGCGCTGACTTTTTGATTGATTGTAGAGATGAGGTCTCACCAAGTTGCCCAGGCGGATCTCGAACCCGCGGGCTCAGCCAATCCATTCACCTCAGCCTCCCAGGGCGCGGGATTACAGGCTGAGCCACCGAGCCCGGCTTGCTCCTCCTCTCTTCCGCCAGGAATTTCCTCTAGGGAGACAGGAGAGCTGAGGGCCAGGGAGAAACAGGTACAACCTGGCGTAGACGTAATGTTTACTTGTACGGGTCAACTTGACTGTGCCACAGTGCTGGGATAGCTGGTCAATTGTATTCTGACTGTTTCCGTGAGGGTGTTTTTTGGGTGAGGTTTATACTGAGATTGATGGATTGAGGAAAGCAGATTGCCCTCCCTTACGTGCGTGGGCCTCACCCTGTCTATGAGAGGCCCGGCTAAAACAAAGACTGACCTCTCCCGAGTAGGAGGGATTTTCCGGCAGACGATGGCCTTGGACTCAAAGCTGCAGCTCTTCCTGTGTCTCCCAGGTTGATCCGCCCTGCAAATGTTGGACTCACCAAACCTCCACAGTTCCTTAAAATAAATTACACGCCCACAAGTATCTCCATCTATTACTATCTCCCTATCAATCATTGATTTATCTATCATGTCTGTCTAACTCCTTGTCATCTGTCTATTATCTATCATTTATTATCTACCTCTCTGTTCATCATCGGTCTGTCTCTATCCATCATCTATTATCTATCATCTATTATCGATCTATTTCTTTATCATGTCTACCTGTCTGTCATCTATCATCACCTATTTTTCTATCACCTATCAGCTATTTATAATCCATAAATCATCTATCTTCTGTCATCTGTCTATTTCTATCATCTATCATGTGTTTACATATTACGTTTGCCTATATCTGTTTGTCTAACTCTCTATCATCTAGTATCTATCAATTAATCACGTCATCTATCTATCTATCTATCCGTCATCTATTATCGATCTCTCTATTATCTATCGTTTATTTATCATCTACCTCTCTGTTCACCTATCGGTCTCTAGCTCTCCATCATCTATTATCTGTCATCTGCCATCTATCTACTGCTTTATCATCTGTCTACCTGTCTGCCTCTTTATCATCTACATCGTCTATTTTTCTATCACCTATCTGTCATCTATTTATAATCTGTATATCATCTATCTTCTGTCATCTGTCTATTTCTATCATCTATCATCTATTTATTTATCATGTTTGCCTATCTCTGTCTGTCTAGCTCTCTATCATCTATCTACTCCCTATCTATCAATTAATCATCTATCAATTATCTATGCATCATCTATTATCGATTTCCCTGTTCATCATCTGTCTCTGTCATCATCTATTATCCATCATCTATCTGCATGCCTCCTCAGTCTCTATCTGTGCACCGTCTATTATCTGCCATCCATCTTTCTATCTACTTATCTGCTTATCCGTCTCTCTGTCAGCTATCTTTCTATCATCTGTCACCTATATATCTGCCCATCTATCATCTGTCTGTCTATTTATCAACCTATCACCTATCTGTCATCTCTATCTATCATCCATCTATCAGTCTATCTATCATCTATCTCTGTCTGTCTGTCTAGCTATCTGTCTACCATCTACCATCTCTAACCATCCATCTACCTATCACCTCTCCACCCATCCATCTCCCACCTACATCTGTCCATCTCTGTCTATCTGTCTTTCTATTGTCTACCTGTCATCTATATCGATCATTCATCTATCAATCTATCATCTATCTCTGTCTGTCTATCCATCTCTCTACCATCTGTCATTTCAAACCATCTATCTGTCTATCTCTCTGTCTATATCATGTATCTGTCATCTATATCTGTCTATCACCCATCAATCTATTTATCATCTATCTATCTCTGTCTGTCTCTCTATCGTCTTTCTATCATCTATCTATCTATCTATCTAATCTATCATCTATCTGTCACGTGGATTCTTCCTGCTGGCCTGTCTGTCCCACAATGGCTTAGAGTCCCTCCCTTCGTCCCTGGCCTCCTGTGATCTAACCCCTCCATTGGGGGCACATCGAACGCCCCATGCTCTCCTCTTGAGCGGAAACAAAGTGGTCCCATGCCAGCTCCCTCCACAGGACGTTCATCCCTCCCTAGAACACACAGACCTGCAACACGGCCATGTTCAGCTTTCTCCTCAGAGGGCTTCTCCACTAACAGAGACCAAGCCAGATAGCCCATCGTGGGGATGGGAGACACCAGAGGGCACCAAAGAACCTTCTTCTAAGAGGTCTCGCTCCAAAGGAATTCCTTACCTCAGTCTTTCTGCATCCACCCTTGGGGAGAGTGATGGGAAAAAAGGACACGAAACTGGTTTGGGGACGCAACTTTCCTTGACCTGCAGGGTGTGAGTCCAAAATAGCCCATACATTGCGGTATGGGCTATTTTGTCCCTGGTCCTTGGGCATTCACAGAAAACATCCCTGCAGACGATGCTTCTCTCTTCTGTCTCCTTAGGGTAAGGTGCAAGGTGCACGCATCAGGGCAGGACACTAAGTAATATTCCGAGGGTTGTGGGCTGCACAACACCCACCAAGTTCTCTGCCTTCTCAGTCCACAGCATTGAGTATTTCATATGGCAAAATGAATTTGCAGAAGTGACTAGATTAAAGGTTTTGAGATGAATCAATTGTGCTAGATGATCTGGGTGGACCCAATCCCAGGGGTCCCTAAGAGGGGGCAGGAGGGGCAGAGAGGAGATCCAGACTGAAGCAGAGGTCGGAGTGATGCCAGACCACGGGCCAAGGAGTGCAAGTGGCCTCTGTGGAAGAGGCAGGGAAAGGATTCTCCCTGGAACCCCAGGAGGAATCCCTCCGGCTGAGCTGTTGTAGACTCCAGACCTTCAGAACTGCAGGACAATGAATCTGGGTTGCTGGAACCGTTAAATGTATGGTTTGTTACATCAGCAATAGGAAGAAATGCAGACAGACTCAGGGTTTTGGCCACTGGTGCATAAATCATTTATGCAAAATAGAAGAATCTCATGAAAAATGAGATTTCCCTGTTGTGATTATATGATTGTCTTAGTAAGACTCTTGATGTACAGGGAACATATGGGTTGGTGTAGAATACATATATACAGACATGTGCACAAGCACAAATACAAGCATATATGAACATGCAAGAACACACAAAGACACACACACACAAATTCTGGCAAATATCAGGTATAACTCTCCTCCCTTCCCTCGCCTCCACCGAGAACCCTATTTCGTGCAAAGACATGGGGTATTAAAAAACTTTACTTTTTAAACTTTATTTTATTTTGAGATGATTACTGATTCACTGGAAGTTGCAAAAGTGTCAACTTTTACTCAGTTTCCCCTGGTAACATCTTGCATGACCATAGCACAATATCAAAATCAAAGAGATCTATGTTAGTCCAATCCACAGACTTACTCAGACTTCACCAGTTTCATGTGTATTTGTGTGTGTGTGTTTCCATGCAGTCTTATCACACACATAGCTTTGTGTGTTCCACCATCTCAGAGATCTCCCTCCTGCAGTTATTCCTTGATAGTTTCACCCATACACCCCTTTCCTAGAGTCCCTCACCCTGACAGACCCTAATGTCTTTATTTCTGTAATTGTGCAGTTGCAAAGCTGTTCTACAAGCGGAACATACGTGCAGCCTTCTGGGGTTGACTTTTCACTTGGCATGATGCCTTTGGGAAGCATCAAAGCTGCTGTACACATTGACCGTTCTTTCCTTTTTATTGCTAAATGGTATTCCATGGGTTCAATGTACCGGAGTTTGTTTGAGTTACCCTTCGAAGAGCATTTGAGTTGTTTCCAATTTGGAGCTATTACAAATCGAGTTGCTATACATATTTATGTACAAGCTTTTGTGTGTCTATAAGTTTTTATTTCTTTGGGATAAATGCCCAGAATTAGGATACCTAATTCATATGGCATGTTTTTAATTTCTAGTTTTTTGGGGGTTTTTTGCCTTAAAGAAACAGTCAAACTATTTACCAAAGTGGCTGAACTGTTTGACATTTCCACCCTCGATTCTGGGAGATGGAGCTTTGGCAAGCATGACAACATTTGCTATCGCCACTGTTTTTGTGTGTGTGTGTTAGTGGTTCTCACAGGTGTGTAGGGATATTTCATTGTTTTAATTTGCATTTCCCTAGTAGCCAATGATGTTCACCATCTTTTCATGTCTTTAGTGCCATCTGTATATCCTCTTGCGAAATGGCTGCAGTCCATTTTCTAATCAAATTGTTTAATTATGGTTGAGTTTAGATTCTTTTGTTAGATAAATGGTTTGCAAACATTTTCTTTGAGTCTGTAGCTTGTCTTTTCATCCTCTTAGCAGGGTCTTTTATAAACAAAAGTTTTATATTTTGGTGAAGTCTAATTTCTTTCTTTTTTTTATTTCATGGATCCTGCCTTTGGTGTGACATCTGTGACCTCTTCAACAAACCCTAGCTCTTGATGGAGCAGGAAAGAGCCCAGGTTCCTCTCGATAGATAAGGAAGTGGGATGCAACCTAGAAAGCCAGCACATCCAAAAGGCCTTGCAGATAGGAGGGGGGGACTTGAGTAAACAGGGATGACCTTATAATTGGAGGCCAGGTGGGCACTTGAGCCAAGAGAGGAGTCCAGCACAGAGGTCGACATGATGCTAAACCAGATGGGAGGAAGCACAGGCCAGCAAGAGCAGGATGTGTTCTTCCGCTTGGGCTACGAAAGCAGAACACCGCAGACTGGCGACTTCAACAATAGACATCCATGTCTCACAGTTTTGGAGGCTGGAAGTCCCAGATCAAGGCCCTGGCTGATTCAACTTCTGGTGAGGGCTTTCTTCCTGGCTTGCAGACGTCAGCCTTCTTGCTGTGTCCTCCCTTGGCAGGAGAAGGGGAAGCAGAGAAAGAAAAAGAAAGATGCAGAGACAAAGAGAGAGAATGAAAGAGAGAGAGGGGAAGGGAGGAAATGAACGCACACTTTGATCTCTCTCCTCTTCTTATAAGGGCACTAATCCTATCACGAAGGCTACACCCTCCTGACCTCATCTAGTCCTCATTACTTCCGCAAGGCCCCACCTCCTAATACCATCTCATTGGAGGTTAGAGCCCCAACCTATGACTCTGAGAGAGACACAAATGCTCAGTCCATAACTCCGATGGTGACAAAGGACCAGTGGCCACTCCTTTCTCCACCACCCCTCTCCCTAATGGCTTCAAAGAGCTTAGTCCGAATCCACTGGGTAGGTAGAAAGACACAGAACTAGCCGGGCTTGGTGGCTCAGCCTGCCTTTGGGAGGCTGAGGTGAGTGGATTGCCTGAGCCCGTGGGTTCGAGACCCGCCTGGGCAACTTGGCGAGACCTCATCTCTACAATAAATCAAAAATTAGCCGGGTGTGATAGCACGCGCCTGTAGTTCCAGCTACTCGGAAGGCTGAGGCGGAAGGATTGCCGGAGCCCAGCAGGTCAAGGCTGTGGTGGCTGGGAGCGGCCATTGCACTCCAGCCTGGGCGACAGAGTGAGACTCCAACTCAAAAAAAAAAAAAAAAAGAAAGACGCAGAACTCCCGACTTACTAAAAAAATTAAATTTTGATTTTTTGAAAAACCCATATTGATGGTTTATCACGAATTGGCAAGATGGAGACAACCTTGGGATATAGAAAACAGAAAATTCCATAGTTTTGTTCAGCAAGTCTGTCCTGTGAGAGCCAACCTGCACCACACATGATGAAGAGAGAGGCTTTCTTCCCCAGCAGCCAGGCTACGAGCCTGTAGCCACCACCTCAAGAACCCGGTGATGCTTTCTTTTTGAGTCTTGATGTCCATTGAGTGTGATGCATCTCTCGGCATCAGCCACAAAACCAGCACTGCTCTGTCTGCCTTTTTTTTTTTTTTTTTGAGTTGGGGTCTCATTCCATCACCCAGGTTGGAGTGCCATGGCATGCTCACAGCCACCTCAGCGTCAAGCTGCTGGGCTCTGGCAATCCTTCCGCCTCAGCCTTCCAAGGAGCTGGAACTACTGGTGCGCGCTACCACGCCCGGCTCATTTTTGGTTTATTGTAGAGACGAGGTCTCGCCAAGTTGCCCGGGCTGGTCTCAAGCCCGTGGGCTCAGGCAAGCCGCTCGCCTCAGCTTCCCAAGGTGCTGGGATGACAGGCTGAGCCACCAAGCCCAGCCTGCTCTGTCTGCTTTCGCCAAAACCCTTCCAAAGACGCCCCCGTGGCTTTTGGTGACTGCTCTCTGGAAATCCCCCAACATCTGTCTGAAACACATCTAGCAACTTTCAGGGAGAAACACACCCTGTGGATTCCCTTCAAGTTTTGCTGGCTTCTCTTGTCTTCACAGCTTGAAGTCAAAGAAAGCCCGCGGGTGGGAAATGGATACCGGGTGTTGAGGCAGGTTGAATGGAACCTCCGTCTTCTTCAGCACCTCCTCTGTCCTGTCCAAAGTCTTCCAGCATCCTGGGGTTTACAGCCCAGAAAGCAAGGACGATACTTGTTGTTCTAGGCTTCTTCCCAAAAGAAGATAAAAGTGATTCTTAAGTTCATCGTAAGATATTTTCCAATGTTTTATGAGTATCTCTATAGGGACCAGCCATTGCTCAACTGGTCAATGTTTCTTCAGAACTATTTGCCTGGCTCTGAACTACACATTGGTACAGATACAGAAACGCATCTATAGCTAACAGCATCTACAACTAACACCAAAGAGCGAGGCACTTGCTGACTTTAATTTTTTGGAGGAAGAAGGGGCTATACCTTTAGACAATAAGGAAAAATGAATGCTAATTGTGTCTTCTGATAACTTCTGAAATGTATTTAAAATATATAACTAGAGCCGGGCTCGGTGGCTCAGCCTGTAATCCCAGCGCTTTGGGAGGCTGAGGTGAGTGGATTGCCTGAGCCCGCGGGTTCGAGACCTGCCTGGGCAGCGAGACCTCATCTCTACAATAAATCAAAAAATCAGCCGGACGTGGTAGCGCATGCCTGTAATTCCTGCTACTCGGAAGGCTGAGGCGGAAGGATCGCCGGAGCCCAGCAGATCGAGGCCGCACTCCAGGCTGGGTGACAGAGTGAGACTCCAACTCAAAAAAAATGAAAATGAAAATGAAAAAGTAAAATATATAACTAGATATTATGAACCTTAAAATTTGTGAAGGGAGATAAATTTTTTTAATTTTTAATTTTAAATACATGGGGTACAATTCGGGATTAGGTATACAAATGTTCATTATGCAGGTACCCTGGTTGATGAGGTGTGCCCCCATCCCTGGCAGTTTTCCACTACTGCCAATCCCACTCCCTCTCCCCTGGCAGTTTCCTACGACTGCAAATTCCTTTCTTACAGTATTACAAGGTCCGCTTATGAGTGAGAACATGTGATTCTCAGGTTCTTTGTTTCTGTGATAGATCACTGAATAGTATAGCCTCTAAGTCCACCCAAGTTGCTGCAAAGTTCACAATTTTGTCCTTCTTTATGGCTGCGTAATATTCCATCGTGTATATGTGCCACATTTTTAAAATCCAGTCCTCTTTTGATAGGCAGCACACTTGGTTCCACATTTTTGTTATTGTGAATAGTGCTACAATAAATATATGTGTGCAGGTATCTTTTTCATGGAGTGATTTCGTTCCTCCAGGTATATTCCCAGTAGGGAGATTGCAGGGTTGTATGGATTGTCGATTTTTAGATCTTTTAGGAATTGCCAAACTGTTTTCCACAGAGGTTGTATTAGTTTACACTCCCACCAACAGTGTAGAAGTGTTTCCTTTTCCCCACATCCTCTCCAGCATCTGTTTTTTGAGTTATTGATGATGGCTAGGGAGAGAAATATGCTGTGTGTGAGTTTGGAGAAAGGTTGTGACAGTTTATGAAAGCAGCTTTTGGCCGGGCTCGGTGGCTCAGCCTGTAATCCCGCATTTTGGGAGGCCGGGGTGAGTGAATTGCCTGAGCCCGCGGGTTCAAGACCCACCTGGGCAACTTGGCGAGACTTCATCTCTACAGTAAAAAAAAAAAAGAAAAGAAAAAATTAGCCGGGCATGGTAGCACACACCTGTATTTCCAGCTACTTGGAAGGCTGAGGCGGAAGGATCGCTGGAGCCCAGCAGGTCGAGGCTGCGGTGGCCGAGAGCGTGCCATTGCACTCCAGCCTGGGTGGCGGAGTGAGACTTCAACTCAAAAAAAAAAAAAAAGAAAGCAGCTTTTTTGGGGGATAGTCTTTGAAGGAGCAAGGGTTTAGGATAGAAAAATAGAGACCATCAGGACACTAATACTCTAGGAGAAGTTTATGCACCCAATGCAGTTTGATATTGAGGGTCTAACATTCAGTTGTCTCACCCAGTTTTTATAATTTAACTACCACAAAAATGACTAAATGATAAAAAAGGATAACGGTCCTAAAATGTTTTTGGCAATGGAAGCGTCATGGCTCTTTGGAAATCTGCCACTCCAGACAGGTCAATACTTTGTCTAAGGTCTCGCATCCAGTCAGTGGCTATGAGATGGTTGTTGGAGAAATCTCACATGAAATGCACAACATGAAAGGCATGCCATTTTAATTAAGCCATCTTTATTCATTCAACAAACATTTCTCAAGCTCAGGTTACATACCGGAGGCTGACCAGGTTCCTTAAACGGAAAGGAACGCCGAGTCCTCCACTGCACCTTGGTTTAATGGGATAGAAAGAGGTGTCCACCAGCAGCTCCATCAGAGGCCCAAGGAGCCCGAGGCACCCTGCTGAGATCCCGGAGATATCCTGGAGGAGGCGGCATTTGCAGGGTTGGATGGGGAATGGGAAGTGGCATTCCAGGAGAAGAATCCCTGCAAAGCAAAGAGGCAAAAAAGGAACTGGAGTGATTAGGCTCGGTGGCTCAGCCTGTAATCCCGCGCCTTTGGGAGGCTGAGGTGAGTGGATTGTCTGAGCCCGCAGGTTCGAGACCCGCCTCGGCAACTTGGCGAGACCTCATCTCCACAATAAATCAAAAATGAGCCAGGCGTGGTAGCGCATGCCTGTAGTTCCAGCTACTTGGAAGGCTGAGGCGGAAGGATTGCCGGAACCCAGCAGGTCGAGGCTGCGGTGGCCGGGAGTGGCCATGGCACTCCAGCCTGGGCGACAGAGTGAGACTCCAACTCAAAAAAAAGAAAAAAGAAAAAAGCCGGGCTCGGTGGCTCAGCCTGTAATCCCGCGCCTTTGGGAGGCTGAGGTGAGTGAATTGCCTGAGCCCTCGTCTCTACAATAAATCAAAAAATCAACCGGGCGTGGTAGCGCATGCCTGTAATTCCAGCTACTTGGAAGGCTGAGGCGGAAGGATCGCCGGAGCCCAGCAGGTCGAGGCTGCGGTGGCCGGGAGCAGCGATTGCACTCCAGTCTGGGCGACAGAGTGAGACTGCAACTCAAAAAAAAAAAGAAAGCCAGCAGGAGTGTGTGTGTGTGTGCAGGCTGCAGAGCTGGGAATGGGCGTGCTGTTCCCTCCTACTGTGTGCTATTAAGGTGAATATTTACCCAACAAGCGGAGAGATTACCAGAGACTACCTCTCCTGTGACAGAGACTTTAGGAGTCAAATCTCTCCCTCTCCCCTCCCCCTTCTCTTCCTGCTCCCTCTTTTTCTTCTTCTTCTTGTGCCTGCAATTTTAAAATAAATCAACTGTGCTACCCATTGAAAGAGGACTGGATTTTTTAAAAATGTGGTACACATACACAATGAAATATTACACAGCCATAAAGGATAATATCCTGAACTTTGCAGCAACTTGGATGGACTTCGAGGCTATAATGCTGGCTCTATCACAGAAACAAAGAACTGAGCATCACATGTTCTCATTCATAAGTGGACCTTGGAACATCTATCGTAATATTATAAGAAAGGGATTGGCAGTAGTGGGAAACTGTGGAGAGGGGTGCACATCTCATCAACAAGGGTACCTGCAGAATGAGCATTTGCATACTTAACCCTGAATTGTACTGCACATATTTAAAATTAAAAAATTAAAATTGCCGGGCTCGGTGGCTCAGCCTGTAATCCCAGCGCTTTGGGAGGCCAAGGGAGTGGATTGCCTGAGCCTGCGGGTTTGAGACCCACCTGGGCAACTCGGTGTGACCTCATCTCTACAATAAATCAAAAATTAGCTGGGCGTGGTAGCGCGTGCCTGTAGTTCCAGCTACTTGGAAGGCTGAGGCGGAAGGATCACCGGAGCCCAGCAGGTCGAGGCTGCGGTGGCTGGGAGCAGCCACTGCACTCCAGTATGGGTGACAGAGTGAGACTCCAACTCAAAAAAAAAGAAAAATTAAAATTAAATAAACCTTTAGTTGGGTGCAGTGGCTCATGCCTGTAACCCCAGCACTTTGGGAGGCTAAGGAGGGAAGATAGCTTGAGGCCAGGAGTTTAAGACCAGCCTGGGCAATAATATAAGAGCCCTGACTCTACAAAAAAAGTAGAAAACTTTGCCAGACATGGTGGCATGTATCTATAGTCCAGCTACTTGGGAGGCTGAGGCTGGAGGATCACTTGAGCCCAGGAGTTGGAGGCTGCGGGGAGGCATGATCGTGCCACTGCACTCCAGCCTGGGCCACAGAGTGAAGCCCTGTCTAAAAAAAAAAATTAATTCATTAATCCTGAACAAGTCGTGCATTAATAAAGGTCAAAATTTTAAAATGAAACATTAGATATATACAAGACAAAAAATTCTTCCCTTTTCCTTGCTCTTCTGGCCTGTTCCCAGCCTCTTACCACAAACACTTTTCTTTGTGGTTTATGTGTCCTAGAATTCCTCCACGAAAAACAAGCACACATGAATTTGCTTTCTTATTTCTCCTCCCTTCTCACACGAAAGGCAGCAGGCACTCCACTCCCACGCCTCAGAGCTGTGAGGCCAGGCATCTCTCTGTAGCAGTCTACAGAGCCGTCCCCATTCCCCCCATCCCCCCCAGGGCTTCCTGGGGTCACACTCTATCTACCCGGTCTCCTGGGAATGAACTCCGGGGCTGCTTCCCATCTCTGGCCATGGCAAACTCAGGCTGCAGCGAATAACCCTGTATTGATGTTGTCGTTTTGTGCGTGAGCAGGTTCTCACGTGTGATGAGTTCTCCCCAGTGAGTTTGCTGGGTGGAACAGCTGATGCGTGTGCAGATGTGACAGAGATGGTCGCCAAGGGCTTCCGTTCCTTGGGCATTTCATGGTCAGGCCTGTCACGTCAACGCAGAGAGCTTTTCACGTATCTGACCGTGGCCGGTGTCACAGCCAGCCCAGATGTATACTGGGTGGAGACCCAGCAGCACTGATGTCATTGAGAAAGTACTGACAGCCAACTACTCACTTCACAGTGTCGTGGGGGCCGTGTGCATGGCACAATGCTTGTGGGATGTGTGGACAGGACTGCTGCACCATCAGGGAGGGCTTTCTCTCCCCTCTTCTTCTCACCCTCCCTCTCTTTCCTTCTTCTCCTCTTCCTCCCTCCCTTCTTCTCTCTCTCCCCCTTCCCTCTGCCGTCCCTGTCTTCTCTCTCCCTCTCTCTTTCTGGGATAGGAATCTCACTATGCTGCCCAAGTGGGTCTCCAACTCCTGGCCTCAGGGATCCTCCCATCTCAATCTCCCAAGCAGCTGGGATGACAGATGTGCCCCCACACCCAGCTAAGGAGCTTTTGCAAGAGACCCATTTCCCTCACTGTCTCCCCAAGATTTGGATTCGCCCTCTGCCTCTGCAAAACATGCGCCTCCCTGGAGACACACCTGCCATGCCAGTCACAAGCTCAGAGTGAGACACTGTTATTGATGGGGGGGCAGAAACTTTAGAACGGGACAAAAGACAGTTCTTTAAATTTTTTTTTAAAGCATCATAAAATGACTTTCTTTCCCCTCTTTTGCCAGGAGGGCCCAGAGTCTGCTCTGGCTGCCACTGGGGATGGTCCCATGACACTGCCCCACCTACCAGCTCAAAACTACTCCCAGGTAGCTGCCTGCCTGTGAACCTTTCCCTGGTATTTTGCATGGTCACTTCCCCAACGTCAAAATCTTTTCCACCCTTGTTCCCTCCCCTTCCTCTGTCCGCTGGAGACCTCTCTTCTCCACTTGGCTTCCAAAATCTGATTCATTGGCTGGGCACAGTGGATCACACCTGTACTCTCAGCACTTTGGGAGGCCGAGGTGAGAGGATTGCTTACGTCCAGGAGTTCAAGACCAGCCTGGGCAATGAGACCATGACGCCATAATAAATAAAAAAATTAGCTGGGCACGGTGGTGTGTTCCTGTAGTCCCAGCTACTCGGGAGGCTGAGGTGGAAGGATCTCCTGAGCCCAGCAGGTTGAGGCTGTGGTGGTCATGACTGTGGCACTGCCCTCCAGCCTGGGCGACTTCAGCTCAAAAAAAAAAAAAAAATCTGCTTCATGTAAAGATTAATTTCCACTTCCTTCACGAAGCCTTCAGACCACAATTACACCACAATCTGGCCCTCCCTCCTCCTGGGATACCACAACTGAGTTCACTTTATGTCCATTTTATGAGCTCCACCTTCATGGCTAAAGGGTAAACTCTTCCAGGTTGCAAACCATGTCTAAAATTTCTGGCCAGACTCACACCTGTAGTCCCAGCACTTTAGGAGGCTGAGGGGAGAGGATCGCCCCAGGCCAGGAGTTCGAGGTTATAGTAAGTTATGATGGTGCCTCTGCACTCCAGCCTGGGCAACAGAGTGAGACTCTGTCTCAAAAAATCAATAAAATAAAATTTCTGTTATATTCTACACAACCGGCCCGGAGTAGCACACTAGGCAGATATACATTCTTTCAGTCACACATCAAACACTCTGCATGTCTACTGTATTCCAGGTCATGTGTCAGAGCCTGGGGATGTCAAAATAAGCATGATATAATCCTCACCCCTGAGGAAATCAGAGTCTCATTGGAATCTCAAATCTGCCAGTGGCTAATTAAAATAATTTAATGAGTGGGCTACACTATGTGAATAGTTGATTGATCCAACCGTCATTGCTTATCAATTAGAAAACTGCATTCTCTATTTCCTTCTTGACAAATCTCTCTGGACCAAACTCAGTGCTTGGCAAAATACATGAAAAGCGGATATAACCACACTCCTCTTGAGGGCCTATCACCGGGCTCTTGAGAAATCACTGAGCCAGAGCTAGAGAGACTCATTTCCTCCCCAGTCCCTTTGATCAAGGGGAGAAAAAGCCAAGGTTGCAAGAAACTGTGGTGATTCTACAAGCGGTTGAGGGCCAAGAGAAACACAAGGCCACTTAAGTAGATGAAAACGGTGCTGGCCAAGAGGGGAGAGAAGGAGCCGGCTCAGAACAGGACAGGCCTTTCAGCCCCCCAAGCTGAAGGTGGGTGGGGGCCCTTCAGGGTAGAGGGGCTGGGGCTGCAACCTCAGCCCCACTGTGGCTGGATACAGGAACCCTGGGTTGTCAAGATGGGAATTCTAGGCCGGGCTCAGTAGCTCAGCCTGTAATCCCAGCACTTTGGGAGGCTGAGGTGAGTGGATTGCTGGAGCCCGCGGGTTCGAGACCCGCCTGGGCAACTTGGCGAGACCTCATCTCTACAATAAATCAAAAATTAGCCGGGCGTGCTAGCACACACTTGTAATTCAGGCTATTGGGAAGGCTGAGGTGGAAGAATCGCTGGATCTCAACCAGTGGGTTGAGGCTGCGGTGGCCAGGAGCGTGCCACTGTACTCCAGTCTGGGCGACACAGTAAGAATTCAACTCAAAAAAAAAAAAAAAAGATGGGGATTCTAGGGATAGGAATACACAGTCTGCTTTCTGCGCTCTCTTTTTTTTAATGTCTGCGATTTTTGTTTTGATTTTTTTTTTTTTAAGTCACTCTGTCGCCCAGGTTGGTTGGAGTGGTATAATCACGGCTCATGGCAACCTTGACCTCCCAGGCTCAGGTGATCCTTCCGCCTCAGCCTCCCAAGTAGCTGGGACTACAGGTGCATGCTACCACGCCCAGCTGGATTTTTTACAATTTTTTGTAGAGACAAGGTCTCACTGTGTTGCCCAGTCTGGTCTCTAGCTCCTGGGCTCAAGCGATCCTCCTGCCTCAGCTGCCCAAAGAGCTGAAATTACAGATGTGAGCCGCCTCGCCCAGCCTTGCTTTCAACTCTGTAGTCTCAGTGTTGACTGGTTTAGCCACGACTGAGGGCCATGATGAGTCGTGATGAGTGGTCTCAAGCCAGAGACCAAGATAAAGCCGAAAACGCTAATGAGTCCTATTCTGAAATCCTGGCATCCTTCGGCCCGTTACTCAGTTACTTGGGGCAGCGTCTCTAGTCAAGGAGGAGAAGTGTCTGTCCATTCCGGAACTCTGACTCCCTGTTGCTGAGCTTTGGACCCAGATTCTGCCCATGGGCACCTCGGTCCCGGCCTAAGATTTGTCATGAATGGTTGTGTGTCCTGGATAAGCCCTGGAGGAACCTCTCTGAAAAGTAAGAGATGAGGTAGATGTCCACTAGCGTCTTTGCTAGCATGGAGATTGTGTATGATCATAACTGGAAAAATCACTTCCTCCTGGAGGTCAATGAGAACTGTGGGGTCAAAGGACAAACGTGGGAATGCCTCAGCCCTTATCCAAACATATCCTCTTCTTGAGGGGACGTCGGTTGAATTTTTTCATCTTATTTATAAGGCCAGTAGAAATCTCTGCCTTTCCTTGTCAACAGTCTTGGAAAGCTTTCACTGGATCTTATTTTTATTATACCTACCCAGAGTTTATAAACTTTTTTGTATTTTCAATTTTATTTATTTATTTTTGGAGATCAGGTCTCATTCTGTCACCCAGGCTGGAGTGCAGTGGCGCCATCACCACTCACTGCCGCTTCAAACTCCTGGATTCAAGCAATGTTGCTGCCTCCTGAGTCACTGTGACAACAGGTGCATGTCACCATGCCTGGCTAATTCTAAACAAAATTGTGTAGGGACGAGGCCTTGCTATCTTGCCCAGACTGGCCTCAAATTCCTGTCTTCAAGTGATTCTCCCGCCTTGGCCTCCCAAAGTGCTGGGAATACAGGCATGTGCCACCATGCCTGTCTCCTACCTAGATTTTCTTTTTGGGGGGGGGGGTTGGAGTCTCACTCCGTCGCCCAGACTGGAGTGCAGTGGTCGCTCCCGGCCACCGCAGGCTCTACCTGCTGGGCTCCGGCGATCCTTCCGCCTCGGCCTTCAGAGTAGCTGGAACTGCAGCCATGTGCCACCACGCCCGGCTAATTTTTGGTTTATTGTAGAGAGGAGATCTCTCCAAGTTGCCCGGCGGGTCTCGAACCCGCGGGCTCAGGTGATCCACTCACCTCGGCCTCCCAAAGCACTGGGATGACAGGCTGAGCTACTGAGCCCGGCTCCGACCTAGATTGTAAAGATCACCATGCCGATCCTCAGGTGGTGCCTAGAACACCAGACTGTCACTTCTTGAAAACGATGAGAAGCTAAGAAACCCAAGTCACACAGCTGGTTAGTACCAGGTGTGCCCTATAGCTCACCTATCTCTTCAGCCCCCACCCCACGTGGCGGTTCCTGCCCTCCACCCTCATGCCTCCTGGCTACAGATCCCATTCATTGAAAGGTCAGTAAGTGCTCATGACATATTTAGCCCAGTGCTAGAAGTTGTGGAAGATGCTAGTCCTCATAGAACTTCTTTTTTTTTTTTTTGTGGTTGTTTTTTTGAGTTGGAGCCTCACTCTGTCACCCAGACTGGAGTGGAGTGGCCTCTCCCGGCCACCGCAGCCTCGACCTGCTGGGCTCCGGCGATCCTTCCTCTTCAGCCTTCCGAGTAGCCGGAATTACAGGCATGCGCTACCATGCCGGCTGATTTTTTGATTTATTGTAGAGATGAGGTCTCACCAAGTTGCCCAGGCGGGTCTCGAACCCGTGGGCTCAGGCAATCCACTCACCTCAGCCTCCCAAGGCGCGGGTTTACAGGCTGAGCCACCGAGCCCGGCTCATAGAACTTCTGACCACCCGGAAAGAATATAACAAGGCTAATATCTTCAGCACCGTGGCCCAGAGTAAAATCAGAGCGTCTCCGAGATGGAGAAAGGAAAATTTACTTTTCCTAACCTTGAACTGCAGCAAAGCCCGGTTAGTACAAACCTGGAGATGCTCGCACACAAGGGCAAAATAGTTGAGTACGTTTCCTTTCAGTATTTTGAGAGAGAGGGATGGTAGGAAGGAAAAGTCCAAGCTGGTGTCCGTGTTCTGTCGAAATAATATGAGTGAAATAATAGCGGCTGTCCCTGAACCCGTTTGGATAGCCTGACTTCATCCAATTCAACTTTTGGTTCACGAATAGTCATTTTTTTCTCGAAAACCAGGCAAACCCTGATTCCAGAAGCTTTGAGAGTACCCTCCTGAGTTAAAAATGAGAGCAGAAAGAGCACACCATTTTTTGGCTGCAAGTGTCCTAAGGGGTTCTGTCGTAGAAACCTCGCTGGTTTGGCGACTGCCGTTTCTTGTTGGTTGCGTCCTTTTTAATTAGTCAGCGGTTAGGCTATTGCATGATTAACTGCGAATGACAATGACTTTCCTTTCATTTGTTCCACAGTAGCAACATGTTTGTTTTTAACTTCTCTTAATTTGCTGAGCAAGCAGCATTTCAGCAAGAGCACACAACATATTTTAAGAAGAGATATCACCATAAACTAACCCACCCACTGTTTTCATTTTTCATGGGTTTTTTTAGCTCTTCTGTCCACTCGTGTGTGTTTTTACCTAGTTGCAATCATGCTGTTGATACAGATTTGTGATCTGATTTTCTCATTAGATTACACTATCAACATACCCCATGGTTCTAGAGACCCTGTCATGATTGTTTGATGCTGCATAAATATCCCACAGGCTGGAAGTCCCATGGTCTGTGTTAGCCGTTTTTCTGTGCTTAGCCCTTAAAAGGACTATTTAGGCTGGGTGCGGTAGCTCACGCCTGTAATCCCAGCGCTTTGGAAGGCTGAGACAGGAGGGTAGCTTGAGCCCAGGACCTTGAGACCAGCCTGGGCTGCATAGCAAGACCTCATCTCTACAAAAAATCAAAAACTTAGCTGCACATGGTGGCACACACCTGTAGTCCCAGCTACTCGGTAGGGTGAGGTGGGAGGATTGCCTGAGCCCAGGAGGTCAAGGCTGCTAGGAGCTGTGATCCTTCAACAATAGAGGTGGAATGAGACCCTGTCTCAAAAATAAAATAAAATAAGAAGCCCATTAAAATAGAATTGTCACAGAGACATATAAAATGTCTTTGAGGCGACTGTCTTGTGGAAGATGAAACAAACGAGTAGCTCCAGTCACACCACGTATCTATCAGTATTCACACCTCCAGACTCTGAAAGGCCAGGTGTGGGTGCCTGGCAGGTAGGAATTCTTCCCAGGCAGGATGGAAATAACACCGATAGTCTGTAACTAAGACACACACTGATGTTCATTTTTATGATTAACGACCAAAAAATCAGAAACACTGCAACTCGGTGCTGAATATTGTCCTCTTTTGTGGCCCCTCATGCTAGGACAGCGTTGAAGGGGCAGCCTCGCCAGCACCTTCCGCCGAGACGCAGCATCCCTTACTCTTTGCTTCTAAGATCCAGTGAACATCGCCAAGGGATGTCAGAGGGGAGGTCTCCTGTGGGACTTAGGCCAGCAGGGAGTGGCGGGCTGTGCACCTCTGTGCACAGGCGGGCCCTGTCCGCGTCCTCTGGCTACAGGAATTGAGCATGTCCACAAAAAGGCATCTTGCACCTTGAGGGAGAGGAAGAAAGGAACGGCGGCCGGGGGGTGTTGGCAGGTGGAAACGTAGGAGGAGGAATCTGGTCCCCAACAAAGTGTCCCAAGCTGAAGGGTGGGCGGGGACGGGCAAGGCTGGCCCGGAACGGCCTTTCTCACTCCGGGCAAAGGGAACCCGCCTTGAGCTCGGGTGCGTGGCGGCGCGGCGCGGGGGAAGAGGGGCCGGCATGGGGGACCCGGGGAGGTGGGGCCCGGGGTGGGGGCCAGTGGGAAAACGGGGTTCGGGGGACCGGAGAGACAGGCAGGGAGGGGGCCCGGGGTGGGGGGGCTCGGATGGGGTCGGGGAGGCGGGGCCTGGGCTGGGGGCGGAGGGGCGGAGTCTGAGGAAGGCGGGCCTGGAGAGGCGGGCCCGGGAGAGAGGGGGAAAAGGGGGGGCCCCGGTTGGGGGCCCGGGGGGCGGGGTGTGGGGAGGGGGCGGGGCCCTGGGAGGGAGCCGGGAGGCGGGGCCGGGGAGGTGGAGCCCGGGTTGGGGGAGGCGGGGCCCGGGGAGAGGGCGGGGCCCTGGGAGGGAGCCGGGAGGCGGGGCCCGGGTTGGGGGACGCCCGGGGAGGCGGGGCCCGGGGAGGCGGGGCCCGGGGAGGCGGGGCCCGGGGAGGCGGGGCCCGGGGAGGCGGGGCCTGGGGAGGGAACCGGGGAGGCGTGGCCCGGGCTAGGGGACCCGGCGAGGCGTGGCCCGGGTTAGGGGCCCGGGGAGGGAACCCGGGCGGGGCCCAGGGAGGCGTGGCCCGGGCTGGGGGACCACCGGGGAGGCGGGGGCCCCGGGGGGGCGGGGCCCGGGGAGGGAACCGGGGCGGGGCCCGGGGAGGCGACGCCCGGGCTGGGGGACCCGGGGAGGCGTGGCCCGGGCTGGGGGACCACCGGGGAGGCGGGGCCCGGGGAGGCGGGGCCCGGGGAGGCGCGGCCCGGGAGGCGCGGCCCGGAGCGCGTCCCGCGGCGGCCGGAGCCCTGGGCACTGCCCTGCGCGTCCCGCCGGGTCCCAGTGCGCTCGCCGCCCTCGCCCCGCCATGCTCCTGCTGCTGGGGCTGTGTCTGGGGCTGCCCCTCTGCGCGGGGGCGCAGGCGGAGGCGCAGAGCTGGGGCGACACTTCGGAGCAAGTAAGTGGGGGCGCCGGGGAGTCCCTTCCCTCCGCCTCGCTGGGCCCCTGGCCCCGGGACGGGCCCCCGACCGTCGCTCCTTCGGCCGCGCGGGGTCGCCTCCGCCTGGTCCGCGGTGCCGGCCCACGCCGGAGGTTTCTGCGGAGCCCGGCTTCGCCCCTCCTGGTGTCTGTGCCGATTTCCGCCGGTCCTTGTTAATGTCCGAGGCGGACCCCAAGTCCGCCACAAGGTTTCTTCTTTTCCACGCACGTGCGGGGTAGTTTGCGGTGACTGCCGTTCCTCGTTGATCCCGGGAGAAAGGGCATCTGGGGAAAGTCCCAGCCTCCTGGAAGCCGCAGTTTTCCCGTCGGAAAACTGGGAGGGAACACAGTTTCCCGTGTAGCGACGATCGGTGGTTTCGCGGCTTGGAGGGGCCCCCCGCCCGGGCCAGCACCAGGGGCCAGAGGGTCTCAGGCCCTCGTGCTGAGATGGCACGTTTGCCAGGGCGTGCGTTTTCAGCGCCTGAGCCGCACAGGTGAAGGCAACTGCAGGTAGGAGAAGCCAGAACAGCGTCTGCTGAACAGGCACGCTCTTGGGAAAGTATAAGGCAGATTCACACACAGCATTAGGACCCCAGAGCAAAAAATGGTTGTCACGATTCCAGGAGACAGTGCTGTTTACACACGTGCCGCTGGAAGGTTTCATTTTGCTTCCAGCGCGTTTTTGCACCATAAGAGGAAGATAGAAGTGAGGTCTAAGTGTTTCTTCCTCTTCCAGCCCTGGGTTTTGAAGACAGATCTGCTTAAGCACCACATGGTTATTTTCCTGCCAACTGTCTCATGAGTGCGCTTATCCGCCACGTAGAAGTAATGGTCATTCTCTCTGGAGTCTATCAGGAGGAATCCCAGGAGGCTTCATGGTGGTGTGGAAAAAGTACAGCTGTGTGGCCTGGGCAAGCCCTTTAATCCCTCTGAGCCTTCCTGTCCTTGTGGGTCACGGCAGGGAAGACAGCGTCTTTAGAGCATTCTTGTAAGCGTTCAGCTAGTTTGTGTTGAGGACTGGTATACAGTGGGCGCTCCATGACAGGGAGACGTTTTAGTAAGTGGTTAAGGGCATGGACTTGGCACTGGGAGGCCTGGGTTTGATTCTGGATTCTGTCACTCATCAGCTCTGGGACTCTGGGCAAGTTCTTCGCTGCCTCGATGTCCCCTTCTGTCAAACATAGGAAAAGAGTAGGGCTGGGAGACTGGAATGAGTTAATACACGGAAAGTGCTTACATCGGGGTGAGCCCTTGGTGCGGCCCTTGCTGGTAGGCTTGTGCTGCTGAAATGCTGAGCGAAGGAATTTAGGGTAAAGATCTTGAGACTTTACCCCAAGTGGAGACAGGACAGTGTGGGAAGGACTGAAACAAAAGTTCTGTTCATGCACCAGGAAGACTCACGAAACGCCAACACCCACACGTCCAAGTAGGCTGCAGGCGCTAGACTTTCCTTCATAGGAAAACATAGGTTTGGCCCGTTTTAGTGATTCCATGTTGTCTTCAACCCGGGGCAGTGTTTATCTTGAAAAGGACTAAATCAGGAAAAAAAAAATTGGGGATAAAGTTCTATGAAAACTTGCTATTTCACTTTTTATCTCGCTGTTTTTTTCTTTTTCTTTTTCTTTTTAGTTGGGTTTATGTGACATAGGATTTGACAGCACGGGCTTTCCACAGCAGACTTCCTGGGTTCGAATCCTGGCTCTATACTTACTGGGGGGTTACTTGATGTCTGGGAGCCTCTATCTCTGAATGGGAATGATGCTATTAATTAGAAAGATTTTGAAGAGTGAAATAATTACTATGCTTAAATCTTGGAACAAAATCTGGGAATGTAATGAGTCAATTCTCAATAATTAGGGTCTTTTTATTTTATTTTAAAGGTGTGGGGTACAGTTCAGGATTAGGTAGATAAGTGGTCATTGTACAGGTAAAGAATAATTAGGGCCTTTATAGTTATATGTAAACTTAATTTTTAAAATGTAACAGGCTGTGCAAGTCTTGTGAAGATTTCTTTTCTTCCTTTTGTTTTTTTTTTGAGTTGGAGTCTCACTCGGTCGCCCAGACTGGAGTGCAGTGGCATGCTCACGGACACTCCAGCACCAACCTGCTGGGCTCCCGCGATCCTTCCGCCTCAGCCTTCCAAGCTGCCAGAACTACAGGCGCCCGCTACCATACCTGGCAATTTTTTTTTTTAATTGTAGAGTTGCCCAGGCTGTTCTCGAACCCGTGGGCTAAGGCAAATCCCCTCACCTCGGCCTCCCAAAGTGCTGGGATTACAGGCTTCAGCCATCAAGCCCAGCCTTATGCAGATTTCAGTGCAACCGTACATGCCTATTAACTTGCATTGCCATTCTTGTCAATTACCTTTCATTGGAAATGTACAAATAACACCTCAGATTCAAGTTCTTTCCCTCTCCTTCCCCACCCCATCCACAGACAGCATTACCTGTAGTGGAATAGCAACTAAAAGCAGTGTTCTTCAACCTGCGGTATGCAAAAAAGTCACTTGGGGTGATTATGAAACCCCTGAGTCCCTGCCCATCAATTTAGGTCCCATTAGGTTTGGGGTGAGTCCCAGATGTTTCTGGTCTGGGTGATCCATGGGCCACGCTGTGAATAATACCATTTTAAACAAATCTTTCTGGAAAGAGTATTTAAAAGGAAGTCTGTCGTTTAAAATCTGTCTGCTACAGGTTTACCTGTTTTGAAGGTTTTACATTTGTATGGTTTCTTTAAATAAGGATAGGATTATTTTCCTGTTATTACCAAAGCCATTTTAAATTTACAAAATAATATTAGCACCCAATGCTTGAGTGTCCATGATGTCCCAGAGAGATTTCTAGGGGTTTTATGCGAAGATAAGAGGCAGTAATGTGTTATGGTTAAGAGGACGTCATGTGGTGCCATACTGCCTGGGTTCAAATCCAGGCCCCACTGCTTACTGGCTGTGTGTACTTGGGCAAGTAACTCAACCTCTCTAGGTCTTGGGTACATCCTCTGAAAAACAGAATTGTTAATAGTTCCTACCTCACAGGCAGAGGTGGACCTCGGTTTTGGGAGGAGAGTAAAGTTGACAGAATTTGCAGGACCCTGTTGAAGAAAAAAGGTATCAAATTATTTCTACAAAATCAGGTGCCATGGTGACCGTTTATTTAGAATGCTGAGTAAGGTGCAACAAATTATGCATCATGACAATCTGACAACACCACAAATATCACCGATTGTTAGGGACCTGTACGAGCGAGGGGTCCTGAAGTTTACATCCTGTTAGCTTTTAAATAGCAATAACAAATATATATATGTATATATTTGAGTTGGAGTTTCACTCTGTCACCCAGACTAGAGTGCAGTGGCATGCTCCTGGCCACCTCAGCCTCGACCTGCTGGGCTCCGGCGATCCTTCCACCTCAGCCTTCCAAGTAGCTGGAACTACAGGCGCACGCTACCACGCCCGGCTCATTTTTGATTTATTGTGGAGATGATGTCGCCAAGTTACCCAGGCGGGTCTCGAACCCGAGGGCTCAGGTAATTCACTCACCTCAGCCTCCCAAAGCGCGGATTACAGGCTGAGCCACCGAGCCTGGCTAGCAATAAAATATAAAATAAATTTGAAAAACCCACTTCTGCTTTTATGGTTGTTGTGAGAATTCAGTGAATTAATTTAGCAAAGTATTTGCATGTAGCAAGCACTAAGGTAATATGAGCTGTTTCTAGTGTTCACATATAGCCTAGTTAAGTCTCCAGCTGGCACTGTGACATCTCAGAGCACTTACTTTACACAGGGCAACCAAGAAAGCTCCTTCCGAGAAGTGACAGACCTGAATGACTATGTGCAGAGCCAGGATTAGAGACCCGGTGTGCTCAACACCCAAACTGAGCTGTCGATGAAGCTTCCGAATAGAAAGCCACTTTCACATTTATAATTTAGTTTATTTTGCTTGAATGCTCCAGGATTGATGGCATGCCGGGAGTCTCTCTCTGCTACTTGGGAAGCTGAGGTGGGAGGATCACTTTAGCTCAGGAGTTTGAGACCAGCCTGGGCAACATTGCAAGATTCCCCCTCTACTGGAAAGTTTAAAAATAAGTGTCCGGGCATAGTGGTATGGGCCTGTAGTCCCAGTTTCTCTCGAGCTGAGGCAGGAGGAGCTTGTGCCCAGGAGGTCAAGGTTACAGTGAGCTATGATCGCACCATGGCACTCCAGCCTGGGTGACAGAAAGAGATCTCGTCTCTAAAAAATAAGAATAGCAATGTGTTTAAATGCGATTTTTATTTGTGGCTCCTGGCACATAGATAGTGTTTAATACATGGTGGTCATAACTCACACATTTATTGTGATGATACATTTCTAATTCCCATAAGTTTCCCATAATTTTTAATTTCCTATAAATTCCCACTCAGAACCAGGTCTTTGCATTGGGGTGGGGGGGGGGTGGAGGTGAGGGGGAACACAGGGAATTATTTTTTTTAACAATTTTATTTTTAGAGATAAGATCTCACTTTGTCACCCAGGCTGAGTGGTACAATCATAGCTCACTGCAGCCTTGAAATCCTGGCCTCAAGGGATCCTCCTACCTCAGCCTCCCAAGTAGCTGGGACCACAGATATGTGCCATCACACCCAGCTGATTTTTTAAAAATTTTCTTCATAGAGATAGGGTTTTGTTATGTTGCTCAGGCTGGTCTCAGACTCCTGGTCTCAAGCGATCCTCCCCCGTTGGCCTCCCAAAGTGTTGGGATTCTGGCATGAATCATCACACCTGGCCAATTATTTTATTTTTAAACTCGTTAAAAAATAAAGCCAGTGAAAAGCTAATTGTAGGTTGCAGGTCACTCAGTAACGAACCCATATGTGCATAGATGCAGTTGTTGAGACAGGATTGTAACCGAGTGGGGAAGGAGGGTTTATGGGAGAAATTCTAAAGATTTGCTCACTCCCAAACCAGCCATGTCCCGTTTTTTTCTTGGGGGCAGAAAGGAAGGGTGGGTAAGACCTGAGCATGGGATGATGAGTTGTGTGTGACCTCGTGTTCCTAACACACTTTCCCCAGATCCTGGCTGCTCAGATGCTAGGCAATCTTGTCAGCGCTGCAGATGGGGATGCCAGCAATGTTTCTGTAGCCAAGCATCAGAAGGGTTGACTTAGGAAGACAGGGTCATGGGATAAAGACCCGAGCTTTTTTGGATGGGTGGGTGTGGGTGTTCTGAACCACTCAGTATTTTTCCCCCAAGCAAGGTCTAGTTTCCTGATTTTTCACAGGTAAAGAAATAGCGCAACTTGCCTGAGGCCAGTTGCTTTAAAAACATGTTTCATCGCCGGGCTCGGTAGCTCAACCTGTAATCCCATGCTTTGGGAGGCCGAGGTGAGTGGATTGCCTGAGCCCATGGGTTCAAGACCCTCCCGGGCAACTTGGTGAGACCTCATCTCTACAATAAATCAAAAAATCAGCCAGGCATGGTAGTGCGTGCCTGTAGTTCCAGCTACTTGGAAGGCTGAGGCGGAAGGATCGCCGGAGCCCAGCAGGTCCAGGCTGCGGTGGCCGGGAGCGGCCACTGCACTCCAGTCTGGGCGACAGAGTGAGACTCCAACTCAAAAAAACAAACAACCCCCCCCAAATGTTTAATCTTTCTGGAAATTGTTTGGCGTTTTAGCTGAAATATCAAGTCTCTTCTTTTGTTACCAAGGTCGTAGGCATCCCAACTTGCAGGTGATTAATAGCTGAACGTCCTGCTGTAACGTTGCTTTAAAAGAAAAGTGTGGTGCTGGTGGTACAGAATTACCCAAATGGGAATGTTCCCAGACGAACTGTATCAGCCCACATGATAAGTGGCATCTCCAGTGACTTTCCAACGTCTAGCCCTTGGTATTGTTCCAAGCCTTACAGCAGATCTCACAGGTAACTTACTCCTTAGATGCTGGGTCTTTTTTTTTTTTTGAGTTGGAGTCTCATTCTGTCACCCAGACTGGAATAGTGCAGGGGGCACACTCCCGGCCACCGCAGCCTCGACCTGCTGGGCTCCAGCGATCCTCTGCTCAACCTTCCAAGTAGCTGGAACTACAGGCACGTGCTACCACACCCGGCTAATTTTTGAGTTGTTGTAGAGATGAGGTCTTGCCAAGTTGCCCAGGTGGGTTTTGAACCCGCGGACTCAGGCAATCCACTCACCTCGGCCTCCCAAAGCACGGGATTACAGACTGAGCCACCGAGCCCGGCCAGATGCTGGATCTTGGTGTCAGGATTTCAGAACGGCCTCAGAGGAATGGGGCCAACAGGGAGAGAAATTTGTGTACACATGCCTCTGGGAACTCACAACTTTGGTACTCTGACGGTGTTTGCCTGATGCTAGCTGAAATGTGGCGTCTCTTAGATCTGTTAGGGGACCCAGAGTCCCAGTTCCAGTGGTAGAGCTCGAAAGGAAGAGAGAAGGGTGTAAACCTTGTCTTTCTGTTTTTCTTTCAGTCCATTGGGTGATTAACGCATCCACACGGAAAAGGAGTGTGTATGCCTAAGAATTAGGTTTTGTGGCCAGGCGTGATGGCTTATGCCTGCTATCCCAACACTTTGGGAGACTGAGGTGAGAGAATTGCTTGAGCCCAGGAGTTTGAGACTGTTAGGGTACTGATGGACTGGGTGAGGGTGGAGACGCACAGGGAGGTGTGCAGCACTGCTGGGGCTGGCAAGCCGGAGGTGCGCTCCAGGAACCCAGAGATCCAAGTAGATGCCAAGAATTGCAACACACAGAGGTGAGAGAAGAAAAGATTTATTTAAGAAAAGTTCATGCCCCACAGACAGGGAGTGGGCCTACACTCCAGGTGAGTGTGGCCTCGTAGCCCTCCAGAGTCCTGGCTTACATCTTTCTCTTGGAGATGTTGCACGTGACTGCTGTGACTGCTGTGACTTTCTTATCGACCACCTGTGGATGTCTTGGAGAACCTGTGACACAGAGACCCATTAATGTTCACCCACATTATCATAACCCCTAGAGAAGGGTGTGATAAGGATTCTAATTCTCCTGCACCTTCCCAAATGACATTCCTTAGACCTGATGGAGGGTGTACCTCCCCTTATCTCCTAGGCATTCCCAGTGGGTAGCTTTGGGGATCCTTGGCTTCCCTGTAGATAGCGCCCAATTTACTGGAAGATCGAATCCCCCCCTGATCCCCCTCTGAGTGGTCACAGCTTTTGTAATTGCAAGTTTCATGACTTTTACAGTCCTTGCCCAATGCACGATGTCTTAGGCCTTGTAAATTCCCTTTACTCTAGGCAAGCTTGATGGCCACTATGAGATACCTCAGATACCTGGAAGTCTGTTTCTGAAAAGACAAAATCGGTAAAGTTAATTATACCTAAAGTGTGCATTTCTCCAAAAGCACAGCTTCTATTTTCTCATCATTGTGTCAGGGTTTAAGAACAAGATGAAAAATGGCTTCCCACTCTCGGTCTGTCCTTTTAGAGACCAGGCTGGACAACTTGGCAAGACCTTGTCTCTATAATAAATAAAAAAATTAGCTGGTGTGATGTCATGTGCCTGTCATCCCAGCTACTTGGGAGGCTGAGGCGGAAGGATAGCTTGAGCCCAGGAGGTTGAGGCTGCAGTGAGCCATGATGGTGTCACTGCACTCCAGTCTGGGGGACAGTGTGAAACTCAGACAAAAAAAAGGGGTTTTTTTCCTCTCCTGTTTCCCATCTCCGTCCACTGACGAGCTATTGGAATGGTCTAAGGACATTTCTTTTTTATTTCTCAATCATGATTCAGTGCAGTGATAGATCCGGGGAAGAAACAGAACCCCTACAATTCCAATTATAAGCATTTAAGCGGTGTCTGCAGTTTCCTTTTCCAGCTGTAGTTGCACTAATTGTTAATGGGAAACTTGCAGAGATTCTAAATGGTCCCTCTCTGATAGCGTTATGGCTATGCACTTGTGCAAAGGAAGCCGTTCCCTGCCCTTCTGCTTCCTGGGAGCAAGTGTTCCTTGGTCCATGTGGGGGAAAGAGGCAGGGGCAGTACTATGAAGCTGGTTATTTCTTTCTTTCTTTTATTTTCAACATCTCAGCTTCACTATTTATTATCCACTATTGAAGAGTTGTTTTGGGGGAAAAACATGCAAAGAATACAGAATTAAATTAGACAATAAAGAAAATGTTTGAATCCAAAAATGCATTCCTTGAAAACACACACACTCACACTCCAAAAGTAGATCCCAATTTCAGAAATCGATGATAATTTCAATTGAATAGCCCCATGGACAGTATTAAAATAATTGTCCCTACATTCCAACTGTGGTTCTCGAAGAATCATTTGGAAGCTTTTTGCTTTCGGATCCCAGGTTTTAGACTCTGATCTCTGAGAAGTAGCTGTGCTATGGCCTGGAGTTTATGAATTGATAACCTCAGCATGTCTGAGTTGGTAACTCCTCTCCCTTTTGCTGGGATACTAATTACAAACATCAGATTCAATCCTTAGTATTAAAACATTGTGTTACGTTCAAAATAATCTGCGCGCTGGTTATTTATGGTATTTCATAATATTTCAAAGAATCTGACACATTCGTTTTTAATTTTAAGTGAAAGTTATTAAATAATTTAAGTTAGTCAAGAGTACTGGAGATCTTCGTTTATAATGTTATATTGATAAGTTTAATGTATTAAACTCATAAGAGTTCTGACGCTTACTAGCTGTGTGATTTTGTGAAAGATACTCAACACATCACTGTCTGTTTGGTCATCTGGAAAGAAGAAACAAGAATGTTAGTGACTTTATGGGATTGTTATGAGAATGGCATAAGTCAGTATATGCAAAAAGCTTACAACAGTATCTGGTAAGCGCTAAACGTCAGTGCAAAAGTTTAGAAAGGTTTTGCAACTCAAAGGTGTAGGTCTACCCTGTTAGACCTCTAAATCATTTAAGAAAATCAAAGGATTAAATGTATAAGTACAGATAAATTTTTTAGATTAGAAAATATGGAAAATATTTATTTAGAAAGTAAGTGAGAGAGAAAGAGAGACAGAGAGACAGGATTCGCCTCTCCAAGGTAGGAGGGGGGACCAGAGCTCAGGAAACATGGTGGCAAACATAGCTCAAAGAGCACATGACAACACAAGTGTCTAGTAAGGCAATGGCAAATGGCTGCTCTTATCTGTACTTATAAATTTTTTTTTTTTTTTTTGAGTTGGAGTCTCACTCTGTCGCCCAGACTGGAGTGCAGTGGCCGCTCCCGGCCACCGCAGCCTCGACCTGCTGGGCTCCGGCGATCCTTCCACCTCAGCCTTCCGAGTAGCCAGAACTACAGGCATGCGCTACCATGCCCGGTTGATTTTTTGATTTATTGTAGAGATGAGGTCTCGCTGCCCAGGCGGGTCTCGAACCTGCGGGCTCAGGCAATCCACTCACCTCAGCCTCCCAAAGGCGCGGAATGACAGGCTGAGCCACCGAGCCCGGCTTGTACTTATCAGTTTAATCATTTGATTTTCTTAAGTGATTCAGAAGCTGATTATTTCTAAGCACAGTTTCTGTATTGAACGTGGTTCTCTTACTTTATTCTCTCTCGTCCCACTCCGACACACGTCTTCACAGCTGTGTCTAGCTATGTCTCCATCGTCAGCCTTTCATGGTCACTCAGGAATATAGTGATTTCTTTGGTCTGTTTCCTTTGTAATTTATAAAACTCAGCGTGTCTGCTACACTTTCATGAGTATGTGTAATTTTTGAAAGTTAGATTGTATGGTCCTTGATGGCCAAGATGAGGCTTATATTTTTCTTAATAATTCTCAGGGTCTGGACTGCTTCTGTTCCAGTACTGGAGGAACAGCTCAGTTGGAAAGACCAAACAATCCTCATGCACCATCCCCTGAGTCCATGACTTGGGGCCCCAAGCAAGTTGGTGGAAGGTCTAGGATGACTATTTATCGTAGTTCTTACCGTGAGGCAGGAAGTCAGTTACGTCTCTGTCCCCAACCCTTCGCTTAGTTTCTTATAAGGCAATGAGAAAACGCTCAATAAAAAGGATCAGGAATTCCTAGCTAAGAACCATGATGACATGAGCGCCATTTCCACTTCCAATCCCAGCTGGCACCAGGAATCTGTGTGTGCCGGGATGTTTTGATGCTGGGTCGAGCCGGGTTTAAACTTGGACTGAAGTGTAGCCATAACGATCCCCTGAGATGTCAGATAGTCATCTCAAAAACGAAAAACCAACTTCTCTTGTTCTCCTTGAAGCATGCTTCTTTTTCTCGGAAAACCTATTTTACAAAGAGAGAAACTTCAAAGAAAATACTTTAGGTCCATCAGGGAACGTAATACCTGAGAGGGGCTGGGCTTTCCTTCTGACTGTAGTTATTTTAAGTGGTCCCCAGACGATTCCACAATTTTAGGGAGGGAGAGGCCTGAGGTGACCTTCAGACGTGGTGAAACACTTGCTGGGATCCTTGTTGTGACCTGCTTCTGACGATCTCTTGTACATCTTACCTCATTTTACATCCTCCTGGGAATTGTTTGGTTCTCATTTGGAGTCAGGGTGGTGTCAGCCTGTACATTTCTTTACGTTCCTTGTGTTATTGAATAAGAGGTTCTATAATGGCTTAGGATGGTAATTTACAATAATATATTTTTGGGGGCGAGGGGAGGATAAGGGAGAGGATGGACCCAAAATGGTTTCTGTTATACTTTCAGTTTCCCGAATGGAAACATCTTTGTTGTTGTTGTTGCTGGTTTTTTTTTTTAACCATAGAATTAAGACATGCCAATTTGTCAAGAATGTAGCACAGAAAAGTTTAAAGAAAAAGATTTCAAATACCCAAAGGCAGCAGCCATTAATGAGCATATTGGTGCACATGCTTACACATCAAACCTCTTATACTTACCAAATGGGATCACATTAAGTATGGTGTTTGTTACCTGGTTTATTCACTCAAAACTGTGTCATGAATATGCCTGTCAGGATAGGCTTGGTTATGCTGTGGTACCAACCAACTCCTGACTCTCAGTGTCACAAATAACAGACATTCACCGGATGCAGTGGCTCGTGCCTATAATCCCAGCACTTTGGGAGGCCGAGGCAGAAGGATTGCTTGAACCCAGGAGTTTGAGACCAGCCTGAGGAACATAGGAAGACCTTGTCTCTACAAAAAAAAAAAAAAAGAATTAGCCAGGCATGGTGGCACATGCCTGTAGTCCCAGCTACTTGGGAGACTGAGGTGGAAGGATCGCCTGAGCTCAGGAGGTCAAGGTTACAGTAACCATGATCGTGCCACTGCACTCCAGCTTCAGTGACAGAGTGAGACCTCAATTTATGAATAAATACTTGAATACATAAATACCGTTTCTTTCTTGCTTGCACAACTTGTTCGCCTTGGGTCTGCAGGGGAGCAAAATGTATCTCTGGTCACCGTGAACCTGAAATGCTGTGACCTTGAACTCCCCCCAAATTGCTGATTCTGTGCTGGAGGGAAAGCATTTTGGAGGATCGAACATCTGTAATTTGGTACTTGACCCAGAAGTGACCGACGTTACATACATTTGTGACTTATCAGCTAGAGCTTGTCACATACCCCCACCTGCCCACAGGCGGGAATCCTTCTGGCAGAGAGCTAGAAAAATGTTTGGGGAACCACACTGAAGTCTAGTGAGATGACATTGGTGGGTGTCCATGAATATAGATGCACATCCTTGTTTTCAGTAACTGTGTCGTAATTAACCAAAGTATCATAATTTATTTAACTGAACCCTCCTTCAGCATAGTTTAGGCTGTTTTCAATTATGAACATATGTTGTAAATAATTTTCTTGTACATTCGTTTTTTTCTACTGAGCTTTTCACCCCTATGATACTTTTCTAGACATAGAATTTAGAAAAGCCGTGTGTCCTGGTGGGAATGTGAAATGTTTATTTATTTACTTACTGATTTTTGAGTCAGGCTTTCACTCTGTTGCCCAGGCTGAAGTGCAGTGGCACAATCACTGCTCTTCACAGCCTTGAATTTCCAGACTCAAGCAATCCTCCCGCCTCAGTCTCCCGAGTTGCTGGGACTACAGGCACAGGCCATCATGCCTGGCTAATTTTTTAATTTTTATTTTTGTAGAGATGAGATCGCGTTATGTTGTCTGGGCTGGTCTTGAACTCTTGGATTCAAGCGATCCTCTCACCATGGCCTGTCAGAATGCTGGGATCCTCCCGCCACGGCCTCCCAAAGTGCGCCTGGTCTGGGGATCACATTTCAACATGAGATTGGGAGGGAACAACCCTTCAAACTCTGTCACTGATAAAACGTCAGAGCTGCTTTTCAAGATGGAACCCTTTTGATGAACTGAGTCAATGTTTAACCCCCTCATTTAACTTATTTAAGAATGACCGCACAGTCATACTTTGTGTCTCTTCTCTTTTTACAGGTTGGACCCAGGGTGTCACGGCAAGCCAGGCTGCTACAGAGGCTGGTATGTGTTTTCATGGTTCACCCCAAGAGTCTATTCCCTCATGCTTCTATTGACTTAGAGCCAGGTACCCCAAAGCTTGCAGGTCCCCCAAAGCTTAAAGAGTTGTTTATAGAAGAATTCTAACATGAAACAGTGTAGCTGATTTTTTTTTTTTTGAGTCAGGGTCTTACTATGTCACTCAGGCTGGAGTACAGTGGCATGATCATGGCTCACCATAGCCTCTACCTCCTGGGCTCAGGCGATCCTTCCAACCTCAGCCTCCTAAGTAGCTAGGACTACAGGCACATACCACAGCTCCCGGCTAATTATTTGATTTTTTTGTTGCACCGAGGTCTCGCTGTATTGCCCAGGCTGGTCTTGAACTCCTGTGCTTAAGTGATCATCCTGTTTCAGCCTCTCAAAGTGCTAGGATTACAGACATGAGCCACCATGCCCGGCCCTAAGACTTTCTTTAAGTGGATTTTTGTTTTCTGTAAAGTGACCAGATTATTTTGGTAGGACTATAAACACAAAGCATGGAGATTTGAAGACTTAAAAAAAAAAAAAGCTAAATATAACTATTATTTATTTTTATGACATCCTTACCCAGGAAATAAAAGCTTTGTTGCAAAGTAAGTAACTGAAGCAACCAAAGAATGCACATTTGTAAATTAAAGTGTCACATGATAAGAGTTGGGCAGGCTCTCAATGAGTGTTGGAGGCGAATGGATTGGAACTTGAGTAAATGTTCGGAGACTCTAAGAGCTTGTTTGAATAATCTGGAAGCTCGCCTATAATCCCAGCACTTTGGGAAGCAGAGGCGAGAGGATTGTCAGAGCTCAGGGGTGTGAGACCAGCCTGGGCAACTTGGCAAGACCTTGTCTCTACAATAAATCAAAAAAATTAGCTGGCCATGGTGGTGCACACCTGTGGTGTTCCAGTTACTTGGAAGGCTGAGGCAGAAGGATCACCTGAGCCCAGTAGATCGAGGCTGTGGTGGCCGTGAGCGTGCTACTGCACTCCAACCTAGGCGACAAAGTAACACTCTGACTCAAAAAAAAGAAAAGAAAGAAAAAAAAGAAAGAAAGAAAGAATTTCAGTTCTATCCTACTGCTGTGCATTCAGCGAAATATCAAAATTTGGGGACATGACTTTCATCTCTGGTGACGCATTTATCCAAGCCCTCCTGCCTCTGGCTGTTGTTTGAGTTCATTCAGATTTCTAGTCATGACCAATGTCACAATATTTTCCATCTTTATTTGGACTGGGACCCTTTATTCTTTTTATTTTTTGCTTGGCTTTCTCTACCCCCTTCCTGCTCCTGATCCTCCCAATCTTGCCTCCCCCAGTTTTTTTTAACCTAGTATTCTTTCTTTCATGTTTCTTCCATGGTCACATAATACTACAGAAACGTGTGTACACAGGCATGTCAAGGATTGTGAAGGGTCTGAGGCTTCACTCTACTTACATGCGAATAAGTTAGCTTGTTGCCATTTCATGGGGGCTAGCAGAAAACAGGAGACTCCTGGGTCAGAGACAAAGGACAGTTTATGACTCACAGTAATAGCCATAGTCAGACATCAGCATGTGTACATTCCTCAAGCCCCATGCCCATCTGGTGACACAGAGAGGCCAGATAACACCTGCTCGTGCAGCTGGTTGCATTGCCTGAGAGGAACCCTCAGCTCAGGGAACTTGACTCTTTAATAAAAAGCACTAAGCTGCCTGACCTTTGCCCCTGGAGGGAAACATTCTCTTTGTTATTCTGGACATGAAGCCAACTCATATTCTTTCTTCCCTGAGGGAGACACCGCCTGTCTTCCAAGGCCGTTTACTGTACAAACATCCTTGAAAAGATGGTTCAGAGCAAAGGAGTCTAGTGCCACTGTTCACAAAATGTGCAGAAATATTGAGACTCATGGAGGATAATCTCCCAGCAATGCATATTCATTCATTCATTCACTCATTTGACAAAATTTTTTTTGAGTGCCTGTCACCCACCAGCACTTCTAGGTATTGGGAATACAGCAATAACAGAACAAAGTACCCCATCTTTCAGAGAGCTTAAATTCTAAAGGGGGCAGAAATAGACAAAAAAAAGACAAAGTAGAGAAATCAATGTAAGTATAACTTAGAGGATGACAGGTGCCACTGAGAAAAATAATGCAGCCAGAGAAGAGGTGAGAGCTTATGAACATTTGCATGTATGAGATTCTTGATGATGGCTTTCCAACAATGGAATCATTGAATGATAGCTGTGCTCACTGTATGACAGACGTTGTATTAGGGGCTTTATGCATGATGACTTAGTTATTCTTGTAACAATTTTTTGAGGCATTTTGCAGATGATAAAACAGGCTCAGACAGATATGAGTGACTTTCCCAGGATGACAAGATTGGGAAGAGGGGATAGGGCCAGGACTCAAGCCCGAACAATCCTGAGTCCACGCTCAACTAATACAGCAAACTGGCTTTCCAAGTATATGCATTTTTCTACTACTCATTATTTTCATTCAATAGTATCTCACCTGACATAGCTCTACCTGTTTTTTAAAATGGTGAATAACATTCCATGTTGTTGACACACTGTAATTTATTAAGCATTCTACTCTTGCCGAACTCTCAATTTGTTACTTTTTTCTTTTTTTTTTTTTTTTTTGAGTCAAGTGTCTTGCTCTGTCACCCAGGCTGGAGTGCAGTGGCACCATCACAGCTCACTGCAGCCTGACCTCCTGGGCTCAGGTGATCCTCCTACCTCAGTCTCCTGAGTAGCTGGAACGACAAGTACACACCACTATGCTTAGCAAATATTTTTTTTAGAAACAAGGTCTCACTATGTTTCCCGGGCTGATCTGGAACTTCTGGGCTCAAGCAATTCTCCTACTTTTGCCTCCCAAAGTGCTGAGCCACCGTGCCTGGCCTGTTCCCAGTTTTTTCTTTGGGTGCAAAAAATCTCATTTGTTTATTCTATTATGGGGGTACTTTTAACTCAGCAAGGGAATTGCTAGTTCAAAGTGCCTATCCATTTTCAAATTTTGATCAATGTTATCAAAATTAATCAAATTTTGATTGTGACTACTGTTGCTCTGGACACTGTCTGTGTTCATTTCATTTCTATCAGCAATAATGAATACATTTCTGCAAGCAATACAATTACTCTTTTTGGTTTGCCAGTCTCTTACATCTGAAGTGATCGCTCATTGTTCTTTTAACTTGCGTTTCTGTGACTACTTAAAGATTTGGACATGTTAAAGTATATCTGTTAGCCATTCAGAGTTGTTCTGTGAATTGCTTTCTTCAGGACTTTAGCCCATCTTTCTTTCCTTTTTTCCTTTCTTTTTTTTAGAGACAGGGTCTCACTCTATCACACAGGCTGGAGTGCAGCCGCACCTTCCTAACTCACTACAGCCTCAGCCATCTGAGCTCAAGTGATCCTCCCACTAAATCCTCTCAAATAGCTGGGAATGCAGGTGAACATGCCTGGCTAATTTTAAAATTTTTTGTAGAGATGAGGTCTCACTATATTGCCCAGGCAGGTCTCAAACTCCTGGCCGCTAGCAATCCTCCTGCCTTGGCCTCCCGAAGTGCTGGGATTACAGACGTGAGCCATCATGCCTGACCAAGTTATATACATATTTTTAATATAAACCGTATTTATCATCCAGTTGGTACCAGGATGATCTTTTCAGCAGTAGACCTAGCACATCCCTCTCTTGCACGAATGTCTTCAATGACACCATACAACCTTTGGGATAAACTCCTAGGACACGTAAGGTCCAGTGTGAGGTGGCCTCTGTCGGCCTCAGTTTCCCTGTGTGTGCCTTATTGTCTCTGCTGTAGCCATCTCACTCTAGCTGCAGTTCTCGGAATGTTCCACACTTTAATTAAAGACTAGAATGTGGATGGCAACAGCTGGTCCACCCCTACCATTGCCAGGACCATGGGGCTTTGCTAGGCTTTATTCTGAATTAATTTGATGCCCTTTTTGTGCCGCTCTCTGGCATCCCTCACACACAAAATATTTACAGTTTGGAAAGCAGGGGTATCCATGTCTCTGGGTTTCTATGGTGCTTAACAGGTCCGGGTTTTCCTAAGGCGACTCACAGCTATTATTTAACCTCCTCCTTGACGGCTGCTTCGTCGCCGCGCTCCTAAAGTTTGTACCCGGGATGTTTCAGTCAGGCATGGTGAGACACACAGACACAGAAATGACTGTCACGAAGGAAGACGTTCATACTCCTGCGTCCCTAGAAGCAAGAGCCTCAAGCATACCTTGCAGGGCCCTGCAGAAAGCACCAATGTAGGCCCGGAGCAGGAAGGGCAGAGGATAGGGTAGGGCCCAGAGCCTGTATTGGGGGTTTTTCAAGGGAAGAAATGGGTAAGGCAGGGTTGCAGGTTGAGTGGGTTTAGGATTGGATACTTTGAATCTTTTCTACAGGTTCTGGGCTCTAGGGCAAGGGTCTCCAGCCCCTGGGCCTGTTAGGAACCGGGCCATGTAGCAGAAAGTGAGTGGTGGGCAAGCGAGTGAAGGTTCATCTGTATTTACAACCACTCCCTATCGCTGGCGTGACTGCCCGAGCTCCGTCTTCTGTCAGGTCAGGGTGGCATTAGATTCTCAATGGAGCACGAGCCCTATTTGAGCTGCACATGCGAAGAATCTAGGTTGCACATTCCTTAGGAGAATCTAATGCTGCTGCTGATCTGCATAATAAATGTCATACGCTTGAATCATCCCCAAACCCTCCCCCCCCACCTCCCCCCAATCCGTGGAAAAATTGTCCTCCAGGAAACTGGTCTCTGATGCCAAAAGGGCTGGGGACCGCTGCTCCAGGGGTGGTCCCTTGTTGTCTGGTACTTGGCCCTGGAGTGATCGGGGTAGGCAGGGTATTGGCTTGGTGTGTGAGTTTGATACAGGAGATGGTTTGGGGGTGTGGGTTCTGGATGGGTGGTTTGCACATCGAAGACGCACTCTCAGGGGAGTCATCTGCTGTCTCTAGGAATGAGGCAGTCCTGGGAGGGGCAGTCTCTTCTGGAGCAAAGCCCCAAATGCCAGAGCATCAAGGAAACAGAAAATAAGAAAAGACAGCAGGTAGCATGACTCTGAGTATCACCACCTTGCAGAGGGCTAGTTACATGCTTTTTTGCGTCTCCCTGTCCCCAGCTCTGACTATCATGGGTGTGGCCTTTTCAGGAGATGTAAAGATGGGTTTTTTTTTTTTCTATTGAAAGATGATAATTGCACTTTATGCTGCTTCTTCTCTAAATAGAACATTACTAAATGGAAGGCGTTACCACAAATAGGCAATTCAGAACTGATGCCATTTTCCATCTAGAGGGGTACAGTTATTTCCCCAGGTGGTAAGTCCAGTTGTCAGGGCGGTGCGCTTGTCTTCTGTTTCATGTGGCAACCACATGGGCTATATTGTTTTGCACATTAAGGTTCCGTATAGATTTTGGACCTGGAGTCGGCTGACTGTCTCCCTAGGAAACAAGGGGGGCCACAGTTAGATGATTTCGAAGGTTTTCCTCCACCTCCAAAATGACTTCTTCGGATGGTTCCTGAAGAATTGTAAGACCAGAAAATAAAGCAGCGAAAGGCTAATCTTCTAGGAAGAGGCGTCGAGGCTGAGTTCTGGCAAACGCTGTCCCACACGTTCCTCAGTTACATTTCCAGATGACACTTGGGTAATTCAGGACATCCTCTGGGTGGCTTGATCTTAAGTGCCTCACATGAGTCACGCCAGAACCTTGGGTCCCTTGAGTAGCTAATTAAGACACTCCCTGCCTCAAACTACTTTTGCATCTGCTTTGCCTTTGTAGGAAAAAATAATGAAGAAATTACGTTATGTCACAGGAAGACTTTTTTTTTTTTTACCCTTACTTTCCAGTTGACATCCCAAAACAAAGTTATTACTTAAATAGAAGCACAGAAAGTATGTTGGATTTTTAAGAACTGGGCACTAGGAAAAATTGAGCCAACTGTTTTATGTCCTTCCTTTTGTGACACATTTTCATGAGTCTCTGTCATTTCAGAGTTGTTTTTTAGGGGTGTCCATTGCTGACTATGTTACTACTGTGCAATGGTTTTCTCACTATATGTTCTTTTCTGAGGAACCTGAACAAGTCACTGTTCTAGAAATGTATGGTTCATTTCTATTTCCACGTCTTCTGTGTTCTTAGAATGTTCTTTCATTTTCTATTCTCTTTCATCACTTACAAATACTACATCTATTTTAAAATCTTTTTTTTTAACCTTTCGCGGATCTTATTGATTTATTTGTCTTCTGAGGTTTTTTTTTTACTTTTGCAAATCTTCTGATTTATTTGTGTGTGTGAGAGAGAGAGAGAGAGAGAGAGACAGAGAGAGAGAGACAGAGAGAGAGTTGGGGTCTCACTCAATTTCCCAGGCTGGAGTGCAGTGACACAATCACGGCTCACTGCAGCCTCGACATCTTGGGCTCAAGCAATTCTGCTGTCTCAGCCTCCTGAGTAGCTGGGACTACTGGTATATGCCACCGCACCTGGCTAACTTTTTAAATTTTTTTGGAGAACTGAGGTCTCATTATGTTGTCCAGGCTGGTGCTGAACTCCTGGGTTCAAGTAATCCTTCTGCCTTGACCTCCCAGAGTGCTGGCATTGCAGGCGTGAGCCACTGTGCCCAGCCATCTGGAAGGTCTTACAGTTAAGATCACTATCTATTTACCATCCATCTACCTGTCTGTCGATCTGTCTATCTAACCATCCGTCCATCTGTTCTCCCGTCCCTCTGTTCCTCCCTACATCTAAGCCTGTTCTCTCTCTTCCCTTTATCTTCCTTTGTTACTTTATATTGTTTACATTTTTTTCCCAACCTAATTATAAATTCCTTGAGAGAAGGAACCGTGTGAACACTTCCTCTCAAACTTTTGTAGAATTTAGCCTATAAAAGTGTTTAATAAATGCTAGTTTACTACATTTTCTTGTTTGGTACACGTGGGTTTCTTTCATTGTGCTGGGTTCAGACAATTCAATTCCATATTTCTGTTTTGTTTTGTTTTCAGTTTTTATCTATCCTGAGAGCTGTGGGTTTAAAAAAAAAAAAAAAGAAAGAAAGCCTGATTTCTGTTCTCCACATGGTCACAGTCTAACAATAGAGTTATTAGATGGGAACTCTGATGGGGGAGAAACTTGCACCTAGTTGATTTATTATGTTCTAGGAGCACTCAGGGAGCTGTAACAGAAACACAAGACCATGGTGTGTCAGAAGCTGCAGGGGCCCTCGGGAGAGTAAATGGCAGAAGTAAAAAATGAGCCGGGCTCGGTGACTCAGCCTGTAATCCCATGACTTGGGAGGCTGAGGTGAGTGGATGGCCTGAGCCCGCGGGTTCGAGACCCGCCTGGGCAACTTGGCGAGACCTCATCTCTACAGTAAAATAGAAAAAAAGCAGCCGGGCGTGGTAGCGTGCGCCTGTAGTTCCAGCTACTTGGAAGGCTGAGACAGAAGGATCGCCGGAGCCCAGCAGGTCGAGGCTGCAGTGGCCGGGAGCAGCCTCTGCACTCCAGTCTGAGTGACAGAGTGAGACTCCAACTCAAAAAAAAAAAAGAAGTAGAAAAATGAAAATAGTTCCTTGAAACTCTTTCAGCCTGTCCCTTGGGCCCCTAAACTGTGCTTCATATTCTTGATGTAATCGTGTAGAAAAATTTGCTCCATCCTTAATCTTAATTTAAGGCTTAAGAAGTTACTGTAAGAAATGCTATACTTTGTCAGGTGCCCTTTTCCCATTTTTGTGTTTTAGATGTAATGAAATTGGACTGCTTGAGCACAGAGGTTCGAGACCAGCCTGGGCAACATAGTGAGACCCCTATCTCTACAAAAAAAAATAATTAAAAAAATAGCTGGGTGCAGTGGTATGCCTACAGTCCCAGCTACTTGGAAGGCTGAGGCAGAAGGATCACTTGAGTCCAGGAGGTTGAGACTGTGATGAACTGTGATTGTGTCACTGCACCCTAGCCTGGGTGACAGAGTGAGACCCCAACTCAATAAAATAAATAAATAACTTTAATGAGATTATTTCTTCTCTCATAAATGAGGACAAATCAGTATGACCTAAAAAATAATCTCAGGTGTACCAAATAAAGCAGATTTTCAGTTATTTTAAAAATAGTCCTGGGCAAGACCCACCATCTGAAGGAGCTGTGTTTTATTTGGAATGGCATATATCTGGAGCTGCAGACTTCTGCTTACCTGAGATGTATGCTTGATATGCACCCCCAGTAGTATTCTACTGTTATATAAAAGAATTTGATGGTAAATTGAAAAGAAGAATTTTTGGAAAACGTCAGACTATGACTACAGGGCAGATAGATTCAGTTTAATGCCCTGTGCCTTCAGTGTATACATTTAATGGACATTAATGGAGGTTCACGTGTGACTTTTGAATCAGCAGCAAAGATGGAATCATATTGAGTACCTTTGGAGTTCTGTATTTTATTTTTGCAGTGATCATCTTTAGATAACCAATAACATATGGAACTCCAAAGACGTGCTAAGTATAAAAACAGTATAGTGGTGGTTGCCGGGCCTGGCAGGGGGGAAGAAGGGGAGTTAGTGTTTGATTGGAATTGTTTTCACGAAAGAGGCAGGATTGGAATTCAGGGGCTTTGGACGCCCTCCGGGCGTGACTACTTGTTACTTGTGTGACCTGGTGAAGTCCCATAGTAAATAACTTTGGCCTATATTGAGGAAGTGAGGGGGTTGGATTTGAGATGCTCTTTTTCTTTACATTTGTCTTTTCTTCTTCTTCTTCTTCTTATTTATTTATTTAATTTTTTGAGTTGGAGTCTCACTCTGTCGCCCACACTGGAGTGTAGTAGCCGCTCCTGGCCACCGCAGCCTCGACCTGCTGGGCTCCGGTGATCCTTCCGCCTCAGCCTTCCAAGTAACCGGAATTGCAGGCATGCACTACCACGCCCGGCTGATTTTTTGATTTATTGTAAAGATGAGGTCTCGCTGCCCAGGTGGGTCTCGAACCCATGGGCTCAGGCAATCCACTCACCTCAGCCTCCCAAAGGCACGGGATTACAGGCTGAACCACCGAGCCCGGCTTTTTTCTTATTATTTTAAAAACAGAGATGAAGTCTCACTATGTTGCCCAGGCTGGTCTTGAACTCCTGGCCTCAAGTGATCCTCCCACCTCAACCTCCCAAAGAGTTGGAACTATAGGTGTGAGACACCACTCCTGGCCAATATATTTTGTCTTTGTAAGTGACACCCTAACCTTGTCCAGAAGGGTCTCAAGGGTATTTCTTTCTTCTTTTTTTCTTTTTTTTAGAAAACAGGATTTATTGAGAGAACAGAAAAACTCCCACAGTGGGAGGGGACCCGGAGGGGTTGCCTCAAGGGCATTTCTAATATGCACAAGCCTAGTTTACGAAACATGACAGACTAACTGTGCAAAGACCAGAAACAGCGTAGAGTTAGAATTAACTAATAAAATGACTGCATTCCACCCATGGGCAAGTCATGCTCAAGCAAAACTGCAAACTCAAGTGTCTACAGAGACTAGGTGGGCGGTCCAATTTTCTATTGCTGCATGAATATCTTCCACAAGACTCAGTGGCTTGAGGCAACCACCATTGTGTGATGTCATTTTGTGGCGGCAGAACTTGGGCAGAGCTCAGCTGGGTGATTCTTCTGGCTCATGACATCATGGGAGGTCGCTCAGTGGTGGCTTCTACTGCCAGACAGGCTGGTCTGGAGGGCTCAGGACAAACTCCCACTCATGTCTGACTCCTGGGCGGGGATGGCTCCATGGCTCCTGTCCACTGCCTACCCATGGGCTGTCCACATGACCGTCTCAGGGCAGCTGGACACCTTATGGCAACTCAAGACCTCCAGAGAGAGTACTCCTGGAGGTAGGGGGGAGCTGTGAGGCTTCTTGTGATCTGGCCTTCGAGTCCCAGGATCTCCCACTTCTGGTGCATTCTACGGCGGAAGCAACCCACTAATGCCCAGATTCAAGGGGAAACAAGTTAAACTCCACCTCTCAATGGGAGGAGCAGCAAAGAATTTGTGATTATTAATTTTTTTCCTTTTAATTGTTCTCTTTTCTTTTCTTTTTTTTTTTCGAGTCAGGCTTTTACTGTCGCCCAGGCTGGAGTGCAGTGGCACGGTCACGGCTCACTGTAGCCTCGACCTGCTGGGCTCAGTCGATCTTTCTGCCTCAGCCTCCCGAGTAGCTGAAACTATAGGTGTGTGCCATCATGCCCAGATAATTTTAAAGTTTTTTTTGTAGAGACGAGTCCTTGCTATGTTACTGAGCCTGGTCTCGAACTCCTAGGCTTAAACAATCCTCCTGCCTCGGCCTCCCAATGTGCCGGGATTACAGCCATGAGTCACCACGCCCAGCCCCCTTTTAATTTTCTTATTGTTGTAAAATACACCTAATTGACATCGTAGCCATTGTTAAATGTTCATTTCAGTGGCATAAGTACATTCATATCGCTGTACCACCATTACCCCCATCCATTTCCAGAACTCCTTCCTCTTGCAAAATTGAAACTATACCCACCAAACACTCACGCTCCATTCTTCCCTCCCCCAGCCCCTGACACTCGCCATTCTACTTTCTGTCTTTATCATCTTGACTGCTTTTAGTACCTTATATAAGTGGAATTGTGAAGGATTTGTCTTTCTGTGACTGACTTATTTCACTCAGCAGCACATCCTGAAGTCTCACCCATGTTGTAGCATATGACAGGATTTCCTTCCTTTTTCAGACTGAGTAATATTCCATTGTATGGATAGACCACACTTTGCTTATCCATTCATCTGTCAGTGGATACTTGGGGTAGCTTCCATGTTTTATTGGACACTTCTTAGCTTGTTTTCATCCTATGGTGAACCATGCTGCTATAAACATGGGTGCGCAAACTGCGACCATGTTTAATCTAGGAGAGTAGAGGACGTAAATGAGTGAAATGGGCTGGGAATTTAAAAAATTCCAGTAAAGCACAGTAGAGATGGCTACTGTCTCTCAGCCTCAGTGTCAGTGAGACAGTTGGGATTGGTGGGGTCTGAGAAAAACTGAGAGTAGGGGGTGTGAGTCTGACCTAAAGTGGCAGCCACTATTACTCCCAGCAGATTATGGTCCTGTGGGAATGTGCACCAGAGTGGCCCTGCTCTCTGTTTCACCAGAAGTAGGCATGACGGAGTTTTATGTAACATTTCTCAATTTTTAAGTGTTGTTTCCTAAACTTGAAAAATGCTTAAAGATTGTGTAAGTCAATTAAAAATGGCCAGAAGCCATTTAATTTGGGATCTCTCCCTAAAATGCACCAGTTGGTAGAGATATATAAGTGACTGATATCAGGACCTTATCTGTTTCAACAGTGACGAGCTGAGCAGTAAACTTTTTCTCAAAGGAACAGACAGTAAATATTTTAGACTGCAGACCGGGCAGTCTCTGTTGGGACCATACAGCCACTCAGTTACTCTGCCATGATAACAGGAAAGCAAACACAGACAGAATGTAAACAAATGGATGTGGCTGTGTTCTAATAAAACTTTATTTACAAAGCCCCTTGGCCTGTAGGCCATAGCTTGCCTACTGTAGCAGATGAATGAGAGAGTAGGGACGTCTGAAGAGTGTTCCAAGCAATAATAAAGAATAAGCATAAAGCATTGATGGATGATGAGGGACTGGTTAATTAAAATATAATGCATCCATAAAATGTAGTACTGGGCTATTTCGAAAAGGAGGTAGATTTTTCGGTTCAGTGACAGATGGGCTCTCCAAAGATGGCAGCCCTTTGGCATGCCCCTTCTCCGTGGAGATTGGGCCTGTGCCCTCTGCCTTTGAAGTTGGGTGTGCTTTTGTGACCATTTTGACCACCAGAGTCGGATAGAAGGAATGCTATGTGAGTTTTGAGGCTAGGGCATCAAAGGGGTTCTAGCATCCACCTCGCTGTTGGGAAAGCTACCAGGTAGTCAGGGAAGCTTACAGCTAACAGGTCTGACTCCTGTGTGCGGAGGCCTGTGCTGCGAGTTGGTCTATACGTGCCCATGTGGAAGGACCGCACGGAGGAGCCCTGAGACAATGTGAGATGGAGAGAGGCCAGCCAACCCTGAGCTGCTTCAGCAATGTGCTGTTCCAGCTCCAGCCATGCCTGACTGCAGACGGCCGGGCCTCCCAGCCAAGTCCTTCTGGAATTCCTGAGCCGCAGAACTCCTGAGAGAAAATACAATGATTGCTGCTGTTTTTATCCACTAAGTTTTAGAGCAGTTTGTGAAGCAGCTGGAGACAACTGGAACATAGATAAAGAAAGATGAACAAACTGTATCATTAGGTGAAATTAAAGCAAATTGGTACCGTCTAAATTTATGCAAGGATATTTCAAAACTATTCAGTGTTATCCCTGAAGATTAGAACTGTGAGCCCAGGGTGGGAGGGAAACTCTTTTCACTTTATATTCATTGTAATTTGAAGTTTTTACCATGTGCATATGTTACTTGACAATTTTTAAAAATCTAGTTGAAGTGTTTTAAAAAGCAGAGAATGATAAAGGCAGAATTTCCTGAATTCACAGGAGTTTTTTTTAAAGCATCGATTCCTACTTACTGTCCAACTCATCTCTATAAATCAGAGCCATGTACAGTGTATTTTAGACTCTTCACAAAGTCATAAGAGCATAACCGAGGGCCATTTCTTGTACGCAACCCAGATTTGGAGATAAAAGAATACACTTAGCATTGCTCATGCCACTGCACTCCAGCCTAGGCAACAACAACAAGGACAACTGGGGAAGAAAACCTGTTTCCAGAAACAGCACAGATCGAAGTGAACACTTCCTCTCAGTCTCAATTCATGGTTGTTTGTTTTTTCACGCCCGGCTAATTTTTGATTTATTGTAGAGATGAGGGCTCACCAAGTTGCCCAGGCGGGTCTCGAACCCACGGGCTCAGGCAATCCACTCACTTCAGCCTCCCAAGGTGCAGGATTACAGGCTGAGCCACCGAGCCCGGCTGAGATGCAAGTTTTAATTTAAAAACTTAACAGATTGACAAGCTGTTAAGGTCACAAGCATCACCACCACCAGCTTAATGCTCACTGCCTTTACTGAAATGGAGTAAATGCTTTTAATGAGATCATTTAACAGAAGCATTTGGTTAAACAAATCTAGAATCTCTTTTTTTTATTTCCAATCCCTCGAGGGAAGAGAGACAGATTTTTTTTAAAATTGCACAGTCCCGTTAATTCTGCATTCAGAAATAATCTCCTAAACCCCAGGGTTTTATCCTTTACCTTGGACTTTGCCTTAGATCTGTGGACCTCAGTTGGGGATGTGATTCTGGTCATTTATTCAAGTCCTCCTAATTTATAGATGAAGACATACAGGAAGAGTGTCACCTCGTTACATTGCTTTAACATTTTAAGTTTTGAGTAAATCTTTGTTTAAATAGAATAATCTGGCTGGGTGCAGTGGCTCATACCTGTAATCCCAGCACTTTAGGAGACCAGCCTGGGCAACATAGTGAACTCTCATCTCTACAAACTCGAGTCTGCGCCAAAATCACCTGAGGGCTGTTACGCTGTGGATTGCTGGGCCCCTCCTCTGGGCTTCTGCTTCTGTGGGTTTAGGATAAAGGCGCAGAATCTCTTCCAAGTCTCCAGGTGATGCCAGTGCTGCTGGTCGGGGGACCATACTCCAAGCGCCACAGCTTTGAAATCATTCCTTTTCAGACCCAACTGGAGGCTGTCTGTTCCTGTTTTAGGGAAAAATCTTTCAACTATGCTCAGATTTTTTTTGTTTAGCTTGGTCGTTACTCAACTGAACTCCATATGTTCATCTTTTCTAGCTTTCTAAAACTGACAAATATGCCCATAACATTCTCCTTAGGCTGTTCCCATGAGCCTTGAACCTTTTTGGGTCACCAAGTCATGCCACGGCCTGCCCCAGGACGAGCAGTCCTGACACCTTTGCATTGAGCACGCGCTCATTCTCTGATCTCACTCATGGGCTTGGCTCTACATCTTGGCGCCCACCCTCGGTTGGGTGTTTGAGTCCACCCTCAGACGTGCTTCATAGCTGTAGTCACTAGTCGAATCCATTGCATAAATGAGCTCTTACGCTTTTGGTGGTTTGCTGTGCAGGGCATGATTTGACTCAAACGGTTATGAGTAAATCTTTGTTTAAACAGAATAATCCAGCTGGGTGTGGTGGCTCATGCCTATAATCCCAGCACTTTGGGAGGCCAAGGCGGAAGGATGGCTGGAGCCCAAAAGTTCAAGATCAGACAGCACAACATAGTGAGACCTCGTCTCTACAAAATTAAAAAAATTAGTTGGGTGTGGTGATATACAACTGTAGTCCCAGCTACTCGAGCTGACGTGGAAGGATCACCTGAGCCCAGGAGGTCAAGGCTGGGGTGAGCCATGATCATCCTTCCACACTCTAACCTAGGCAACATAATGAGACACCAACTAAAAACAATCAAACAAAAACACAAATAGAATAATCCTCTGTGGTAAACTTTTGAAACAGAGTTTGTGATAGTCATTGTATATCACAGCAGCAATCTACCTTGACATCCATAGGTCATAACCTAATATCTATTTTGAAAATAAGCCCGAGGCTGTAAATAAATTAATGAAACAGGTAGAGGCTGAAATAAACATGGCCCAGGTAGGCTATAGTCGCCAAAGGAGAAAGTGGAATCCTATCATAGCCTGCCGGTGGCATTCAACAGTTATTGAGCACTTGCTGCTGTGTCCAGGCCAGGCCGGGAGATGAGCGCATGAAGATGAGTGGGACGTGTCCCCAAAAGGGTGGCCAGGCAGCCTGACATAATCGTGGCCAGTGCTGACTTTGGAGCATGTGGGGTTGGGTTCAAGTCCCACGTCCATGACTTGCTGGCCTGGGGAGTGTGTGTCCTCACCAAGCTTGACCTGCTCTGCTTCCCATGTCTGTCCCAAGGCTGTAATGGGATAATGCTTCGTCTTGCTCTCCCTGGTCTTCTGTACTCAAATACCATAGACTAAGTGGTTGAAACAACAGAAATTTATTATCTCACAGTTCTGGAGGCTGGACGTCCAAGATGAAGGTTCTGCAGGTTTGGTATGTGCTGAGGGCTCTTGTCCTGGCTTGTAGACGGTCACTTTCTCAACGTGTACCCACAAGTCTTTTCTTGGTGCATGCATGTGGAGAGAGATACCTGTGTCTTCTCTCATAAGGGCACTCACCCTAACATGAGGGGTCCTCCCTCATGACCTCATCTAACTCTAATTACCTCCCAAAGGCCTCCCTTTCCGAATACCATCACATTAAGGAGCTGGCTTCAACATATGAATTTTGGCTAGACATAGTTGGCCCATAACACGCTTGTCAATTAGGTAATCACTCTGTTAGCAGTGGCTTGTGGCTTTCCTCATGAATGTTTCCTTCCTTCTTCAGGCTTTTGCTACCAGCTGTCATTAGATGTATCACTGTTGTAACGGCTAGAGAAAACCCTGAAGAGTTTAATAGGTTTTTAAAATTTATACCATCTAGCTGCTGTCCTTATCAGAGGCTTTGGGGATAAATTTAATTAGAAGAGACTTAGTTTTTCTCTTCTCGGGATTTGAATTCCCTGAATTCTCTGTTGAGTTGAATATTGATTCCTGTTTTTGAATAACTTGACTGCAACCCAGATGGGAAAGCCCTGGTGCATCATTTCTCTAAGTGGATCTTGAAACTAATTATAAAATATGGGAATTTGTTTAGGCATGTTCTGATGTTTTGATCAATTCAATGGCCCTGCCAATGTGATCTAAAAGTGACAATAGGAAAGTGTTGTATATATCGCATACTTTACTTCCAAAACTCCAATAATGATTGAACTGTTTAGGCCATGTGTATTTTCTGTTAAATTGGACATCTTCCCTGTGTTCTTTTGTTAACACTAGGTTAAAAGATTTGCTTGCGCTGGGCATGGTGGTACATGAACTACTTAGAAGGCTGATGTGGGAGGATGGCTTGAGCCCAGGAGTTCGAGGCTGCAGTGAGCTGTGATTGTACCACTGCATTCCAGCCTGGGCAACAGAGTGAAACCCTGTCTCTTAAAACATTTTTTTTTTTTTTTGCTTGTATGTTACGAAGTGATTGTTCAGTCAAGGTTGTTTTACAAGTGAAGGAGGTTAAAAATGGGATATCAGGACAAGATAAAGGCTCCCAAACGGAAGATTATTTCCCTTATAGAAAAAGGAGCCTCATCTACCCCCAAATGTTTGAATCATGATTCCATGGCTTGCTGAGAATGCTGTGTGTTTTGATTCCTACAGAAAACCAAACCGTTGATGACAGAATTCTCAGTGAAGTCCACCATCATTTCTCGCTATGCTTTCACCACGGTCACCTGCAGAATGCTGAACAGAGCTTCCGAGGACCAGCAAGTTGAGTTCCAGATGCAGATTCCAGCTGCGGCTTTCATCACCAACTTCACCATGTAAGTGACACACTGGTCAGAGATGAAGGTTTCTATGTGGGGGGTCAGGGTGAGCCTGAGCTAGTGTGAGGCCCGCAGTCTCTTGACTGTGGGTTTATATCCCAGTAGATGGTGTATGGATCAGAAGGTTGACTCCTTTGCTCAATTGTTCATTCATTCACTTGTTCATTCATTCCTTCCTTCCCTTCTTCCCTCCCTTCCTTTCTTCCTTCCTCCTTTCTGCCCTCTTTTTAAATTCTATCCCTGTCTTCTTCCTTCCTTTCTTTCCTCCTTTTCCTTTTTCTTTCCTTCCTTCCAACCATCGAGTGTCCAATTCTTCAAGAGGATTGGTATACTTGTATGAAAAAGACAATATCACTCTGCTTCAGAAATTCCAGTGGGAGAAGGAGTCGCCAGGTAAGTATACAATTTAATAAGTGAGATAATATGCGACAGTCATGAATGTTATAAAGATGGCAAGTGAGACTGAGTGGGACTTCTTTAGGTAGGAGATCAGGGGGTAGCTTTGAGGAGGCTGTGGTTACATTGAGCCCTCACACGGCAAGGCAGCATGGAACCTTTGACATCGGAGATTCAGTGTCTTTCCTCTTCTTCTGATCCAGGAAGTGACGATATGCAAAATGGGGCTGGCATTGGGTTTCATTTTTGGTCTGGTTGAAATCAAAATAATAATCATGGGTAAGCAGTGGGTAATTAAAGAATTACAAATCCATTTCAGCAAGCTGTCAAGTCTTCGGCCCTTCTCCTACTCAATCAAGTTGGTGGGTGTTCATGGAGTTGGAGCAGATCTGACGGTTGATTTTCTCCTGGAGAATCAATCACAGGGCACCACGGGTTGGGTCTTACCATTTGGACCTGTGGAAAATTACCCTGGAATGAAATGAATGATTCGAGGGTGGTGCCCTAGTCTGGAATGCTTGCTGTATGCATATCCAAATAAAAATATTTTCTAGGATTGTCATGGTTATAAGATCCATGTCTGAATTTGTCCTGGAAGTGCAAGTGGTAACACAGCTGTCTCTTGTGTTTCAGGCTTGTCGGAGATAAGGTGTATCAGGGCGAAATTACTGGGAGAGAAAAGAAGAATGGCGACAGAGTAAAAGAGAAAAGGAATAAAACCACCGAAGAGAATGGGTGAGTTGTGGTTCACTAAGAAGTTAAAAGTTCATTTCAACAAAGTATCAGGTTTTCCACCCTTTGCCTGCTCATCCTGTTCTCTTCCCTTCCTCCAAGTATTTCTCTCTCTCTCTCTTTTTTTTTTTTTTGAGTTGGGGTCTCACTCTGTCACCCAGGCTGAAGTACAGTGGCCCAGTCTTGGCTCACTGCAGCCTCGACCTCCTGGGCTCAGGTGATCATTCCGCCTCAGCCTTCTGAGTGGCTGGGACTACCGGTAGCCGCCACCATGGCCGGCTAATTTTTTTTTTTAATTTTTGTAAAGGTGTGGTCTCACTATGTTGCCTAGGCTGGTCTTGAATTCCTGGACTCACACAGTCCTCCCACCCCAGATTCCCAAAGTGCTGGGATTACAGTCGTGAACCACCATGCCCAGCCTATTTTTTAAACCAAAATAATAAATATAGCTGGTTATCAATATAGTAGATATGTGTTTATAATAAAAAGAAAAATTTTACTACTCCCATGTCTCAGTTCTCACTTAGAAACGTTCACTTCTGGTTGGGCTCAGTGGCTCAGCCTGTAATTCCAGCACTTTGAGAGGTCGAGGGGGTTGCCTGAGCCTGCAGTTCGAGACCAGCCTGGGAAATTTGGCGAGACCTTGTCTCTACAATAAATTTTTTAAAAATTAGCCAGGTGTGATAGCATGTGGCTGTAGTTCCAGCTACTTGGAAGGCTGAGGTGGAGGGAGATCACCTAAGCCCAGCAGATTGATGCTGAGGTCGCCATGAGCATGCCACTGCACTACAGCCTAGGTGACAGTGAGATTCCAACTCAAAAAAAAAAAAAAAAAAGAAGCATTCACTTCTAAGGTTTCTGTATTTAGTTTTCTGTGTAGTTACCTTCCTAACTCTGAATATTATGTTAGTCATGCTTTTTCTTGATTTCTTGGTAAAGATAAGACATTATCTGTTGAGTTTTGACTGTGAAGAAAGAGAATTTAGCAAATTTATAATGCTCTTACTTTTCCTCTGCATTCCAAAATTTTATATTATTATTTTATTTCTTCTCCCATCAATTCCACAGTACTTAAAGTATCTTGGATGATCCCTACTCTCTTAACATAGATGCCACCCCAATGCCTGACCAATAGTAATTCAAAGACATCACTGATTAGAAGACATTCTGATTTCCAGGCTGTTAAAACATGTGTGTCTCCTGATCCTTGAAATATTGTCATTGCCTTGCAGCTTTTTTGCAAAACTTTTACCCTGGGATTTGTTTTCATTTTCTTCTGGATTATTCTATTTCTTATATTCCACATTTTCCTCTTTCTTGGTTTTCGCCTTTTACTTGACTGAAGTACTTTCTGAAGTAACCTTCTCAAAATGGGTTCATGAAAGTTAAACTTACGAGACTTTGATTACTTTTTTGGCTTTGTATGGAATTTTAGGTCAAAATACTTTTCCTTCTGAACTTTGAGGCATTGCTGCAATGTCTTATGACATCCAGTGTTACTGATGATACGTCTAATGTGGTCTAACATCATCCCTTTTACATCTTTTCTGGCTCTGATGTTCTCAAGTTTTATAATAATGAGTTTAGGTGTCAGTCTCTTTTCACTCATTTTCCCTATGCTCAATAAACCCTCTCATCTCAATACTAGTGTCTCTTTTTCAGTTCTGGGAAAGAGGAATAGAGGAAGTCTATCAGCTTAGTTGTTAGTTGTTTTTTTTTTTTTTTTTTTTTTTAGACAGGGTCTTACTCTGATGCCTATGCTGGACCGCAGTGGCATGATTATAGCCTAGGCTTAGGCTATCCTTCCATCTCAACCCCACGAATAGCTAGGCCTACCAGTATACACCACAATGGCTGGCTAATTTTCTTTAAAAAATTTTTTATAGAGACAATATCTCACTTTGTTGCCTAAGCTGGTCTCAAACTTATGACCTCAATCAATCCTCCTGCCTTGGCCACTCCAAATTCTGAGATTACAGGCGTGAGGCACCATGGTCTGCCCCTATCAGTTTAGTCAATCATTCATCTATGGGCTTGGAATTATCCTCCCTGCACCGGTCCTCCCTACTCCATTCCATCTTGTGACATCCTCCTGAATTCGTCTCCCTGAGATTCTGCCAGACAGTTTGGCTCTGCTGCGGTCCCTTCCTGCATATTCTGAGCTGTTGAGTTCTTGCTCTGCTGAATCCCCCGAGTCTTCTGGAAACTTTCTGAAGTGTCTTACCCACTCACGGTTGTCCCTCCCGTGCTTAGTCCTTCGGGGGTCAGTCTGCCATTTTGAATAATGAAACCCTCGCTCCAAGGACTGAAGTCATCCAGATTGGTTTTTATTTTTGTAAGCTTTGCAGTCCTCAATTCCTTGCCTTTCCTTCCAAACACACATCCCAAACTTCACCAAGGTGTGGCAACCTAATAAATTAGCTATGTTAAAACAATGTGTGATGTCAGAGCTCACTTGATCATCCCTATAAAGGAAAGAACTCAATTCCAAACTTGACTCTAAATCTCTCTGTTCGTTTAAGTTCACCTATTTAAATGTTCCCTTTCCCCATGGCCCCTTGGGTCTGTCTCAGGGAGAGGCAGGAGAGGTGAGTAGTCTCTAAATTCTCTCCTCTTCGGTATCCTTCCACCCTTGATAACCTTCCTCCAGCGCGGTTCTCTACTTCTTCCAAAATTAACTTATTTTTCCTTTCTCAGGACTCACACTGTCCTGCCCACTGGCCTTCCTGGCAGGCTGGTGGAGAGGGTGTGGCCGGTGCCCTGATCGGCTCTACCCTACCCTGAATCTCCCTGGGATCCTTTCTCTCCTGACAGGGAGAAGGGGACTGAGATGTTCAGAGCTTCGTTGGTGATTCCCAGCAAGGACAAAGCTGCCTTCTTCCTGAGCTATGAGGAACTTCTGCAGCGACGCCTTGGCAAGTACGAGCATGTCATCAGTGTGCGACCCCAGCAGCTGGCTGGGAGGCTGACCGTGGACGTGAGCATCCTGGAGACAGTGGGCATCGCCTCGCTGGAGGTGCCGCCACTTCACAACAGCAGGCAGAAGGGCAGTGGGCGAGGGGAAGGTGAGTACTGGGTGCTGAGTTCCCTCAGGTCCATGGTGGTGGCTCAGAGCTGGGTCCTGGTTTCAGAGAAAGCTGTAAGGGGGTTGGTACCTCTTCAATGGAGGCTTTGGATTTTTTGCAGGCATTAGAAAGATCGCAACATGCAAAGTTGACACAGTAATACCACCTCTGGGAATCTAGGCTAGGTAAATCATCTAAAATATTGGGATATTTAATTACATTATTATTATTTAGAAACAGGGTCCACTATGTTGCCTGGTCTCGAATTCCTGGGCTCAAGCAATTCTTCTGCCTTGGCCTCCCAAAGTGCCAGGACTACAGGTGTGAGCCACCATGCCTGGTCAAAATGTTGGGAATGTTATATGCATAAAACTGTTTCATAACATTTGTCATAGCAAAGACACTCCATCAGCCTAAATATTCAATGCTACTGAAGTGATTAGTAAAATTATGATTAGAAAACAACTTAGCATGTGATAGGGAAAAAAGACAAAATTATACATATGTGATCATGTGAAATATGCTAAATGTGAAACTGATTTTAAAAAGACTAGGAAGTCTTTTATAGAAAAGATTCATTTTATATTAGGGGTATGGGATTATGAAAACATCTAAAAATTTGTTTCTGAACAATCAGCAATAGGTTATATTTTTGTAAAATTAAATAATGAAAAATGTACTGTAGAGTTAAGAGACAGACATTTTGGTTCATTGCAGGACCGTTGAGTTCAGGTTTCTCCCAAGTTCTGACTTTTAGGATAGCATTCCACTTGTTGAAATGATGATGATAAATTCCATGTCTAACTTCAGTCACTATGTTAATTTCAACGAATGGCTTATATGAAATATTTACTTGCGTCGGGCTGTATATTTAACATATCAGTAAGGCCGGTCAGTGTCAAGTTGAATGAGACAGATGATCTTCAAAAACTGCACCAGGAATGGAATGACACGATGCTTGGCAGTTGTGACATCAAGGGTGGGAAAGTGCTAATTTGGTGAGCAGATAAGTAAATGAGCAGAATCTGAATTCAGGACCTGCAGCTGCACAGAGAATAAGGAGTAGCCCAGGAAGCTTCACGAACCGGGATATTTAGCAGTGAGATTGGGGGAGAGGGGGAAAATAACAAGTGGGATGCAAGAATGGTGGCATTTAACATAAGACAAAAATAGCCAGGGCCTGAGCTGGTCTACAGAAGAGCAAACAGTGTGGAAAATACACCTCCTCCCCAGTGCCCAGTTCCGTCAGTGACTGTCTGTGAGATGTCCTTTGCTCTAAAAGACTGAGCATTTCCTGACACTGAGGGAGATGCAGGTCCTTAGACTCTAAACACTGAGCCTGACATTCTCAATCCAAATCTACCTGAAAAAACAAACATATCAAAGTTTCTGGCATTTAGAAGTCGCATGAGGCTGGGCTTGGTGGCTCAGCCTGTCATCCCAGCACTTTGGGAGGCTGAGGCGATTCGAGAAGGTTCGAGACCAGCCTGGGCAACACGGTGAGACCTCGTCTCTACAGTAAATCACAAAAACTAGCTGGGCATAGTGGCGTGCGTCTATAGTTCCAGCTACTTGGAAAGCTGAGGCGGAAGAATCGCCTAGGCCCTGCGGGTCGAGGCTGCAGTGGCCATGAGCATGCCACTGCACTCCAACTCAGAAAAAAAAAAAAGAAGTGGCATGAAACCCTATAGCCCATTCATAGGTCAGGCAGGTGGCAGTGATATGGTTCATGGATTTTAGTTTGGTTATTAACCATAACCTTGAGAACATGACTGCAACCTGTGATACTCTGCTTACATATCTTTAAAACAGGGATAATAGCTAGCCTGTGGGTTCTTGTGAAGCATTTGTGTATGCAAAGCACCCGGTTCAGAGTGAGAGCTTGACAATTAAGTATTATTATTATTATCGTGATTATTATCACCGTATATTTACGTTTTTTAAATTTTAGATTCAAGGGGTATACATGTGTGTTCGTTACATGTACATATTGTGGGATTGGATCTCAGGTGGTCCATCCCCACATACTGAACATTGAGCCCCATAGGTAGCTTCTAAACTCTAACTCCCTTCCTCTCTCCCCGCTTGTAGGGGTCCCCAGTGTCTATTATTTCCATCTTTGCGACTATTTGGCTCCCACAAAGGGGTGAGAACATGTGGTGTTTGATTTTCTGTTTCTGGGTCAGCGCACTTAGGATGACGAACTCTATAGCTCCATCCATGTTGCTGCAAAATACATGATTTCATTCACATGATTTGTGACTGTGAAGTATTCCATAGTGTATGGATACCACATTTTCATTATCCACTGATCGGTTAGTGGGCATTGAAGTTGATTCCACATCTCTGCCATTGTGAATTGTGCTACAATGAACATGTGGGTACAGGTGTCTTTGTTATATAATGACCTCTGCTCCTTAGGTTGGATACCTAGGATTGGGATTGCCAGATCAAATGGTAGATCTACTTTTAGTTCTTTGAATAATCGCCACACCGCTTTCCATAGAGGTTGTACTAATTTACACTCCCACCGACAGTGTGTAAATGTTCCCTTTTCTCCGCATCCACGCCAGCATCTATTGTTTTTTGATTTTTTTGGATAATGGCCATTCTGACTGGTATAAGGTGGTATCTCGTTGTGATTTTAATTTGCATTAAATTAAAAGTGATGGTGAGCATTTTTCATATTTTTTTGGCTATTTGTGTATTTTCTTCTGAGAGATGTCTGTTCATGTCATTTGCCCCCTTTTTAATGGGATTGTTTGCATTTTTCTTGCTCATTTGTTTGAGTTCTTTATAGATTCTGGATGAGTCCTTTGTCAGATGTATAGTTTGTGAATATCTTCTCCCAATCTGTAGATTGCCTTTTTTTTTTTTTTTTTTGAGAGTCGAGGTCTCACTCTGTCAACCAAGCTGGAGTGCAGTGGCACAATCTTGGCTCACCAGCCTCAGCCTTCTAGGCTCAGATGATCCTGCCGCCTCAGCCTCCTGAGTAGCTAGGGCTCCAGGGCATGCCACCATGCCTGGCTACTTTTTAAGATTCTTCTTAGAGATGAAGTCTTGCTATGCTTCCCAGGCTGGTCTCAAACTCCCAAGCTCGAGCAATCCTCCTGCCTCAATCTCCTAAAGTGCAGAGACTTCAGTTAGGATCCACTGTGCCAGGCCTGTATTTACTTTTTTTCTATGAAAATCTTATCTCCCTGATAAAAATCTTAAGTGTGTGCTCTGTTTGAAGGGATATGAATGACAACTGATAGCTTAAAAAGTTGCTTACTGTTTATATTCAGGGCCTATTAGTATCTCAGAGGAATTTCTCCAGACCATTGATCGTGGGATTCTGTTCCTTTTTAAAGACTCTTTTCCTAGCTCTTTGTACTGAAGCAGATACTTTGCTCTCCAGAACGTGGGGATTTCACAAGCATTTCCCAGAGCCAGGTGCAGTGGACCAATGCCCTTTCTACTGCCTGCTTCCCCTCCTTTAGAGACCAGCTGTTATTGTTCCTGCAGGGTGGTAGCCTGAGCACAGGATGTTGTGATTTTGTCTGGACACTGTTGCATGTTTCCCAAAGAAATCCAGGGTAGGGATCAGACTAGAATCGGGCTTGCACCAACACTTGAACTGGAAGTGTGCAGATGAAAGTGTGCCCCAGGCCGGGACATTCCTCGGCTGAATCTGGTTGTAGCTAAGAAATCAGACTTCTGCAGTTTGCCTAAGCGCATCTCCGACCGCTGGTACCCGTGTTCATCTTTAGGGCTGCAATGCTAGATAAGGCTTACAACGATGTGCTGGGTGTTAGACTTAGCGCTTTGCCTAGAATATCATCTCGTTCGATCTTTATGACAGCCCTCTTAGGTTGTAGTTTTTTTAAAAAACTTTATTTTATTTATAAAGAAGCTGAGGTTTCCAGGGGTTTCAGTAATATGGACAAGGTCCCCCTTTTTTTTTTGAGTTGGAGTCTCACTCTGTTGCCCAGGGTGGAGTGCAGTGGCACAGTCATGACCACCCCGGCATCAACCTGCTGGGCTCCAGCGATCCTTCCGCCTCAGCCTTCCAAGTAGCTGGAACTGCAGGCATGCGCCACCACACCCGGCTAATTTTTGATTTATTGTAGAGATGAGGTCTCGCCAAGTTGCCTGGGCGGGTCTCGAACCCACGGGCTCAGGCAGTTCACTCGCCTCAGACTCCCAAAGTGCTGGGATTACAGGCTGAGCCACCAAGCCCAGCCATTTTTTTAAAAACTCTATTTTATTTACAAAGAAGCCAAGTTTTCCAGAGGTTTCAGGAATATGGACAAAGTCTCATATTTAATTATTGATAGAAGTAGAGTTTAATTATAGATCTGTCTGACTCCAAGTTCATGACATTAACCGTTGTATCTCTTCATTAAACAGCAGACTATAAGCTTCTGAGAGTGTGAGTTCAAATTCCAATTCTCTCCCTAGGGTAGATTATATTTTATAAGATAGAAAGAGAGACTCAAAGCAATATAATCTCCCCTTGCCTCAGTTTACTTGTCTGGTGTATCAGAATTGGACCCACATCTGTTGGGTTGTAAATAGTGGACCCCTTCCCCATGTACAAGCCAAGTATGTGAGATGTATTTTGAAAGCGACGCATGATAGCATTATATGAGGAGGGACTCCCCCAAAACCTGGAATTGTCTTTAGAGGGCGGGCCCCTTGAAGAACAGGCTTCCCCCGCTAGGTAAGTGTTCTAGGAACCCCTCAGCATCAGTGTACTAACGAGTGTTGTTGAGAGGTTGCGATCAGCTTCAGCGAATTTTTTTTTTTTTGGAGATTCTTTCAGCACATTTGCCCATGTCATGATGAGTGCTTGATGAAACCACCTGCCCACACCATGCACGAGTTCAGCAGTTTTTGACCCCAAACGGCCTGACCCCCATGCCCCATCTTGCCTTGAGTGATTTTTTTTGGTTTCTCTGGATGAAAAAAGTCCTCCAGGAAAACATTTTGCCAATGTGGGAAAACATGAAACAAAAACTGCAGAAGCACTAAAAAGCATCAAAATGGACAAGTTCAAAAACTGTTTTGAGCAGTGGATAAAGCATCTTAATAGGTGTATTATATCAGACAAAGAGTACTTTGAAGTACTTTGAAGAGGATTGAAGTTTAAACATGTAAGAATAAATACCCAATTTTTATAAATAAATTACAGGTTTTTTGGAGTCCCTCTTGTAATTTCTTATTATTGAAATAGTTAGCGCACATGTATTGTTTACCATCTAAAGGGTTACAAATAAGTATTAAGTGAAAGACAGAAATTCCTCTCTCTTCAGTCCTGGTCTCTGCTCCTCCAACTTCTCTCCCCACAAAATATTCTGAGGTGTTATGAACTCAGTGGAACAGAGTATCTGAAATGAACACTTTCCTGGAATGTCCGTGGGATGTGTGATTTTCCAAAGGTAGACACTGAGAAATGTCTTTCATCTGTGTGGTTGGCTCGAGGCTGGTCACTCTACTCTCTGCTAAATTAATTAACCAACAGCAACCAGAAAAGTGCTGAAAACCTTCCTAACAGCTGGACCCAAGACCTGGCAAAATTAACCAACGTAAGCCAGGGATGTGCTGAAAACCCAACAGCAAGGTCAGTGCCAACAGTTTTTTATGCCTTTGTTCCTTGAACAAATACTGATTGAACACCCATTCAAGGCCAGCACCACACCGGGTGCTTAAGAATACAACCCTGGTCAGCAAAGGCAGAGTCGTGATGTGGGAAATGGATGAGAATTCCCTTGTCCGGGTAGGACTCTGTTGTCTGGAATTCTTTTTAAACTTCTCCAGCTTACGATAGCATCTAGTCAGGTTTGAGGGTCACTGAAGCAAAGCCAAAGGAGGAATGAAATAGGTAAAGCATCTTCTTTGTCACTTTCTTTCATGTTATTTTGCCTATAGTCATCAGGGATCTTGTCATCAATGCAAACTCTTCTGCCAAAAACATTTTTGGAATCATGACATACACAGTAATTTTGATGCTGAGGGTGAGAGGTTGCTTTTTAATCATCTCATTCTGATGTAAGCTTCCTATAAAATGTTGATCTTCAAATCATTCTAAGGACTCAGGAAGTGTAATTGGGAAGAAGAGACCCACTCAAAATATAGCTTTATTTTTATTTCTTGAGTTGGGCTCTCACTCTTTCACACAGGCTGGAGTACCGTGGCATGATCATGGTTCACTGCAGCCTTGACCTCCTGGACTCAGGAGATCTTCCACCTCAGCTTCCTGAGTCGCTGAGACTACAGGCACACGTCACCATGCCCAGCTAATTTTTTAATTTTTTGTAGAGACCAGGTCTTGCTATGTTGCCTAGACTGGTCTTGAATTCCTGAGCTTAAACAATCCTCCTGCCTCGGTCTCCCAAAGTGCTGAGATTACAGATGTGAGCCATTGTGCCTGGTGAAATACAGCTGTATTACAGTTCCTATTGGATGATAAGGTGGGTGACACTGCAGCTGTTTTTTTGGTTTTTTTTCTTAGTTGGAGTCTCACTCTGTTGCTCAGGTTGGAGTGCAGTGGCACACTCATGGCCACCCAGCGTCGACCTGCTGTACTCTGGCGATCTTTCTGCCTCAGCCTTCCAAGTAGCCAGGACTACAGGCACATGCTACCACGCCTGGCTAGTGTTTTTGGGGGAGCGGGGTTTATTGTAGAGACGAGGTCTCACCAAGTTGCCCGGGCTGGTCTCAAACCCACGGACTCAGGCAATCCACTCACCTCAGTCCCCCAAAATTCTGGGATTACAGGCTGAGCCACCGAGCCCGGCTGCAGCTCTTTGAGAATAGGTTACTGACCCCACACATCCTGCAACGTCAAGTCCGTTCCACCTGAGACTGGCACAGTGTCTTGCATTTCAGGAGATGCCCCACAAGGGGCTGAATTTAATCTGTTTTTAATTTTCAGTATGTTTTTTCTTGGTCTGTTAATGTCACGACTCTGCCTTTGCTGGGCAGGCTGTCTTGAGGTTGTATTCTTAGGCACCCGTTATGGTGCTGGCAGAGGATGGGTGCTCAGTAAATATTTGCTCAAGGAACTAAGGAACGAATAACTGTCGGTGATGACAGTGCTATTAGGTGTTCAGCACTTTTGTGGCTTATGTTGGTTAATTTTGCAGGTTGAGCAACACTTATGTTGCTCGAAGGAAGGATTAGGGCACAGAATTACTAATTCGCTTTGGTTCCAGAAGACTCTGGTTACAAAGATCGGGATAAATTCCCATTTGAGGCCGGGTTCGGTGGCTCAGCCTGTCATCCCTGCACTTTGGGAGGCCGAGACGAGTAGATTGCCTGAACCCGCGGGTTCGAGACCAGCCTGGCAACTTGGTGAGAAGGATTGCCGGAGCCCAGCGGGTTGATGCTGGAGTGGCCGTGAGTGTGCCACTGCACTCCAGCCTGGGCGACAGAGAGACACCAACTCAAAAAAAAATAATCCCATTTGCTTGGATTGCCAGATGAAATATAGGATGCTTAGATTCATTTGAATTTTAGATAAACATTATGTCCTGTGTAATATTGGGGAAATACTAAAATCTTACTCATTGTGTATCTGAAATCCAAATGTAACTGGACATCCTGTGTTTTGATTTGCTAAATCTGGCAACTCTGCCCTATTAAAGGGCTGCATTGTTGTGGACTGTTAAGCCCAGGTCCATGTTCTTGCCCCGGATCCAGTGTGCGCCCAGCAGCTGGAGGGTGTGACCCTGCTTGGCCTTTGTGAAATCTCTGTACTGTTGCCAGGAAACAATCTGGTTGTTATGCGAGGGTTTCCAGTGTTGTTCAGCATGGAAATTATTCAGGTATGAATCATTTGGCCCCATAGTTGGTTTTGTTTTGATTTTTAATGCCAGTTTGAAAAAAAATCCCTGTTATCTGGTTTGTTCTGACATTGGCTATTGTTCGTTCAACCTAAGAGAGAGGCAGGGAGGCTTTGGCCTTCTCTCCTTAGCCTGGGACTGGCAAGCCACCTCTTCTCCCCGGTGAAACTCACTCTTTTTATTCCCTTTTGCTGCTGTCTCGGTTTGCTGTGGGAGGCGGGCATTGTCAGCGTGTATGTCATGGGCCACCACAGCTGTGGCTGAAACCAGAGGTGGTCAGGGGATGGGACACAGGCCACCAAGGGCGTCTGCCACACCCACCCAAACATGGACAGATTGAGACACTTCAGTTCTCTTGAAGGGCTTGTCCATCATCTGCCTGACTGTGTGCTGATGTGTTTAGTCATTGTCACGTTCAAGGTCAAAAAGCTTGTCGTGAGCTCTCACATGCTTCCGACACTGGGCTAGACACGTGGAATCGAAAGACATCCAAGACGTTGTCACCACCCTTGAAGAACTTAGAGTAGGAGATTAAAACTGTTTATTTATTTATTTTGTTGAGTTGGAGTCTCACTCTGTCGCCCAGACTGGAGTGCAGTGGCTGCTCCCGGCCACCGCAGCCTCGACCTGCTGGGCTCCAACGATCCTTCCGCCTCAGCCTTCCAAGAAGTTAGAACTACAGGCGCGCGCTACCACGCCCGGCTAATTTTTTTATTTGTTGTAGAGATGAGGTCTCGCCAAGTTGCCCAGGCGGGTCTCGAACCCGAAAACTTTTTTTTTAAAATTATAAATTGCGATGAAAGGCAGATAACATAAATTTGCCACCTCAACCATTTCTGAGTTCATTTCAGTAGGGTTCGGCTTATTCATGTGGTTGCAGGTCAATCTCCCGACCTCCTTCAACTTCCCAGACTACAGTTCTGTCCCCAGTAAGTCCTCATTTCTCCCTCGACCCAGCCCCCCCGCAGTCACCATTCTACTTTCTGTCTCTGTGACTTTGATGACTTTAGATACCTAACATAAACCGTATCTTATGGTTTTTGTCTTTTTGTAACTGGCTTATTTCATGTAGCATAATGTCCTTAAAATTCATCCATGTTGTAGCCTGTGTCAAAGTTTCTTTCCTTTTAAAGGCTGAATTGTATTGCACTGCATATATCCAGGGGGTGCCAAAAAACATGTACACATTTTAAGTAGGGTGTTCACTCAAAAGATGGCGTTAATCAAATGAATGCTGGTGTCACCATGTGACAGGCAGGGCAGGCAAAGAAAATGGTGGAAGCACAGTCGAGCAAATGTCATACTGCACATTGCTACCGCAATTCAAGTCAACCTCGAAAAGGAATACATTTAGATAGAATCTCTTAAAATGTGCATACATTGTGGCACCCCTTGTGTATATGCTTTGTTGTTGCTGTTGACCCATTTATCTTTCAGTGGGCACTTGGGTTGCTTTTACACTTGGACCCTGTGAATAATGCCACTATGAACATGGGTGTGCAAATAAATATCTTTTCTCGATCCTGCTTTTAATTATTTGGGGTCTATGTCCAGAAGTGGATTTTCTGGGTCCTGTGGTAAATCAAACCTTCGGAGAAACTGGCACACTGTTTTCTACAGTGGCTGCACCATGTTACCTTCCCACCAACAATGCCCAAGAGTTCCAGTTTCTCCGTATCCTTGCCAACACTTGCTATTTTCTGTGTTTTGTTTTATAGTAATCATTCTAATAGTTGTGTAGAGTTGATTGTTTTATATATAAGAAAGGAAGATGTTGTAAGATTGACTCCATAAAATGCCTCTGAGCTTTTGTCAATTATGAGGCTGTTTTTTGCCTGTATGCAGGAGGAGTTCTGTAATAGAATCTGATAGAAATCTCTCAACCTCACATTCCTTTGCTACGCTAGCCCTCCTTTGGGTGGGCTTCCATTTGGTTCAGTTTCACATACCTAGAGCAGCTAGTGTTTGGGTCTTCAGTGGACACCAAATGATGGCAGGAAGGGAGATGGATATGTTTGAGGGCTAACTTCTAGAATATGTGCTTGCACTTGTTTTCATGCAAGTCTCTCCCGGGAAGTCGATCAAATATGGAAAACTGAGACTCAGGAATGGCTTCTTTTAGGAAGAAAAAGCACTCAATAAGCAGTGAAAAAGCGAATTTGCTGAGAAGCCCAGGCTAACATCACTTAACTAGAAGATACCAGAGTTGACTGTGAACCCCTTCAGCTGTCAATTTGCATTATTATTCTATGCTGAATGTTGCTGTCATATTTATATAATGCTATCTTCCAAAATGACTTAAAATACTGGCCAGGCACGGTGTGGCTCACACCTATAAATCCAGCACTTTGGGAGGTCGAGATGAGAGGACTGCCAGAGCCCAGGGGTTCGAGACCAGCCTGAGCAACTTGACAAGACCTCGTCTCTACAATAAATCAAAAAATTAGCCAGACACAGTGGTGCATACCTGTGGTTCCAGCTACTTGGAAGGCTGAGGTAGAAGAATCGCCTGAGCCCAGAAGGTCAAGGCTGCAGTGGCCATGAGCGTGCCACTGCACTCCAGCCTGGGTGACAGAGTGAGACTCCCACTCAAAATAAATAAGCAAAAAGACAAGTGCATTAATTAATTTAATCAAATTAAATGCCAAACATCAGTGTAGGGGGGAAGAAAAATCCTTGCCAATAAGAAGATTGTATATAAGAGACTTAGGAAGGTATTTAACCAAATTCTTCCCGTTTTCACTGCCTCCGTGTTACCCGTTTTTCTTTCAATCCTCTGCTGATTCACTTGAACTTGGTCTCTACTGCATCTATCAGAGTGCTGTTGCCCAGTTATTCATAGCATTTCTGACTACCGTGTAGTTAAGAAACTACACGGTGCTGGGAAAACTGGCTGACCACATGCAGAAGATTGAAACAAGACCCCTACCTATCCCCATGCACAAAGGTTAACTCCAAATGGATCAGAGACCTAAATGTAAAACCTCAAACCATAAGAACCTTAGAAAAGGAAGGAAATACCCTCATGGAAATCGGAACTGGCATCCAATTCCTGTACAAAACCCAAAACCCACAGGACTTGAGAGAGAAGATAGACAAATGGGACCTTATTAAACTGACAAGCTTCTGCAAAGCCAAAGAAACCATCAACAGAGCAGGGAGACAGCCCACAGACTGGGAAAAAGTATTTGCCAACTCTAGGTCTGACAAAGGCTTAACATCCTGGATCTACAAGGACCTGAAACATACTGAAAATAAGAAAACAAACAACCCCATTATAAAATGGGCAAAAGATATGAACAGACACTTCACAAAAGAAGACATCTGAGCAGCCAACAAACACATGAAGAAATGGTCAACCTCACTAATCATCAGGGAGATGCAAATCAAAACCACACTGAGATACCACCTAACTCCAGTCAGAATGGCAATTATTAACAACTCAAAAAATAACAGCTGCTGGAGAGGGTGTGGTGAAAAGGGAACACTTCTACACTGTTGGTGGGAGTGTAAACTAGTGCAACCTCTGTGGAAAGCAGTGTAGCGATTCCTAAAAGCTCTAAAAATTGACCTTCCATATGACCCTGCAATCCCCCTACTGGGAATATACCCTGAAGAACACAAATCACTCTATAAAAAAGATACCTGCACACGTATGTTTATCGCAGCATTGTTCACAATAGCAAGAACCTGGAAACAACCATGCTGCCCATCAAAAGAGGACTGGATTAAAAAAATGTGGTACATATACTCGATGGAATACTACACAGCCATAAAAAAGAACAAAATCATGAATTTTGCAGCAACCTGGATGGAACTAGAGTCTATAATACTGAGTGACCTTTCACAGAAACAAAGATCTGAATATCACATGATCTCACTCATATAATGGCCCTTGAACATCCAATGCAATACTATAAGAAAATGACTGACGGTACTGGGAACTATAGGGGGGAGGGGGATGGGATTAACAGTAGCAAATATCTGTCTGGGGATGGGAAAACACCTCTTTTCTACAGGGTGCCTGAATGAAACGTAATTGTACACCTAACCCTTAACTGTACCCCACAAAACCCTAATAAAAAATACTGATTAATAAAAAAAAAAAAAAAGAAACTACACGGGTCTCTGGTGGGCCTCTGGTGGGCCTCTGGTGGGCAGGTCCTATCAACAAACGTGGACAACTTAGCCTTTTTCTGAAGAGGTGGCAAGCAGCCGTGTTTCCTGGGAAGTCCTTTCGTCAAAGTTCACGTGTTGGCTGCCTTTCTCCCAGAGCAGCCAAGGCCCAGGCCCGCAGGAAACGGAGGCCAGGAAACCCCTCTGTCCATTGCCCAAAGGGTGTCGCTTCCAGCCGGTGTCCATGAGTACAGGTCTTTGCTCCTAAATCTGTTCACCCTTGGACATTATCCACAGCAGCTGGCTGCTTCTTTTCCCTTGTGTGGTTGTCTAGGTGGAGAGTGTTTGTTTGTGACTAACATCCATGTTCCAGAATGTTTTGTTCTCTTCAACCCTTGTGTGCTATATAGAAAGCACTTTGTCACCATAAGATAGACTCAATCAGAGGTGTGCTTAGTAGCACTTATGAACATGGTTCTTTTTTTTTTATTTTAGAGGCAGGGTCTCACGCTGTCACCCAGGCTGGAGTACAGTGGCATGATTATAGCACACTGCAACCTCGACCTCCGGGGCTCAGGCAATCCTCCTGCCTCAGCCTCCCAAGTAGCTGGGATTACAGGCATGCACCACCACACCTGGCCAACTTTATTTTATTTTATTTTTTGTAGAGATGCGTTGCTTAGGTTGGTCTCTAACTCCTAGACTCAAGCAATCCTCCCACCTCCACCTCCCAAAGTGCTGGGATGACAGGCGTGAGCTACCACACCCCACCAATTCTTAACTTTCTTTAGACTCCTTGGAGAATGTGGCGAGAGTGACATGCCATCTCTTCATTAAAAAAAAAAAAAAAAGGACACATGCAAAATTTTGCATATAATTTCCGGGGGCTTTCAGGCAGTTACTGACTGCATTGCAGTTTATAAAAATTGTCTTCATATAATGATATCAACATGTTTATATAAAAAATATATATTGAATTTCCTGCTATGAATGTTCATTACGATGTGTCTGTCCTTTCCAAATAATGATTATTCGGTTTTTAAAAATCTTTATGTTAGATAAAATTAGCATTTCCTTAGTTAGGATAAAGCAAACACACATCCTTGTCTTGAGCCTATTGTTTAAGGTGATTTGGGCTATGAAATGACTTCCATGAATATTAGAGTTTCTGAGTGTCATTTTTTTTTTTTTTTTTGAGTTGGAGTCGCACTCTGTCACCCAGACTGGAGTGCAATGGTACGTTCCCGGCCACCACAGCCTCGACCTTCTGGGCTCCAGCGATCCTTCCACCTCAGCCATCCAAATAGCCAGAACTACAGGCGCACGCTACCATGCCCGGCTAATTTTTGATTTATTGTAGTGATGAAGTCTCACCAAGTTGCCCAGGCAGGTCTCGAACCCGCGGGCTCAGGCAATCCACTCACCTCAGCCTCCCAAAGTGCTGGGATGACAGACAGCCTCTGAGCCCAGCCCTGAGCCACCGAATCTGGCCTCTGCGTGTCATTTGAGTATTTGCTACAGGCTGTGAGAAGCTTCTGTATCTTTTTTGGGGTAGAAATTCCAGTTTTTCTGAATTCTTCCCTTTCCTTCACGTATTCGATTTTGCATTCTTCATAAAAGGCTGGATCATTCTAGTAAGCAGTTGACATTCTTTCAATGCAGAATTTTCTTTCCAGCTTTTTACTACAATAAGGAGTCTCGAGTTCTTGCAACATTTGGTAAATATGTTTAAACTTGATTCACCTTCAAAGTCCTTGCCGTTTTACGCAATACACCTAGCGAGATGCTTTTTCTACTGCTCAAAAGAGTTTTGAACTTGCGCATTTTCATGCCTTTTAGTGCTTCTGCCCTTTTGCGTTTCACCTCTTCCACATAGGCAAAACGTTTCCTTTTGAGGACTTTGTTCATCTGAGAAACACAAACAAGATTGGGTGGGAGAGTGAGACATGGAGATCATGCTGTTTTCGGTCAAAATCTGCTGAACACTCAGCGCAGTGTGGGCAGGTGTGCTCATAAATCACGCACCATGAGATGAGCAAACACGTTGTAAGAACCTCCAAAAAGCTGGGCTCGGTGGCTCAGCCTGTAATCCCACTCTCTGGGATGCTGAGGTGAGTGGATTGCCTGAGCCCGTGGGTTGGAGACCCGCCTGGGCAACTTGGTAAGACCTCATCTCTACAATAAATCAAAAATTAGCCGGGTGTGGTAGCATGCGCCTGTAGTTCCAGCTACTTGGAAGGCTGAGGCGGAAGGATCGCCGGAGCCCAGTAGGTCAAGGCTGCGGTGGCTGGGAGCGGCCACTGCACTCCAGTCTGGGCGACAGAGTGAGACTTCAACTCAAAAAAAAAAAATACACCAAATAATCAACCAGTGCACCAGCTAGCATTGTTGTGGTGTCAAACTCTTGACTTCAAGCGATCCTCCCACCTCAGCCTCCCAAAGTGCTGGGATTACAGACATGAGCCACTGTGCCCGGCTAAGTTGTCTTCCACAGGAGACAGAGAGTACAAGAAGCGTCTTCTCAAGGGGAAGAGGATGAGGGCTAACACACACTGAGCATCTACTGTGTACCGTACATCTATGATCTCACTTAACCTCGACAAAGATTCTATAACCGTGGAATGGTTCCCATTTAACGGATGTGGAACTGAGACTCCAGAGTATAAAGCCAGTCGTTTTGAGTCTGTCACTCTCTGCCACCCATTTTCTTTGGTATTATGTGCCTTCCAAAGGAGAGTCCTAGCTTCTTGCTTAAAACATCAGGCTTTCGAAAGAAAGAGGGCTTCCTGGAAACCCCGGAGGCCTAAGGGGCAGGGAAGAGTCCATGGGTGGCGAAAGCGTGGTTAGTAATTGTTCCCGAGAGCACACGAGCGGCAGTTGTGTGCCTCTAGGGCTATGCACAGGACCACCAATGCCTGCACAAAAATTAGAAGAATCAGCTGTCCCCATATTGGAGTGGCCAAGGCAGTGTGCTCGCTCCTTCCTACTTCCTGCCAAGTGGGCGAGAAGGAACGAAAACAAACAGGAGGAGAGATGTGTGCGTTCTCATTAGAAAAGTAGGTCAGATTCTTCCCCTTTTGGGTCTGCTCCCAAGCTTCTTCCTTGCAGTCTTCATTAGCCCCTGAGTCCGCGGGCCCTGCTGGTGACGCCCCTTGTGCGCGGGGCCTACCGTGTGAGGCCCAGGTCCCAGGAAGGAAAAGCTAAGCCGTGTCCTTCTGCTTTCAGATCTTGGTTAGCAGGGGAGCAGCCTGGACTAACCTACTTCACAGATTTTTGTCTTTCCTCCCTTAAACAAAAAGAGGACTTTATTTTCTAGAGATGTTATTCTGGAATTGTGCCTAGCAAACTTAAAAAAAAATGTAGTGGAAAATGTATTGGGTCCCATTTACCATCTGGCATTTAATGAGAGGAAGTCAGTTTCAGGAAGGAGGCCTTTTGGTGGCAAACCAGACTGAGAATCAACCCACTCTTGGTACGTGTAAAATAAGCCCATTTATATGCATCTCATGAATGTTCATCATGGGCTAGCAAAACCAGAGGTCAGTAGAAAACCGAAATCTTCAGACACTATCCTTTCTCATGGTCTGTATCAAAGTGCCTAGTCAAATGAATTATGAGGAGAGAAATTATACTTTTTAATCCCCAGTGCTTTTGTTCAACCCTGAATGGTATTAATTCAGGGTGCTTAGAAAAAGCACTTTCATGAGACAGATTTGAAGCAAGACTGAGTGGGTACATGCCGACAGCATAGACAGAGCCAAATCCAATCACTGTAGGAATCTTAGAGACAATCTAGGTGCCGCCTAGTTACACGCAGTGAATTGTATGAACTCTTTCTACGTGTCAGACGCCTGCCTGTTTTCTGTGGGCAAAACCCAGCATCGCCTGGAGGCCTCATTCAAACACACCTTGTCGAGTTGCAACCCTTTAGAGTTTCTGATTTAGAGTTTCTATGGTGGCTCAAGTGTGGGCGTTCCTAGCAAGTTCCCAGGGGATGCTGATGCTACCAGCCAAGGTCTCACCGTGCCGGCACCATCGTGCAAGTGACTCGTCTAGGGTTTGCTTCATATGAACATGTCCAACGGGATGGGTTGTGACAGCTGCCCATATCTACAGGGCATCATTCTTCGAGTTTATCGAGACTGCACGGAAAAGTGCTTCTGGGTAACACTATCCCTGGTCCTAATTCTGCCAGCTGGAATTACTCGGGGATATACCTAATCCTCAAAGTCTACACAAACACATTTTTGAAGGGGACCCCAAAAAACCCAGAATCATCTTTTTAAAGGGCGGGTCCTTTGTAGTACGGGGTTCCCCCCGCTAGGTTAGTGTTCTAGGAACCCATCGGCATCAGTGGACCAGCTAGCGTTGGTGGGAAAGGCTGCTTTGTGGAAGAAATGTCCCGAGTTGTGGCAAACAGGTGACTGGTTCGTCCACCATGACAACGCACCAGCCGACACTGAGCGGAGCATTCAGCAGTTTTGACCAAAAGTGGTATGACCCCGGTGTCCCACCCTCCCTGCTGATCTGATCTTACCCTAAGCAGCTTTCATTTTGTTTCCCTGGATGAAAAAAGTCCTCCAAGGGAAACGTTTTGCCGAGGTGAAACAAAAAATGGCAGAAGCACTAAAAGGCATCAATACTGACAAGTTCAGAAATGGTTTGAGCCGTGGAAAAAGCATCTTAAGAGGTGTGTTACATCAAATGGAGAGTACTTGGAAGGTGATTGAAGTTTAAACAACACAATTTTTTATAAGCAAATTCTGTTTTGGAGGGGAGTCCCCCCTTGTATCCTAAGTTAGAAGACAGTAGTCAATTTGGCAAATAATATTGTTAGGCTCTGTGCCAAGGAATGCCTGTCCAATCTGTTTTGCTACCCAACTCCCAACAAATTTAAATTTTTTTAAATGGGGGTATACATACACTAAAGTGTACAAATCTTTTTTTTTTTGAGTTGGAGTCTCACTCCGTCGCCCAGACTGGAGTGCAGTCGCATACTCCCGGCTACTGCAGCCTCGACCTGCTGGGCTCCGGAAATCCTTCCGCCTCAGCCTTCCAAGTAGCCGGAACTACAGGCACACACCACCATCCCTGGCTAATTTTTTGATGTATTGTAGAGACAAGTCTCGCCAAGTTGCCCAGACGGGTCTTGAACCTGCGGGCTCAGGCAATCCTCTCTCCTCAGCCTCCAAAGGTGCTGAGATTACAGGCTGAGTCACCGAGCCCGGCCAGAGTGTACAAATCTTAAGTGCACAGGTAGATGAATTTTTTTTTACATATGTGTACACCTAGACAACTACCTTCCCTGTCAAGGCATAGATTATTTTCACCATTCCAGAAAGTTCCCTTGTGCTGTTTCCTGGTCAGTAGCCCCACCCCACCAAAGGCTACCACCATTCTATTGTGATTGTCCAGCCTACTCTTGAACTTTACATAAATAGAAGCATAGAGCATACACTCTTTTGTATCTGGTGCTTTCACTCAAGACGGTGATGGGATTAAAATATGTTGTAGTAATTCTTTCGCCTTTTTTTTTTTTTTTGAGTCAGAGCCTCACTCTGTTGCCCAGGCTGGAGTGCAGCCACACGATCATGGCTATCACAGCCTCGACCTGCTGGGCTCAGGCGATCCTTTTGCCTCAGCCTTCCAAGTAGCTGGGACTACAGGCACGCGCCACCATGCCTGGTTACTTTTTTGTTTTATGGTAGAGACAAAGTCTCACGAAGTTGCCCAGGCTGGTCTCAAACCCCTGGGCTCAGGCAATCCTTTTGCCTCCGCCTCGCAAAAGTGCTGGGATTACAGACCTGAATCACCGTGCCTGACATTGTTTCACTTTTACTGCCGTATAGTATTCCACATTTGAAATGCTCTGTGGTCTTGTATTGAATGCCTTCTATTTTGCATGTAGTTGGGGCTGATAATGACATTAGCTGGCATGACTGCTGGCCACAGACCGGAATGGTGCTAAGTATATTATATCGCTTCATCTTTTTTTTTCCTATTTCCCAAATGTCTTTATTTTATTTTTTATTTTCATAGATTTGGGGGTACCGGTGTAGTTTTGTTACATGATCTATTGCATAGTGGAGTATGGGGCTGTTGGTGCCCATTACTCGAACAGTAAACACTGTACCCAAGAGGTAATGCTTCATCCTTCATTCCCCCCTTCCACTTTTTGGGTCTCTAATGTCTGTCATTCCACTCTGTATGTCTTGTGTACCTATAGTTTAACCCCCATTTAAAAGTGGGAGAACATGTGGTATTTGACGTTCTGTATCTGAGTTATCCCCTGGAGGCTAATGGCCCCCAGTTCCATCCATGTTGCAAAAGCCACAATTTCATTCTTTTTTTATGGCTGAGTCATATTTAATGTTTTTCACAGCATGAGATTAGTACTACCATTAATTCATCTTACAGGCGAGATAACTAAGGCTCAGTTAATTGCCCAAGGTCTCACGGCTAATACGAGTGAAACCAGTGTCTGGAGGCCTGTCCTTCTGGCCACGATGCTGAGACCCTAGCTGAAGTGTTATGCTTACTCTTGGTGTTCTAGCGATCATCACCGATGAGAGACTGGCCCCAGAGAACACGCAGTTCCCTTTGATTTCAAGGGCGTTTCCGTTTCCAGCCTCCCCTGCTTCCTCCTGTCCCATGGTTCTAAGGCATCTTCAGCCTTGCTGGTGACCTGGTGAGGGGCACCTGTCAAGGTGCTATCTGAATTTGCCCAACTCCTTCCGATGGGCAGATCTGGGGAAGCGTGTTCTCGCTCAGATTACTGCCTTCTTACTAGAATCACCTTTTCTGCTTGCCAGCTCTCTGATTACTCCCCAAACTCCCGCCCTTGGTAAGTGCAAATAATAGAAGAATCTGTTCCACCTTGCGGTTCCTGCTGAGGGTACCCCGAAATTGTCTCTGAAAAAAATAATAGTCTGTTCTGTGGAAGGAAATGCTCCAATTTCCTTTGACTTTTGTGTCTAATGAACACTCAGCAGGAGGAAGTTTATTCTTAAATCCAAATAGCAGTGCTCATTTATGCTCATTTCCTCTTTTGTTCTGCTAATTGCAGATGGGAAATCGCTGGTCAGCCTCTTCCATGGTATCGACTAGAGTCGATTTAAACAGATAATCAGATGCTTTGCAGCAATTTTAAGTCTAGCTTTGATTCAATATCTGGGTAAAAAGCTTCCACCTGTGCTTAGGAGTAAGCATTCTTCTTTGTATTTTCATATTCTCCATGGTGCATGTGGATTTCAACATCTGGATTTTCATTGGAGTTATAAAGGTGGGGAGGCAGCTAAATAATTCTAACAGGAAGTGAAGGTCAGAAGAGAAAAATGGGAGTCTCTTTGCTTAATCTGTCATCACATTAGTTTTTCATAAATCACATACGATCCACTTGTCTGGTTATCTTTCTGTAATTCTGATTTATAGTCCAGGGTTCATGCTGGAAAAGCCTCAAGAATTTTTTCTTTTTTTAAAGAGCTATAAACTTTCTGGATGAACAGTATGTTAGGGCAGCCAAATGATTGATGAGGGAAAGGTTTTCTCTGTGGAATAATGCCTTATAGAGGAACTAGAAATCACTGACTGGGCATGGTGGCTCACTCCTGTAATCCTAGTGCTTTGGGAGGCTGATTTGGGAGCCTTGGTTGAAGCCAGGAGTTCAAGACCAGCTCTGGCAACATAGAAAGCCCCTGTGTCAAAAAAAAAAAAAAAAAGAAAAAGAAAGAAAGAAAGAAAGAAGGAAAGAAAGAAAATCATTGTTTTACAATTCTGATGAATCAGTGGATCTAGCATGGTCAGTCATAGGTAAAATGATTACGTGAAACATCAGTGAGGAACTTTTGTAATGGGGGTCAGGCTGCCAGCACCTGAGCCCACTCTGTCTAACCATCCACTAAAAGTAGACTGTGAGATATTATGCACCTGCTGAAGTGAGGCAGTAGAAAGCACTCCGCATCACCTAGGGAGTGTTCTTCCCAATAGCACTGAACCTGAATGTAAGCATTGGAATACAGGGAAATACAGGCATTGACCCAGGGTTCTCAGCTATGACTGCACATTAGAATCACATGGGGGAATTTCTTTGTTTTTTGTTTTGTTTTTCCGAGTTGGAGTCTCACTCTGTCGCCCAGGCTGCAGTGCAGTGGCACACTACTCACGGTTATCCCAGCATTGACCTGCCGCTGGGCTCCTGCGATCCTTCTGCCTCAGCCTTCCAAGTAGCCGGAACTACAAGCATGCACTACCACACCCAGCTAATTTTTGATTTTTTTGTAGAGACGAGGTCTCGCCAAGTTGCCTGGGCTGGTCTCGAACCCGCAGGCTCAGGCAACCCACTCACCCTGACCTCCCAAAGTGCTGGGATTACAGGCTGAGCCACCGAGCCCGGCACATGGGGAATTTCTAAAGTCCGAGGCTGAATCTCAGCTCAGACCAATTACATGAGAATCTCTGGACTTGGACATTAATGTACTTTTTTTTAAATGATGTTACAGGTTTGTTTTGTTTTTTAAATGATGTCACAGTGTGAGCCAAAGTTGGAAACCAGGGGAAGAGGGGAACGCGTTGGGACAAGGCTTGAAATACAGAGTAGGAGAAATCCCACAGGACAAATTTGCCCGGTGATCTACCGCATATATGTAGCGTTAGAAAGGAGGTGGGGGAGGAGACACCATAGATTAGAAGAGACTTAAGAAACAGAGGTGAAATGTCACATGGCACTGTTTTGATTCTGATTCATACAAATCAACCATACCAAGACATATTTTAGAGGATCAGGGAAATTTAAATAAAAACTGAGTATTAGAGACTAATAAGAAATGAAACATTCATTTTGTTACTTGTGCTAATGATTTTGTGGTTGGTATTAGAAAAAAGTTTTTATAGGAAGAGATACATAGTAAAGTATTTATGGGTGAAATATGATGTCTGGGCTTTGTTTTAAAAGACTCTAGGGGAAAAATGGTGAGAGAATGGACAAAAACATACAAAATGTTGGTAAAATGCTGAAAATCGCTAAAGTTGGGTGATGGGTACATTCATTTTACTAGTCTCTGTATTTTTGTGTGTTTTAAAAGTGTTCATAAGAAAAGGTTTAAAAGGAGACATAAGGGTGAAATACATGATAACAAATCGCTTGCATTTGGTATTTTATCAGTGCACAATCTCAGAAGCCCATACGAGATACAAACCTGCAACTAAACGAAGTCTAACCCTCTGTCTCTATGAAAAACAGTGCTTAGCTACTTTCAGAAAATTATTTATACATTGTTATTAATTAAGCTTATAAGTCGGGTGCGGTGGCTCATGCCTATAATCCCAGCACTTTGGGAGGTGGAGACGAGAGGATTACCTGAGCTCAGGGGTTTGAAACCAGCCTGGGAATATGATGAGCCCTCGTCTCTACAATAATTCAAAATGTCAGCTAGGCGTGGTGGTACATGCCTGTGCCTCCAGCTACTTGGAAGGCTCAAGCAGAAGGATCACCTGAGCCCAGCAGGTCGAGGCTGCGGTGGCCATAAGCATGCCACTCCACTCCAGCTTGGGTGACAAAATGAGATTCTGACTCAAAAAAAAGTTATGCTTCTATATCTTATTTGCAGATGACTCTGGGCCTCCTCCTTCTACTGTTATCAACCAAAATGAAACTTTTGCCAAAGTCATCTTTAAGCCTAGTGTGGTGCAACAAGCCAAGATTGCCCAGAATGGCATTTTGGGAGACTTCATCATTCGATATGATGTTAACAGGGAACAGAGCATAGGAGACATCCAGGTAATGGGTTCACTGTTGCTCTTTCCTATTGGTTGGTTGCTTGATACTTTTAGTTAGATTCAAACTGTGGATTCCACATGTACCTAAGGGTGAAAGAACTGCCTGTTTCTTAGTAAATTTTCTTCAACCCAAAATACGTCTTCAAAGAGACTAGTGGTGTCCTTTTGCTGGAAGCGGAGGGTATCTATTTCCTACCTCAGTCATCTGGAGAGCGAATGAAATCTATAATATAATGTTCCCCACGGTGCTTTAGATGAAGTTAGAAGTTTAGTTCATCTTCAATTTTAATTAAAAGAGACTGCTCCATGGCTCATTTCCCTTTAGGTTTTATTGCTCCAGAGACAGGGTGGGAATATTAAAATATATTAATGTGCATCCGGAATGTAGACTAGCTAATGTCTCAACTTGTAAGATGCTTGGCAAAAACCAGATAATGAAGGAAGCAGGATTCTCAAATAGCAAGGGTCGGAGGGGATAGATAAATTAAAGATTGAATTAGTAGTCATAATCCATAAATTGTAAAGGGGTCGTTCTATCCTTATACAGATTAAATTAGCAATTAGTTCTCCTAGAGGGATCCAGACGACAGATAATTTTGTTCTGGGTGTGGAATCTGACCCTAGACTCCGCGCTGTCATTGACTTTTAAGAGTTCTACAGACTATCCATTTTAGGTATTTTCCCTCCCTATTCTAGGTACTACCACTTTTATTTTCTTTTGTCTTCCTCCAGGTTCTAGATGGCTACTTTGTGCACTACTTTGCTCCCAAAGACCTTCCTCCTTTACCCAAGAATGTGGTGTTTGTGCTTGACAGCAGTGCCTCTATGGTAGGAACCAAACTCCGGCAGGTGAGTGTGTGCTACTGCCCATTCCTTCCTCTCTTGTTTCTGCCTGGGGCAGTGATCTGCTGTTTGAGTAATGTTCAGCTGATGCCAGATGTCGGTTTTGCCACCCAGCTCGTCCTGCCTACGGAGAACATTTCTGAGCAGACTCAGCTAAGCCATTGACCTGAACTGTTATTTCAGCATGGTGGTTGTAAGAGAACACAGGGACATGCTGTGGAAACGTCTTGAAATAAAGGGCCCTGGCGGGGTGACTGATGGAGTGAGACAGGTATAGACTGCGAGCGCCACCCAGCAACACCACTGTTGGTAGAATAATTCTGCTCAGTGATGATTCCTCTGAGAGCAAGGGAATAGAACCATTGACGCCCTCTTGGCTCATCCTTGGAGCAAAGAAGTCAGGTCTCAATAATTTGGGTCTGATATTCTCACAGAATTTAGGGTAGGAGACCGTTATGGGGTCATGTCGTCTATGTTGAAAATTAAGTTTCCTGAAAATACAACTATTTGCATATTTTGTACCAAGAGAAAAGGTTATTTCTTACCTCATTCTAATATCATAAATGTCAGAATTTTGCACTTGTAATATATCTCAAATTACCTAATGAAAAAGAACTGCTGACTGCCAGACCAACGAATATCTCTACATTTATCAAAACTTGAATCTCTTAGCTTCTCCTTTAAAACTCATAATCTATTTTTTTTTTTTTTTGAGTTGGAGTCTCACTCTGTCGCCCAGACTGGAGTGCAGTGGCCACTCCCGGCCACCGCAGCCTCGACCTGCTGGGCTCCGGCGATCCTTCTGCCTCAGCCTTCCGAGTAGCCGGAATTATAGGCATGCGCTACCACACCCGGCTGATTTTTGATTTATTGTAGAGATGAGGTCTCACTGCCCAGGTGGGTCTCGAACCCACGGGCTCAGGCAATCTACTCACCTCAGCCTCCCAAAGGCGTGGGATTACAGGCTGAGCTACCGAGCCCGACTCTGTTTTAAAAATCAAGTAACAGCCGGACTCGGTGGTTCAACCTGTCATCCTAGTACTTTGGGAGGCTGAGGCAAGTTGATTGCCTGAACCTGTGGGTTCAAGACCCAGCCAGGCAACTTGGCGAGACCTCGTCTCTACAATGAATCAAAAAAATGAGCCAGGTGTGGTAGCACACACCTGTAGTTCCAGCTACTTGGAAGGCTGAGGCGAAAGGATCGCTGGAGCCCAGCAGGGTGAGGCTGCGGTGGCTGGGAGTGTGCCACTGCACTCCAGTCTAGATGACAGAGTGGGACTCCAACTCAAAAAAAAAAAAAATCAAGTAACAATACATGTGTGGTTTAATGAGTAAAATATTGTCTCAAATTTCATAAAAACCATGTATCCCACCTGTTTCTACCTGTAGGTTCCACTTCATATGTAATTGGACCTAATTCTAACTGTTAAACTATTGCAAATATTTTCTCTCATTCTATTACTTGGTGAGTGGTTTCTTTGGACATTTATAGTTTTAAAATAGTGTAGTAAAGTCTGTGTGTCTCTTCTTCAAGGCATTGGTTTTCTGCCACCCCAAAATAGCAAAAAGTATATTCCAAAATGTGATGTAATGTGATGTGGGGATAGGGCTTAACTATTTTCCTTTAGAAGATAGCCAAATATAATTTCTTACTAGTTTAGAGAGGAGAGAATCTCACCCTGTAAATCAGCCTCTTGTATTTATTCAACATCATATTCTTGTACAGCGTTCAGCCTGCCAATTCTTCCATTTTTATTGCTTTTTCCTCCTTCTACATCTCTGACATTCTGTCTGGGGTTACTTTTTTAATGCGAAGAACATTCATTTGTGTATTTTTAAAGATGTGGTCTGCTGGTGAAAAATTCTTTTTGTCTGAAAATAATTTATTTTACTTTCATTATTTAGGCTTTTAAAAAAAGTAGGTATAGTATTCTCTGTTGGCAGTGATTTCTTTCAGTCCATTGAGGATAGATTCCATTTCCTCCTGGCTTCCATTGCTGCTGTTAAAAAGTCAATGAAAATTTTAGTTGTTTCTCTAAAGGGAATCTTTTATTGTTGATTGTTATTAAGATTTTCCTTTTTGTCTTTAGTTTTCTGTAGTTTTAATATGGTAGTTGTAAGTGTGGATTTCCTTTTATCTTTCTTTCTTTCTTTTTTTTTTTTTTGAGTTGGAGTCTCACTCTGTCATCCAGGCTGGAGTGCAGTGGCATGCTCATGGCCACAGCAGCCTCCACCTGCTGGGCTCGGGGGATCCTTCCACATCAACCTTCCAAGTAGCTAGAACTACAGGCGTGTGCCACCACACCTGGCTAAGTTTTTGATTTATTGTAGAAATGATGTCTCACCAAGTTGCCCAACCTGGTCTTGAACCTGTGGGCTCAGGCAATCCTCTCACTTCAGCCTCCCAAAGTGTTGGGATTATAGGCGTGTGCCACAGCACCCAGCCTGTGGATTTCTTCTTATTTATTCTGTCTGAGTTTCCTAAGACTTTATGAATTTTTGGATTTATGGGGAAATAGCCATTATCTTTGAATTGCTTTGGTTCACTTTTTCATCTGGAATTCCAGTGTAGATCTTCTCTTCATATCTGTTATGTTTCCCATGCACTCTTCCATATATTCCAACTTTTTATTCTCCATGCTTCATTACAAACCTGTCTTCCAGTTCGCAAATACTCTCTTCATATATGTCTAATCTATCACTAAACTCATTCATTGAATTATTTCAGTTATTGCATTTTTTTAGTTCTAGGATTTCTATTTGGTTCTTTCTTTCTTTCTTTCTTTTTTTGAGTTGAAGTCTCACTCTGTCACCCAGACTGGAGTGCAGTGGCCACTCCTGGTCACTGCAGCCTCGACCTGCTGGGCTCCGGAGATCCTTCCGCCTCAGCCTTCCAAGTAGCTGGAACTACAGGTGTGCACTACCATGCCCGGATAATTTTTTTAAAATTATTGTAGAGATGAGGTCTCGCCAAGTTGCCCAGGCGAGTCTCGAACCTGTGGGCTCAGGCAATCCACTCACCTCAGTCTCCCAAAGCACTGGAATTACAGGCTGAGCCACCAAGCCCAGTTCTTTTTCAAATCTGCTCAGTAACTTTTTAGGATTTTCAGTTATTTTACAAAGTTTTTAATATTTTTCGTTTTTTCAAACAGTGAACATAATTATTTTAAAGTCTGTCTGTGTCTGATAAATCTAAACTTTGGAGCCCCGTAGGGACTGTTTTCATTGTGTCTCATCTGTCCTCGTGGACTGGTTATCTTTGATTGATGGACTTAATATTTTAATGTTTCTTTGTAGAAATAGTTTGAGGCCTAGAATGGTGGTCTAGAGAAGGTTTTGGCTTGTTTGTTCAGGAACCTGGGGGATTTAAAATCTGGGATAATTTTAGTCCATTTTCAGGGCTTGAGATCTTTCTGGGCAGTCCAGATGACTGAAAGCTGGGTCACAGTCCTTTCAGAAGCTGGTATTTTCTGTTTTGCACAAAGTGCAGAGGGTTTTCCAGAGCACCCGTCCTCGGTGGACTCTGGCCTTCAACTTTTGGGGCCCCACAAGCTACAAACGTGACGCTCAGCCTCTCAAATCTCTCTTTGGCCTTGACAAACGTCATTTAATAAAAGTGATCCCGAGTATGAAGCCCACATCTTTACATTTTCATCTGCTCTCAGATCTCTTTTTCTCACTATTTTAGTTACTCTCTGCTACCTTCAAGATTTTTTTAAAAATTGTTTAGCTTTTTTAGTGTCACTGGGAAGCTAAGAAAAATGTTTGTTTTGGTTCTTTTTCAAATCTGCTCTGAGACTTTTTAGGATTTTCAGTTTCAAAGTATTAAATAATGTTTATTTAAATTTCTCAAGCACAGTAAATATAGTCACTTTAAAGTCTATATCTCACATATCCAAACTTTGGGGCTCTGTAGGGTCCAAATTATCTGCATGTTTCTCAAAGTTTTTTCCAAGATTTTAATCAAATCAAAGGGAAGTGTTCTTTTTAGAGTGGCTGACATGTGTTGATGTTCAAGAGGCCTCTCAGTCTTTCCATATTTACCAAATACTCTGTAGTGTTCTTTACATTATGTAGTACAGGCTCTTCAGTGCCATGTGTTGGCCAAGTCGCTTTTGTGACTTGGATGGCTGCATAATAGATGTTGGCAGAAGGAGAATCATGGCTTCTTTCCAGACCACTGTTGGGCACAGAAGATAGCGCTGACTAAGTCTGACCTATGATCCAGCATGATAATTTCCATTTGGATTTTGAGTCAATTAACACTCTGTAGATACTATGTGTCAGGTTTCTCTATGTATCTCATTTAATTCCTATGTACCTATGAATCTTCAGATATTTTTTCAATTCTGCTCCTCCTCCTTCTCCGTCTCCTTCTCCTTCTTCTTCTTCTCTCTTTCTCTCTCTCAATAATGAGCTTCATGAGGGCCGGTCTTGTGTTGATGAAGATATTGGTGATTGAAGTTACTGTAGCCAGTCTGCATTGCCGTTGCCACCAAATAGTTTGTATTCAGATATTATTATTTACCATCATATTATGCATATATATTATGTTATTGAATGTTTTTTAAAAACCTGATTCTAATGGGCATAGAGCAACACTATCCAGTAGTCGCTTTTACGAGAATGGATGTGTTCTGTCCCTGTCCTGTTCAGTATGATAGCTACTAGTCACATACAGTGACTGAGCACTTGAAATGTGGCTAATACAACTAAGGAACTGAATTTTACACTGTATTTAATTTTTAATACATTTAAGTTTGGATAGCCTCATGTGGCTAATGATGCCACTGTGGGACAGTGTGGATGAAGGACGTTTATTTACCCCACTACCCAGGAGAGGTGTGTAAGTTATTTCCATGTTTTGTTATGATAAGCACCCTACTGGTATGACTGTCTTCATGTAGAGCCCCCTGACACATGCCCTGTCATGTTCTTAAAATAGATTCTTTGACGTGGAATTACGGGGGCAAAGAATACCAACTCATTTGTGGGTTTTGGTACAGACTACAGAAACATTTTCCAAAAAGACTGTGCCAATTTATAACATTTAAAACTATTACCAGGGTAAGAATTCCAAATGGATGAAGGAGCAAAGGTAATCAGCGAACCACACCAAAAATTACGTAAGAAAATACCGGTGCAAGCCGGGCTCGGTGGCTCAGCCTGTAATCCCACGCCTTTGGGAGGCTGAGGTGAGTGGATTGCCTGAGCCTGAGGGTTGGAGACCCGCCTGGGCAACTTGACGAGACCTCATCTCTACAATGAACCAAAAAATTAGCCGGGCGTGGTAGCGTGCGCCTGTAGTTCCGGCTACTTGGAAGGCTGAGGCGGAAGGATTGCCAGAGCCTAGCAGGTCAAGGCTGCGGTGGCCGGGAGCGGCCACTGCACTCCAGTCTGGGCAACAGAGTGAGACTCCAACTCAAAAAAAAAAAAAAAAAAAGAAAGAAAATAAAGGTGCATATTTAACTAGTTTTGAAGGAAGAGGAAACTTTCTGAGCCTAAAAACAATTAAAGTAATTACTGTACAAAGGGAAAAAAATCAATCACTTAGCTACATAAACATTTTTAACTTTTGTTGTAAATTTTAGAGAGTAAGCAAAAGACTGGAAAATTGTATGAAGGAAAAAAAACCAGGAGGTATCATTAATATATAAAGAACTGGTCCAGATCAATAAAAATTAATCCTGTGTAAGAAAATGAGCAAAGGATGTAAAGCAATCTACAAGAAAGACTCAATAAAATTATGAAAAAGCATCAAGTGTATTAATAATTTTTAAAATGCTCTCAGTACTCTTATCTTCAGGTGTCTAAGCTGCTTCAGGGTTTAACCCCAAGCCTAGTGCACTAAGGTCTTCCACTTCCAGTGGGAGAATGATCAAGAATTTTCCTGCCAAATAACCCACCCAAAAGGTAAGTCCTGTCCCAGATTGTCCAGAGAAATACCAGTGAGTTAAATCAGAGTCCTCAGCCGGGCTCGGTGGCTCAGCCTGTAATCCCGCGCCTTTGGGAGGCTGAGGTGAGTGGATTGCCTAAGCCCGCGGGTTCGAGACCCTCCTGGGCAGCGAGACCTCATCTCTACAATAAATCAAAAAATCAGCCGGGCGTGGTAGCGCATGCCTGTAATTCCAGCTACTTGGAAGGCTGAGGCGGAAGGATTGCCGGAGCCCAGCAGGTCGAGGCTCCGGTGGCCGGAAGCGGCCACTGCACTCCAGTCTGGGCGACAGAGTGAAACTCCAACTCAAAAAAAAAAAAAAAAAAAATCAGGGTCCTCTAAATTTACCTTTGGTCGTAAAATAATTTGGGCACCAGCCAAGCTCGGTGGCTCAGCCAGTAATCCCGTGCCTTGGGAGGCTGAGGTGAGTGGATTGCCTGAGCCCGCGGGTTAAAGACCCGCCTGGGCAACTTGGCGAGACCTCATCTCTACAATAAATAAAAAAAAATTAGCCGGGCGTGGTAGCACGCGCCTGTAGTTCTGGCTACTTGGAAGGCTGAGGTGGAAGGATCGCCGGAGCCCAGCAGGTCGAGGCTGCGGTGATCCAGAGCAGCCACTGCACTCCAGTTTGGGTGACAGAGTGAGACTCCAACTCAAAAAAATAATAATAATTTGGGCACATCTTAGATGAGCATATTCAGCATATTTAAGGGTATTGCATGAATTATTTAGCACAAGAATATTTTATTTTCATTTTTATTTTCATTTTATTATTATTTTTTTTGAGTTGGAGTCTCACTCGGTCGCCCAGACTGGAGTGCAATGGCTGCTCCCGGCCACCGCAGCCTCAACCTGCTGGGCTCCGGCGATCCTTCCGCCTCACCTTCCGAGTAGCCGGTCTTACAGGCGTGCGCTACCACGCCCAGCTCATTTTTTGATTTATTGTAGAGATGAGGTCTCGCTGCCCAGGCGGGTCTCGAACCCGCGGGCTCAGGCAATCCACTCACCTCAGCCTCCAAAGGTGCGGGATGACAGGCTGAGCCACCGAGCCCGGCTGATATTTTATTTTTATAGCAATTTGATTGTCATCCCATTTTACTGACGGAGAAACTGAGACTTTGCAAAGGTAGATAACTGCGCTAATAGATGGCAGGCTTCAGTCCCAGGTCTTACTCCCAAGTCCAGGAACCAAACCACAATGCTAGAGTGCCTCTGTGCAAGCCACGGTGTGGTCGTGGGAAGGCAACACACTCGTGTGCAGCTGAGAGACACACAAAGGGATTCCAGGTCAGTTCGTTTTCCATCCGAAGCCCCGGCCTCGAAGACTGCGTGGCAGAAGCAGGGATTTCCTTGCATGAGACAAGAGCCATGTTGTAACGGCTGTTAGACGATTTGTTCCTGGCCCCTTTTCCTTCGTTCCTGGATAATAAAACCCTGTTCCTCGCTAGCCGCTGGAAGCCTGGCATGCACTCTGCTGGCTTCGACGCTGCCACCTGGCACCAGTCCAGCAGAGCCACCCCAGCCCAGCCAAACACATGTCTGAGCAGTTGCTGAAGCCCCTGCTGCCTTGAGTGGTTTTGAAATCGCTGACTTGTTCAGCAATTCTCAACTTTAAGGCCACAGCACAGCAGTAGGTGACAGGCTTAGCTGGCTCTTTGGAGAGTCTTAGGTATGATGTTATGTCTGCTGGTAAGGAGGACAACTTGCCCTGAGCACAGGGCTTTCTTGTTGCGGCAACAGGCTTGGCGACATGGGACATTTGTCACAAGTCTACTTGGATTCTGTGAAGAATCATTCACTGTTATTCTGGATTTTTTTGACTTCCTCATCTTTGATGGGCCTGAAAGACTCCACCATACTTGCCATAATGTAGGGCATGCAGTTGGTTGCTAATAATTACTCGAACCATTGATTTATAAAGAATTGTAAAGATCATCCAACCCCGAAGTCTGTACTCAGTAAGGGGCGTATCAGTCCCTGAAGCTGTGCATGTCTGGCATTTTCTGATTCTTGTCCTGATCCCAGTGGGATTATGAAAACCAGGACTTCCTTAGCTTGGGAACAGTGATGGTTTGCTGGCATGTGGCTTGGCGGTTTTTTCCTCCCACTTGCTTTTGCAGATGACTGTGTGGAGAGATGGCCCTGGTGCTGGGTCAGGCAGGATTTCCACCTCCCAAATTGAGCTTCTAAAACTTCTCAGTGAGAACTGAAGCAGAGGAGAGCCAAAAAGAGGGAGAGAAATGTCGTCAGAGAAGGCTGTTTTCCTTGTTAGTTGCAAGCTCAAAGCACAAGCACTCGACACATGCATGCCCTTGGGAGCACGAAGGAGAATAGTTTGTCCGTCGCATGTGTCTCTCCTTGACCGTGGTCTACACTGTCTTCTCCCTAATCTATATCATTAGATCTACTGTTTTCACTTGCACATTAAAGAGCTTAGCCAAGGGACTCTCCTTGGCAACCAAGCAGTGACGAATGGATCATTTGCCAGGTGTTTTTATTTTTCTTTTTCTTTTTTTTTTGAGTCGGAGTCTCACTCTGTCACCCAGACTGGAGTGCAGTGGCCACTCCTGGCCACTGCAGCCTTGACCTGCTGTGCTCCGGCGATCCTCCACCTCGGCCTTCCAAGTAGCTGGAACTACAGGCGCGTGCTACCACGCCCAGCTAATTTTTTATTTACTGTGGAGATGAGGTCTCACCAAGTTGTCCAGGTGGGTCTCGAACCCGTGGGCTCAGGCAACCCACTCACCTCAGCCTCCCAAGGTGCGGGATGACAGGCTGAGCCGCCGAGCCCGGCTTCGCCAGTTGTTTTTCATGCTGTAACTTTCTCCAGGCTTGTTCCCACTCTCCATGCCGTTCTGTGCCAATCCTAGGTTCCCGTGTCACTTTGGGAGGTTGTCCTCCTTTCTCCATGTAATTTGACAATTTTAGAGCATAAAGAACAGGCATGCTTCTTACCTGTAATTGCTGAGTTAAAATGAGGGCAGCTGTTAACTGATGGGTTGGAGGACTGTGACCTGCCTATTGCTTGGGCTGCATTCACAGACTTACTTTATGCACTTGACTGGGGAGGTCAAAACTTTTGGCTTTCCTGGGCTGCATCAAGTAAAGAGAAATTGTCTTGGGCTGCACATAAATTATATAATATGGTGTATACACGTACTGAGACTTCTTTTATTTGTTTGTTTGTCTGTTTATTGGAGTCAGTCTCCATCGCCAGGCTGGAGAGCAGTGGCACGTTCACAGCCATCCCAGAGTCAACTTGCTGGGATCCAGCGATCCTTCCGCCTCAGCCTTCCAAGTAGCCAGAGCTGCAGGCGTGCGCTACCAGGCCCAGCTTATTTTTTTGGCTTATTACAGAGACAAGGTCTCACCAAGTTGCCCAGGCTGGTCGTGAACCCCTGGGATTAGGCAATCCTCTCGCCTTAGCATCCCAAATCTTTTATTTTTTTAATACTTTTTGATTATAAAGTTTAGAAAAATGAGAAAAGTATAAAACTAGTGGGAAATTTGACCTTGTTTTTGTAAAACGAATCTATTCGTGTCTGGTTGATGGGCGTGGTGGCAATCCTTAGTTGAGTCCTCAAAGAGCTTATCAGAAATGTTTGTTTGAATTTTGCTCTTCTTGTGTTTCGTCACTGAAAACAGCTGCTCACAAGCACGTGTGCTGCTAAAAAGCACTGTCATGAATGAGGCGTGATGGTGAACCTCAAAAATAGGGCAACAGCCCCCTCAGGTCCCCTCCCACTGTGGGAGCTTTTCTGGCCTCTCAATAAATCCTGCTTAAAAAAAAAAAAAATGCCGGGCTCGGTGGCTCAGCCTGTAATCCCACACTTTGGGAGGCTGAGGTGAATGGATTGCCTGAGTCTGCGGGTTCAAGACCAGCCTGGGCAACTTGGCAAGACCTCGTCTCTACAATAAATAATAAACCAAAAAAATAAGCCGGGCCTGGTAGTGCATGCCTGTAGTTCCAGCTACTTGGAAGGCTGAGGTGGAAGGATCGCTGGAGCCCAGCAGGTCGAGGCTGCGGTGACCGGGAACGTGCCACTGCACTCCAGTCTGGGTGATAGAGTGAGACTCCAACTCAAAAACAAACAAATGGAAAAAAAAAAATGGAACCATGCATGGGTCACGAAGTTAAAGATTTTGTGGGGTGGCATGGAGCCCTGGGCTACATTCAGTCCACACACCTGTTTTACAGGACGTCAGTTTCTCCTCGCTGTCCAAAACTGGGTTCCCAGGAGCTGTCTGGACATTTTATCTGTGAAGCCTTGCAGGCAAATGGTTGGGCACCTCCATGGATTGAGAGCCTCTTGTTTTTGATCATGGTAGTATATATCCTCAGCTCTCAGCACAGTACCTCACATACAGTAAGTGAGGTGGTTTCCTGCATAACTACCAGCACGTACACATTAAATATACCTTGCATTTTTTTTTTAAGTATAGTAATTACTCTTGACTACTCAGTACACCAGGCACTCTGGGTTTTGTTTTTTTTTTTTTTCACTTAGTCTTTTAGCCATTCAGTGAAGTAGGCATCGCTATCTTCATTCTATCCATGAGAAGGTGATGGCCAGGAAGGTGGTGAAATACACCAAGCTGTAAGTAGAAAAGTTAGGATTCAAGCTGAGGTCAGCCCTACCTAGCGCTCCACATAAAATCACATCAGACACGCACCATAACATGACCGGGACCCTCTCAAGCTTTGAGGCTCTGCCCGTTCTTGCCTCCAGTTTATGGGATGAACTACACTGCCTAACTCAGGGGGCACCTGCCCAAAGAGGCATCAGCCAGCAGGGTGGTGTTGTGAGAAGTTCATCAAGCTGTTCGACTGTGATCCAAAGAGTTAATGAGTAGCATCCTTCGGACAGTACGGGGACACAGACTTCTTTCTCTTTTACAATGTGGATTGGACAGATGGAGTCTGAACGTGGGGACAGCAGAGGTGTAGACCAAGGACAGGTGACTGATGTCAAGTCCAGTGATGTCCCACGTTGTGACATTCTATCTGCCCCTGTCAAGAGCATGTGGGTCTGCCATGTGTTGAAAGGGAGGACTCTGGAAAGATATTAGGTTATGGAGAAAGGAGATTTTCAGTGATGGGGGCATCCAAGAAGGTGGTCTGAGGTTCGCTGAGCAGCCTGGAGGAAGGCAGGACCCGGAAGGGCCTCTGAGGGAGAACTTGCAGTCCGGATAGGAGGAGAGAACTCCCGCCCAAATGAAGCTGCTCAGAAAGGAGGAGGAGACAGCATTGCCATGCGAGGTCAGGTCTAAAGAATGGGGAAGGCCGGGATCGGTGGCTCAGCCTGTCATCCCAGCACTTTGGGAGTGGATGGCCTCAGCCCTTGGGTTCGAGACCTGCCCAGGCAACTTGGTGAGATCTCGACTCTACAATAAATCGAAAATTAGCCAGGCGTGGTAGCGCACGCCTCTAGTTCCAGCTCCTTGGAAGGCTGAGGCGGAAGGATCACCGGAGCCCAGCAGGTCGAGGCTGCGGTGGCCGGGAGCAGCCACTGCACTCCAGTCTGGGCGACAGAGTGAGACTCCAACTCAAAATAAATACATACATACTGGGAAGCTGGTAAACTGACTCAGAAGCAGAAAACCAAACACCACAAGTTCTCACTCCTACATGGGAGCTAAACGGTCACAAGGATGGAAATAACAGACACTGGGGACACTTATAAGGGACGGCGGGGAGGGGAGCTGGGGTTCAGAAACTCCCTGCGGGGCACAATGTTCACTATCTGGGGGAATGGGCCACCTGAGACCCAATCCCACCACTAGACAATATGTCCACGTAACGAATACACATACGAACCCCCTGAATCTAAAATAAAAAAATTTATTAGGAAAAAAATTGGGAAGGTCTCTCAAGCACGATATGACTGTCACACAAATAAAAATGGTAACACAGGGCTTTGGGTATGCCTGAGGATCTTGTAAGCATCTAAAGCATGGCCCAGGAGATAACAGCAGAGTCTAGTTTTCCAGAGCAGAACTCAGCGAGCATTTTCTGTACAGGGACAGATAATAAATATCTTCATCTGTGCAGGCTGGATGGTTTCTTTGTAACGATGCCAGAGCTCAGCCGTAGTGATGTGCACAGATAGCGGTGGGCGTGGTTGTGTTCCAATAAAACTTTATTTGTTAAAAGCAGGCAGCGGTGTGGACTCAGTCCCTGGGCTATAGCTTGCTGACCTCTTGCCTCGAGAGTGACTAATAGGCATGTGGCCAGAGGAAATTTCCGTTGGTAGTATTCATTCTCATTTGCTCAGCTGCCCTTGCCAAAACATGGCCACTAGTCAGAGGCGAGTTTCAGGAATATGTTGCAAAACAGTGATCTGGGATTTGGGGCAGGGAGCAGGAGACAGTGGGAAGAGCTGGTGTTTTTTGGTCCATGGCTCAGAATATGAGATAATGGATGATGGACAGAGAGCAAACTGTTTTTTTTCCCCTTAGGCTGTCAGTGGAAACTCGGATTTTAAGTTTTACGAAAAAATTGCTCTCCCACAATGGTCATACAGACAATTTTAATTTAATTGGAGGCAACCATTAAAATTTTTTTGTTGTTGCAAAGGCAGTTAAGATTTATCTAGGCCGGGCTCCGTGGCTCAGCCTGCAATCTCAGCACTTTGGGAGGCCGAGGTGAGTGGATTGCCTGAGCCCGCAGGTTCGAGGCCCACCTGGGCAACTTGGCGAGCTCTTATCTCTACAATAATTAAAAAATTAGCTGGGCATGGTAGTGCACGCCTGTAGTTCTAGCTACTTGGAAGGCTGAGGACGGAAGGATCGCCGGAGCCCAGCAGGTCGAGGCTGCGGTGGCCGGGAGCATGCCACTGCACTCCAGTCTGGGTGACAGAGTGAGACTCCAACTCAAAAAAAAAAAAAAAAAAAGATTTATCCAAATGAGGCTAGGCTTGGTGACTCATGCCTATAATCCCAAAACTTTAGGAGGTCAAGGCAGGAGGATTGCTTGAGACCATGAGTTCCAAACCATCCTGGGCAACATAACAAGACTCCGCCACTACAAAAAAAATAAAAACAAAACCTAGCCAGGTATGGGGGCACGTGCCTGTTGTCCCAGCTACTCGGAGGCTTGGGCAGGCAGATCACTTGAGCCCAGGAAGTCAAGGCTGCAACGAGCTGTGACTTCACTACTGCATTCTAGCTTGGGAGCAGGGCAAGACTCTGTCTCTAAAAAACAATTTTTTAAAAAAAGATTTACCCAAATAAGGTCATTTTTTAAAAATTTATTTTTTGAATGGGAGTCTCACCCTGTTACCCAGGCTGGAATGCAGTGGCTCGCTCACAACCCCTACAGCCTCGACCTGCTGGGTTCAGGCGATCCTTCCACCTCAGCCTTCCAAGTGGCCAGAACTACAGGTACATGCCACCACACCTGGCTAATTTTTTGATTTATTGTAGAGATGAGGTCTCACTATGTTGCTCAGGCTGGTCCCGAACCCCTGAGCTCAGATGAGGTCATGTTTTTAAAATGCTGAGTATCTCTGGATGCAGGACTCTGGCTGTCCTACTAAGAACTATGTGTCAGCCTGGAGCTTTGAGTCTCTGTGTTACTCAGGCTGCAGCCTTGTTCTAAGTGTCCAGGAGTGTGGTGACAGGACAGGACCAAAAAGCTCGACTGCCCCCCCGCCTGGTTTCCTAATTTTGCACTCAAGTCTCCAATCGGGATTGGCAAAGTTTTTCTGTAAAGGGCTAGATAGCGGCTGAAAGGAAACTTTGCTACAAGTAACAAGGAGATAAGCACTACATGTTAAGAGAATTAAACGAGATAACAGGCATGGAAGTGCTTATCAGAGCTTCAGAAGGCTTTGTCACTGTGGGATTGCGTAGCCTTGGCTGGAGGGTTGAAATTGCAACTGGGTAGGATTTCTGAGAGCCACCTGGGCCTGATAGCCCAGCCAATCCGTCTCTCGTTCAGGACACCTGACTCCCTTAGCCTTCCATCTTGGCTCTGACTCTAGACTTCAGAGTCTTTAGAGCACGAAACAGATGCGGGTTATATAGCATGGGAGCAGGGCCAGGCACCGAGGACACAGAGATAAAGGAGACATGGCCTTTTCTCTCAAGTAGCCTGGAGGAAAAGAAGAGAAAACCAGGCAGAAGTTATGAGACCCGACAATTAAGTTTGCGAACTCATCCTAGAAAAAGTGCTACGTACCTCATTGCTGAATATCACTACAGTCACCTCCGAAGTCCTCCCCTTGGGAAGCTCTGCACTGATGCCAGCACCTAGTCCACACGTCAAAGCAATTTTGGAACTCTTTTCCTGGAATGGCCCACAGAGCTGTCATCATATTACCCTTGATGTCCCGAATGCCATCAAAATGTCTTCCCGTCAATATTTCCTTTATCTTCAGGTAGACAAAAAAGTCACTGGGGGCCAGAGCAGGTGACTAGGGAGCGTGCTCCAATACAGTTATTTGTTCAGTGCTGCCAACGTAAGCGCAGGGTGGCAAGTTCGCAAACTTAATGATCAGACCTCCACAGATCACAATGACGGCTCTGACGGCCGTTCCGGAAAGAGTTGCAAAATTGCTTTGACGGGTAGACTGGGCATTGGTGCATAGCTTCCCAAGGGGAGTATTTCGAAGGTGACCATAGTGATGTTCGGCAATGAAGATATAGCACTTTTTCTTGGATGATCTGTGAACCTAGTTGTTGGACTTCATATTTGCAGAATGCTTCCTCTAATAGAGGGATAGAGGTAGGAAGGTCCAGTCATTGCACAATGGAGGGGGCAGGGAATGGTGAAGGGGTGGAGAGGGGAGGGAATGGCAGATGCTTCCAGAGGCAGGAGTAGTAGATTCTGGAAAGTCCCTTAGAAGGGAATCGAGGAGGTGCATGAAGAGAAGGAGAGGATGCAGAGAGAGGGATGGTGTGTGTAAAACCATGGAGATGAGAGAAGACACAGAGGCAAGAAAGCATCGGCTGTGAGTCACTTTCAGTCAGCGCTTTAGAATTTTGCTGGGGAAGAAAAACATAGAACCAGCCCATGTTGCTCAAATCCAACATGTCACATGGATCGTAAGGAAAGGAAAGAGCGCCGGGCTCGGTGGCTCAGCCTGTCATCCCGCGCCTTTGGGAAGCTGAGGTGAGTGGATGGCCTGAGTCCGCGGGTTCAAGACCCGCCTGGGCAGCGAGACCTCATCTCTACAATAAATCAAAAAATAGCCGGACGTAGCAGCGCATGCCTGTAATTCCGGCTACTTGGAAGGCTGAGGCGGAAGGATCGCCGGAGCCCAGCAGGTCGAGGCCGCGATGGTTGGGAGCGGCCACTGCACTCCAGTCTGGCCAACCGAGTGAGACTCCAACTCCAAAAAAAAAAAAAAAAAAATAGAAAGAAAGGAAAGAGCTTGAAGCAGGCAACCAAAGATAAATGACAAAAGTGGACTAGAAGCTGGTCCTTGAAGCTGGGATAGAATTTTCTAGGCAGGAAAGGAACGAGTGAGTTCTCAGTTGGAGAAAAGCTTGATGAAAGTCAGGAAAGAGCGTGAATATATCATGGTCTGAAGGTTCGGGTAATCTTTAGGACTAGATAACTTAGAAATCTCCCTGATACTGGCTGGGCTCGGTGGCTCAGCCTGTCATCCCAGCACTTTGGGAGGCCGAGGCGAGTGGATTGCCTGAGGCTGCAGGTTCGAGATCAGTCTCTACAATAAATCAAAAATTAGCCGGGTATGGTGGCATGCCTGCATTTCCAGCTACTTGGAAGGCTGAGGCGGAAGGATCACTGGAGCCCAGCAGGTTGACGCCGGGGTGGCTGTGAGCATGCCACTGCACTCCAGCCTGGGTGAGACTTCGGCTCAAAAAAAAAAAAAAGAAATCTTCCTGATACATTTAGAAAAGCATGACCCAATCACCTCCCAAACTTCCCACCTCCTATACCATCACCTCGGAGATTAGGATGTCAGCCTTTGAATTTGAGGGGACACAACCATTTAATTCGCTGCATACCCCAAGACTATGCCACCATCTTAACTTGCAGAAGAATGTTCTAACGAACCTAGTGTAGGTCAGATAATTATGTTTCCCAGTCACCTCCCCTAGATCCATTTGTGACTCAAAAAGGATGGCAGTAATTACGGTCAAGGGAACAAGACGGCCATCCAGGAGGGAAGACCAGGTTCGTTTCTGGATGTCGTGCCAGGTCGGGCTGGGGACAGCAGTGGGCTGTGAAACCGAGTGCTCAGAGGTGTTCAGGAGAGAGGCTTGGGACAGCTTTCAGAATGCAGGGAATTGAGTTATGTTTATATTGCAAAATATGCTTTAATATCTAAAGTTATTCAGTCCTTTAAAAAAAAGTTGACTGAATTTATCCAGAATTTAGTCTTTCTCTCTCTCTCTCTTTTTTGTTTTTTGAGTCAAGGTCTTACGCTATTGCCCAGGCTGAAGTACAGTTGCATGATGATCACAAAACAGAAACGGAACCATGTTTGGGGGGCCAGGTGGAAAAATAGGGTTTCAGAGGTCAGATTATGTCAGGGATCCTGGAAGTATTCTGACCCCAACGTCATGTCCACTAGCTCAGATTTCTGAGACTTGTGACACATCTGAGACTTCAACCAATGTAAGCCTTTGTTGTTGGTCAGAGCTTAGGTCTGATGCTGTTCTGGTTTTTCTCCTTGGGTAACTGAGCCAGACAGCATGGGAAAAGATGTGAGGTTCACTTAGCAACCTTTCCCCTGAGACCTAAGGATCTCCCTACTTTCTCTACCCTGTACTCTCTGGAGCTGCCCAGATCCCGTGTAGCACAAATAGGGGAGACAAGAAGTAACTGGAGGATTCCCACCACGTCGACGATTAAGTTCACCCAGTCTGATAATCCCTTCTCTCCTGCTACAAAAATCTCACAGGCAGTGACTCGTGCCTGTAATCCCAGCACTTTGGGAGGCCAGAGCGGGAAGATAGCTTGAGCCCAGGGGTTTGAGACTAGCCTGGGAAACATAGTGAGACCCTGTCTCTACGAAAACATTTTTAAAAGTTAGCCAGGTGTGGTGGTGCATGCCTACAGACCCAACTACTTGGGAGGCTGAAGCAGAAGGATCACTGAGCCCAGGAGGCTGAGGCTGCAGTGAGCCATGATTTTGCCGCTGCACTCCAGCCTGGGCAACAGATTAAGACCCTGACTCAAAAAATTATAGTAATCTCACCTTAGCTAAGTCTGGGAAGGCAGAAAGAGACACAGGGATACTATCAATGTCCCTGCCCAGTAAGGGAGTCTCTACTTTCTCTAAATATTTTCTCGCATGTCCAGTCTACATGTGTGGATGCACTATGTTTACTTACTACATAATTGTTCCATGATTGTACACTGAGCATGGCTTTTTCCCAGCCTCCGTATCTTTGTATTTTATGTTCTTGACCTTTGTCAAGACGCGTCCCTGGGATTTTATTGTGAGAGGCATAGGGTGGACCGTTGCCAGGGAAACAGGAATCACGAGAACTCAGACTTAAGGGAAAGCTGAACGGGTCAAGGCCAGCTGAACTGGGTCAAAGGCAGGCGGAGAGTCTGACAGCAAAAAATCCGTCGAATGAAACAGGCAGGGCCCTAGCGTCCAAACATGCACTTGGGCAAGATAAACTTAAGAATTTAGAACAGGCGCTGCTGGCGACCATGAGCTCTGTCAATTTGGTCAGTAGGCGTGTCAGACCAGTGGGTGTAGGCACCAGTTACAGAGGTGATCTGTAAACTTGGATGGGCGTTTCTTGGTCAGCATCCTGGTACTTCCTGGTAGAGCAGGAAGCCATGCCTGGGGCTCACCACCTGCAGCCCACAGGAAGAGGTGGGCTGTGTTCTTGTCAAGGCCACTAAGCCCATGGTGAAGGCTGTGTTCTTGGCTAGAGTGAGAAGCAGAGACTATCAATGAGCATAAATTCTCCCAAGCCCAAACCTTCCACATGAAGAGAAGTGGGGAAAAGTTTGTTTTGAGCCTTGAATCTACACATCAGGTGTGCGAAATGAATGTGCCTAATAGGTCATAAAGAACCAAAGAAATATTATTGGCAAAGAGCTTTTTAGAAAAATGTACCATGACATGATTTGGTATATGTTTGGCGTACTTGTCAACACAAAGTCAAAACATTAGGTGAGTAATCTTAACATGAGCTGGAGGGTTAAGATGAGATGTAATTTGCTTCTCAAGTTAGAATGACATTATCCAAACACTGAGTTTAATGGAATTGAGTTATGTTTATATTGCAAAATATGCTTTAATATCTAAAGTTATTCAGTCCTTTAAAAAAAAGTTAAGACTGAATTTATCCAGAATTTAGTCTTTCTCTCTCTCTCTCTCTCTTTTTTTTTTTCTTTTTTTGAGTCAAGGTCTTACGCTATTGCCCAGGCTGAAGTACAGTTGCATGATGATCACAACTCAGCCTTGACCTCCTGGGCTCAGGTAATTCTTCTGCCTCAGCCTCCCAAGTTATTGGGGCTATAGTTATGTACCACCGCACCCAGCTAATTTTTTAATTGTTTTATAGAGATGATGTCTTGTTATTTTTGCCCAGGCTGGTGTTAACTCCTGGTCCCAAGCAGTCCTCCTGTCTTGGCTCCCAAAATGCTGGGATTACAGGCGTGAGCCAACATACTTGGGCTAGAATTTTGTCTTTAACAAAATATTATATTTTAGAAGAAGTCCTAAAGGGATATTGGTATTTAAAACAAGTCCTGAAGTGATACTGGTATTTAGGTCTGAACTTTTACTATTGGGAAGGCAAGAAAAAGTAACCGAAAGGCCCCCTTAACTCCCGACAATCAAGTTTTATAATACCTTCCCTCCTGCAACAATAATCTCGTCTTAATTCAGTCTGAGAAAGTGAAAAGAGACACTGGGATGTCATCATTCTCCCTGCCTGACGGAGGGGCTTCACTACCTCTAAATATTTTCTTGCATATACAAGCTACGTATCTTTTTTTGTTGAGTTGGAGTCTCACACTGTCGCCCAGGCTGGGGTGCCGTGGCACACTCACAGCTACCCCAGCGTCGACCTGCCGGGCTCTGGTGATCCTTCTGCCTCAGCCTTCCAAGTAGCCGGAACTACAGGTGTGCGCTACTACACCTAGCTAATTTTTGATATATTGTAGAGATGAGGTCTCGCCAAGTTGCTCAGGCTGGTCTCGAACCCATGGGCTCAGGCACTCCATTCGCCTGGGCCTCCCAAAGTGCTGGGATTACGACCTGAGCCACCGAGCCCAGCCTAAGTATCTTTTTATCTTGCTGTGAAGAAGTAATTATTTTATATTTTTACACAGATTGGGGTTTGACATTAGAATTTAAACAGTAAATGAAATTGTAATGGCTTAAAATTTTATTTGTTTGTTTATTTATGTGAGTCAGGGTCTTACCCTGTTGCCCAGGCTGGAGTGCAGTGGCATGATTATGACTTACTGCAGCCTCAACCTCCTAGGTTCAGGCAATCCTTCTGCCTCAGCTTCTCAAATAGTTGGGACTACAGGGGCATGTCACTATGCCTGGCTGATTTTTTAAATTTTTTAAATTTTTTGAGAAACTAGGTCTCATCCTATTGTCCAGGCTGGTCTCGAACTCCCGGCCTCAAGCCAAAATGATCCTTCTACCTCAACTTCCCAAAGTGCTAAGATTGCAGACATGAGCCACTGCGCCTGGCCTAAAATAATATGTTTTTAAATATAGGAGTCCTGTGGTTTTGATTAATTAAAGAGCGTGCTTTTTTTTTTTTTTTTTTTTTTGAGTTGGAGTCTCACTCTGTCGCCCAGACTGGAGTGCAGTGGCCGCTCCCGGCCACCGCAGCCTCGACCTGCTGGGCTCCGGCGATCCTTCCGCCTCAGCCTTCCGAGTAGCCGGAATTACAGGCGCGCTACCACGCCCGGCTAATTTTTTGATTTATTGTAGAGATGAGGTCTCACCTGCCCAGGCGGGTCTCAAACCCGCGGGCTCAGGCAATCCACTCAACTCAGCCTCCCAAAGGCGCGGGATGACAGGCTGAGCCACCGAGCCCGGCTCAAGAGCGTGCTTTTTATAGTAGTACGAGCATTGAAGTGTCGAGAATAAATCGAGCAGTGTTTTCCACATTTGCTCTTAAGAGAGATTTCACTAGCCCGTTTGAAAACATTGGAAGGTGTGATGACTTCCATCTCAGATTTTCCAGTAAAGAAAGCTCATTAGTTTCTGCTGCTTCTCAGGTGGGAACTTTTTGGCCAGTAGAAAAATAGTTTTAGTTTCTTTCAACAAGATTCCCCAAATTTGACAGAGACAATTTTTTGATTATTTTTTTGTTTTGTATATTATAGTTTGGAATGTTCATTTTTAATGGAAGTTATATAATGTGTATTTTCAGAGATTTGTATAGCAGAGCATCAACAAGAAGGATCTAGGCATTGCACGGGTGTTGATTTCCTTTGTAAGTTTCCACAACCTCCTGAAGTGTTACCTCTTCTGTAGTCTGTGAAATGGCATTATTTTCATTTTTTTGAGTTGGGAATCTCACTCTGTTGCCCAGACTGGAATACAGTGGCATGATCACAGCAGCCTCGACCTCCTGGGACCAAGTGATCCTCTCATCTCTGCCTGCCAGGTTGCTGTGATTACAGGCAGGCATCACTACACCCAGCTAATTTTATTTTTTTTTGTAGAGAAGAGATTTCACTATGTTGCCCAGTCTGATCTCGAACTCCTGGGTGAGCAATCCTCCCACCTCAGCCTCTCAAAGTGCTGGAATTACAAGCATGAGCCACCACATCTGGCTGGAATGGCAAATTATATTATTATTATCTTTATTCTTTCTTTTTTACTTTTTTTTTTTTTTGAGTTGGAGTCTCACTCCATTGCTCAGGCTGGAGTGTAATGGCACACTCACGGCCACCCCAGCATCGACCTGCTGGGTTCCAGCGATGCTTCCGCTTCAACCTTCCAAGTAGCTGGAACTACAGGCACATGCTACCACACCCAGCTAAATTTTGATTTATTGTAGAGACGAGGTCTCGCCAAGTTGCCTGGGCTGGTCTCGAACCCATGGACTCAGGCAATCCACTTGCCTCTCCCAAAGTGCTGGGATTACAGACTGAGCCCCTGAGCCCAGCTGCATTGTTTTTAATGTTTTGATTTCTTCTCTAAAGTCAGTCTATTGCTGGATTTTTTTTTAAAGCATAACAATGACACAGACACATATATACGGTGGAGGAATTATTTTTCTCACTCAATTGATTGCTTTGCTCTTAAAGTTGAGACTTTTAAAAAAAAATCTGGTTACTTAATGGGTCATTCACATTAAGATTTCAGAAAACTTTCCTTTCATTCATTGAATGACCTGCTGAGTGTAATATAAGTGTGTGCTACATTTTACAGAATAAGTGTTTGTAATCCTGCAATACCACAGTCTTGCAATATTCCCACTGAGGCATAATAGATACCCATGGACGGGCAACATCCCCTGGCCACTCATGATTACTCCGGTGTCAGCCATGACCATGACTCCAAGGTGACATAGGACCTTACCGTGTACGGGTGTCTGTGGGGCACAGAGAGGGGTGACAGATCCAAGGCGGGATGGTAACATTTCCATTCTCATTTGAGGCTTAGACAAGTAGTTCGAGGTTGCAGTGAGACTCAGCTGCTGCAAACTTCGATGGAGTAACAGGTAATTTTTTATTTTTGCTGTCCCAGAGAGCATGACTGCAGGGCCATACTGCCAAGGGGCAGGAGGTCCTGGGCACCGGAAGGACTGGCAGGCCAACAGGAAGACAGTACAGGCACACTGCCCCTTCCCTAGATGTCCACTGCCTCTGCCCACCTTCGAAGAGGTGAAGGCTGAGTTTGTCCAGGGCTTATGCCACTTTCCAGCAGAAGTGTGGGGCTGTTTTCATGGTGTGTTTCATGGGACCCAAAAAACCTGGAATTATCTTTTGGCGGGTGGGCCCCTCCTAGAACAGGTAAGGGTTCTAGGAACCCATCGGCATCACAGTGCCAGCTAGCATTGTCAGGAGAGGCTGTGTTTGGCTTCAGTGAATTTTCATGATGAGCGATTCACAAGTACACCTGTCCATGTCACGCTGCGTGATCAGCAGTTTTTGGCCCAAAAGAGGCATGACCCCCAAGCCCCACTCTCCCCACTCACCTGATCTCGCCTCAAATCGCTTTATTTTGTTTCCTCGGATAAAAATAGTGTCTCCAAAGGGAAACATTTGGTCAATGTGGAATAGGTGAAACAAAAATCGGCAGAAGCGCTAAAAGGCATCAAAACCGACAAGTTCAAAAACTGTTTTGAGCAGTGGAAAAAGCATCTCAACAGGTGTATTGCATCTAACGGAGAGTACCTTGAAGGTGACTGAAGTTTAAACATTTAAGAATAAATACACAGCCGGGCTCGGTGGCTTAGCCTGTAATCCCACACTTTGGGAGGCTGAGGTGAGTGGATTGCCTGAGCCCGTGGGTTCGAAAACCACCTGGGCAACTTGGTGAGACCTCATCTCCACAATAAATAAAAAATTAGCCGGGTGTGGTAGCGCGCGCCTATAGTTCCAGCTCCTTGGAAGGCTGAGGCGGAAGGATCGCTGGAGCCCAGCAGGTCGAGGCTGCGGTGGCCAGGAGCGTGTCACTGCACTCCAGTCTAGGTGACAGAGACTCCAACTCCAAAAAAAAAAAAAAAGGATAAATACACAATTTTTAAATTAATAAGTTCCAGGTTTGGGGGGATCCCCCCTTGTATTTGCTTATCACAATCCTCTCCCATGGCTCAAATCGGACTTTTAGAAGGTCCTTGATTTTGTTGCTGGGTGATTTTAAGCTGTTCATCTTAGAACTTTCTCTTGAGCTCATTCAAAGACTGTGAACATGTCAGCTCCTTGGTAAACATTTCAAAATGAGGCAAAGGATGGGACCACTTAAGAGAACAGCACCATCATTGTGCTGAGGCTGGAATGGCTAAGACCGAGTTCCCTCGAACTTGGATTTATCTGTGATGTCACGGGCTCGCCTTGTCTTGTGCTCAACAACCAGGGGCTTGTGGTACAAGAGCCTTTTGTGTCAGTCGTCCCCGTCGAGTGTGGTTGGACGCAGACAGATATTTTGGAGAAGCTGTGTCACTGGGTACCCAGAGGAGGCGGAGGAAGGGGTGGGAGCAGTTGGCTTTCTCATGGGCGCCCTGGCTTCTCTTCTGAGGGTCTTATTAGCAAGGCTTCTCTACATGAGAACGGTTTATTGGTTACTCATGGCATGGGAGTTGGCACAGTGGAGCCTCAGCCCTTTGAGGGCTGTGCCAAGAGCCGGAAGCTGCGTGGGCCCTGTTTTATAGGGAGGAAGGAGAGAAAGACATCATTAAAGAAACTCTCCAGGCTGGGCACCTTGACTCAGGCCTGTCATCCCAGCCCTTTGGGAAACTGAAGTGAGATTTTTGAGCCCACTAAGTTCTGGGCAACTTAGTGAGACCTTATCTTTACAATACATTAAAAAAAATTAGCTGGGCGCGGTGGCATGCACCTGTAGTCCCAGCTGCTTGGGAGGCTGAGGTGGGAGGATGCTTCAGGCCAGGAGTTCAAGGCTGCTGAAGCGAGCTATGATCACACCACTGCCTGCAACACCGAGTCAGACCCTGTCTCTTAAAAAAAGAAGAGAGAGAGAGAGAGACTATTTTATTTTCCTCCTGAAATCCCACTAGAACAAGCAGACTATTGCAAACCATATTGCATGGATGAAGCATCTGAAACTCTGAAACAGAGTTTGCTTTTATTTATTTATGTCTCGCCTTGTGCCTGGAAGACTTTACATAGACAGAGATTACACGACTTACTGAAGAGTAAACCTGAGGCAATGCTGGAATGAACTTCTAAGACGGTGTTTTTAAAGCAAATATTTTTCTTTCTTCTTTTAACCCAAGGAAAGTACATATAAGAAGAGGAATCCATCACCATAAAATAGTTTTAAGCAGAGAATAAACCCCATCCTTTGTGATTCTAAATAACTAGGGTTAGAGGTAATCTTGTCTAATGTCTACATTCAGGCCAAGGCGCTTCTTCATGACTGAGTGGTAAGAAATAGATCCTGTTCCTTTCTTAATATCTGAGTACCTCCTAAAAAGTATCTCCCTTCAGTCCAAACAAATCCAGAATTGTATTTATTTGTTATAATTTTTTAGGGATGGGGACAAGGTCCCACGCGGTGGCCCAGGCTGGAGTACAGTGGTGCGATCATAGCTCGCTGCAGTCTTGAACTACAGGGCTCCGGAGATCCTCCTGCCTCAGCCTCCTGAGTAGCTGGGACTACAGATGCACGAGACCGAGGAGTCTGGCTATGTTGCCCAGGCTAGTCTTGAACTCCTGGCCTCAAGGGATCCTCCTACCCTGCCCTCCCAAAGTGCTGGGAATAAAGACATGAGACACCATGCCTGACCTCAAGTTTTTTTAGATGTCCTCTGATTACACATCTAGACCCGCGTTTGTGTATGTCCTCTCGGGTCAGCAGGGTGAGGCCGGTTCACTATGGGTCAGTGCTTTCAGGAACTGGTGCACACTCCCCAGGGGGATACCGCATGGCCTCCTGTGGGTTGCTCCCTTAAGGAATCCTGTATTCCTCCTCAGTGAGGCCCTCGGGTGTTTCCTACTTTTCTTTTCCGGGGCACAGGTGTTGGGTTTTCCTGCCTCGTCTCAATCGACCCCTCTCCCTCCCCAAGACTCCCTGACCCTCCCACAGGCTTCCCGGCCAGTAGTTGCTGGGCAGTGACCTGAACCTCTGCCGTCTTCCTTTCCATCCTCAAGAAGCCCCGGCCTTGTCCAGGAGCGTGAAGACAGGGATGAGAAGGGCTTGTGGGAAACTCTTCTCGTGGCCCCGAAGAGCGAGTGTAGCTGGCCAGTGTGGAGCACTGGGTCCGCCTCAGTAACGGGCATTCATCTCCACGGAAACTCTGAAACACGCATAATCACAATTTGTATGTGCCTATTTTATTTTATCTGATTTTATTTTTTTGAGTTGACATCTCACTCTGTCGTCCAGGCTGGAACACAGTGGTGCAATCACGGCTCACCACAGCCCTGACCTCCTGGGCTTGGGCGATCCTCCCTCCTAAGCCTCCCGAATAGCTAGGATGACAGGTGCACGCCATCACACTCAGATACTTTTTTTGATACCTTTTTAGAAATAGAGTCTCTCAATATTGCCCAGGCTGGTCTTGAACTCCTGGCCTCAGGCGATCCTCCTACTTTGGTTTCCCAAAGAGTGCTAGGATTCCAGGTATGAGCCACTGCGCCTGGCCTATGTGTCTATCTTAAAAGATCTCCATGGACTATGTCCACAGTCTCCTGTGGTGACCCAGTAGGGAGTTAATTTGGGGGCATTATTATTCCAATACTTTGTTTTGGGTCCTCCTCTCAAGAAGGCAGGCCTCTTTCCAACATGGAATGCCTCTGGAAGGAGGTTTGAGGATGTGGGAAGATGCCCAGGAACATGGCTTCTGGGGTGTCCAGTATCTTTTCATTCAGACCAAGTTAGTTGGGCAACTTGTTGAGGGTAAGTAGCCACCAGCTTTGTTCAGCACCTGCACTGGAAGAGTCTATACCTCTTCTTCTTTTTTCTTTTGAGTCGGGGGTCTCACTCTGTCGCCCAGGCTGGAGTGCAGTGGCATGATCACAGCTCACGACAGTTTTGACCTTCTAGGTTCAGGCTATCCTTCCACCTCAGCCTCCTGAGTAGCTAGGACTACAGGTGCATGCCACCACGCCCGGCTTATTTTTTTTATTTATTGTAGAGACGCGGTCTCACTATGTTGCCCAGGCTGGTCTCAAACTCCTGGCCTCAAGCAACCCTCTTACCTCAGCCTCCCAAAGTGCTAAGATTACAGGCATGAGCCACCGCACCCGGCCTACACCTCTTTTTAGTCACGATCGTGTGACTTCAGGTTTGGGAGGGACCTTGACAGGGGCCTTGTCCAGCCCCTTCCGTGTTGCCCTTTGCCTTCAAGGCAGTTGCAGCCTCCGGACAGGCTTGAGTGACACATCCTGGGCCTCTCTGGTGTCCTCTGATCTGTCCAGAATGTGTTCACCCTGTTCTCTGGACAGTACTCATGGGCAGAGTACAGCATCTCTGTACAGCATTCATCTTCAGCGTCTACACACGGTGTGCAGAAAGACTCACTTCAGCCTTCGGCAGTAATTGTCCTGTGTGGACACCACCTGCTTCTTTCCTCCTGTGTCTCTCGTATGAGGCAGAGCTCTGTGCGCTCAGCCCGTGGAAGGAAGGAGAGGCAGGGCAAAGGTTAAGGAGGCTGGCTTGGGAGGGAGGCAGGGCGAAGGTTAACAGTGGCTGGAGGCTGCAGTCTGCCAGCTCTGGGGCGAGGCGGAGGCCATCCCAGGCTCTCCTCCTAGTGGAAGGAGCAGCCAGCGCCTGCCTGGCGGCCCTTCCCGGTGCATGCGAGGACAAGTCGCAGCTGCAGCCTTACAAGGTTATGAGGCCGTCTCGCTGCCCAGCGTGGTGGGGGGGAGGGGAGAGAGGGACGACACAGCCCTTCCTGGAGCATAATCGCCACCACCCTGGGACAAACACCAGCGCCAGAGCCCAGCCAACCCCCAGAGGTTCTCAACGCACGGTCCAGGATTCTGGATGCCAGCAGCCGCTCAGACAGCATCTCCCATGCCAGTCCCCTTCCCCGCGGCCCAGGCAGCCAAGCTGTGCTGGGCCCCCAGAGCCCCGGAGACCCTCCCACCCTGTGGCCTCTGTCCCTTTCATCCCAGCAGTGCCTTCAGAGCTTCCTGGGCTGGACACTTCCTGGGGCGACACCCACGGCAACCGATGCTCTCGACCGTGCTGGCCTACGGGAGGGCAGGGCCAAGGCCGTCCATTGAGGCCTTGGTTGTGACAACGGCCTGTCCCTCAGGCCTCGGGCTTCTCCCTTCTTCCTTCTGTGCACTGTCTGTGGGAGGTCCTCCGGGACAGGGCTGTGTCTCTCCCAGGCCCTTGCGACTGCAGGCAGACCTACATACACCCCCAACTCCCTGTGTCTCTCTGGCTGTTTCTGTCTGTCTCTCCCTCTCTGTTTCTCTCCCCCCCTTCTCTCGCGCTCTCTCTCTTGCTGACTCTCTCTCTTGCTTTCTGAGTCTCTTCTTTCTCTCTCTCTCCCTCTCATTCCTTTTCTCATTCTTTTCTCTGAGTCTCCTTTTCTCTCTCTCTCTGTCTTTCTGAGTCTCCCGTTTATCTCTCTCCCTCTCTGTCTCCTTCTCTCTCTGTCTCTCTCCTCTTTGTCCCTACCCTCTCTATTTCTCCCCACCCTCACTCTGTCTCCCTGTCTCCCTGTCTCTCTCTCCCTCTCTCTCTGTCTCTGCCTCTGCTTTCTTTCTTTCTTTCTTTTTTTTTTTTTTTTTGAGCTGGAGTCTCACTCTGTCGCCCAGACTGGAGTGTACACCACAGCCTCGACCTGCTGGGCTCTGGCAATCCTTCCGCCTCAGCCTTCCAAGCAGCCCAATCTACAGGCACACGCTACCACGCCCAGCCAATTTTTTGATTTACTGTAGAGATGAGGTCTCGCCAAGTTGTCCAGGCTGTTCTCAAACCCATGGACTCAGGCAGTCCTCTCACCTCGGCCTCCCAAAGTGCTGGGATTACAGGCTTGAACCACTGTGCCCGGCCCAGAGTTCGATTTTCAACGAACTCTCTTAAAAATCTTCGACGGCTTCCCACAGCTCAGCATAAAGTCTAAACTCTTTTTGGATACAAAATCCTCCATGAAACAAGGACTCCCAGTATAACTTTCCGGCTTTATTGCCTGCTATTCCCGCCCCACTACAGATGCTAAGGTCTCATTTCCCCATGCACCTGACTTCACTAAGTACACCTTGCTTTCCCATGACTTCCTGCCCTCTCCCCTGTGCACTGAACTACGGTTGCCCTTTAAGACCCGCAGAGGTGTCCCCTCCTTGGTGAGGTCATTCCTCCCTCAACAGTGAAGCCAGGGGACGGCACCAGCCCTGGCACCCCAACACACACACACACACACACACACACACACACACACACACACACACCCCCCCGCAGCACGTCCCATGCTGCAAGTTCTGTGCTCAGCCTGTCCCACCTCAGGACCTGTGCACTGGCTGCTCCCTTCCCTGGAGTGCTCTTCCTCACAGCTGGCAGGGCTGGTGCCTCCTCATCCTGCTGTTCTGGGTTTACACGTGATCTCCCAGGGGAGTCCTGCTGGAGGGGGTGCCCCACCCCCACCCCTCTGTTCCCTGAAGTGTGAGCCGGGCTCTCTCTCTCCATTTACAGAGAGAATGTAGCTCTCTATTTGGCACTGACAGACCTGTTCATCCATCTGTTCTTCGGAGGAGGGAACTTTTTCTACTTTATCGTTTGGTAATTAACACCCAGCAGTGCCTGGCACATGGGAGCTGCTTGACATGTGTTTCCCGAATAAGTGAATGATGAATGAATGCACTGTCACTGGACAGGGCATTCCTCAAGCAGTTGCCTCCTTGCCCTGCCCCACCCTCCCAAATCGATATTTAAATACGGCCTGTGGGCTTTCAGCAAATATCCACTGTATTAGTAAACAAGTGACAGAGAGACAAAGAGATGTCTCTCAGAGAGAGTGAGCGACAGAGAAAGAAAGTTAGAGGCCTGGCCGGTGGCTCAGCCTGTAATCCCAGCGCTCCGGGAGGCTGAGGTGAATGGATTATCTGAGCCCATGGGTTCGAGACCCACCGGGCAACTTGGCGGGACCTCATCTCTACAATAAATCAAAAAATCAGCCAGGCGTGGTAGCGCGCGCCTGTAGTTCCAGCTACTTGGAAGGCTGAGGCGGAAGGATCACTGGAACCCAGCAGGTTGAGGCTGCGGTGGCAGGGAGTGGCCACTGCACCCCAGTCTGGGTGACAGAGTGAGACTCCGACTCAAAAAAAAAAAAAGAAAAGAAAAAGAAGAACAATAGCAGCAAGGTGGGAACACACTAAGTCCTTCCCAAAGCGCAAAGCTGTTGTTACTCCAATTTCACAGATGGACTTTGTCCTAAGGAAAGAGTTCTGGATGCAAAGATGGCTGAGTAATGAGCATCAGAGCAGAGTTGCTTAAATGTTCGAAATGTTGGCCAGCTTGGTGGTTCACACCTGTAATTCCAGCACTTTGGGAGGCTGAGGCATGAGGATTACTTGAGCCCGGGCGTTCAAGACCAGCCTGGGAACTTTGCAAGAGCTCGTCTCTACAACCAATACAAAAATTAGCCAGGTGTGGTGAAGCGTGCCTGTAGTCCCAGCTCCTTGGAAGGCTGAGGTGGAAGGATCACTTGAGTCAAGAGTGGAGGTTGTGGTAGCCGTGAGTGTGCCACTGCACTCCAGCCTGGGGGACAGAGTGAGAGTCTGACAGAAAAAAAAAAAAAAAAGAAATTTTAAGATGTGGCGTAAAGGACAGGTAGGATGTTGTGCTGACTTTAAAATGATGTGGTAGGCCAGGTGCGGTGGTTCAGCCTGTCATCCCAGCACTTTGGGAGGCCAAGGTGAGAGGAATGCCTGAGCCTGTAGGTTCAAGACCAGCTTGGGCAACTTGGTGAGACCTCATTCTACAATAAGTCACAAAAACTAGCTGGGTGTGGTGGCGTGCATCTGTAGTTCCAGCTACTTGGAAGGCTGAGGTGGAAGGATCGCCTGAGCCCAGCAGGTAGAGGCTGTGGTGGCCATCAGCATGCAACTGCACTCCAGCCTAGGTGACAAGAGTGAGATTCCAGCTATAAAATGAAATGAAATGAAATGAAAAATAATGTGGTGAATACTTGTCTACTGACGTGAGCGCTGTGTATGATCATGTGATCCACATGGGTAAGCAAAGACTTTACAGTGTGATATCCATATAATATGGTCCATTTTCTTTAAAATCACACACACACACACACACACACACACACACACACACGGACAGGAAAGTTTATGAAGAGGCACGTGGTGCACTCTGCATTTTAATAGCATTGTCTTCAGGTGGGCAGAATGATGACTTTTATGTTGTCCTTCTGATCTTTTAAAAAATGAATAGTATTATTTTTGTATTAAAAATACCAAATAAGACTAGATATAGTGGCTCACATCTGTAATCCCAGCACTTTGGAAGGCCTAGGTGGGAGGATCACTTGAGGCCACAACTTGGAGGCTGCTTGCAGTGAGCTCTGATTGCACCACTTCTACTACTCCAGCCTAGATGACAGAGTGCGACTCCAACTCAAAAAAAAAAAAAAAAAAAAAGGGTGCCAGGTGTCATTGTCATAGCAATTATGCAATGAAAGTCCCTGACTTCCTACACTGAGTCACTTTAAACGTCTAGCAACAATGCTGTGTAGGGAAGATGTTTGCTCACAATATCTGTAGATTGTTCTGGAAACTCTTGTCCAGGCTCTTAGAGAATTTGTTTTCTGTGTCACGTGACTCCTTTCTTCTTTCCACAAGGCACGTCTGACTTAGGTGGTAACACCTGTTATCACTCTGTACCCCTGAGTTTACCTGGGTTCTCTCCTGGCTTTGCTCAACCCGACTTCCTTCCTTCCTTCCTTCCTTCCTTCCTTCCTTCTTCCTTCTTCTCAGAAGGCTTTTCCTACTCTTCCAAGCTGTCCAGTTTCCTCTAAGCCTCATCTCAAATTCCTCTTTCTCTATAGAGTCTCACATCATTCCAGTCCACCGGGATTTTGTTAATCTTTTAAAATTCTGTAGTGTTTGTTATTTGAACTTTAATTTTGTAAGTTATTAAATGTTCATCCATTCATTCACTTGCTACCCCTTTGTCTAGCACCCCCTGTGTGTCACCAGGTAACATGAAGATGAAAGGGTCCCACCTACAAAGGGGACAAATCTACAAACGGTCTAGTAAGGGAAGAGACATGAAGCGGCCATCATGATCGTGCCACCTGCACCGTATAATAGGAATGTGTTGAGGACGTCGCCAGCCCAGGGGAGGGAATGATCAGCTCTCTTTAGAGAAGTTAGAAGATGTTGCAACAGAGAATTTAGCGCATTTATCTGGGTCTTACGAGTGACTAGGGACCGGGCACGGTGGCTCCTACCTGTAATCCCACACCCTGGGAGGCAAGGTGAGAGGATTGCCCGAGTCCAAGAGTTCAAGACCAGCCTGGGCAACATAGCAAGACCTTATCTCTAAAAAAAAAAACAAAGCAAAAACAAAAATCAGCTGGATGTGGTGGCATGCACCTGTAGTCCCAGCTATTTGGGAGACTGAGGTGGGAGGATCACATAAGCCCAGGAAGAGAAGGCTGTGGTGAGCCGTGATTGTGCCACGGTACTCCAGCCTGGGGACAGAGTGAGACCCCGACTTCAGAAAAAAAAGAATGACTAGGTCTTGTCAGGTGGAAGATGGAGGCAGAATATTCTAGATCAAGAGAACAGCAATGGTGAAGATATGGAGGCCTGGTGCACCATGGCTGGTAGCAGTGTGCGACAGTTCATGTATTAAACACGGCCTGGCATCTCGTATCCAGCTGTAACATCTTTAGTCCGTGTATTCAGCTCAAGGACACATTCGCTGACATTCAGCCAAGTGCTCTTCACAGAGCGGGCACTCAACTTGAACCCTGGGATTGCCCTTGGCGGGCTGTTTACGGGCTGGGGGCGAGTGGACGGCCGTGATGGGCTGTGACGGCTTCGGCTTTGTGTTTGCCTAGACCAAGGATGCCCTCTTCACGATCCTCCATGACCTCCGGCCCCAGGACCGCTTCAGCATCATTGGGTTTTCCAACCGGATCAAGGTGTGGAAGGACCACTTGATACCTGTCACCCCGGACAGCGTCAGGGACGGCAAAGTCTACATCCACCACATGTCACCCACCGGAGGTAAACGCGGTTCCTCCTTTTTACACTAAGGGTGGTGAGATAATAAGCTAGTTTTTGCCAAGAGGTCAGGATTTGAGAGTCAAAGCTGTCTACGGGAAGGGAGGCGGCAGGTAAGAGCTTCCCCAGAGTGTGAGCTTCTCCGATTGCCACATCGGTAAATTCTCCCCTTCCAGTTTCCAAATGAAGGTGGTCGAGTCATGGGGAAAACACTCTGAGAGGCGTTTGAGGGCTTTCCTGGTTTATCCCATGAATCTTGTTACACAAAAAAGTTATGTTGTTCCAAAAGCAAAGCTTTTTTTTTTTTTGAGTTGGAATCTCACTCCGTCACCCTGGCTGGAGTGCAGTGGTGCGATTATGGCCACCCCGGTGTCAACCTGCTGGGCTCTGGTGATCCTTCTGCCTCAGACTTCCAAGTAGCTGGAACCACAGGCGCGCACTACCTTGCTTGGCTAATTTTTGATTTATTGTAGAGGTGAGTTCTCGCCAAGTTGCCCAGGCTGGTCTCGAACCTCAGGCTCAGGCAATTTGCTCACCTCGGCCTCTCAAAGTGCTGGGATTACAGACTGAGCCACCAAGTCTGGCCTTTTTTTTTTTTTTCCTCTGAATTGGAGTCTCTCTCTATCGCCCTGGCTGGAGTGCAGTGGCACGATCACGACCACTGCAGTTTTGACCTCCTGGGCTCAGGCAGTCCTCTTGCCTCAGCCTCCTGAGTAGCTGGGACTACAGCGTGGGCCACCATGTCCAGCTAATTATTTTCTGTAGAGACAAGGTCTTCCTATGTCACCCAGGGTGGTCTCGAAACCCTGGGCTCAAGCAAGCCTCCCAAATAGCTGGGACTACAGGCACACGCCATCATACGCAGCTAATTTTTGTTTTTACTTTTGTTTTTTTGTAGAGATGGGGTCTTGCTATGTTGCCCGGGCTGGTCTCAAACACCGGGGCTCAAGCAATCCTTCCACCCCAGCTTCCCAAACCGCTGGGATTGCAGGCATGGGCCACCATGCCCAATCAAAGCTGTTTTTGTAAATTGTTTTGGGATGGAGGATTAAAGCCAACGGAGGATCCAGTGTTTTGTTTGCACCTTGGACTGTGGCGGGTGAATTGCTCAGCAAGGCAAGCAGAGATCCTTTGGCGGGGCTGCAACAGAGTGAGTGAAAGGGACAGAGTGAGTGAAACCTGCATCCTGTGTCCTGGGAGGCGCTGTAAAATGGGAGGGCTGTGACTCATGGCCCGCCTGTCTCAGGTATGGTGCCCAGGTGAGGCTGCAGCTTGCTCAGAGAGAGAGAAGAGGTCCTAAGGAATGCTGGGGAGACTCGAGGACCAGGACACTGCTGCCCACCTGTGCCGGGTGCATTTCTTCAACCTAGGTGGCTCTTGCTGTCACCTGTGTCACCAGCACAGTGGACGCATGCAAGGAGCTCAGTGTGGAAGTGGAAATGACTCTTCCCCTAGCCCCTTCTATAAAGGCTCTTTACAGAGATGCTGCTTCCTGGAGTTGTGGTCTTGGTGAATTCCACTTTGGCTGTCTGGGAACAGGCAAGACACTCGCTCCCTTCTTCTCCCATCGGGGTTTTCTTCTATCTTTTCTACATTCATGATTTCACATCCAAGACAAAGCCCCGATTTCTCAAATCAACTTAACTTGGGACTTGGTCTTGCTTGGCCGGTGCTGTCTGATTTACCGTGAGATTTCCTACCAGTATCCAAAACAGCATGAGCTAGGAGCTGTTTTAGTGGCCGCTGGTGACCTAGAAGATTGGATTTAATATCATAGTGATGATCTACAGCAGGAGGTTGGCAGGACTGGACCGTCTTTGAGGAAGAGACTCCTCTTTGTCTCGGTGCAGCCAGCTCCTAGCCACTGACATGGTTCCTGACATACGGCCGGGGGCGATGGCCAAACACCAGAATTATCTTTTGGAGAGTGGGCTTCCCCCATGAGGTGAGTGTCCTAGGAATCCATCGACATCAGGGTCCCAGCTAGCATGGTTGTGCGAGGCTGTGTTCAGCTTCAGTGAAATTTTTTTGGAGATTCTTTTAATGTGTTTGCCCATTTCGTGGTGGGCAATTTACAAGCGCACCTGCCCACACCGTGCTGAGTGTTCAGCAGTTTGGGACCAAAAACAGCATGACCCCCTTGCCCCACCCTCCCTATTCACCCAGTCTCATCCCTGGTGACTTTTTTCTGTTTCCCCGGGTGAAAAAGTCCTCAGAGGGAAACATTTTGCCCATGTGGAAGAGGCGAAACAAAAAACAGCAGAAGCACTCAGGGGCATCAGAATAGGCGAGTTCAAAAACCGTTTTGAGCAGTGGAAAAAAGTATCTCAATAGGTGTACGGCATCAAACGGAGAGTACTTTTGAAAGTGACTGAAGTTAAAACACGTAAGAATAAATACATAACTTTTTAGAAATAAGTTCCGGGTTTTTTGGGGTTCCCCTCATAGTGCATGCTCAGTGAATAGTGCAGCATGGATTGATTCTAATGGTGCTGCTTACTATTGGAATGATGTGTATGTCTCTCTGTGTGTGTGTGTGTGTGTGTGTGGTGTGTGTGTGTGTGTGTGTTGGGGGTAAAGAACAGCCTTGGAACACAGCTGACCTGTGTTACGTTCTTTTGGAATCCAAACCCTGGAGTCACTCTTGGCCTCTCTTACTTTTTCTCAACACCTCGTTGTCCCAGTCTCTGCAGGGAACAGCAAATTCACCTACTCCTCTCTCAGAAGAGGAGCTTCAGGACTGGGAGTGCGGATTCTGAAGCCATGTGCCTGGACTTGAATCCAGCTCCACCTTCAGCTGGCTATTTCGCCTCTCTGTGCCTCAGTTTCCTTATCTGTAAAATGAGATACCAACAGAGTTGCCATTAGGATGAAATGAGTTGAAACATTAAAAGTGCCCAGAGCAGGCTGGGCTCGGTGGCTCAGCCTGTCATCCCAGCACTTTGGGAGGCTGAGACGAGTGGATTACCTGAGCCTGAGGGTTTGAGACCAGCCTGGGCAACTTGGTGAGACCTCATCTCTACAGTAAATAAATAAAAGTTAGCCAGGCATGGTAGCACACGCCTATAGTTCTGGCTACTTAGAAGGCTGAGGCGGAAGGATTGCTGGAGCCCAGCAGGTCGACGTTGGGGTGGCCATGAGCGTGCCACTGCACTCCAACCTGGGTGATGGAGTGAGACTCCATCTCAAAAAAAAAAGTGTCCAGAGCAGTCCTGGCACACAGGAAGTCCCCTGCTAGCATCGGGTGTGGCTATTATTCTAGCCCACTTGAGTCATCCCTCCAGCTGACACACTTGAGCCCTTCGATGACAGCTCCTTGCTGCTTTTGGTGGGGGGGAGGTGCCCGGCTTAGTATGGGGCATGAGGCCAAGCCCTGTGGTGCTTCCCGTGGCTGTGTGCTGCCGTTGACGCTAATCCATCCTTTACCTTGGCTCTCTTGGCTGTAAAGTGGAGAGAGACTTGGCACCACTGCTGAGTGCTGTTTAAAGAGAAAACAAACACCAGTTCATCCATGCCCACACGTCCAGAGGCAACGCGAAATTAGATAGGCATTAGAAAGTCAAATTAGCAATCCCAAGAAATGCTAGAGACCATTTCAGCCATAACTTTTCCTCTCTTTGGCTTGGACTCCGTGTACATCTTAGCAAGAATTATACCCATACTTGTCATGGGCATGGGCTTATCACCAGAAATTCTGAAAGATGTAAAGCCATGGTAGAGACACCCTGATGCTCTCAAATGTGGCATGTTTTGCAGGTAGATAAAAGTCACTCCAGGCAGAAGGGTGGATGGTGGTGATGGTTAGAGACTTCTATAAATTAACTAAAAATCATGAATTGGACACTTAGAATGGCTGATTTTTTTTTTGGTAAATTTTATCTCAAGCTATTTTTTAAAAAATGACAAAGGAAATAGGTGTTCACACTAAATAAAGATTCTCTTTTGCTTGGTGATGTGACAAGGTGGCAGCGTAGTTGAATGGGATTCTTAGCTAACCCAGATGCTCCGTTCTGGCTGGTGGTTTCCACCAACCACCTGTCTCTCCATCCATCCATCCATCCATCCATCCATCCATCCATCCATCCATCCCTCCCCCCCAGGCAAATACTTGTTCAGCTGCTGCCACAGACACCACCACAACTTGAATCAGAGCTGCTGATGACCAGAGCCTCTGAAGGAAAAGAGACAGGGCCAGGAGGTGTAAAACGTAATGTCCCTTAGCATGGCCCTAAGAGCAGAGGGAACCCCCAAGGGCAGGAAGCAGGACAGAGAGACAGTGAAGGTGACTGATGAGTTATTCCATCACTGCCATCGTGTCCTGGGCCACATCAAGGCACCTGAGGTGTCCTTCCCCATTCAATGCTCCTTTCCCTCCTCTGCCACTCTTTTTCCCTCCAGATTCCTGCTGTTACCTGTACCCAGTGCCTTCTGCTCCTTTCTAAGCCATTCTCAGGGAAGGGATAGAAGCCGTTGATGCTAAGATCATCATTCTGGGAAAGGGCCATATCTACAAAGCGACCCCCAAATGCAGAGGAACTAAGCAACCAAAGAAGGCAGCAGGCGGGTTCAGTTTGTCAGTTTGGATGATTGACTGGGGGACCTTCCGGCAGAAGCGTGGTCTTGGGCAGCTGCAAGACAGGTCGATCTCGCACTGTTACTCCCCAGACCAGAGAAAGTAGAAGCGTGCCAGGGGCAGGACGAGTGAGGCAACCCCCAGGCCAGGCAAGAAGGCTGGCTGCGCACGAGCCTGCAATCCATGAGATGACAACAAGGCTGCTTTAATCTAGAAGCAGGAGCCCATGTTCTTAGTCTAAAAACAATGAATAAAGTCAGAATCAAGAGGCCTTCACAGTCCTCAGGCTAATCAGAAGCCAATATGGCAGGTCAGCAGCAGGATGGAGTTACTTTTGTCTCCAGTCGTGAAGGATTCAAAACAAGGTGTCATTGAGTACCTTACAGAGGCTTTTTACAGTGGACTAATCCTGAGTCAATTTTTTTTTCAGTCGTAGTCTCACTCTGTCACCCAGGCTGGAGTGCAGTGATGCACTCATGGCTACCGCAGCCTCAACCTGCTGGACTCAGGCAATCCTTCCACCTCAGCCTCCCAAGTGGCTGGGTCTACAGGTGCACACCACCATGCCCAGCTTTTTTTTTTTTTTTTTTTTGAGTCAAAGTCTCACTCTGTCACCCAGGTTGGAGTGCAGTGGCACACTCATGGCCACCCCAGCATCAACCTGCTGAACTCAGGCAATCCTTCCTCCTCAGCCTTCCAAGTAACTGGAACTTCAGGTGTGCGCTACCACACCCAGCTAATTTTTCTCGCCAAGTTGCCCAGACTGGTCTCGAGCCCATGGGCTCAGGCAGTCCTCTTGAGCTGGTATTACAGGCTCAAGCCACTGCCCCCGGCCTTTTGTTTTTACTTTTAAATTGTAGAGACACCGTCTCACTGAGTTGCCTAAGCTGGTATCGAACCCCTGGGCTCAGGCAATCCTCTCACCTCGGCCTCTCAAAGTGATGGGATTCCCATACCCAACTCTGAGTCCTTTATATTCATTTAGCAAACACTTGGCAAGTTTCTAGACGGGCTGTGTGATCTGGAGTCACCTGGTACGAGCAGGAGGCGGCTTCTCCCACATGGCGGTCCTGTTAACGCAGGAGCGGCAGCGAGGGACCGGCAGCCAGGCAGGGGCTTGCGGGGTCGGGCAGTGAGCGCAGAGCTCTAGCTGTCCTGTGTCGGTGTTCCCCAGGCACAGACATCAACGGGGCCCTGCAGAGGGCCATCGGGCTGCTCGGCGACTACGTGGCCCACAACGACCTCGAAGACCGCAGCGTGTCCCTGGTCGTGTTCCTGACGGACGGGAAGCCCACGGTCGGGGAGACCCACACCCTCAAGATCCTCAACAACACCCGGGAGGCCGCCCGAGGGCGGGTGTGCATCTTCACCATCGGCATCGGGAACGACGTGGACTTCAAGCTGCTGGAGAAACTGTCGCTGGAGAACTGCGGCCTCACGCGGCGCGTCCAGGAGGAGGAGGACGCGGGCTCGCAGCTCATCGGGTCTGTGGTCTGTCTTCTCGCGACCGTGACGCGCTGTCTTGGGGGAGCGGAGGGTCAGCTGCCCAGACGGGAGGGTGCCTCGCTGCATCGGAACCTCTCCTAGGCGTGAGATGTTCATGATCTGTGGCACGGGGGGATGTTACGATGTGTTTTGAAAAGCCAGGCAGGCCGGGCTCGGTGGCTCAGCCTGTCATCCCACGCTCTGGGAGGCCCAGGCGACTGGATTGCCTGAGCCCGCGGGTTCGAGACCCGCCCGGGCAACTTGGTGAGACCGTGTCTCTACAATAAATCAAAAAATCAGCCAGGCGTGGTAGCACGTGCCTGTAATTCTGGCTACCCGGAAGGCTGAGGCGGAAGGATTACCGGATCCCAGCCGATCAAGGCTGCGGTGGCCTGGAGTGGCCACTGCACTCCAGTCTGGGTGACAGAGTGAGACCCCAACTCAAAAAAAATAAAAGAAAGAAAAGCCAGGCAGGCCAGGCTCGGTGGCTCAGCCTGTCATCCCAGCACTTTGGGAGGCCCAGGTGAGTGAATTGCCTGAGCCCACGCATTCGAGAGCCGCCCAGGCAACTTGGTGAGACCTCGTCTCTACAATAAATCAAAAATTAGCAGGGCGTGGTAGCACACGCCTGTAGTTCCAGCTACTTGGAAGGCTGAGGCGGAAGGATTGCCGGAGCCCAGCGGGTCAAGGCTGTGGTGACCGGGAGTCTGCCACTGCACTCCAGTCTGGGCGACAGAGTGAGACTCCAACTCAAAAAGAAATAAAATAAACAAAAGAAAAAAAGAAAAAGAAAAGCCAGGCAGATCAGAGTTCAAGTTCTGGTTTTGTTTGGTGAGTTGGAATCTCACTCTGTCACCCAGGCTGGAGTGCAGTGGCATGCTGCTCGTGGCCACCACAGCCTCGACTTGCTGGGCTCCGGTGATCCTTCCACCTCAGCCTTCTAAGTAGCTGGAACAACAGGTGCACGCAACCACGCCGGCTAATTTTTGTGGTTTATTGTAGAGACGAGTTCTCACAAGTTGCCCAGGCCGGTCTCAGACCCCCAGGCTCAGGCAATCCTCTTGTCTTGGTCCCAAAGGATTACAGGCTGAGCCACTACGCTCAGTCGCAAGATGTTAAGGCTGTCTGTGCCTCAATTTCCTTATCTATAAAATGGGATTGTGGTCCGTTGACAGAATTCAATGAGAAAACCTATTGGCCCGGTGACCGGGTAGTCAATGAGCTCTTAGGGTTATAGTTAAAACCCTCCATTTGAAGGCACTTTCTAGCAAGTTTACTTTTATTCTACCCTATAAGTAGGTAGAAGAGGAAGTGTTGTCTCCATTTTAAGGACTAGTTAAATCGTCATATTTCACCATCAAACTGGTGAATAATCAGATTATTCTTCTGAGGCAGAGAAGAAGCCATAACTAGGTCTTCCAACACAGAAGCAGCTTCACTCGAACGTCACATTGCCAAACATGGCGTATGACCTTACTGTCGAGTCAGGGACATGCCAGCACCCGGTTCAGCATGATGTGCTTTCATCTTCATTGTGGCATATATGGATGGTATCTACTAGAAGGAAGAGGGAGGTCTGGGTAGATTTCCAGGTGCTTAATATCCATAATCAAAGAACATTCATTCATGACTCATCTAAGCAGAGATCTCTATGTTGTACAATACGGGCAGGTCCTTGGTATGGGATTAACCACCATTGCCTTCAGCATTTTTTTTTTGGAATTGGAGTCTTACTCTGTTGCCCAGGCTGGAGTGCAGTGGTGCAATCATGGGTCACTACAGCCTCAAACTCTTGAACTTAAGCAATCCTCCCTTCTCAGCCTCCCAAGTAGCTGGAACTACAGGCATGTGCCACCATGGCTGACTAATTTTTTTTTGTAGAAACAAGGTCTCACTATGTCACCCAAGCTGGTATCAAACTCCTGGCTTCAAGCAATCCTCCCACCTCTGCCTCCCAAAGTGCCAGGATTATAGATGTGAGCCACCTCACTCAGCCCTCCCTCAGCACTCAAATGAAAATGCCGATTTGCCTCCCACTCTTAAAAAATTATCCAGAACTAGATTCCAAGAGGGAAATCTAATGCACTATATAACAGAATGTCCTTAACACTTCAGGGTTGAAATTGAGCACATCCATAAGGTATACAGAAGCAAAAGGCAGTTCCATTGAAACAAGTCAACTGCACTGTCATATAACACAAACTATTATCAATACCTGACATTTGCTGAGAACTTATACTGTGCTCGGTGTTTCCACATGCATACCTCATATGATCCTCACAAAGGTCCCAGAAGGTAGGTGTACTAGAGTGAAGGCTACCATAGTCTAGGAAACAGAAGGCAAAGGCTGAAATAAGACAACTGATTATTTCTGTCTTCTGTGATCGTCAGGCCAGGATAGATTCTGCTCCACAAAGTCATTCAGGGACCCAGGCTCCTTCCATTGTATTGCTCTGCTTCCCCTCTGAAAAGTTGAAATTAGGCCACTATTGCTTTTGTTTTCCAGTCCCCAAAAGGGGGAAATAAAAGAAAGCCATCGCAAGCCATTTTAAGTGTCATGGAAGTCACATATATCACGTCTACTCATGCTCCATTGGGGAAGACATAGTCACATGGCTATGTTTGGCTGCAGTCGAGGCTGGGGAATGTAGTTGGTAGCCAGATGGGCATGTGCCCAGCTAAAACTCAATTCTCAAGAAAGAAGGAAAGAGCAGACTCGGGGGATGGTGATAGTTCTATAGATGAAAAAACTGAGTTTCAGAGAGGTTGAGCCACACGTCCCAAGACACATGGCCAGGCAGTGACAGAGGTAGAAATCGAGTTCCTCAGCCTGAGCTCTCTAAGCCATTGGAAAGGGGACTCAGTCAACAAGTATCCTCACTTAGCAAGAAGCCACCACGCAACATGACTATGAGGAAAGCTAATGTGAGCAAGTTCTCTGTTGCCTAAAAGCACAGGGTCAAGGTCAAGGTCAGATTTCTCAAGTATAATATGCTGCTTAAAGCACATCTAGAATATAGATCTGGTTCCAAGGAAGATGTTTTAAGAGGCACTTTGAGAAACTTCAGTGTGTACAAAGGACACTTATGAAGACTCATTGGAGAATCTTAAAGTTGTATTACATGAAGAATAGTCCATGATACTGGACTCTGATTAAGCTGAATAGAAAGTAGACCTCAAGGAGCACTCAGCATTGCTTTCTTAGACATCTAAATGCCTGTCGTGTTGAAGTCAGATTCAGCTCATTTTGTACTGCTCCAGAGGTGAAACTGAGATGATGGGTGGAGATTTCAGGGAGGAAGATTTAAATCTACCCTAGGGAGATTCTTTCTCATCATCAGGACAGTTGGAAAAGGCTTGCGGCCAGGGACCGTGGCTCACGCCTGTCATTCCAGCACTTTGAGAGGCTGAGGCTGGAGGACTGCTTGAGCACAGGGGTTCAAGACCAGCCTGGGAAACATAGTGAGACCTCATCTCTACAGTAAATCAAAAAATTAGCCAGGCATGGTGGTGCAAGCCTGTAGTCCCAGCTCCTTGGGAGACTGAGAAGGAAGGATTGCCTGCGCCCAGGAGATTGAGACTGCAGTGAGCAGTGATCATGGCTTTGCAGTCCAGCCTGGGTGACAGAGTAAGACCGTAACTCGAGAGAGAGAGAGAGAGAGAGAGAGAGAGAGAGAGAGAGCATTCTGTCTCCCCAGTTGTGAACGAGGTTGAGCTGAGTGACCTCCGAGCAGATGTCTTGTCAGGGTGGTCCAATCGCTCCGAAGTCAGATGTGCCCCTCTGAGGGTCTGTGGCTTCCTCCAGTGTCGTCCTGCCCGCCGCCCGGTGGGGCCCTGACTCTCTCCCCCTGTGCTCCCAGGTTCTATGATGAGATCAGGACGCCCCTCCTGTCGGACATCCGTGTTGACTACCCGCCCAGCGTGGTGCAGCAGGCCACCAAGACCCTGTTCCCCAACTACTTCAACGGTTCAGAGATCGTCATTGCTGGGAAGCTGGTGGACAGGAAGCTGGATCAGCTGCACGTGGAAGTCACCGCCAGCAACAGCAGGAAGTTCGTCGTCCTGAAGACGGATGTGCCCGTGGGGCCCCAGGCGGAGGAGGACGTCCCAGGAGGCCCCGTGCCCACGGGCGATAGGGAGGGGGACCCCAACCACATCGAGCGTCTCTGGGGCTACCTCACCGTGAAGGAGCTGCGGAGCTCCTGGCTGCAGACCGACGAGGGGGAGGAAAAGGAACGACTGAGGCAGAGGGCCCAGGCCTTGGCCGTGAATTACCACTTTCTCACCCCATTCACCTCCCTGAGGCTGAAGCAGCCAGCCCCTGGCACAGGCAGGCCGGAGGAGGCCCACGGCATGTCAGCTGTCATGGGGCCCGAGACGTTGGTGCAGAGTCTGCAGGGGGCCAGCATGCAGCCAGGTAAGGCAGCTCCAGTGCCCGCCATGTGGGAAGGACCCAGGATGGCCTAGGATGTTCGTCTAACACCACCGCAGGCCACGGCAACCTCGGCAGGAATCTGTGTTCTTTTAGTGTATGATAATGTTTATAATCAATAACTCAGGCTGGGTGCAGTGGCTCACATCTATAATTCCAGCATTTTGGGAGGCCAAGATGAGAGGCTTGCTTGAGGCCAGGAATTCGAGACCAGCCTTGGCAACACAGTGAAGAGACCCTGTCGCTACCAAAACAAAACAAACAAAAATTGTTTTACAAGTTAGTCAGGTGTGGTGGTGCACACCTTTAATCTCAGCTACTTGGTAGGCTGAGACAGTAGGAATGCTTGAGGCCTGAGTCCCAGGTGGCAGTGAGCGCTCCAACCTTGGTGAAAGGGAAACTCTGTCTCTAACAACAACAACAAGAGCTTTTTCGTTCTCTAAGCTGCTACAAAAGTGTCTGAAATGTATCTGAAAACTGTATTTTACTCCTCTCGCCACCCGCCCCCCTTTACCTCTGGCTTCACCCTCTTTAATGAATAACACATTCTTTTCCTTCTCCTTTTTAGGGCCTGCACTGGAGAAACCGTACCAGCCAAGAATTAAAATCTCTAAAACATCAGGTAAAGCAAAGGATGTGGGTGTGTGTGAACTGAGAGTAAGGAATGTTTCAAAAGTTGGGCAGCTAGGAATTCCCTAAAGCCAGTTAAAATACCAGCTCCTCTAACAAGTTCAAGGCCGCAGCATGAGGCAGCTTCTAAGAACCAGGACCGTCCTTAGGCCATTCTGTAAACACTGTGGTGATAACACATTCTCCAGGAGGCCTGGCTAGAGCCCTAATAGCATACACGGGGAGCAAAGCACGTTTCAGTCATGATTGAGTTAAAAAGGCATTTGTTTTTGATATCTGAAGCAGGCATCCTCCCAGCCTCTGGTGTTACAGTTATAAAACGGGGCCACAAAAACAAAAATGTTTGGTGTGACAGGCAGGTTTTGTTTTTGTTTTTCAGTCCTTGGCCTTAGAAAGGAAGAACAGATTTTTTTAAATGTCATGAGATTTCCTTTTGCCAACTTGCCGGGCTTATAATAAAAATCCTGATGGAAGGATCGCATAGGGGCCAGGCTTTGTCCTTACCACATACACATCATCCTTGGTGGGTCTCTGTTGTTACCTCTAGGTGCTGTGCTGCACGTGCTTGTGTGTATACAGCCAGGGACATCCTAGGGACTGGCTGTGGACAGCAAGGCCGCACAGTCTCCAGAGGACAGAATGTCATTCCTTTGAATACACTTCAGGCTTTATGGAATGCAAGAAAGGTTTCCTCTTGGATGCGGCCTAGAGGGATGACTTTTCCACCCCTCCCCTCTTTGGGAAACAAGCACTATCTTTCCTTGTAAAGGGAATTGGCCTGTTTGAGTAAAATGGTGTGGCGTGTGCACATAGAAACTCTCAGAGAGGCTGGGCGCAGTGACTCATGCCTGTAACCCCAGCAGTGTGGGAGGCAGAGGTGGGAGGATCGCTTGAGTCCAGGAGTTCAAGACCAGCCTGGGCAATATAGCGAGACCTCGTCTCTACCAAGAAATAAATAAATAAATAATCACAAAAATTAGCTGGGTACATTAGCACGTCCCTGTAGATCCACTTCCTTGGGAGGCTGAGGCCGAAGGATCGCCTGAGCACAGGAAGTCATGGCTGCAGTGAACCATGATCATGCCATGGCACTCCAGTCTGGGTGACAAAGTGAGACTCCAACTCAAAACGAAACAAAAACAAAAAACAAAACACATAGACATACAGACCTCTCAGAGAACTGTCAGAGACACAATACAGTTGCCTTTCGTATCCATGAATTCCACCCACCATGGGTCAAAAATACGTGATACAAATTGCATCTATAGTGAACATGGATACACTTTCTTTTTTTTGAGTTGGAGTCTCACTCTGTTGCCCAGGCTGGAGGACAGTGTCACACTCACTGCCACGCAGCCTTGACCTGCTGGGCTCTGGCGATCCTTCCATCTCAGCCTTCCAAGGAGCCATAACTGCAGGCGTGCCTTACCACGCCCGGCTAATTTTTGATGTATTATAGAGACGAGGTCTTGCCAAGTTGCCCAGGTGGGCGGCGAACCCACAGGCTCAGGCAATCCACTCGCCCCGGCCACCCAAAGTGCTGAGATTACCGGCTGAGACACTGAGCCTGGCCATCACTGCCCTTTTTAAACAGTATGGCTCTTGGCACGGGCATGCAAAGATCACCTACGGTTTCCTGGGGAGAAGTGCGGTAGAACTCCATTCCCAGGGCAGGAAGGAACCTCATTCAGATCTCGTCCTCTGGGCCGTTCAAGGAGAAAGCAATGGACGCGGGAGCCAGTGTGGGAGGGGGAAGGGAGCAGGCTTGTCTCAGCTCGGCGTGGGCTCTCTTTCCTGCCCTGCTTTCTCTCTAGGCTTGGTTGTCTGCATTAGTTGAGGTATGGTGAAAGAAGCACTGGGTGGGGGTGCCCCAAAACATGCACACATTCTAAGTCTGAGGATCGCTCAAAAGATGGAGACAATCAAATGAATACTAGCGACAGGCTGGACAGTCACAGAGCATGGTGGAAGTGCGGCTGAACGAACGTCACACTACACATTGCTACCGTGATTCAATTCAACTTTGAAAAGTAGCCCATAGCTGGGCTTGGTGGCTCAGCCTGTAATCCCGCGCCTTGGGAGGCTGAGGTGAGTGGATTGCCTGAGGCCGCAAGTTCGAGACCTGCCTGGGCAACTTGGCGAGACCTCATCTCTACAATAAATCAAAAAAATTAGCTGGGCACGGTAGCGCGCGCCTGTAATTCCGGCTACTCGGAAGGCTGAGGCGGAAGGATCGCCGGAGCCCGGCAGGTCGAGGCTGCGATGGCCGGGAGCGGCCACTGCACTCCAGTCTGGGCGACAGAGTGAGACTCCAACTCAAAAACAAAACAAAACAAAACTGAAAAGTAACCCATAGACAGCGTCTCTTACGACATGTGGACCATTTTTGGCACCTCCAGTATTTGCATTTAGAACACCTGGAGTCACACGTTGTCCATGCACTCACTGGGTCGTCCGGAGAGTCACACCCTTCCCATCCATCTTCCTCGGCTGGAAACCAAGGCCACCTTCTGTCCAGTATTGTTGTCAGGAGAAACGAGAAAGCGGCCCCTGCACACAGAAGGCGCCCACTCCATGTCTTTCCTCTCTCTCCTTTGTTTCCTCTGTTCCTGCAGTGGACGGCGACCCCCATTTTGTGGTGGATTTCTCCTTGAGCAAACTCACCGTCTGCTTTAACATTGACGGGCAGCCCGGGGACGTCCTAAGGCTGGTCTCGGACCACATGCACTCTGGTAAGTTTCGCTCTCCCTCGTGGCATCTGGGCAAAGACCAGGGAGGTAGTACACTCCCTCCAAACTTAAAATGGGTGTCCAGTGACATCAGGGCCACATTAAGGATGTGCAGTGAACCCTGTTGATGGACAAAGGAAGTGACCTGGGCTCCTGGACTTGACATCCGGAAGACGCACATCTGAGCTACTGCCCTCTCCCTTTCTGTAGCTTTTGTTTTTGTTTTGAGTTGGGATCTCACTCTGTTGCCCAGGCCAATCATGGCTCACCACAGCTTTGACCTTCTGGGCTCAGGCGATCCTTCCGTCTCAGCCTCTGGAGTAGCTGGGACTACAGGCATGCACCTCCATACCTGAATTTTTATTTTTTGTAGCGATGAGGTCTCTGTTTTGTAGAGATGTTGCCCAGGCTAGTCTTGAACACCTGGGCAGAGACAATCCTCCTGCCCGCTCTGCCTTGGCCTCCCAGAGTGCTAGGATTTACAGGTGTGAGCCACCACACCCCCGCCTGGCTGTCTCCCTTGTAAAATGAAGATAGTGACACCCCGCTGACCTTACAAGACTTGCCAAGTGTATTCAGATGAAACAGGGGACATAAAGTTGCTTTGTAAACGTCCAGGTACTCCAGAATCCGTTTAGAACTCTGGCCTCCCCAGGGTCTCCATTTTTCAATGGATAGATGTCTATCCACGTCTACCTTTAGAACTCTGGAGAGGCCAGAGTTCCAAAGCCATCTGTCTCACTCCTTGGCAACCCGAATGTTAACTGCACAGCCCTCTCTGTGTGCCAAGGACACGTGTGTGGAACAGGGCTCTGGTCCCAGTCAGTTTGTAGAGGGCCTGGGTTGGAGAGATCAGCATGGCAAAATCCTTTCGAGTTCAGTGCAGGTGACACGGCTCTGCTGTGTGAGGACGAGCTTTGGAGTGGATGTCCCAGCACTTCTTGGTGCTGAGAAGAGGAATGTCTCAGGAGCTCAGGTTGCAGTCACCAGCCAGGTGAGGTCCCTGCCAGCAGTGTGGATGATAGAATGATGTCAAGTTTGATCCTGAGCTCACTTATTTGTTCTCTTGCAGAGTTACTGGCCTTGGAGCCAAATACCCATCACTTCTTTTTTCTTTTTTTGAGTTGGAGTCTCACTCTGTTGCCCAGGCTAGAGTGCAGCGGCACACTCGTGGCCACCGCAGCCCCAACCTGCTGGGCTCCAGTGATCCTTCCATCTCAGCCTTTCAAGTAGTTGGAACTACAGGCTGCACCACCACTTCTGGCTAAATTTTCTTGATTTATTGTAGTGATGAGGTCTCACCAAATTGCCCAGGCTGTTCTCGAACCCCTGGGCTCAGGCAGTCCTCTCGCCTTTGCCTCCCAAAATGCTGGGACTGCAGGCATAAGCCTCTGCGCCCGGCCCCCACCATTTCTTATTTCAAAGGACTCAGGAGTGAGATGAAAGCCCAACCTTATCCCTCCCGGAAGGCGGCCCCTCTTCCAGGAGCCACCTCCATAGTTTCTGTATTACGTGAGTTGTCCATGAAGGGAACTCAGCCTAAAGATGCTTACAGATTAGAGGCTGGAAGGACACAGGCTCTGCCTGTGCTGAGATTTCTCCTCTCCCCTGACCCTCACCCAAGGGAAGACTCTTTTCTCCTGGAATGTCTAAGAAGCTATGAGTCAAGATGTACTGGGAAGATTGTTCCCAAAGCAGAGAAAGCAAGAGTTAATGATACAGTGATCGTTTATTGTTGCAAATTGCCTCTTTGCTTGAGAGCTAAACACATTTAACGTGCACCACCTGATTCAGCCCTGACCAGCTCATGTACAATTGCCATCAGTTTGCTGTGCAACCAGACAGCACGGAACCCTGAGGCTGGCTCACAGGCCTTGCAGAAGTCCAGAGAAGCCACAGCTGTGCTCAACACGATGCAGGAGAATAGAAAGGAGGTCCACTTGACAGCCATTCACAGCTTACATGCTCGCCACCTCCTGGCATCCTCACAAAAATTGTTAGGTTTTATATCTTCCCATTCTACAGGTGAGAAAGTCGAGGCTCACATTTCAAAAGGCCTCTTCTAAGGAGGAAACACCTAAGTGGAAGAACTTGAATCTGAGGACTAAAAAGCAAATTCTAGCTTTGCATTCTGCCACCCTCTGCTCAGCACCTCCGAATGAGAGTCAGTGGCCACTGGTCGATGCAAAATATGCATCAGGGCCACACAGGACTTTAGCACAACAGCCAGACACTGGGAAGAAAGTAGACAGACAGGCTCACTCAGCTGCTTAGCTGTCCAGATACTTACACCATGTTTTCTTTTTTTCTTTTTTTTTTTTCTTTTTGAGTTGGAGTCTCACTCTGTCGCCCAGACTGGAGTGCAGTGGCCGCTCCCAGCCACCGCAGCCTCGACCTGCTGGGCTCCGGCGATCCTTCCGCCTCAGCCTTCCGAGTAGCTGGAACTACAGGCCCGCACTACCACGCCCAGCTAATTTTTGATTTATTGTAGAGATGAGGTCTTGCCAAGTTGCCCAGGCGGGTCTCGAACCTGTGGGCTCAGGCAATCCACTCACCTCAGCCTCCCAAAGGTGCGGGATTACAGGCTGAGCCACCGAGCCCGGCGACACCATGTTTTCTTCTGTGGTATCTTGACCTAATCCCACGTCTCCTCTATCCCAAGATGCTGGTCCAACACAGGGGAAGGAAAATCTGCTCATAACTCTATGCATTCCTCATCCATTCACTCACTCAGTAACCACTGAGTGGTCTCTATAATAACCAGTGAGTGGTCTTTATAGTAACCACCGAGCATGGCCTCCATAATAGCCAGTGAGTGGTCTTTATAATAACCAGTGAGTGCTCTCTGTGGTAACCAGTCAGTGGTCTCTGTAGTAACCAGAAGGTGGTTTCCATAGTAACCAGCAAATGGTCTCTAGGTAACCAGTAGATAGCCAGTGAGTGTCTACTAATATCCAGTAGTCTCCGTAACCAGTCAGTGGTCTCTGTAGTAACCAGTAGGTGGTCTCATAGTAACCAGAATGGTCTCTGTAGTAACCAGTGAGGTACTATAGTCACCAGTAGGTCTCTATAGTCACCAGTGAGTGGTCTCAACAATAATCACTGAGTAGCCTCTGTAATAACCAGTGGTGCCCTCAGTAACAGGGAGTGGCTCTTTTACAGTCTGATTTTTCTAGAACAAAGTAGCCTAGGAGGAGAAATTCTGCTTTGACGCTGTTAGCGGGAAAGTGGGGATGGATTTCCTAACCTTGCTCTTTGCCCTTGGCCTTCAAGGTGTGACGGTGAACGGAGAGTTAATCGGGGCCCCCGCCCCTCCAAACGGTCACAAGAAACAGCGCACTTATTTCCGCACCATCACCATCCTGGTCAACAAGCCCGAGCGGTCCTATCTCGAGATCACGCCCAGCAGAGTCATCCTGGACGGTGGGGACAGGCTGGTCCTCCCCTGCAACCAGAGCGTGGTGGTGGGGAGTCGGGGGCTGGAGGTGTCGGTGTCCGCCAACGCCAACGTCACCGTCACCATCCAGGGCTCCATCGCCTTTGTCATCCTCATCCACCTCTACAAAAAGCCCGCGCCCTTCCAGCGACATCACCTGGGCTTCTACATTGCCAACAGCAAGGGCCTTTCCGGCAGCTGCCATGGGCTGTTAGGTAGGCAGCGCTGTCCTCTTGGCGAGGGGGTCAGAGGGGGAAGTATGTCTCCCAAAGTGAAGCTGATGCTGCTGATATTGACGGCTTGATGGAGAAATTGAATAGAAATGTGGTGTACACACACACACACACACACACACACACACACACACACACAGAGAGAGAGAGAGCAAGCACCATGTGTTGCTTAATGACAGGGAGACATTCTGAGAAAGGCATTATTAGTTGATTTCATCATTGTGAGCATATCATAGAGTGTTCTTGCACATACCTAGGTGGTCTAGCCTACCACACACCTAGCCTGTGTGGTCTAGCCTATTGCTCCTAGGCTACACACCTGTACAGCCTGTTACTGTACTGAATGCTGCAGGCAGTTGTAATAAAGGTATCTGTGCGTAGCTAGACACATAAATACTTACCATAGCTAGGTACGCAGCCAGACATAGCTAGACATACATAGCTAGACGTTACGTAGGCATAGCTACTTATATAACTAGGCATAGAAAAGGTACAGTAAAAATGCAGGTGTATGATTTTAGGGGACCACATTGTCAGTCATTGATGAAACATCATGGGTGCATGACTGTCTATATACTATGAAAATTAGATTTCTGGAAGACTTTCTGGGATGGGAATGGGCTTTTGGAGCCAGTTCTCACTAGCCTTCTGGGGAAAAGGAACTAAGGACCAGAGGGTGATCATGGGAAAGTCTGGCTTCTTGCCCCTGAGCAAGAAGACACGAATTAAGGGCAGACCACATCCAGCACCCAGCCTGAGCGACACCCCTCCCTGCGAGTCGCCCGCATTCCCGGGAGCAGAGGCAGGCTGCTCTGGCTGGCTTTCTTCAGCATGCAATTTCACGCAGGCCCCTTGCCCAAAAATACAGAGTGAGCCACGGCCAGGGCCCAGTTTAGAAAGCGGGATTTCCTGACACTTGAGCAGGGCGCATTTCTCCGCGCCTGGCTGCCAAGTCTGAGTTCCCTTCCCAGACGCCGACCTGCACTCCTCGGGCCCGAGTCATGCCCTCACTTGACCTGCAGAATTCCTAGTATGAGTGTCAGGGATAAACTGAACGGACTGCTTTCCACACCCCACCCCGGCACAGACCCACCCAATAGATAGTTTGGAAGGGGACCTGTGACGGGGGCCAGAAGAAAGAGGTGGGGGAGAGGGGGAGAGGGAGAACCAGGCTCTCCTTCTGCTTCTGTCTTGCCCTCCAACTCAGAAGGGGATTGTGGTCATCCGTGGTCATCTGTGGTCAGACAACTTTCCAGCGTTAGCAACTGGAAGCTGCCGGAAGTGGCAGGCCGCCACGAACGAATAAATCCTCTGCTGTCTCCCCCATACCCACAAAAACACAGGTTCTTCTGCTATTGCTGGGAAACGTGCCTCCCAGGAGACCCCGACCTAGGACTGTGGTCAACAAAAAACCCTCCCCCCATGGGAACATGGAAGTTTAACTTTGGTAGATATTGTCTGCATCTGACAGAGACTCAATGCTTTCTTTTTTCTGTCCTCTCAGGTCAGTTCCTAAACCAGGACGCCAGACTCATCGAGGAACCTGCAGTCCTCGGCTGGAACCCTACCCACCCTCTGCTCCCCCAGGAGGGAGAGGGGGCCGAGACCATCCTGAAGGTTAAAGGCCGCCAAGTCCCAGTGGTCTGGAAGCAGAGGAAGATTTACAACGGGCAGGAGCAGATAGACTGCTGGTTTGCCAGGAACAATGCCGCCAAACTGATCGATGGCGAGTATAAGGACTACCTGGCATCCCATCCGTTTGACACGGAGATGACGCTTGGCCTGGGAAGGTCCAGGGGACTCTGAAACCAGCAGCCTTACTGCAAAGAGCGCAGACTGGAGTGTGATCTAGGGGCCCCCGCGGTGCAGGTCTTCCTGGCTTTTGCCAGCCTCGACTCCTGGGACTGGCGGGACTCCATGACCTCCCCCCAGCAGAGTGTGGGTCCAGCGTCTGCTGGAACCGAGGGTGGGGACAGGAGGCTTGAGTGCAAATGTTATTTCTTCCCGCTCTCTCTTCGTGCCTCTGCTCCTTCCCCATTGACGGTAGAGAAACACCCAGGAAAAGAAGGTCATCGTCAAAAAGCAAGGAAGTCTACATCTTGTCCCAGCCAGGTGGTCTGCCCCATGGCCTGCCAAAAGGTAACCCTTTCTGAAGAAGGACAGTCACCACAGAATTTGTTTTCTCTGTAAAAATGGCCAAGTTTGGGCACTTTGCTTTTTGCCTTATACGCATGCTTGGGAATCTCGCCTTTTAGTTTCGTTGTGTTTTCTAGATTGCAGCCAACCTCTGCCTCTAAGAAACTCATGGAGTCCAGGCCACCGGTCATGCAAACAGGCCATATGTTTGATCACTGTAAGCAGCTGAGTCTTTGCTTAGGAGAGAGTTTTCTTCTGCTATTGTAACTTGCCTTTAAAAACTAGTTTTTGGCCGGGCTCGGTGGCTCAGCCTGTAATCCCGCGTCTTTGGGAGGCTGAGGTGAGTGGATTGCCTGAGCCCACAGGTTCGAGACCCACCTGGGCAACTTGGCGAGACCTCATCTCTACAATAAATCAAAAATTAGCTGGGCATGGTAGCGTGCGCCTGTAGTTCCCGCTACTTGGAAGGTTGAGGCGGAAGGATCACTGGAGCCCTGCAGGTCATGACTACAGTGGCTGGGAGCGGCCACTGCACTCCAGTCTGGGCGACTGAGTGAGACTCCAACTCAAAAAATAAAAATAAATAAGTAAAAAAATAAAAACTAGTTTTTGGCTGGGCACAGTGGCTCTCACCTGTAATCCCAGCACTTCGGGAGGCCAAGGCAGAGGATTGCTTGAGCCCAGAAGTTTGAGACCAGCCTGGGCAACATGGCGAGACCTCTACAAAAAGTTAAAAAGTTTGCCAAGTATGGTGACATGCACCTGTAGCCCCAGCTGCTCAGGAGGCTGAGGTGGAAGGATCACTTGAGCCCAGGAAGCAGAGGCTATGTGAACCCTGCTAGTGTGACTGCTCTCCAGCCTGGGCAATACAGTGAGACCCCGACCCAAAAAATAATAAAATAAAAACTATTTTCATTAAAAAATAAAACTTGATTAAAAATAGATTACAGCCCAGATACTGAGCTCTCTCTAGTGGGCCTTGTAAGCCACTTGACTTTGCTAATGGATATTCTCCCGTTTATTGTGGTCCTCCAGGAGGTGATAAGTTCCGTGTATATAGTCCCTAGATGGGAGTTGGGGCCAGTGCAGAGCCTAGCTATAGCAGGAAGCATGTACATGCTTAGGAAATCTTTAAGCCAGGCTTGATGGCTCAGCCTGTAATCCCGCGCTTTGGGAGGCTGAGGTGAGTGGATTGCCTGAGCCCGCGGGTTCGAGACCCGCCTGGGCAACTTGGCGAGACCTCATCTCTACCATAAATCAAAGATTAGCCGGGCATGGTAGTGCGCGCCTATGGTTCCAGCTACTTGGAAGGCTGAAGTGGAAGGATCGCCGGAGCCCAGCAGGTCAAGGCTGTGGTGGCCGGGAGCGTGCCACTGCACTCCAGTCTGGGCGACAGAGTGAGACTCCAACTCAAAAAAAAAAAAAAAGAAAGAAAGAAAATGTTTAAAAACTTCCCTCATCTGGGATAGGCAGAAGCCAGGAAGTCAGCAAGAAGAGGGGCTTTGGTTCCAAAATGTGGACAAACTTGACCCCCTAAGAAAAAGATTAAAATCACAGGGGCGTCAAAAGTCAGCGCGTATGACCGGGCTCACACCTGTAATCTCAGCACTTTGGGAAGCCAAGGTGGGAAGATCACTTGAAGCCAGGAGTTCAAGACCAGCCTGAGCAGCAGAGCAAGACCTCGTTTCTACAAAATAAAAATAAAATTTAAAAAGTCAGTGAATGCCTGTCACCCTTCTCCTTCCGAATACCCTCGGTGATACCTGGTCAGATTTTCAAAACAAATGAGGGCCGAAGCCTCCCTTTCCACCCTCCTCAGGAGTTCCCGAGTTTTTCTCTGCTTGGTCTTCTCAGGGGTCACTGAGTGAGAGCCTGGTCAGAAAGTAGATGGATACAAGGCACATGTGGGCCAAAAGGCAGAAAGAGAAAGACTGTAGTCAGAGGAACAGAATGTTTCCATGCTGGCCCAAGTTCAAGGCTGGCTCTGGGGCTGGCTTCCCAAGAGGCTTCCTCTATCGGGTCAGAGGCCAGAACAGCCCCTGAGTGAAATGCAAAGGCGTGCTTAGGGCTTGGAGAGAAATCCAAGTTAAGAAAACCATTGATCGTGTTTACCTTCCCGGGGGAAGCATTCAGGCAGCAAAATGACCTCCGCGTGTTCCTGTCGGACTTGGCGACTTCAGGAGTGCGAGCACTGAGGACTGCCTGGTCTCCTCTGTCTCCACGTCCCGAGCCCACCAGACTGGGGCCTGTCAGCTGGGCCCTTGATTTGCCTGATCTTCCAACTCAGCTGCCTGTTTTCATCCCGAGGTACAGAGACTGCTCACAGATGCTCTCTGTATTGCAGAGCCCCAGAAGGAGGGGCGTGAGTGAGAGATGGCCCGCACCCAGGCAGGCTCCTGGCCATCCTCTGATGTAAACCCCAGGGGGCAGACAGCCCCTGAGCCTGAAGACCCCGCCTCCGTGCACCCTTGTTCCAGGTGTGGGTCTTGACATGTGGTCGGGAAGATGTCATTAGGCCTGTTTCCTCTGCTGCTATCTTATCTAAGAGCAGAGAAAAATAGTCCAGGCAGCCACCCACAGCTAACTCTCCTACACAAAAAATAAGAAACATTAAAGGTGGGCTTTATTCAAACAAAATAATAATAAGTTTTTTTCTTTAGGCAAACACCACATCTTTTTTTTTTGAGTCAGAGTCTCACTCTGTCGCCCAGGCTAGAGTGCAATGGCATGATCACGGCTATTGCAGCCTCAATCTCAGCTTCCCAAGTAGCTGGGACTACAGGTATGTGCCACCATGCCGGGCTAATTTTTGGTTTTGGTTTTTTTTGTTTTTTTTTGAGTTGGGAGTCTCACTCTGTCACCCAGACTGGAGTGCAGTGGCACGCTCCCGGCCACCGCAGCCTCGACCTGCTAGGCTCCAGCGATCCTTCCGCCTCAGCCTTCCAAGTAGCCGGAACTACAGGCGTGCACTACCATACCCAGCTAATTTTTTATTTATTTTAGAGACGAGGTCTCGCCAAGTTGCCCGGGTGGGTCTCGAACCCGTGGGCTCAGGCAGTCCTCTCACCTTGACCTCCCAAAGTGCTGGAATTACAGGTTGAGCCACCGAGTCCAGCTAATAGCAAGCTCTTTAAAGTAAATGCAAGCGAAAGGAGGAATTCTCTCCTCAGAAAGGGAAATTGAGGCAGGGTGTTGTTGAATGACATCTCCCAAGATATGCAGAAGACTCAAAGCAGGGCTAGACCAGATTCATTTTGTCAGCTTTGACACTATTTCACTATCTAGGCAATCATTTATTTTCCTTGAACATTTATAAATAAGGAGGGGTGGGTTACTGCATGAATGATCAAATGAGACTAAGAAATATGCCATAATCAGAGGCCATAAATCTCCTTGTCACCATAATAGCTCATGCTAATGCGTCATAATAATTGACTAACTGGGACCTTGAACAAGTCAGCATCTCTGGGTTTCAGTCGCCTCCCTCATCTGAAGAAGAGTAAGTCATCTTTAAGGGTCTTCTGATTTAAAGTTTCATGTTCTAAAGTAAAATGGACTGAGTGTTCTCTGCCCACCATGCTTGCTGCTTTTCCTCCGTTTGGCTTTTTGGTGATATACGGCTTCAGGCTAAAGGGGTGGGGATGGGGTCTTTGGGAGGTTATTCACAGGACTCATGGGGCCAGGCAGCTATGCTGAAGCTGCCGGGGCTGGGAATTGGAGTGCCTCCTCTGTTCCTCTCAGGAGAAACAGTCAACTTTCAATTGAGTCATATATCCCTATAAATGGATCGGGAACAGCATTCATTTCTTTAAATTTATCTTTTGGATAAACTGAGTGTCATGGACCAAATGTTTGTGTCCTCCTCAAATTCATATGTGGAAGCGTAAGTCCTGTGTGTGATCGTGCTTGGAGGCAGAGCCTTTGGGAAGCGGTTAGCTTGTGAGGTCAGAGCCCATGTGGATGGGATGCGTGCTCTTACAAGAAGAGACGAGGTGACCTCTTTACCATGAGAAGATACAATGAGAAGTTGGCTACTTGTAAACCAGGAAGAGATCCCTCACTAGACATCATATCTGCTGACGCCCCGATCTTGGACTTCCCGGTCTCCAGAACTGTGAGAGATAAATATTTGTTGCTTAAGTCACCCAGTCTGTGGTCTTCTTGTTAAGACAGCCCATGCTAAGACACTAAAATATTCCAAATATGAATTCTTTTTCCATTCGTTAAGCTTTCCCAGAATGCTGTTATTAAGACTTAAAGGACTCTTGGGACCATAAAAACATGATCCAGCTAAAATAAACAGCAAATGAAATAACACGGCTAAGCAAATACTTAAAAATGTAGCTTTAAATATTTATTTTAGTCCGTTCTAAATAATTAGTAGGATACAAGATAGTTCATCGTCAAGAGACATTTTTCTAAATAAAAATGTGTAAGAGAATGACATGTAAAAGCAAACACATGTTGGCGTGTTTATTTTTTGAGGGCAAATGGAATCAGGGCTATTGAAAATAAAACTTGATGAATCTGAGTTGCTTGTTTGTAGGAGTTTCTGAATTATGAACAAGGATATGCTAATGGAGGCATGACATTGGAACAATAATCTTCGAGTAACACAAGTTATTGTGGAGAGCAGCAAATTCATAACAGTCGTTTCTGTACTCTTGTAAAACTGTCAGGTTCTTGGGAATATCTTAAACCTCTCACTCCACTGCTGTCTGGGGACTCTGGCATCCCATACCTTGATCACCTGCTTATCGGGCACTCATCCGCACACAACTTGGCCACCATCTTGCTTGGTGTTTCTTACATTTGGTTCAAGGCCATTTCTCTCCATAGGTGGCATTTCTAACCCGTGGCTCTGGCATCCCTACCTTCAGTTCTGAGTGGGCCTGCTGGGTCTTGTTTAGATGTTGTTTGAGCTATACTACCTTCTAAATGGAACAACCAAAACAGACATGGAACACCAGGGAGATGCCCCTTGGTGGGCTGTGTTAAAGAGAAAACAGGCAAACAGCTGATATCAAGGACTACCAGTTGATGTCTCTGGGCTTTGCCTCCTTTAGCTATAACATGAAGGGACTGAACTAGGTAACTTCTAAGATCCTGTGATTTTTATCTTCTGTCTTTCGATGAAGATACTTCTTAAGCTGTCAAGCAATAAATGCAAAACGAGTCATTCAGTGGCCCAGTATATTTTGAATTCCTGGGTGCCAGACCCAGGGATTCTGAGGAAGACAGAGCTCATGCCCCTAGAGAGTTCGTAGTTTAGAACAGGACATAGAAAGAATACCAAGATGGAAAGAGCGTGTGATGAATACTGTAAGAGAACTTTGCCGAGGACTGTTACCTGTGCTCAGAGAAGGGGCAACCAGGATGGGAGGAAGGATGCCGGGAAACCGTTCCAAAGATGGAGAATTGCGTTAGGCTGCAAGGAAGAGGGGTGTGGACAGAGGCAGCCACACGGGATATGTTTTCTGTGGAGTTGGGCAGCTGGGAATATCTTCCACATGGAAGCCATCTTCTTACTCCATTCAGTTTTAGACGTAGCACTGTTGATCGGATGGCGTCTGAGAACCCACCGTGGGAGAAGCTTGGTAGAGTCCCAGCTTCCTCGTGATGGTATTGTAAGGCAAGTGCGGAGAAAGAGAGAATAAGCCGAGTGGTTAGGCAAAGGAAAGAAAATGTATCCGAGGGAAAGGAAAGAAAGATTGGCCCTAAAGAAGAACCAGCAGCTTGTTCTTTTGGCGTGTCCCTTTTGTACCCCCTAACTGGGGTCTGATGGTCACGTAGTACACGTAGTCCTGAGGAAGCAGGTGTTGGTGGTCACGTAATCCCGAGACGTGGCCTTGAGGAAGCAGGCTGGTGCTGGTGGTCACACAGCCTGGAGACGTGGCCTTGAGACGCAACCTTGAGAAAGCAGATGTTGGCAGTAAAAACAAGATGTCGCTTAAGCAAGCGGGGAAGGAGTGGGGAGGGGTGAGTGGGGGTTGTAGCTCCCTTACAGGTTTCCTCTTACTTCCAACGGAAGCCTCCATCCCAGCCTTCATAGATGTCTACCTCCTTCTGGGTCCCACCCCCCACCCCACTTCCTCCGGGTGGATGCCTCAATTATTTTCTCCAGACTCTTGCTGCCCGCCAGAGCCTCCCTCTGGATTTCAAAAACTGTTCCAAAAGCTTCCTCTAGTCTGAAGCTATTGTCCCTTGACTGGTGTCCTTGGGGCTTCTATCCTCCCCTTTATTTCGGTGTCAGGTTTGCTGTAGTGTTTGGTGCATGCACCCTCTTTTTTTTCCCACCATACTCAGTTGCTTAAGCCATCGAATTGAGCTTCAGTCTTCACCCCATTCATGGAACCACATCTCAGACGTCCCATTAGGGTTCCCAGTGTCCAGTTCCAGCAGTCAGTATCTTCAGCCCCTGCAGCGTGACGGGGGGCCTCTTCCTCTTTGACGAGCTGCGGAATCCCTTTGCTTCTTTGATGCGATTCTTTTTTGAGTCTGTCCTAGTCTCCTTTGATGAATTTCTTTCTTCCCACCGACCCGAGGACGTACCCTAAGACTCCTCCTTGGTCCTCTGTACACTTTCTCTTGGTGAGCTCGTTCACTTCCTGTTTCCACATCTGTCTCCTCACACAGGGGGCTCTGACCACAGCTCTGCAGAGTCGACGCCTTCTGAAGTCCCTTCCCTTGAGCTGTTCTGGAATCACCACCAACTCAGGAGTCAAAGCAAACGTTCCTGCTTCAAAGTGTTTACATTATAGGTGTTTGGGGTTGGGAATCTGGGTGGAAAGGAAGGAGAAATTCTGGCAATAAAGAAATATAGGCAAAGATGTATACACACTGTAAGCAATGTTACCTATGCATTAGTTTTCAAAGTGGAAGTCAATTATGGTAGCGATGTGTAATATGAATGTAATTCATATTACATAAAATGTAATATGACATTTGCTCAACTGTGCTGCTTCTGCCATTTTCTTTGCCTGTCCTGCCTGTCACGTGGTGATGCTAGCATTCGTTTGATTAGCGCCATCTTTTGAGTGAACGGCGTACTTAAAATGTGTATACATTTTATGGCACCCCCGTGTGTGTGTATACATAGATGTTACAAGGGGGACCCCAAAAAACCCAGAATTATTTTTGAAGTGTCAGCCTCTTGTAGTACAGGCTTCCCCTGCTAGGTAAGTGTTAGAGGAAACTATGGGCATCAGCGTACCAACTAACATTGTTGTGAGAGGCTGCGTTTGGCTTCAGTGAATTTTGTTTTGGAGATTCTTTCAACACACTTGCCCACTTCGTGATGGGTGATTTATGAGTGTGCCTGCCCACACCGCACCAAGTGTTCAGCAGTTTTTGGCCAAAACCAACATGAACCCCATGCCCCACCCTCCTTATTCACCTGATTTCGTCCCAAGTGACTTTTTCTTTGTTTTCCTGGATGAAAAAAGTCAAAGGAAAACGTTTGCCAATGTGGAAGAGGTGGGGAAAATTAAAAAAACAGCAGAAACACTAAAAGGCATCAGAATTGACGAGTTCAGAAACTGTTCTGAGCAGTGGAAAAAGTGTCTCAATAGGTGTGTTGCATCAAACAGAGAGTGAAGTTTGAAGGTGACTGAAGTTTAAATATGTAAGAAAAAATGCACAGTTTTAATAAATAAATTCCATTTTTTGGTGTGTGTGTATATATATATACACACACATACATGTATGCATATATACATATATATATGTGCTGGTGCATTTCACAGGAAGCCAACTCAAATTAATTGTGATTGACATAGTATCCTTCCTGAAGATTCTTTAATCCTATTATTTTTTCAAAACAACAGCTGTGTTTATGCAAGAGAAGATCCAATGTTCTGATGGCTCCCTGGGAATTTCTGGTTATATAAGTTGAGAATCACATGTACCAAGTTTATTGACATACCCACTAAATAACTTCACTGAACTATGAGTACAATGTTCATTGTAAACACTTTTCAGTATGCTTTTTCAAAACAAATTTTATTTGAAATGTGTAAGGGCAATGCAGCAAATGCAATGCTCCAGATATCAGGAGTGTGAATGGAGGTCAGAGAGGCACACTCACATTCGTTATTTGGTTCCATTTTCAGTTGGAAGTTGGCCTGGCATTTCTTGACTCTTTCAGCCATGCGGTTAACTCACCTCCAGGAATGTTACAAAGTAAAACATCACACAATGCCCCCAAGCCCAGACTCTATTCTGAAGGTTTAATGTGGAAAGTTGCAGAAGAAGCAAACCTTTCCATGGGAAGGCAAAAAAAAAAAAAAACACAGCTCAAAAGTGACGTGTATTTGCTTTTGAAGAAGGCTGGAGCCCAGGAATATACTAGAAGCTAAAAGTTCCAGAACTTGTAGGCAAATCCTGATTTTTTCCATCTCTTTGTCTGCCTGGAAAACTTAAAACTGAGCACTTTGAAAATTTGTGGTGAAAACAACACAGGCTGGGCCCAGTGGCTCACGCCTGTTATCCCAGCACTTCAAGAAGCCAGGAGTTTGAGACTGGCCTGGGCAACATAGAGAGACTCTGGGTCTACAAAACTTTTTAAAAAATTAGCTGGGTACAGTGGTGCATATGTGTAGTCCCAGCTACTGGGGAGGCTGAGGCAGGAGGATCACTCTCAACCAGGAGTTCAAGGCTGCAGCAAGCTCTGATTGTACCGCTGCACTCCAGCCTGGTTGACAGAAACAGGAAAAAAAAAAACAACAAAAAGACAACATAAGGTTAAAGTTGTGTATATGATTGAAGGACAACAACATTCTTTGCCGGGCTCGGTGGCTCAGCCTGTAATCCCGCGCCTTTGGGAGGCTGAGGTGAGTGGATTGCCTGAGCCCACGGGTTCGAGACCCGCCTGGGCAAGCGAGACCTCATCTCTATAATAAATCAAAAAATTAGCCGGGCGTGGTAGCGCGTGCCTGTAGTTCCAGCTACTTGGAAGACTGAGGCGGAAGGATCGCCAGAGCCCAGCAGGTCGAGGATGCGGTGGCCGGGAGTGGCCACTGCACTCCAGTCTGGGCGACAGTGAGACCCCAACTCAAACAAAAACAAAAACAAAAACATTCTAGATTGTCCGTGCAATTTTCACAGCGGGGAAAACGCTTCAACACAAATCCATTCACTTATTCATTTACCTCATGTTTTGCAGGCACTAACTGTGGGGAGGGGGGAGGGCGTCTTTTCTCTCTAACCCTGGAGATAATGTTTTGCATAATTAGTTAGGATCAGAGACGAACAGCTGCCAGTCTTGCAGAGATTTGGATAAGATGAGTAAGGGTTTGCCCGGTGTGGTGGCTCACACCTGTCATCCCAGCGCATTGGGAGACTGTGGTAGGAGGATTGTTTGAGTCCAGGAGTTCAAGACCAACCTGGGCAACATAGCAAGACCTTGTCCCTAAACAAAGGAAGGGATTGTGCTCAGCCAGGGGCGGGTGAGGGGGTGACCTTGTACCTGGGTCTCACGGCATTGTTCAGGTTTGGAGGGGAAACACGTCTAGGAGCATTTTACATGCAAACTTATTTATTCTTGATAGAAACACTGTAAGGAAAAGGAAAATGAATTGTACAGCAACAGTTTAGATCCCTTATGGCAGAGCTGGGAATCAGGACAGCCTGGCCTTGAAGCTCGTTCCCTGTTCATGACTCGGGGATGCCCTGGACAAAAAAAAGAGTAGCTTCCACTGTGATGGCCATGGGCTGCCAGGCCCTGAGCCCAGGACCCCACCCATATGCCGTCCCCTGTGCCCCAGACCCAAGCAGGTCAGGAGGGACGGCAGCGGGCACTTTCTTTGCCCCTGAGGGCAGGGATTTCAGAACTGTCCGCTTCTGTCTAAAAGCAGTGTCTGCCAGGGTGCATGCTCTTGTCACTGGTCAGGGTGGGGTGTGGGCAGGGACTTCTGATGGGTGGACACAGTGGGGCCTCGTGAGAAAGTGCGGCCACCGCCCTCCAAGGGCTCGTTGCTGGATGAAGCTTGTCTTGGAAAGCAACGGCTGGAGAGGGGAAGAGCATGGACCCGCGATGGGGAAGGACTCGATGCTGGGCCCGGCCCTGGGCCTGCCTGTCCCTGGCTTGATGACTCAAGTCCCGGGAGGCCTGGACCCCACAAGACTACACCAAGGTTCCCTTTCTCCCGTCTCCTTGGTAACGATGGTTCTCATGGCCTTTGCGGCAACACGGATGCAGTCGGAGACCATCATTCTAAATGAACTATCACAAAGAACTGAACACCGCATGCTCTCACCCATAAGAGGGCCCTGAACACTGGTCACACACGTACAAGGGTGGGATCGGCAGATGCTGGTCACTGCTAGGGGTGGGGAGGCGGGCCTGTGCCAACACATTGCGTCCTGGGCCACCATGGGGGGCGAGGACCTGCCAGAAGCCCCAACTTCACCTGCCCGCAATTTCCTTATGAAGAAAATCCTCATTGTACCTCCAAACTCTAAAATAAAATCAAAATCAAAGACAGAAGCAGCACCCCAGGAAACCTCTTGTGGTCAAATGCTTTCTGAAGCAAATCACTGTTAGATGGAAGGACGGGAAACATACCAGGGGAGCTGGGGGTGGGGAGTGGAGAGCCCGCTGGGGAATGGGGGTGGGAGGGGCGCCTCCTCTGATCTGGGCCCCATTCCCCAATCCGGGTGAGAAGCCCAGAAATGGAGAGAGACAGAACCGGCGTGCATGTTGAGTGGCTTTTCAATGTCACTTGGCTTCGTGGGAGCAGCCTGAACAATGCAGCCATTGATGTGATTAATGAACCAGCCGCTGCACCTGGCAGGGAGAACCGGGCTGCGGAGGTGGAGACGGAGGGTCGTCCCTGTGCTCTGTCACGCACCCGGCGCTGTCCTGCGGGATGTGGCCTAGTTTCTGTGGAGGAGACAGCAGAGTCACGAGGAGAGCACGGGGTCTGGCAGCGAGGAAGGAAGGAGCAGAGCCCCAGACTTGAGGCAGAGGCAAGTGGGTTCCCAGGGTGCTGGAGAGAGGGGCCACGAGAGAGGACTGCAGGGAACACCGCCCCCCACCAGGTCAAGGCCTGAGGGCGTGCTCTGTGTCACCGGCCAACCTCCCCCGCCCATACCTGGTCACTCAAGCTCACGCGGATGAACAAAGCCAAATCCAGTAGGAGCTGCCCACCTTTGGGGAAGGAGATGGTGTCTGAGGGTCACGACGGAACTGCCGGAAGGTCCCTGACTTGTGTTCCCCGACAGGCAAATGCTCTCCCTGTCCCCGTCTCCTTTTTTCTTCCCTGCCCTTTGTCTGGGAGATGGTTTGGGTCCCATACCTCTGCCGGCCTTGCTGGCTTCCATCCAGGCAAGAAGGAATGAAGGTCAAAGGGCAATGGAAGAAGCAAGTGGAAAGTTACAGATCATATGGGAACAGGAAATCAAAGGGCCCAGAGGACCCTGGCAGGTCACCACGTGGTACTTAATGCATTTGAGTCTTGGACTCCTTAAGCATCTGGTGAAATATGAAATGCAAACATTGTCACTCTTTGTTTTTTTTTTTTTGAGTTGGAGTCTCACTCTGTCGCCCAGACTGGAGTGCAGTGGCACGCTCCCAGCCACCGCAGCCTCAACCTGCTGGGCTCAGGCGATCCGTCCACCTCAGCCTTCCAAGTAGCTGGAACTACAGGCGTGCGCCACCACACCTGGCTAAATTTTTTTGTTTTTTGTTTTTGCAGAGATGATGTCTTACCTGGTTGCCCAGGCTGGTCTTGATTCCCTGGGCTCAGGCAATCTTCTCGCCTCTACCTCCCAAAGTGTGGGGTTTATAGGCATGAGCCACCACACGTGACTTCTCTCTCTCTTTTTTTTTTTTTTGAGTTGGCGTCTCACGCCATCACCCAGACTGGAGTGCAGTGGCATGCTCCCGCCACCGCTGCCTCGACCTGCTGGGCTCTGGCGATCCTTCCGCCTCAGCCTTCCAAGTAACTGGAACTACAGGCGCGCGCTACCATGCCCAGCTTAATTTTTTTTTTTTTAATTGTAGAGATGAGGTCTCGCCAAGTTACTCAGGTGGGTCTCGAACCCGCGGACTCAGGCAATTCACTCGCCTCGGCCTCCCAAAGCGTAGGATTACAGGCTGAGCCACCAAGCCCGGCCTGACTTCTCTCTTTCAAAAAAAAAAAAATTGCTGGCAGGGAGTGGTGGCTCACACCTACAATGCCAGCACTTTGGGAGGCTGAGTTGGGAGAACTGCTGGAGCCCAGGAGTTCGGGACTAGCCTGGGCAATATAGTGAGACCTCGTCTTCACAAAAAAAATTTTTGGAAAAAATAGCCAGGTATGGTGGCACACATTTGTAGTCTCAGCTACTCGGGAGGCTGAGGCATAAGGATCACCTGAGTCCCGGAGGTCAAGGCTGCGCAGAGCTGAGATTGTGCCACCAAACTCCAGCCTGGGTGACAGAGTGCGATCCTGACTTAAAAAAAGGATGAGGCTGGGTGCGGTGCCTCAGGCCTGTAATCACATCACTTTGGGAGGCCAAGGCAAGAGGATTGCCTGAGTCCGCGGGTCTGAGACCAGCCGGGGCAATATGGGGAGACCTCGTCTCTACAATAAATCAAAAATGTAGCCGGGCATGGTAGAGCACACCTGTAATTCTGCCTACTTGGAAGGTGAGGCGGAAGGATTGCCTGAGCCCAGCAGGTCGACTCTGGGGTGGCCGTGAGCGTGCCACTGCACTCTGGCCCAGGCAACAGAGGAAGACTCCAACTCAAAATAAATAAATACATAGAAAGAAAGAAAAAAGCTAACCCCAGGTGAAGGTGAAGGACCCAAGTTTTACAATCTCTTACTGAAGCCTCCAAGGCAGAGGACACTTTGCTGCCACATTCTGGTGACAGCTAGACTGTACGGCCAAACCTCCATCCATCACACAGGAACTTAAGCCGAATGCATGCAGCCTGGGTCCTGGAATGACCCTCCCCACCCAGCTGACTCTCCCGGGCCCACTCTTTTCAGGAAGCAGAGCCAAGTTTCAGGCACAACACCCAGAACTGTTTTCTACTGCGGGAGCCCCCGTGGCCACAACCCTTCCGTCACTTGCCTCCGCGGGACTTCAGCACTGAGGCCAAAGCGGTTCCCAAGATCTCCCTGCGAGGTCAGGCAGAGGCGAGCCAGTTCTCGCAATGGGGTCACGGTGGAAGCTCATTCCCAGGGGCCCGCTGGTGACCACACAGTCAGTGCAAAGTGACGCCTGTGTTATCAGCTCCCAGTTCGCGCCCCCCACCCGCCCGGGAGCAAACGCTTGGCGCCCCTCATCGCCTGGGCCTGCTAGGATTACAGCTGAATGTCCCTGTAAGAAAGGGAGAGGAAAGCCCAGCAGGCTAAGTTGGGCCAATTCCTGTCCCCGCGCGGTAGGGCTGGGCTGCTGTCCCCGCCAGAGCCGGGGAAGAATGGAGCTTATTATGTGGGGGTGGAAAGGGAGGGCCGGGAGGTGTTAAGCAGAGAAAGGGCTTGAAATTCAAGTCGGGGCGATGCTGCCAGCCTGGCGCCTGCAGTTAGACAGTCCGATGAACTCTGATAAACCCAGAGGCACCTTCCCCACACCCCATCCTGCCCAGAAACTTTAGCCCCTGTGGAGAGGAAATGGGGGGAGGGCGGAGGGGAGGCAGCGCTGGGGGAGCCTTGCCAGGGAGACAGGAGGAGGCTGCCTTTGCTCCGGACCCCCAGGCCGGACCACTCACTCCTGCTGGCTCTGGGGGCATGAGGGGTCTGCATGGGGGTGGAGGTGACAGCCTGCAGGGTTCTGTTGCAGAGGTGGGCTGTGGGGGGGATGGCAATCGTCAGGGCTCCACGTCCAGGATGCTGGAGATTGAACTGCTGTGGTCAAGACCAGAGCTGGGAGGCGGACCTCATCCTAGGGTGTTGCCAGTTGTCAAACCCTTCCAGGACAGCTGGTGAGAGACCTGCTCTTGGGAGATCTCAGTCAGCCCCGCAAACACCCCTCATTTCCCTTTTCAGGCCTGGAGACGGAGTGGCCGCCCTCCTCCTCGGTGTCACTTGACTCGTGTGGTTAATCTCGAAGTCCTCAGGGTCCACGCACAGCCATGTGGCTGTGCTTGAGGCCACTGGATTGTACACTTGGGTTTGAAGTAGGGCCTTGAAGTGAAGTCTGGGCACCCACATTCACAGTAGCATTAGTCCAATAACCACGAGGTGGAGGCAACCCAGAGTTCACCCACGGACCAACGGTAAGCGAGATGCAGTGGACACAGACGGTGGGACCTGATTCCACTTTATAAGGAAAAATCGTGGCCGGGCTCGGTGCCTCAGCCTGTCATCCCAGCACTCTGGGAGGCCGAGGCGAGTGGGTTGCCTGAGCCCGCGGGTTTGAGACCTGCCCGGGCAACTTGGCGAGACCTCGTCTCTACAGTAAATCCAAAATTAGCCAGGGGTGGTAGCGTGCGCCTGCAGTTCTGGCTACTTGAGAGGCTGAGGCAGAAGGATGGCCGGAGCCCAGCATGTCGAGGCTGCAGTGGCCAGGAGCATGCCACTGCACTCCAGCCTGGGTCACAGAGTGAGACTCCATCACAGAGTGAACTCAAAAGAAAAGAAAAGAAAAGAAAAGAAAAATCCTGTCTGGGCACGGTGGCTCATGCTTGTAATCCCAGCACTTTGGGAGTCCAAGGCAGGAGGGTCATTGAGCCCAGGAGTTTGAAATCAGCTTGGGCAACATAGCGAGACCTCATCTCTACAAAAAATAAAAATAAATTAACGGGGTGTGGCAGTACATGCCTGTAGTCCCAGCTACTCGGGAGGCTGAGGTGGAAGGATTGCCTGAACCCAGAAGGTTGAGACCGGGGTGAGCTGTGATCATGCCACCGCATTCCAGTTGGGGGTGAAGGGACCCTGACTCAGAAAAAAAAGAAGAAGGAAAAGAAGGAAAATCCCAACGCTGTGCTACCACATGGATGAGCCTTGAGGGTATTATGCTGATTCCAACAAGTCAATCACAGAAAGACAAATATAGTGTGATGCTTCCTCAGTGAGGTCCCTAGAGCAGTACAGGGACAGTCCAGTGGTGGGTGCCAGGGATGGCGGGGCGGGGAGAGGAGAGCTATTGCGGAATGGGAACAGAGTTCCAGTTTTACAAGGTGAAAAAATTCTAGAGAGCCAGTGCACAACACCATGAATGTACCTAATGCCAGCAAACTCGCGTTGAACCAGCTTGGAAATGGTTAAGATGGTAAATTTCATGTTATTACGGGTTTTGCCACGATAAATAAAGTGAAAGAAAAAATAAGCCCCATAGGAACGGTAACGTCTGACAGATTTTATAATGAGAGAAAATTACGTGCAAAACTTACTTAGGAAAATCAGTGCAAAAATGTTTAATTAAATGTTAGCTGAGAGAATCTGACAACATTAAAAGAATAACATACAAAAATGGTTGAAATGATACATTTTATGTTATGAATATTTTACCACAATTTAAAAAAATCTTCTGAGTCTTCTACTCTCTGAGCAAAACCTTCAGGTGCTGAGGACGGAGGGAGGAAGAGAGTGGAGGGCTGGGTTCGTGACTGTGGCTGTTTCCATGGCGGCAGGGAAAGCCAGGTAGGTGCTTCCAGAACCATCTGGCCCCTCCCATCAGGGTACAGCCTGGGATGGGGCAGAGCTTCCCATACTGCCAGGAGGTTGGGACGCGTGGTGTAGCTTGGCACTTAAGCAGTGACCATCTGTCCAGGCCATAGGGGAGGAGAAGGGACATTCCAGTCCTTAAAATGAGGGCCTGGGTCCTAACACAGCAGGCTACCTTAGAGTTTCTGGAGATGCAGGAGGCAAAATGAAAAAGCACAAATGGCTACAGAGGCAATACATATTTTTTTTTTAATTCCAAAAGGAAACATCTAGTTTCTTTACAGGATGGGGCAGGGTCACTTTTTGCTCCTTCTAATGGCATTCTCCTTATGAAATCTTACAAATTGCATCTGCTCCCACCTTCCTTTTTTTTTCTTTTGAGTTGGAGTCTCACTTTTGTTGCCCAGGCTGGAGTGCAGTGGCACGCTCATGACCACCGCAGCATCCACCTGCTGGACGTAGGTGATCCTTCCGCCTCAGCCTTCCAAGTAGCTGGAACTACAGACGCACGCCACCATGTCCGACTAGTTTTTGTATTTACTGTAGAGTCGCGGTCTCACCAAGTTGCCCATGCTGGTCTCGAATCCCTGGGCTCAGGCAATCCTCTCACCTCAGCCTCCCAAAGTGCTGGGATTACAGGCTGAGCCACCGCACCCGGCCACCCACTCTTCTTAATAAGTCACACAGAAGCTTGCATAAAAGTCATAGTTGTCAAATTTCCGCCTTTCCGATCCAGTCTGAAGGGCATGATTGGGTTGACACACCGGATGGAGACAGAGCTTCCACGTGTCTGCATTGACACGGTGTCCCTGGGGCCTCCCGTCCTCAACTATAAACCCAGAACACCGAGACTGACCTCTCCCACGGCAAAGAGCTAAGCCTTGATGAAAACCGTTTTCACGGCTGGTATTTGTCACAGTTCAAAATAATCAAAATGAGCTCATTGTTTCAATAATTTCGCATCGTGTGAGAGAAAGATAGGAAGGTCATGGATGGAGGTGGGTCTGTGGGGTGAGACCCACAGGATGCTCCTCTTTTCCAAGTCGCTTCTAAATTGCCAGCGCAAAGGCAGACAGCTTTCTTTTCTAATAGTTCAGCTTCCAGCTGCCAAAGAGGGCTTTGCTCTCTTCACCTGTAAGGAGCTGGCGAATATGTGTGAAAGTACTTTGCTTCTGGTGTGGAAGATTTTGCATTAGTGTCCCTCATTAAGAGGACTTCAGAAACTGCAGTGCATGAACCAGGCACCCCAAGAAGGAGGAGGGGAGGGAGGGAGAGAAAGAGAAAGAGGGAGAGAGGGAACAGATTCCGAAATGGCGCGCCCTTCCATGGTAGCTGGGCGGATAGCCCTCTGTTGTCAATTACCAACAAAGCACCACTTGTATCTGATTGCAAAATAATACATATCCATTGTTAAAATAAATAAATAAAGCCTTGGAAAATACAGAAGACCACAAAGAGTCCATTCCTTTTCAATTCAGTGTTTTATTTTTCTTTGGGTCCTTTGGTGGGGAGAAAAATGTTTTCAAAAGAAACCTATTTCCAGGAGATTATCTATAAGGAATAAAACATCTCTTCTGACAGTTTCAGTAAGCCAAGCCAGTAAGTAACCTAAGGTGTTCTCAGAGGTAAGATTCAGGACATGTAGCCCAAATTGAGAAAAATATAAGTTCCCAATAGTCCAAAACGGTTGGATTTTCTGCTTATTATGAAGGGAACTGCACCCTGCCCTCACTGGTGAATGTCCGACCCTCGAGAAAGACAATATGGTGTCATGTTGACAAAAGCCCTCAACGGGGAATAAGGACATCCTAGGCCCACCTGGGCACCGTGTGGCCATGTGACCCGGGAGAGTCATTTAATGTCCTGAAAGCATCGTCTCTTCATCTGTCCAGTGGAGATCTCTGTGACTGCCTTCCAGTGGGGAGACAAGTCAATGAGCCATGCGAGGAGTGGGTCTGGTGCCATATCTGTCAGGCACTAAGTACCAAAAGAGAGAGCTGTCTTCCAACACACGTTCAGTCAGCTGACTTTCTCTGCAAGGCAAGCGTGTCAAACACCCCGTCAATCATCCCTGAAACTGCTGCATAATTAGGATACTGACTCTTAATTCACCTTTTCGATGAAGTAAGACAACAAAGACTTGGGTATGACCAAGGAGTGATCAATGCACCCCGATGGGTTTTTTGTTTTGTTTTGGTTTTGAGTCAGAGTCTCATTCTGTCGCCCTGGCTAGAGCGCCGTGGTGCGATCACGGCCACCTCCACTTCCATCTGCTGGCTCAGGTGATCCTTCTGCCTCAGCCTTCCAAGTAGCAGGGACCACAGGCACATACCACCATGCCTGGCTAATATTCTGATTTATTGTAGAATTGCAGTCTCACCATATCACCCAGGCTGGTCTCAAACTCCTGGACTCGGGCAATCCTCCCACCTCAGCCTCCCAAAGTGCCAGGATTACAAGCGTGAGCCACCGCACCTAGCCTGTTTTTTGTTTTGACTTGGCTTCTGATGCTGTGAGCCTGCCTGGTGCTGTAAGACTCTTGGGAAGCAGGGGAAAGTGCAAATTATGAGCATGTGGAGGGCGCCACATCACGTTTCCGTCTTTCTGCTCTGTGGGATGTGAAGTGTGTGGCTCTCTGGACCATCTGCCAGGGACAGAATGTGCTTCTCTCAAGGGCAGGAATGAAGCCCTCACGCTCGCACTGAGCCCTGTGGAAGATACTTAATCCTCACACATTGTTCCCATGATACTGCTCCCAGCAGGAGAAACCGAGATCCAGTGATAGCACTGAGCAGATCCTTTGACTGGTAATCAGCCAAAAAGAAACCAATCCGGGCTGACATACTCTAACCAGGGAGGTGCGGCATGTAGGGGCCAGAGCAAGACCAGGCAGACTGCACCCCTGCTATCTGCACCCAACCTGGGGTCCCCCCACCTCTCCTCTCTTTATGGTACAAGTGGAGACGCTGACTTCTTGTCCTGGAGTTCCAATGCCCCCTGGAAGCCCTCTTCTTTCCCTCAGCAGCACGGGCCTACCTAAAGGATTTCTTGCTTTGCGGACACGGCAGGAGTCCAAGCCTCCTAATTCCTAGCCGAATTCTTTCTTTCCAAGTCTGGTTGCTCACAATGCTGTTGGTTGAGTGTTCCATGAACTACATGGGCTCAAGAATGTAGAGATTGAGCTGTAACCACACAACAAATGGCCATCAGGACATCTCAGCTCTGGAAAGAGGTCACTCGTGTCAGAGCCCTGACTACAGATTGGTTATTACTGTTCAGATCTGACCCTATTGGCCAGGCGTGGTGGCTCACGCCTGTAGCCCCAGCACTCTGGGAGGATGAGGTGGCAGGATTGCTTGAGTCCAGGAGGTCGAGACCAGCCTAGGCACCATAGTGAGATCTCATCTCTACAAAAAGTAAAAAACGAATAAATAAAAGATCTGACCCCTCCATGGGAAGCGGAAGGCACATCATTCTCCAGCAGTTCAGAGCTGGCATCCAGATCTTATGGCACACCAGGGCCAAGACATGGAGAAGGAGCCCCAGGGTGCCCCAGGTCTCACTCAGAGCCGTAAGCACAGCTGAGACATCTTCCCTCACCCCACGGGGCCCGCTTGGAAGTGGGAAGCTTAATTTCAGGGATTCTTGTTGTCTGTGGGTAACTGTCTCATTTACCACTTCACTCTTTAGAAGAGGAAACTGAAGCTCAGAGAAGTCCATTGGCTCCAGCATACCACACAGCTTGTTGGGGCAGGACTTGAACTCAGGACCTCTCGTCCAGGCCTCATTGACTTTTGGAAAACCGCGCTCTTATTATTTGAACAGCCATTTGTTCCTCATCATTACCGAGCCTCCTCCAACTCACCATGGACTCTGTATTGACGCCCTGCCCTAGCACCCATTAGACAGAATCATACCCAACAAATGGGCACACGCTTGATAGTGAGAGGGAGAGTTCGTGCTATCTGTACAAAGGGCAACTTGGCATCAAGGATCATCTTGAACGTGTGAGTACGCTTGTCGTAGTATCCTGCTTCAAGGGATGTGGTCTATGAGTCTCATCAAGCCGCGGGCCAAAGATTCCTGCCATTCCAACAATGGAGCCAAGCTAGAAACTACTCCAGGGTCTAACAAAAGGCAATTGGTAAGATTCGTTATGGTATATCCATACATTGGCATCTTATTATGCAAGAGCATTTAATGACACGGGAATATGTTCATACAGATTGAGTGAAAAAGAAAGCAATATACAGATCATAGAAAAGACTAGAAGACATGTACCAAAATAATAATAATAGTGACGATCTTTGGGGTGGCAGGGTTATAGATGACTTTTCTTTCCTCTTTTATATTTAGTGGTATCCCACGTTTCTACAATAAATGCATATCCAAATTTTCTGCAATAAATATATTACTTTACTCTTATAAGTGGATACACCGAGGAAGCCAAAAAAAAGTATGTGCATTTTAAGAAAGAAAAAAACTAGTTCTGACTACTTGGAAGGCTGAGGCAGAAGGATCACCGGAGCCCAGCAGGTCGATGCTGGGTGGCCATGAGCGTGCCACTGCACTCCAGCCTGGGAGATGGAGTGAGACTCCAACTCAAAAAGAAAAAAAGAAAGAAAGGAAAAAAACTGTATTAAAATTGTAATACTCAATAAGACAAATGCAAGTCATGTTTGACTTCTGCAATTGCAAGAGGAGCTCAAAGTGGTTACAGTGTCCAGATACTTCTGATGACAGTGAGCATCACTTAACATACCCTAAAATGGGTATACATTTTTTGGCACCCCCAGTGTGTGTGTGTGTGTGTGTGTGTGTGTGTGTGTGTGTGTGTGTGTGTGTGTGTATTTATCTACAATTTTTGTAATACCTGTTGCAAATATAATTGTACCCCTTCTGTACCCAACTGCCTGACTTAACACATATTGACCCAGCCTAAAAGATCATGTTTAAGGTCACAGGAACCCGTTCATACCTGATAGTCCTCTTGGTTCGTGACTGGTAGACTTTCTGTTTTCCAACTGTGTTGAAGATTGTCATTGCTGTTTGTTTTCTGTTTGTACTTTTTCATGATCTAGTTATTGTTCACCCAGAACATGGTGACCTCAAAAAGAAATAAGAAGCCAGGGATGGAGTAACATGCCTGTAGTCCCAGCTACTCGGGAGGCCAAGTTAGGAGGATCGCTTGAGACTAGGAATTTGAGATCAGCTTGACTGATATAATGAGACCCTGTCTCAAAAAACAAAAGCAAAAACAAAAAAACACACTTACTATTATTATATTACTATTATTATTTGAGACAGAAAATGTTTTTGAAAACCCTGAAATTGGATTTGAAAGATGGTGAAGTATGTTTTCTGGCATAAAGTTTTGGTAAGGGAAGGAGGCCGGGCACAGTGGCTCAAGCCTGTAAACCCAGAACTTTGGGAGATCAAGACAAGAGGATTGTCTGAGTCCAGGGGTTCAAGACCAGCCTGGGCAATTTGGTGATACCTCATCTATACGATAAATCAAAAAATTAGCTGGGCATGGTGACACACACCTGTAGTTCCAGCTCCTTGGAAGGCGGAGGTGGAAGGATCGCCTGAGCCCAGCAGGTTGAGGCCATGAGCATGCCACTGCACTCCAGCCTGGGCAATAGTGAGACTGATTAAAAAAAAAAAGTTTGGGTAAGGGAAGGAGGACGGAAGGGGACGGAGTGAATTTATGATTCTTTTTTTTTTTAGATTAGAAAATCTAGTTTATTAAAAAACTAAACTAGAAAGACAGGAAGAGAAAAATTGGAGACTCGTCTCCCCAAGGTAGGGGAGAAGGCTAAAGTTTAAGCATAGCCTGGTCATAACTCAAAGAGCACATGGCCACACCATAGTTTAGCAAGGCAATAGCAAATGACCTAGTAACAGCCTAGCAATGACTGAATTTATGATTCTTTATTGAGCTTGTTTCTAGTACCCTTTTTTTTTTTTTTTTTGAGTTGGAGTCTCACTTTGTCGCCCAGATTGGAGTGCAGTGGCACGCTCCCGGCCACCGCAGCCTTGACCTGCTGGGCTCCATCGATCCTTCCGCCTCCACCTTCCAAGTAGCTGGAACTACAGGTGCGTGCTACCACGCCCAGCTAATTTTTGATATATTGTGGAGATGAGGGCTCGCCAAGTTGCCCAGGCGGGTCTCGAACCCACGGGCTCAGGCAGTTCACTCACCTCAGCCTCCCAAATCACGGGATTACAGGCTGAGCCACAGAGCTCAGCTTCTAGGACTCTTCTGTAGAGCCAGGCTGTGGAGACAAAAGTGACTCCATCTTGGATGCTAATTCGCCATTTTGGCTTCTGATTTGCCCCAGTCCCAGGGATGCTTCCTGGTTTCTACTCTATTTACTGTCCCTAGTGCAAGAACATGTACTCCTGGCCAGGCACAGGGACTCACGCCTATAATCCCAGCACTTTGGGAGGCCAAGGTTAGAGGATTGCTTGATCCCAGGAGTTCAAAACCAGCCTGGGCAACTTGGTGAGACCTCGTCTCCACAATAAATCAAAAACTTATCCGGGTATGGTGACGCCACCTGTAGTCCCATCTCCTTGGAAGGCTGAGGTGGAAGGATTGCCTGAGCCCAGCAGGTCGAGGCTGTGGTAGCTGTGAGCATGCCACTGCACTCCAGCCTGGGCGACAGAGTGAGACTCTGACTCCAAACAAACAAAAAAAAGCTTCTGCTTTTAGATTGAAACAATCTTGATGTTACCTTTCATCTTGCTGGAGCATGTGTGCCCCTTCCCTACAAGATACGAGCCTTGGATCTGAGGAACAGAGGTGCAGAGATCTTTCTGTCTTGTGGCCACCCAAGGCCACGCTTTTGTCTGTAAGTTCTCTTGATAAATCTCCCCAGACCAACACACTAGATGTGTGTGCTCCCTTTGCATTTGGGGGTCACTTTTTTTTTTTTTTGAGTTGGAGTCTCACTGTCGCCCAGACTGGAGCACAGTGGCCGCTCCCGGCTACCACAGCCTCGACCCGCTGGGCTCCGGCGATCCTTCCGCCTCAGCCTTCCAAGTAGCCGGAATTACAGGCATGTGCTACCACATCCGGCTGATTTTTTGATTTATTGTAGAGATGAGGTCTCGCTGCCCAGGCGGGTCTCGAATGCGCGGGCTCAGGCAATCCACTCACCTCAGCCTCCCAAAGGCGCGGGATTACAGGCTGAGCCACTGAGCCCAGCTTTGGGGGTCACTTTGTAGATAGGACCCCTTCACAGAACACAAGGCTCACTTTCAACCCTCCTGCTCATCTGATGACACATCTCTGGGGAGAAAGGACCCGAGCTGCCAGGGGAAGCAGAAAGTCACACAGGGCGCAATGTTTATGATTACAACTACTTTGTGGGGGGGGGTTGATGGTAGGTAGGGTCCTGAGATCTTGATGCTCTGAGAAGCTAAAGGTCATTCTGTTTCCGATAATTGACACATTTGGGGTTTAAATAAAGACAGATTTTTTTTCTTGAGTCAGAGTCTCCCTCTGTCACCCAGGCTGGAATACAGTGGCACGCTCACGGCCACTGCAGCCTCGACCTGCTAGGCTCGGGCGAGCCTTCCAAGTAACTAGAACTATAGACGTGTGTCACCATGCCCAATTAATTTTTTGATTTATAGTAAAGACGAGATCTCATCAAGTTGTCCGGGCTGGTCTCAAACCTGTGGGTTCAGGCAATCCTCTCGCCTCTGCTTCCCCAAGTGCTGGGATTACAGGCGTGAGCTACTGCACCCGACTTAAAGACGGATTGTCCATTTCCTGTCCTTGGAATGAAGCAAGCCAGTGACGGCCACAAGCCTTCTTATAGTCTAAACTTTCCTTTATGCCTCTTTTATTTGGAGGCTGAATGTCACGGGCAGGAAACATCAGGACAGTATTTCCAGTCACCAAAATTTGCAGGTTGTTCTCAGAAAACTGGGAGAGAAGGCTGGGTGCGGCGGCTGATGCCTGTAATCCCAAGACTTTGGGAGGCTGAGGCAGGATTGCTTGAACCCAGGAGTTCAAGACCAGCCTTGGCAACATAACAACACCTCACCTCCATTAAAAAAATAAAATAGCAGCCAGGCGTGGTGGTGTGTGCCTGTAGTCCAGCTACTCAGGAGATGAGGTGGGGAGATCATTCAAGTCCAGGAAATCGAGGCTGCGGTAAGCCACGATTGTGCCATTGTCCTTCAGTCTGGATGACAGAGTGAGCCCCCAACTCAAAAAAAAAGAAAAAGAAAACTGAGAGATAGAATCCCAAAGAGAATACTTTCGAAAAACAAGCAAAGCAAATCTCCCATGCAGAACATCTGAGGGGCAAACCTCATGCGATCTGCCCTCTGCCTTGTAGACGCAGCCAGTATTCTCTCTTAATATTATTTTATTGCCTTAACGGTTCCTCGAGGAAATATAAATCCTTGAGAGAACGTTCTTTGCAAAAGATGCACAATTCTGTTTGCCTCCACCCCATCCTGAGGTGTGGGACTCCAGGGCCAGTTTCCTGCCCTGACCTGCATGCCTGGCAGGGGTACTCTGTTTTGTTCTCAGAAACCCTGCAAGACACTCACGCTGACCAAGAAAGGTGAGCAAGGCGTCTCCAGGATCAGAACTGAGGGTCTGGGATGTGGCCCAAGAAACCTTGAGCTGGGAGCGAGTTACAGTCACCACCGGACAGTGGAGGCGAAGTCACTCCTAGGACCTCAGGGATGGTGGTGAACCCTGCGCTGGGGGGCTGCAGCCCCTATATCCTTCTGCCCATTTTCAGGAATCATGAAGGAAGGTGGATATGAGACAAGTCGTGCAAAATTGTGGACGGCAAATAGGGGGTGCTTTGGGGACCGAGTCAAAATCAAGTAGAGGCAAGTCTCAACGATTCACTGTCAAGCAGAGTCTCGAAGTCCATGAAACCCCCCCAGCCTCCCAGGACAGGGGCCTCTGCAGAGGTTTCATTTTCTGCCTTAATAAGTGTTTTGCCAAAACAGCTTCAAGATGAGTAAAACGGACTGGTTTATGCTCCCATGAGGACCAGAGAAAGGGCTCACATATCACTAGCATGTTCAATCCTGTCATAAGTGCTTGAAAAGCCAGGAGCAGCCGGGCTCAGTGGCTCAGCCTGTAATCCTGCGCCTTGGGAGGCTGAGGTGAGTGGATTGCCTGAGCCTGCGGTTCGAGACCCGCCTGGGCAGGTGAGACCTCATCTCTATAATAAAATAAAAAAATTAGCCAGGCGTGGTAGCACGCGCCTATAATTCCGGCTACTCGGAAGGCTGAGGCTGAAGGATTGCCGGATCCCAGCAGGTCGAGGCTGCGGTGGCCGGGGGCGGCCACTGCACTCCAGTCTGGGTGACAGAGTGAGACTCCAACTCAAAAAAAAAATAAAAAAAAGCCAGGAGTCAGCCAGACCCAGCCCATTCTCTCATTCTCTCTCTCTCTCTCTCTCTCTCTCTTCTCTCTCTCTCTCTCTCTTCTCTCTCTCTCTCTCTCTCTCTCTCTCTCTCTTCTCTTCCCCCTACCCCTGTCTTTTAAGAGACAGGGTCTCACTGCTCAGGCTAGAGTGCAGTGGTGCGACCATGGCTCACTGCAGCCTGATATCCTGGGTTCAGGCATTCCTCCTGACTCGGCCTCCCAAAGTACTGAGAGTACAGGTGTGGGTTGCTGCACCTGGCCTCACCCCCTCTTGAACATCATCCTACACACCTGCCAAAAATGTCACCTGCATTCTTCCCATGAGGTCTGGCCTGGGATGAGCAGAGAATACTGGTGGCCACCTTCACAAACACTGCCCATTCCAGGCCTTGGCTTGGGGAGGGTCACCAAGGAGGACAGAATAAGCTCAAAGGGAGCCACTGACTGATGGCCACCCATGGGAATCCCTCTAGGCTATTCGATGAGACTGTCTGGAGAGCTCACATCTCAGCGTATCTGAAAGGAGATACCTATAGAAACCTAGAATAAACTTAGTTTCGCGTCGTCTCTCAGCCTTAGCACAGCCATTTTTGCTTAGTCTTTGCCCCTGACAGACTTTGAATCTAGCACGGGTTAGACATAGATAGATAAATTTCCAATAGGCAGGTTTTAGGAAGCGTTCATTCTACTGCGGGCCAAGTGGCAGCCTACCCCGCCCCCTCGGCAAATCTCCATCAGACGCAAGACAAGGACAGAGCCATAGATATGATAATAGACCACCTTTTGGTCAAGGAGTTTGTGGATTGCAAACGTCTGACAAATCTTTTGCAGGAAAACCTCCTCCCATCTAGCCCACTACCTGAGGGCAGGAGATGCTAATATCTGGAGACTGCAAGATCTAAGACTCCTGTGGCTACAATCAACATCAAAGGCCCGCAGCCCTGGAGACTGCTCCAGGCCTAAGCCGCCTTACCCCACAGGCCCTTAAATATACCTATTTCTTGGCCCTTGAGGCCACACTTGCCTCTGAATGTTGGCCTTTTCCCAATCTGCAATAGGTGAATAATAAACTTTAGTTCTTCCTACTTTCTTCCTTGTTGCAATCTTGCATTTTTCCTGCAGCCTTGGCACCTGCACCAGCTCACCTCCCCTCAGTGGATCCTTTCAGGATCTTTGAGGCACCACGACCTCTGGCCTTTGGAACTTTTTTTTTTTTTTTTGAGTTGGAGTCTCACTCTGTCACCCAGACTGGAGTGCAGTGGCTGCTCCCGGCCACCGCAGCCTCGACCTGCTGGGCCCCGGCGATCCTTCCGCCTCAGCCTTCCAAGTAGCTGGAACTACAGGGGCGCGCTACCACGCCCGGCTAATTTTTGATTTATTGTAGAGATGAGGTCTCGCCAAGTTGCCCAGGCGGGTCTCGAACCCACGGGCTCAGTCAATCCACTCACCTCAGCCTCCCAAAGCCGCAGGATTACAGGCTGAGCCACCAAGCCCGGCTGCCTTTGGAACTTTAATGGCCATCTTGTTCTGAGCACCGACAGGCTCCTTTTTCGGGTCCATACAACTTGGAGAAGAAGAAACAATACTTGTCCAGAAAGTCAAGGGCTTCCGCCGCTACGACAGTGTGCTGTTTCCCTGTCTGGCTGGTTGACTGTGGTTAATTTCCCTTCCCCCGAACTGGAGTATTCCACGACGGCAATATCCAGGAACCACCTCGTCCGGGAAGCCTTCGCTTCTGCTGCAGAGCCAGATCGAGTGACTTCGTAGACCCCGCAGCTCGCCACACAGCCTTCCAGTTTCTGTCCAGCCAACCAGACAAGGTCGTGAGGACAGCGGTTCTCTGTCTTTGTGGCTAAGTAGACCACATGGAGGCATCTGCTATGTGGAAGGCAATTAATCTACACCACATGGAGGAAAGGACAGAGGGAGGGGCCAGGAGACTGGGCTGGGGCTGACTTTACCTTTCACCATTTTCTTTCTTTCCATTTGTATTTCTTAGAGTTGGGGGTCTTGCTCTGTTGCCCAGGCTGGAGTGCAGTGGCACAGTCATAGCTCACTGTACTCATGAATTCCTGGGTGCCATAGATCCTCCCAGCTCAGCCTCCCAAGTAGCTGAAATTACAGTTGTGCCACCACACCCAGGTAATTTTTAAAAAATGTTTGGCAGGGAGCGGGGCTCATGCCTGTAATCCCAGCACTTTGAGGGGCCAAGGCAGGAGGATTGCTTGAGCCCAGGAGTTTGAGACCAGCTTGGGCAACAGAGCGAGACACCGTCTCTACAAAAAAATTTTTTTAAATTAGCCCCAGCCACTCAGAAGGCTGAGGTAGAAGGATCACCTGAACCTAGAAGTTCAAGGTTGCGGTGAGCTGTGATCACCACTGCACTCCAGCTTGGGTGACAGAGCGAGACACCCACTCAAAAAAATTTGTTTTTATAGAGACGGGGAGCTCACTATGTTTCCCAGGCTGGTCTCGAACTCCTGGCCTCAGCAATTCTTCTGCCGCTACCAAAAAAAAAAAAAAAAAAACTAGCTGAGTATGGTGGTACACGCCTGTAGTTCTAGCTATCCTGGAGGCTGAAGTGGGAGGATTGCTTGAGTCCAGAAGTTTGGGGCTGCAGTGAACTGTGATCATGCCACTGCACTCCAGCCTGAGCAACAGAGTGAGACCTGGTCTCTAAATAAATACACACACACACACACACACACACACACACACACACGAAATCTCTGGGCTCATACTCCAAAACCAGCAGCAGCCAACAATATCCATCTGCAATAGAAAAATGCTTTTTCTTTTTTTGTTCTTTTTTTTTTTGAGTTGGAATCTCACTCTGCCACCCAGGCTGGAGTACAGTGGCACACTCATGGTCACCCCAGGGTCAACCTGCTGGGCTCAAGCGATCCTTCTGCCTCAGCCTCCCAAGTAGCTGAGACTACAGGCATGTGCTACCATGCCCGGCTAATTTTTTTTTTAATTGTGGAGACAAGATCTTGCCAAGTTGTCCAGGCTGGTCTTGAATCCCTGAGCTCAGGTAATCCTCTCTCCTCAGCCTCCCAAAGTGCTGGAATTACAGGCTTGAGCCACCGTGCCTGGCAAAAAATGCTTTATTTTCATACCAGTAAGACTAACCTGTTTACAGTAGTGCTTTAATTCTTCTCTGCAAAATAAACTTATAGTCAACAGAGGCAGCCTCAAGTGAGTCATTGTCAGAGTAGTGAAAGTTTGCAGCAAGAACAATGTGAGGGCAGTGAAGGAAGCATTTGAACAACCAAACATCTCTCCAACCCCACCCCGGACACCTCCCACTGCCTGCCCACACGGCCCTGCCTCTCTGGGACTTGCCTGATCATTTCAGAAAGGTCAGAGGACCGGCGACCCTTCTGAGTCCATAGTCTCAGCTGAGTCCGTAGTTTCAGCTACTCAGGAGGCAGAAGTGGGTGGATCACTTGAGCCCAGGAGTTGGAGGACTGCAGTGAGCTATGATCACGCCGCCAGCCTGGGTGACAGAGTGAGGCCTCATCTCTCAAAGTCAATCAAGCAGTCAATCAATCTCTGGGCTCCAAAACCACCAACAGGCGACAGTACCCACCTGCAACTGATGGTAGGAGGAATGTATTTGTGTGTTCATTTATTTATTTCAGAAACGTCAGGGAACCAGGCTCAGAAAGGTCAGACCCAGCCAGCGGTGAGCATGGCTCTGAAGGACGCGTCTCCCGTCCACACGTGGTTCCTTTGCTGAGTCCTTGCAGAGACGAGGCCAGTCTGTGCCACGGGAAAAAGACCTCACCCCTTCGTTGGTTTTCCCTGGAGCTCCCTGGCTTTGCAATCAGACACTGAGCGGGGCTCAGATCCCCGGAATCTCATTCATCAGAACGCGCCTTCAGGCTGAGCGGGTCTCTGGCCAGGCCGCATGTGGGCAGATCAGATGTCTGGCGGCAGCCGACGTGTGTGAGCCAGCGTCAGCCCAGAGAGACATGCGGGACGAAGGTCTCAGGAAAGCGGCAGGGGGTTCCATTATCCTGGCCTTCCCGGGTAATGCAATCTGAAAATCAATTCTCATTAAACACCAGCGACACTAATACCTCTGACAGGTGACATCTCAAGCGATAATTAAAAGCATATTTCCTGACGCCTGGCTGCTATGAAATGCATCCCCACCTTTGTCGCGGAGGAAGTCTCAGCCAAGGCCCGGTGGACAGTCACCAGCTCCCCCAGGAAGACTCCTAATTCCTGGAGTGTCACTCATTATTGCAATCTGGTTTTCTTTGCTCGAGTGAAATAGATCCTGGCATTGGTGCTTTCTGGGGCCAACCCCACTGACAGTCCTTAAAAGCAATTAACACCGTCATCAGCCAAGAAACCAAGCCTTCATTTCGCATGAACTCAGCCTTTAGTCCTCTCCAAGGCTGGAGTTTATCAATCACCATCTGCAGACCACTCAGGTATTTTTTTTTTTCTTTGAGTTGGAGTCTCACTCCATCGCCCAGGCTGGAGTGCGGTGGCATGCTCACAGCCACACCAGCATCGACCTGCTGGGCTCCGGCGATCCTTCCGCCTCAGCCTTCCAAGTAGCTGGAACTACAGGTGAGCGCCACCACACTCGGCTAATTTTTGGTCTTGACAAGTTGCCCAAGTTGCTCGTGGACTCAGGCAATCCACTCGCCTTGGCCTCCCCAAATGCTGGGATGACAGGCTGAGCCCCGAGCCTGGCCCCCACTCGGTTTTATAAAGGCTACAGTTCATGAGGGACATGGTAGCCGAGATGTTAAATTCTCATTTGAGTGTCATCGTGAAAAGAGTCTCAATGTCATCGTGGAGGGAGAAGTAGTGTTTCCAGGAACCTCACGGACACAGACTTTCAGTAGAGTATGAGATTTTTTACAATGGCCGAAAACAGCCATTGATTTGGCTTTCAGTATCAAGATGTCTTTTTTTTTTTTTTTTGTAGAGACAGGACCTCACAATGCTGCCCAGGCTGGTCTTGAACTTCTGGGCCCAAGCAATCCTCTTGCCTCTGCCTCCCAAAGTGCTGGGGTTACAGGCATGAGCCACCAACGCCCAGCCAAAAGGTCAAATTTTATCTCAACAGCTTTCTATTGGCAATAATATGAAGCTATAATCTCTCTTTTTTTCTGAGCTGGACTTATTGATCCTTGAAACATATCATTAAGGCGCAGGAATAAGCTATCAGACCAAAAGAATAACAACAACAAAATGTTCGTTATGAGTTATATTCGTTTCCTAGGATTGCCGAAACAAAGTACCACAAATATGGTGGCTGAAAACAAAAGAAATGTATCGTCTCACAGTTCAGGAGGCCAGAAATCTGCGATCAGGTGTTGGCAGGGCTGTGCTCCCTTCCAGGGTCCTGGGGAGTTTTCTCTCTTGCCTATTTCAGCTTCTGGCAACCCCAGGCATTCGTTGGCTTGTGGTCACATCACTCCAATCTCTGCCTCTGCCTTCACATGGCCGTCTTCCCTCCGTGTCTCTATCTTTTCTTCTTCTTTAAAAGACATCAGCCACATTGGATTAGGGGCGCTGTGTGACCTCATCTTAACTAATTACATCTTTAGCTACCCTGTTTCTAAATAAGGTCACCTTCTGAGTTACTGGGAGTTAACACATCAATGTGTCTTTTTTCTTTTTTTCTTTTAGGAAAGTATAAAGAAGTAAAGTTTATTATTCATTCACCTTTCACAGATTGGAAAGGGGACTAACACTTGGGGGCAAGCACAGGGGTTAGATTGGAAAATATCGTTTATTTAGAAAGTAAATTAGAGAGATAGAGAAAGAGGAGATTCACCTCCCCAAGGTAGGGGAGGAGGCCAAAGCCAGGAAGCATGGCGACAGTCACAGCTCAAAGATCACCTGGCCACACCAGAGTCTAGCAAGGCAATGGCCCAACGTATCTTTTTGGGTGACACAATTCAACCCATAAGACAGGAGAAAAAGAGAGATTATTCTAAGCCGGACTCGGTGGCTCAGCCTGTAATCCCGCGCTTTGGGAGGCTGAGGTGAGTGGATTGCCTGAGCCCGTGGGTTCGAGACCCGCCTGGGCAACTTGGTGAGACCTCATCTCTATAATAAATCAAAAAATTAGCCAGACATGGTAGAGTGCACCTGTAGTTCCCGTTACTTGGAAGGCTGAGGCGAAAGGATCGCCGAAGCCCAGCAGGTCGAGGCTGCGGTGGCCAGGAGCGGTCACTGCACTCCAGTCTGGGTGACAGAGTGAGATGCCAACTCTAAAAAAGAGAGAGAGAGAGAGAGAAGGAGAGAGAGAGAGAGATAGTCTATAAAAGATGTTGGAGCTGGGCTCGGTGGCTCAGCCTGTAATCCCGCGCTTTTGGGAGGCTGAGGTGAGTGGATTGCCTGAGCCCGCGGGTTCGAGACCCTCCTGGGTAGGCGAGACTTCATCTCTACAATAAATCAAAAAATTAGCCGGGCGTGGTAGCGTGTGCCTGTAATTCCAGCTACTCGGAAGGCTGAAGCGGAAGGATCACCGGAGCCCAGCAGGTCGAGTGCCGGGAGCGGCCACTGCACTCCAGTCTGGGCGACAGAGTGAGACTCCAACTCTTAAAAAAAAAAAAGATGTTGGGATGACTGGCTAGCCACTTAACCACTAGGGGAGGGGAAATAGAGCCTTAATTCCTTACTCCACTCCTTACACTGAAATGTCAAATGGATCCAAAGTTTGAAATGTGAAAATTCAGCTGGGCGCGGTGGCTCCTACCTGTAATTCCAGCACTTAGGGAGACCGAGGCAGGAGGATTGTTTGAGCTCAGGAGTTCGAGACCAGCCTAGGCAACATAGCAAGACCTTATCTCTACAAAAATTAAAAAATAATTTTAAAAATTATCCAGATATGGTGGTGCATGCCTGTGGTACCAGCTACTCAGGAGGCTGAGCGGCAGGAGGGTCGTCTGAACCCAGGAGTTTGAGCCTGCAGTGAACCATGATTGTGCCAATGCATTCCAGACTGGGCAATAGAGTGAGACTCTCAACTCAAAAAAAAAAAAAAAAAAAAATTCAATGTGAAAGCTCATTAGAGTATTAGAATGACAACTGCCAACACATAAAACGTAGGTGCAGTCATGGTTTGAAGGTGCTTTATACAGGTCAAAATTTAATCTTCACAATGACCCTGCTATGATGTCCATTTTGTGACTGAGTAAACTGAGGCACAAAAAAATGAAATAATTTGCCCCAGGTCACGCAGCTGCTAAGTGCCAGAACTGGGTTCAAATTCTGGCAATTTGGTTTCAGAGTCTGTGCCTTTCATCAGTCTCCTATGATTAGCACGATCTGGGAGGAAGGCAATTCTATTTTTTCTTTTTTTTGAGTTGGAGTCTCACTCCATTGCCCAGGCTGGAGTGCAGTGGCATGCTTCCAGTCACTGTAGCCTCGACCTGCCGGACTCCAGCAACCCTTCCGCTTCAGCCTTCCAAGTAGCCGGAACTACAGGCGCACACTACCACGCCTGGCTAATTTTGGATTTATTGTAGAGACGAGGTCTCGCCAAGTTGCCCGGGTGGGTCTCGAACCCGCGGACTCAGGCAATTCATTCGCCTCCGCCTCCCAAAGTGCTGGGATGACAGTCTGAGCCATTGAGTCTGGCCAGAGGAAGACAATTCTCATGTCCAGGCTCAGCTTTGTACTCTCAGGCAGGGTTTGGAAACCTTATAATGGATACAGATGGCTTTAAAATTAGTAAGAAAATAAGTACTTCCTCTCTGTTTTCTCCCGCCTGCCATGGCCTTCCTTCCCATGGACCCCCACTTGGCAGAGTCCGATCAGATTGTCGACCTGCTCAAGACCTGCAACCACAGGAACCCAGAAGCTTCTGAAAAGAAAATTGAGTTCCATACCCTTCTGGAATTTTCTGTCCTCTTTGTTGCTGAGCCAACGAACCTCCTCTGACTTGGTCAAGTACACACTTCCCAGGAAGACCTCCTTTTAAGTGCTTCTCTCAGCTAGTCTTCTTAAAGGCTGACGTGCTTGGGAACCACTTGCAGGTTGAGCACGCCAGGCGGCCGTGGCGAAGGATCAGCCTCTCCATCAGGGAACTGTCCGGGAAGGGGGTTGCCAGGGGAGGCTTGGGGCATATGGCCAGCAGTTACCCCATAGTCCTTCTGGTCTTTTTAGGTCAAGTTTGGCAGTCCTGATTGTCAGGGAGGATAAAGATGTCCGGCACAGAGCTGGTGGAGAAGAGAGAGCTTTAGACATTTGCTACTCAAAATGTGGTCCAAGGACATCAGGGTGGACCTCCCTGGGGACTTGCTGGAAAGAGGACATCTTGGGTTCATACCTCATTGCTGGATATCATTATGGTCACCTTCAAAGTACTCCCCTTGGGAAACCGTACACCGACGCCAGTGCCTAGTCCACCCATCAAAGCAAATTTGGAGCTCTTTTTCTGGAGTGGCCATCAGAGCTGTCACCGTTGTTTGTTGAGGACTGACAATTAAGTTCAGGAACTTGCCACGTGTGCTTACATTGGCAGCACTGTACAGATCACTGTATTGGATCATCCTCTCTACTCACCAGCTCTGGCGCCCAGTGGTTTTTTTCTTTGCCTGAAGATAAAGGAAATATTGAAAGGAAGACATTTGATGACATTCAGGACACAGAGGGTAATACGACGACAGTCTGATGGCCATTCCAGAAAGAGAGTTCCAAAATTGCCTTGACAGGTAGACTAGGCTCTGGTGTTGGTGCTTGGCTTCCCAAGGGGAGGACTTCGAAGGTGACTGTCAGGCTATTCAGCAATGAGGTAAGTAGCACTTTTTCTAAGACAAGTTTACAAACTTAATTGTCGGGCCTCGTAATCTCTCCCCATGTCTATTGGGGTGTGCAGAGCTTTGGGCCAACCAACCACCATCAGCTCCCTCCTGTAAGTATTAATAAATCCATGTCTTTACCAACCTGTCCTCTGGGTGATTTCTTCAGAATAGGCCAGTGTTACAGGACCGCCCTGTCTGGTTTAAGACTCCCGTGATACAAGGACCAAGAATCTGTATTCCTAAAAGCATGACCCAGAGAAGAAGGAAACTGAGGGTGGGGGCGCCGAGCTCTCTTTTTTAACTTGTTGAAACTTGGCCCCAAGAAATAAACTCCCCGAAAGTTTCCACACAGAGGCAGGACCCATAAAGTAGGAATTCTCCCAAAGCCAGGCATATGCACAAAGGAAACAGATGGCCGAAAATGACACAGCCCTAAGCTGATGATTTGGGAGATTTTCTCATTCATTCACTCAAGCTCCTTACTGGTTGTTCGCTAAGCGTCTGTCCCTTTACCAGACACACATTTCTTTGGTTAATACCAGTAGCGAAATGACCTGGGGTTCTGATCACTCTTTTCTTCTAGGGTCACAAAGTGCTTTAAAGGTAGTATCTTATCTACATGCAAAAACAACCATCACTCCCTCTCACCAGGTGGAAAAAAAACTAGCCAATGTCAGAGCCAGTCACCAAGGCCCCGGGTTCTAATTTCTGCCAGCGCCTGTTGGCGATGTTCTCATTAGCAGGGAAAGGAAACGTACTAGTCTGTCCCGAACCCTGTAGGCCAGGCGCTTTGTCAGGTCTGGCCCTTTGCCTGGAGGATCTCATCAGAGCAAACAAGTGGCCAGAGTCAGCCACTAACCCAGAGCATTCAAAGTAAATATTGACTACAGATTTACAAAATTATTGTTCTGTTTGTGGTAGGGAGACAGTGGGGGATCCTAGGGAGAAACACCATCAATGTGGTCACCAAAAAAACTCCGCAAGTTAAGGGATTCCAAAATGGCGCCATTGCCTAGTGGTTGATACCATTTTGGCACGTCTACTGCTGCAAACATGGAGATACTTGATTTATGCTATTTAAACAGATATGTAAGCACAAAACCCATTAATTAGGGGGTGTGAACACAGGCAAGAAGAATGTCTGTCCCCAAGGACTCTTACTGTTTGGTAGAGAAGATAAGAAAGGTAAATATGGGCCGGGCTTGGTGACTCAGCCTGTTATCCCAGCACTTTGGGAGGTCAAGGTGAGTGGATTGCCTGAACCCGCGGGTTTGAGACCAGCCTGGGCAACTCGGCAAGCCCTCGTCTCTACAATAAATAAAAAGTTAACCGGGTATGTTAGTGCGTGCCTGTAGTTATGGCTATTTGGAAGGCTGAGGCGGAAGGATCCCCGGAGCCCAGCAGGTCGACGCTGGAGTGGCCATGAGTGTGCCACTGCACTCCAGCCTGGGGGATGGAGTGAGACTCCAACTCAAAAAAAAAGGAAGAAAGGTAAATATGCGGATGCCAAAATTATCTACACATTGTGAGAAATATTATCTACGTATTACTTTTCTAAATTGAATTGGATTTCAGTAGCAATGTGTAGTATGACGTTTGTTTAACTGTGCTTCCGCTATTTTCTTTGACTGTCCTACCTGTCAAATGGTAACACTTGAGTTCATTTGTTTAACTCCATCTTTAGAGCGAACGTCAGGCTTGAAATGTGTACACATTCTTGCCGGGTGTGGTAGCTCACCCCTGTAATCCCAGCACTTTGGGAGGTGGAGGCGAGAGGAGTGCCTGAGTCCAGGGGTTTGAGACCAGCCTGAGCAACTTGGTGAGATTTCATCTCTACAATAAACCAAAAAAAATTAACTGGGCCTATAATTCCAGCTACTTGGAAGGCTGATGCGGGAAGATCAACAGAGTCCAACAGGTCGAAGCTGCAGTGGCTGTGAGCATGCCACTGCATTGGCACCCTGCATAAAATAATTTCATAATTTACCACCTGGGAAAGTTTGGAGAAAAAAATAGAGATATTCTCTTCATTTTAGTAAGTAGGACAGATAACGGAGGCGTCAAGACTGGGGGGGAATAATGAGACGGGGCCTACCTGGGGAGGGGTCAGCCCTTCCACACCAAGAAGGAGCAGGATGCCCAATTTTGCAGTTGTGGAAGTCCTGCAGGACACTGACCCTGTCTTCGCAGAAGCCCTGTCTCTGCTGCAGGTGGAACCTCAGTCAACAGGAGGACTCCTCTCAGCCCCGTCAAGAATTTTTCAGGTTCTGGGTAGTACAAGGGGTGACCCAAAAAACCCCAGAATGTATTTATTAAAAATTATGTTAGCCGGCTGTGGTAGCGCGCACCTATAGTTCCAGCTCCTCGGAAGGCTGAGGCGGAAGGATCGCCGGAGCCCAGCGGGTCGAGGCTGCGGTGGCCGGGAGCGGCCCCTGCACTCTAGTCTGGGCGACGGAGTGAGACTCCAACTCAAAAAAAAAAATTGTGTATTCTTACATATTTAAACTTCAGTCACCACCAAAGTACTCTCCATTTGATGCAATACACCTAAGGAGATGTTTTTTTCCCCTTCTCAAAACAGTTTTTGAACTCATCAGTTCTGATGCCTTTTAGTGTTTCTGCCATTTTTTGTTTCACCTCTTCCACACTGGCAATACATTTCCCTTTGGGGGCATTTTTCATCCAAGGAAACCCAAAAAAAGCCACTTGGGGCACAGGGTTCATGTTGCTTTTTGGTTAAAAACTGCTGAACGCTCAGTGCGGTGTGGGGCAGGTTGTTTGTGTAAATCGCCCACCATGAAATGGGCAAACGCGTTCAAAGAATCTCCAGAAAATAAAATTCACTGAAGCCGCAGTCTTTCTCAACAACGCTAGTTGGTCCACTGATGCCAGTGGGTTCCTAGAACGCTCACCTAGTGGGGAAGCCTGTACTATGAGGGGCCTACCCTTCAAAAACTATTCCTAGCCGGGAATAGTGGCTCACGCCTGTCATCCCAGCACTTTGGGAGGCCGAAGCGAGAGGATTGCTTGAGCGTAGGGGTTTGAGACCAGCCTGAGCAACATGGCGAGGCCTCGTCTCTACAATAGATCAAAAATGTAACTGGGTGTGGTGGCACGCACCTGTAATTTCAGATGCTTGGAAGGCTGAAGCAGAAGGATCTCCTGAGCCCGGTAGGTCAAGGCCATAGTGGCTGTGGCACGCTCCATCCTGGGTGACAGAGTGAGTCTCTGACTCAAAAAAATAAAAAAATAATTTTTTTTTTGGATGTCCCTCTTTGTAAGCAGTAGTGGATACTTGATACTCCCATAGAATTGCTAATTAAACTGAGCCCTGAGACCACCCAGAGATTGCAAGTCCAGGAGAGAATTCTTTCTATTCTTTTAAATTTTGATTCAGTCTTGCTTTATTTGGATGTGTTTTCATGCAATAACGCAACCTCCCAAAGTCAGCCAAGTACATCACATTAGCGTGCTTCCTCAAAACACATCAGTTTAGGTGACAACCCACAGCCACAGCCACTACACTTTTACAAGGCAGCCTCAGAGCCCAAAGAGCACGGTATGACCACTGTGGCCTCAAATTCCACCCCAGTACAAATGTAAGAACGGCCAACCAAAGAGTATTATCAGACAACCGGAAGTCAGTAAGCCTTTGAATTGAATCCACCTACTTCTCAGCTCACTAAACTGGGACTCTCTCTCTAATGACATTTACAAACCCCAGGTGGTGAGTGGCTTGCCTCTGCTGAGAAACCAAGGATCTCCTGAGACTCAAGTTCCGGTGAAGTTTCTGAATTCCTCAGTGTTCTTTTGAGAAGAAGTAGAGCAGGGAGGTTTGCAAATCACCTTCCCAAACCTTGTAATTCCTCACTGCCCCTGACACTCTCATTCTGCTCTCTGCAGTGACTGGGAACTTCCAGGCAGGAGAATCCCTGCAGCCTCAGGACTCAGAACACCCTGCCAGCTCACAAAGCCCCATAGAAAGGAAGAGTAGGGTGTACTCAGGACTGCGGCTCTTAGATCTTGGGCCTGTGCTCATGTATTCGCCTGGTTTTAGTCAGAGTTAAACTCTCACACACACAAATCAGAATATCCATCCCAGAGTGTCCTTGATCACTTTCCAGCCCGTCTCGCATCACGCAGGGCAAACCGTCCAAGTTGGCCTGCCCCGGTCGTGGCCGGCTGTGTTGTGGAAACACCACCCGCACCATGGCAACAGTGCTGGATGCTCCCGCCTGGCAGCACACGAGCCCTGATGGCACGGCTGCATGGGGCCAGCTGCTGACAGAGGCCACTGTATCTTAGCAAGGGATGAGCGCCCTGGTCCTTGGCCAGGAAATGACTCCACAGATCCCCGGGGCCATACCTACAGATACAGTCATGGGAAACAAAGAAGGAAAAGGCAGGCTTGTTTCAGTTCAATTCACTTCTCGCATAAGGAAGAGAATTTGTATCAGATTTTCATCCTGTTCTTTGGACCTCACCACCCACATGCTTGCTTTTAGTGTGGTGTAGGGTGACATGCCTTGCTCCTAAGAGACTAACTGTCTCTACCCTCAAGGAGTTTACTTCAGAAGTGCAAGATATCAAATGAGGCTTCTTTTTTTTTAATTTTAATTTTTAGAGACAGAAAAATTTAAAAATTAGCAGGGCGTGGTGGTGCATGCCTGTAGTTCCAGATACTTGGGAGGTCAAGGATTTCGAGACTGGCCTGGGCAACCTAACAGGAACCCACCTCCACAAAAAAAAAAAAAAAAAAAATTAAAAATTAACCAGGCATGGTGGCACATGCCTACAGACCCAGCTTCTCGGGAGGCTGAGATAGAAGGGTCACTTGAACTCAGGAGGTTGAGGCTATGATGTGTCACGTTCACACCACTGCACTCCAGCTTGGGCAATAGAGTGAGACTCTGTCTCAAAAGAAAAGATGAGAAGAGACAAGAAAGAAGGATGGAAAGAAAGAAAGAGAGAGAGAGAGAGAGAAAGAGAGAGCGAGAAACAGAGAGAGAGAGAGAAAGAAAGAAAGAAAAAGAAAGAAAGAAAGAAAGAGGAGGGGAGGGGAGGGAAAGGAAAGAAAAGGAAGCTTGACATGAAGACAGCACATTATACTCTAAACCAAAGAAACCCTGAGCTTTGAATTGTCCGTACTTTTGGACACATGATAGGATCATTCCATTCTTCTACAAGGCACTCACAGCTCTAACTCATCTCAGGCACTCAATCCTGCTCCTTTTTCCCCCCAGGGCCCTGCAGCTGCAGAGTACAGTCCATGGTTGGCTCTGCCCTCCAATCAGGGCACATTCTTCAAGTCCTTGGAGTCGGCGGGAGGGTCCCCTACTCCCTCTGCCAAGGGCATTACAGAAGCCAACTGGGAGCAGAGTTCTTAGACGATGAAGGTTGAGAAAGATACGTAACCTCCAGTCTTCGGAGAAAAAGAGTCCCAAGAAGTCTATGGAGCTGTCTGTGACAAGTCACAGCCATCGCACAAGACAGGGCAGGAGGGCTTTGCTGGAAGGACGTCTCAGCTCCTTCCAAAAAGTAGACGCCAAGGCTCAGCCTTCATCCTTCTGAGGACTCTACCCAGGATTAACTTGACCTGATGGCGGCTTGATTTCCGCCCACTCCCAGTTATTGGAGCAACTTGAAATAGCCCTTCCCTCCACCCTCTCACCCTCTGTGCATCTCCCACACAGAGGCAGAAGGTTAGGAGCACTCAACCAGTTTCCCTCAGTTCTGACCCCTTCCAGTTTCTCTCGTTTTCACCACCCCCAGAGCAGATGCCTCAGTGTGTTTTATGCTTAACTCTTCATAATTCAAAAGGATCCAGTCCTTCCCGCCCCCAGAGATATGAACCCATGATTGCATGAAGATTGGAAACACAAGAAGACTGTAATCCCACGCTTTGGGAGGCTGAAGTGAGTGGATGACCTGAGCCTGCGGGTTCGAGACCCGCCTGGGCAACTTGGCAAGACCTCATCTCTACAACAAATCAAAAAATTAGCCGGGCGTGGTAGCATGCACCTGTAGTTCCAGCTACTTGGAAGGCTGAGGCGGAAGGATCACCAGAGCTCAGCAGGTCGAGGCTGTGGTGGCCGGGAGCGTGCCACTGCACTCCAGTCTGGGTGACAGTGAGACTCCAACTCAAAAAAAAAAAGAAGAAGACAAACCTGACACGGATTATCCTGTCTTTGAAGAACAACCCAGCACCCAAGTGAGATGTCACCCGTTTATAGTAGGTCAAGGGGCTGCCATTTTCTTCCACGCTGGTATGTAACCCAGGGAGACCAGTGAGGCAATGAGTGCACAATCTAATCAAGAGCCATAAACTGAATGCCCATTCTGTGCAAGGTGCAGTGAGAAATGCCAAGGGCTCATTATTTAGTTGCGAGGCCAACACGCACACAAGAAAATTAACTCAGAGGAGGAGGAAGCATAGGATGGGCTCTGTCAGCGATGTAGAGGGCAAAAGTTCAGAGGAAGGAAGTACTATCATGAACCAGAGCATCCAGGGAAGGCATGGGTTGGCGATGGGAGGCAGTTGAGCCTTGGAAGATGGTAGAATGGCAGGAACCAAGATGGGAGACAGACACGTTCAACATTCCTTGTGAGAAGACAGCCTTTCCTGGAGCAGACCGGAAGGCTGGCATTGGAGAGTGGTGGGGACATCCCATCATGGTGACAAAGGCAATTGGCTCTTCTGAGTGTCTCACTTCCATAAAGAATTCCAGGTATGGTGGCTCATGCCTGGAGTCCCAGCACTTTGGGAGGCTTGAGCCCAGGAATTCGAGACCTGCCTGGGCAACATAGCGAGACCTTGTCTCTGTGAAAAATAAAAAACATTAGCTGGGGATGGTGGCCGGTGCCTGAAGTCCCACCTGCTCGGGAGGCTGAGATGAGAGGATTACCTGAGTCCAGGAGATCGAGGCTGCTGTGAACCGTGATTGTGTTACTGCACTCCAGCCTGGGTGACAAACCGCTTTCTGGGGAAATCTCATGCAATGGTTTCTAGGGCCAATGATATTTTCTAAAAACAGGCACAGTAATATATCTAGTCCCATGTGCTCTTCTAAAACCTTGCCACTGTCCCCATCAAGGGGGGGGTGTATTCTTCCTTCACTTGGGCTTGAATAAGCCTTGGTGTGCAACTCGACGAATGGATCTCAGTGGAATGATGAAGGAGATGAACAGGGACACAGCATCTGTACAGCTCTCACTCTCAGAACACTCACCATGGCAATCCAGCCGCCATGCTGTGAGGAAGCCCAGGCCACATGGACGTGTCTAGCAGTCAAGCCTAGCTCGGGTCCCCGAACCAGCACGAATCATCAGACATGTGAGTGAACGAGCTTTGGATGAGTCCAGCCCCCGGCCTTCCAACTGCCCCGGCAAACAGTGAGCAGAGCAGGGACAAGCTAGCCCCTGCCAAGCCCTGCCTGAAATACAGATTCCAGAGCAAAACACCTGCTTCTGTTGTCTTGAGCCTCTGAGTTTCAAGGGGCTTGTTGCACAGTACTTGATAAATGGAGTGGATTCCATATCAACCTCTTTTTCAGTCCTACTAAGAATCAGAACGTCTGAACCTTGAATACAGTTAAAGAAAGATTTTGGTTGTCCCCATATTGCCTTTCAGTTTCAATGATGCTGATAAACTTGCTTTTCAGGTTGCCTTTCCTCTGTGGGCTGCATTTGGAAACACACTCTACTTCCCTGCATCCAAGATTCTATGACTGTTCTCATGGCGTGGAGACATAAGCTGTGGGTTAGAGCTCTGTCTGCCTCACTGTTGTGGCCTCACCAGCAAGCCAGCCTCTGAGGCTCAGACGTGTGTTCGAAGCCAGAGACCTCATCTCCATTGAAAAACAAAAGCAGGCTGGGCGCGGTGGCTCAAGCCTGTCATTACAGCACTTTGGGAGGCCGAGACGAGGGGATTGCCTGAGCCCACTGGTTCAAGACCAGCCAGGGCAACTTGGCAAGACCTCATCTCTACAATAAATCAAAAATTAGCCAGGGGTGGTAGTGCACACCTGTAGTTCCGACTACTTGGAGGGCTGAGGCGGAAGGATCGCCTGAGCCCAGCAAGTCGACACTGGGGTGGCCATGAATGTGCCACTGCACTCCAGCCTGGGCGACGTAGTAAGACTCCAACTCAAAAAAAAAAAAGAAAAAGAAAAGAAAAACTATCCTTCCAGTGGCGAATCTCTGTACGTGTCCATGATCTGGTGTGCAGACGCCTGAGTAGTCACACACATTCATCCTTCTTTGTCATTTCAATAGACAGGGATATAACACCAGCAAGGTCAAAGCACCAACCTCTGTGAGAGTCCCAGTGCCATCTCTGAGAGATACGGCCTGTGCGGGAACACGGAAATTAATCCATCTTCAGTCCCCTCCTGAAACACCAGGAGCTGCCAGAATCCTTTCCCATCTAGAAGAGTGGTCCCCAACCTTTTCGGCATCAGGGACCGGTTTCGTGGAAGATTTTTCCGTGGATGGGTGGAAGAGATCATCAGACACTAGATTCTCACAAGGAGCAAGCATCCTCGGTCCCTCGCACGCCCACTTCACCCCAGGGTTCTCACTCCTATGACAATCTAATGCCGCTGCTGATCTGACTGTAGTCGGAGCTCTGCTCGCCCACCAGTCACTCCCCTCCTGTGAAGCGGCCGATTCCTAACAGGCCACGAATCCATGTCCTGGGGATTGGGGAGCCCCCCCATTTAGAAAGACTTCCTGGCATGCAGTTCACTTCTGGGTTTGCTGAATTTCTAGTTATCTACTCCCTAGAGCACAAAAAAATGTTTGTACATATACATATATGTATATACAGGTCCACACCCAAAACCAGCACGAATCAACAAACATGTGAGTGAAGGAGCTTCTTCAGATGACTCCAGCCCCCGGCCTTCCAACTGCCCCAGCAGACGGCGAGCAGGGCAGGAATGAGCTATTCCCTGCCAAGTCCTGTCTGAAGTGCAGATTCCAGAGCAAAATATATGCTATTGCCATTTGACCTTTTTGACTTAACAATAGAAATAGGCAACAAACTCCAACATAAAATTTCAGGAAGCTTGAATTGATGCTTTTTTTTTTTTTTTGAGTCAGAGTCTCACTCTGTCACCCAGGCTGGAGTGCAGTAGCATACTCACAGCTACCACAGCCTTTACTTGTTGGACTCAGGCGATCCTTCTGCCTCAGCCTCCTGAGTAGCTGGAACTACAGGCACATGTCACCACACCCAGCTCACTTTTTGATTTATTGTGGACAGGAGGTCTTACCAATTTGCCCAGGCTGGTCTTGAATCCCTGGGCTCAGGCAATCCTCTCGCCTATGACTCCCAAAGTGCTGGGATTACAGGCGTGGGTCACCGCACCCAGCCTAAAGTAATACTTTAAAGATGTGGTTATAAATGGAAATAGGGTGGCACACTGGTTAAGGACTTAGGAATTGAGCCACGTGTCCTTGATTCCTGGTGCCTTAGCTCTGGAAGAATTTTTTTTTTTTTTTAGTTGGAGTCTCACTCTGTCGCCCAGACTGGAGTGCAATGGCCGCTCCCGGCCACCGCAGCCTCGACCTGCTGGGCTCCGGCGATCCTTCCGCCTCAGCCTTCCGAGTAGCCGGAATTACAGGTATGCACTACCACGCCTAGCTGATTTTGTGATTTATTGTAGAGATGAGGTCTCGCTGCCCAGGCGGGTCTCGAACCCATGGGCTCAGGCAATCCACTCACCTCAGCCTCCCAAGGCACAGGATTACAGGCTGAGCCACTGAGCCCGGCTGGAAAAATTCTTTAACCTGGGAGGCCTTGCCTTCTTTCATCTTTAAAATGGAATATGGCTGGAAAAAGTGACTCATGCCTGTCATCTCAGCATTTTGGAAGGCTAAGGCAGGAAGATTGTTTGAGCTCAAGAATTTGAGACCAGCCTGAGCAGAATAGCAAGACCTCATTTCTGTAAAGAGAAAAAAAATTAACTGAGTGTGGTGGTGCATGCCTGTAGTCCCAGTTACTAGGGAGGCTGAGGTGTAAGGATCGCCTGAGCCCAGGAGGTCGAAGCTGTAGTGAGTTATGATCATGCCATGGCACTCAAGCCTGGGTGACAGAGTGAGACCCCAACTGAAAAAAAAAAAAAGTAGAATAAGACAACGTATCCCTTTGGATTGTTGTGAAGCTTAAATGAGAAAATATCATGTGAAAGCACCAGACCTGGCATGTAGCAGGGGCTCAGCCAGTGTTTGTAAGTGTTGCTTTGAATCAGAGTGGAACCACTGGCATTTCTTTGGGTCTTTTGTAACTTTTTTTTTTTGAGTTGGAGTCTCACTCTGTCGCCCAGACTGGAGTGCAGTGGCCGCTCCCAGCCACCGCAGCCTCGACCTGCTGGGCTCCGGCGATCCTTCCGCCTCAGCCTTCCGAGTAGCCGGAACTACAGGTGCGCGCTACCACGCCTGGCTAATTTTTTTGATTTATTGTAGAGATTAGGTCTCGCCTGCCCAGGCGGGTCTCGAACCCTCAGGCTCAGGCAATCCATTCACCTCAGCATCCCAAAGGCACGGGATTACAGGCTGAGCCACCGAGCCTGGCTCAACTTTCTTGTAGAATTTGTTGCTTCTTTTGTTGTTGAGTCAATAGGGTCGAATGGCAAAAATGGATATATAAACAAAGTAAAAAGAAAAAAGAAAAGAAAATCTATAGTGCTCTAGGGAGTGGATAATTCAAACTCAATGGACCCAGCAGTGGACTCCATGCTGGATGTCCTAGACGGAAGAGAATTCTGGCACCTCCTCTTATTTTGTGGTTTCCAGGGATGAAAAATCATTTAGCAGAAATGGACACTGGGGTCAAGAGCCCATGACCCTCCTGTTCCTTCTCACCTTCAGGCTTATCATCGACTCATGAATTCATTCCCTCATTCATTCCTGTGCACATCCAACAAGTGTTTTGAGTGACGACTTCATTTCGAGGACAGCTACCCTGACTGCACAGGTGCTACGGTGCTAAGATGGCCTTAATTGAGAGGGTTTGCGTAAGATACAAAGAAACACACAGCCTGATTCCTCCCTCTGAGGAGCTGACAGCGTTCAATTAACATCGCGATGATCTTAGTTAAGGTTGTTCTACCCGGAATTCCACGAGACCTGTGTGTGGGGAGGATCTGTTAGACATAAAAAAGACCATTGTCTGAGCCCGCAGGTTCGAGACCAGTTCGGGCAACTTGGCGAGACTTTGTCTCTACAATAAAAAAATAAAAAATAGCTGGGTGTGGTAGCGCGCATCTGTAGTTTCAGCTACTAGGAAGGCTGAGGTGGAAGGATCGCCGGAGCCCAGTAGGTTGATGCTGGGGTGGCTGTGAGTGTGCGTGCCACTGCACTCCAGCCTGGGCAAAGGAGTAAGACTCCAATTCCACAAAAAAAAAGATCTAATAATGTAAAAATACCAGCACACACTAAAACAGGATAGGGATAAGAAAAAGAGAGCGAGAGAAGAAATATTCTAGGTAGTACATGCATCTAGTAAGAAAACAGTTCATGCCAGGCTCGGTGGCTCAGCCTGTCATCCCAGCACTTTGGGAGGCCGAGGCGAGTGAATTGTCTGAACCCACGTGTCCAAGAACAGCCCAGGCAACTTGGTGAGACATCGTCTCCACAAAAAAAAAGTAAAAAATTAACCAGGTGTGGTAGTACACACCTGTAGTTCCAGTTACTTGGAAGGTGGAGGCGGAAGGATCGCCAGAGCCCAGCAGGTCGATGCTGGGGTGGCCGTGAGTGTGCCACTTCACTCCAGCCTGGACGACAGAGTGAGATTCCAATTCCAAAAAAGAATGTTTTGGCTGGCATGGAGGCTCACACCTGTAATCAATCCCAGCACTTTGGGAGACTGAGGAGGGTGAATTGCCTGAGTTCAGGAGTTTGAGACCAGCCTAGGCAGCACAGTAAGAACTCGTCTGTAAAATAATTAATTAGTTAATTAATTTTAAAGAATAGAATTTTTCACCAAGTAAGCTATAGCAGATTTTCTTGAATTTTTGTCAGAAATCTCATAAATATTAAGTTTTCTGATCTGGTTATGAATGAAGACTGTCTAACAAACTATCACAAGAGAGACTGTGTTAGAATTTCTGGCCAGTGCAAGAAGTCTTGTTGCTCCCTTGTGGGACTGTTTGAGAAATATTAAAACAGAAGGAGGTGTGAACCACAAATGTATTTTCTTTTTTCTTTTTTTTTTGAGTTGGAGTCTTACTCTGTCGCCCAGACTGGATGGCCACCGCAGCCTCGACCTGCTGGGCTCTGGTGATCCTTCCACCTCAGCCTTCCAAGTAGCCGGAACTGCAGGTGCGCGCTTCCACATCCAGCTAGTTTTTGATTTATTGTAGAGACGAGGTCTTGCCAAGTTGCCTGGGCGGGTCTTGTAGAGACAAGCCCGGGCAACTTGGCACAACTTTGTCTCTACAATAAATCAAAAATTAGCCAAACCTGGTAGCTCACACCTGCAGCTCCGGCTACTTTGAAGGCTGAGGGGGAAGGATTGTTGGAACCCAGCAGGTTGATGCTGGGGTGGCCGTGAGCGTGCCACTGCACTCTAGCCTGGGTGATGAGTGCGACTCCAACTCCAAAAAAGAAATGAAAAGAAAAGAAAATTGATCTGCTGAATTCTAGTCAGGATTTAAGGTCCTTTCTCGAAGAGAAGACATTTGGCTGAATTTTGAGAGAAACTTAAAATCTTGGAAGTTGGTCACTTCATGTGAATTTAGGGAAATGAATATAAAAAGGAGACTAATTTACAAGCAAAGGTGGGAACATAAAATTATCAGTTTCAGGAAACCCTTGGGAACAGCCAGGAACATGACAAGGAGAGCCTTTTCTGTAAGCTTTTCTGCATTAGCACGTGACCCTGCTTGTGTCTCTGTAACCCTCAGTGATCATGTTTAGAATGAAGAATTGCTTTTCCCGTGTTTGAGATAGAACCTACATGGAATTGCTAAGACCCAGAACAATAACAGCAATAATCTGTCTTTGATCCTCAAGAAGATTCCATACATAAACCGACGAGTTATTCTAACTTCACAAGGATGTCTCCTTAGACAGCTGGTGGGTTCTGCAGACGGGCTCCCCCAGCACCTTCCGCTGGGGTGCCTTCCTGTGCTCTAAGCACTGGGGAGGAAGGACGTTTGCCAGACTCCTGGCAGCAGGGCATGTGAGGGTTTATTTTCTGTGTCCACTTGGCTGAGCCACGGTGCGTAGATTGGTGGTCAAACATGACTCTGGATGTTTCTGTAAAGCTGTTCGGGATGAAACTAACATTTAAATTGGCGGGACTTTGAGTCATACAGATTGCCCTCCCTTCATCCAACCGGTGGAAGGCCTAGATTAAACAAAAGACTCGACCCTCTCACCCCCTAGCAAGAAGGAATTTGGCCGCGGAGACCTTGAGACTGGAACTAAACACACCATCAACTCCTGGGGGCTCCAGTCTGCCTACCTGCCCTGCAGATTTGGATTTGGCAAGCCTCCATAATTGTGTGAGCCCATTTTTTGCAAGAAATCTCTCCCCTTCTCCTTCTCTCTTATTCTCCTTGCCTTTCTTCCCCTCTCTCTTCCCTCCCTGTCTCTCTCTCTCTCCCCATCTCTCTGTCTCTTTCTCTCTTCTCCTTTCCCTGTCTCTCTCTCTCTCTCTCTCTCCCCCCTCTTCCCTGTCTCTCTTTCTCTCTACCCCACCCTCTCTCTCTCTATCCCCACACACATATCCCCTTGGTTCTGTTTCTCTGGAGAACAGGAATCCTGGGCACCTAATACCTAACTCAGGGCACTTAAAATAAAATTTACATTCCGCCCATCAGAAGCAATGGCTTTGGGACGCTGAGCTGGCCTGGAGAAGGGGACACAGCACTGTGCACTTGTGGACGCAGCAGACACAGTGACACCCAGGGCTGCCCCTGTGGCCGGTGGCTCTAACGACAGACTCAGCTTCTCGGTGACCCTCTTCTGCGGGCTGACTTTGGGAGTCGCTCCTGGAAACTCAGCCTGGAGTGTCTTCCGTGTCTTCGGTCCTGCCCACGGTGCCAGGGTCACGTAACAGTTGTAAGCAATCCTCCTCTGTGCAACTAGCAGGGTGGGTTCGCTCTTCACGAGCGAATCCTGATTGGCACCACACACCGGTCGTTCTGAGTCCCCGAGACTCCTACCGCTGACCTGGCGCAGAAGGAAGAGTGACCCACAGAGAATCTTCCATGGTGGCCTAGGTGAGGAATTCCGCAAAGCTCTGAGCAAGCGGACGCTCCCGCCAGTGTCTCCTGTGACACCTAGACGAAATACACCCAGGCTGTGCTTCCTCAGGTGTGTCCCGTTCTCTTCACACCCCAGTAAGGAACAATCCCAACAGGCCGCCACCCCAGACACTGATTTCACTCCTGACAAGGTGAGTAGCATTTCCACAGTGGCGTCCCAAGACAAAAGTCATTGGGTCCCTAAACAAAGAGCCCAGGGAACGAGGGTTGTTACTTAAACACTGATAGGCTTTACCCATCAAAAAAGACTTGTGCTGCCAGGAGGAGTGACTCACGCCTGTAAACGCAGCACTTTGGTCAAGACAAGAGGTTTGAGGTTAGCTTGGGCAGCATAGCAAGACCTCTTGCGTATGATAAATAAAAACATTAGCCACGCATCGTGGTACACACCTGTCGTCCCAGCTATTGGGAGGCTGAGGTGAAAAAATCACCTGAGTCCAGCAGGTTGAGGCTGTGGTAGCCATGATCGTGCCACTGCACTCCAGCCTGGATGACACAGTGAGATCTCACTCCAAAAAACAAAAAGTCCCTGAACATGTCTCCACAGTGGGAAATATGTTTCTCTTTCCCTGGCTTCCTATCTTTAAAACCTTAGAAACACTCAAGTCTTCATATTAGCAGCCAGTCTGTAAGGGCGACCCAGTTACTCAACGGACCAGTTCTTTCCCCATCGCCCTTCATAAAGAACGAGGCACCACCATTGTCAGGCAGCGAAGACGTGATTTCAGCCCTTGTGGAGAGAATACTGTGCAGAGTAACAAGAATGTCAGGAGCCCACGGGGTAACCCTCTACCAATGTGCTCACCTGGCTGTGTGTGCATAGCCTCTCACTACAGAAAGAGGAGTGAGACCCACCCTACTCATCTGTGTGCCCCTGGAGGTGAGTTCCTTCCCAGGGCTGTCGGTTTATTCTAAGCTGTGTTCTAAAGACCAGCCCAGCGGGCAGTTCCAGGTTGCTAGGATGGGTGCAGTGCTCTCTCTGCGGTGGGTGGGGGATCCCACAACACAGGACGCCTCACTTTGGTATCAAGGTGTCCGCACCTACCTTCTCACCCAAATGTCACAAATTCTCAGGTGCATCAGCCTCCAGCAAGATTCCTCCCACATGTTCACCCAGCAGCTGAGAGATCACCTCTAAATCCAAGTCTAAGTGTGTCACAACGTCCAGTGTGATTTCTACAAGGCCTGCTGTGCTTTGGTTCCCGTTCCCATTCTTCTCTGATCTTGCCCCAAACTCTGGTCCTCCCCTCCCTCTCATCCCCTCTTTTCCTGTCACCATCTGATTCTCGGTGGGGAGAGGGGTGCTTCCCTCCCCTCTTGCTGACTCAGCCCCTCCTTGGCCCTCAGACCCCAGGTCCAGCTGTCATTCCTGCCCCCACCCCCACTGTCCCAGGACTCCTGGAGCCCACCTGTGTCTCTCCTTCTCACCATGGGTATCTGGCACACACTGACTGGGCACTGACTAGAGATTTGTTGGACGAGTTAAAAAAATGAATGAATTTGAAAGAGGACGCGTGCTCTAAGTGACCAGCAAACACAGGAAAAAATGATCAGCATCACTAATCATCAGAGACATGCAAACTACAACCACAGTGAGATATCACCTCACACCTTTCAGATGGCTATTATTGGAAAGTGAAATGACAACAGACATCAGTGTGGTCACAAAGAAAAGGGAACGCTCGTATGCTGTTGGTGGGATTATCAACCAGTTCAGCCTCTATGGAAAACTGTATGCAGGTATCTCAAGTGACAAAAAATTGAGTTACCATTTGACTCAGCGTTTCCACTACTAGGGTTCTACCCGAGGAAAAGGAGATTAGTTGAAAAAGACCCCTGTACTTGTATGTTCATTGCAGCACTAGTCACAATAGTAAAATTATGGAACCAATGTAAGTACCACCAACGGTTGACTGGATAAAGAAAACGTGGTATACATATCCCATGGAATACTATGCAGCCATAAAGAAGAATGAAATCGTGTGTCCTTTGCAGCAACATGGATGGAGCTGGAAGTCATTGTCATTATCTAGGAAATGCACTGAGAATTATCTGTGGATAATTCTGGGGAATTACCTGAGACCCAATCCCCACCACTACACAATACATCCCTGTAACAAATATGCATGTGTGCATTCTGAATCTAAAGTAGAATAAAATTATATTTTAAGAAAAGAAAGGCTGGGCTTGGTGGCTCAGCCTGTAATCCCATGCTTTGGGAGGCTGAGGTGAGTGGATTGCCTGAGCCTGCGGGTTTGAGACCCGCCTGGGCAACTTGGCGAGACCTCATCGCTACAATAAATCAAAAAATTAGCTGGGTGTGGTAGCATGCACCTGTAGTTCCGGCTACTCAGAAGGCTGAGATGGAAGGATCGCCAGAGCCCAGCAGGTCGAGGTTGCGGTGGCCGGGAGTGGCCACTGCACTCCAGTCTGGGCGACAGAGTGAGACTCCAACTCAAAAAAAAAAAAAAAAGAAAAACACTAATTTTAATAAACATTACAAACAATAAATGGAAGCGTGTTGAGGAATCGATTAAACTCACGAATGAACAGACCGGAATGGCGCCTAACCAGGGACAGGAGGAAAAATCCGATGTCCATATTTCTCACAAAGCCAAAAGCAGAGGGCAGAGACCGATTCATTTCTATATGGCCCAAACCCAGCACAGTATCTGGCACTCAGTGGCAGGTACCCATCGATATTTGTAGAGTCATACACTATTGGGCTGGCTTGTCTCACTTCTGATACCCATCATCTCTCCAGTAGCTTTGGAAGAAACTGACCAATCCACTTTCCCAGATCAATGGCAAACGCAATACAGCATGTCCCGTGAAGATGAATCTAGCTGTCACTTAACATTAATACTGTTAGTCACGTAAAGGTGGGAGATAAGGAAAATCTTATCTACTTATCTTATCTCCATGATTTCAGGTTGTCCTGCTCAAAAATTGCCATGGTGGCAAAGAAAGGCTGAAAATCAATTGCAGTTTCTCTCAACACTGCTAATTGCTACTAGAGCCCATTTTCTGCTGTAGGGCAATGAATGAAAGTTAAATGTGTTACGCAGATTTATGTACATAGAGAATTCAGTTTGTTTTTTACAAGAGCAGTGGCTTGTTTCAGAGACGGAGTCTGCCTGATGTTCTGTACAATCTGTTAGGTACACATCAGGGACGTGTGTAGCAAAGGGTTCACTGCTTGTTTCAAGGTGTCCTAGAATCCAGAAACAGTTTTCTTTCAATATCATAGTTTTTTCTTTTTTTGAGTCAGAGTCTCACTCTGTCGCCCAAGTTGGAGTGCAGTGGCACAATCACAGCTTTCTGCAGCCTCGACCTGCTGGGCTCAGGTGATCCTTCCCATTCAACCTTCGAGGTAGCTGGAACCACAGGTATGTGTCACCATGCCTGGTTAATTTTTTGACTTATTGTAGAGACGAGGTCTCGCCGTGTTGCTCAGGCTGGTCTTGAACCCGTGGGCTCAGTCAGTCCTCTCACCTCTGCCTCCCAAAGTGCTGGGATGACAGGCGTAAGTCACTGCGCCTGACCATAATTTTTCAACTCTAGTCTATACTCTACTGTTCTAGAACACAGAGCTGTAAGCACATTCGATTCCACGCCATTTTCAGGGGCAAGCATTTAGAATAGAATGAAATGGGCATGAAATCCACAGTCTAGTTCTCTCCATGTGATTTTTCACTTGTCCCAGTGACTGCAGTGGAGAAATTAGATTGCAAATGTTTATATCTTATTTATTTCCATAATAACTTTGAACATAAGTAACAATGCCACTTTATGTTCACAAAATGCAGAAATTACGTTGGAGAAAGTTTAGGAAACATCTTCAGACTCATGTGGCAGGCTATAGTGGATAAACCAGGAATCTGGACATTCAAATCTCCAAACCAATGGCATCCTAAAAATAAGATAAAGTTGGCTAGGCTCGGTGGCTCAGTCTGTAATCCTAGCACTTCGGGAGGCCTAGGTGAGTGGACTGCTTGAGCCTGTGGGTTTGAGACCAGCCCGGGCCACCTGGTGAGACCTCGTCTCTACCATAAATCCAAAATTAGCCAGGCGTGGTACTGCACACCTGTAGTTCTGGCTACCTGGAAGCCTGGGGCGGAAGGATCATCAGAACTCAGCAGGTCGACTCTGGAGTGGATGTGAGTGCGCCACTGCACATCAGCCTGGGCAACAGAGTGAGACTCTAACTCAAAAAAAAAAAAAAAAAGAGCCAAAGTTAAGGAAAATCAGTGTTTCCAAAGTAGTTTTATTTTTTCGTAAACATTAATTTTATCTCATTTGACTTTCATATGTGCTATGTAACAAAAATAAGAACAGGTTATTTTGGGCTAAAGGCTATTTTACAACCTAAAAACTATCCCCCCCAAATGTGTCATGTCTAGAATACTCAGGAGTCAAAAGCAATGGAAACACAAGCTGTCACTGGAAAAACATTCTGGAAGCTGGTAAAATGCTTCCATCGTCTTCAGTTCCACTTATTGAAAGTGGTAAAATCTAACCAGATTCTCCAAAGACGTCTTTCTTCCACTGGCTCCTTAAAAGACATTTCACTAGAAGAGAAGGAAAAAGAAAAATCAGAATTTCACAGCCACGTTTTCAGATTAATTGAGGTGGAAAAAGTGGCGGACAAGGATGTGAAAAAGAAAGATTTGAACCTACACCAGGTTCCTCTACAGTCTTTTTCTTCTTAATCACAAGACCAAAGCCTTTGAAGCGATCTCCATTTCTCCCCAGGGGCTCGTCCACAGCCCCCTCCTGCTACCCTGGCGCTCCCGGGGGTCTGATCGGTTTCAGTAAAAATATTTGAAGCATGTGCATTGTAATCCAGTGTTCCCCCTGTATCTAGACCAATTCATTAAAAATAAAACCAGAGCTGGGCTCGGTGGCTCAGCCTGTAATCCCGCGCCCTTGGGAGGCTGAGGTGAGTGGATTGCCTGAGCCCGTGGGTTCGAGACCTGCCTGGGCAGCGAGACCTCATCTCTATAATAAATCAAAAATCAGCTGGGCGTGGTAGCACATGCCTGTAGTTCTGGTTACTCGGAAGGCTGAGGCGGAAGGATCGCCGGAGCCCAGCAGGTCGAGGCTGCAGTGGCCAGGAGCGGCCACTGCACTCCAGTCTGGGCGACGGAGTGAGACTCCAACTCTAAATAAATAAATAAATAAATAAAACCAGAACTGTTGTTTGAGGGGAATGCTTTTCAAAATCAGAAGGACTAAGGGACCTAGTCTTGATTAATCATTATTATTTTAAAAGTCGTTTATTCGGGCAGGTCGACCTTAGGAATACACACATAAACCACTGGGTGGGTCCAAGGCCACCAGAAAAATTCACCACGAGCCTTTTCTAATGTGACCTCACGTTGAGTTTCTGCACAGAAGAGCATCACCCCGTTGCCCAGAGAGCAGACTTGGGTCAAACGGCCCTTCGAGTCAGGATGGCATGTAGCTTGCTCCAAAGGGTTTCCTGGAAACGGAGCTACCGCAGCGTCCCATGGAGGTCTCTGAAGACAGATCCTGCCATTGAGAGGCGGAACCAACGCTGTGCTGTGTTGCCACCCGTTTGATGGAGAAGACACACTTCCTCCCTCGGGGCTGCCTCCTCTCCCCATGGTTGGCGCTCACGGCTGAGCCAAGGTTTCCATCTTCTGTCTATCTGTGTGTCATCTATTATCTGTCTATATCTGTCAATCATCCATCCACCATTTATCATCTATCCATCTATATCTGTCATCCATCATCTGTCATCCATCCATCACCTATCAATCATCTGTCACCTATCTGTCTGTCTTCCATCCATTGGCCTCCCCATTGCATGCAAAGACTATTTCTAGTACACACAAAACAGAAGGGAAAGCAGTAGACAGCACCCAGCAATGCCCCCTACCCTACTAAGAGTTGCCCCAAAGGGCCGCTGAAGGAATCTGCCCAAAGCCTCCCCTGTATACGGATTCTGTGAGCAGATTGGAACCCTTAGAAAGTGTACAAACAAAATCCAACTCCCCTGTGACAAGCAGAGAAGAAAAGTTCATTGAAGGCCAGATAAGCTTTTGATTTTTGTATTGTTTGCATCCTTCCGCCCTCAGTAAATGAAGTCCTTTTTTAGTTCTGAAAAGAAATAGGTATGTATAGTCAATAAATAAATAAAACTAGGCAACCCCTGGGATCCCCTCCTGCTCTGGAATCTTTTCTGTCCTCTCAATAAATCCTACTTTCAAAAACCAATCAATCAATACAACCAACTTTGGAAAGCAAGCTCAGTGAGCCACATCTGCCCAGCGGTTGTAACAAGCATGTCAGGCTGCCCCCCTGGACTTGGGTGGGTGGTACGCTGGTACGAATTCCTGTCCTCAGTAGGCCTGAGGCCCTTCCTGTGGCTCTGGTCACCATGGTTGGGTAACATTGGTATGAACGAAAGTGGACACACGTCGGGGTGGTCGGGGAGAGCTGTCATCAGCCCGGGACAGAGCCTCGGTGACCTCCCTGCCTCTCACGTCCAAGTTCAGAGCTGGCCGCGGGCACTGAAGGCTCTGGCAAGTCCTTGCCCACCAGGGAACCAGCTCGGGCCTCTGTTACTCAGAAACGACCACTCCCAGTACATGCGTACACCAAAAACAGAACCCCCAAAAGCGTGTGTTTAACTTTTAGAAGAAAATTTATAAAGGCCAAAAAAGGGAAGATTACTAGGAAATGAAGTGATTGTGGTCAGAGGTCGCAAAGCCAGAGAGAAGGGAACAGAAAAGATGGGGCGAGAGGCCTGGAAGGCACAGTAGCGGGCGGGGGAGACCAGCACCGCGAGACCCTTCCATGTGGAAACGCACAACCCACTGGGCCAGCTCTGGCCCTCCGTGTGCACGTCCAAGGAAAGGCCTGGAAACATGACCACGGAGTGCAAGAAATGACATCAGTGTTGCCTCAAGTGGCGTTTATGGCTTCCAGATGACGGGCAGGATCTTCCCAGACTCACAGGGTCTGTCGGCCACCCTCACGCTCCTTGGGATCAGAGGCCATGCCCAGGCCATCTGAATGTCCCTTCGCCAAGAGTGATGGAAGTCAAACAGATCCAGGCGTATTGTCCCGGCTACGGCAAAGCTTCATGACAACAGTCAGGTCGTATTCCTGCATTTTGGAGCCTCACCTGCCTTGCTTGAGTTCTACCGCTCACCTCCAGGGAGTCACGGCCCTTGTTGGGTGACAAAGTCCCCTACCCCGCCTGTTGCCCTGTTGCTAGCTGAGCCTTGCATCTTGAGGTCTGGGGCTTCAAATCTCAAAGGAACTTTAAGTTTTGGTTTTTTTTTTTTTTTTGAGTTGGAGTCTCAGTCTTGTTGCCCAGGCCACAGCAGCCTTCGACCTGCTGGGCTTAGGCGATCCTTCCACCTTTTTTTTTTTTTTTTTTTTTTTTTTTTTAAATTGCTAAATGATTTCTGAGGAAATCTTGCCCTCTGGCTTTCAAGTCCTCAAATTGAGTTCAACCTGGTGACAGAGCCAGTTGTCATTTATGGATTAATGGGTGAAGGGCACCATCTAGTGGAATATTGTCATAAGACACCCCCCCAATAAAAGAAAATGTAAAAAAACCGAAGAGAGGAATTCTCTGACCCTGTCAAGGGATACAAATAGATACATACTTGCACCATCAACAGCTTTCCTGTGTCACTTACCTGTAGTAGAGATACTTTCTTTTTTTCTTTGAGTTGGAGTCTCACTCTGTCGCCCAGACTGGAGTGCAGTGGCCGCTCCCGGCCACCGCAGCCTCGACCTGCTGGGCTCCGGCGATCCTTCCGCCTCAGCCTTCTAAGTAGCTGGAACTACAGGCGTGCACTACCACGCCTGGCTAATTTTTGATTTATTGTAGAGATGATACTTTCTACGGAATCATCTGTATTTGCATTCTCTCTCCTTAAAGGACAGTTGTCACATCTCTCACGGATTTTTAAAATGCAGCCATTTGTTATAAAATGACAGAGCTGCTAATTCTCCTCTTTCCAGTAATTCTTCCTGGGAATAAGGAGTACCAGAGATCACAGAAAGTGCACACGAGGTCCGACAGTGAAGCTCGCAAACTCATCCTAGAAAAAGGGCTCCCTACCCCATGGGTGAATATCACGGCGGTCACCTTCGACGACCTCCCCTTGGGAAGCTCCGCACTGACGCCAGCACCTAGCCCACCTGTCAAAGCAACTTTGAGACTCCTTTTCTGGAACGGCCATCAGAGCTATCATCGTATTACCCTTGATGTCCTGAATGTCATCAAATGTCTTCCTTTCCACTTTTCCTTTAGGCCAGGCTCGGTGGCTCACCCTGTCCTCCCAGCACTCTGGGAGGCTGAGGCGGGTGAATTGCCTGAGCCCGTGGGTTCGAGACCAGCTCGGGCAACTTGGCTGGACCTTGTCTCTACAATAAATCAAAAAATTATTCAGGCGTGGTAGCACGTGCCTGTAGTTCTGGCTACTTGGAAGGCTGAGGTGGAAGGATCGCCAGAGCCTGGCAGGTGGAGTCTGGGGTGGCCGTGAGTGTGCCACTGCACTCCAGCCTGGGCGACTCAAATAAATAAATAAGTAAATAAATAAATAAATAAATATTTCCTTTATCTTCGGGTAAAGAAGAAAGTCATTGGGGGCCAGAGCAGGTGAGTAGGGCAGGAATTCTAATACAGCTATCTAGACAGTGCTGCCAATGTAAATGCATGGTGGCAAGTTTGCAGACTTAATCATCAGACCTCAACAAATAACAAGAGCTCTGATGGCCAGTCCAGAAAAAGAGTTCCAGAATTGCTTTGATGGGCAGACTAAGCGCTGACTTTGATGCATGACTTCCCAAGGGGAGGACTTTGAAGGTGACCATCATGAGATTCAAGCAATGAGGTAGGGAGCATTTTTTCCAGGATGGTTCGTGAACCTGATTGTCAGATCTCGTATTGCCCACCACGCATCGTCCGACGTGAGCCCAAATTCATTAATCCATTAATAACCTGTTGAGACAACGGGAACACAGTTGGCTTGCTCTGGCCATTGACTGTCAGATTGCATCGAAAGTGTGGTGACAAACCGGGCTCGGTGGCTCAGCCTGTAATCCGGTGTCTTTGGGAGGCTGAGGTGAGTGGCTTGCCTGAGCCCTTGGGTTCGAGACCCGCCCGGGCATTGGCGAGACCTCATCTCTACAATGAATCAAAAATTAGCCAGGCGTGGTAGCGCGCGCCTCTAGTTCCAGCTACTCAGAAGGCTGAGGCGGCAGGATCGCCGGCACCCAGCGGCCACTGCACTCCAGTCTGGGCGACAGAGTAAGACTCCAACTCAAAAAAAAAAAAAAAAGAAAAGTGTGGTGATAACCAACAGGTGGCCTCTGCAGGCACTGACCTGCCTGCCGTGAACGTCCCTGGGCGCACCCGTTCACCAAATGGCACCGACGATTTTCTAAGTCTGAGTCGAAGGAGAAATGAGAGGCGGCCCCAGTCGTGAAGGTGCCTTGCAGGGGTTGGAAAAAGTGAAGCAATTTTATCACCTGGATGTGGCCAGGCAGTGAGGAGGTGTCTCTTTCAAAATCTGGTAAAGATGGCTTCCAGCCTCATCTAATTGTGAAAGTTGCGTCATGTAGATGTACTGTGTATTTTCAGTTACCCGTTTGTTTGTTTACTGAGTCTGGGTCTCACTCTGTCTCCCAGGCTAAAGTGCAGTGGCACGATCGTGGCTCCCCACAGCCTCAACCTCCTAGGCTCAGGCCGTCCTTCCACCTCAGCCTCCCACGTAGCTGGGATGACAGGCATGTGCCACCATACCCGGCTAATTTTTTTTTTTTTAAGTCTCAATATGCTGCCCAGGCTGGTCTCAGACTCCTGGGTTCAAGCGGTCCTCCTGCACATGGCCTCTTCTGCTTTTTAAAATTTCCTTTTTGTAGAGATGGGGGTCTTGGTCTGCTACCCATGCTGATCTCCAACTCCTGGGCTCAAGTCATCCTCTCGCCTTGGGCTCCCAAAGTGCTGGGATTAGAGGCGTGAGCCACCCTGCCTGGCCTGTATTTTGTATTTTATAAAGAAGAACAGTGCTGGCACAGGACAGGTGCTTGGTTACTTTTGTTGCAAGAATGGATCTGTGAGTGAACATACGCTCGTGATGAGGAGAACATATGACCAGACATGTGGAAGCTGCCGGGATGGCCCTGCTGGGAGAATGGAAGCTTGGCTCAGCCTGGGGGTGAGGGTCACTCACGGGTGAACCTTCCTCAGAGAGTCCTGATCGGAGGATCTTGTGTTCATGGAAGAGTCAGGGTCCACAGCTCTGGGCAGACAGTACCTACGTGAGGGGCTGCTAGGCATTCATTCATTCATTCATTCACTCACTCTATAAATACTGGCTAGGTATTTATGAACAGGTGTGATTCATCCTGGGTAGCTTATCATCTTAGGCAGACTGGATTCTCGGGGATCTCCTGAGAGAGTTCCCCAGTTTGGCTCCTGGCCCAACTCTTTTTGGGGGCATGTCCCGGGGACAAGGGAGTATTAATGAGGGAATGAAATTCCAAGCTGCAGCCCTGCAGTGTGTGTAAAGCTGTGAGCACATAGCAGCTGAGCTTGTAACCCAAGAGCGAGGTAGGACCCCCAACGCCTGGGGGCCGGACTCTCACCTCTCCCTTCTCCCTTTAGGGGGAAGAGAAGCTTCCAGGTCATAGAGAGCAGGCAAGGAAGAAGCACCTGGCGGCAACATGTCAGCAGTGAGGAAAGCAGACCTGATTCTTCAGGATGGGGAGAATCCAGCCATGTGGGGAGCACCGATCGCTTCTGGCATTTTCCAAAGCACCCTTGCCATCCATGGCCCTCACCCATGGTGTCCGCTTTGGGCCCAGGGGCAGAGTTTGACCGTGACGCCCGTGGTCGTCTCAGATTTCAAGGCCTGGGCATGCCGCGCGCTAGTGCTTGCTGGAAACGGATCAGCTCGCGAGACGATAACCTGGGAAATATGTGACAAGTCGCTCGACCTCGTGTCTTCCCAGAATTTAAGAGGTCTGTGTGCTCAGAGTAAAACTGACCTCGATTAAAGGCATGTTTGCAATTAATTCCAAAATCATAACAGTAATCCTGTTCGGACAGAGAGCTTCCTCCAAGCTTTTTTCTTTTCTTTTCTTTTCTTTTTTTTGAGTTGACGTCTCACTCTGCCGCCCAGACTGGAGTGCAGCGACCACTCCCAGCCACCGCAGCCTCGACCTGCTGGGCTCTGGTGATCCTTCCGCCTCAGCCTTCCGAGTGGCTGGAGCTACAGGCGCACGCTACCACACCCGGCCAATTTTTGATTTATTGTAGAGATGAGGTCTCGCCAAGTTGCCCAGGCAGGTTTCGAACCCTCAGGCTCAGGCAATCCACTCACCTTGGCCTCCCAAAGCATGGAATTACAGGCTGAGCCACCGAGCCCGGCCACTTTTTTCTTTTTGAGTCAGAGTTTCACTCTGCTGTCCAGGCTGGAGGCAGGGGTATACTCACAGCCACTGTAGCCTCAGCCTTCTGGGCTCAGGAGATCCTTCCGCCTCAGCCCTCCAAGTACCTGGAACTACAGGCATGCACCACCACACCTGGCTAATTTTTCTTGGTTTGTTGCGGAGACGAGATCTCACCAAGTTGCCCAGGCTGATCTCGAACCCCTGGGCTCAGGCAGTCCTCTCGCCTCCACCTCCCAAAGTGCTGGGATTACAGGTGTAAGCCACTGTACCCCGCCCCTCCGAACTTCTAACACTCATTTATAGAAACAGATTTAGCTATGAGCTTGGGCAAAGCCCGTGTATACGAAAAGATGGCAGAGGGAGAGAGATGCCTCTCGCAGGAACTACAGCCGCCTGAGCCATTCGGACAGAACCAACCTGATATAAGCACACCCCTTCCGACCCTACCTCCTTTCTTGGGGGACCCACAGCCCAAGGAAGTGACCAAGATCAGAACTCACATTTCCAATTGCAATTCACAGTTTGCGTTGTTCAGATGTTTCATTTTTGCCTGCACAGAAATCCTGGTAGGACACACTGCTGGACTGCCTTCGTGGCTCAGCGACCCCGCCCCTTGGCCTGGGTGATGGTGTCAGCACACAAGGGAGCTAGAGCACCAAGGAGATCTCTTGCCACCGAGTGTTCTGCAAGCTCACCCTCCCCTCGCCCCCACGCACATACGCATGCGGGCGCACACACAGGCGGTCTGAGAACGGTACCCTGTGTGGTAAGCTTCCATCTCTCGTTTCACTCGTATTCAGACTTTGAACTTGACCCGCCGTGACCGTCGCAGGTGCCGCTCCAGGCAGTGAGAAGACAGAGGTGAAAAGCGACTACCCTTCTGTGCTCTCCGTGTCTGCTGGGAGCCTGGGACTGCGATCGTCCTGCGGGCACTCGTCGGCTGAGTGGCCAGCCTCTCTTTGTGTTGGAGTCTCACTCTGTCACCCAGACCGGAGTGCAGTGGCCTCTGCCGGCCCCCGCAGCCTCGACCCGCTGGGTTCCGGCGATCCTTCTGCCTCAGCCTTCCGAGTAGCTGGAATGACAGGCACGCGCTACCACACCTGGCTAATTTTTGATTTTATTGTAGAGATGAGGTCTCGCCAAGTTGCCCGGGCGGGTCTTGAACCCCCGGGCTCAGGCATTTGAACTTCCCGTGGATGGAGACAGTCTCTCACTCACCGGCCACTGGCGCACTCCCTAGAACATGGATGATGGGAACGAAACACAAAGACTTCCAAGATGACTTGAGAGTGACACAGAGTGTGAGGGAGAGGGGAGACCTGAAGAAACAGATTTTCAGTGCCGGGCACGGTGGCTTGCGCTTGAAAACCAGCATTTTGGGAGGCTGAAGCGGGAGGATTGCTTGAGCCCAGGAGTTCGAGACCAGCCTGGGCAACATAGTGAGACTGCGTCTCTACAGAACTGTTTTTAAAATGAGCCAGGGGAGGTGGCACACACCTGTAGCCCCAGCTACTCAGGAGGCTGAAGCGGGAAGGCTGCCTGAGCCCAGGAGGTCGAGGCTGTGGTGAGCCATGATCGTGCCTCTGCACTCCAGCCTGGGCAACAGAGAGAGTGAGACCCAATTCAAAAAGAAAAAGAATGGATTGCCTGATCCCGGGGGTTCGAGACCCGCCTGGGCAACTTGGCGAGACCTCATCTCCACAATAAATCAAAAATGAGCCGGGCGTGGTAGCGCGCGCCTGTAGTTCCAGCTACTCGGAAGGCTGAGGCGGAAGGATCGCCGGAGCCCAGCGGGTCGAGGCTGCGGTGGCCGGGAGCGGCCACTTTACTCCAGTCTGGGCGACAGAGTGAGACTCCACCTCAAAAAAAAAAGAAAAAGAAAAGAAATAGATTTTCAGCAGTGTCTTGACTCTATATTCACTTATTCCTGAACTCATTCCAGAAATAGACTAAGGGGAATTATCCTACTCTTTCCTCCCAAGGAATGTTGCTTGATGACACTGATTGCAATCGCCCCATATAACTTCCAAGATAGCCCTTAGAAATAGGTTGTCATCACTGTATTGGATCAAGAAATGGGTTCAGAGAGGTTCAGTTGCTTTTCCAAAGCCACACAGGGGATAAACAGCTTACCACCCTTGACTGACTCAAAGTCTTCTGGTGAACCCTGGTGCTCACGGCACTCCTTCTCAACCTTTCCCACTCTGCCAGGGGCTTTCGAGTCCAGCAGCACAGCCTCCTGGGAGCAGGGGATGAGAAACAGAGGTCCCCACCTAGGGGTCTTAACGTTAGGTGAGTGGCAGCTGGAGCTGGTGGTGCCCTCAGCCTGGACCCCAGGCAGGGTTGTGGGTGGCCCTGGGAAGTCCACAAAGCCCCGCTGTCAACTGACCTGACATCAGGTCACCTCACAGGGAACTGCCAGCTGCGGGCAACAGGTTGCACATCCCGCTGCTGATACAGTAATTGAGGACGATAAGATGAGGCATAAAGAAAAGGGAAGTTAATGATGTGTTGCCTTGTTAAGCTGCACTGGCCACGCCTCATTAGACTTAAAAGAGTTATCTGAACCAGGGTAATTATCAGAGACAGTCAAACTGTTGTATGAAAAGATAAAGGAGCAGTATCAAAGAGAAATGATTAACTGCTTCCTAGGGCATCTGTTGAGCTGCCTGGTCCAGGAATTAGGCTCTGGGAGGCTGCAGGGGCCTCTCAGCTGGGGGTGTGGTGGGGGGGGGGGGGGGCTCATGCAATGTGATTTGGGGGCGGGGACATGGTCTCTCTCCCTTTCTCTCTCCCTCTCTCTCTTTCTTTCTTTTTTGAATCAGAGTCTCACTTTTTTGTTTGTTTGTTTGTTTTTGAGTTGGAGTCTCACTCTGTCGCCCAGACTGGAGTGCAGTGACCGCTCCCGGCCACCGCAGCCTCGACCTGCTGGGCTCCGGCGATCCTTCCGCCTCAGCCTTCCGAGTAACTGGAACTACAGGTGCACGCTACCACGCCCAGCTCATTTTTTTGATTTATTGTAGAGATGAGGTCTTGCCAAGTTGCCCAGGCGGGTCTTGAACCCGCAGATTCAGGCAATCCACTCACCTCAGCCTCCCAAAGGCGCAGGACTACAGGCTGAGCCACCGAGCCCAGCTTTAGAGTCTCACTCTTCGCCCAGGCTGGAGTGCACCACCACAGCCTCTACGGGCTGGGCTCAGGCGATCCTTCCACCTTGGCCTTCCGAGTAGCCAGGACTACAGATGCATGCCAACGCCCCGGCAAGTTTTTGTGATTTATTGTAGAGGTCTCGCCAAGTTGCCCAGGCTGGTCTCAAACCCCCGGGGTTAAGGCAGTCCTCTCGCCTCGGCCTCCCAAAGTGCTGGGATGACAGGCTGAGCCTCCGTGCCTGGCCAGGGAACAGGCTGGAGGGCAGTGGCACACTCACAGCCGCCACAGCCTCGACCTGCTGGGCCCCGGCCATCCTTCTGTCTCAGCCTTCCAAGTAGCTGGAACTACAGGCATGTGCTACCACACCCAGCTAATTTTTGATGTATTGCAGAGACGAGGTCTTGCCGAGTTGCTCAGGCAATCCACTTGCTTTGGCCTCCCAAAGTGTTGGGATGACAGGCTGAGCCACCAAGCCCAGCCACATCCCCATTGTTAAGCAGCATGCGACTGTATTTATCCCCTGGGAAGCCACCACCGAATTATTTTTCATAAAGAGGAAATGTCACCAAGTTGGGCTGGCTGCATGAAGCCCTGGACTCGAGCAGGTAGCTAGTGAGATAAGGCGCCTTGCTTTTGTTTCTTTTCTCTGTTCCTCTTCTTCCCTCTCCTTCTTCCTCCCTCTCCTTTTTCCTCCCCCTCCTCCCTTTCCTCCTTTGCCCCCCCCCCCCCCGCTCACCCTCTATCCCTCCCCCCCACGGTACCTGTCTGAATCTCCTGCCAGTCACCGCTGCCACCAGCTCTGCCCGACCCTGGAGGCAACTGCAGTTCCGGGGCTGGGCACCATCCACACGGCCCCTTCTCTCTCCCAGGCAGGGCGAGGTGCCCCGCGTAGGCTCTGCTACTCACCTGGGTCTCCTTACTCCCTTCCCAGGGGGCTCCCAGTCCTGCCCTTCCCGCGCCTCAGGGCTCGCTCCCTGGAAAGCCATGTCGTGTGGCCGCCCAGCTCCAGGGCCGACTCCACCCTTGGGCGTCATCCAAGTGGATGACGCGAGGGTGTGCTTTGAAACGGAGAGGGTATTCCAAGTATGTCTTCCGGGTGTTTCACGGGCATACCGCTCCTCTACCTGATGAGATGGAAAGTCAAGACTCACTCCCCAAGATTTCCCACTGTGCTGATCACTGCGGGATCAAGCAGAGTGGAAGTTTTGGCCGTGTGTCTCATCCAAGAGGATCTTGGTGTTTTTTTGTTGTTGTTTTTGGAGTTGGAGTCTCACTCTGTCACCCAGACAGGAGTGCAGTGGCCGCTCCCGGCCACCGCAGCCTCCACCTGCTGGGCTCCGGCGATCCTTCTGCCTCAGCCTTCCAAGTAGCCGGAATTACACGCATGCACTTCCACGCCCGGCTGATTTTTTGATTTATTGTAGAGACGAGGTCTCGCCTGCCCAGGTGGGTCTCGAACCCGCGGGCTCAGGCAATCCACTCACCTCAGCCTCCCAAAGGCGCGGGATTACAGGCTGAGCCACCAAGCCCAGCTGGATCTTGGTTTTTTAAATCTGGCTCCTTCTCTTAGGTTCCAGTAGACACATGGAGTCCATCTAAAGGGTAATGTTCAAAAGGACTCATGCAGTTATACTAAGCATGACTAATTTTGTGGATAGTTATAAAAAGAAGAAAGAAAGAATGGTCAGGCAGGGTGGCTCACACCTGTAATGCCAGCACTTTGGGAAGCCAAAGCAAGAGGATGGCTTGAGCACAGGAGTTCAAGACCAGCTTAGGTAACATAGCAAGATTTTGTTTCTACAAAAATAAAACAGAGCCGGGCTCGGTGGCTCAGCCTGTAATCCCAGCACTTTGGGAGACTGAGGTGAGTGAATTGCCTGAGTCCACAGGTTTGAGACCAGCCCAGGCAACTTGGCGAGACCTCAACTCTACAATAAAATAAAAAAAATATGCCGGGCATGGTATCACATGCCTGTAGTTCCAGCTGCTTGGAAGGCTGAAGCGGAAGGACCGCCGGAGCCCAGCAGGTCGAGGCTGCGGTGGCCGGGAGCGGCCACTGCACTCCAGTCTGGGCGACAAAGTGATACTCCAACTCAAATAAATAAATAAATAAATAAAAACAAATAAAACAGAAGCTGGACGTGGTGGTGCACGTCTGTAGTCCCAGCTACTTGGGAGGCAGAGGCAGAAGGACTGCCTGAGCCTAAAAGGTTAGAAGCTGCAGTGAGCCGTGATTGTGCCACTGTACTCCATCCTGGGCAACAGGGTAAGACCTTGATGAAAGAAAGAAAGAGAGAAAAAGAAAGAAGAAAGAAAGAAAGAAATTTCCTGAGATGATTAATTGTGTTACTCTGTGTGGATCAGATTACTTCATCATAACTCTTTTTTATTTCTGCAATTTATGACAATGTTCTTGCTAGAGGCAACATCTTATAGACTTAATCTCAGTCAAAATTTAAAATCGGTGAGCAGAGAGGGAGGGGAAGAAAGAGGAACAAGGGTTCAAATATTGCACTAAAGGGATATGAATTGGTAACCACCCTGTAGAGCAGAAAATACGCATTTATGGCATTTTTTATTGTTGGTAAAGACAAAAGGAACATGTCACTATGTTTTCAGAAGACATGCAGCCCAAAACGGAGAGGTTCAAGGCCCCACGATGTTTTACATCTGACAAAAGGATTCTTTCAAAAGACCAAAAAATGTAGCATGTTAATTTTTGACCAAATAGGTCACAAGAGATACTTAACACAAAAGCGCAAAGAATTTCCTGAGATTGGTAAAAGCTCTAATCACAGCTTTTACCAAGTTGGCATTTCAGGTCGTAATTAATCAAACAAAAAACAAGTCGGGCTGGGTGGCTCAGCCTGTAATCCCGCGCCTTTGGGAGGCTGAGGTGAGTGGATTGCCTGAGCCCGCGGGTTCGAGACCCGCCTGGGCAGGTGAGACCTCATCTCTACAATAAATCAAAAATCAGCTGGGCGTGGTAGCGCGCGCCTGTAATTCCGGCTACTGGGAAGGCTGAGGCGGAAGGATCGCCGGAGCCCAGTGGGTCGAGGCTGCGGTGGCTGGGAGCGGCCACTGCACTCCAGTCTGGGCGACAGAGGGAGACTCCAACTCGAAAAAATAAAAATAAAAATAAAAAATAAAACAAAAAACAACAGATGCTGGCGCGGGTGCAGGAAAAAAGGAACACTTCTACACTGCTGGTGGAAATGCAAACTAGATCAGCCTCTATGGAAAACAGTGTAGTGACTTTTAAAAGAACTAGAAATTGACCTGCCATATGAACCAGCAATCCCCTTACTGGGAATATACCCAGAGGAACTCAAATCTTTCTACCAAAAAGATACCTGCACGTGCATGTTTATCACAACACTATTCACAATAGCAAAAACATGGAAGCAACCATGCTGTCCATCCAAAGTGGACTGGATTTAAAAAATGTGGTACATATACATGATGGAATATTATGCAGCCATAAAGAAGGACAAACATATGGACTTCACAGCAACTTGGGATGGATTTAGAGTCTATAATACTCAGTGATTTATCACAGAAACAAAGAACTGAGTACCACATGTTCTCACTCATAAACGGACCCTGAACATTTACCAAAATACTGTAAGAAAGGGATTGGCAGCAGCGGGACACTGCCAGGGGAGGGAGGGGCACATAGCATCAATAAAGGTAACTGATCTCAAACCAGGCAAAATTGGGGAACAAAGGGAGGCCCAAACTTTACCTGTACGATGACCACTTGTATACCTAATCCTGAATTGTACCCCACATCTTTAAAATAAAACAATATACAATAAAAAAAAGTTGACATTTCGGGATTTTGGATTTTTTAAAAAAGCCTTGGCACATAGTAGTTTAAATAAAGCTTTTAGTTCAACTTTAGTAATTTAGCTAAGACAGTGGAAAAAAATAAATCCTATATTCTCATCAAGTCATGTACTATAAATTAATAACCTAAAGGATAAATTCTTATCCTTTTCGAGTCATGGTGCTCTTTAAGAGTAAGATTTCTTAAAATTTCTGGGGAAAAAAAAAGAAATTTCTGCCCAGGTTAAAAAAAAATTAAGGGATAGACTCTATTCAGAAGATTCAAAAACCATTTTATATCATTCAGGAAAGATAGTACATTTATCTTATAGGGTAGAGTCCATAAACCTCAGGCTTAACAATGTTAACCTAGAAATATCCAGAAAGAAGATGTAAAACAGTCCATCTCTCATTCTGACATTTAAAAGTTATCAGAGGGCAACCCCCTTGAGTCCCCTCCCACTGTGGGAGCTTTTCTGTCCTCTCAATGAATCTTGCTTTCTTTTTTCTTTTTTCTTTTTTTGAGTTGGAGTCTCATTCTGTCACCCAGGCTGGAGTGCAGTGGCACACTCACTGCCACCCCAGTGCCAACCTGCTGGGCTCCAGTGATCCTTCCACCTCAGCCTTCCAAGTGGCTGGAACTACAGGCAAGTGCTAACACACCCAGCTAATTTTTTATTTATTGTAGAGACGAGGTCTTGTGAAGTTGCCCAGGCTGGTTTCGAACCTGCAGGCTCAGACAATCCACTCACCTTGGCCTCCCAAAGTACTGGGATGACAGGCTGAATCATCGAGCCTGGCCAATTCTGCTTTCTAAAAAAAAAGGGAAAAAAAGTTACCAGGAGTCGAGTACAAATAAGGAGAGAGAAGATTTTATTTAAAGCAAAATTTACTTTATCTAATTAATGTATGCCAGGGCATGGGTGTTGAATTTTCTAGAACAAATGAGTAGAATTTCTGTCTCATAAACACGAAGAAGAATGCTCCCTAAATAGACAACGTTACGTTCTGTGTTTTGGAAACAGCCGCTTAACGGCCTCGAAGCCCTTGTGCTAAAAATGAAACTTCAGAAAACAAGCCTCTTCCTTCCTGTTTCTTTTTTACGGGACAAGGAAGGGAGAGGGATGTTTCCCCAACGGGGATGTTGGAGAAAGATGAAGAAGAGCTGAATTTTTTTTTTTTTTTGAGTTGGAGTCTCACTCTGTCACCCAGACTGGAGTGCAGTGGCCGCTCCCGGCCACCGCAGCCTCGACCTGCTGGGCTCCGGCTATCCTTCCGCCTCAGCCTTCTGAGTAGCCGGAATTACAGGCATGTGCTGATTTTTTGATTCATTGTAGAGATGAGGTCTCGCTGCCCAGGCGGGTCTCGAACCCTCGGGCTCAGGCAATCCACTCACCTCAGCCTCCCAAGGCGCGGGATTACAGGCTAAGCCACCGAGCCCGGCTAGAAGAGCTGAAATTTATTGGTGTGGCCAACAGTTTTCCTTAGACATCTGCTCAGCCCATCATGCTCCGCCTATTGGAAATGACAGCATTCTGGAGCAGACACTTTATTTCATTGTATACATACGCTGCACATTTTAAGTAGGCTTAAAGGTATGACTTTTGACCTGTGGGAAAGGAAACCAGAAGCCAGATAATCTCATTATCCCCCCTAAGGTCCTCCCCACCTGATTCAACCCCTTCTTTTTTACAGATGAGGAAAGGGAGCAGCATGCATTGCTCAAGGTCACGCAGCCACTTAACGTCAGAGCTGGGGTTCAGGTCCAGGGTGCCCTCACTTTCTCCCTTGTTTTTACAGGCAAGCTCGGCCTGGTCCAGAGCAGGGGCTGGAAGCACAGAAGTCTAGATCCTAAGTTTATCAAAAGGTCTTAGTGCCTCAGATGCAAAAAGAGAGCCCAGATAATGACCATGGTCACATGCGAGCTTCATTCATACCACAGTCCTGCTGACACTTACTGGGAAATGATTCGGACTTTTAAAAATTTTTTTATTTTAAGGATGTGGGGTACAATTCAGAGTTAAGTATACAAATGTTCATTATGCAGGTGCCTTTGTTGATGAGGTCTGCGCCTGCCTCCCCTGGCAGTTTCCCTCAACTGCCACTCCCCCCCCACCCCGGTAGTTTCCCACTACCGCCAATCCCTTTCTTACAGAATTATGATAATTGTTCAAGGTCCGCTTAGGAGTGAGAACATGTGGTACTCCATGCTTTGTTTCTGTGATAGATCACTGAGTATGATAGACTCTACATCCATTCAAGTTGCTGCAAAGTCCATGTCTGTCCTTTTTTATGGCTGCATAATATTTCATTGTGCATATGTACCACATTTTTTTTTATACAGTCCGGCTTCGATTTGGGTTTTAACTGTTGTCGAGGAGTCATTCGACGAGCTTTCTTGGGTACCCTTGTCATGGTTAAAGTGAACATCCCACATGGAGGAGAAAGAACCCACCTGGCCTGATTCTCTGAAACTGGATTAAGCCTAGAAGCTCAAAGAAACAAGACAAGAGGGTCATGATTCTCTGTGGAATCTCACTTTCTCAACGTACCAGGCAGCTCCAGCTCTTTCTTCAAGGTTCTCCATCCTTGACACAACCCTTGTAGAAACCAGGAGGGAGAAGGAGGAAAGGAGTGGAAGTTTCCAGAAACAAGGAAAGGAAATGTCCATCACCCCCTCAATGTAATAAACTTGCTACGGCCTGAGAAAGCCAGGGTGTGAGCAGAAGAATTTCCCTTTCCGTACCTGTCTGAAAACACCTGAGCTTTCAAATCCATCCCTGAGCTGCCCTCGGGTCTCTGTGGGTCCCCGTGGGGCAAGGTGGCCATACTGTCCTCTCACAGACTCCACGCAACCTGCCCTCCAAGCTGATTCTAACTTGTCGCGCAGCCCCAAGCGCCAGGTCCCAAGCGTCCCCAAGCCCCGAGCGTCACTGCTCCCAGTCTCAGCCAAGGACATTCTCGTGGTGGGAATTGGGCTGAGCTGTCATTTGCTTGAGAACCGCTTTTTTAAAAAGTCACAGCCTCCCTCCGTCAGCCGGTGTCTTTCGTCTTGACTGGCGTTTTATTGAGGCTTGTAGAGAAACGGGTTTAGGGACGAGATATCAGTTCCTCCTCCCTGGAGACACTAATATCGACTAACACCGAAAAAGCAAACAGTATCAGATAACCTACTAAAATAAAGCAGGGAAAGTTATTCTACTTTTACTTTATTCCTGGCTAAGCAGGGGAAAAACACAACTTAACATTGTTGAAGCTGAAAATCTCTAAGGCTGCAACAACATGTCGTTAAAAAGTGGTGCCCTTATCTGCACGCAGGAAACAAGGCATTATGCCCAGCAGGGGCCTCGTGTTAAATAGTCCAGGCCAACAAAGCTGAGTTGGGTAAGAAAGAAAGACAGCCTCATGAGGATGGCACGCGTGCATTTAAAAAATTGCTGGACGGGCTTTCTTAACAGATCAAAATATACTGTAAATGCTTTTTCTTGATCTTGTATTAATTACTCCGCAATATCTTTTTTTTTTTTGAGTTGGAGTCTTACTCCGTCGCCCAGGCTGGAGTGCAGTAGCATGCTCACGATCATCCCGGCATCAACCTGCTGGGCTCAGGCAATCCTTCTGCCTCAACCTTCCAAGTAGCCTGAATTATAGGCGCTCACTACCACCCGGCTAATTTTTCAATTTATTGTAGAGATGAGGTCTCACCAAGTTGCCCAGGCTGGTCTTGAGCCCATGGGCTCAGGCAATCCTCTCACCTTGGCCTCCCAAAGTGCTGAGATTACAGGATTGAGCCACCGCACCCGGACCAAAAAGACATTTTTATAATAGCAACATACTTTACCTAGGTCTTGAGAATGGAGTCCGAGTCAGTCTTGTTCACAGACTATTAAGTATTTGCAAGTCAAATGAATGGTACCTCTTAAGATAGCACCTAAATGTTAGCATATTTAACTTGGAGCATTGTGCTCATTTATAAAATATTACTAGGGGTTGAGTGCAGTTGTTCCTTCCTATAATCCTAGATCTTTGGGAGGCCAAGACAGGAGGATTGCTTGAGCTCAGGAGTTCCAGCCCAACCTGGGCCACATAGTGAGACCTCATCTCTACAAGAATTTTTTGTTTTAATTAGTTAGGTGTAGTGGTGTGTGTCTGTAGTCCCAGCTACTTGGGAGGCTAACGTGGAAGGATCGCTCTGAGCCCAGGGGGTTGAGGGTGCAGTGAGCTGTGATCATGACCCTGCACTCTAGCCTGGGTGACAGTGAGTCTCCCAACTTAAAAAAAATTGTTACTAGGGAAAAGAAAAACATGAAAAGTTGCAAGCGTTAATATTTTCCTAGTATATACACACACACATATATATACACACATATATATACATATGCCCATATGTATATTATATAATCTACACACACTAAATACATATTGACAACTTCCTAGTTGCGCATTTGATGTTTACAAAATACTGCAGTTACCAGTTAAAAAGAACTTGGATTCAATTGCTTTGAAAAAGTCACAGTTTCCTTTGTGGTATTTGAGATAAGGTTGGCACAGATTTTTTTCAGAGGCCAGCGGCTACTCACTTATCCTTTTTCACAAGAACTCCCCCAGTTAATCAGTTAACTAACAGGCATTTATTAAACTATGTGTCAAGTTCTGTACTAAGAGCTTTATGAAGAACACAAAGGATTCATGATCTTGTCCCTGCCAACAAGAAACATAGCTGAGTGAGAGAGATAGCTGGCTTCTCAGGAGTTTGTACTTTAGCACCGTGAAACAGTCTCATGTGAGTGACAAAGACAGTCATTGCCCTAGGCATCAACGAGCAGAAGTCACTGAGGAGTAAGCAGATACTGAGGAAGACCTTGGAGTGGGAGCAGAACCTGGACACATGGAAAAGGGGACAGAAGCAGAGCCAGGAGTGATGGATGCCAAGTGACTGTAATCAGTCGTCAGGCTTGGGAGTCCAGTTATCTCGATTTCATCCCAGGGCAGACCCAGAATGTCAGACATAATTAGACCATGCCATATAACCTCACCTGTAGGAAATAGCTTTTCCTGACACTTTGATGTTATGTCCTTGACTAAGCTGAAGGTAGTCTTCTAGAAAAAGCTATTTAAAAAAAACGGAACAGCTTACTAGTCTTCAGCAAATGATGTTGGAACAACTAGATATCCATATGTTAAAAAAAATACAGAACAGAACTTACACTCATCACAAAAATTAACTCAAAGTGGATCATAGACCTAAGTGTAAAAAGCAAAGCCATAAAACATAGAAGAAAATCTAGGAGACTTGGTTTTGGCGATGACTTTTTAGACAATGCCGAAGGCACGATCTAGGAAAGAAATAATCGATAAGCTGGACTTTATGAAAATCAAAAGCATCTGCTTTGAGAAAGACACTGCCAAAAGAATGAGAAGGCAAGCCACAGACTTAGAGAAATATTTGCAAAAGACACATCTGATAAAGGATCATTATCCAAAATAGACAAAGATGTCTTATAATTCAACAATAAAAAAATGAAGCCGGGCTCGGTGGCTCTGCTTTGGGAGGCTGAAGTGAGTGGATTGCCTGAGCTTGTGGGTTCGGGACCCACCTGGACAACTTGGAGAGACCTCATCTCTACAATAAATCAAAAAATTTGCCGGGCGTGGTAGCGCATGCCTGTAGTTCCAGCTACTTGGAAGGCTGAGGTGGAAGGATCACTGGAGTCCAGCAGGTCGAGGCTGTGCCCTGGCTACTGCACTCCAGTCTGGGCAACAGAGTGAGACTCCAACTCAAAAAAAAAAAAAAAAAAGAAAAGAAAAACAAACTTGATTTACGAATAAACAAAAGTTCTGAACAGACACCCTGCCAAAGAAGACACATGCCAAAGGAATGTATGAAAAGATATACTCAACGTCATATATAATCAGGGAAGATCAAATTAAATCAAGGAGATACTACTACACACCCATCAGATTGGCCAGAATTCAGAGGACTGACATCGTCAAATGCTGTCAAGGAGGTGGAGCAACAGGAAATCTCGTTTGTGGCTGGTAGGAATGCAAACGGATACAGTCACTTTGAAGCTAGCTTGGCAGTTTCTTACAAAACTAAACATATTCTTACCATTCAATTCAGCAACCTCACTCCTTCACATTTATCCAAAGGAGCTGAAAACTTCTGTCCCCATAAAAGCCTGCACACTGATGTTTACAGCAACTTTTTTCATCATTGCCAAAACTTGGAAGCAACCAAGATGCCCTTCAGCAGGTGAATGGATAAACTGTGATACATACAGACAGTGAAATTTTATTCAGTGCTAAAAAGAACTATGAAGCCATGAAAAGACATAGGGGAACCTTAAAGGCACATCACAACAGGAAAGAAGCCAGTCTGAAAAGGTAACCTTTTGTATAATTTTAAGTATACGTGATCTGACAATTAAGTTCGCGAACTCTTCCTAGAAAAAGTGCTCCATACTTTGCTGAATTTCCCTACAGTCATCTTTGAAGTACTTCTCTTGGGAAACCAAGCACCAACGCTAGTGCCTCGTCCACCCATCAAAGCAATTTTGGAACTCCTTTTCTGGAATGGCCGTCAGAGCTGTCACTGTATTACCCTTGATGTCGTGAATGTCATCAAATGTCTTCTTTTCAATATTTCCTTTATCTTCTGGTAAAGAAAAAGTCATTGGGGAACCAGATCAGGTGAGTAGGAAGGGTGTTCCAATACAGCTATTTGTACAGTGCTGCCAACATAAGCATACAGTGGCATGCTCGTGAACTTGTCATATCTCAACAAATAACGACAGCTCTGATGGCCATTCCAGAAAAAGAGTTCCAAAATTGCTTTGACGAGTGGACTAGGCACTGGCGTCGGTGCAGAGCTTCCCAAGGGGGGGACTTCAAAGGTGACTGCAGCGATATTCAGCAATGAGCTATGTAGCACTTTTTCTAAGGATGGTTCGTGAACCTAATTGTCGAACCTAATGTGACATTCTGGAAAAGGCAAAACTATGGAGAGAATTAAAAGATCAGGGGTTGCCTGGGTTTAGGGGAGAGAGAGAAACAAATAGGCAGAAGATATTTAGGGCAGTGGAATGACTCTGTGTGATACGGTAATGGTGGATACCTGTCGACAGACATTTATCCAAACCCCTCTGGACCTGTTTGCTCATCTGTAAAATGTAAATGACAATCAATTCAAAGGAATTGTTTTTTCTATGGCTTAAACTAAGTAGAGGAGCTTTAATAAATATTTATTTAAAAACTATCTCATAGGGGTTCAAGACCAGTCTGGGCAATTTGGTGAGACCTCATCTCTACAATATATCAAAAAATTAGCCAGATGTGGTAGTTCCGGCTACTTGGAAGGCTAAAGCAGAAGGATGCCCTGAGCCCAGCGAGCTGAGGCTGGGGTGGCTGTGAGTGCCACCGCACTCCAGCCTGGGTGACAGAGTGAGACTCTGACTCAAAAAAAGTAGAATAAATTAAAATAAAAACTATCATAAATAAATAAATTAAAATGAAAAAGGTATTATCAAGCATTGCCGATGGGACCTTGTCCACTGCATGGCATATTGGCTTCTTGGGAGCCCACAGCAGAAATTCTTTTTTTTTTTTTTTTGAGTTGGAGTCTCACTTTATCGCTCAGACTGGAGTGCAATGGCATGCTCCTGGCCACCGCAGCCTCGACCCGCTGGGCTCCAGCAATCCTTCTGCCTCATTCTTCCGAGTAGCTGGAATTACAGGCATGTGTTACCATGCCTGGCTGACTTTTTAAAATTTGTTGTAGAGATGGCCCGGGTGGGTCTTGAACCCGCGGGCTCAGGCAATCCACTCACCTTGGCCTCCCAAAGTACTAGGATGACAGACTGAGTCACCAAGCCCAGCCTGGGGCAGGTTTTATTTTATTTATTTATTTTTATTTTTTATCGAAATCCTGAGTTCATTTCACAGGTATATTTTTGTCTCCCCACCATTTCCATGTCTGGCCACCACCACTACTATGCCCTATCATAATATTCCATACAAACTTAAAACCAAGCAAAGGGTGAAGTTCTGTCTTAAAAACTAAACAGACATTTTTAGACAACACATTCTTGGCAAAGGAACCTGGACAACATTTAGCAAACACAGTAGGGAAAGTCATCACTCTGGATTGTAAAAAGGACAGCCAGGTATTAACTGTTACAGAAAAGAAATACGATGGAAAATTTTAACAAACTGTTTAAACTATTTTTTTTTTTTTTTGGTAGAGACGAGGTCTCGCCAAGTTGCCCGGGCTGGCCTCGAACCCGAGGGCTCAGGCAATCCACTCCCCTCGGCCTCCCAAAGAGCTGGGATGACAGGCTGAGCCACCGAGCCCAACCTTAAACTATTTTCTCAAGGAGGTTTCCTCCACTGCCAGAGATCTTGAATCCCTCCTGGTCAGTATCCGAAAGCAACTCTTCACATAACTGATGAACTTGGCTTCCACCTTGGGAAGAGAGCCGCCTTTTTCTATACGTGCTTGCATTTTTGCCTTAATGTCTTCGACAGAGCTAGGTCCTTTAGGTGTTTTAGGGTTTTTTTTTTTTTTTTCTGTTTTTTTGATGGATTCTTGACCTTTTGATCTTGGTGTGGATGGTTTTGAGTCTTCTCCATTCTGGTTTGATTTCTGTGCATTTTTGGCTGGAGTATCTTGTATAAATTTTTTCACTGGAGCTTTTTCTTCAGTTTCCTCCTCATCCAAATCATTGTCATCATCTTCATCAGCAGCAAACTTTACTTTTTTCTGAGGATCTTGCTACCACCTCCAGGAGCAGACCTCCTTCCAGATATACTTAAGAGCTTTACATCCTCAGCCTCTTCGTCTCCCGACTCTGCACCTTCTCCCACAGCTACTAAGTGCTGTCCACTAATATGCACAGGGCCTGAACCGCACTTCAACCTTAAGACCACGAGTGGTGTTATTTCAAAGCCCCCCAGGGAAACCGTTGGCTGCACAGACATTCTCAAGGTTGCCGGTGTTACTTTTACCGGGCTGCCTTCATAATTCATCGCCTCTGCCTCAACAGTGTGCAATCATCTTTTGCAACAGCCTCTAAACTGATCGTTCTTAAAGATAACTGGTGCTCATTTCCTTTCTTTTTTTTTTTTTTTGGAGTTGGAGTCTCACTCTGTCGCCCAGACTGGAGTGCAGCGGCCGCTCCCGGCCACCGCAGCCTCGACCTGCTGGGCTCTGGCGATCCTTCCGCCTCAGCCTTCCGAGGAGCTGGAACTCCAGGCACGCGCTACCATGCCCGGCCAATTTTCGATGTATTATAGAGACGAGGTCTTTCCAAGTTGCCCGGGCAGGTCTCAAACAACACCAGGACTCAGGTGGTCCACTCACCTCGGCCTCCCAAAGCACTGGGATGACAGGCTGAGCCACCGAGCCCGGCCGGTGCTCATTTTCATCATGACCTACCTTAAAGTGATCGTCTTTGTCGGCCTTTAGTTCACAGCCGGAAAGATAGTCCTGGGGCCTCAGGGGGCTCATGTTCACGTCCATCGGATCTTCCATGGGGTGGTGGCACGCACTTAGGTGGGTGAGAAGGCGGACGGAGGTAAAACGACCACTACTCCGAAGAACAGCCACACAGGACGGAATCACATCAGGGCCTGGGGCAGGTTTTATAGGCAGGTGTGATCTGACCTCATCATGCCAGAGGCCAACACCAGACTCAATCTGATTGGATCACAAATCCTGCCAAGGCGTCCATTTTTAAATTTGGTCTCTGACCCCGTTCCTTGGTCTGAGCACTGAGGTTCCACCTGTGGTTGCAAGCTTGGTTCGTCCGGGCATGCTCAGGTTACATGACTTTGAACCTGGGGTCCAGGACAACTGCAAAACAGCTCACCATTTTATGACATAAAGTTGAACCAGCTTGGGCTAGTTCTGTGGTTTACACATTCGTCATGAATTATTCATGTATCTCTGGGCATTCACTTCTCCATCTGATCCTCGTAGTCTTGTTTCCTTTATTCTGATTTCTCTTCTTTTCCTTTGGATCTTGTCGTGAGCCTTCTCGTGAGGCTTCGGTCAAACCTGCCATCTATGGAGACCTTAGCTTTCTTCTTCTTTCTGAGCTCCTTCCTCTCCTGGTTTCCGTCCATTTCCAGCATAGATTCCATCATGGACCACTTCTGAGGCTTTCTGGCTCCAGCCTCACCCGTGCTTTCCCTTCCCACATGACCGCATGATGGAGTTTTCTCTCTGCCTGCTCCTGCCCGGGGCTGAGGGCTGCCAAAGAGCCTCCCTGCACAGCCTGGTGGGTGCTCCCTCCTCAGCTGGGCACCACCGCTGCTCAGGGCCTGGCCATACCCGGTTCTCTTTCCTTCCACAGGCCTCCAGCCCTGGCCCCCAAACCTCGTTGTTCTCACTTGACAATCTTGGTTTCTATCTTCCAGAGGAAATACAAACTCTGAGACTCCCCTCAACTTCCTGCCATGAAGTCAACACACCAACTTGCAGCTGCATCTGTCCCGCTTCCTTCGTCCTTTCTGTGACAGTGGGCAAAGTGTCCCTTCTCCCACAAGGAAGCCTTCTACCCAAGCTTCCTGCCTCATTGGGGATGTCTTCTTTGTTGGACTTTACCTCTTTTCCTCTACCAACATCTTTTCATGGTCTTTAAAAATGTTCGCGTCAGCCGGGTGCTGGGGCTCACGCCTGTAATCCCAAGACTTTGGAAGGTGAAGGCAAGAGGATCACCTGAGTCCAGGGGCTCGAGACCATCCTGGCCAACTTGGCAAGACCTCTTCTCTACAATAAATCAAACAATGGGCCAGGCGTGACAGCGCATGCCTGTGGTTCCAGCTCCTTGGAAAGCTGAGGTGGAAGGATCGCCGGAGCCCAGCAGGCTGAGGCTGCGGTGGCCCTGAGCGTGCCACTACACTCTAGCCTGGACAGCAGAGTGAGACTCTGACTCGAAAAAAAAGTTCACATCTCTTCTGTTAAAAATATGACAAACGATCTCAGCCTGACCTCATTGTCTACTGACCCACATCTCTCTTCTGCTTCATGGTCCCACACTTTGCGTGAGACTTCTCCACCACATCCTTCTCAGTCCACCACAATCTGGTCTCTTCCCCCAAGCCCCACAGCATCTTCCTCCTCCATTTGTTCACCGAAACTTCTCTTGCCCAGGTTATAAATGACCACCTCGTCAATTTCAGTCCTTACATTGTCTTTTCTCACAATCGCATCTGACGCTGTTAAACTTCCTTTTCTTGCCAAAGCGTGATTTCCCCTTGGCTTCTCAGACAACACACGCCCTGTGGGGTTCTACCTTTCTAACCACCCCAGACACTCGTCCACTCACTCATGTAGGTCTCTCCGTCTCTGTCCATCCCTTGAATATTGGCATCCTTCAAGGCCCATCTGAGTAATGTAGCTTCGTTTCACAGACACTCTCAGAACTCATCAAGTCAGGGCTTCAGGGACCACCCCAGTTCTCCTAAGAACTCCACAAGCTTACTCTAGCTGTTTACTGGATAAATCTAGTAAACGCCCCCATAAGCCCCTTCAAGCTCAAAATATCAACTCTCCCTTCCCTTCCCTAAACCCACCCTTCTTCTAATCCTGTCTCAGCACATGGCCCCATCAGTCAATCGGCCCAAGTCAGAGACCCGGACACTTTCCACAACCTGTGTCTCTGTTTCAACACCCTCATCCAGTTGGCTAGCAAGTCCTGTCTATTCTGTCTCTGGACATGTCCTAATCTATTCTCTTTCCCACAGGTCTGCTGTTCTCAACTCAAAGCTGGGGGTGGGACCCAGGACTAGCCCTTTCTAGCAATTTCCCAGGTGATGCTGTGGCTGTTTCTGGGGACCACACTTTGAAAACCACAGCCCTAGAGGAATACGTGCCTATGCCTTTCCTTAGTAACGGGATAGGAGTGTGTACAGTAGCATGTTCGAGAAAGGCTCCAAATTGGAAACAACCCAGTGTGCACCAACAGTCAAAGCAATCGATGAACAATGGCGAGCGGAGGAGAGAAAAAAATGGAATTATCTTTCGGAGGGCGGGTCTCTTGTAGTACAGGCTTCCCCTACCAGGCAAGTGTTCAAGGAACCCATCGGCATCCGTGTACCAGCCAGTATTGTTGTGAGAGGCTACATTCAGCCTCAGTGAATTTTTTTGGAGATTCTTTCAATGCATTTGCCCATTTCATGGTGGGTGATTTATGAACACACCTGGCCACACCATACTGGGTGTTCAGCAGTTTTTGACCAAAAATGCCATGCCCCACTCTTCTTATTCACCTGATCTGGCCTCAAGAGACTTTTTGTTTGTTTGTTTGCTTCCCTGGATGGAAAAAGTCATGAAAGGAAAACATTTTGCCCAAGTGGAAGAAGTGAAACAGAAAACGGCAAAAACACTAAAAGGCAGTTTAAATGGAAGTTTGCTTTATAATATTTCCCTATTCTGTGCATTTATGTTTTAGGCACTTTTATACACCCATGTTAACTTTTATAATAAAAGAGGGAAAGAAGCCGGGCATGGTGGCGCACACCTGTGGTTCCAGCTACTTGGAAGGCTGAGGCAGAAGGATCACCTGAGCCCAGCAGGTCACGGGTGCGGTGGCCGTGAGTGTGCCACCACACTCTAGCCTGGAAGACTGAGCGAGACTCTGACTTAAAAAAAAAAAATGGAAGGGGCTGGGCTCAGTTGCTCAGCCTGTCATCCCAGCACTTTGAGAGGCCGAGGTGAGTGGATTGTCTGAGCCTGCAGGTTCGAGACCAGCCCGGACAACTTGGCAAGACCTCGTCTCTAATAAATAAAAAAAAAATAGCCATGCGTGATCGTGTGCACCTGTAGTTCCAGCTACTTGGAAGGCTGAGGCAGAAGGATCGCCTGAGCCCAGCAGGTCGAGGCTGTGGTAGCCGTGGGCATGCCACTGCCCTCCAGGCTGGGTGACAGAGCGAGACTCCAACTCAAAAAAAAAAAAGAGGAAAATCAAACAAACAAACAAAAACTACAAACAAACAAAATTGAAGACCACAGCAATGACTCGTGTGTCTCTGTTTCAGGTGGAGCACCTGTTACACCCCAAGGTGCCTGCCTGTAGGGAGTGTCCATGGACACCTGAGCAGAGACTTCCTCTTCCAGGATCCATTCAGCAAAACCACACGATGAGCACGAAGGAAACGTCTGACAAATCTCTTCCAGAAGCATAGGCTCCGTGGCCCTCCAACACTCCAGGAAGGAGAACACCCAGACCCACTTGTCTTCCTGGGGATGTCAACTGGTCTCCATCGCGTGAGGAACAACTCAAAGAAAAGATGGGTCTAAGGGGGAATGGACGATGGAGTGACGCTTACTCACGCAAGTGAATTCAATCCAGTGGTGATTCGACCTGGGCTTCGGGTATAGACAAGAAGGGAAGGGGAAAAGAAGAGAGGGCAGGCTTGAGGAAGATGGGAGAAGATGGAGGGATTGCCACGCTAAGATCAGGGCCAACTCTCCACCCAGGCAAGGATCATAAACAACACTCCAAGTGTTCTTCCACCCTAGTGAAACGGAACCCACTTTCCCCGAGAAGCAGTCTCAGGGAAAAGAATTTATTTGTTTTTGTTTTGTTTTGCTTTGTTTGTAGTTGGAGTCTCACTCTGCCACCCAGGCTGGAGCTGGAACTGCAGACGCACGCCATCACGCCCGGCTAGTTTTTGTGATTTATTGTAGAGACGACGTCTCGCCAAATTGCCCAGGCTGGTCTTGAACCTCTGGATTCAGGCAATCCTCTTACCTCGGCCTCCCAAAGTGCTGGGATGACAGAGTAGAGCCACGGTGCCTGGCCAGGGGAAAATAATTTAAAGGAGGAGAAGGAACCGGTCTCGGTGGCTCAGCCTGTAATCCCGCGCCTTTGGGAGGCTGAGGTGAGGTGGATTGCCTGAGCCCACGTGTTCGAGACCCGCCTGGGCAACTTGGCGAGACCTCATCTCTACAATAAAGCAAAAATCAGCTGGGCGTGGTAGCGCGCGCCTGTAGTTCCGGCTACTGGGAAGGCTGAGGCGGAAGGATCGCCAGAGCCCAGCAGGTCGAGGCTGCGGTGGCCGGGAGCGGCCGCTGCCCTCCAGTCTGGGCGACAGAGTGAAACTCCAACTCAAAAAAATAAGAAAAATAAAAAAATAAAGGAGGAGAAGGAAGAGATGGAGGGTAAAGAGGAAGAGAAGGAAGCCTGTGTTGGTTACCCCTGGAAAACGTCGCTTACTGAAATCATTCTCCCAATGAATTTAAGCGCTTTGATTTGCTGTAGGTAAGGTCAGAGTCACGGGAGAAAAAAGAAAACCGGAACTGGCCGAAACACAGACTGAAGGCCACACTGATGGGAACGAGGCCCGGGCCCCAAACACAGACACAGCAGGGGACAGTTTCACCGTGTGCGGATGGACTGGGAGGGCCCTGGTGGACAGACTTCTGGGCAAGGAGCCGGAGTCTGAAGTCTGTGTGGGCTCTGGGGCTCACACGTGGAACGTGGAATCTGGAAAGGGGCTTTCGTCTTCTGGATTCCCCGTGAGGGTCTTAGGAGCAGGTCCTGTTCTGGTCAGCGTGAGGGCTCGAGGCAAGTTCACTCACGTTTCTTCTTCGTCTTCTCAGCTCTTTCTCAACCCTGTCTCCCCCGCTCCTGCTGCTTCTTCTAATCCAACCTCTCACTGCCACGTGGTGTCTGGCAGCACAATCTGTATATCAACATGTAGGAAAATAAATTATTATTATTTTTTAATGTTAAAGACGTGGGGTACAATTCAGGGTTAGGAATGCAAGTACCCTTGCTGACGAGGTGGGCCCCCTCCCCTGGCAGGTTCCCACTATTGCCAATCCCTTTCTTATAATATTACGATAGTTGTTCAAGGTCCACTTATGAGTGAGAACACGTGGTACTTTGTTCCTATGTTAGATCACTCAGTATTATAGACTGTAAGTGTATCCAAGTTGCTGCAGAGTTCATAATTTTGTTCTTCTTTATGGCTGCATAATATTTCTTTTCCTTTTTTTTGAGTTGGAGTCTCACCCTGTCACCCAGGCAGGAGTGCAGTGGCACGCTTACAGTCACCCCAGCATCAACCTGCTGGGCTCCAGCAATCTTTCCGCTACAGCCTTCCAAGTAGCCAGAACTACAGGCATGTGCTACCATGCCTGGCTAATTTTTTGTAGACATGGAGGTCTCACCATGTTGCCCAGGCTGGTCTCGAACCCACGGGCTCAGACAATCCTCCTGCCTTAGCCCCCCAAAGTGCTGGGATTACAGGCTTAAGCCACCGTGCCTGGTCCAGCTGCGTAATATTTCATCATGTATACATATCACATTTTTTTTTTTTTTTGAGTCAGAGTCTCACTCTGTCGCCCAGACTGGAGTGCAGTGGCACACTCCTGGCCACCGTGGCCTCGACCTGCTGGGCTCCAGCGATCCTTCCGCCTCAGCCTTCCAAGCAGCTGGAACCACAGGCATGTGCTAGCACACCTGGCTAATTTTTGATTTATTGTAGGGACGAGGTCTTGCCAAGTTGCCCTGGTGGATCTCGAACCCGCAGGCTCAGGCAATCCACTTACCTCGGCCTCCCAAAGTGCTGGGATTACAGGCTGAGCCACCGAACCTGGCTTTTTTTTTTTTTTTTAAGTTGGAGTCTCACTCCGTTGCCCAAGTTGGAGTGCAGTGGCGTGCTCACAGGCACCCCAGCATCGGCTTGCTGGGCTCTGGAGATCCTTTCGCCTCAGCCTTCCAAGTAGTCGGAACTACAGGCACGTGCTACCATGCCCGGCTAATTTTTTAAAAATTTATTTTAGAGATGAGGTCTTGCCATGTTGCCCCGGCTGATCTCGAGCCAGTGGTCTCGGGCAATCCATTCTCCTCGGCCTCCCAAAGTGCTGGGATTACGGGCTGAGCCATCGAGCCCGGCCACATCTGTTGTTTTTGGAGGTATTGATGATGGCCATCCTAACTGGAGTTAGGATGGCCATCCCAGTATCTCAGTGTGGTTTCAATTTGCATTTTTTTGATGACAAGTGAGGCTGAGCATTTTTTCATGTGTCTGTTGGCTGCTCATATGTCTTCTTTTGAGAAGTGTCTGTTCATCTTTTTTGCCCACTTTGTAATGGGGTCGTTTATGCTTTTCTTTTCAGCATGGTTGAGTTCCTTGTAGATCTTAGATGTTAGGCCTTTGTCAGATATACAGTTGGCAAATATTTTTTCCATTCTGTGGGCTGTCTCCCCACTCTCTTGATGGTTTCTTTGGCTTTGCAGAGCTTGTCAGTTTGATGAGGTCCCACTTGTCTATCTTATCTCTTATGGCCTGGACCCTTGGGGTTTTGATCAGGAATTGATTGCCAGTTCCAATTTCCATAATGGTGTCTCCTGAATTTTCTAAGATTCTTATAGTTTGAAGTTTTACATTTAGGCCTTTGATCCATTTAGAGTTGATTTTTTTGTGTATGGTGATAGGTAGGGGTCTTGTTTTAGTCTTCTGCATGTGGTCAGCCACTTTTCCCAACACCATTTACCAAATAAATTATTATTATTATTATTTGAGTTGGAGTTTCAGTCTGTTGCCCAGGCTGGAGTGCAGTGACACACTCACAGCCACCCCAGCATTGACCTGCTAGACTCCAGCAATCCTTCCATCTCAGCCTTCCAAGTAGCCCAAACTACAGGTGTGTGCTACCACACCCGGCTAATTTTTTATCTATTGTAGAGACAAGGTCTCACCAAGTTGCCTGGGCTGGTCTTGAACCTGCTAGCTCAGGTAATCCACTCACCTTGGTCTCTCAAAGTGCTAGGATTACAGGCTGAGCTACCGAACCTAGCTGTGAATAAATTATTTTAAAATCAATGTTTCTCAACAGCTTTTTAAATAGGCTTTTAGTAACGAAATTCTAAGAGTATCTAAAGTTTTGATCTCATTACTGTGCGATATGTCACCACTATAACTTCTAATTACAGTACTCTCATGCAATTATATTCACAAACTACTTTTTAGAAAAATTGTATAACCTGTTAAAAAGAGGTTCTTCTACATCCAGTTTATTATCTAAAAGCCTGGTGTGCAAGATAATTTTTATATGCTGATGAAATATTGGGAAGAAATATAAGTTTGCTGAGATATTATGAAAAAGTCACATTGTACTCTTGAGACCTGAAAAATTGAAAGAATAGAATATTAAAAATTACATTAGGGGCAAAAATCACCTAAGTTATAAATTAATCAGATATAGCTATTTCTAAATTGTAAAGAAATTAAATGATTGAAATTATACGCAATAAGTTAAAAATATACTCAGTAAGTTAAAAACAGTATAATGGAAAAATCCGGGTCATCACCTTTAAATTTAACCCTAATTCCCAGTTGCCTGAATCAATTCCATCAGTTGCTTCACCTGTAGGACAAGGTGATAACCTTTGTCAATAACCTTTCTCCTTTGTAACCCAGAAGATTGTAAGCATCTGCAGGGCATTGTATGTAAATGTGTCACTACTGTTGTACATAGGGAAAAAAAAGCTTTTGCATTCTCACAATGAAATGATCAGAATTAGCAAGTGTGGCAAATATTGAGCTGTATTTATTTATTTTTAGTTGGAGTCTCACTCCATTGTCCAGGCTGGAGTGCAGTGACATGCTCACGGCCACCACACCCTTGACCTGTTGGGCTAAGGCAATCCTTCTGACTCAGGCTTTCAAGTAGCTGAAACTACAAGCGCACGCCACCATGCCTGGCTAATTTTTTTTACTGTAGAGACGAAGTCTTGCCAAGTTGCCCAGGCTGGTCTCGAACCTCTGGACTTAGGTAATCTTCTCGCCTCAGCCTCCCAAAGTGCTGGGATTACAGACTGAGCCACCGCACCTGGCCTCCCTTTACTAATAGTAATTAGGTTTGGCTGGGCACATGCTGCCCATCTAGGGACTGGATTTCCTGGCCTCCGTGTTAACTAGTTATGGACATGTGACTAGTTCTCACCAACAAAATGTGAGTAGAGTTGACCCGAGCCATCAGAGTTCAGGGCTTCCCATCTTAGCTGCCCGTTCCTGTTCCTTCCTGCGGGTTTGAATATGGAAGCAGCTTCTGGTCTGGCTCGATCCACGCAGGTAACATCGATGCTCTGGAACAGGGATTGAGAAACTGACCTTCGCGTTCACTTCAAATTCATTGTTTTTTGTAAATAAGATTTGTGTACCCAGAGCCGGGTGCAGTAGCTCAGGCCTGTCATCCCAGCACTTTGGGAGGCCGAGGTGAGTGGATTGCCTGAGCCCACGGGTTTGAGAACAGACTGGGAAACTGAGCAAGACCTCATCTCTACAATAAATCAAAAAATTAGCTGGGCATGGTGGAGCGCACCTGTAGTTCCGGCTACTTAGAGGGCTGAGGCGGAAGGATTGCTGGGGCCCAGCCGGTCGAGGCTGGGGTGGCCGTGAGCAACAGAGCCTGGGCAACAGAGTGACACTCTGACTCAAAAAATAAAAAAAAAGATGTTTGTGAATCCTTCATCTATGACGGCTTCTGTGTTACAACAGCAACGTAGAGTTGCTGCTGTAAGGGAGACCACGCGACCTACAAAGCCAGAAACTATGACCATCTGGTTCTTTATGACAAAACTTTCCTAACGCCTGGGCTGGAGGATGGAGGAGCAACAGAAAATAAGGAACTGGAGTCCCGTTAGGGCCATGGGGAGCAGGGGGTCCCCCCACAACCCAAACTTGTCACCTTGGGATGATTATAATAACGTCAACCCAAAGATGCCAAACTCTGTTAAATCTTTCTAGATGGTTTATTCTGAACCAAACTTGAGGACTTGGTCCCGAGGATGTGTGTTCACCGTGCTTGAAGGGTGGGTTGGCTCTACACATTTTTTTTTTTTTTTGAGTTGGAGTCTCACTCTGTCACCCAGACTGGAGTGCAGTGACCGCTCCCGGCCACCGCAGCCTCGACCTGCTGGGCTCCGGTGATCCTTCCGCCTCAGCCTTCCAAATAGCTGGAACTACAGGCATGCGCTTGCACGCCTGGCTAATTTTTTTGATTAATTGTAGAGATGCGGTCTCACCAAGTTGCCCAGGCAGGTCTCGAATCCGCGGGCTCAGGCAACCACTCACCTCAGCCTCCCAAGACGCGGGATTACAGGCTGAGCCACCGAGCCCGGCTGGTTCTACACATTTTAGGAAGTCAGAAGTTACGGGAAACCAGACATCAGCACCTGTGAGGTGTTCACTGGTTTGGCCCAGGGAGGAGGGACATTTTCAAGTGGGGGGCTTGCAGATCATAAGTGGATTCCAAGATTCCTCAATCGGTAATTTGTAGCTCCTATCTAAGGAATTTTGGGAACCAGTAAAGGAGATGCTCTGCTGAGATGAGGGAGTGGACATCTTTAGGGTTGTTGATATGTAGGTGAAGTACTTCATTGGCAGACTCAGGAAGGACAGATAAGCATCCCACAAGGTTCCCAGAGTCTGGGGAGTCCCTGGGAGATGGCTTTGCAGGGCCATAACACACTTTGATTTCCTTCTTTATTTGGTATGTGATGTTATGCCAGAGTCAGGTTGGAGAACAAACCTTGGGCTATAATCAGGTAATAAAACCCCACCTGGTGAGTCTTTGTCAGGTGTGATGTCCAAAGCCTCTTTGTTAGGAATTTGGATAAAAGAAAAAAAAAAAAACCTGGGCTCAGTGGCTCAGCCTGTAATTCCAGCACTTTGGGAGGCCGAGGTGAGGGGATTGCCTGAGCCCACAAGTTCGAGACCAGCCCAGGCAACATGGTGAGACCTCATCTCTACAATAAATCAAAAAATTAGCTGGACTTGGTGGCACATGCCTGTATTTTCGGCTACTTGAAAGGCTGAGGTAGAAGGATCGGAGCCCAGCAGGTCGATGCAGGGGTGGCCACGAGTGTGCCACTGCACTCCAGCCTGGACGACAGAGTGAGACTCCAACTCAAAAAAAAAAAAAAAGTAACCCATCTTCAATTTCATGATATAGTTTATTTCTCAGGAACTGAGGTGGGGCCACAGCAAGTTATGGCTGATTGGCAAGTGGGGGATATAGAAACTGTTGCCTAACCAAGAGTTTTTTTTTTTTTTTGAGTTAGAGTCTCACTCCATCACCCAGACTGGAGTGCAGTGGCACGCTCCCGGCCACCTCAGCCTCGACCAGCTGGGCTCCGGCGATCCTTCCACCTCAGCCTTCCAAGTAACCGGAACTCCAGGCATGGCTACCACGCCTGGCTAATTTTTTATTTAATGTAGAGATGAGGTCTCGCTGAGTTGCCTGGCTGGGTCTTGAACTTGTGGGCTCAGACAATCCACTTGCCTTGGCCTCCCAAAGTGCTGGGGTTACAGACTTGAGCCACCGCACCTGGCCTATTATTTTTTAATTTTTTTCCCAAGTATTTTTGATCCATGGTTGTTAAATCTGAGAATATGGAACTTGCAGATACAGAGGGCCCACTCTAATACTGTAATTCATTTTGTTGCTTCAGTTGCAAATTGTCCGAGCTTCAGCCATTAGAACTCTTCTAGATTGTCTCCTTTGTCCCTTGGACACGCTCCACCCTCCATTTCCACACTTTCTTGCACCTCTAGCTGTAGACTCATCTTTTTTTTTTTTTTTTTTTTTGAGTTGGAGTGTCACTCCTTGGTCTAGGCTGCAGTGCAGTGGCACACTCACAGCCACCACAGCCTCGACCTGCTAGGCTAGGCGCTCCTTCCACCTCAGCCTTCCAAGTAGTTGGAATGACAGATGCTCGCTACCACCCCTGGCTAATTTATGATTTAATGTAGAGACGAGGTCTCACCAAGTTACCTGGCTGGGTCTCGAACCTGTGGCCTCAGGCAATCCACTGGCCTCGGCCTCCCCAAGTGTTGGGATTCCAGGCTGAGCCACAGAGCCCGGCCGCCTTACCAAGAGTTATAGGCAACAGCCAGCCTGAAAGCGTCAGAAGACAGAAGTCCCTCAGCCCGGATCACAGGTAGGCAAAACTACAGTGCTGTGACAGTGGGAAGCAGCCACCATCCTCACAGCTGAGTTGTTGCTATTGGGGATGCAAAGGTCCAGTTCAGGAAGCAAGACACCAACGGCCAGCCCATCAGCACAGCACCACTTGGGTCTGCGTCCCCAGAGAGGAGGCAGGCGGTCACCGCAGGCCACAGGTCGGCACTGCCTGGAGGAAGGGGATGCAGATACCTGGCACCACCCTGGTCACTCCACCATGCTACTCCTCATTCTAGAACTTGACCCTTGTGGATTCCAGTGACCCCAAGATACCTTGCAGAAAGCCAGGATTCTGATTCAGAGTTGGGGGGTTCCTTTTGTCCTTCCTGCAAGCCTTTCATGAATGCCAAGCAATTGTTTCTTCCAGCTGCACCGCAGGGAGAGATGACATGCTGGCTTCACAGCCTGGTCTTCTGCGCCCCCAATTCACGGGTATATCCTGCAGGTACAGGCCTCCCCCACCAGCCCATTCCCCATTCTTGAGGATTTCTTTCATTAGGGAGATGACAGAGTAATAGTCTTCCCACCCAGAGACCATCAGTCTCCCCGTTTTGTCAAGATCTAAATAGCATGATATGGTGCTGGTTGCTCTGAGATGTTAGCTGTTAAAAGAGATGACACGACTCCTGCCATCAAAGAGTTCATAATCTAGGATAGGCATGTCTAACCTGAGGCCCTCAGGCCGCACACAACCCAGGACAGCTAGTCATGCGGCCCTACCAAACCCTTTAGCATCATGTGTTTTCTAGCCGGGCGTGGTGGAGTGGGTCTGTAGTTCCAGCTACTTGGAAGGCTTAGGCGGAAGGATAGCCTGAGCCCAACCAGTCAAGGCTGCAGTGGCTGTGAGCATGTCATTGCCCTCCAGCCTGGGTGACGGAGTGAGACTCTGCTCCTCCCCCAAAAAAATCATGTGTTTTCAACATTTATGTTCTTCGTGACCTCATGCATGGTTCCATTTTTGAAGTTCACATCCCGCCTTATTCATGACATCACTTTTTGGAAACAAACATCTCTGACAAGCACCTTGAGAACTCACTTAGAATTGCAACCACTTCTGTGGTTAGATCAGTTTTACAAAAACAAGGTCAAATGTCCCACTCGTTTTATATTGTTCTCATTTTTCTAAACTTAGAATCAAAAATATTTTAAAAAGAAGTCTTCTGCACACACATGTTTATTGCAGCATTATTTACCATAGCCAAAACATGGAGCCAACCATGCTGCCTAGTGAAAGAGGACTGGATATAAAAAATGTGATACATATACATGATGGAATGTTACACAGCCATAAAGAAGGACAAAATTAGGAACTTCACAGCAACTTGGATGGACTTAGAGTCTATGATACTGAGTGATCTATTGCAGAAACAAGGAGTTGAGTATCACATGCTGTCACTCATAGGTAGACCTTGAAAAGTTATAATACTCTAAGAAAAGGATTGCCAATAGTGGGAATATGCTGGGAGAGGGGGAACACACCTCCACAACAAGGGTGCCTGCATAATGAACTTTTGTATACCCAACCCTGAATTATACCCCCACATTTTTAAAATTAAAAATTAAAAAACAAGCCAGGCTCGGTGGCTCAGCCTGTAATCCCACGCCTTGGGAGGCGGAGGTGAGTGGATTGCCTGAGCCCGCGGGTTCGAGACCCGCCTGGGCAACTTGGCTAGACCTCATCTCTACAATCAATCAAAAATTAGCCGGGTGTGGTAGCGCACGCCTGTAGTTCCAGCTATTTGGAAGGCTGAGGCGGAAGGATCGCCAGAGCCCAGCAGGTCAAGGCTGCGGTGGCCGGGAGTGGCCACTGCACTCCAGTCTGGGTGACAGAGTGAGACTCCAACTCAAAAAAATAAAATTAAATTAAAAATAAAATTAAAGAACAAACAACAAAAAAAGAAGTCTTATTATGTGTATACATTGATTTATATGCGGCCTAAGCCAATTCCTCTTTATTGGATGCGACCCAGGCAATCCGAAAGGCCGGACACCCCTGGTCCAGTGAGACATTTACAAACAGGGTGGCTCCATGACCCTGGAGCTTGTTCTTTCTCATGCTAGAAGCTCTGTGCTAGATGCTGGGGAGAGAAGCGCCCGGGCCTCCCGGCCTCACGCAGGAGTTTGCCACACTGGGCACCAACGACAAGCCATAAACAAGGTCAGTGGGTAACTTCTCAAAGAAAACATGCACTCGAGTCGAACGGAAGCCCAAGTCTAGGTTCAACTGACCCAAGAGGCATCACTTCACTGAACAGGCCGCTCGGAACTGGGCCGCTGTCTCACCCACAAGCTGGACGATGGACACGCACGTGGAGGGACCCAGACCCGAGATGGAGGTTGGCAGGAAGTTGCTGTGTCCAGCCAACTCCAGGCCCACAGGCTCACGGCCAGTGCTCTCTCCATCTTCTGCTGTGCAATCCACCAGAGTGGTGACCAGGGAAAAGGGGCCCGGGACATTTGCGGTGGCGCTCGGGTATTTTCGAGAATAAATACAACGGTGACTTGTCACACAAATTCATCACAAAGGGGAGAGAGGCACCTGCTGCCACAGTGGGTCTCTCTTTTTTTTTCCCCCCGTCCTAATTTTCCTTTGCTGTCCCCACTTTTTCCGTGTATTTTTCTAAGCATTTAACAAAGCCTCTTGAGAAACAAGCAGGTCAACACCTTGGAGAAACTTATGCCCGTACCTCTTAGCAGACGTTCCTCCCAGACATCCACTTCTAACACAGCCATCTGCGCCGTCAGCCTGAGTATTTATAGACCCTTGTTTCCTCCACTACCAGCCCCTGCTTTAGCGTGGGGCTTCCGGCTTTGTCTTCCTCCTGTTCAGACGAAACAACAGGGCAGAGTTAACTTGTAGCCATTGTGCCATTTCCTTCTAGAAGGGCAGAGTCATCTTCTGAAAAAGATCTGCCTTCTATCTGATCAATAATTTGCCATGGCCGGGCTCAGTGTCTCAACCTGTCATCCCAGCACTTCAGGAGGCTGAGGCAAGAGGACTGCCTGAGCCCACGGGTTCGAGACCCACCGGGGGGCAACTTGGCGAGACCTCGTCTCTACAGTCAATCAAAAATTAGCCAGGTGTGGTAGCGCACGCCTGTAGTTCCAGCTACTTGGAAGGCTGAGGTGGAAGGATCGCTAGAGCCCAGCATGTATATGCTGGGGTGACCGTGAGTGTGCCACAGCACTCCAGCCTGGGCGATGGAATGAGACTCCAACTCAAAAATAAATAAATAAATAAATTGCCACATATTCAGCCTCTAGAGTTCAAAAAGCATGTCTTGACGTCTCTCTTCTTGTTCCAAGAGGCCCTCTTGGATGGACTTAATAGTCATAGTTCAGAACAGTGTCTATCAAGCCACTGGCATTCAGTCCTATTTCTGAAATGCTGGATTTTATTCACAACTTGAGAAATAGTATTATTGACCTAGAAAATCACAGCACGCAGAACAAGAGATATGAATGTCCGAGACAACAAAAGCAATCAGATCTATTCATCCTGGCCCGACCGGAAGACTCTCTTCTCTAAAAGGAAATCTTCCCCCCTGATTGAGGGCTGAACTGAGGACCACGGGCCTGGGATCTTTTGTGGAAAAACTTCCTGCCGGCATCTACCTCTCCATTCACATCCCACACCAGCTGGTGGATGCAAGACCCTTGGCCAGGCGGCGGCTTTGGATCCGCACTTCCGTCTGCTGGAATCCCGAAAGGGTCAAGTCCCAGCAGGTTCTCATGGCACCGTCCATCGTTCGTCACTTGACCCAAGGGAAACTTGACAAAGCAGCGCTGCCCCTCCCCCACATTGCTGACACTGATGTTCCCTCACCGTCCCCCTAACTGTATTTTATGCATTTTATTTTACTTTTTGAGTTGGCGTCTCACTCTGTCGCCCAGGCTGGAGTGCAGTGGCACGATCGGGGCTCACCGCAGCCTCGACCTGCTGGGCTCCAGCGGTCCTTCCGCCTCAGCCTCCCTAGTAGCTGGGACTACAGGCTCATCCATCTTTAATCAGAATTAAATTGTATTCAATCCTGAGGGCCACTCGGCCATTTTCCTTCTCCGATCCAGGGTTCATGTTGTCCTACGTTGGCATGGTTTGGAACGTCTAGTTTCAGCTTCTTTTCTCTTTGTGCAAAAGTTCCCATAGAGATCACAAATTGCTGTGATTCCAGTAATGTCTAAGGAGGATCTTGGAGAAACGGGGGATGTAAGGCAAACAACTTGGCATCCATATTAGGGGCTTTTTTTTTTTTTCCTGAGACAGGATCTCACTTTGTTACCCAGGCTGGAGTTGTAGGGTGCCATCAGCCCACTGCAGCCTTGAACTTCTGCCCTCGAGTGATCCTCCCACCTCAGCCTCCCAAATAGCCTAGCTAAGAGCTTCCCAATGAAGAGAAGAACGTGGCTGTTATCAAAGCTCTGAACTATGAAGAGTGCCGACCTTGCTGAGGACGCTGAGCTCAGACAAGCAATCTGTCTACTTTCATGCCCTAGGCACATACCTCGAGCCAAGAACTAGCAGAGTCCTGTTCACTGTCACAGTAGACGCTATGCATATACAGGGGGCCCAAAAAACCTGGAATTATTCTTTGGCAGGCTTCCCCCACTAGGTGGTATTCTAGGAACCCGTCGGCATCTGTGTACCATCTAGTGTTGTTGTGAGAAGCTGAGTTTGGCTTCAGTGAATTTTTGTTTTTTGTTTTTTTTGAGTCGGAGTCTCACAGTCACCCAAGCTGAAGTGCAGTGGCACGCCCACAGCCACCTCAGCCTCGACCTGCTGGGCTCCGGTGATCCTTCCGCCTCAGTCTTCCAAGTAGCTGGAACTACAGGTGCGCGTTACCACGCCTAGTTAATTTTTTGATTTATTGTAGAGAAGAGGTCTCATCAAGCTGCCCAAGCTGGTCTCGAACCCCTGGGCTCAGGCAATTCTCTTGCCTTGGCCTCCCAAGGTGCTGGAATGACAGGCTTGAGCCACCCTGCCTGGTCCAGTGAATTTTTTTTTTGAAGAGTCTTTCAACGCATTTGCGCATTTCATGATGGGTGATTTACAAGCACGCCTGCCCACACTGCGCTGAATGTTCAGCAATCTTTGACCAAAAACAGCGTGGCCAAACCCTCCCTATTCACCTGATCTTGCCTCAAGTGACTTTTTTTTGTTTCCCCAGAAACATGGAAGAATAAATACACAATTTTTTAAATTAAAAAAGGTTGCTTTGGGGGGTCCTCCCCTCATTTTGTGCAAACTCCTTTGCCTAGTTTTGTGGAAGATAGAACAAAATAGAACTCACGGGTCAGAGGATTTTCCAGCATTTCAAAATATATATAATTATTATTAGAGACAAGGTCTTGCTGTGTTGTCTACGCTGGTCTCAAACTCCTGGCCTCAAGCAATCCTCTTGCCTCGGGCTCCCAAGGTGCTGGGATGATAGGTGTAAGCCACTGTGTCTGGAGAACACTGTGTCACAAGGAAAGCGTTGGAAAAGGGGAAAGAAGAAAATGTATGAGTTAAGGAAATTAAAAAGGAAGAAAAAGACAGAAAAGGCTTTGAAAATGAGAAGAACACGTTGCCTTTTGGACTTCGGGGGTTTAAAAGTGATTTTCAAACTAACTCCTCAGCTTCATATCAACAGAAATTTGTGAGTTTAGTGGGGCAGAGAATATGATCTCTGTGATCTCCGTCTCTGAGACGTGGAGCGATTAAAAGTCAACCCCACACACTCACTCACACGCACACACAACACTGTCAGGAGTGAGACCGAAACCTAGGTGACTTGACCTCTCCTCTGCTTTACTACAAGGAACCAGGGTGGAAGGAAGAGAGGAAAAGAGCTTCTGGAAGTCTCTGGGGCTGTCTGTGAACCTAGGTGGGCTCATCATCCGTGGCCGGCAGGGACACACAAGGCAATGCTGTCTTTTTTTTTGAGTTGGAGTCTCACTGTAGCCCAGACTGGAGTGCAGTGGCCACTCCCGGTCACCGCAGCCTCGACCTGCTGGGCTCCGGCGATCCTTCCGCCTCAGCCTTCCGAGTAGCTGGAGCTACAGGCACGCGCTACCATGCCCAGCTAATTTTTTGATTTATTGTAGAGATGAGGTCTCGCCTGCCCAGGCGGGTCTCAAACCCGCGGGCTCAGGCAAACCACTCACCTCAGCCTCCCGAAGGCGCTACCAAAGGATTACCGGCTGAGCCACCGAGCCTGGCTGGCAATGCTGTCTTAAAGGCTTCTTTTTCATCTGGACATGGTGGCTCACGCCCATAATCCCAGCACTTTGGGAGGCATAGGCAAGAGCATTGCCTGAGCCCAGGAGTTCAAGACCAGTCTGGCCAACTTGGTAAGACCTTGTCTCTACAATAAATAAAAAATTAGCTGCAAGTGGTGGCACATGTCTATAGTTCCAGCTACTCCAGAGGCTGAGGCAGGTGGTTCGCCTGAGCCCAGCAAGTTGAGGCTGCGGCTGAGAGTGTGCCACTGCAGTCCAGCCTGGGCGACAGAGTGAGACTTCTTGGGCTCATCAGAATACTCGGGTCCTTATACGTAAGCACATGCTAATTTTCATGCCAGTGTTTCCTGTGCTGTGTCTTCTCTGTGTTACCTCCTTGCGATTTTCCCAGAGATTTTTTTTTAAGTCATAGATTAGAGATTTTATTATGTGTCTTTTCCTTTAGTTGCTCAATCAGTGTTTATCGGGCTCCTCACATATGCTGGGTATTGTGCCGGGACCCAGGTCTACAAGGAGGAAAAAAGATAGATTCCCTCTTGTGATTTAGCCAGATTGAAAGCACGGTTGTGTGGAGAAACTCACCAAGGAGGTGGTGGTGTTGCCGGAAAACAGAGAGACCGTGACACCTAGGCTATCTTAGGAAGTAGTGGTTTATTAGCACCGGTGTGACTCAGTGGGCTAATGCTCCAAGGCTGAGGCACCTGGAGAAAGAGGAGAGGGTTTTTTTCTGTTAGTTTAGGTAAGGGAAGGGGTTGGGTTGTATGGCTATACATTTTTCTTTGGAATTTGTAAGGTGGTATTTAGCAAAACCTGATTTTTAAAGAATGCAGTCTCCAGGATATACGGGACAAGCAGGTGTTGTAAACTGATAACTTCACAAAGAAAGGGTGTGGGGGTAAAGTTGTGAATCAATTACTATCTTACACTTCCAGGAAAGTACCTTGTGGCAATTTAGTTTTCTCAAGCCCCATGTCTAGCAGGTTTTGGAGCTTGCAGGTTGATTTTTTTTTTTTTTAATCAGAGTCTCACTCTGTCACCCAGACTGGAGTGCAGTGGCCACTCCCAGCCACCGCAGCCTCGACCTGCTGGGCTCTGGCGATCCTTCCGCCTCAGCCTTCCAAGTAGCCAGAACTACAGGCATGCGCTACCACACCCGGCTGATTTTTTTATTTATTGTAGAGATGAGGTCTCACTGCCCACTCACCTCAGCCTCCCAAAGGCACGGGATTACAGGCTGAGCCACCGAGCCCGGCTGCAGGTTGATTTTTAAAAGGAATAATTTTTACTGTTTTTAGCCCCTCTCTGCCACAGTGGGAGGGCCTCTTCCTAAGCCAGCTTCTCTGTCACTGTTGCACCTGTTATCCTGCCACGTGAAGATTGGCCTAGCATCTCAAATCCTCCCGTACAGTAGCCCATTGAATCCCACCTTTTAGGAAGACCTTGGGGTAGCTTGTTAATGGGTTGACACCCTTGCCCCTCTTATGTGGACAGCACAGTGGCTGTTGGCAGCAGAATCTTAGCAGGTAGGACCCTCCTCATTCCTGGATCCAGATTCAAGAGTCCTTGGGGGAATCCAGCCAGGCACTACCAAGGAACCAATATCCCCACAGCATCACCTAAATGGTGTGTGTCCCCCTGGGGAGGTTAGCCTGAGTGCATGAAACATGTCTTCCTGTCCTACAAGCTGCCAAAGTCCAGATGAGTATCATGATACTTATGCTTCCCGACGCTTCTTCCTTTCAGGAACAGGGAGAAGTTGGAAGTTGAGGACTCAGGGTCACTGTAGCCTTCCACTTCCAAAGTTAAATGCTGACTGATGCCAGGTGGGGTATGGTGTGTTGCTCTTTGGGTTCTTGGCTTCACCACAGAAAAGAATTCCAGAGCGAATCCAAAGTATCGTTTAAGATATCATTTATGGCCGGGCATGGTGGCTCAGCCTGTAATCCCAGCACTTTGGGAGGTAAAAGAGAGAGGATTGCCTGAGCCCGGGAGTTCGAGACCAGCCTGAGCAACTTGGTGAGACCTCATCTCTACAATAAATCACAAAAACTAGCCAGGCATGGTGGCATGCATCTGTGGTTCCAGCTACTTGGAAGGCTGAGGCGGAAGGATCACCTAAGCCTAGTAGATCAAAACTGTGGTGGCCGTGTGCATACCACTGCACTCCAGCCTGGGCGACAAGAATGAGACTCCAACTCAAAAAAAAAAAAGGATGTAATTTATTAGAAAGGAAAAGAACACACTCATGGAAGAGCATGGGTGCCTTAAGAGAAAGGACACCCTGACCTGTTATTAACTGAGTGCCTATATATATATATATATATATATATATATATATATATTTGTAATGATTAAGCAATCTGTTTCTTTGTTTTTCTTTTTTTTTGAGTTGGAGTCTCACTCTGTCGCCCAGACTGGAGAGCAGTGGCCGCTCCTGGCCACCGCAACCTCAACCTGCTGGGCTCTGGCGATCCTTCCACCTCAGCCTTCCAAGTAGCTGGAACTATAGGCGCGTGCTACCACGCCCAGCTCATTTTTGATTTATTGTAAAGATGAGGTCTTGACAAGTTACCCAGGCAGGTCTCGAACTCACGGGCTCAGGCAATCCACTCACCTCAGCCTCCCAAGGTGCGGGTTTACAGGTTGAGCCACCAAGCCCGGCTATTTCTTTTTGATTGAGTCAGAGTCTCACTCCATGGCCACCCCAGCATCAACCTGCTGGGCTCTGTCGATCCTTCCACCTCAGCCTTCCAAGTCGCTGAAACTATAGGTGCACTCTACCACACCCAGCTGATTTTTGATTTATTGTAGAGATGAGGTCTCACCAAGTTGCCCAGACTGGTCTCGAATCCACGGACTCAGACAATCCACTCACCTCAGCCTCCCAAAGTGCTGGGGTGACAGGCTGAGCCACCGAACTCGGCTAGCAATCTATTTCTTAGACTAAGATTTGTGTGCTACATGGTGGGCTATAATCTATTGGCCACGAGTTCCTATTCTTACTGTTGCATCCTGTGCAAATCTTGAGATAATGGTAAAACTTATTATTTTACTGATTAACTAGCTTTCTTCCTAAAACCATTATCCCCCGGTGCCTGGTCAGTGCAGGTATTGTTCTGGAGAGTTATGTCCTCTTAAGACAGTGCCTCACTGGATGCCTGACCACCTGGATTTTAAATTAGCTAAGCTAGCCTGGCTCGGTGGCTCAGCCTGTAATCCCGTGCCTTTGGGAGGCTGAGGTGAGTGGATTGCCTGAGCCCATGGGTTCGAGACCCGCCTGGGCAGCGAGACCTCATCTCTACACTAAATCAAAAAATCAGTCGGACGTGGTAGTGCATGCCTGTATTCCAGCTACTCGGGAGGCTGAGGCGGAAGGATCTCCGGAGCCCAGCAGGTCGAGGCTGCAGTGGCTGGGAGCGGCCACTGCACTCCAGTCTGGGCGACCGAGTGAGACTACAACTCAAAAAATAAAAATTAAAATAAATAAATAAATAAATAAATTAGCTAAGCTATGCCTGCCTGCAAGTAATTCATCTATCTCTAAGCTACGCTAGTTACCCTTCCTCACTGGCCCTTAGGTTTGCCATGCAGTGCCCACTGGTGGGGACCTAGAGTAATAGGAAAAAATGGAATGCAGGACATATCAAGATCTTGGAGGCCAAAGACTGCCTCCTCTCTCCCCTCCCCTCTACGGCATCCCGTCTGTGTGTGGTGAGGAGTCACAGCTTGAGGACCTGAGATCCATCCTCTTCATACGCAGAGGTAAGTCAGAGTGTCCAGGAAAGACCTTTTCTTTGGTGCCAGGACGATGGTTTAGGGTTAAAAAATAAAACAAATGTAAGGTATTTGGGCTATTCATTGGAGCCCCCATGCACGCAAAAACTTTGATACCTTCCAGGTGTCAGGCAAAATGCTAGGTGCCCAGAACGCGAAGGATAACAAGGAGTCCACTTCCCCCTCGGGGTCTTGCAATCCAGCTCCGGTTCTGGAGAAAGGCGCTTGTGATGGAAAAACAAGGACTTGTGTAAAGGGTTCTTTCGATCCACTTGTGATAAAGCTGCTTCAGACGTGGAAAGCACAAGATGTCCTTGTTGGGACAATGGGCGTCAAGGTGCCCAGGAGGCTGGCAAGGCTGAATTTGGAGCCCCCTGGAGCATGGGGGACCAGTGACAACTCACCAGCCGCAGAGTCGCTCTTGCTGGGCGGCTCGGGGAGCCAGAGACAGAGGGGAAGTATCGTCAGGCAGGAGAACAGAGTCAGAGCACTTGGGCATGGACTCTCCTCTTGGGTCTTCCAGAGCTAGTGGGGAAGGAACTTAGACACGGAACCACCTGTCTAAAATTCATATTGGGCCATGCGGCAAAAGCTGTAAAAGAGACCCAGACCCTGAAAGCTACAACTATGATTAGCACTTAACCAATCTGTTGTTTCTTTCTTTTCTTTTCTTTTTATGATAAAACAAAAGTCAAATATATTTAGGGTCCAGATAGGATACGAGTGGATGGAGAGGATAGAAAGGGGAGGGGAGGTGCAGCACCAGTAACCCAGAGAACTGAGTAATGAAAAGAAGTGCAACACACAAAAAGGTTAAGAAAGAAAAGTTTATTTAAAAGTAAAGTAGAGAAAGAGAAGGGAGAGTGAAGATATACTTCCCCGAGGTGGGGGAGGGGGCCAAAGCCAGGAAGCATGGCCACAGCCGTAGCTCAAAGAGCACGTGGCCACACCAGAGTCTAACAAGGCAATGGCCCCGATCTGTTGTTTCTAAGTTTGCTTTCACTCCAAGAGAGGACAATTGATTATCTTCAAGACCTGACCCCTGAGGAGGGGGGAAGTTGCCCTGCAAGGCCAATAAACACATCTTCCCTTGAACAATGGACCTAAGGTTGCAAAGATGCAAAAGCACAGACTGGCTCCAGTGGGGGACATCCCCTTTCCCATACTTTCCTCCTAAACTACCCCTCTGATGGCTCACTGCCCAGGGGCTAGAAGCTGATGGTCACGGGACTTGTTTTAGGTAGCACTTACTGTAAAACCTAACAGTGGTATTTCTCAGACTCTGTACTCTCACAGACTCTGAGGCTCTGCCCAAGCCCAGAATACATACCAGGAAGCGGGCTCCATCTGTCCTGTGATGCCCCTTCTCAGAAATCAACTCTGACATGAAGGCAATTTTGATACCCTATGATGTCATCAACCAATCAGCCATCCCTAGAACCCTGCCCATCAAATTTCCTTTGAAAACCCTAGCCTGGGCCAGGCATGGTGGCTCAGCCTGTAATCCCAGCACTTTGGGAGGCCTAGGCAAGAGGATTGCCTGAGCCCAGGGGTTTGAGACCAGCCTGGGAAACTTGGTGAGAGCTCGTCTCTGAAATAAATCACACACAAGCCGGGCTCAGTGGCTCAGCCTGTAATCCCATGCCTTTGGGAGGCTGAGGTGAGTGGATTGCCTGAGCCCAGGGGTTCGAGACCCGCCTGGGCAGTGAGACCTCATCTCTACAATAAATCAAAAAATCAGCTGGGTGTGGTAGCGCATGCTTGTAATTCCAGCTAATTGGAAGGCTGAGGCGGAAGGATCGCCGGAGCCCAGCAGGCAAGGCTGCGGTGGCCGGGAGTGGCCACTGCACTCCAGTCTGGGCGACCGAGTGAGACTCCAACTCAAAAAAAATAAAAATAAAAAAAATAAATCACACACACACACACACACACAGACACACACACACACACACACACACACACACAAACTAGCCAGGCTGGGTAGCATGCGTCTGTAGTCCCAGCTACTTGAAAGGCAGAGGCGGAAGGATCACCTAAGCCTAGCAGGTCGAGGCTACAGTGGCTGTGAGCATGCAGCTGCACTCCAGCCTGGGTGGCAAGAGTGGGACTCTAACTCAATACATTAGAATAGAATAGAATAAAATAACCCTAGCCTCTGAATTCTCAGGGAGACGAATCTGAGAACTATCTCCCATCCTTCTCACTGAGCTGCTTTGCAACATTAAACTTTCTGCACTGTAATGGCTGCCTCCAGCTTCTTTTTTTCTGGGCAGTGGGCATGAGAACCTGGTTAGGCTGTAGCAGAGGTGGAGTTGTTCCCTTTTTGTGTGATCCTGCGTTACTCTTGGTCAGTGGAAGTTGAGGGAAGCATGGGTGCTTAGAAAGAATGTTGACTAATTTGCTTTTCTTACAACTCTGAATGGCAAATCACAAAGGGCATGAGTAAAAAGAAATGAGTATTCTAATCAACTGAATCCTAAAACAACTTTGTCCTTGCTTATTTCATGACATAAAAGCTATCACCACACTTCATGTAAAGTAACTGTAGATGGAAAGCCAGTGACATTTGGTTGGGGTCACTTGAAGACCAAAGGAGATAGATTTCTTGGGCAGTTAAAATTAGGTTTGGTCACACATAACAGAAAGCCACAAAGTAACAGTTGCTTAAGCAAGGTAGAGACTTACTTCTCCATCACGTCCTGTGTAGGTGGGCAGTGAACCCATGCTTTGATCTCTCCACTCTCACATTTTCAGTGCATGGATGGCTTTCATTTCCAAGGCCACTTAGTGGTTCAAAATAGCTTCTGGAGCTCCAGCGATTACATCTTTAAGGAAGGACAGAGAAAGAGGAAAAGCAGAAATGCAAAAAGAACTCTTCCTGGCAGTCCATGCCTTTCAAGAAAACTTCCTGGAAGTCCCACTCACATCTTTTTGACCACAGCTTAGCCACCTGGCCATGTCAAGCAGGAAGAAAGGCCAGGAAATGTAACGTTTCATGAGTAGGTGAAAACAGGTTTGATCTTTATGAAGAGGGGAATGGAAGGATACTGGTAATAGCCATAATACCCTTACCCTTTGTAGTCTCTATTACAAAGCCTTCTTTTCTCTCCTCCCTTGTCCTTCTACCTTCAGAGTTTAGGCTAGTTGTCCTGCCTTGTAACTTCCCAACCCCACCCAACTCATGGGAGAAATAAATTGCAATAGCTTTCCAATGGGCCCTGTATATCTATCTATCATCGATCTATCTATCTATCTCTGTCTATTGAGAGAAATTAGATAGATATAAATAATTAAATGATTTACGATAAGAGGTATCCAGGCCAGGTGCAGTGGCTCAAGCCTGTAATCCAAGCACTTCGGGAGGCCAAGGTGAGGGGATTACCTGAGCCCATGGATTCGACAGCAGCCCGGGCAACTTGGCGAGACCTCATCTCTACAATAAATTTAAAAATTAGCCAGGTGTGGTAGTGCGTGCCTGTAGTTCTGGCTACTTGGAAGACTGAGGTGGAAGGATCGCCGGAGCCCAGCAGGTCGAGGCTGGGGTGGTGGTGAACATGCCACTGGACTCCAGCCTGGGCAATGGAGTTAGACTCCAACGAGAAAGAAAGAAAAAGATCCAATATCACTCATGCAAGCACAGAGGCTGAGAAGTCTTGCAATCTGCCATCCAGAATCTGGAGACCCATGGAAGTCCAAAGTGTGAGATCTGAAGACCTGAGAACCGGGAGAGCCCATAGAGTAAATTCCAGCTTGAGGACAGAAGAAGATAAGATGGGATGTCCCAGTTACACCAGGAGGCACTTCCGCTGCCTTTCGGTCCCCAGTAGACTGGATGAGGCCCCCAAATGGGGGAGGGACGTCTGCTGTACTCAGTCCACTAATTCAAATGCCAATCTCACCTGGAAGCATTCCTACTGACATACCCCAAAGCAATGTTTAATCTGGGCATCCCATAGCCCAGTCAAGTTGACGCACACAATTAACCATCACACCCCCACCCACAAAAGTCACAGTCCCTCAACAGAGCATGAGAAGCCCTAGACACTCAAATCTGGGCGGAGATTTAACAAACACTTCTAGAGCACACACACCATGTGTGGAGCACAATGCCAGGCACTTCATGTCTCTGGTGCTCAAGGAGATGGTTGACATATTGTGAGAGAATTCAGCTCACTAGATGTGTTACTCTGGAAATGCTGTGACTTAGTCTTGTATCTTCTTGGCACATACAGGCCAATATCAGGAGTGTTTGTATACATCCTCTTTTTTTTTGAATCAGAATCTTACTCTGAAAGACTGCAAGAGTAAAGGCGTTTCTTATTTATTAGTTCATTTTTTTATTTATTTGGAGACAGGGCCTCACTCTGTCACCCAGGCTGGAGTGCAGTGGCGCAATCGTAGCTCACTGCAGCCTCAGCCTCCTGGACTCAAGCCATCCTCCCCTCTCAGCCTCCCAAGTATGTTCTTCTTGTTCTTTTCCTCTTCCCTTATTCCTTCTCTTCCTTTGAAGGAGAGGAGGTTCGAACTGAATTGGGACAGGTGAAGCATCTCCACTTTCCAATCTGGTCTTAATGTTTTCATGGAGGCACGGGTACCTGCACAGTCACCAGAGCCCAAGGCAAAATTGCAAATACACAAAATGAGTCTTTATTTCCCCTGGGCATCCCTCTGCTGTCTCCTCTTTCTGGGCGAGGAGCTGTGTTTGGTGGAGACCTTGGGCAGCCCACCACCTCAAATGCTAATCTCATTCGGAAACAATCCTACAGATTGTTTTTCTCCAATCTCCTGGGGCTGGGTCCACAGTGCCAAACCACGGGTCAGCCTGGTGGGTTTATGAGCCAATGCCCTTTAGCCTTTCCTCTCCCTGGGATCCAATTTGTTTGTTAGAAGTGGAAATCTAATTCCACTTGGACTCCAACCCTGACAACATTTCCCAGCTTTAAACTATTCAAGCTTCAGGCAAAATAGGGTTGCAGACACTTTCCCTCATAAATTCCCTAAAATTATATCTTTCGGCAAGTGAGTGAATAATTTTGGCTGCTTTTTTTTTTCAAAATGTTGAATCCTCCACGAGAATAATTGGAAATAATTGTTCGGCACGTCCCTGTTATTCCAGGCGATAATGATACCTAAGTAAGAAAAAAGAATGCAACAGAGAAAAAGAAAGACTCAAAGAGGAGGAAGGTCTGCCATGTTGGGTTATCTGTGGAGATTTCAGCTGTGGGTTTTTGTTAAGAGGTTTGTGTAGGACAACCCCCTCAGGTCCCCTCCCACTGTGGGAGCTTTTCTGTCCTCTCAATAAATCCTGCTTTCTAAAAAAATTTTTAAAAAGAGGTTTGTGTATTAAATTGAGCCTTTTCCAAAAAAGAAAATGGCATGTATTTTTTTTTAAACCTGGAGTCTCACTCTGCTGCCCAGGCTGGAGTGCAGTGTCACGCTCACGGCCACCACAGCCTCGACCTGCTGGGTTCAGGCAATCCTTCCGCCTCAGCCTTCCAAGTAGCTGGAACTACAGGCATGCACCACCACACCTGGATTATATTTTGATTTATTGTAGAGATGAGGTCTCACCAAGTTGCCAGGCTGGTCTCCAACCTGTGGGCTCAGGCAATCCTCTCGCCTCGACCTCCCAAATTGCTGGTGTTACTGGCTTGAGCCATCGTGCCCAACCATGTGTGGTTTTTAAACTCATGTTGTAGACAGCACACATTGCAGGAATCAGTCACACACTCAATGATCTATATGCTAATAACATTGAGGTTATTTTCTATCATAATTAAAATAGTCTTTTATTAGAGATAAACTGTAAGCCGGGCTCGGTGGCTCACCCTGAAATCCCAGCACTTTGGGAGGCTGAGGTGAGTGGATTGCCTTAGCCCGTGGGTTCGAGACCCGCCTGGGCAACTTGGCGAGACCTCATCTCTACCATAAATCAAAAAATCAGCCAGGCGTGGGAGCACATGCCTGTAGTTCCAGCTGTTTGGAAGGCTGAGGCGGAAGGATTGCTGGAGCCCAGTGAGTCGAGGCTGCAGTGGCCGGGAGCGGCCACCGCACTCCAGTCTGGGCGACAGAGTGAGATTCCAACTCAAAAAAAAAAAAAAAAAAGAAAGAAAGAAACTGCATAGCAGCCCTAAGACCACAGAGAAGGGCTTTCTTATGGCAGCGGGTAAAAACGTCTTTAAAGCCAGGATGTTGCTTTAAAATGACCTTTTCTATTTATTGTCTTGAGTAAGATCAGATGGAAGGCCACAATCTTCAGAAAAATGCCTGTTTCCGGTTTTTCTCTGAGGTCGCCAAATCTCCCCACTCCCATCCCACCTCCCCAAAACCCTGGATGATTTTAGGGCTTACCCTAAGCGCACGTGAAGTCATCTCTCTCTGTCCTGTGACACCATAGCTACTCTGACTCAAAGCAAACCTCCTCCTCCCAGAGAAAGAAACACCCTAGCAGGGTGGGCCAAACCCAGAACTGGGGAGTCAGGAAATTCGAGTTCTTTTTTGGGGGTTGAAGTCTCACTCTTTGTTGCATAGGCTGGAGTGCAGTGGCATGCTCATGGCCACCGCAGCCTCAATCTACTGGACTTAGGAGCCTCAGCCTTCCAAGCTGGAACGACAGATGCATGCCATCACGTCTGGCTAGTTTTTGTGATTTATTGTAGAGATGAGGCCTCACCAAGTTGCCCAGACTGGCCTCGAACCCACAGGCTCAGGCAGTCCTCTTGCCTCAGCTGGGATTATAGGCTGAGCCACTGGGCCCGGCCAGGAAATCCAAGTTTGAACAGCAGCGAGTGACCTACTTCTCTCGGTCCAAGAGGTCTACACAGTGAGGAAAAGGGAATGGATGATCTCTTAGGTCTTGTCAGCGGGTAAGAGGTCGGGTGACTCTCTCCTGTCCGAGATTCGGCAATGACAATGTTTCTTTCGTTTCTGCCTTAAGGTTTCCTGTGAGGATGTTATGTCTGTGGCTTAAGATTTATCTTCTTCATTTCCGGTTTAAATTCAAATGCCCCTGAAGGAGTAACATATTAATGCATTTTTAGTAATTTACATGTGAGTATGAATTCTTCTGAGAATTGTGATAAAGCTATAAAAACTTCATTTCAGACTTATCCCTGATAATGAAGATTAGTTTAAAAAGGACACTGATGTTTTAAAAAATCTTTTCAAAGTGAGGAATCTCCTTCAAACCATTGCTGGATGGTTTGCATAGTTCTCTGCAGTCTAATTGCTTCAGACATGGTGAAGTATAATTACCAACTCTTCCGTGTTTTCTCTGATTTTAGTCTTGGTTTCTGTGTAGATTGATTTCAAAGTACACCTTTGAAGATTAATCTCTTCCACTGAGCCACAGTTAGGAAACAAGATTATGGCATTGGCAGCTATAGTAACAGCTGTTTCTTTAAAAAAAGGTGTCACAAGTTGCTACATACTGCACTTTTTTAAATGGAAAAATCCCTACATTTGAGCTCTTGTTATATTTTCTGCGGGATCTTGAAAATTCTCTTGGATACGAGCCATCTGGGTTTTTCTGTAATCCTCCCAAGTTTCAAAATAGTGATCCTTAGAAGGTATTTTGCAGTTTCCATCAGCCAAGGGCACACAGTTTTGAAAATCACGTGCGTAAGGTCAGACAGGACGGTGGCCGTCTGCCAACAGATACGTGTTGTTTGCCTTTTTAACTCACAGCCCTGGAAACTCTGATGGTTGTCCTAATTTATCGGTTTTCCAAGTATCTGCCAATTTGCTTATTTGAAATGCTTAACCCTAGCTAGTGACGCCCTAAGAGTTGCCAATTTATTGCTTCCCTGGTTACTAAAAATTAAGACATATCTGCTGAGTGTAAGTCAACTCAAGAAACAAAAACATAATCCTAGAACGGGGTGTCTGAAAAGGAAGTCTTGCCTCTCTTGCAGCATGATTAGGGAAACAAGTACTGGATCTGGAATTAAATTTATGCCTTTAATTGCTAGATGGCTTTGGGCAAACTGCATGACCTCTTTGAGCCTTGGTCATCAGTAAAATGGCAATGCAATGATCTACCTTGCTGGTTTGTTGTGATGCTTAGAGATAATGGTATGCCTACAATACAAAAGAACAACGACGACAACAAATAACATTTTTTTTTTTTGAGCGAGGGTCTCACTCTGTCACCCAGACTGGAGTGCTGGGGCACGACCACTACTTACTGCAGCCTTGACCTCATGGGCTCAGGTGATCCTTCTGCTTCAGCCTCCTGAGTAGTTAGGACTATAGGTACGTGCCACCATACCCAGCTCAATTTTTAAAAATTTTTTGTAGAGATGAGGTCTTGCTATGTTGCCTAGGCTGATCTCTGACTCCTGGGCTCAAGCAATTTTTAAATTGCCTCTCTGTTGTTGGATACTTTAGCTGTTTTTGGTGACTCACTACTTTTTTTTTCTCTTTTTTTTTTTTTTTTTGAGTTAGAGTCTCACTCTGTCACCCAGACTGGAGTGCAGTGGCAGCTCCCAGCCACGGCAGCCTCGACATACTGGGCTCCAGCGATCCTTACGCCTCAGCCTTCCAAGTTGCCGGAACTATAGGCGCGCGATACCACGCCCGGCTAAGTTGACTCACTATTTATTGTAAATAATATTAGGCTAAACTCTCGTGTGGCAGAGAGGTTCTCCTGTGCAAAGGCACTGGGATCATCTAGGTCCTGCCTGCCCAGGGTCCCTCAGAATTTCACCTTCTACAGTAAACAGCAAAGTATTTCTTCTTGGGTTACAGCCTTCAGGGATGAGGGAAGAGGAACTGGTAAGCAGTTTAGGGGACATTCTAGTTGCACCAAAGACACAAGTCCAGGGTCTGTTTATGGGATATGGATGCTTCATGCCAATTAACTTTTGTTCATTGACTAGGGTTCGCTTCATAAAGGCTATCTTTGGGCTGGGAGTGATGGCTCACACCAGCACTTTGGGAGACTGAAGTGGGAGGATCGCCTGAAGCCAAGAGTTTGAGACCAGCCTGGGCAACATAGCAAGACCCAGTCTCCAAAATAAAAAAACTTAGCTGGGTGTGGTGGCACATGCCTGTAGTCCCACCTACTCAGAAGGCTTAGGTGGGAGGATCCCTTGTGCTATGATTGTGCCACTGCACCCGATCCTGGATAACAGAGTGATACCCGCTCTCACAATAAATAAACAAACAGATGCATACGGAATGTCTTCGCTCTTGTGGTCTTCCATTGCAAAATGAGAACATGGCTTTAACAGCAGTATCAGACCACAAAGCTCTTATTTCACGGTAGCCTGTGTCTGTCTTTTTATTGGCCTTAGCATCCCGCTCTGTCTCTGGTCATGCAAACTTGTCATTAAACCTTTAGAGGGAGCTTCATAAGACATGTGATCAAGTCTACAGGTACATCAGATCCAAGAGATGAGGAGGGGGCCCGCAGGATGCTGATGGAAGGAGGTTCAGGATGACAGTGTGGGGTGAGCCTGGAGCAAACACACAAACACCACGAAACAAAACCCCAGCGCCTATGAACTTAGAGAAAACAGAAGGTTGTGTGGGGAAGAAAAAGCCATCACGGTTTACGACTTATCTCAGCAAAGGATGGTATTTACACAATCAAAATCAGTAAACACCAAATCTAAACAAAATTATGGTATGACTGCCTGGGGAGGGCAGAGGACTGGAGATAGATAGATGGTGGGGGAGGTGGAGAGAGAGGGGGAAGAGAGAGAGAGAGAATTGAGAAAAAGGAAGAGAGAGGGAGAGAGGGAACATTCAACACAATATTTCCAGAGTAAGGAAATCAGTAAAGCAAAATCTGAAAAATCAAAACGCGCAGTAAAAGCATTTTACTAGAAAAGTAAAATTAATTCCAAGAGAAAGAGCATAAGAAGGTTGAAAGCAGTTGCTTCTAAGGAGTGGCACACTTTAAAAAGTATCTGCACGTATAACCTTACACACGTTGTTAAAGTTAAAAAAGCCTTCAAGGAAGAAATCTGGAAGAAACCTTACTGCTTCTCAAGTAGCCGTCCTTAAAACAAATAAACAAAGCTCTTTCTTTACAAATGAAGTTGCAGGTCACCTACACGACATGAACTTCCTTCCCCTGGAAAACAGTGACTCTCAACAGAAAAAGATACTCCCTACCCTCAAAATAACACAACTAAGTCAATGTTTAAAATTGTGACACACAAGCCCGGCTCGGTGGCTCAGCCTGTCATCCCGCGCCTTTGGGAGGCTGAGGTGAGTGGATTGCCTGAGCCCGCGGGTTCGAGACCCGCCTGGGCAGCGAGACCTCATCTCTACAATAAATCAAAAAATCAGCCGGGCGTGGTAGCGCGTGCCTGTAATTCTGGCTACTGGGAAGGCTGAGGCGGAAGGATCGCCGGAGCCCGGCAGGTCGAGGCTGCGGTGGCCGGGAGCGGCCACTGCACTCGTCTGGGCGACAGAGTGAGACTCCGACTCAAAAAAAAAAAAAAATTGTGACACACACTAACGGTTTCTCTATTGTACATTTTGCATACAAACGCATCCCTTTAAATGGCATTTAGATTTGCATCTGCATAACAGCTACCGGAAGGAAGATACAGAGGATGGGCGTCTCCCCTACCCCCACAAGCTTCTTTTGCCCAGTCTCAGACTAGCCCACTTCCTGTTTCTTTCTTTCTTTCTTTTTTTTTTTGAGTCGGAGTCTCACTCTGTCGCCCAGACTGGAGTGCAGTGGCCGCTCCCGGCCACCGCAGCCTCGACCTGCCGGGCTCCGGCGATCCTTCCGCCTCAGCCTTCCGAGTAGCTGGAACTACAGGTGCGCGCTACCACACCCGGCTAATTTTTGATTTATTGCAGAGACGAGGTCTTGTCAAGTTGCCCAGGCGGGTCTCTAACCCGCGGGCTCAGGCAATCCACTCACCTCGGCCTCCCAAAGTGCTGGGATTACAGGCTGAGCCACCGAGCCTGGCCTCTTTCCTTTTTTTCTTAGACAGGAACTTGCTTTGTCACCCAGCCTGGAGTTCAGTGGCACCATCATAGCTCATTGCAGCCTCAACTTCCTAGGCTTAAGTTATTCTCCTGTTCCAGCCTCCTAAGTAACTGAGATTATAGGTGTGAGTCACCACACCTGCCTCTTATAATTATTATTATCAAATAAGTAGTGTGCTGTGTTGACTAAGTCAATGTCCATCACATTTCCTCTGTTGTTCACTGATGCATCTCCAGACCCTAAAGCAGAAGCTGGCACACAGTAAACATCTGTTGACTGAATTATACCATAAACTTAAATTTTTTTAATTTTTATTTTTAGGTCTTGTTCTTTGACTCATAGCTCACTGCAGCCTCGATCGCCTGGGCTTAAGTGATCCTCACACCTCAGCCTCCCAGGTAGCTGGGACTGTTACAGCAACTGCAGCCACTCAGTTGCTGTAACAACTGGGGAACAGGGATGAATGCTCTCAGAACAGGCACCTGAGACTGACAGGTGCATCGAATGTGTTTATTCCGGAATTCTCAGGCGGAGTTGCCTCCCAAAACCTGGGCCCTGACCCTCAGTTTCAAGCCGCTTTTTTAGAGCTTTTTGGTTATAACATACATGAATTTGCCATTGGTGGGTTTACAATTTTATTTTTATTTTATTTTTTATTTTGTTTTGAGTTGGAGTCTCACTCTGTCGCCCAGACTGGAGTGCAGTGGCTGCTCCCGGCCACCGCAGCCTTGACCTGCTGGGGTCCAGCGATCCTTCCGCCTCAGCCTTCTGAGTAGCTGGAATTACAGGCGTGCGCTACCACGCCCGGCTGATTTTTTGATTTGTTGTAGAGATGAGGTCTCGCTGCCCAGGCGGGTCTCGAACCCGTGGGCTCAGGCAATCCACTCACCTCAGCCTCCCCAGGCGCGGGATTACAGGCTGAGCCACCGAGGACCGGAAACGGTTACTTCTACTTTGACAACAAGCATTGAAGCAGATGCTAATGGACATTTTCATAGGAGGTGTAATAAAGTGTGTTTACCGAAACAGAGACTGCAGTTAAGGAAAATGGCATGTTACAGCTTACTCACGGCGTATTTACAGAAGCAGAGATGGCATGCAGTTGCTTACTTAAGATAAGACCCTCGAGGTCAGCTTTCCTGCTTAATTCCTGTTCTTTTCTATCTCAGGACCACAGGTGTGCTCCACCACGCCTGGCTAAGTTTTTAACTATCCGTAGCGACAAGGTCTTGCTGTGTTGCCTAGGCTGGTCTCGAACTCATTGCCTCAAGTAGTACTCCTGCCCCGCCCCCTTTCTATTTCTCTAGATGAGATTTATCTTTTCTAGAGCTTCATATACATCAGATGAAATACGGAGTTTGTGCGCTTCTGTATCTGGCTTCTTTCTAATGCATTGGTTTCATCCCTGGTGCCGTGGGATTTTTTTTTTAATTGATTAGTATTCTATCAGATGACTAGGCTGGATACATTTGTTTATCTAAAGTAGAAGTTTGTGGCAAAACTTGGGAGAGTCCGATGTTTTTGTTTTTAATTCCTCGAGTCTCTTGATAACGACCTCTTCCTCCCTACCAGGCAAAGTCTCTCTACGGTCAATGATCAAAACAGGGAACAAGAAACTGGCAGTGCAGTCGGTGTCTTCTGGGTAACACAGCTCGGTTGCCTAGCAACCAACAGAATAACTGTATTAGTTTCGTGGATGCCGAACAAAAAGGTAATCATCTTTTATCCCCAGATAGATGGGAGACGATGTTATTCCAAGTGAAGTGCGGGGGAAAAAAATAAAAACCACAGAAATGGAAAGAAAACACATCTCGTAAGTAAAGGCACAGCAATGCCTTGTGCAGTCCCACTGAGTGTCCTGGTAAGACCCGAGAATCTTCATTTGCACGCAACACCGTGGTGTGAAGCACTGCTGTGCAGAACCTTTAAACATGCACACAAATGACCACACATTAATACCCTACTACAGAAATCGAGGGAGACGCGTGAAATTCATCAGCATTCACGCTGCAAAGCATCGGTCTGAGATGAATGAGCGATGCCTCATCTGTGAGTCCCTTCCTAAAAAGAAGACAAGAATTCTAGGCGATGGCCTTCCTCTGCTCACCATATTGAGTAATTGTTTTCCATAGTAAAGGTGAGTGACCTATATTTGTTGACTGTATTCCTTAATCTCAAAAAAAAAGGCATCCATTTTGCAGCCCATGCTGACGGAAGTTTTTCTTTTTCTTTTTAACTTCCTCGGGAGTTTTGCCAACGTGTGACTCCTCTCAGTGTCTCCCTTTCAGCACCCAACAATCTAATTCGGCAGAAATAGCTCTGCTAAGAATCGTGGATTTAATGAGCAGAATAGCCTTCAACCGTTTAATGCAAAGTGTTTAATAATCAATCAGAAATCGGCTTCACTTAGTTTCCAGGGCTGAAAGGGAGACAAAACCTTTCACCGTCACCCTGCAGCTATTCCTGGAGTGGCATCGCCCTCCCTCCTGACAACAGATTTTTTGGTTTAAATCATGCCCCAAGGGAACGGGCATGAAACTGTGGTCCTGCAGTTTGCTGGATACCTAGAAAAAGGAAGTTTTGCAGTTTCATCTACTGTAGGGGCAAGTCGACCGCCAGATGATTGGGTTTATACCTTCCACCCACTCCTCTGTTCTTGGGATCCCAAGAACCTGTTCTCCCCATAATCATGTTCTAATTGCAGCCTTCAAAAGGAAAGAGAGAGGAATATATCTTTCAGACCTGCTAGTTTTTTTTTGCTTTGTGTTTTAAATTTTCAGTCTAATTTAAAATGTGCAGGTCTTTTCTGGTTTTGAGTCGCAAAAGGCACCTACTTGCGTTATAAATTGTGTGTGTCCAGAGAGCACACCAAGACACATCAACAGGCAGGCATCTGCAAAACACCTCGCAAAACAGAAACACATCCTGAAGTCCCACACGATTAATGAAAATTGCCCCTGGCCAGGCTTGGTGGCTCAGCCTGTAACCCCAGTACTTTGGGAGGCTGAGGCGAGTGGATTGCCTGAGCCCGGGTTCGAGACAAGCCCGGGCAACTTGGCAAGAACTTGTCTCTACAATAAATCAAAAAATTAGCGGGGTTTGGTAGCACGTGCCTGTCGTTCCCAGCTACTTGGAAGTCTGAGGCGGAAGGATCACCGGAGCCCAGCAGGTCGATGCTGGGGTGGCCGTGAGCGTGCCACTGTGCTCCAGCCTGGGCCACGGAGTGAGACTCCAACTCAAAAAAAGAAAATCAAGCTGGGCTCGGTGGCTCAGCCTGTAATCCCGTGCCTTTGGGAGACTGAGGTGAGTGGATTGCCTGAGCCCGTGGGTTCGAGACCCCCTGGGCAACTTGGTGAGACCTCATCTCTACAATAAATCAAAAATTAGCCGGGCGTGGTAGCACATGCCTGTAGTTCCAGCTACTTGGAAGGCTTAGATGGAAGGATTGCTGGAGCCCCCAGCAGGTCAAGGCTGCGGTGGCCGGGAGCGGCCACTGCACTGCACTCCAGTCTGGGCGACAGAGTGAGACTCCAACTCCAAAAAAAAAGAAAAAGAAAATCGCCTCTATACACAGTGCTGGCAGACCAGCTGCCACAGTGGAACCGAGGTATAAAAACTTCTGAATTACTCTCTGTGGCATTTTGTGGTGCTGGTTTCTGTTCATGGGAGATTGATCCGTTCGGAGACTAGACCCAATGGGAAAGTGTGACTTTGCACACGACCAGAACCTCCATCACCACTCCCACATTTACAGCAGTTTACTGAAATGGATTCTCCTTTGAGCTAAAAGACTTCAGACTCCCAAAGAATGTGTCCATGCCTATGTGTCTTAAAATGCACAATAGAGGCCAGGTGTGGGTGCTCATGTCTGTAATCCCAGCGAGTGGATTGCCTGAATCCGCGAGTTCAAGACCAACCTGGACAACTTGGCAAGACCTCCTTTCTACAATAAATCCAGGATTCATTGGGTGTGGTAGCATGTGTCTGTAGTTTCAGCTACTCAGAAGGCTGAGGTGGAAGGATCGCCAGGGCCCAGCAGGTCGAGGCTGTGGTGGCTGTGATCGTGCCACTGTACACTGGTCTGGGCGACAGAGTGAGACTCTGACTCAAAAATAGAAAGGAAGGAAGGAAGGAAGGAAGAAAAGAAAATACACAAAAGAAGAGCCAAACTTCTTACTGATTAATTTGGAACTTCGTGTTCCTCAGGGATAGATGAAGGTCGAAGAAAAAAATAACTGAAGGTTGTGGGTCAGAGGGACATTCTCTAACTTTCAGATTTTGGGTCAGTCTCATCCCTTCTTCATCTTTCTGAGTTTTGTTTTGTTTTTTTCCTCTTTACTGTAAGTTTCTGGTGAAAGGAACAAGCAGGGATAAGAAAAGTAAGAAATAGCTCTCTGTGCAGCAGTGATGAAGTGGAAACGAGAATGTGCGGCGTGGCTAAGAGAGGGGCCACGTATAACAGTGAACAACAGGATGGTGTGATGCTGGCTGGGCCTGCTAATTATTTTTCATTTTTTTTGAGTTGGAGTCTTACTCTGTTGCCCAAGCTGGAGTGCAGTGGTATGCTCACAGTCACCGCAGCCTCCACCTGCTGGACTCAGGCGATCCTTCCGCCTCAGCCTTCCAAGAAGCCAAAACTACAGGCGCGTGCTACCACGCCTGATTAATTTTTTGATTTTATCCTAGAGATGAGGTCTCGCCAAGTTGCTCAGGCTGTTCTCGAACCCGTGGGCTCAGGCAATCCTGTCTCCTCAGCCTCCCAAAGTGCTGGGATGACAGGCTTGAGCCACCACATCCGGCCGGGCCTGCTAATTATTAAATCAGGTTGGCTAATGTGAGAAGGGTTGGGCATCATTCATGTGTAAGGCACACTAGACACCCACTCATGGGCCTCAAGACATTTCTAGTAGAGACAATCTGCTTTTAGCAGTAATCCTTAAAAGACTGAGGACACGCCGAGAAGACATATAAGATGGTATCAGGGAAATAAAAGGCATGAGATCCCTGGGCACGACGACTCAGGTGTCCAGAGTGGTCTGGCCAGCACCAGGAAATGGCACAGGGCAAGAGGGGTCCATGGAACCTGATCTGGGGAGTGTCCTCCCCGATAGGAGCTGTGCTCTGACCTGGTGGAGTGAATGCCAACAACTGCCACGTACTTGGCTGAGCCTGGCTTAAGTGCTCAGATGGTTTTGAAGCATTTCCCATGGGCCATACCAAATGTTTTCCAGTCTCTGCACCCGTGACCCCCTGGGGCAGAAAGATCTTCCAGGGAAACCGGAGGACTGAGACAGAGGTGGCCTCTTGGATGTACGAATGGGTTCAGATTGGCCGGGTTCGGGTGGCTCAGTTTATCATGCCAGCACTTTGAGACCCCAAGGAGAGTGGATCGCCTGAGCCCATGGGTTCGAGACCAGCCTGGGCAACATGGCGAGACCTTGCCTCTACAATAAATTTAAAAAAAAAAAGTTAGCCAGGTGTGGTAGCGAGCCCCTATAGTTCTAGCTACTTGGAAGGCTGAGGTGCAAGGATCGCCAGAGCCCAGCAGGTTGATGCTGGAGTGGCTGTGAGCGTGCCACGGCACTCCAGCCCGGGCGACGGAGTGAGACTCCAACTCAAAAAACAAAAAGAAAAGCAAAGCAAATGAATTAAGATCAGAGCCGGGGCTCTCCACCCTGCTATTTTTAGCTTTCCCAGGCCCTGCCATGCAGTGTCGGGGCTTCTCACACATTCACAGAGCTTCAGAAGCTCCTGTAAAACCAAACTCTGGGGCGATCTGGTTCCAGGGATGGCAGACCGAACTTGGGGTGTCCAAGGGCAGGGATTCCTGCCTCGACACTCCTGGTGCTTGGGGCTGGACGACCCTCCCTGGTGGGGCTATCCTGTGTGGAGTGGGACTGGAGCCACATCTCTGGCCTCCGCCCACTAGATGTCAGTAGCACACCCCTCTTCCAAGCTGTGTCACCCTAAATTATCTGCAGATATCCCAACAATTCCCCAATGGTGTAAAACCATGGCTCCAGTGTGTCTGTAAACACGATGACCTTGCCTCGCCCCCCACTCTGTGTGATGGGTGTCCCCAAAGCCAGGTTGACACTGCAGAGGCCAGGCTGAGTGAAGGGACACAGAAGAAGAATACCGATGCCAGAGCTGGACAGAGAGTCTCGGGCTGGGGAAGTCCAAAGACCTGCTTTTACGCCCTGGCCCTGGGAAAAAAAATCACTTAATCTGCCTCCCGTGGTATTCCTTGTGTCTACCGCACTAAGACCTTTTTAAAAATTATCATTTCCTTAGAGACAGGATCTCACTCTGCTACCCAGGCTGAAGTGCAGTGTCATCATCATAGCTCACCACAGCCTCAACCTCCTGGGCTCAGGCGATCCTTCTACCTCAACTTCCAGAGTAGCTGGGACTATAGGTGTGCACCACCATGCCCGATTAATAAACACATCCTACTTTATTGTTAATAAAGTAAAAGCATGCTCCGGGGCGCCAAGCACATCCCTTTTTGTAGGCTTCCTCTCGGCAGGATCAATCCTGCTGGTTTATAAATTGCACGTAGGTGTGCAGAGCAGATCAAGGTTCAGTGGCCGCGAGCTCACGGACTTCACCTCCCATGTGACCAGATGCAGCCCTTAATCCCAATTCTGTCACTTCTGTTCATCTTGTCAGTTCCAACCACACAGGCCACACTCGAATCAAAGCAGCATTCGTTGTCCTCTTCTTAGAGAAGGGGGAACATTGGCTGGGTGCAGTGGCTCATGTCTGTAATCCCAGCACTCAATGCCCCTCCCAACACCCCTGACCGGACCGGGCCTGAATCTGACTCAAATTGGGTCAATCACGTTCTCTCTCCCAGTCACGTAGAACTGGGTCATTCCTGGAGATCCAATGTCTCCATCTTCCTGAAATTCACTTCACCTCATCCTCTCCAGGTCTGCTCTACTATTTTGCTTCTGTTTTTGATCAGCTTGCTCGAGCTACTCATGTCGAACCTGTTCCCTCAATGCGATGATGTCAGGAGGCAGGGCCTTGGGAGGGGATTGGGTCATTAGGATGGAGCCCAAGTGAATAGGATCAGCGCCCTTAGAACAGAGACCCCAGAGAGCTAGCTAGACCCTTCTACCAGGGAGGATACAGCAAAGGATGGCCGTCTACGAACCAGGAAACGGGTCCTCATTAGATACTGAATGTGTCGGCACCTTGACCTTGAACTTCTTAGACTACAGAACTGAGAGAGCAAATTTCTGCCATTAACAAATGCTCAGTGTATGGCATTTTGTTACAGCAGCCAGAACTGACTAAGACAGACTTAGTCTTCCTCTACTGAACAATGAGAGCTATTAGTCCTTGCAATAATACCCTTAAGGAAGGCTCCCACCCCTTTCTGCATCCCAGTGATACATAGAAATGCCCTCTGCAGCTTCAAACCACTTGTTTCTATTTATAGTCAGGCAGACAATACTTATTTCTATTTACAGTCAGGCAGACAACAATACCATGGTAGGTGATACTGGGGGTATCTCGAGGCAACAGGATAATTTATTGCCCTAAAATTCATTGTGTTTCTATTTGAAGGATGTGAGCAATGAGAGTTTAAGAATACATTTTTTTTTTTTTGAGTGGGAGTCTCACTCTGTCACCCAGGCTAGAGTGCAGTGGCATACTCATGGCCACTGCAGCCTCCACCTGTTGGGTTTAGGTGATCCTTCCACTTCAACCTTCCAAGTAGCTGGAACTACAGGCATAAGTATACATTTAGTCTAAACATGGCATGGTAGCACGTGCCTGTAGTTCCAGCTACTTAGAAGGCTGAGGCGTAAGGATTACCAGCAGGTCAAGGCTGCGGTGGCCGTGAGCTTGACGCAGCACTCCAGCCTGGGCGACAGAGTGTGACTCCAAATCAAAAAAAGGAATACATTTAATCTATAGGAAAGTTATCAATACTGGTAAGAGGTTTTTAAACTTTCATATGCCTATTGAAATAGTAATTCAAGGTCGGGCTCGGTGCCTCAGCCTGTAATCCTTGCACTTTGGGAGGCCGAGGCGAGTGAATTGCCTGAGCCTGTGAATTTGAGACCAGCCCGGGGAACTTGGCAAGACCTCAACTCTACAATAAATCAAAAATTAGCTGGGCGTGGTAGTGCTCACCTATTGTTCCAGCTACCTGGAAGGCTGAGGGGGAAGGATCACTGGAGCCCAGCAGGTCAACACCAGGGTGGCTGTGAGCATGCCACTGCACTCCAGCCTGGGCGACAGAGTGAGACTACAGCTCAAAAAAAAAAATTAGCAATTCAAAAACATTGAGAAAATATGTAACTCTAGAAGACTCAAAGAATTTAAAAATGCCCTGGTAGTTGGGACAAGATCCTTGGTCTTAAGACCATGCTATGTTTTTCTGTTTGTTTGTTTTCTTTCTTTCTTTTTATGCTATGGTTAAAAAAAATCTTTTCACTTCAACTCCTCACTCGTTTGTTTGCTCTCAAGTCTGTAATTGTCCATACTACCTGGAACATCCGCTTTTTAATAACACATTAGATTTCTTCTAACACACATTCATTTGCCAGTAAGAACAGCTTTAAGAGAGTTTACCTTCCAATGAAATTTTAAGAGATGCCAAAGCCTCCCACTTCCACTCCATCCTTTCCAGAAAATAAATATCCATTATGGATTTATTTGTCTGAATTAAGGCAGTGTCCAGATACCAGTATTTAAAATGCAGACATCCCTGTACGGAAACACATTGAACTGTAAATGCATGAGTGTGAATGCTCTCATCAGAGTGTGCCATCCAGTCCCCTTTCTAGGGGGAAGTGGGAGACCGATGGGCCTTACCAGAAAAGAATCTGAGAGTTGAATGGTTGCTAGGTCGCCCCTGGGAAGAAACAGCTGGGCTCAGCAGGAAAGCACCAGACACTTGGCAGGAAACTACTCTCTGGGCAAGAGATCCCAGGAGCAAAGGTTCCTGGGCAAAGTATCAGAAGTGTTGATAGAGTCCAGGACCGGCCCAGGCTGTTGCCAAGAGGCGACCCGTATCTTTGCATTTATTCTCTGGAGTTCTTGTCTCACCTTATGCAAATCCCGAGCTGTAGGGGACCTGGATCACTGTCTTGGTGGTGGTGGTGGGGTGAGGAAGTTGAGGTGACCGGAATGGGGGACCTCCCATGGGCTTCTTGGCTGCCTCTGTGGCACCCCTGGCTTAGGGCCAGTTCTGCCTGCCAAGAGTCATACATCAGCAGTTGCAACCTGTTGCCATGAAGGTGGAAGCCACAGTTACTTTTTGTGTCATGTCTTTAGCCCCCAGCTGAGCTCCCGGTTAATGAGCCTCTGAGGAGACAAGGAATAGCCTGCTAAATGAGTGTGTCTGCAGGAATGCATCACTAAAACTCGCCACTCTGCCCTGGCTACTGCTGGGGTTTCGTGTTTTATTTATTTATTTATAATTTTTTTTTAAATTTTAAAGATGTGGGGCACAATTCAGGGCTAGGTGTACAAATGTTCATTATGCAGGGACCCTTGTTGATGATGTATGCCCCCTTATTCCACTGGCAGAGTTCTACTAGTGCCAATCCTGCCTCCACCTTCCCCTGGCCGTTTCCCACTACTGCCAATCTTTCTTTTCTTTCCTTTTCTTTTCTTTTTTCTCATTAAACTTTGTTTCAATGGATCTCAAAATTCTGTAACAGATTTTTCGTCAAGTTATTTCCATTAAAAAGTATTGATTTCAAAAACTAATAATTTAAAACTCACACACACACACACACACACACACACACACACACACACACACACACAAATGGTCCATAAAACATTCTCCTTTCCTTCTGAAAGTTTTATGATGCACTGTTTGTTATCATTAACCAGTCTTTTACTATTAAACTTAAATGGCCAATTGAAACAAACAGTTCTGAGATCATTCTTCCACCACTGATTAAGACTGGGGTGGCAGGTATTGGTGACAATATTCATTTAGGCTTCTGAGCTTTGGGGACAGACTTGGTGATTTTGCCAACTCCGGCAGGCTTCTTTTCCACTGCTTTGATGACACCCACAGCAACTGTCTGCCTCATATCACGGATGGCAAAATGACCCAGAGGAGGATAGTCAGAGAAGCTCTCCACACACACGGACTTGCCAGGAACCATACCAACGATGGCAGCATCACCAGATTTCAAGAATTTAGGGTCATCTTCCAGCTTCTTACCAGAACGGCGATCAATCTTTTCCTTCAGCTCAGCAAACTTGCATGCAATGTGACCTGTGTGACAATCCAGTACAGGGCCATAGCCAGCATTGATTTCGTTTGGATAGTTCAGGATAATCGCCTGAGCTATGAATCCAACTGCTTCCATTGGTGGATCATTTTTGCTGTCACCAGCAACACTGCCACAGCAAACATCTTTGACAGACACATTCCGGACATTGAACCCCACGTTGTCCCCAGGAAGGGCTTCACTCAAAGCTTCATGGTGCGTTTCAACAGACTTTACTTCACCTGTAACGTTGACTGGAGCAAAGGTGACCACCACGCCAGGTTTGAGAACGCCAGTCTCCCCTCAGCGCCCAGGGACAGCACCAAGACCACCAATCTTGTAGACATCCTGGAGAAGCAGACGCAAGGGTTTATCAGTTGGATGAGCTGGTGGGAGGATGCCGTCCGGTACTTTAAGCAGCATGGTTCCACTGGCGTGACCATCTCTATGGTGACTTTCCATCCCTTGAACCAAGGCATGCTAGCCCTTGACTCCTGCATGTTGTCACCATTTCAACCAGAGATTGGCGCAAATGCTACTGTGTCGGGATTGTAGCCAGTTTTCTTAATGTAAGTGCTGACTTCCTTAACAATTTCTTCATATCTCTTCTGGCTGTAGGGTGGCTCCGTGGAATCCATTTTGTTAACGCCAACAATTAGTTGTTTCACACCCAGTGTGTAAGCCAGGAGGGCATGCTCACGGGTCTGCCCGTTCTTGGAGATACCAGCTTCAAATTCCCCAACACCAGCCGCGACAATCAGGACGGCACAGTCAGCCTGAGATGTGCCTGTAGCCGTGTTTGTGGTGAAGTCTTCGTGTCCCGGGGCATCAATCACAGTGACGTAGTACTTGCTGGTCTCAAATTTCCACAGGGCAATATCAGTGGTGATACCATGTTCATGCTCAGCTTTCAGCTTATCCAAGACCCAGGCATTCTTGAAGGAGTCCTTTCCCATCTCAGCAGGCTCCTTCTCGAATTTCTCGATGGTTCTTTGGTCGATGCCGCCATATTTGTAGATCAGGTGACCAGCAGGGGTGGACTTGCCCGAATCATCGTGTCCAGTGATGACAATGATGTGCTTCTTTTCCTTTCCCGTTTTGGCCTTTAGGGGTGGTTTTCACAACACCTGTGCTCTGGCAGCAAACTCGTTGTGGAAAAGCCAATCCTTTTCTTATATATTAAGATCATTGTTCAAGGTTCGCTTATAAGTGAGAACGTGTGATACTCGGTCCTTTGTTTCTGTGATGGGGTTTCATGTTTTAATGTTTTGCTGCCTAGATCAAGCCTCTGGGATTTGAAACGTGGGTCTTCTTCCTTAACTTGCGTTTGTGGTGAATACACGACAAAGCATATTAGGTGGTAATGGGCATGCCAGGATGGATGAGGTTGGTCTTGTCCTCAAGCATCTTCCTATCCAATGGGGATATAAAGCGAGGGTATTAAGGAATGTGAGAACATCTGTAGCAAATGCTTGTGGTGCTATGCTGTAGGTAATGGTTTTCATCTATGGTTCCTGGCTTATAACTCACAAAGCCCTTTTACCTTCTCCTGATTCCCTTTCATCTGCCTGATAGCTTCTCCTGTCTTTTTGTCTATGGGTCTTCAGACCCACCCTAGAGATGGTCCTGCCCTATATCCTGAAAGGCAGAATGCTGACGTTATGCTCCTTCCAGAAAAACCCAAGAAGACCAGGTTTGGGAGCTTCTGGGTAGCTGAATATGTGGAGGTTCCCATAGGATGGAACTCAGGGAAGGCGTGGGAGCCTTGTGCACTTCCCTCTATACCTCGCACTATGTGTCTCTTCATCTGTATCCTTTATTTTTTATTTATTTTTGAGTTGGAGTCTCATTCCTTCGCTCAGGTTGGAGTGCAGTGGCATGCTCGTGGCCACCCCAGCGTTGACCTGCTGGGCTCCGGCGATCCTTCTGCCTCATCCTTCCAAGTAGCCGGAATTATAGGCGTGTGCTACCACATCCAGCTAATTTTTTATTTTATTGTAGAGACAAGGTCTCTCCAAGTTGCCCGGGCTGGTCTTGAACCCTCAGACTCAGGCAATCCGCTTGCCTTGGCCTCTCAAAGTGCTGGGATTACAGGCTGAGCCACCTAGCTCGGCCCATCTGTATCCTTTACAATAAATTGGTAAACACCAGTGTTTCCCTGAGTTCTGTGAGTCGCTCGAGAAAATCAAACCCAAAGAGAGGAGCTGTGAAAATCCCAGCTTGAAACCGGTCAGTCAAGAGTTCCAGAGGCCCAGATGTGCACCTGGTGTCTTGACAGTGGGAGCAGTCTGGGGAACTGAGCCCCCGACCTGTGGGATATGACACTATCTCCAGGTAGACAGCATCGGAACTGGAGGACACCCCTAGCTGGTCTGCTGCCTGGTGGTAGAGAGAAGCCCCCACATTTGATCACAAAGGGCTTCTTCTGTGTTGATGATTGCTGTAACGTGAGAGCAAAGCGCGGTCTTTCCCCAAAGCAATACTCAATAAGTGGGGTTCAAATTTCAGTGGAGGGAAGAATGGAAGTAGTGGCTGGGGGTGTGTATGGGAAAATAGGAGGGTAAGGGGAATCCTGGAAGGTTTCATGAAGGAGCTATCATTTTCATAGGATCTTGAAGAATGGAGAGTTTGTCAGAGGCATAGATGGAAGAGAGAAGGAGGAGAAACTGGAACAGGCAAAGACAATGGAAGGTATAATGTGCACCCCAGGGAGTGTCAAATAGTCTGTCAATGAGGTCGTTGGCTTATTTAGGGATGGTAACGGATAAATTTTTATAAGTAGGCAGTAAGGATTGTATAGTACAATTAATAAAAGGCTAGGGAGTTTGGAGTTTCTTTCTAAGGAAAGGAGGGAGCAACCATGCAAAGTTTAGAGTGGTGTTTTGGGGAGATAGGGTAGGCAGCTGTGCTGGACTAGAAACAAGAAGACCAATCACAGGCCTTTTATTTTTTACAGTAATTCAGCTAAGTAGGAAAAATATGGCAGTAAGAAAAAAAGAGTCTGGGCATGGTGTCTCACGCCTATAATTCCAGCACTTGGGAGACCAAGGTGAGAAGATTGCCTGAGCCCACGGTCTGAGACCAACCTGGGCAACTTGATAAGATCTCATCTCTGCAGTAAATCAAAAAATTAGCCGGGTACGGTGGCTCGTGCCTGTAGTTCCAGCTACTTGGAAAGCTAAGGCAGAAGGATTACCTGAGCTCAGAAGGTCCAGGCTGCGGTGGCTGTGAGCATGCCACTGCACTCCAGCCTGGGTGACAGAGTAAGACCCTGACTCAAAAACAAAAAGCAAACAAACAAAAACCTCAAAAGAAAAGAGTGGAGGGGAAGAAACTGGGGTAGACAAGATACAGGTTTCCTGAGCACGGCAGCAAATCAGAAACAGTGACAAGGAAGTCACCAACAAAGTAGGATCTGGAAGAAGCAACGAGAAGCCGATGCAGAGGTAGAGATTTCCAGGTTAAAATGGCAGATTGAGCATAAGAAACTAGCTTTGCTCCCTATCAATAAAACCGAGTAAGAGATTAAAACACGAATGCACATAAAACCACGTGGATGGGAACTTGAAAGACAAGACAAAAACAAAAGATTTCAGAAGGTGGAAACCAGACACACCAGTGGAAAACTGTTTTGGCACACCTGAGGAAGCTGAATCCCAAGATAACTGGGATTTACTGATGGCCAGGCCTACTTAAATCCCAGAATCCTAAAAGGCTCAGAACTAGCAGCAGGTATCCATGGAACCAGGCAAAGAGGACAAAATAAGAAGCAATAGGTTGAACACTGTTGGAGATCTGCTTTTTCACTCAGCAAGGCCAGACAATCACCTTCCCGTCACCCAGGCAAAAGCTCTGAGGCTTAATATTTTAGACAGAGTAAAGCAGAGACACTGAATTGGGGCCCACCAGGCATATTTGAAGGGTACAGTGACTGAATGCATATGGAATACTAAACGCTGAGACTTCCTCCCACAATCCTCTAAGCTTACGGAGCTGTCAGAATGCTGAGTGCCAGACCTGTCTTCTCCGTGCAAAAGACTGGAAGACGATCACTGAAGAAAGCCTGTAGAATAACAACGTGACAGATTCCCCAACTAATAGTCCACCCAAATCAACCTAGGATGAAGTTCCAATTGACAAGTCCAACCCACAGATACAGAGCTCCAATCAGTATTTGCATCCTTCATTCTTTTTCTGAAGTCAGAGTCTTACTCTGTTGCCTAGGCTGGAGCACAGCGGCACACTCACGGCCACCGCAGCCTCGGACTGCTGGGCTCAGGCGATCCTTCCGCCTCAGCCTTTCAAGTAGCTGGAACCACAGGCACGGGTCATCCCATGCTGCATCTTTCAGTCTTGATCATGGCAGATCTTTCAGGGTTCACTAGACAGGAGAAGCAACTGTCTAACTTGGGAAGGGGCGGGAAAACAAAACCCAGAGGAGACGAACACTAGACAAGAAACAATGACTGAAACAACAGAAAAGCTACTATTAATGTTCTCAGAGAAATAAAAGAAGACATTGCATCCACACTCCCTGAGAAAAGAACAGAATGTTATAATAAAAGAGTTTTCAGGGAACAACAATAACAAAAAAGAGCTTTTGGAAATGAAAAGCATTTGATGGAAATGAAAATTTTTATTTACTTATTTATCGAGTTAGAGTCTCACCTTGTCGCCCAGGTTGGCATGTTCACGGCCACCCCAGCGTCGACCTGCTGGGCTCTAGTGATCCTTCCACCTTAGCCTTCCAGTTAACCAGATCTACAGATGTGCGCTACCACGCCCAGCTAATTTTTTTATTTATTGTAGAGATGAGGTTTCGTCAAGTTGCCCAAGCTGGTCTTGAACCTGCGGGCTAAGGCAATTCACTTACCTTGGCCTCCCAAAGTGCTGGGATTACAGGCTGAGCCACCGAACACTCCCGAAAAATTTATTATAAGCATCAACAAAGTTGAGGAAATCTCCCAGAAAGTAGAGCAAAATGACACAGCCACAGAAAACAGAAAAGAAAATATTTTAAAATGAGATAATCAACCCTAATTTGCATACAAGGAGTCTCCAGAAAGGTAGGACAGAGAAACAGAAGGAAGGAATCAACAACAGTCCAAGAAAAATATCATACCACTGAAGGAGAGGAGTTGTCAGATTCAAAAGTTCCTCCAAATGCCCAATGGATAAAAACAGACCTATGTCCAAATAGACCCATGTATATCTCTGTACAATCTCAGAACACTGATGATAAAGAAGACTTTTATAGTTGGGCTCGGTGCCTCAGCCTGTAATCCCACGCTTTGGGAGGCTGAGGTGAGTGGATTGCCTGAGCCCGTGGGTTCAAGACCCTCCTGGGCAACTTGGCGAGATCTCATCTCTACAATAAAAAAAAAAAATTAGCCGGGTGTGGTAGCACATGCCTGTAGTTCCAGCTACTTGGAAGGCTGAGGCGGAAGGATCCTCAGAGCCCAGCAGGTCGAGGCTGCGGTGGCTGGGAAAGGCCACTGCACGCCACTCTGGGCCACAGAGTGACCAACTCAAAAAAATAAATAAATAAAAAAAATAGCCGGGCTCGGTGGCTCAGCCTGTCATCCCGCGCCTTTGGGAGGCTGAGGTGAGTGGATTGCCTGAGCCCACGGGTTCGAGACCCGCCTGGGCAGCGAAACCTCATCTCTACAATAAATTAAAAAATCAGCCGGGCGTGGTAGCGCGCGCCTGTAGTTCCAGCTACTCGGAAGGCTGAGGTGGAAGGGTCATTGGAGCCCAGCCGGTCGAGGCTGCGGTGGCCGGGAGCGGCCACTGCACTCCAGTCTGGGCGACAGAGTGAGACTCCAACTCAAAAAAAAAAAAGAAGATTTTTACAAGTTTCTAGGGAGAAAGAATGAGTCACATGATCAATAGTTGGTCATATCACCAAGAATTGATCAGGTTGGAGAATGGCTTGAGATTTCTCCAGTCTGAAGCATAAAGATAGAGTCAACAATAATGAAACTGATAGAGTCAACAATAATGAAAATAAATTCACTAAATTTTTCTAAACCAGCAATAACCTACTAGAAGACATAATAAAAAAAGAATATACCATGCACAATGGCCTCAACACCATAAAATATACAAGGATGAATCCAACCAAGTATACACAAGACCCTCATGGAGACAATCTGAGTAATTGGAGGTATCTTCTATGACCTTAAATGAGACAACTTAATAGTGTGAAATCTATCCATTCCATTCAATCACAGTCACAATTCCAGTTATTTTAAAAAATATGTGGGCCGGGCTCAGGGGCTCAGCCTGTAATCCCGCACGTTGGGAGGCCGAGGTGAGTGGATTGCCTGAGCCCACGGGTTTGAGACCCGCCTGGGCAACTTGGTGAGACCTCATCTCTACAATAAATCAAAAACTAGCTGGGCGTGGTTGCACACGCCTGTAGTTCCAGCTACTTGGAAGACCGAGGCGGAAGGATCGCTGGAGCCCAGCAGGTCAAGGCTGCAGTGGCCGGGAGCGGCCACAGCACTCCAGTCTGGGCGACAGAGTGAGACTCCAACTTAAAAAAAAAAAAAATGTGAAGGTTATAAGGTCAACCAATCTTAAAGAGAAGGGGTATTGTCCTACCAGCTACAAAGATGTAACACGAAACCAGAGTAACCATAATGATAGTAGGAATAACAATGTTGACATGACAAAGAAAGAGGGAAAATATAGACTGATTACTAGATGGTTTTGGGAAAACTGGTTTGCCTTCCTGGTGTTTCATGGGTACTCTATAAATATTTATTGAATCAATGAATATGGAGGGGAAAACGGAGTCTCTGTGTGTATTTGCCTGGGACCTCTGGGAAGCAGATGGCAAGATGGGATTCCACGTGCAAGGATACTACGAGGAGACATGTCTGTGAGAGAGATTGGGAGGAGCCAGCGAAGGAGTTTTCAGACTGCAATGCAAAGGGGAGTGGTCAGACCACAGCCAGATCTGAACCCAAAGGAAGAGTGCGTAAAAGTATTCCAGACTCCTCTGTAATCTACTAAAGATTTGGCCACTAATCAGGCTATGAGTTGGACATCAGAAAACTTCACGCCCTGTGATTGGAGGTCTTTGGGGGTATTCTCATGGCCACCATGCTATCTAGAACTGTAAACACTGATGAAGCTGGGCTCAGTGGCTCAGCCTGTAATCCCAGCACTTTGGGAGGCTGAGGTGAGTGGATTGCCTGAGCCCGCGGGTTCGAGACCCACCTGAGCAACTTGGCAAGACCTCATCTCTACAATAAATCAAAAAATTAGCCGGGCATGGTAGCGCGCGCCTGTAGTTCCAGCTGCTTGGAAGGCTGAGGCGGAAGGATCGCCGGAGCCCAGCCAGTCGAGGCTGCGGTGGCCGGGAGCGGCCACTGCACTCCAGTCTGGGTGACAGAGTGAGACTCCAACTCAAAAACAAACAAACAAACAAAAAAATAACACTGGTAAACTCTAGATAGACTAACTAACTAAATGTAGAAGGTGAAACTATACATTTAATAGATAAAAATGTGGAAAGTATATTTGTGACATAGGATGAAGAACTTTTTTTTTTTTTGAGTTGGAGTCTCACTGTGTCGCCCAGGCTGGAGTGCAGTGGCATGCTCACGGCCACCACAGCCTTGACCTGCTGGGCTCAGGCAATCTGGATGAAGGACTTCTTAAACAAAATTTTGAAAGAGTAACTTATAAGACAAGAGAGTTGATCAATTTGATTATCTCCAAATCAAGGATATAATTTCAATTAAAAATGCCATTAACAGCCGGGCTCGGTGGCTCAGCCTGTAATCCCGCGCCTTTGGGAGGCTGAGGTGAGTGGATTGCCTGAGCCCGCGGGTTCAAGACCCGCCTGGGCAGCGAGACCTCATCTCTACAATAAATCAAAAAATCAGCCAGGCGTGGTAGTACATGCCTGTAATTCCGGCTACTTGGAAGGCTGAGGCGGAAGGATCACCGGAGCCCAGCAGGTCGAGGCTGCGGTGGCCGGGAGCGGCCACTGCACTCCAGTCTGGGTGACAGAGTGAGACTCCAACTCAAAAAAAAAAAAAAAAAAATGCCATTAACAAAATTATTAGACATTTGACAGAATGGAAGAGGTGTTTCCAAAAGTGAATGTTCTAGAACATTCAAAGAACAAAATCAACAAAAAAAGGGCAATACCAATAGGAAAATGGGATAGGGGGAATATGAACAGTTACTTTACCAAAAAGAAAACTCAAAAAATAATGAGAACACAATCTGATGCTCAAAATTATTGGTAACTAGAAAAATGTAAAATCAGAAAAATGTGCAAAGTATAAGTGAAAGTAAAACAATAAGATAGCATCTACTATCTTATTGGCAAAGACTAGAAAATTGGACTGGGCTCAGTGGCTTAGCCTGTAATCTCAGTGCTTTGGGAAGCTGAGACGTGTGGATTGCCTGAGCCCATGGGTTTGAGATCAGCCCGGGGAACTTGGCGAGACCTCATCTCTACTATAAATAAAAAATTAGCTGGGCGTGGTAACACACACCTGTAGTTCCGGCTACTTGGAAGGCTGAGGAGGAAGGATCGCTGGAGCCCAGCAAGTCGACACTGGAGTGACTGTGAGTGTGCCACTGCACTCCAGCCTGGGCAACAGAGTGAGACTCCAACTCAAAAAAAAAAAAAAAGAAAAAGAAAAAAAGAAAGATTAGAAAATTGGATAATGCCAAATGTGGGTGGAGATATGAGTATATAAACTAGTTCATGTCTTTCTTGTGTGTGGTAGACCATTGCAGCTATTTTACAGAGTAATCTGGTATTATTTACTCAAGATTAAGTGTACACATAATCTAATACCCAGTTATTTTGCTCCTGGACATAATCCCAAAGAAATGCTCTCACAGTTGTATAAAGAGACAGAAGATAATCATTGCATTTGGGAATAAGTGATATAATATTTTACCTTTCTTGAGCTACAATTAAAGTATCTATTTAAAATCAGAGGATTAGGAGAGTGAATTTCAGTTCATCTTACATTGTTAGTTAGCCAAGTAAAAAGAGGTCCAAGTCTAAGGAAAAAGATTACTACGGCTTCTATATGCTTGGGATTTTTTTTTTTTTAATAACAGAAGTAGTTTATTATTTACAGATCAGAGAAAAGATGGCAGGGCCAGCAAGAAGGTGGTAGCTATCTGAGACACGATGGTCAGTGGATGAGGAGAAAAAGAAAGACAGAGAGAGACAAAATGAGAAAGGGAGAAAAGGGGGGAGAGGGGGGGGGGAAGAGAGAAAGAAGAGAGAGAAGAGAGATAAAAGGACCTGTAAGCTGAGGCCTTTTTGGGGATGGTTTTGGAAGCAAGTATCAGAAAATCCAAGTAATAGTGATCTGTTAAAGAGGGATTTTTCTCACATGAAAATCAGTCCAGCGGGAGCGGTTCGTTAGGACTGTTGCCTCTACAATTCTCATGGTCTTTCCTGCCTGCTATCCTGTCTGTCTCTAAGGCAGAAAGACTGAGGAAGAGGAAAGAGCCCACCAGCCAAGTCAATCTCTTTTTATAAAGGTGGTAAACGCATCCCAGAGTCGTCTGCAATAAAGTTTTGCATGTCTGTCGTGGACCAGACTGGATCACATCTTCTCCCCCAGTTACAAGGAAGGACACGGCTTTCAGTCTCTATAGAGAGAGAAGGTAGGCGGAAAGGGTTTTGGAGGATGTTCATAGGTTCAACAGGTGGACAGTGTCAGCTGTGGACAGCTGCAGAAATTTAGAGAAATCAATCAAGCTGTGGCTGCCCTGAGTAGAAAGACAGTACTGCAATACTCCGACAACCGAACCCGTAAGAGACATGACAAATGCAAGTCAGTCCAGGCCTTTCAGGCAAATCCAGGGAGGGTAGATTAGGAGAGGGGGCGTGGAATACAGGGGCAGTAGCAGAGTTTGGGAGGACAGAGGAACTACAGAAGGAAGCCCCTGTTCTGACTTAGATAATGGGAGGATCCCTCTGAGTAGCGCTGAGGAAGGTAGGAGTAGAACTCAGTTCTCAGAGCGGGAGACTGACAAGAGAAGCTCATTCCGGAGTGGCCTCCAGGCACCCCAGGGAATCTCAAAACACATTCTTCTAAAGGCATCTGCACCTTGAGGAAAAAGAGAAAACCAGTCAAATTAGAGAGGCCCCAGGCTACCAAAACTAGCCAGCCATTACCTGTCCTTGGGGTATGTAAAAGAATCTGGGGACACACTTTCCAAACAGAAGAAGAAAGGGAGGCCATAATTAATTATCAATCTCTTGGGATACTGGAAGATGCCCTAGTGCGGTCTGGGTCCATTAGCCTCTGTTAATCATGGTAGACTAGGTGATTCCGTGCTAATAAGCAAAGCCCCAGTAGGTTAGCTCCTGTGTTCTGCTGAGGCTGCCCCGCCATTCTGCCCTTCCTCCAACTTCTGGCAGCCACCAATCTACTTCCTGTCTCTGTGGATTTGCCTGTTCTGGATATTGCATGCAAATTGAGTCATACAATATGTGGCCTTTAGTGCCTGGCTGATATTTTCAAGTTTCATCCATGTTATGGTACGTATCAGTACTTCATTCTTTTTTTTTTTTTTGAGTCAGAGTCTCACTCTGTCTCCCAGGCTGGAGTGCAGTGGCATGCTCACGGCCATCCCAGCGTCAACAGGCTGGGTTCAGACAATCCTTCCACCTCAGCCTTCCAAGTAGCCAGAACTATAGGCCTGTGCTACCACACCCAGCTAATTTTTTGTTATATTGTAGAGGCAAGATTTCACCAAGTTGCCCAGGCTGGTTTCGAACCTCTGGGCTCAGACAATCCTCTCGCCTCGGCCTCCCAAAGTGCTGGGATTACAGGTTTAAGCCACCGTGCCCTGCCTTCTTTTTTTTTTTTTTGAATAGGAGTCTCACTCTGTTCACTCTGCCATCCCGGCTGGACTGCAGTGTCATGATCACAGCTCACCTCAAGCTCAACCTCTTAGGCTCAGATGGTCCTTCTGCCTCAGTCTCCCAAGTAGCTGACTACAAGAATGTGCCACCATGACCGGCTAATTTTTTTTTTTTTTTGAGTTGAAGTCTCACTCTGGCACCCAGGCTGGAGGGCCATGGCACAATCACAGTCACTCCAGCATCGACCAGCTGGACTCTGGTGATCCTTCCACCTCAACCTTCCAAGTAGCCGGAACTATAGACGTGCTACCACACCCACCTAATTTTTTGTTATATTGTAGAGGTGAGGTCTCACCAAGTTTCCCAGGCTGGTCTTGAACCTGTGGGCTCAGACAATCCACTCACCTCGGCCTCCCAAAGTGCTGGGATTACAGGTTGAGCCACCGAGCCCGGCCGACTGGCTAATTTTTTAAAAAATTTTTGTAGAGACGAGATCTCACTATGTTACTTAGGTTGGTCTTGAACTCCTGGACTCAAGTAATCCTTCCGCCTCAGCCTCCCAAAGTACTAGGATTACAAGCATGAGTCACGGTGCCCTCCTTCATGGCTTTTTGAGGACTGAATAATGTTTCATCTTTTTAGACATACCACATTTTGTTCATCCATTCATTCATTGATGGCTGTTGGGTTTATTTCCACTTTTTTGCCTATCATGAATACTGCCGCTTTCACGGACACATTTTTGCATAAACATATGTTTTCAATTCTCTAGAGGCATACTTAGAAGTAAAATGATTGAGTCGCATTACAAATCCTGTTTAATTCTTGGAGGAACTGCCACACTGTTTTCCACAGGGGCTGTGTCATTCTACATCCCCACCAGCAGCGTACAGGGCCCAGTTCCTCTATCCACCCACCAACGTTTGTGATCTTCTCTTCCTAAGGATGTGAAGTGATGACTCATTGTGGTTTTGAATTGCGTTTCCCCCATGATTAGTGATGTTGAGCATCTTTTTATCTGCATCTTGGCCATTTGTAAATCCCTTCAGGAGAAATGTCTGTTCAAGCCTTTTGCCCATTTAAAAAATTGGGTTGTAAGGGCACCTGCATGATGAACATTTGCATACCTAACCCTGAATTGTACCCCCACATATTTAAAATTAAAATTTTTTTAAAATTGCGTTGTTCACCACAGCATATGCCTAAATGTACCTAATGCCACTGAACTGTACACTTTAAAATGGTTAGGACGGTTAATTATATGTTATGTATATTTTACCATAATTAAAAATAGTGGTTGGGCCTGGTGGCTCAGCCTGAAATCCCAGCACTTTGGGAGGCTGAGGTGAGTGGACTGCCTGAGCTCGTGGGTTCCAGACCAACTCCGGGCAACTTGGCAAGGCCCCATCTCTACAATAAATCAAAAATTAGCTGAGTGCGGTAACGCACACCTCCAGTTCCAGCTACTTGGAAAGCTGAGGTGGAAGGATCACCGGAGCCTAGCAGGTCAAAGTTAGGATGGCCGTGAGTGTGTCACTGCACTCTAGCCTGGGATACGGAGTAAAACTCCAACTCAAAAAAAAAAAAATTAAAAATTAAAAATTAAAAAAATAAAAAAATTGAGTTGTTCACAACAATATACTCCTAAATGTACTCAATGCCACTGAACTATACACTTTAAAATGATTAGGGTGGTTAATTATATGTTATGCATATTTTGCTATAATTAAAATTAATGGCTGGGCTCGGTGGCTCAGCCTGTAATCCCAGCACTTTGGAGGCCAAAGCGAGTGGATTGCCTGAGCCTGCAGGTTCAAGACTAGCCCAGACAACTTGGCGAGACCTCGTCTCTATAATAAATCAAAAATTAGCTGGGTGTTCCTGCTACTTGGAAGACTGAGGCAGAATGATTGCCAGAGTCCGGCAAATCAACACTGGGGTGGCTGTGAGTGTGCCACTGCACTCTAGCCTGGGTGACAGAGTGAGGCTCCAACTCAAAATAATAATAATAATAATAATATTAATAATTTAAGAAAGAAATTTGCTACCTTTTTAGAGTGTTCAAAATAAGAAAGGAAATGAGTTCTTTGCCATTTTTATTGAGTTGTAAAAGTTCTCGATACATTTTGGCTACTAGACCCTTATTAGATACATGATTTGCAAATATTTTCTCTCAGCTGGGCTCAGTGGCTCAGCCTGTAATCCCGTGCTTTGGAAGGCTGAGGTGAGTGGACTGCCTGAGCCCGTGGGTTCGAGACCCGCCTGGGCAACTTGGCGAGACCTCATCTCTACAATAAATCAAAAAATTAGCCGGCTGTGGTAGCGTGCGCCTGTAGTTCCACCTACTTGGAAGGCTGAGGCGGAAGGATCGCCGGAGCCCAGCAGGTCGAGGCTGCGGTGGCCGGGAGCGGCCACTGCACTCCAGTCTGGGTGACAGAGTGAGACTCCAACTCAAAAAAAAAAAATTTTTTTTCTCTTATTCTGAGAATTGTCTTTGCTCCTTCCTGACTGCTGCTGCCACAGACATACTGATGGCTTAAAATCTGGAGAATGGGCCTCTCGGCCACTGGCCCCCCCAACTCACGCTCCCTGGCTTGAGCATTTGCTGTGCTCAGGGAACGCCCCAACGCTCCCCTGCAGGTGCACGCACTCCCTTGGGAAGGATTCTTTCTGGTTCCTCTTTCAGTTTCAGAGGAGATGATCAAGACCTTTGTGCATCTGGCTTGGGCAGTTCTTTAAACCCAGTTTCGTTTCCGTTTATAGAGGCACGGAATACTCCAGGCTATATTTAAAACTGTTTCAGGACCAGCATGACTCTACTGTTTCTGGTTTAGCCGGAGAGATTGCTGTCCAGGGACCACCTCCTTCTACTACCTCAACTGAAGATGTGTAGGATTTGAAAAGACTGATTCAGGCTTTCTGAGTGGCTATGGCCATACTGTGTGTGTGTGTGTGTGTGTGTGTGTGTGTGTATACACGTGTACCATCTGAGCAGTCATACCATCTGAGCATGTCGTGTGTTGTATGGCAAAGATGGTGTCTAGAGCCCTACCTCTAGCAAAAGTGACACACAAAGTGTGTGAGAAATCTTCAAAGCTGTGTAGGGCAGACTCTTTGAAGGTCAACCCTACTGTTTCTAGGGAGAAAAAGCCATTGCCTAGACCGAGTCATGAAGATGAATGCTTGTTTCTTTCTAAGACTTTTGTAGCTTTAGCCCTTACATTTAGGTCTTTGATCCTGTGTGAGTTCATTTTTTAAACATGGTGCTTAGTAGGGTTCACTTTTTTTTTTTTAATTGGAGTTTCACTCTGTCACCCAGACTGGAGTGCAGTGGCCGCTCCCGGCCACCGCAGCCTCGACTTGCTGCGCTCCGGCGATCCTTCCGCCTCAGCCTTCCAAGTACCCAGAACTACAGGTGCGCGTTACCGCGCCTGGCTAATTTTTTTGATTTATTGTAGAGATGAGGTCTCGCCTGCCCAGGCGGGTCTCGATCCCGCAGGCTCAGGCAATCCACTCACCTCAGCCTCCCAAAGGCACTTTTTTTTTTTTTGGACCTGGATATTTAGCTGTCCCAGAACTATTTGTCAAAAGACTATTCTTTGCCACATTGAATTGTCTTTAGCATACTTGTGGAAAATCAACTGATCATAAATGCCAACGTTTATGTTTGGACTCTTGATTCTGTGCTAGTGATCTGCATATCCATCCTTACAAAAGTGTCTTTGTTACTGTAGCTTTGTAGCAAGTTTTAAAACTGGGAAGTGTGAATCCTCCTACTTTGTTCTTGTTCTTTCAAGACTGTTTTGGTGATTTTTGATCCTTCGCATTTCTATTTGAATTTTAGGATTAGCTTGTCAACTTCTGCCAATAAAGAAACTAAGATTTTTCCAGGAATTGTGTTGAATCTGTGGATCGAGTTGGAGAATATTGCTATAATAACAATGATATAATTATGTAATTATGACATAATAAGTCTTCCAGTCTGTGAATACAGGATTTCTTTCCACTTAGTTATGCCTTATTTAATATATTTTAACAATGTTCTCAATTTTTAGCATTCAAACTTTCTATTTCTTCTGTTAAATTACCCTAAGTTTATTTTTATGCTGTTGTAAATGAAATTGTTTTCCTATTTTCTTTTCTCTTTTTTTTTCTTCTCTTGTTTTGAGTTGGAGTCTCACTCCGTTGCCCAGGCTAGAGTGCAGTGGCACGCTCACGGTCACCCCAGCATCGACCTGCTGGGCTCTGGCGATCCTTCTGCCTCAGCCTTCGAAGTAGCCAGAACTACAGGCACACTCTACCATGCCCACCTAATTTTTTTTGACTTCTTGTAGAGACGAGGTCTCGTCAAGTTGCCTGGGCTGGTCTCCAACCTGTGGGATCAGGCAATCCACTTGCCTCGGCCTCCCAAAGTGCTGTGATGGCAGGCTGAACCACCAAGCCTGACCTGTTTTCCTATTTTCATTTGCAGGTTGTTCTTGCTAGTGCATAGAAATACAGTTGATTTTTGAATACTGATTTTGCATCCTGCCAATTGGCTAAACTCACTTATTAGCTATGATAAATTTTTGTGGCTTACTCAGGATTTTCTGTACGTAGGATTATTTCATCTGTGAATAGAGATGTCTATGCTTCCACCTTTCCAATCTGGATGCCTTTTATTTCTTTTTCTTGCCTAATTACCCTGGCCAGACCCTCTAGCACAGTGTTGAAGTCGTGAGAGCAGACATCCTGGTTTTGTTTCTGACATTGGCAGGACAGCATGCAGTCTTTCATCATGAAGTACTATGTGAGCTGTGGGTTTTTCACAGATGCCTTTTGACTGTATCAAGTAGAGGAATTTCCCTTCTATTCTTAGTTTGCTCAGTGTTTTTTAATGATGAAAGGGTGTTGGATTGTGTCAAATGCTTTATCTGCATCTATCAAAATGGTCATGTGGAGCCGAGCATGGTGGCTCACGCTTGTAATTCCAGTACTTTGGGAGGCCAAGGTGGGAGGATTGCTTGAGCTCAGGAGTTTGAGACCAGCCGAGACAATATATCGAGATCTCATCTCCACCAAAACTGATGTTTAAAAAAATGAACCAGATATGGTGGTGCATGCCTGTAGTCCCAGCTGCTTGGGAGGCTGACGCAGAAGGATCATCTGAACCCAGGAGGTTGAGGAAGTAGTGAGTAGTGCTACTGCACTCCAGCCTGGGTGACAGAGTGAGACCCTGACTCAAAAATAAATAAATACATAAGAAAAGTTATGTGGTGTTTGTCCTTTATTCTACTAATATACAGATCGTGTATTATGTTGGTTAATTTTCATCCACTAAAGCTGACCAGCCTTCCTCATCAGAACATTCGTTTCTTGTGTACAAGTTTCATTTCACAATGATCCCATTGCTGCTGGGGCCTCACTTGATCCGCTTCGACCAGATGCTCCGTTTTGTCCAGAGCTCAGTGGCTTGCCTGGAGAGCAGCTTTGTAAATGACATATGGTTCTTTGGGGGACACAACATGGTCTTGGTGTAGAACAGGCATGCCCAACCCACGGCCTGTGGGGTGCACGTGGCCTAGGACAACTAGCCATGTGGCGCCCCCAAATCCTTGAACATCATGTGGTTTTTTTTTAGCATTTATTTTCTTCGTGACCCCATGCGTAGTTCTGTTTTTGAAGTTCACAATCACACCTTATTCATGACATCGCTTTTTGGCAGCAACGTACATTGGTGAGCAACTGTTTTCTTCCTTTCCTTTTTTTTTGAATCAGAGTCTGTCGCCTGGGCTGAAGTGCACCAGCATGCTCATGGTCACTGCAGCCTCGACCTGCGGGGCTCAGGCGATTCTTCCACCTCAGCCTTCCGAGTAGATGGAACCACAAGCGTGTGCCACCACACCTGGCTAATTTTTTGATGTATTGTAGAGACGAGGTCTCACCATGTTGCCCAGGCTGGTCTTGAACTCCTGGACTCAGGCAATGCTCTTGCTTCCACCTCCCAAAGTGCTGGGAATACAGGCATGAGCCGCCACACCCAGCCGAGCAACTGTTTTCAATGGTGAGGCCCGCAAAGAGCAACACACGCACACACATTTCTGACGAGCGCCTTGAGAACCCACGAAGAACTGCGGCCACTTCTGGCCCAGCCAGCCATGGATAGATTCATTTTGCAAAATCAAGGTCAAATTTCCCACCACTTTTGTATGGTGTTCATTTTTCTAAACTTTATTTAAAAAAAATAAAAGAAATCTTATCATGTATATATACACTAACTATATTATATAATTTATACACAGCCCAAGACAATTCCTCTTTACTCGATACGACCCAGGGAAGCAAAAGGGTGGACTCCTCTGGTCTGAAACCCTGAGAGCTTGTGCAGTGACTCTCCCACGCTGTCTTATTTATTTATTTATTTATTTTTTGAGTTGGAGTCTCACTCTGTCGCCCAGACTGGAGTGCAGTGGCCGCTCCCGGCCACCGCAGGCTCGCCCTGCTGGGCTCCGGCTATCCTTCCACCCCAGCCTTCCGAGTAGCTGGAACTACAGGCGCGCGCTACCACACCCGGCTAATTTTTTGATGTATTGTAGAGATGAGGTCTTGCCAAGTTGCCCAGGCGGGTCTCGAACCCGCGGGCTCAGGCAATCCACTCACCTCAGCCTCCCAAAGGCGTGGGATTACAGGCTGAGCCACTGAGCCCAGCTTCCCATGCTGTCTTGACAGAACACTCACGTGGCTTCTTTCTCTACCAAAGAGAACCCTAGTACACCATGAGTCCCGCTGGGTATTGTGGTCCATGCCTCAGGGCTGTCTGACTTTTTCTTCTGCTCTCTTCTTTTGGTGTGTAAAATGTAGATTCACTGAGCGCTAATCAAGCCTCACCAGAATGGACCCACCCGCCCCACGGACTGCTCCCCTCCTTTCTCCTTCCCTTCCTGCTTGCTCTTTCAAAACTCTTTAAGTATTAAAGTTCCCCAAACCCTCTTTGGAAAAAAGCACAGGCTGCAGACCCCCCTGTGACTCATGTTGCTCTTTCCGCACGAGTGTCCTCAGCCTTGGCCGAAGAAGCCTCTGCCAGCTTCAGCTCTGCCTCGGTCAGGTTTGGCTTACGCCCACCAGACGGCAGGACACCCGGGACTCGGTACTTGTAAGGCTCATCACCACGGGTGCTTGGGGTTGTCTATTTCCCGCCTCGCACTCCGAGCTGCGAGCCCTCTGCAGGCAGGGGTTTTCCTACGCTTTTTTTGGTTGTTGTTAGTTTGAGGTTTTACGTTTAGGTCTTCGATCCATTTAGAGTGATTTTCCTACTCTTTTTTTTTTTTCTTTTTTGGAGTCAGAGTCTCATTCTGTCACCCAGGCTGGAGTGGCAGTGGCACGCTCATGGCCACCCCAGCGTCGACCTGCTGGGCTCAGGTGATCTTTCTGCCTCAGCCTTCCAAGTAGCTGGAACTACAGGCGTGCACTACCATGTCCGGCTAATTTTTTGATGTATTGTAAATGAGGTCTTGCCAAGTTGCCCAGGCTGGTCTTGAACCCCTGGGCTCAGGCAATCCTCTCACCTTGGTCTCCCAAAGTGCTGGGATTATAGGCGTGAGCCACCACGCCCAGTCGATTTTCCTATTCTTTAATTGTATGACCCAGGGCTTCCCATAGGGCCAGGCCCCTAATAGACGCTGAATAGATATGTGTTGAGGATTCTGATCCAGGTGCTGTGATGTCCCCAGGCAGTGCCCTTCCCTTTAGATCAGGCTCCTGCAAACTTAAGGGTGCGCGTTTTATGAGTCGAGGTCTCACTCTGTCACCCAGGCTGGAGTGCAGTGGCACTCTCATGGCCACCCCAGTGTCAACCTGTTGGGCTCCAGCAATCCTTTCACCTCAGCCTTCCAAGTAGCCAGAACTACAAGCACACACTATCATGCCCGGATAATTTTTGATTTATTGTAGAGACAGGGCCTCACCGAGTTGTCCAGGTTGGTCTTGAACCCCTGAGTTCAGGCAATCCTCTTGCCCCGGCCTCCCAAAGTGCTGGGATTACAGGCCTGAGCTACCACACCTGGCCCTTAAGGGTATGCTTTCAAGATAGTTTTCTTCCTCGGGGGCAGTTTGTAAGGTCAAGAGATGGATGATCTCTGACTTAAAGTCCCAGCCTCGCCTTCATAAAGATGAAAATGCCACTGTAATCTTGCTGATGCTAAGAGTATCTTAGAGAACTAGCCAGAACATCAGGTGGAAAGTTTAGGGGCAGTTGCGTGTTGTGACGTGTGCACACACTACATGCTACATGCTACTAGCAGGAGTTACTTTCACCGGAAACTCTCTCATTTGGGATAGTTAGATGGAACTTTTCGCCATCACTCTTTGTGGAGGAGAACATCACAACTAATTTAAAAATTGTATTCCACTTCATATTACTTTAGGAATCATCTGTTATTTTTTGGCATTTTATCTATGTCAGCTATTTATTCTAAATTGTGTTATTCAAGGCAGGGTTTTTTTTTGTTTTTTTTTTTTTGAGTCGGAATCTCACTCCGTCACCCAGGTGGAGTGCAGTGGCATGCTTACGGCCACCCCGGCATTGACCTGCTGGGCTCCGGTGATCCTTCCGCCCCAGCCTTCCAAGTAGCCGGAACTACAGGCATGGGCTACCATGCCCAGCTAATTTTTGATTTATTGTAGAGACGAGGTCTCATCAAGTTGCCTGGACTGGTCTCGAACCCACGGACTCAGGCAGTCCACTCACCTTGGGCCCTCAAGGTGCTAAGATGACATGCTGAGCCACTGAGCCGGGCCAGGGATTTTTTAATTCTATTTTGATGAAATGTATTAGTAAAGATTGACTTCTTCTCTCTTCTTCCTGTCTTTAAAGTTCTCTGTGTAATATTTTACTGTGTTTAGGTTCCTCAAATAGTTTAGCACATGAATATTTCCTGCCATTATCTACCCTTACCATACGAATGAGGAAACTGAGACGTGGGAAGATTTGGGGTCGACTATATCTCTGCCCACTGATGACTGCATATTACTAATCCAAACAGAATACTAGTCCTAACTATACCAATCAGCTCCATGAGTAATTACTAAGAACAGCTCAAGCCTGGGTGCAGTGGCTCACGCCTGTAATCCCAGCGCTTTGGGAGGCCGCGGCTGGAAGATGGTTGAGCCCAGGAGTTGGAGACCAGCATGGGCAACATAGCAAGACATCGTCTCTACAAAAAATATCAAAAAATTAGCCAGGGGTGGTGGTGCGTGCTTGTAGTCCCAGCTACTTGGGAGGCTGAGGCAGAAGGATCCCTGAGCACAGGAAGTTGAGGCTGTGGCGAGCCACAATGGTGTTGCCGCACTCTAGCCTGGACAGTAGAGTGATATTTCGACTAAAAAAAAAACGCTCTTTTTCTGACCAGGCCGCATAAGAGAATCATGACTCTCCCTCTTTGTTTCTTTAGAGCTGAAGTAGTGAGCTACTTTTATCCCCAAACCATACAAAGGCAACTATGAAGATACATCAGTCGATGGCTGGTTCCCTTCAGTTCTATGTAAGTCACTGTGCACGAACGCCCTCCACATTCAAGGCCCCGTGATGGCTCCTTGGAGCTACAAAGATGGGCGCACTGGGCTTATGTTGCTGGCATGGCCGCAGGTGAGCCCTTCCTGCCCTTCCCCGTGGCCCTGCCCACTCCGTCTAGGCCATGAAGCTCATTTTTCCAGGATGAAAATGGCAGACACTATTTGAAAATGAGACATTGTGTTGCAGCATGGGAAAGCCGGGTTGGGTGCCGGGTACCCCCGTCAGCTGAGCCCACCTCCCCGGTGTTCCGAGTTTGAGACGAGCCGTAGGCGTGGAATCTTCACTTGTGCAGCCAGCCTCACCAAAGACAGCTTTTCCACTGGCTCACTGCAGTCTCAACCTCCTGGGCTCAGGCGATCCTTCCGCCTCTGCCTCCCGAGTAGCTGGCTAATTGAAAAAATAATTTTTTTTTTTTTTGAGTTGGATTCTCACTCTGTCGCACAGACTGGAGTGTAGTGACCGCTCCTGGCCACCGCAGCCTCGACCTGCTGGGCTCTGGCGATCCTTCAGCCTCAGCCTTCCAAGGAGCTGGAACTACAGGCGCGCGCTACTGGCTAATTTTTGATTTATTGCAGAGATGAGGTCTCGCCAGGTTGCCCAGGTGGGTCTTGAACCCGCGGGCTCAGGCAATCCACTCACCTCGGCCTCCCAAAGTGCTGGGATTACAGGCTGAGCCACCGAGTCCGGCTAAAAAAATTTTTCTTTTTTTGTAGAGACAGAGTCTTGCTATGTTGCCCAGGCTGGTCTCAGACTCCTGAGCTCCAATGATCCTCCCATCTCAGTCTCCCAAAGTGCTGGGATGGCAAGTGTGAGCCACCACGCCCGGTCCAGAGTGACATTGCCAGTGTGGAGCCAGCTTAGCCCCGTGACACTTGAAGGCACCAGCAAAGTGACAACCGCACTTAGTCAAGCTCTAAAAGCCCTCAGGAGGTGGGAACCGAAGTGAAATAAACCATAAAGACCTTTTCTGGACTCACCGGTGAGAATGAAGGGCCTGTTTGAGGCTCTGTTTACAGCTCCTCTCATGATTTTAGGACATTGAGAGTTGGTGACACCCTGGACACAGGCCCTTTGACAATGGGTCCGTGACTCTGCTGAATAGCAGGTATGTGGCCACATCATTGAAGATTACAAGTTAAAAAGAAAATGAGGAATGGGCTCAGTGGCTCAGCCTGTCATCCCAGTACTTTGGGAGGCTGAGGCGCGTGGACTGCCTGAGCCCGTGGGTTCGAGACCAGCCCAGGAAACTTGGTGACACCTTGTCTCCAAATAAATAAAAAAAATTAGCCGGGAGTGGTAGCACTCTCCTGTAGTTCTGGCTACTTGGAAGGCTGAGGCGAAAGGATCCCTGGAGCCCAGCAGGTCGATGCTGGGGTGGCCGTGAGTGTGCCACTGCACTCCAGCCAGGGCTACGGAGTGAGACTCCAACTCAAAATAAAATAAAATAAAATGAGGCTGGGCACGGTGGCTCATGCCTATAATCTTAGCACTTTGGGAGGCTGAGGTGAGAGGATTGCCTGAGCCCACAGGTTCAAGACCAGCCTAGGCAACTTGGCAAGACCTCATCTCTACAATAAATCAAAAAATTAGTTGGGCGTGGCGGCACATGCCTGTAGTTCCAGCTACTTCGAAGGCTGAAGGGGAAGGATCGCCTGAACCCAGCAGGTTGAGGCTGTGGTGGCCATGAGCGTGCCACTGCACTCCTGTTTGGGTGACAAAGGGAGTTTCCAACCCCCCCCCAAAAAAAAAGAAAAAAAAAGAAAGAGAGAGAAAGAGAGAAAAGAAAAGAAATGAAAAAAAAAGAGCCTCCATGATAATATCTGGTTACAGCAGTAAAATGCAGTCAAAATGCCCCCAACCATCTCTTCGACAAATGTAACTTGACTTGGATGATTACAAGGCAAGGGAGAGTTCCATCAAGTGGAGTGAGTTGTCTGGCCCTCGGGCAAATGCACTCCTCTCCTGGGTCGTTAGGTTGCTACAGAGTAACAAGGTTCGATTGCTGTTGATGTCAGGAAAGTCTGACACATGGATAAAGAAACAAAGTCGAGAAAATGTAGTAAGTGACCATCCCAGAAGCTCTTACAAGGTGAACGGTTCCGCACTGACTTTCGCTTCTTCCTGACCACATAGTGAGACCAGTCAAGTCAGTAAGACGCTGTCAGATGCTCTGCTGATTAGGGCCTTTATTTAATAAAGAGTTATTGAAGGCATACTGTGTCCAGCATTGTTCTAAACTTCAGATGTAACAAAGTAGGACAAAGAAAATCCCTGATCTCATGGAGGATGCTAAGTAAATATGAATTCATTTTGACCTTTGGCTGCTTTCATTTTAGTGTCTAGGATAGAATGAAATATATAGAACTGACAACATGCATCAGTTGGGATCCTGCAGATTGATAGAATGAATGCACTTTCTAAAACACCTGGGCCCGGTGAGTGGATTGCCTGAGCCCGTGGGTTCGAGACCAGCCCGGGTAACTTGGCGAGCCCTCATCTCTACAATAAATCAAAAAATGAGCTGAGTGTGGTAGCACACTCCTGTAGCTCTGGTTACTTGGAAGGCTAAGGTGGAAGGATTGCTGAAGCCCAGCGGGTCAACTCCAACCTGTATGACAGAGTAATCGGTGGCTCAGCCTGTATTCCCGCGCCTTTGGGAGGCTGAAGTGAGTGGATTGCCTGAGCCCGCGGGTTCGAGACCCGCCTGGGCAGCGAGACCTCATCTCTATAATAAATCAAAAAATCAGCTGGGCGTGGTAGCGCATGCCTGTAGTTCCGGCTACTTGGAAGGCTGAGGCGGAAGGATCGCCGGAGCCCAGCAGGTCGAGGCTGCGGTGGCTGGGAGCGGCCACTGCACTCCAGTCTGGGCGACAGAGTGAGACTCCAACTCAAAACAAAACAAAACAAAAAACAAACAAACAAAAAATACCTGGAGTACCACTTAGAGCTACACATCTGTTTCTTGGTAAATGAAAAATCATGTTCTAATACTGATTATACAATGTGAGCTCATTTTGCTTAAATATATATTCATGGGGGGGAAAGCACCCAAAGGCTGTACATTTAAATTTTAAAAGCCATGATGGGATAATTAGGACATTTCATTTTTCTCTCTAAGTATTTCTTTTTCCAACTTTAATATGCGGACTGTGTTTTACTTTTGTAACCAGAAAACACTCTTTTAAAACTGTGTAATTTTTGCTTATTACATTATAAAAATGACATTTAACATTTGCAAATAATTACAAGATTGTTCATTGTCCTTTGTTACCATTTCCCTCAGATATTATTAGATAAGTTAGACTACTCAGATATGCTGGTTCACGTGCTAGAGCCATAAAGCAGAACTGGAACACGTGGTCCTAAAACTATTGGGTGACATACCTATTCATTCAACTACATTCTTCCTCTGGGGAAATTAATGCGAACTTCCTTCTATTAGTTTGACCTGGTCCAAAAGTGGGGCCCTAGGGCAGGGATTTGGATAGAAGTCGTTTATTTGGGAAGTGAACCCAGAAGAAGCTGGAAGAGTGGAAGGAAGGAAGCAATGGGGCCAGCCCTCCCAGGAGGGTGACCTCTTTGGACACCCATGGCTCAGTCCTGCTCAGGTCTCCCAGAAAATACCCAGAGTATACCTGTAAGGGTTACCCCAAGAGGCAGGAGAGCTGAAATCTTCTTTCACCAACTTCCATCCCTTGTTGGTTGAGGGCTGCTCCTGAGGCCTTAATTCCCTGGCACTGCTCACCTGTCCCATGTGTGGGATAAGAAATCAGCTGGGCACAGTGATTCACATATCATCCCAGCACTTTGGGAGGCCGTGGTGGGAAGATTTTTGGAGCTCAGTGCTGGAGACCAGTTTGAGTAACATAGCAAGACTCCAGAAAAAATAGAAAAATAATAAGATAGGGCAGTGGCAAGCATGAGTAGGCCCAGATATGTAGGAGACTGAGGTGGGGGGATCACCTGAGCTTAGAAGGTTGAGGCTGCGGTGAACCGTTATCATGTCACTGCACTCCCGCCTTGGAGACAGAGTGAGAGCCCGACTCAATAAACAAACAAATGGATAACAAAGAGAGAGAGAGAGAGAGAGAGAGAGAGAGAGAGAGAGAGAGAGAGAGGTCTCACTCTGTCACCCAGTCTGGAGTGCAGTGATGTGATCCAGGCTCATTGCAGTCTTGACCTTCTGGGCTCAGGCGATCCTCCTGGCTCAGCCACCTGAGTAGCTGGGACTACAGGTGCATGTCCCCATGCCCGACTAATTTTTGCATTTTTTGTAGAGATGACATCTCACTATGTTGCCTAACCTGATCTTGAACTCCTGGACTCAAGCAATCCTTTCACCACGGCCTCCCAAAGTGCTGGGATTATAGGTATCAACCACTGAGTCTGGCCTGGATGTTATATTTTCAGAAGATGAGCTTGAGTTCTTCAGGTGGACTATTTTGGGTGCAAATGACTCTTTGTAATAGTTCATATTGAGGGGCACAGAAGAGAAATTGGGATTCAGAGTGGCGAGTGCTTTAGGTTGGGAGTCAGGACGTAAAAGAGCTAATTCTAGACCAGTTCTCACCAAAGTATATGATTTTGGACATATTACCCTTACTGATTTCAAAAAAGCCCCTTTTAGTTATCCTAGTCTATGGTTGTTAAATATTTTTTGAAGATCATATATTTTTACATGTATATTACACACACACAATGCACACACATAAAAAGCTTTACCCCTATAACAAGGCCAGGTGGGATTAGAACTGGGACTACAATTCCCACTCTCCAGTGTCCTGACCTTGTTGAACAATCCTGTCTATCGATCGCCATGTTATGCGTCCTCCCCACCCCCACCCCCGTCCCACCTTGGAAAAGCAGTGTGATGGCTCTCTGGAGGGTCAGGCAGGTGTGTGTCATCAGGGCGGAGTGAACCCTGGCACCCCCCTTGGGTGAAATCCCCGCCCTAGGTACTCTGCGGTAGGAGAAACAACACAGGTCTTGTTGTGAAATCCAAAGAAAGCACAGACCTGTAGTCAATCTTGTCTCACCCGCAGGGCCATAAGCATTTCTCAGTCCTAATGTTTCTGGGGTGAGAGGGGCTTTGGCTGTTTAGTAGACACAGGAGACCAGTAAAGCACATGGCGATTAAAAGGCTGCATTTTCTAGCTAACAAAACAGCACCCGGTGCCAAGGAACAGGGAAAGCCTTTTTTTTTTTTTCCAGCAAGGTTTGCACAGTCAAAGAAGCAGAGCGAAGGGCCGTAATTTCAAGAAACCCAGCTGAAAGAATCTGACGTTATAATAGCAACAGTCATTCAGCCAGAGCCTAGTTAGTTCCAGAAAAAAATACCAGGCGATGACTTCCTATCAGGCACATGAAACAGTGTCCAGGTTAAATTGTTTCAGTGGCTTTCTCATTCTTCATTCGTTTATTCAGGCATAATTTATTTATTCATTCTTTAGAGATGTATTGAGTTGCCAGTCATAAAACAGCATCAGTGCTGGGTCACCTCTTATGGCTATTTCTGTCTGGGTACAGGAAACCCATCAGGTCTCAGGGGCCTCCAGGAACAGCTGCCGTGCGTTCACCTGGATTGTTTTCCGAGAAGCTGTTGATGGAACGATGACCCATCGGACTCCCATTCCCAGAGACACAAGGGGGGACTCCCCCCCAAAACGGAATTATCTTAGTACAAGCTTCCTTCGCGAGGTAAGTGTCCTAGGAACCCATGGGTATCAGTGTACCAGCTAATGTTGTTGTGAGAGGCTGCGTTCAGCTACAGTGAAATTTTTTTTTTTTTTGAGATTCTTTCAATGCATTTGCCCATTTCATGATGGGTGATTTAAGAGCGCACCTGCCCACACCATGCTGAGTGTCTGGCAGCTTCTGACCAAAAGTGGCATAACCCCCATGTCCTACCCTCCCTCTTCACCCACTTTCACCCCAAGCAACTTTCTTTTTTGTTTCTCCAGATGAAAAAGTCATCAAAGGGAAACGTTTTGCCAACACGGAAGAGGTGGGGGAAAAAATGGCAGAAGTACTAAAAAGCATCAAAATTGATGAGTTCAAAACCTGCTTTGAGCAGTGGGAAAAGCAACTGAATAGGTGTGTTGCATCCAAAGAAGAGTACCTTGAAGGTGACTGAAGTTTAAACATGTAGGAATAAATACATAATTTTTTGTAAATAGAGTCTGGGTGTTTTGGGATTCCCCCTCATACTTGCTTTCTGAATTAAAGCAATAATAATAGTAGGAACTAGGTTTCTGTGTTTTCTCTTCTTCACCACAAATGCCTGAACTGCCTCTAAATGATGATCTCCCATAACTCGCTGAGTATAAGCGGATGTGGGATCTGATGAGAAGCAAAGAGCTACCATGGACTTGGCACGTGCTAAGTGTACTCGTAAGCATTTTGCACCATCAACTCATTTAATCCTCCCAACTGGCCCACGGGGTAGACATTATCGCCATTCCTATTTGAGGCAAATGGATACAGATGAGACTAGATAATTTCCCAGCCATTGGAGGAATGACTTCATCTTCCTGGATTGGTGGATTGCCATTCCATATTATTCTGTTAGAAAAGTGAGCTCCCTCAAATAGAATGACTTAGCTTTTCTCTTTTTTCTTTTTTTTTTGAGTTGGAGTCTCACTCCATCACCCAGGCTGGAGTGCAGTGGCACGTTCACGGCCACCCCAGAGTCAACCTGATGGGCTCTGGAAATCCTTCTGCCACAGCCTTCCAAGTAGTCGAAACTACAGAAACACAATACCACGCCAACTTGGCTTTTTTCAACAAAAGATGAAGGGGTCCTCAAATCTGGTCTAAAGTATAGAGGACTCTACTTAGATCACATTGTTTGATATACAGAAAGACTGTCATTCTTTCAATCAACACATACAATAATTGCCTACCCTGTACTGGTGTCTGGGATGCAAGGATGAATGTGCTTCAAGGAACTCTTAGGAGGAAAGAAAATTGTATAAACCAATATCCTGAGATAGGATAAGAGTTACAAATAAAATATGCGTATGGAAGGAAGCAGGCGGACTGGAGGATTAGTAGGAATAAACTAGCACTTCCTGGCTGGGCATGGTGGCTCAGCCTGTCATCCCAGCATTTTGGGAGGTTGAGGCAAGAGGATTGCCTGAGCCCGTGGGTTCGAGACCAGCCTGGGCAACTTGGTGAGACCTCCTCTCTACAACAAATCACAAAAACTAGCCGGCGTAGTTCCAGCGACTTGGACGGCTGAGGCGGAAGGATCGCCTGAGCCCATCAGGTCAAGGCTGCGGTGGCCATGAGTGTACCACTGCACTCCAGCCTGGATGACCAAGTGAGACTCCAACTCAAAAAATATATATAACTCATTTATGAATAGAGACAGGGACTGAGACTGTCCATGCAATGTCCCATTAAGGATTCAAAAAGCCAGGTTGGGCACAGTTGGTTCACACCTATAATTCCAGCACTTTGGGAGACTGAGGTGAGAGAACTGCCTGAGCCCATGGCTTCGAGACCAGCCTAGGCAACTTGGTGAGACCTTGTCTCTACAATAAGTAAAAAATTAGCCAAGGGTGGTGGCTGGCACCTGTAGTTCCAGCTACTTGGAAGGCAGGGGTGGAAGAATTGCCTGAGTCCAGCAGGTTGAGGCTGTGGGGGTGTGATTGTGCCCCTGCATTCCAGCCTGGACAACTGAGTGAGACTCCAACTAAAAAAAAAAACAAAAAACAAAAAAACGAACACTTCCTGGTTACTTGTTCTGGGCTGGTCTACGAACTGAATGTGAATTAACTCTTTTAACCCTTGCAAAGCCCCTGGGATGTAGTTACCATTATTCTCTCAACTTCAGACACCAAGAGATTAAGTGGAGTTCAAAGCTGTCAGGCGAGACAGTCCACCATGGCCCTGTGTCTTTCTTCCTCATCTTTCTGGGTGTGCCTGACTGCCCCTTACTGGGTTGTTTCCGGGGTTGTGTTTAAGCAAGCAACCTTGAGGGATGCGGTAACGTCTTCCCCTGGACAAAGATAGAGCTTCGATTTATTTATTTGTTTTTTGAGTCAGAGTCTCAGTCCATGGCCCAGGCTAGAGTGCAGCGGCACACTCACAGCCATCCCAGGGTCAACCTGTTGGGCTCTGGTGATCCTTCCGCCTCAGTCTTCCAAGTAGCCAGAAGTACAGGTGCGTGTTACCAAGCCCAGTTAATTTTTTCTAAATTTATTGTCGAGATGAGATCTCGCCAAGTTGCCCAGGCTGGTCTTGAACCCATGGGCTCGGGCAATCTTCTTACCTCAGCCTCCCAAAGTGCTGGGATCACAGGCTTGAGTTACTGTGCCTAGTCAGAGCTTTTGTTTTTACCTTAAATTTTTTTTTTATAGATTCAGAGGGTGCGTATGGAGGTTTGTCATGAGGACATATTGTATAATAGTGAGGCTTAGGCTTCTAGCTAACCCATCACCTGACAGGTGATGAACACTATACCTAATAGGTAATTTTTCAATCCTCAGCCCTTAGCTCCCTCTTTTTTTCTCCCCAGTGTCTATTTTTTAAAATCTTTATGTCCCTGTGCACCCACTGTTACACTCCCACTTATAAGGGAGAATATACGGATTTGATTTTCTGAGTTATTTCACTTAGAATAACGGCTTTCAGATCCATCCATGTTGCTACAAAGGACAAGACTTCATTCTTTTCTATGGCGTGTCGTATTCCCTGGTGTATACAGCCCACCTTTTCTTTATCCAATTAGTCATTGATGAGCACTTAGGTTGAGTCCATGACTTGGCTATTGTGAATAATGCTGGGGTAAACATGTGAGTGCACGTGTCTTTTTGATATAATAACTTCTTTAGCTTTGGGTAGATACCCAGGAGTGGGATTGCTGGGTCGAATGATAGTTCTAATTGTAGTTCTGTGAGAAACCTCCTTACTGTTTTTCGTAGGGGTTGTACTAATTTACATTCCCTTCAACAGTGCATAAGCGTTCCTTTTTCTCCACAGACGATTCATACTCCAGTTAATAGTAAAGCAGTGATTTCCTCAAGCTCTTGGTTCCGCTCTTGTAATGTGACCAGTTTGTGTGTGCAGGCATTCAAGATGAGCCCCCTTGCATCACCACCTTAAGACTTGGGGGACACGATGAACCAACAAACCTGCAGCTCTATCTGCTGCTTTTGTCCTGAGTAACAAAGTCTTTTGTTTCTGACCCAGGAGTCCCATGTCTTCTGGCAGCATCTATGAAACACTAACAGGCTAACTTGACAGCTTATAATAAGTAGGATAAAATCTCAAACTCTGCATACTTCTTGACAAGGCCACATAGCCAGTTGGTGGTGGAACCAGAATTTGAACCTGAACGGTTTAACTTGGAAACCCACCATGCTAAGCCTGCATTGAAGATCGACAACTCACTTTTCCTGGTTGAGTAAAGGGAGATTTTTAAGGAAAATGGGTGTTTGGATGGCGTAGAGAGAAAGAACATTTCAGGTAGACGGAAGGAGTGCACAAAGGCTGGAAGCCAGGAGGCATTGACAGGCAAGAATGGAGTTATGAGAGTGTCTGGTGGAACTTTGTCTGATGGAACTTTGCTGAGGACTGGGGTGAGAGATGAGGTTAGAGAAAGGAGCAAAGGCCAGAACAGAAACGGGCATGGATGCCCACTGACTTTGTTGAAAGCATTTTAAGGCTTACAGGTAAGGAAGTAACTCAATCAGATTTGTGTCTTTGAAAGTCCCTCTGGAATGGTGTGAAAGATGGATTGGAGGAGTCAGGAAGATCATGTTAGAAGTGGCTGGAGTAATCTAAGTCAGATGCGATGAGGGCCTGAACTTTGTAACTTGTGCGGTTTAAGTGCCAATAGTTTGATTTAATGTTCAATAATAGCTATAATTAGCTTGGAATGACTCCAGCCAGAACGGTTGTGTTTTTAATTTCCAAGTCTTGATCTTCTTACTTTATAAAAGAAGTGAGAGAAAATCAATGGAGTAAAGTGACCTTGTTTCTTCCAATTCCAGATAGAGAGACTAATGAGGAGAAGGTGGGAAGCACAGACAACACCAAGGGAGAGAGCCTGTCCTTCTTCGTCGTGGCAGAGAAGCATGCAGGAACGCCAACAGGAATTCCTATCCAAAGTAGAGGTTCTCAATCCTTTGTGGGTACTCTCTTGGGCAAAATAACACATCCCACAAACACGTATAACTCACTTTTTCTTTTTCTTCTTTTTTTTTTTTTTGAGTTGGAGTCTCACTCTGTCGCCCAGACTGGAGTGCAGTGGCTGCTCCCAGCCACCGCAGCCCCGACCTGCTGGGCTCCAGCGATCCTTCCGTCCTCAGCCCATGTTGCTCAAATCCAACATGTCACATGGATCGTAAGGAAAGGAAAGAGCGCCGGGCTCGGTGGCTCAGCCTGTCATCGCGTGCCTTTGGGAAGCTGAGGTGAGTGGATTGCCTGAGCCTGTGGGTTCGAGACCCGCCTGGGCAGCGAGACCTCATCTCTACAATAAATCAAAAAATCAGCCGAGTGTGGTAGCGCATGCCTGTAATTCCGGCTACTCGGAAGGCTGAGGCGGAAGGATCGCCGGAGCCCAGCAGGTCGAGGTGTAGCAAAATAATCCACAACAAATGAAATTAATAATAACAAACTAAACATACTATAATTTGTTAATAAGCAATGATACCAGCCACTGAAAAATGTAACTTGGGTTTGGATGCCCTAAATTGCCTAGGATCTATTCACCCTTCCTTCTGTCTAATGAAACTGGTTCAACTTCCCCATAGATCTAATGGTTACAGGTTAAAAAAAAATTTTTTTTTTTTTACCACACAGATGGATGGACCCTTCTGGTCTTAAAGCTTGAAACTTAACATTTGTCTTATCTGAGTTCCTTTCTCAGAAAACCGACCCTCAAGCCTATAGCATCAAGGAACTGAAACTCACCAGATCACCATACCCAGGCAACGAGATGCTTGACCTCTATTGTTTACCAATTCCTCTTCCTTATCCCCCGCCAATTCCTGTCTTCTACATTCTTGCCTCACTATGTGCACCCGTGGATTCAGTGGGATGGGGAGACAGATTTGAGACAGAATATCCCATTCTCATTGGCTGATATTGTTGCAGGAGTTTCGAACTCCACTGTCAGCTTAAACCAGCAACCTTGGGTTCTTGTCCCACAACCAAGAAGATTAAGGAACGTGGACATCAAAAGGATGAGTGAAAGAAGGAGCTACTTGGCAAGACCTCATCTCTACGATAAGTCAAAAATCAGCCGGGCGTGGTAGCGCGCATGTGTAGTTCCAGCCACTCCGAAGGCTGAGGCGGAAGGATTGCCGGAGCCCAGCAAGTTGAGGCTGTGGTGGCTGGGAGTGGCCACTGCACTCCAGTCTGGGTGACAGAGTGAGACTCCAACTCAAAAAATAAAAAAGAGAGAAAAAAGAAGGAGTTAATAGGCAACAAATCTCTCCAGAAAAAAAGAGGGGACCCGAAATGGGTAATTAGTGCTAGGAGTTTATTTATGGTTTTTATCTTATCTTTTTTGGGAGCATTTCTCTCACGTACATCTCGTCCACCCCTTACTTCCTGAGACCCAATTTTTACTGCACTTGTAGGTCCTTGACCAAGGTTACTCCATCTTGAATATTATCCATAAGTACCACAGAAAAGCTCACTTGGGGAGGGGTAAAACTGCAACGTGAATGCTATGTTAATGATATTATAATAAGCTAAGGTCAAGTTAGGACATTTAGTTAAGTTACTGCATAAGTGTTTAAGCAGAAAAAAGTCCTTTTTCAGCAGTACATCCTGGATTGAGAGCATGCTTTCAACCACAATAACCACATTTTTGGCCAACAAATATGTAGCAGAGGTGGTGCGGGGGCGTTCCCGCAGGGTTAAGTCTCCTTGAGACCCTCCCCCTCTGTTGCTTAACCAGGTTTTGACTATCTCCTCTTCTCAATATCACCCTATAAACAACCAATCCCCGTTGTCTCAGTGATTGGTTTACTGTGCAGCGAGCAACAGAACTCAGACCAAACCCCTGGCATTTTGGTAATACCAACAGAATTCAGATTTTACTGAGAAATATACTCTCCTCTACACAAGCAAGCATGTTAGGAGAAGCTGGTCAATCCCTCCCTCCAGGTGGCAGATTCTAGTTTGTCTAAATAAATCCACTTCTCCTTGCTGATGGCTGGATTAGGCACAGACGGGTGATGAAAGTTCTTCTTGTGACATTGCTGTGTCTGAATGTAATCTCTGGAAGCGCTTTATCTCCTTGCAACCTTGAGAGGTACCAGCCTTAGGACAAAGCTGATGGAGAAGAGAAAGCCAAGAAAGACCGAGAGAAGCAGAACTACTGTAACTTTGGATGTATGTATCGCATATGTAAAAAGACAGTTTAAGAGCCAAAGAAAGGGCATTCATCTTCAGACCAGCTCTTGGAAGAAGATAGAGTCTGAACAACAACAGCATATTAGCAGTAATAGTAGTAGTATTTTTAGAGACAGGGTCTCACTCTGCTGCCCAGACTGGAATACAGTGGTGCAATCATAGCTCACTGCAACTTCAAACTCCTGGGCTCAAGCGATCGTCCTGCCTAAGTCTCTGGAGTAGCTGGGACTATAGGCACACCCCACTGCCATGCCCTGCTAATTTTTATTTATTTTATTTATTTATTTATTTATTTATTTATTTATTTATTTATTTGAGTTGGAGTCTCACTCTGTCACCCAGACTGGAGTGCAGTGGCCACTCCCGGCTACCACAGCCTCGACCTGCTGGGCTCCAGCGATCCTTCCGCCTCAGCCTTCCAAGTAACCGGAATTACAGGCATGCGCTACCATGCCCAGCTGATTTTTGATTTATTGTAGAGATGAGGCCTCACTGCCCAGGCGGGTCTCGAACCCACGGGCTCAGGCAATCCACTCACCTCGGCCTCCCAAAGCGCTGGGATTATAGGCTGAGCCACCGAGCCCGGCTTTTATTTATTTTTTGTAGAGACAGGATCTCACTCTGTTGCCCGCATTGGTCTTGAGCTCCTGGCCTCAAGCAGTTCTCCTGCCTAAACAATATTTAAAATACAGTTCCCATAAAAATAACTGATGACATTCCACCACTACAGAGTGGTTGGTGGGCAACGTCTCCTACGGTAAATATTCCCAGTGATAGCTACACTGCTATTTATTGACTATTAAGTTATAGACAAACACGCTGCTAAATGATGACCACCAGGGGACAGTTTATTATAATTACAGTAATTTATAAAAGATTCTCATGAACTTATTTTGGTTTGGAAAGCACAACCCAGTGAAAAGTCCTTTTAAAAAAATGTATTATTTATTTTTGAGTCGGATTCTCACTCTGCCACCCAGGCTGGAGTGCAGTGGCACACTCACGGCTCCTGCAGCTTTGATCTTCTGGGCTCAGGGGATCCTTCTGCCTCAGCCTTCCAAGTAACTAGAACTACAGGCCAATTTGGGGTTTTTTAAAAAAATTGTGTAGAAGAAGTCTCACCAAGTTGCCCAGGCTGATCACAAACCCCTGGGTTCAAGCAATCCTCCTGCCTTGGCCTCCCAAAGTGCTGGGATTATAGGTGTGAGCCACCATGCCTGACAGAAAGTCCTTTACTGTCCTGTTCTCTATTGCTATATGTTGACTTTCACCCAGGACACCTGTCCACATTCTACATTAAATATTTGAGCACAGTGTCCACTTGTATACCTAATCCTGAATTGTACTCCACATCTTTTTTTTTTTTGAGTCAAAGTCTCACTCTGTCACTCAGGTTGGAGTGCAGTGGCACTCTCACGGCCACCCCAGCATCAACCTGCTGGGCTCCGGGAATCCTTCCGCCTCAGCCTTCCAAGTAGCTGGAACTACAGGTGTGTGCTACAGCATCTGGCAAATTTTTGACTTATTGTATAAACGAGATGTCACCAAGTTGCCCGGACTGGTCCCCAACCCGCAGGCTCAGGCAATCCACTCACCTTGGCTTCCCAAAGTGCTGGGATTACCGGCTGAACTACTGAGCTTGACCATATTCCACATCTTTAAAATAAAATTTAAAAATATATATAGATGTAAAATTTGAGCTGTTACATCACAGCCAACAATCTGTTCTACTTGTTGTTGTTTTAAAATGAACCAGTGGGTAGTATTTAATTCTCTCTTTACATTATCTCTAAAGAGAGTTTGTGAAAATTTACAGAATTTTGGCCAGGCGTGTGGTGCAGGCCTGTAGTCCCAGCCACTAAGGAGTCTGAGGCGGAAAGATCACTTGAGCCCTGCCGTTCAAGGCTGCATGAGCCATGATCGTGCCACTGCACTCCAATCCGGGTGACAGATGAAGTACCTGACTCAAAAAATAATAATAAGATAAATAAAATAAAATGTACATAATTTTAGTCGAAAGACAGCTAATCCTTGTGTGCAATGAGGAATTGGTAGCCTGGAGGTCTGGGTCCCCGAGAAGCAGCTCAGTGCTCATTTCCCCTGTTGTGCTGGCTTCTTCTCTGTGCTTTAACATGAAATGTTTGTGAAATGTACCAAAATCTTAGGTGGAAGCCATCTTGTCTAGAAGAATTACATCGACAGTTCTTTGTGGTTCCAAGGCATAAAGACTTTCTCTTCTTTCAGGTGATGATTTGTCATTTAAAACAAACAAACAAAAAATAAAGGAATCATTAAAGTACATTGGCAACCGAACAGCTACTACTCAAGAGAAAAAAGAACAATAACTTCTTATCAGTTGGGACAGCACTAGCATTAATGACCCATCAGGAACTCTGGGGACCAGATGTCTTTTTATGCCCTCAGAATCGGACATCTGCCACTCCCTGCTTATAATTGTCACCCTCTGACTTTGTTTCTTTTATATCTGATTTTCCCATCTGCTGCCTCTGAAAGATAGTTTCTCTGTATAGTAGTCCCTCCCTATCTGTGGGTATACATCCCAAGACCCCCACTGGATGCTTAAAACTGCAGATAGTACCAAATCCTATATACGCTGTTTTTTCAATCTGGTAACCAAGATGGCTACGATGTGTCTAAGAAACAGGTGGTATATGCAGTGTGGTTCCTCTTTACAAAGAGATAAATCATATCCCAGGCAGGAAGGGCAGGACAGTGCAAAAAATGTCATTATGCTACTCAGAAGGGGGCACAATGTAAAACTTATCAATTGTTATTTCTGGATTCTTCAATTTAACATTTTCTGACCGCAGTTGACCACAGGCCACTGAAACTGTGGAAAGCAAAATCGTAGATAAGGAGACTAGTGTATGGAATTCTAGGTTGATTATCGTGTTTTTTTTTTTCCTGTCAATACTTTACAGTTATTTTATTGTCTTCTGGCTTGCATCATTTCTGATGAGAAGTCAGCTGCCATTCTTACTGTTGACACCCCATTGTTTTTCTGCTTTTTAATGTTTTTTTTAACTCTGACTCAACTAGATAATTTTCATCGACCTGGGTTCAAGTTTACTGATGCTTTCTTGTGAAAATTCAAACTGCTGCTAATGTCATCTAGTGAATTTTTAATTTCAGACGTTATATTTTATAGTTCTAGAATTTCCACTTGGTTTCTTTTAAAGTTCTCTTTCTCTTCTGAAATACCCATACTGCTAACCCATTATATCCACCTTTTTCTGCAGTCTTTAAAATATTGATAATAATTGTTAAAATATTCTTGCTTCTAATTCTAATAACTGTGTGTAGCTGTGGATCTGCTTCTATTGACTGTGTCTTCTTTTGATAATTGGTCATCATCTTTTGGGTTTTTTTTATGCTTCTTAATTTTTATAGTATGTAAGATATGTATATAAAATATAATGAAGATTGGAGTATAAAAATGTTTTAAAGTTTCTTTCCCAGAGAAAACAGGCCTTTTTCCTCTATCTGACAAGGTAAAGTGTTGATTAGTTAGATTTCTTCTAGAGTCAAATTGGCCCAGGTCTTGGCTAAATCTTTAGTTAGATTGAGATCACTTATGCTTAGACCAACCCTCACTCCCGTACTACTGCTGTCTTTTAGATATTATCAACATTTAAGCCGATGAGTTTCCATTTTAGATATCTTTTATTCACTTTTTTTTTTTTTGAGTTGGAGTCTCGCTCTGTCACCCAGACTGGAGTGCAGTGGCTGCTCCCAGCCACCGCAGCCTTGACCTGCTGGGCTCTGGTGATCCTTCCGCCTCAGCCTTCCAAGTAGCTGGAACTACAGGCACGCGCTACCATGCCTGGCTAATTTTTTATTTATTGTAGAGATGAGGTCTCGCCAAGTTGCCCAGGTGGGTCTCAAACCCGTGGGCTCAGGCAATCCACTCACCTCAGCCTCCCAAAGGCGCGGGATTACAGGCTGAGCCACTGAGCCCAGCTGTCTCTACAAAAAAATTCAAAAATTTAGTTGAATGTGGTGGCATGCACCTGTAGTCACAGCTACTCGGGAGGCTGAGGAGGAGGGGTTGCCTGAACCCAGGAGGTCAAGGCTACAGTGAGCCATGGTTGTGCCACTGCACGATTGCACCCCTACAATCTGGGCAGCAGAGCAAGACCCTGCCTCTGAAAAAAAAAGAAATATTGACCTGATGGGTTCACTACGGTTGTCATTTAGAACTCTTCAGCTTCTTTTATTCACTTTGTATTCAACTCAGCTCAGCCCTGGGATTCAGGCATTGTGGGAATATATGGGTCTTTGTAATTTTGCTCTGAATTCTTGTTCTTTCTTCACTGATACTTTTGGTCAAAGTTTGAGGGTAGGGTGGGGATGTGAAAGTTATTGGGCCAATTTGTTTTTGCAATTGGGACACCTCTATATTCCAGTCTATCACTCCAGACTGCAGTGCCACCTGCAATTCATCTGATTTCTTCTCTTCTTGCAAATCTCTCTATCTAGGGCAAGCTTACCATACCTGGACCAGGAACTTTTCAGGAATTGGATCTATCCTGGCTTTTTATTTGTGAGTGAAGGGCTTGTTTCTCTAAAATTCAATTCATTATGTTTTCCTTTCACCCCGATGTGTGTTAGTCTTTTGGGAAAGTATAATTTTTATTTTCTCTGCGTTTTCCTGTTGTTACCATAGGAACAAATGGTCTTTCATGCCCTTCAGAAGTGAAAGTCTGAATCAAACATTTAAATTGTTAAAAAAAAAAAAAACACACTAGAAGAAATATATGAGAATTGTTTTATGATCTTGGGATAGAGAAAGTCCTTTTAAAACAGAAACCTCAGAAGCTGTAAGTAAAATAATTTCTCTCTTTTCTTGCTCTCCTTCTGCTTATTTATGTACATACATCTTAAACTTGAATATAGTAAAATATATTAAAGACACGGGACAAACTGAGAAAAAACATTTTGCAACACAGAAGGCAGAGATTACCTCATAAAAACATTAAGATGTTTTTATAAATAAAAAAAAGAAAATGGACAAAAGCAGACAGTTAACATAAAAATCATTACATACAGAGTTCCAACACGAAATGATGCTCAAATTCACTGACCATTAAGAACTCCAGGTCAGAATCGGTGGCTCAGCCTGTCATCCCAGCACTTTGGGAGATCAAGGCAAGTAGATTGCCTGAACTCGTGGGTTCGAGACCAGCCCGGGCAACTTGGCAAGACCTAGTCTCTACAATTTAAAAAAAAAAAAAGCTGGGCGTGGTAGTGCGCGCCTGTAATTCGGCTACTTGGAAGGTTGAGGCAGAAGGATCATCGGAGCCCAGTAGGTCAAGGCAATGCCCTCCAGCCTGGGCACTGGAGTGAGCGTGCCACTGCCCTCCAGCCTGGGCAATGGAGTGAGACTCCAACTCAAAAAAAAAAAAAAAAAAAGAACTCCAAATTGGATTGAGACACTAATTTTACCTATCACCTTCACAAAGTTAGGTGTTAGCAAGGGCATGTGAAACCAACATTCGTACACATGGCAGATGGGAGTGTAAATTAGCAAAGCATCCTTAGATGTGTTTAGTTTGTGTTAAGATGGAATGTTATCTGGTTACAGCTAATAAAATTGGAAAATTAATATACCCTTTGACCCAGCAAGGTCAGTTTTAGGAATTTGTTCTACAAACGTGCAGAAAATGCCCCAAAAGATGTGTGTAGAAGCATAACCACCACTGCATTACTTACCAGAGCAAACACTGAATTGGCAAATAATTTCAAAATCCATATGAGGGGGTTGGTTAAGAATGTATAGCAGAGGCTAGGTGCGATGGCTCACAACTGTAATCCCAGCACTTTGGGAGGCTGAGGCAGAAGGATTGCTTGAACCCAGAAATTTGAGACCAGCCTGGTCAACATAAAGAGACCTTGTCTCTATAAAAAATAAAAAAAAAATTAGCCGGGCATGGTGGTGCATGCCTGTAGTCCTGGTTACTCAGGAGACTGAGACAGAAGGATCGCCTGAGTACAGGGAGTAGAGGTTGTGGTGTGCTGTGATCGTGCCACTGCACTCCAGCCTGGGTGACAGAGTGAAACGCTGACTAAAAAAAAAAGTATAGTATACTATGGCAGTGGTGCACCCCATGGCGAGGAGGAGACGAAGAGAGCCATGTTGTTGATATGGAAGTACTATCGAGGTGTTTCTCCAGGTGTAAAGATTAAGCTAGAGAACGGTGTCATTGACATGTCCCCGTTTGTATAAGGAAAGAGATCCTTGGCATGCGTCTGCGGGGACAACCCTGGGGTACACAAGGAGCTGCTATGGAGGAGACCAGGAGTCTGAGGTGAAAGGGGGCTTACTTTCCATTTTAAAGCCTATTCTTGTTTGAAAACTTTTTTAAAACAAAGCACGGTGAGATTTTCATAAAGGGGGAGGATTATCACTCTGGACAGGACATTCAGCAACGTTTGTGACTAACTAGCTTGTGACTAATTACAGACCACACTGATTCCCTTTGACTAGCCTTCCTGAACCTGTTACAAAGGCTTTCGCGGGGAAAAGCAATATGAGTGAATCAATGAGCAGATGAAACCATACGTGTATGGTTGGGGCCAAGCTGTTCTTCCAGAAGGAAAAAGGATATCTTGTCCTATATGAATTGCAAAGCATTTAAGAAATCAAGGGACACTGCTCTGGGAATCAGTTCTGGTCCCTGTTGTTTTTAATTCGCCACTAATTAGCATGGGCCTTCAATGAGTTACTTTCCGTATCTGGGCCTTATCTGTAAAATGTCGGCTGATGGCTAAGGTTGCTTATTCCTCTAAGATCATGCCATAACAATGGAAAATGCAAAACAAAAGAATGTATACATAAGCAGCACATTCCACATTTTAGCTTTACTCAGATTCCTGTTTTTGTACAAGAATCCTAATACTAATTCTCTTCCCAGACGCCCCGGGAGCCTGGTTTGTGGTCTGGGCCCCTATCAGTCTGAGACTGGGTTTGACCATCTGCGAAATCTTCGGGTCTCTAATAATTGACTGTTTTGATTACTGGAAGTATATAAGCTCAGAAACATGCATTAAAAACATGTTTCTGGTTTCCCCTATTATCTGCGGATAGACAGATGTCTACACTTATTTTGTGCCAAGCTTTATCTTCATTTGGGTGGAGAAATAATTTCCTCCGCCGGGCACAGTGGCTCATGCTTATAATCCCAGGACTTTGGGAGGCTGAGACAGGAGGATCACTTGAGCCCTGGGGTCTGAGACCAGCCTAGGCAACATAGCCAGGACCTGTCTCTACAAAAAAATTCAAAAATTAGTTGAATGTGGTGGCATGCACCTGTAGTCACAGCTACTCGGAAGGCTGAGGAGGAGGGATTACCTGAACCCAGGAGGTCGAGGCTAAGGTGAGCCATGATTGTGCCACTGCACGATTGCACCCCTACAATCTGGGCAGCAGAGCAAGACCCTGCCTCTGAAAAAAAAAGAAATATTGACCTGATGGGTTCACTACGGTTGTCATTTAGAACTCCTCAGCTTCAGCAAGAAGCTACAAGAAAGCCCAAGTTCTTTTTCTTAAAACTTCAGACGAGGTTCCCTGGTGAGCCCCGGGAAGGCCGTGTGTTGTCAGGACAGCCATCCCCTGCACATAACTGCTGAACTCGGCCAATTTGCTGCAAACACACATCGATTGTCTGATGCACCAGGTCTGCACGGAGGACACCCAGAAGATGAACGGTGGCTCGTTCCAGGGGTTCGTTTGGCTCTAAAACTAGGAAGTGAAAGACCATTTATCAGTAGGTGAAACAGAACCATGCTGGAACGGAGCCAACAGGAGTTGAATTAGGTAGAGACAAATGGGGGTTGGAGAATGGCTGTTACATGAAGCCCTGGCGATCTCCTTAGAAACGGCCGCCGCAGCACAACCGAAGTCCATGCTCTGTGGAGTCTGTCCCCAAACCCATCCTGCAGGGAAGCCGTTGAGGGACAAAGCCAGGAAACCGAGACAGCTGTCTCTGCCCCAGAAAATGGACTTGTAGCAATGAGGCAGGTCGAAACACATTTTAGGACAGAAACGCTGAAGCTGGCGTCCTGGGAAGCGTTTCTGTGTGCCTGGCTTGTTTGTGTGTTTGGCAACAAACACTACTGAAGAAACCGCTCCTTTCAAACCCAGAAGACGTTTGTATTAAGTCATCTTTCCTTTTCGCTGGATTAATAGCCTTTCAAAACTGAGATTTTTTAATTTAATTAAGTGATATGGGGGAAAATTGAGAACTTCTCATTAGACTTACTATTCTCTCATCCTGTAAGATTTCATTCCTCTCATTTTTAGGATGTTTTATAATGTACCTGGTGTGTAAGTACAATAGTGCATGGCTGTTTTCTATAAATAAATATGCATTTAACAGAGAGCTTAGGTGTTTTAAAAAAATTAATAGGCAGACATATGATGCAATGAAAGAATTGTGGAAACTGGGCGTGGGGGCTCACACCTGTAATCCCAGCACTTTGGGAGGCTGAGGTAGGAGCATCTCTTGAGGCCAGGAGTTTGAGGCCAGCCTGAACAAAATAGTGAGACCCCCATCTCTACAAAAAAAAAAAACACTTAAATTTATGCTGGGCATGATGATAGGCATCTGTAGTCCCAGTTACTGGGGAGGCTGAAGCCAGAGGATAGCTTGAGTCCAGGATTTGGAGGCTATGGTGAGCTTTGCTTGCACCACTGCGTTCCAGTCTTGGAGATAGAGCAAGACCCTGTCTCTTAAAAAGAAAACAAGTCAGGGACCACCACTTTAGAATCCAGAGTTTGAATCCTATCTCCTACCATTTGCTCCTTCCTGCTTAAGAAGCCACATTCAAAGGCAGGAAAGCCCTGACTATTGTGATAAGTCAAGTTCCTCGATGACCCAGTTAATGGTCAGGAAATGTCTTGATAGACAAATACAAAAGTCAGAGCTCAAGGGGAATAAAAAGAAAAATTCAATGCAAGTTATGAATAAATGTGTCATGTAAAGATAGGAATTAGAGCAATAATTTTACATTTCAGATTACATAGTTGTTTTGCTTATAAAATTTTTTTTTAGGCCAGGTGTGGTGGCTCACAACTGTAATCTCAGCTCTTTGGGAGGCTGAGGTGGAGGGATTGCTTGAGCCCAAGAGTTTGAGACCAGCCTGAGTAACACAGTGAGATCTTGTTTCTACAGAAACAAAAAATTAGCCCGGCTTGGTGGTGCAAACCTGTGGTCAGTCCAAGTTACTCGGGAGGCTGAGGCGGGAGGATCCCCTGAGCCCAGGAGGTCGAGGCTGTGGTGAGCGATGATTGTGCTACTGCACTCCAGCCTGGGTGACAGAGTGAGACCCCCAACTCAGAATAAAGTTTTTGAAAAACTCACCTATGTTCTGGGATGGAGAGGTCCCCAGATTGAGGACTGTGATTCCTACCTCTTTTTTGTTCTTCTGCATGGATTTCTGGGTCCATAAGAGGTTCAACTGACAAGGCGTTCACCCAACCCACTAGGTCTGCCTCGGCCTCCAATTCATCTCACTTAGAAGGCTTGGGACTTGCTTGTTGAACCGTACATTTTTATATTGACTTCTCCCTTGGGCTCTGGAGGCAAAATAAATCACAGTCTGTGAGTCATGGAACACGCATGGTCTGTGGATGAACCAGCTCTTGGCTCACCGGCAGAGTCCGCTGTCTACAAAGCCTGGTTTAAGCCTGGCTGTGGGAGCCTCAGCTCGTCCCTCTCCCAGCGTGTCATGGCAGCCAACACCCTCCCCGGGTGTGGCATCTCAGGCTGGGCTCCCCATCCCGAGGCGGGCTCGGCTGTGATCTCCACTCCTTGCGACCTCTCCTCCTTCCCTCCCAAGTCTAAGTGCGGCCCGAGCTGTAGGCCAACTGTGTAAATCAGGAAAAGCTTACATGGGGAGAACGAGGACAGAGAGGCAAAGCATCCTGGCAAACGCCAACCTGTGTTGTTTTAGAGAATCTATGGAGCTCTGGTCACTGCCTGGGCGTGGGGACAGGGTGGATGAATGGTGGGTATCAGCAAAGTCAGTTCACCTTGCATTTGAAGCAAGGGGCTGATTTGACCTGCCAGAGTGCAGGGCCGGCCCCAGACGCCCGAAGCCCTGACCACGCCTCCTGCACACCGTGGAAGGGGGGTTCCGACCATGTGCTTGGGTTTTATGCCACTGCTTCCTGCACTACGATCCTTCTCGATAAGTCTCCCCACGGGTCTAGCCCAGATGCGGTGAGATCTCCTCTCCCACGTATGGCATGCGAGTATGTTGCCTGTTTGGGGATTCCTGAAGTTAGTTTCATCTCCTGCGTGCAGGAAAGCCACCCTGCAGAAGATGTCCAGGTAGCTTGGGAGCTCTGGGGTCCAATACACACCAGTGAGGTGTTTTCTTGTGTTTCAATTTTTCCTTTCAAGTGGAAATCCTTTTTCTTTTTCTTTTTCTTTTTCTTTTTCTTTTGACTGGAGACTCATTCTGTCACCCAGGTTGAAGTGCAGTGGCACGCTCACGGCCACTGTGACCTTGACCTGTTGGGCTTAGATGATCCTTCCACCTCAACCTTCCAAGTAGCCAGAACTACAGGTGCAAGCCACCAAACCAGGCCAATTTTTTTTGATTTATTGTAGAGATGAGGTCTCGCCAAATTCCCCAGGCTGGTCTCAAACCCGTGCACTCAGGCAGTCCTCTCACCTAGGCCTCCCAAAGTGCTGGGATGACAGGTTTGAGCTCCCGCGCCCTGCCAGGAATCCATTTTTTTTAAAGGAACAATTTGAGCTGTGAGCTGTCTCTTCAATCCCCGAAATGGTACGAACCTTGAACACAATATCCTGTACCTGAACCCACCTTACGCCTAGTGGTCGCCAAGTAGTCCAGGCAGCACAAGTGACAAGGAGAACTCACGCACCATCTTCAAGATGGGAACAGCAAGGGATGCATTTTCTTCTACACCACCCCCTCCATTTCTGTGGATGTTTCCATGGACAGAAGGCATAAACCACACTGGTAAACCCCTGCTGATCACATCTCAGCTGGAAGGGGGACGGGCAGGGGGAGGGAGGGATTGTACAATCTCCTTTCCCCAGACTCTGTCCTGATTTCATCTTTGTCTCATTTTACAAATCCTTCCCTGTCTTCTCAATCATGGTTTCGTCTGTCATGGATGCGGGTGGTTTTCCACGGAGAAAGCCACCCAGGAAATTTGCTTTAGAAGGTAGAGCAAGGGTCTGAGCAACAGAGAAAAACAAAAGACCCAGGGATGTGTGCAAGTCTCAGCCCACGGTAGGTCAGCCGAGCCGTCTCCTGTGCTTAATTGTTGTTACTGTCATTTTTTCTGTTAGGTGACTACAAGTGTCACATGGCACAGGCAGCATGCCTCTCTCTGACCAGTAAGGCAGGGCCATGGAAAGAACACAAACCTCTGGAGTCCATCAAATCCAACTTCAAATTCCAGGCTCTGTTCCTTTTTTTTCTAAGTTGGAGTCTCACTCTGTCGCCCAGCCTGGAGTGCAGTGGCTGCTGTTACTTATTAGTGACAAATCATTAGGCTTCGCCAAGCCCTCCATTTCTGATCCCTAAAATGAGGATAAAAGTACCCACCTTGCAGGGCCGTTATAAGGGTTGTGTTAAGGGTGCCAGGGTGGCAGGGGGATGCCCAAATCCCAGCATTGTCCTTTGGAGGGCAGGCCCCTTATTGTACGCTTGGACTTTGTTTCTCCAGATCAAACGGTCAACCAAAGTTTTTATCTAGAAGTTCTGAGAAGGTTGCATCGCGATCCGCAGAAGAAACATCCCAAGTGGTGGCAAACAGGCGACTGGTTCTTCCACCATGACAACGCACCTGCCCACGCCGCACTGAGTGTTCCGCCGTTTTTGTTCAAAAGCAGCAGGACCCCCGTACCTCACCCACTCTCACCCCGAGTGACTTTTTTTGTTTTTCCCCAAGCGGAAAAAGTCCTCAAAGGGAAACATTTTGCCCATGTGGAAGAGGTGAAACAAAAAACAGCAGAAGCACTAAAAGGCATCAAAATCGACGCGTTCAGAAGCTGTTTTGAGCAACAGAAAAAGCATCTTGATAGGTGTATTTCATCATACTGAGAGTACTTTGAAGGTGACTGACATTTAAGCATGTAAGGGTAATTACATAGCTTTTGTTTGTTTGTTTGTTTTTTGAGTTGGAGTCTCACTCTGTCGCCCAGACTGGAGTGCAGTGGCCGCTCCCGGCCACGGCAGCCTCGACCTGCTGGGCTCCGGCGATCCTTCCGCCTCAGCCTTCCAAGTAGCCGGAATTACAGGCATGTGCTGCCATGCCCGGCTGATTTTTTGATTTATTGTAGAGATGAGGTCTCACTGCCCAGGAGGGTCTCGAACCCGCGGGCTCAGGCAATCCACTCACCTCAGCCTCCCAAAGGCGCGGGATGACAGGCTGAGCCACCGAACCCGGCTACATAGTTTTTAATAAATAAATCCTGGGTTGGGGGGTTCTTTCTCATATCTAAAGTTTTTGAAACACAGACAGGTCCAATGTTCAGACTCTTCACCTGTGATGGTAAAAAAAACAGTAAATCCAGTTTCTTTTCTTTTAAGGGGAGTGCAAGCAAGAAGGAGGGGGCTAATATATTTTTGGACTGATAATTTTGGGGCTATGCCAAGTGTGATAACTTATCCCTGTCATCCCAATGCTTGAGAGGCCAAGGTAGGAGGATCAGTTGAGGCCAGGAATTCAAGACCAGCCTGGGCAACATAGCAAAACCCCTGTCTCTACAAAAAATAATAAAAATAAAAATTTAAAAAGGAATAGTGGTGCATGCCTGGAAGTCCAGAGACTTGAGAGGGAGACTAGGATAGGAAGATTGCTTGAGTCCAGAAGTCCGAGGCTGCATTGAGCTATGATCACGCCACTGCTCTCCAGTCTGGGAGCCAGAGAAAGCCTCTGTCTAAAAAAATAATAAAGAAAGAAAGAATAATAATTTGGGGGCTACAGTTTGAATATTTGAAATGTTTCAAGGCTTTGGAAATTTCCAGACTGGCGTTTGAGTATTTGAATAACAGATCCACGCTCATGCGAGGTCTCTGACACCTAGCCGCACCACACGTTTTATGAACTTCACCTTCCTGAGGCTCCTGTGTTTGCCTCATGGAGAGACAGAGGTCCACGTGCTGACACACTGACAACTGGAATCTTATGTCCCTCGCGCGATGATAGCTCTTGCCAGTGTTTCAAGCCACAGAGAGAAAACTACACGCACACACCTTGCCAAGGCTTGTACAAACTGTACAGGGGTTGAAGAAAGTCTCCAAGCAAGACATTTCTCCATAACCCAAATTATTGGTGAGGTTTTTTTTTTAAAGGCAGAAAATATGTTCCCTGCTTGAACCGGTTCCCACGTTAAACGTCTGCCCTCATCACTCAGTTTTTATTACTAGTCTAAACACAGACTGTTTCAATGGAGGTCGTTTATAGCATACGATAAAACGGGTTCATTACTCGTTTTCTTCGTATTATCTTTCAATTGTTCTGGCTCTCCACACCCCTGAAGCCCAAGTTGTGGGCTCATCACAGGAACGCACTGATGACGGTCTTTTTTTTTTTGTTTGAGTTGAAGTCTCACTGTTGCTTAGGTTGGAATGCAGTGGCACGCTCACGGCCACCGCAGCCTCGACCTGCTGGGCTCCAGCGATGCTTCCGCCTCAGCCTTCCAAGTAGCTGGAACTACAGGTGCACGCTACCATGCCCGGCTAATTTTTGATTTATGGTAGAGATGAGGTCTCGCCAAGTTGCCCAGGCGGGTCTCGAACCCGCGGGCCCCAGGCAATCCACTCACCTCGGCCTCCCAAAGCGCTGGGATGACAGGCTGAGCCACCCAGTCCGGCCCTGATGTGGTCTCTAACACCCTCAAGCACAGAGACACGGGAAGGCCCTGTCTCTAATCCTTACCTTGTGCCACTTTTCATCACACTTATTTCATTTTCATCTCATTAAACTTTCTTTTGTTTTGTTTTTTTTTGAGTCGGAGTCTCATTCCGTTGGCCAGGCTGGAGGGCAGTGCCATGCTCGCAGCCACCATAGCCTCCACCTGCTGGGCTCAGGCAATCCTTCTGCCTCAGCCTTCCAAGTAGCTAGAACTACAGGCACAAACCACCACACCTGGTTAATTTTTTTTTTTTTTAATTTATTGTAGAGATGAGGTCTTGCCAAGTTGCCCAGGCTGTTCTTGAATCCATGGGCTCAGGCAATCCTCTTGCCTCGGCCTCCCAAAGTGCGGGGATTATAGGCATGAGCCATTGTGCCCAGCCTAAACTTCCCATTTTTCTTTTCTTTTCTTTTTTTTTTTTTTTTTTTTTTTTTTGAGTCAGAGTCTCACTCTGTCACCCAGGCTGGAGCACAGTGGCACACTCACGGCCACCACAGCCTCAACCTGCTGAGCTCAGGGATCCTTCCGCCTCAGCCTTCCAAGTAGCTGGAACTACAGGCATGTACAATCACACCTGGCTTAGTTTTTGAATTATTGTAGAGACAAGGTCTCACCAAGTTGCCCAGAGTGGTCCCCGAGCTCAGGCAATCCTCTCACCTCAGCCTCCCAAGTGCTGGGATGACAGACTTGAGCCACCATACCCGGCCCTATTTTTTTTTTTTTTTTTATAAGAGACAGGTTCTTGCTCTGTCACCCAGTTTGGAGGGCTGTGGCACCGTCATAGCTCACTGCAACCTCGAACTCCTGGGCTCAGGCAATCCTCCCACCTCAGTTTCCCCAGTATGATAGCTGAGACTACAGGTGTGTGCCACCCCACCTCGTTATTTTTATTTTTGTGGAGATAGGATCTCACTGTATTGCCCAGGCTGTTCTTAAACTCCTCGGTTCAAGCAGTCCTCCTGCCTGGGCCTCTCAAAGTGCTGCGATTACAGGTGTGAGCCACCCCACCTGCCCTTTGTTCTTCATAGGACATTCTGCCTCTGCTTTCAACACCAGCCTCCAACTTGGCTGTGATGGTCACAGGTGCAATTTAGTTCGCTTTAACAGTTTTTCTTTTTTTAAAAAAACACACAAACACCTATCCCATGACTCATGAAATTAAGTATGATTTCTCTAGAAACAAGCTGACAACAGCCACTAAAAATGGAGCTGGGGACTGAATCCCAGTGCTGCTTGCGACTGATACTGCTTTTTGGATGGTGGTCAGTGGTGATGTCTCATCCAAACAGAGATAAGAGCCCCAAACTATGTGCTGGCACTGACTGCACAGATGACAACCAAGCCACCCCTGCCTTCCTTGAGATTAATTCTGCCACACTCGTCATGACATACGTCAACACTTCCGCGTCGCTTACTCAAACGGGAATGAGTGGGTTTCGGAAAAATCGAATCTGGAAAAACAAAGCCCACAGGCTCGGTAATTCATGTGAATGCCTTTTCACTCACGGATTTAAATATTTATGTTTTTATTAATAATAAACACATGGTGCCAGACGCAGTGGCGCATGCCTGTAATCCCAGCACTTTGGGAGGCTGAGGCGGGTGGATTGCTGGAGCCCAGGAGTTTGAGACCCGCCTGGGCGACATAGCAAAACCTGGTCTCTATGAAAAAAGTAAAAAAAATTAGCCAAGTGTGGTGGTGTGCACCTGTCATTCCAGTTACTCGGCATGCTGAGGTGGAAGGATCGCCTGAGCTCAGGAGGTCGAGGCTGCCACGAGCCGTGGTTGTCATGATCATGCCACTACACTCCAGCCTGGGCAGCGGAGGGACACCCCAACTCAAAATAACAACCACAACAACAGTAATAATTAATAATAATAATAACAATAACAACAATAATAATAAACACATGGCAGTTTTCTCAGTGAAACTCTAACCCATTTACAAATTTCATGGTTCTGTGGATTTACTTCTGATATATGTAACGAAAACATAAGGGTCTCACACAAGCTGGGGTTTGACTCTCCCATCTACCCCTCGGCCTCTGTGAGATGCTGGATAAGTTGCATCCTCTCTTGGTGCTTTGTTCCCTTGTTGATCAAGTGAGTATGACGATCCCTAGTCCTCCAGGTTGCCGAGCAGAACAAAAGAATGATGCCCGCAAAACACTCCCTGCTCATGAGATGCTTCAGACACGTACCCACCAGCTATGAGGTTGACTGTTATGTGATGGGCACTTTTATGCACTGTTTTCATTAATGCTTGTAACCTCTGTGTGGCCGGTGTCATCATCCCCGTGTTGCCAGTAGGAAAGCTAGCCAGAAGAAGTAAGTTTCTATCATGTGTCGGCACTGGGTCCAGGGCCAGATCTGTCCATCTTTCATGCCTCGGTTCCTGTCAGCGCACCACTGCCCGTGCAGGAGCTGGAGCCTTGACTTTGGAAGGCACTGGCGTCTACGCCATAAATATCGGGTTATTTTCTGTGATTAAGTCTGTGGCGGTCACCTCCCAGCACTCCTGGGTCCCTTCCCCATCAGTGGTGGGGCAGGGCTGCTGTCTCACAACGGAAGAGGCGTATCCAAATGGGCACTCTTTATTGGTGATTAAGTTAATAGGAGAAGCCGGGCTCAGCCTGTCATCCCGCGCTTTGGGAGGTGGAGGTGAGTGGATTGCCTGAGCCCGTGGGTTCGAGACCCGCCTGGGCAACTTGGCAAGACCTCGTCTCTACAATAAATCAAAAAATCAGCCGGGCGTGTCAGCGCGCGCCTGTAGTTCCGGCTACTCGGAAGGCTGAGGTGGAAGGATTGCCAGAGCCCAGCAGGTCGAGGCTGCGGTGGCCGGGAGCGGCCACTGCACTCCAGTCTGGGTGACACAGTGAGACTGCGACTCAAAAAAAAAAAGTTAATAGGAGACTTGGGGACAGGAGCGGTACCTCACGCCTGTAATCCCAGCACTTTGGGATACCGAGGCAGGAGGATTCCTTGAGGCCAGGAGTTCAAGACCAGCCTGGGCAATATAGCAAGACCCTCATCTGTTCAAAAACTTTTTTAAAAAATTAGTTGGGTGCCACCGAGCGTGGTGGCTCACACCTGTCAACCCAGCACTTTGGGAGGCCAAGGTGAGAGGATTGCCTGAGCCCAGAGGTTTGAGACCAGCCTGGGCAACTTGGTGAGACCTTGTCTCTACAATAAATAAATAAATAAATAATTAGCTGGGTGTAGTGGCGCACACCTGTGCTACTTGGAAGACTGAGGTGGAAGGATCACCTGAGCCCCATAGGTTGAGTTTGTGGTGGCTATGAACATGTCACTGTATTCCAGTCTGGGTGATAGAGTGAGATTCCGACTCAAAAAACAAAACAAAACAATTAGTTGAGTGTGGTGGCACGCACCTATAGTCCTAGCTACTTGGGAAGCTGAGGCTGGAGGATTGCATGAGCCTAGGAGTTCATGGCCGTGGTGAGCCATAATCATGCCACTATACTCCAGCCTGGGTGCATGAGAGAGACCCTGCCTCTAAATAATAATAATAATCAACAATAATAGACTTGCTATGGCTAGCTTCTAAGAGAGGTATTCTCAGATCTTGGGTGACTTCTAGTACTGGCGGTAGACAGAAGAGGAATTAACAGCAGAAAGCCTGGACTATGACATTGATATAAATGATTGCACATAAGAGAAAGTAGGGCAAAACCTACTATTAGGGTTGACGTCAGTCATACAACTTTATTTTACTTTTTCATGATATAAGCCGAGCTTCAGAAAACATGGCAGGGATTTAACATGATTTAAACAAACATTTTCTTAAGAGGTTTGGCTTCCTGAGTCAAAAAGTTAACCTAGCTTTGATTCCTACTCTTGAATCAATCTTTACAGATGAGATCACTTTCAAACATTCGAAATGTGCACAAATGAGCATCAAGTCCTTTTGAACAGAAGGGACATCTGGCAGCATTTGGGGTTTGTGTGTTCCGCCAGAAATATCACTGATTTAATGACTTATCATTCGAAAACAATCAAGTTGGGTCAGATGGATTTTTAGCAGCTTTATGAGTGACGGGTCCTCTCTATTTTATAGGAAGTAGAAAAGGAAAAAAAGGGAAGAAGAAAGTGGAAGGAAGAGATGGGAGATAAAGCTTGAGGCTAGATTCCTTCGCGTTATTGCATTTAATACTCCTGCCTGCCTTGTCTACTGGCATCCTTATAAGCTAATGCACTGGTCCCAGCAATATCAAACCCTGTTCTGTCTTTGTTTCTCTACTTAGGCTCATCTTTTGAAGCATATCCTGTTACATGGATTTGACATATATGATTGTCTTCCCAGCTACACAACGGCTTTTCTAGTTGTCAAAATGACTCTTCTTTTGTCTCAAATTCTACTCCTGACTTCTCACCTGCCTGACCAGAAGCTGTCCTGCAGGAACACAGCTGCCTGTTCCTTCTCAGCCTTCAGAATGACCGTGGGGTCATCTCTACAGCTCAGTGAGGTAAGGGAAGCTCAGAGAAGTTTAAGAAAAGAAAAGAAAGAAAAAAGGCCACATTGCTAGTTTTGGAGCCAGAATCTGAATCTTGAATTCATGTGTGCAAATTAGTGAACTACTTAAGCTAACATATAATTAATTCCAAAATTCATACTTTAAAATACATACCCTAGGCCAGGAGTTTGAGACTAGCCTGGACAACATAGCGAGATCTCATCTCTATAAAATTATCTGGGTATGGTGGTGCGTACTTGTAGTCCTAGCTATTTGGGAGGCTGAGGCAGGAGGATCACCTGAGCCTAAGAGGTTGAAGTGGTGGTGAGCTGTGATGGTACCACTGGCACTCCAGCCTATGCAACAGAGTGAGATTTCAACTCAAAACAATTAAAAAATAGGCCGGGCGCATTGGCTCAAGTCTGTAGACCCAGCACTTTGGGAGGCCAAGGTGAGAGGGTTGCCTGAGCCCAGGGGTTCGAGACCAGCCTGGGCAACTTGGCGAGACCTCGTCTCTACAATAAATAAAAAAATTAGCCAGACGTGGTGGCGCACACCTGTAGTTCTGGCTACTTGGAAAGCTGAGGCGGAAGGATCGCTGGAGCCCAGCAGGTCAACGATGGGGTGGCATGAGTGTGCCACTGTACTCCCGCCTGGGCGACAGAGAGAGAGAGACTCTGACTCAAAATAAATAAATAAATAGCTACACTCCACAAAGCACAAAAAACATGCACTGGATGGCTCCTTTATGGTAATTCTGGCTCAACTCATCCACCTCATGGACCTTTCATCTATGCCTTGGGCCACCGTGGGTGCTGATAAAAAGTAACTCATGTGGGCTGGGTGCGGTGTCTCATGCCTGTAATCTCAGCACTTTGGGAGTCTGAGACAGGAGGATTGCCTGAGTCCAGGAGTTCAAGATCAGCCCGGCCAACTTGGCAAGACGTCGTCTCTACAGTAAATAAAAATTTTAGCTGGGCATGGTGGCACATGCCTGTAGATCCAGCTACTTGGCTGCGGTGGCTCAGAGCGTGCCCACCAGAGCGTGCCTGGCTGACAGAGTGAGGCTCTGACTCAAAAAAAAAAAAAAAAAATAGTAGCCCGTGTGAATATGATTGCTATTACGGTGGTAGCAGTTAAGAGTTCCAGTTTAAGGGGGAAAAAAAACCACTTCTATTAGAAAATATGTAACGAGCTAAGAAATACCAACAATAAAGAATAAGGAAGAAATATCTGACTTTCATCTACCCTTAAATTAGAAATCTTCTTAGCCTGTAATCCCGCACCTTTGGGAGGCTGAGGCGAGTGGATTGCCTAAGCCCGCGGTTTGAGACCCGCCTGGGCAGCGAGACTTCATCTCTACAGTAAATCAAAAAATCAGCTGGGCGTGGTAGCACATGCCTGTAATTCCAGCTACTTGGAAGGCTGAGGCGGAAGGATCGCCGGAGCCCAGCGGGTCGAGGCTGCGGTGGCCGGGAGCGGCCACTGCCCTCCAGTCTGGGCGACAGAGTGAGACTCCAACTCAAAAAAACAAAAAAACAACAACAAAAATTTAGAAATCTTTGCAGTTGAACATCTAAATAGAAACAATTAACATCAATCTCTGTCTCCATTATTCTCACTATTCTTACTTTTCCTGCCTTTGAACCCCTATTTCCATTTTCTTTTTTTGTTTGTTTTTTTGTTTTTTTGTTTTGAGTTGGAGTCTCACTCTGTCGCCCACACTGGAGTGCAGTGGCCGCTCCCGGCCACCGCAGCCTCAACCTGCTGGGCTCCGGCGATCCTTTCACCTCAGCCTTCCGAGTAGCTGGAACTACAGGCGCGCGCTACCACGCCCGGCTGATTTTTTTGATTTATTGTAGAGATGAGGACTCGCCAAGTTGCCCAGGCAGGTCTTGAACCCACGGGCTCAGGCCATCCACTCACCTCAGCCTCCCACGTCACGGGATTACAGGCTGAGCCACCGAGTCCGGCATCTTTTTTTTATTTTAATATTTTATCTTAAAGATATGGGGTACAATTCAAGATTAGATATATAAGGGACACCATACAGAAAAAGTTTGGGCTTCCCTTTGTTCCCCACTTGGCCTGGTTTGAGATCAGGTACCCCAATTGATGTTGTGTCCCCCTGCCCACCCCCGCAGTATCCCGCTACTGAGAACATGTGGTACTCTGTTCTTTGTTTCTGTGATAGATCACTGAGTATGATGGACTCGAAATCCATCCAAGTTGCTGCGAAGTCCATATGTTTGTCCTTTATGGCTGCCTAATATTCCATCTTGTATATGTACACTTTTTTTTTTATCCAGACCAATGTCAATAGGCAGCATGGTGGGTCCATGTTTTTGCTACTGTGAATAGTGCTGCAATAAACATGCATATGCAAGTATCTTTTTTGTAGAATGATATCAGTTCCTCTGGGTGTATTTCCAAAAGAGGGATTGCTGGATCACATGGAAGGTCAATTTCTAGTTCTTTTAGAAATCGCCACACTAAGCCGGGCTCAGTGGCTCAGCCTGTAATCTCGTGCTTTGGGAGGCTGAGGTGAGTGGATTGCCTGAGCCCGTGGGTTCGAGACCAGCCTGGGCAACTTGGCGAGACCTCATCTCTACAATAAATCAAAAAAAAAGAAATTAGCCAGGTGTGGTAGCGCGTGCCTGTAGTTCCAGCTACTTGGAAGGCTGAGGTGGAAGGATCGCCGGAGCCCAGCAGGTCGAGGCTGCGGTGGCCGGGAGAGGCCACTGCACTCCAGTCTGGTTGACAGAGTGAGACTCCAACTCAAAAAAAAAAAAAAAAAAGAAATCGCCACACTGTTTTACATAGGGGTTGAACTAGTTTGCATTCCCACCAACAGTGTAGAAGTGTTCCCTTTTCTCCTCATCTTCACCAGCATCTGTTGTTTTTGTTTTATTAATGATGGTCATTCTTGCTGGAATTAGGTGCCATCTCAGTATGGTTTTGATTTGTATTTCTATAATGATTAGTGATACTGAGCATTTTTTCATGTGTCTGTTGGCTGCTCCTATGTCTTTTTTTTTTTTAGAAGTTTCTATTCATGTCTTCTGCCCACTTTTTAAGAGGGCTGTCTGATTTTTACCTTTTGGCATGTCTGAACTCCTTGTAGATCCTGAATGTTAGGTCTTTGTCAGATAAGCAGTTGGCAAATATTTTCTGCCATTCTGTGGGCTGTCTCCCCACTCTCTTGATGGTTTATTTTGCTTTGCAGAAGCTTTTCAGTTTAATACTTGTCTATCTTATCTCTTATGGCATGAATATCTGGGGTTTTGATCAGGAATTGGTTGTCTACTCCGATTTCTGTAAGGGTATCTCCTGTTTTCTGAGATGCTTATAGATTGATGGTTAGATCTTTGATCCATTTAGAGTTGATTTTTGTGTATGGTGACAGGTCGGGGTTCTATTTCAATCTTCCGCATGCGGTCTATTTCCATTTTCAAGTTAATCAGTCTAGGCCCTTATGTTGAGACAATGTTCACTATATTTTTTTGAATTGGAGTCTCACTCCTTCGCCCAAGCTGGAGTGCAGTGGCACGCACACTCACGGCCACCCCAGCTTCAACCTGCTGGGCTCTGGCGATCCTTCCGCCTCAGCCTTCCAAGTAGCCGGAACTACAGGCACACGCTACTACACCCAGTTAATTTTTTTGATTTTTTGTAGAGACGAGGTCTTGCCAAGTTGCCTGGGCTGGTCTCGAACCCACGGGCTCACGCAATCCACTTGCTTCGACCTCCCAAAGTGCTGGCACGACAGCCACCAAGCCTGGCCAGTGATATTTTTACTCACCCAGTTATCCCCTCTGAAAAATGGGAGGCCTCAGGGTGGTACAGGTGCAGTCGATAAACGTTCACGATGGTCTGAACAGGTGACAGGGGACTGGCAGGACAGGAGCGTCGCTCTGCAGGCTGGCTCACGCCTCTGGGGGTGTTCTGCTCTGTGGCCGTCTCTCCCTTCCCCTCCTCAGCACCAGCCTCCCCTTCCGGGTACCCCAAGAGGGAAGTATGTGGGCACAGGGGCTCAGCCTCGTGTTCATGACCAGTATCTTCCATGCTTTGACATCCAGGAGACGCCAGCTCATCCAGCAGTGCCTTTCACTAGCTGCGTGACCTTGAGTGACTGACTAAACTGTACTCAGTCTTTGTGTCTTCAAAGGTTAAACTACCTCCTGGGGCTCGGGAGAGAATTCAAGAGCAGAATGCTTGTAAAAACTCCTCGCTTTCACTGGCAAGGAAGGTGGTGTTGATGAGTTGTTTTTTTTGAGTCAGAGTCTCACTCTGTCACCCAGGCTGGAGCACAGTGGCACACTCATGGCCACCACAGCCTCAACCTGCTGAGCTCAGGGGATTCTTCCGCCTCAGCCTTCCAAGTAACTGGAGCCACAGGCATGCGCCACCACACCCAGCTAATTTTTTAATTTACTGTAGAGACGAGGTCTCGCCATGTTGCTCAGGCTGGTCTCAAAACCCTGAGCTCGGGCAATCCTCTCGCCTCAGCCTCCCAAAATGCTGGGATTTCAACACATTTGCTTCCTACTTTCCTTCTTTCAAAAACCAAGAGTGACGAATGTTTCCTAATCTCCAAATGAAAACACGTGCTCAAAAGACCACAGAGCATCACGAAGACATGAGTGTCCTAGCATGTCGCGGTTGGCCTCGTATCTTTTAATAATGTATTTTATGCCTCACTCGGCAAGGGAGACTTGGAGAGTGGATCAATTTCTCTTTATGATGCTCTCACCAAAGTGGTCCATGGAAAATAGGTTAATAGATTTTCCTGAGCGGAACTGGAATGTGGGAACAAAACCGGACTGTTACGAAGCAAAATAAGGGCTCATACCAGCCTGATTCTTGCCTGCTGGATTCAGGATTTAAAACTTTAGTAGCCAAACCATTTTCTTAATTGCACGCTTCATTAGAGAGCTATGAGGGTTATTTAGGAAGCCACGTGAACCGTTTTTTAAAATATGGCCTGGACACGTGTGTCACACACGCCAGTCAGTGTGCGTGTTTCAGTGGGATCCGCAGGTGACCTCAACAAGGAAAGTGTCTGTTCTCGTCTTTTCAGACACAAGTGTCTACGCATCTCTTCATTGGCTCCTGTCGTGGAGCGTGACTGGTTGGCTCTTTGTTTATGCTAATGTCATAAACTGTCCCCACGGAGTTCTGGCTAAACATAGTATTAAATAGTCAGCAACGGGATCAATTACTTTACCAGCGGGAATGGCTTGTTTACCAATCTCTCCCCTAAAAAACAGTCATTTCGCAAAAGGCATGTAATGCCTGACTTATTTTGACAGCATCGGGAAGCTCCGTTGTTAATCAGAAGCATATTAAATCAAACAGACGTACGTAAAGGCCACCGCCAGGATTTGCCAGCCGGCTTGACTTTTACAGCATAAAGCTGTAAAAACATTTTATAGGCGTGAAAACCATCACGCTGCCCTGGAAGTGACACTGTGTAACAGAGCTCGACCCAAACGAATCCAAAGACACAATCGTGCATTCAGTACTCAATTTCACTTGGATGCGCTATTTCTATAGGACAGGAGTCCTTGGAAATTAAGCACCAGTGACGAGAAAGAGTATTAAGAATGAATGGCTATATAGAAAAGATAAAAAGTCTGAGATTTTGAGTCGCTAAATGAATGAGTTGATTTATTTTGACAGGTGCAGTTTTGTTTTAATGATTTCAAATAACACTTCGTAGTTGGTTACTAAAAATCCCGCTGTGTGTGGATATGTGTATGGTCATAAAAGCTTGGCAATATGAGTTTCTCCTGAGTCTGAGTGGCTAAATCTTCATTAAGAGTAAGTCGTTGTTTGGGTTTATGTCAGTGAAGTGAAGCCCCCTGGCTCAATGATTTGATTTTTAAAAAATCATTATTAATTACTCCAAGTTCAGAATGCAATTTATTTCTAAAGAGAACACCGACAACTTTTTCTGCTGGAAAATAACTCAAGCTCCAGTGCCAATTTTTTTAACGTGACTTCGATGCGTCGCTTAGCTTTCTGCCTCAGTTTCCCAAGGAAGCAGAATAGGGAGTTTCCTGGTGAGAGAATTAATTAACATCTGTGAGTAACTTTCAGATCTCTTTATAAAAGAGCTCTTCGTGAGGGAAAATGTTATGCTGCGCGAGATAAAAGAAAAATGACGGAAGATTTCAAACACCATGAAAGTTACTGAAGAGTAAAAAAAAAGACCAGAGGGATATAATTATCCTCAGAGAGACATATATCACCAGACAGACTATAATGCAGTGATGAAAGAGAGAGTCAAAGGGGCTCGCCGAAGCCTTCGGGGATTTGGGTCCCCCGTCCCTGGCAAGATTCCCCAGACTCATCTCGTAAAAACTCTAAATCAAATTCGGTCCTGAAAAGTGGGTGAAATGAGATCCGCTAAATCAAAACCTAAGAGAGAAAGCCCCTAGTAATCTCCCTCAAGCCTTTCACAACGCATGTTTTCTCTGTGCTGCTAATGCCTTCTCTGCAGACCGTAATCGATTCTTAATTATTGATTCCAAGGCCCTTATCTATCCTTCCTTATAAATTTGAGGAGCCAGATGATTGAGGAATATACTATATTCACGCCCTGTCTCCCTATCACTCTGTCCCTCCTTGGTAATAGAGGAGTGTTACCTGTGTGGTTCGCTATGTAACTTCAGTTTATTTTTACTTATTTGTTTATTTTAAGTCAAGGTCTCACTCTGTTGCCCAAGCTGGAGTGCAGGGGCATGATTGTGGCGATCACAGCCTTGACTTGCTGGGCTCAGGGAATCCTTCCGCCTCAGCCTTTCAAGTAGCTGGGACTACAGGCACCCGCCTCCATGCCCAGCTAATTTATTGATTTATTGTACAGACGAGGTCTTGCCAAGTTGTCCAGGCTGGTCTTGAACCCTTGGGCTCAGGCAATCCTCCCGCCTCGGTCTCCCAAAGTGTTGGGATTACAGGCTTGAGCCACCGTGCCTGGTATAACTTCCATGTGGTTGGAACATTGCCTCATCACATCACTTTGTACTTGGGAAACACGCTTGCTCACAAAATGACTTCTTGTGTTTTATTTTATTTTATTTATTTATTTTTTGAGTTGGAGTCTCACTCTGTCGCCCAGACTGGAGTGCAGTGGCCGCTTCCGGCCACTGCAGCCTCGACCTGCTGGGCTCCGGCGATCCTTCCACCTCAGCCTTCCGAGTGGCTGGAATTACAGGCATGCGCTATCACGCCCGGCTGATTTTTTGATTTATTGTAGAGATGAGGTCTCGCTGCCCAGGCGGGTCTCGAACCCGCGGACTCAGGCAGTCCACTCACCTCAGCCTCCCAAAGGCGTGGGATTACAGGCTGAGCCACCGAGCCCGGCTGACTTCTTGTGTTTTATAAATACACAACCTGCTTTGTACAGAAAGCGTTAGACTTTCATAAAGCATTGGACAATATCATTAAAAAGTAAAAAACAAACAAACAAACAACAACAGATGCTCGTGAGGTTGCAAAGAAAAGAGAATTCTTATGCACTGCTGGTGGGAATGTCAACTAGTTCAGCCCTACCAAGCATGGTAGCTCAGCCTGTCATCCCAGCACTTTGGGAGCCTGAGGCGAGAGGATTGCCTGAGCCCGGGGTTTCAAGACCAGCCCAGGCAACTTGGCAAGACCTCGTCTCTACAGTAAATCACAAAACCTAGCCGGACGTGGTGGCGTGCATCTGTAGTTCCGGCTGCTTGGAAGGCTGAGGTGGAAGAATCACCTAAGCCTAGAATTTCAAGGCTGCGGTGTCCATGACCATGCCACCACACTCTGGCTGGGGCGACGGAGTGAGACTCCAACTCAAACAAAAGGAAAAAAAAATTCAGTTCTGTAGTTAATTAGAAAATGATCAGTGCTACTTGGCACAGTGGCTCATGCCTATAATCTCAGCATGTTGGGCGGCAGAGGCGAGAAGATTGTGTGAGCCAATGGGTTCGAGACTGGCCCGGGCAACTTGGTGAGACCTCGTCTCTACAATAAATCAAAAAAATTAGCCGTGCTTGGTGGCGCTCACCTGTCATTCCAGCTACTTGAAAGGCTGAGGAAGAAGGATCGCCCAAGCCCAGCAGGTCGGGGCTGTGGTGGTCGTGAGTGTGCCACTGCACTCCAGCCTGGGTGACAGAGTCAGATTCCGGCTCAAAACAAAACAAACAAGCAAAAGAACTAAAAACAGAATTACTATTCGGCCCAGTAATCCCATTACTGGGTATGTACCCAAAGGAAAAGAAATCGTTCTACCAAAAAGACACCTCCCGTGTGTTTATCGAAGCACTGCTGACAATGGCAAAGATACAAAACCAACCTAGGTGCCCCTTACTGGTGGACCAGATTTTAAAAATAAGGGACATGTACACCGTGAAATACTATGTAGCCACAAACAAGAATGAAGTCATGTCCTTTGCAGCAATGTGGATGCAGCTGGAGTTCATTATTCTAAATGAATTAATAATTCCTTAATTAATAATTCATAACTCTCACTCAACAGTGAGAGCTAAATGCTGGGTACACACAGACATACAGGCAGGAACGGGAGACACAGGGAACTCCTAAAAATAGGCAGAGGGAGTAAAGGTTTGAGAAACTACCCCCGGAGTACCATGTTCACAGTTTGGGTGACGGGTTCAACAGAAGCTCAAACATCATCACGCAGTACAACCAAGTAACACATCTGCACGTGTACCCGCGAATTTAACATTTAAAGCAGGGCAAATCATGCTTCATGTGATCAAGGAGCAAATCATTGACACCAATGGCTTCTTCCTGGAGAGGACCCTGTGAGCTCCATTCCTGAGTGATCATTCCAGCTTACTTCACACCTTTCACAAGGTGTCAACACAGCCTTTTTATTTTTTCGAGTTGGCGTCTCACTCTGTACCCAGACTGGAGTGCAGTGGCATGATCATGGTTCACCACAGCCCCGACCTTCTGGGTTCCTGGGCTCACCTACCACCTCAGCCTCCTGAATAGTTGGGACTACAGGTGCACACCACCACACTAGCTTTTTTTTTTTTTTTTTTTTTGAGTTGGTGTCTCACTCTGTCGCCCAGACTGGAGTGCAGTGGCCGCTTCCGGCCACCGCAACCTCGACCTGCTGGGCTCCGGCGATCCTTCCACCTCAGCCTTCCAAGTAGCCGGAATTACAGGCATGCGCTACCACGCCCGGCTGATTTTTTGATTTATTGTAGAGATGAGGTCTCGCTGCCCAGGCGGGTCTCGAACCCGCGGGCTCAGGCAATCCACTCACCTCAGCCTCCCAAAGGCGCGGGATTACAGGCTGAGCCACCGAGCCCGGCTTCACACTAGCTTTTAAAAAAAATTTTTTTTGCAGACAAGAGGTGCTGCCCAGGCTGGTCTTAAACTTCTGGCTTCAAGTGATCCTCCTGCCTCAGCTTCCCAAATAGCAGGGTGGGCCTCACAAGCACACAACTTCATACCCAGCTAATTGTTTTTTTTAACTTTTTCACAGGGATGAGGTCTTGCTATGATGCTTAGACCGCTCTAGAATTCCTGGGCTCAAACAATCCTCCCACCTCATCCTCCCAAAGTGCTGGGATTACAGGAATGAGCCACCGTACCTGGCCTAAGACATCCTCTCATATAGACTCACACAGTGTCCCACATGGGAGGCTTGTGTTGGGGTGTGTCCACGTAGTCCTGGAATTGCCCCAGGTTTTGCATTTTTTCCAGGAATGCTGATCATTTTCTTAACTATAGGATATTGGTAATTATCAAATAAGTCATTTGAACAAGAAAAATTTGAAATAAGTCCAGATGAGGATCATTGATTTTAGAAACTTGAAACTTGGCCGGGCTCGGTGGCTCAGTTTGTGATCCCAGCACCTTGGGAGGCCAAGGCACATGGATTGCCTGAGCCTGTGGGTTCGAGACCAGCCTGGGCAACTTGGCAAGACCTCGGCTCTACAATAAATAAAAAATTAGCTGGACGTGGTAGCACACATCTGTAGTTCCAGCTACTTGGAAGGCTGAGGCAGGATAGCCGGAGCCCAGTAGGTTGTGGCTGCGGTGACCGTGAGAGTGCCACTGCACTCCAGCCTGGGTGACAGAGTGAGACTCCAACTCTTCAAAAAAAAAAAAAAATTGAAACTCATGGCCAATTCAAGAGGTAAACACTGAGTGAGTGATCAGTGTGGTAATGGAAGTGAAAGTACTGGGTGCACACTAAAAGCTCAAAAATATACCAGTGGAATCCTTTGCACAGAAGGAAGTGTGTTGAGAGAGATCCATACGTCCCATTACGTGACACAACAAACCCGACAAGATTCACTTATACAACCTGGATATGAAATCAGGCTACGAGGGTTGGATGTCAACCACAATTCTTAAATATTATGCCTTGATACAAACAAACAAACAAATATCACATTTTCAGGCCGACTATTGTACACAATTAGGATCTCTAGGCCTTCAGGGAGCTACGTCCATTCTCAGTCAGCTTCTAAATACTAATTAATCATTAACCCCTCCGAGTTGCGACCAAGCATGTTTAAATACTCTTTAATTGCTTCATCCCTCCCATGGATGGAAATATAAATGTCTTCGAAAAGGAAAGAAAGAAAAAAGTTATTCTAATAAATACCTAGCTGATTTTAAACTGTTTAGAAAATCAATTGGGAAATTGAAATGATGGATAATCATAGTGTACTGCTCAGCTGTTGCATTTAACATTTATATTTTTAGAGGAGGGATGCATTTTAAGTATGGCAATAATTTTCATATCATGGAGAAGACAGCTTAAAAATTTTTTTTTCTTGCAGTTTCACTTGAGGACTAAAGGGAAAAAATTGACTTGGGACAATTGCCCTCACCCAGGAAATGCATTTTGTCCAAGAAATAAAAAGAGTTGGTAGGCATCAGGGTGGCTTAGTATATTAATTATGGATTCAACTGGTTACATAGAAGCTAAAGTTATTTCCCATTTTCAGTATCGCCTGTAACCCCCGCTTACAGTCACACAAATTACTAGCACACCCAAAGGTCAGTGTATAATTCAACATGTGAAACAGTTATGGCAGCTGGGTGCAGTGGCTTATGCCTATAATCCCAGCAATTTGGGAGACTGGTACAAGAGGATTGTTTGAGACTAGGAGTTTGAGACTAGCCTGGGCATCACAGCAAGACCCTGTCTCTACAAAAAATTAAAAATAAAAAAAAATTAGCCAGGCGTGGTGGTGTGCATCTGTCATCTCAGCTACATGGGAGGCTGAGGCAGGAGGATGGCTTGAGCCCAGGAGTTTGATGCTGCAGTGAGCTGTGCTTGCACCACTGCCCTCCAGCCTGGACAACAGAACGAGACCCTTACCCCTAAAGCCAAATAAACAGTCATTTATTTGTCCCTTCACAGTTTTCCATGTGGATTTTAATGTTGTCTGTGTGAAGAATTAGCCCTGTGCACTTGGCTTCTTCCCAGCACTCAGGTCTTTCCTCTGTAAAGTTAGGGGATTAAAGTAGGTCAGATCTCCTCAAATGTTAATGTGCGTTCGAACCGTCTGGGGACCTCGCTAAAGGCAGGTTAGGGTTCAGGAGGTTTCTGGGGTGCGACCTGAGAAACCCAGCTCCAAGGTGACGCCGGCGGTGCCCGAACTTATGAGAGCAGGTCTCTTTCTGGCAGAACGATTTGTGTGTCTTTGGGTAGATTCCCAGAAGTGGGATTGTTGAGTTGAACAGTAGCTCTGTTTTTTAGTTCTTTAAGAAATCTCCAAACTGCTTTCCACAGGGGTTGAACTAGTATACCTTCCCATTTGGGGTCATGATGGCATCACCCACGTCTCCTCCATCTGAACATTCTTGAGGTGACCCAGGGATTCCTCTTCACGTCATCTCCTGCCTGAATGGTCCCTGGTGTTGGACTCACTCTCTCTCCTCTTAACGCCCTGCGAAAGGCCCACCTCAGACGCCGGGCTTAGTCAAGTTTTAAGAACAACCACACACTCGGAAAAGAAACATTCAGCTGCCCTAAGTTGAAGAGCACAGACCCAGGCGTTTATCCATCACCTCCCTCATCAGCCACTTTCCCGGTGACACCTTTCCCTGTCCTTGGAATAGTCAATGCACGACCATTAAGTGACAAATACTCACTGTAATTCCTTTCAGTTTCTTGGACTGGACTTTGTCACCTGCAAAAGAGGCAACTCTTATTTTATTTCTATTTTTTATTTTAGAACCGGCGTACATATGAGGGCTTATTTCGTAAGCATATTGCACAAAGGCGAAGGTTTGGGCTTCTGACAAGCCTGCCCTCTCTCCCCCAGCGGACATGGTACTCAATGGGTGGTTTGTTTTATGTCCTTTATTCCTCCTCCCTCCCTCCTCCAGCAGTGGCCAGTGTTTAGTGCCCACTTATAAGTGAGGACATACAGTATTCAGTTTTCTGTTTCTGTGATAGTTCACTTAGAATGACAGTCTCCAGAAGCCAGGCATGGCAGCTCGTGCCTATAATCCCAGCTCTTTGGGAGGCCGAAGTGAGAGGATTGCCTCAGCCCACGGGTTTGAGTCCAGCCTAGGCAACTTGGTGAGACCTCATCTCTACTGTAAATCAAAAAATTAGCCAGGCGTGGTGGTGCACACCTGTAGTTCCAGCGACTTGGACGGCTGAGACAGAAGGCTTACCTGAGCCCAGCAGGTTGATGCTGCGGTGGCCATGAGTGTGCCACTGCACTCCAGCTGAGGCGACAGAGTGAGACTCCAACTCAAGTAAATAATTGACTAAATAAATAAAATAAAAGAATGAGAGTCTCCAGCTGCATCCATGTGGCTTCAAAGGACATGATTTCGTTCTTCTTTATGGCTGCATAATATTCCATCGCATATATGTATCACATTTTCTTTATTCAGGCCACTTTCAATGGGCATTTGGTTTGGTCCCATGCTTTTGCCATTGTGAACAGTCCTGCAGCCAACATACGAGAGCAGGTATCTTTTTGGTAGAACAATTTATGCATCTCTGGGTAGATTCCCAGAAATAGGATTGCTGGGTCGAACAGTAGCTCTGTTTTTAGTTCTTTAAGAAATCTCCAAACTGCTTTCCACAGGGGTTGAACTAGTGTACCTTCCCACCAACCATGTATAAGCATCCCCTTCTCTCTACAGAGAGGCAACCCTTAAAAGTTTTCAGGTGAGGAAGTGTGGTCTGGATGGCAGGAGCGAGAGCTGAGATTCAGAGCTTTCAGTCCAGGTGGTGATAGATCATTCTCTCAGGCATAGTGACAACAGCGTTATGTGCCTTATTAAAGCAAGGCTTTGTTTTTATTTATGTGCTTTAAAATACTTCAAGATGCTTGGTTGAAAAGTCCTGGTTCACTAGCCTACGGGACTCACCGCCAGTTGGGTCCTGTCTCCCATGAGATGATCCTGGGCAAGTGATTGGTTCTTTGTGTGCCTTGGTTTCCTTACCTGTAAAACAGGGTACATTTTTCATAGAACTGTTAAGAAGATTAAGTGAGTGAATTCTTGTCAAGCACTGAGACGTATACTTGGCACACAGTGAAAAGAATACAGAGGGTGCCAAAAACAGCACACACATTTTAAGACAGGAAAATTCTGTATTAAAATTGAAATACACTGGGCTCGGTGGCTCAGCCTGTAATCCCGCGCTTTGGGAGGCTGAGGTGAGTGGATTGTCTGAGCCCGCGGGTTCGAGACCCACCTGGGCAACTTGGAGAGACCTCATCTCTACAATAAATCAAAAAAATGAGCCGGGCATGGTAGCGCGTGCCTGTAGTTCCAGCTACTTGGAAGGCTGAGGTGGAAGGATCGCCGGAGCCCAGCAGGTCGAGGCTGCGGTGGCCGGGAGCGAGACTACAACTCAAAAAAAAAAAAAAATTGAAATACTCTATATATACTGATAGCAAAAGATGAACACAAGTCATGTTTGACTGTTGCAGTTACAAGAGGTGCTCAGTGTGGCTCCCATCAGTGTCCAGATGCTTCTGATGATGGCGAACGACCGCAGGACTCGTCGCTGTGCGAGGCCTCCCAGGGCTTCCCTTGTGCACATGACACACAGGACCATGTGGCTCAAGTTCATCATGAATGCGTGTGACCGTTAGGCGTGTTGGAGACTCTACTGCCTACTCACGCTTCCATTGTCACTGTACTTCCACCACATTCTCGAATTTCAAACACCACTTCAAAATCATTTTGCACTCCTCAAATGACAACCGTGCCTCGACCATTTTCTTTCACTGTCCTGCCTGTCGCACGGTGATGCTAGCGTTCATTTGATGCACGCCATCTTTTGAGCAAACGTTGTACGACACATGGCTACCGTCATTCAATTCAACTTCAAAAAGTCATACATAGATAACATTGCTTAAAATGTGTACACGTTAATACTTTTTTGCCCATAAATCTGTCACAGAATTTTGAGATCCTAGCACTTTGGGAGGCCGAGGTGAGAGGACTTCCTGAGCCCATGGGTTTGAGATCAGCCTGGGCAACTTGGTGAGACCTCATCTCTACAATAAATCGAGAAAAATTAGTCAGGTGTGATGGTGCATGCCTGTAGTTCCAGCTACTTGGAAGACTGAGGTGGAAGGATCATCTGAGCCCAGCAGGTCGAGGTTGCAGTGACGGCGAGCGTGCCACTGCACTCCAGCCTGGGTGGCATACATTTTAAAAAAATGTATGTTATGGAGGAGGAAAATCTTGTACTTAATTAAGTAAACGTAACAGAATAAAGAAGGACTGTTTGCTCCCAAAGAGTTTGTTGATATACCTGATACTTCCTGTCCACTGCTTCACTGCAAAACAAAGAAGAAAATCTAGGTAGGCATATTATAGCTTCAATCCCTCTATTTTATTTTGCTCCTAAGGACTTACTTTTCATCTTCCTGATATCATTTTTTTCAAAGTGAAACGAGTATTATTGTTTTTCTGATTATAAAAGCAATATATAAAAAAGCATAGACTATCTCAGGAAGATTAGGGAAGACAGAGGCAACAATAATTACCTTCTGAAAGCAAATGGGAAGGAGGGAGACTTCATTATTATTGTTTACTCTTTTGTATCCTTTACCTTTTGTACCATGTGCAAGTATTATCTGCTGAAAATAAATATTTTTAAATTAACAGATGCGAGTTTGTAACATGTGTGTCACATGGTAAGAAAGTTATAAAGTGGAAAGTGATATTACTTACCCTACCACCAAGCCCTTCATATCTGTGTTTCCAGACTCTATCAGAATCTATGATTCCAGGCATATGTAAAGGTATTGTTTTTTGTAAAAACAAGATCATGGTATCACAGTGCCCTTAAAATGCTTTCCATGTCAGAAAACATAAATCAAGGCTGGGCTTGATTTCCCAGCTATAATCCCAGCACTTTGGGAGGCTAAGGAAGGAAGATAATCTGAGCCTGGGAGGTCAAGGTTTTGGTGAGCCATGATTGTGCCACTGCACTCCAGCCTGGGTGACAGAGCGAGTCCCAGATTTAAAAAAAAAGAAACAGAAAGAAAGAAAGAAAACAAGAAAAATAAGACAAATATATATATATATTCACATAGATAAATCTATAAATATATATATCTATACACTCACATATATAAATCTACAATGTAATTTGTAATGTCTGTATTCTGCCCTATTGCATGCATGTCCATGAGTTGATTTGATTGACCCTCTATAGATAAGTATTTTCAACAGTTCTGTGATGAACACCTTTAGGCATGCATGTTTATGTAACTGTCTTCTTTTCTTTTTTTCGGCATCCAAAAGCTTTTTAATAAGACGGTGGGACCCAGGGTTAGGTTTTGTAACCGTGGCTGACCTGCTGGCCTCTGACATACTCACACTCCTGGCCCTTGGCTCAGCTGTAGGGTTCGGTGTGGCCATGTGGGGTTCCCAGAGCCTTGCAGAAAGGCTAGCACACTGGTTGGCCCCTGTGAAGATCAGAGAGCAGGATGATGCCCTGGCCCTTGGGGGAGTCCAGGGTCCGCTGGTCACAGGTGAAGCTTTTGCTCCGCCTTGAGGATGCGGTACTTTCTGAACTTGCACGTCATCTGTTATGGTCCCCGTGATCACAGCTGTTTTGTTTCCCTGGCCCGGAAGGACCATCCGGGAAAGGAAGAGAGTTGGCTGGTTTGCTGCGACTCACATGCAATCTCTGCAGTGCACCTTGGTTGGAGGTAGAGTTGGCGCCTCTGGCTAGAAGCCTATACTGCTGGACCGAAGTCTTAGATAGACGTCCTGGCTCCCGGGCTCCTTGCCCCCAGCCTCTCGGTTCTTGTTGTGGGATGTCGACTCCCAGGGTGGCATCTCCTCCTTGGCCAGGTCCGGAAAGCTTCTCATTTTCTTAGACTACACTTCTAGAAGTTCAGTTGCAGGACAAAGGATTGGATATAAAGTTGAGATTTTTGAAAGGCATAGAATGAGTAAAGAAATGAAAAGTAAGACCATTTTTCCCCAGGCCACCCTTCGTGGGCGAGAGGGGCATTGTGGTTTATTCCTTGGAGCTAAAAGGATAACATCACTCTTGCCTCTCCTGGATAGAAGGGGTGGGGGTTACCTCCCTGCAGTTCCAACCTTAGGATGCCAGCTGGGGAAATGGTGGAAGGGGTGAGCTTAGATCTTGGCAGCAAATTTTGATTGACAACCGGTTGAATTTTATTTTTGTTCCTCTGCTTTCCAGAGGGAAATTCTTGGCTTCATCTTGGAAGCAGCTTTAGGGTTATTTCTGCAAGTGGACTCTTATTTTGTCAACATTGTAGTTAATGCTTTCCTTAATGGCGACGGGGTAGAATTTGGAAAGCATCAGAACAGCTCTTTAAATCTGTGAGCCTAGGTGACACCTTGCATCTTAGCAGAGAAGAGAAATGGAAGATGTCAGATGCCAAGGCCTAATGGCAACCTTAGTTTATTTTTTGCTCTCTTTTTTTAACACGAGGAAACTGAGACTCAGAGAGGTTAAGTCACTCATTCAAGATCATATAGCTGGTGAAAGACTGAACAGGAAGGGAATGCATGTAAAAACCTAGACTGTGTTTCAGTGTGACTTGTGTTAGCCTATTTGAGCCCAACTGTGATCATGTGGAATCACCGAAGACGAGCCATCAGCCTGCAGAGACATTTGCATGATCACATTTCACTAACACATTTAGTCATCACCTTTGGTGTGGTCAGCGCTCCCGCTTGCCTCTACTTATATTGACCTACAATATAAGAAGGGGGCCGAAAATGACTGACCGTACTGGGAAACTATGGGGCGGGGGAGATGGGATTAACACTAGCAAATATCTGTCTGGGTACGGGGAAACATCCCATAGCAACAGGGTGCCTGAATGAAACGCAATTGTATACCTAACCCTTAACTGTACCCCACAACTTCACAATAAAAAAAAATAATAATAATAAAAAAAGAAGGGGGCATGGCTTGCACTGGGACAGCATTGAGATGTTGAGATACTTGGAGGCCTGTTTTGTGCAGCTGGGTGAGATGGCTCATGCCTATAGTCCCAGCTAGTCAGGTGGATCTCCTGAGGCCAGGAGTTCAAGACCAGCCTGAGCAATACAGCAAGACCCCGTCTGTACAAAAAAAGAAGTTTGTGAGCAAAAGCTGCTTTAAGTCGGTCATGGTGGCTCATGCCTGTAATCCCAGCACTTTGGGAGGCCCCTGACCACCAGGGCTCCACTCCCTTATGGGGCAGCTGGTCCCAGAAGACTCCATGTCGATACTTGACCAAGTAACAGCTAATTGTGTCAGGGGCAGCGTGAGGTCCATGGCACGGAATCTGGGTGATTTCAGCATCTCCTCTCTCCTGCTTGGCTCCCAGTGTCCCTTCTGAGGTGACGGACAGACCAACAGGGAGCGGTGTGGGCCTGGCATAGGTGTATAGAAATGGGAGAAGGAGCTGTCTGTAGCCAAAAAGGAGCCAAAAGGAGGAAAGGGACATTTATAAAGTGTCCCTTTTAACCACATGTGTTGGTCAGGTCCTCTGGAGGAACAGAATCAACAGGATGTGTGTGTGTGTGTGTGTGTTTAAGGAATTGACTCACGTGATTATGGATGCTTGGCAAATCCAAAATCTACAGATTAGGCTGACAGACTGGAGACCTAGGAATGAGCAGCAGCCCGGCTCAAGTCCCGAGGCTCCTGTTGGCAGAATTTCTTCTTGCTTGGGGGAAGATAGCTTTCCTTCCATTAAAACCTTCAACTGATTGGATGAGGCCCACCCACATTAGGGACGGATATCTGCTTCACTTTACTCAGGGTCCACCAATGTAAAATGTTCAGCTCCACCAAAAGCATCCTCACAGAAACACCCAGAATAGTGTTTGACCATGGATCAGGACACTGAGGGCCAGCTAAGTTGACCTGCGAAATTTGCCATCGCACCACCCACCCCCAGCTTCCATATCCTCGTGCTTTTGCCACAGAAGGAAGAAAACAGAGGCTTGGGCCCAACAATGCTGGTGCCATTTATCTGCTCCCTGACTTTCCCCTGCAAGCCAGTGGTCTAAGGATATACCTATTCTGAATGAATGAATGACCACTGAACGGGTGCACTTACTTCTCCCATGATGAATTATACAGTTTATTGCTCCTCCTCCTGCCTGCCTTGACTGTCTAGGACCTTTCTACCATTAAAATTCTTAAATTGAATGTCAGGTGTAAGTTAAAGTATACCACAATGAAACAAAGAAAGAAAACATGAAAAGGCAAATGAAAACTTCACTCCTCACTGCCAGCTCCAGGGAGAGCACGGTCATATAGGTGCTATTTTTGGTGGCATCAAGGATCATGTCTCTGAGCTGCTGGCTCCTGATAAAAACCAGGATTGGTGACTCAGCCTGAAATCCCAGCACTTTGGGAGGCTAAGGCGAGAGGATTGCCTGAGCCTGGGGGTTCAAGACCAGCCTGGGCAACTTGGTGAGATCTCATGTCTACAATAAATCACAAAAACTAGCTGGGCGTGGTGGCGTGTATCTGTAGTTCCAGTTACTTGGAAGGCTGAGGCGGAAGGATCGCCTAAGCCCAGCAGGTTGAGGCTGTGGTGACTGTGATTGTGCTACTGCACTCTAGCCTGGGTGACACAGTGAGACACCAACTCAAAAAAAAAAAAAAAAGAAAAGAAAAAGAATGAGTTTACTTTGAAAAAAAAGAAAACAATGGATTTACTTTGAATCGCCCCACCCCCGCCTTTTTCTTTTCTTTTCTTTTCTTTTCTTTTTTTTTTTTGAGTCAGGGTCTCACTCTGTCACCTAGGCTGGAGGGCAGTGGCACGATCCTGGCTCCCTATAGCCTCGACCTCTTGGGCTCAGGCGATCCCCCTGCCTCAGCCTCCCGAGTAGCTGGGACTCGTAGTGTGCCACTACGCCTGGCTAATTTTTGCACTTTTTGTAGAGACCAGGTCTCGCTATGTTGCCCAGGCTGGTCTTGAGTGCTGGGATTACAGGCGTGAGCTACTGTACCCGGCCTGAATCGCTCTTTGAAGCTGACAAAATGCTGCTGTGGCGTTGGCCAGGAGACCCTGAGGTCTTTACTTGGGGGTCTCCAGTCCGAGAGGATCCAAGCAACCCCTGGATTCATCTGTCACTAAAACCCAGCTCCTAAAAAGGGCTTTCTTCTGAATAGCACCAGCAGCCTGTCGCTGTGGTTTCTGCCTAGCAGGATATGTCCTCCCACTCCAGAGTGACAAAAACGCAAAGTAAGTCACCCCCAAGAGTGCACACACGGGTTCATGACCCATCAGTCACTCAGAAGCTATGCCAACCACTGTCCCTTTCAGAAACCAAAATCCACATTGTCCCGTTTCTGTCAAGAAGCTAGAAAAGTGACAGAACAGCAGTGACTTTCTTTTCTTCTCCCTTTTCTTTTCTTTTTTTGTAAAGGCTTCACTCTGCTGCCCAGGCTGGAGTGCAGTGGCACAACTCCAGCTCACAGCAGCCTCCAAACTCCTGGACTCAAACAATCCTCTTGCGTCAGCCTCCCGCGTAGGGAACACTACTGAGTGTCAGTACACTCAGCTAATTTAAAAAATTCTGTATAGAGATCAGGTCTCCCTGTGTTGCCCAGGCTGATCTTGAACTCCTGGGTTCAAGCGATGTTCCTGCTGGGAGTACAGGTGTGAGCCACCACACCTGGCCTCATAACATCTTTCCAAACGTGTCCACATGAAGGTACCACACTCGTTTACAGAAGGAAAGAAGGAGCGGGGCATCACTGCATGGCTCTCAGTCAGGTTCGCACCAAATCCAGGACTCACTTCTGCAAACACTCCTGGAGCTAATTCCATAGACAAATTACTGTGGTAAGTATCAGATTCAGGGTCTAATTTTCAGATATGTATTTTTTTCACTACTAAAACATTGCTCAACATTTTCTCTTAGTTGGCAAGAATGAGGAAAAAACACCTGGTATTTTTTTCAACTGGAAAAATATTGGCTCTTTCAACATGGTTTATACTGCGTAGAGTCAGGAAGAGGTGGAATTATTGCTGTCTCAGATAATTTTCTGGTTTTACAAATTTTCCTTCTTCCGCCCTTCCCCTCTTCCTCTTACACTTCCTTCTCCTTCTTCTTCCTTCCTCTTCTTTCTTCTTCTTCTTTTTTTTTGAGTTGGAGTCTCACTCTTGTCACCCAGGCCGGGGTGCAGTGGCACGCTCCTGGTCATTGCAACCTCGACCTGCTGGGCTTTGGTGATCCTTCCGCCTCAGCCTTCCAGTTAGCTGGAACTACAGACGCATGCGACCACGCCTGGCTAGTTTTTGTGATTTATTGTACAGATGAGGTCTCATCAAGTTGCCCAGGCTGGTCTCGAACCCACGGGCTCAGGCAATCCTCTCGCCTTAGCCTCCCAAAGTGCTGGAATGACAGGTTGAGCCACTGTGCTCAGCCCTCTTCTTTCTCCTTTACCAACTAGACACACCAGCAAAAGACTCACAAGAAATGCCAGCCACGCTTTGAATTTGTGTAGCTCTGTACTTTCTAAGAGCCCCAGGCAGTTTAAAACAAGACAACAAAAATGAAAGCAAATGGTACCCAGCACAATGACTAGAATAAAACAGACAATAACTTACAGTGACTTGGGTTACAGCCTCACCTTCCAACACTCCCAAGGTAGGAAGGAACAAAGATGACTGTCTTCATTAGTGTCATGCTTCCCAGGGACTCTCTTAGACTGAAGCACACTGATCTGTTAGTCCAAATTCACATGAATCAAGATTAAATGTGGGTCCTGAGACATCTACTAGACTCTTCTCCTTCTGAGTCCCAGGTTAGCCTGTTCCTATGAGCTAGGATTGAAACTATAGTTTTTTTAATTAGACAAAAAATGGGGAATACAAATTTTTTTTCCTCCCAACTTAATGCTCTACTCTGGTCACTGGGCATATCGCCCTAATTCTTTTCGATCCTATAAAGAAGTTCTTATGTCCTTTTCACAGATGATAAATCTGAGGCCTAAAGAAACCCGTTGACATGTAAATAATCTACTTAGGTACACCATTGTGATTTGACTCAAAGTCTTCTCATTCCTTATTTCTTTTTTCATCATTCTGGGTTGTAGTATTATTCTATGATTATTCATCTCATGTGTCTGTGTGTTTGTTTGTTTGTTTTGAGACTGTGTTGACTGAAGTTTGGACTATATTAAGGCACTGCCAAAAGGTAGTGGTTATCTTTGTGCCAAACTCACCAGAGGCCTTTGGGAAAAAACCCTGACTCTCTTGAATCCACATCTACCCAGGCTGGAGTACAGTGGCACAATCATGGCTCACTGCAGCCTCGAACTCCTGGGCTCAAGCGAGCCTCTCGCCTCAGCCTCCAGACTGGTGCCACCAGGTCTGGCTTCATGTGAACTTAAAACAATTTGTTTAGGACTGTTCTATGGGTGCCATTGTTTTCCTTTCAAAATGGCCATTAAAATTAGTTATGCTTTTAGGGATGGACACAGATTGAATTTCACAAAGGAATTCTGCCTTTAGCAAGTGATAATCTTGTCTACTGAGATGGATTTGTATGTTTTCCAGATCTTTTCATTTATGCTATCCCTAAGCAATTGATTTCTGATTCGGCATAACACTGAGGTCTTTCAGTTGCGTAAACAACTCTGTTTCCATTGGTTTATAGATTCCGAGGAAATACAGTTCCGCTAACCATCCTGTATTTGAGGAGTACTTACGTAGGTGAGATCAGAGTGATGGATGATGACGGATGGACTCACTTCAAGTCCACTTAATTGTCAGTTTTGCATGGACTTTTACATGGACCTGTTCTTGGAGTCCACCTGCCGGGTGAGGAAGACAAAGGGAGGACCCTCTGCCTTTCCCCATTGTCATGCAAATCACTCAACCACTAGAGAACAGAGAAACAATTTCAGTTCTGTGTGAGGCAGAATTTGCCAAGAGTCAGAGCAGTCAAAGACGAACCCACCTATCTCTGGAGGCGGTGAGGGATGAGGTGCTCAAACACAGACTGTGGCCATTTGCCAGCAAGAGTCCTCATGAGAGAGATGGTAGGCCAGATGACCTTTACAGTTCATTCAGCCTAAGAGTCTGAATACATTCTGGGGAACTGGGCTTGATCTCTTGGGGAACACGTGGGTTTGTTGTGTTTGAACTGAACACTTTGTTGTGGTTTTTCATCTGGGAATACTAGTACACCTTGCTTAATTTAGAAGTTACAAGTTCATAAATTATGCTGGTAAATATCAAAATTTATATAATGTATTCTTCCTTTTCAATGGAGCCAAGACAATCTCAGGGGCTTTGTACTTCCTGTTCCCGCTGTCTGGAGCATTCAGTTCAAATGTCACCTTCCTGGTACCCTCCCATATAAAATGTCATCCTCCCCCGTCTCTCTACACTTTCTGTACTTCTCTCTGCTTAATGCTTTTCATTGCACTAACCGCCACATGATCCGTTAGATACTCGTTTGTTGTTGGTCTCTCCTTGATGGAATGTAGGTGCCTGGCACAGAATATGAATTTTGCCCCTGCATTTCAGATGCAGTATCTGGCCTATATGAGGTCCTCAAGAAAATAGTTCTTGAATGAGTAGATGTAAGCAGCGGTTTGCAGGGTTTTTTTCATTAATTAATTTTCCTCTATATTTAATTTAAAAGCATTCACCTCTTCAAGAAATTGGTTTGGAAAACTTTTAAAAGATCTCTGAGGTCTCCCCTGGCAAGGTGTAAAATTAAAATTAAAACCTCCAAGATAGCCGGGCTCGGTGGCTCAGCCTGCAATCCCGTGCCTTTGGGAGGCTGAGGTGAGGGGATTGCCTGAGCCCGCGGGTTCGAGACCCGTCTGGGCAACTTGAGGAGACCTCATCTCTACAATAAATCAATGAAATTAGCTGGGCGTGGTAGCACACGCCTGTAGTTCCAGCTACTTGGAAGGCTGAGGCGGAGGGATCGCCGGAGCCCAGCAGGTCGAGGCTGTGGTGGCCAGGACCGTGCCACTGCCATCCAGCCTCCAGCCTGGGCGACAGAGTGAGACTCCAACTCAAAACAAACAAACAAACAAACCCCAGGAATGGGCCTCCTCCCCTACCTTGTAGAGGTGAATCTTCTCTCTCCCTTCTCTGTCTCTCGCTAATTTACTTTTAAATAAACTTTTCTTTCTTTGCCTTAAAAAAAAAACCTCCAAGAATGAATCAACTATATCCACTAAGGCAATTACAAGCGTAAAAAAAAAATCAATCTTTAAAGGAATAAGAAAAATAATCATAAGGAATAAGAAAAACCTACTTTAAGCCTGGCTCGGTGGCTCAGCCTGTAATCCCGCGCCTTGGGAGGCCGAGGTGAGTGAATTGCTTAAGTCTGAGGGTTCGAGCCCCACCTGGGCAACTTGGCGAGACCTCATCGCTCCAATAAATCAAAAAACTAGCTGGGCGTGGTAGCACACGCCTGTAGTTCCAGCTACTTGGACGGCTGAGGCGGAAGGATCACCAGAGTCCAGCATGTCGAGGCTGCGGTGGCCGGGAGCGGCTACTGCACTCTAGTCTGGGTGACAGAGTGAGACTCCAACTCAAAAAAGAAAGAAAAAAAGAAAAACCTCCTTTAAAGGACTCATTTTTAAAATATGGAAGTGATTTTACTTTTCATAGGAACATGTAAGTACTCTTAATGTCTAACACTCAAAGGATGAATGATTTGATATGAATATATTTCAGTTTATTTATAACTAAGCTTCGAAGTCGTCATCTGTAGTCAAATATAGCGGGGACCTAATTCTTCCCTCACCACTGAGGTATTTGTCAGCACTCCTTTCAACAAGAAAAAAAAACTATCTAAAAAATCTAAAAAGGAAGTCAATATTTGTTTCCAGTAGATGGCACTGCAAATCAAGTCTTTATAGATCTAATAATTATCGCTTTGATATGATAATAATTATTTATTCTGTAGTAAGACCGTCTACAGTGACTGATACAGTGAAAATATATAGGTTGGGGAGTTTGAAGCCACAATTAAGTTAGGTCTCTACAGCCCCCAACAGTAATAGACGATATCTCTTCTCTTACGTATCACAGTTGGGCACTTATTAAAGTAGTCGGCGCATATAACAGAATTGCTCACTCTGCTTATCCATGAACCGCTTTTTGATGTGGGATTTTGGTTGCTTGTTTTCATTTGTTTAGTCTATTTTGTGTTATAAGTCCACTGGGACTCTTTATATTTTTGTACTGTGCCAAATTCGACCTCATTCAGGCCAATTATCGTTCACAGAAGAAATACTGTTCTTGGGTCACAGATCGCATCTTTGACCCCGCACTATTTGCCTCTGTGTGTGTGTGTGTGTGTGTGTGTGTGTGTGTGTCGTGTGTGTGTGTGTGTGTGTGTGTGTGTGTGTGTGTGTGTCTGTGTGTGTGTGTGTGTGTGTGTGTGTGTGTGTGTGTGTGTGTGATAAGGGGCATGGATTAGAAAAATGTAAATTGGGCCAGGCATGGTGGCTCATGCCTGTAATCCCAGCCCTTTGGAAGATTGAGTGGGGAGGATTGCTTGAAGCCAGGATTTCAAGACCAGCCTTTACAAAAAAAATAAGTAAATTGTTCCAAACAACTCAAATTTCACAACAAAAAAACATGGCACAACATATTTTCTAATGACAGTGAATTAGAACTCAGCTTTATGTGAAAATGAATATATGTTTAAAACCTATTTTTTAAGCCATTTAAAAGGGACATTACACATAGTATAGACAAGAAGTTCTTAAATGCTATCATATGTGTCAAAATACCTAGAATAGTGTTTGGAACACATTGGGTACTAAATAAACCTTCCTTCCCTTTTCTCCCAATTCTTTCTTTCTTTCTTTCTTTCTTTCTTTCTTTCTTTCTTTCTTTCTTTCTTTCTTTCTTTCTTTCTTTCTTTCTTTCTCTATCTGTCTTTGCATCAGGTTCTCACTCTGTCACCCAGGTTGAAGTGCAGTGACACGATCATGGCCCGCCACAGCCTCGACTCTCTGGGCTCAGGCATTCCTTCTGCCTCAGCCTCTCCTTCCGCCTCAGTCTCCTAAGTAGCTGGGACTACAGGGGTGCACCACCATGCCTGACTAATTAAAAAAAATTTTTGTAGTCATGATGAGATCTTGCTTTGTTGCCCAGGCTGGTCTTGAACTTTTGGGCTCAAATAATCCTCCCACCTCGGCCTCCCAAAGTGCTGGACTTCAGGTGTGAGCCACCGTAGGCGGCCTTCTCCTGTCTAATAGAGTGGAAGAATACAAGGCCAGTCACCTGAGAATCAGCCAGGATCTGCAACTCTATCCATTAAATTACCTCTGTCATCTGACCTCTCTGGACTCCAGTTCTCAAAATGATTGGAAGTGAGGCCACAAAATCTAAAATACTATGCCTAGCTGGGTGTGGTGGCTCAAGCCTGTAATCCCAGCGCTTTGGGAGTCCGAGGTAAGAGGATTGCCTGAGCTCAGGGGTTCGAGACCAGCCTGGGTAACTTGGTGAGACCTCATCTCTACAATAAATCAAAAAATTAGCCGGACGTGGTGGCGTGTGCCTGTAGTTCCAGCCACTTGGAAGGCAGAGGCAGGATTGCCTGAGCCAAGCAGATCGAGGCTGCAGTGACTGTGAGCATGCCACTGCACTCCAGCCTGGGTGACAGAGTGAGATTCTGACCCGAGAAAAAAATAAATAAATAAAAAATAAAATAAAACACTACGCCTAATAAATGGCAAGATTCACAAGTGAGGTTCACGATACCGTACAACCAAATGTACAAGCCCATGGCCGCAGAAGTTGAGGAAAGAAGTTACCAGTCAACACTGGTACAACCACAAGTAAACCATCCTGGCTCTTTCAGTGAATGTCCTAGGAGGGTTCAGACATCACGCACTTTTTATATGCCCTGTACACTATTATTCTTTTATCTTGTTGTCAAGGAAGTCTGAAATCCCTTCCAATTGCATGAGAAGCAACAATCATAGTGTGTTTCTGAAATTTCTAGAAATGTACGAGAACGCATTCTACTACGGTGGGGATATTTTTGTGACCCACTGGCCATCACTATACTCAGGGAGAACTCATGAACCATCTCAACAAGCCATCTCAATGGTTTTTCTCAAAATGGTTCTCATAGGTAACCTCGCCTGAGCCCATGCACTTTTGCAGGCAACCCAAAACCCACACGGTAAATGTAAAAACACAATGATAATCCCGTGGAAGCCGAAATATGGCCTGAGCAATACCAAAGAATTCCCTAACACCTTTCACCAACAGATTCCTTTATTTGATTTTTGTTTTTCTTCTCACCCTGGAACTTACACTTATGCATGATCAAATTGGCAGAGGTGGTGATAGAATACTAAAACAACGTGTGACTTTGGGGCAGGGTAGATTGCTAAGAACCCTTTTAATGTCTGAAAGGACATTACAGAACATCTAGTCCAATCCCCTCATTTTACCCAAGAGGAAGGAATGGCTCAGAGAGGTCACTGGACCTACAGAGATCACACAGATAATTAGTGAGGAAGCAGTGACTAGGGTCATTTGATTCCCAATACATTAGCCATTAAGTGCTTTAATTGGGATAGAAGGTAAGGAAAAACGGCAAAAAAATAAAAGAGACTGTGTTTAGGCTTACTCTTCGTGACCTTAGGAGGTTGATGGAAACATACTGTCTTACATAGCCTAAGAGAAAACAAGTTCTGGTTTGAAGCCTCCAGTAAAAAGAAGACTGTACACATTCTTCAGATACTTGGTTCAGACCCATTCCTCCATCCTGCTTCCGTGATAAGCTAATATTTTTACAAGTAGCTCATGAGAATCTCTGTCTTAAGGAATTATGGCCGCTCATCTTCTTTGATATGTTCTTTTCTTGTTGGAAAGTGATAACTTGAATGTGGAGTAAGTATGAGCAAACTGAACATTTTTCATTGTGTGGAGATTCATGCAACAAGATTTAAGTAATCACACCATACATAGAGATGAAATAAATAGCACGTGTACCTTTTCAACTCTTCTGTGGTTGTTTTTGTGATGTAATACTTAGGAATGCACAGAACATGAGAGATGAATTTTTCAGCTGTAATTTTAGATTCTTAATTTGGTTGCATTATCAGACAAATGAAACGACATCTAAATATTTTATAATGAACTGATACAATTATCATATTTTGTATAATTTGGCCTTGTCTATGTTAGAGAATTCTAAAGTCCCTTTGAAGGCATGCCTTAGATCTGTAGCTGGATTTTAAATGTGATGCAATCCATGGTTTAGGAGTGAAATAATAGCTGTAGTTAGTGTGATCAAGGCTTACTCTTGTCAAGATTTTTAGTAAATGGTAAAAATACATAGAGAAATCTGTAAATCATGGATTTCTTTCTTTCTCTTTCTCTAAGTTGGAGTGCAAATGCCTTCTTTTCTTTGAAAAAGCATTCACCCTTTTTCTAAAAAAAAAAAAAAAATCAGGGCTTTATCCTTGGCTAACTATGCTGGATCCGCCTCCCCATCTTTAATTGATTCAGGGTGCAACTTATATCTGGATACCCATATCCCTAAAGTGTCTGGTTCCGAAATAAAAATGAAAGTTGAAAGGTATTGAAGTGGGATGAAGGAGCCACTTTAATTGCCTCGGGGAATCTCCTAACCAATTTTCATCTGCCTCATTGATGTCCTTGGATAAAGGAGACTGGGGGGAGGTCGCGAAAAAGGAAGTCAAGGAGCGTTCAAAAAGTCACGTGCAAAAAGCAACACGAAAGTGGAAGAAAGTCAAATTTCGAAAAATTTCACAATAGACAACGCCGAGATTCCTGGGGATAACAGTACAACCACTGTGTCTGCGATTTCATGATTTTATTTCTTAATAAATAGGTCCCCCCCCCAATCTCACTCCTCCACACCACGTTGTAGACCCATGGGCAAAGTTCTAACTGGGGTCTGAGTGCCAAAGACATTGAAAAACTGAACAGCTTTGGAACAATCAGGCAAGATAAACGTATCCACAGCCACACACCGTTTGGGATCCGGTATTCTTTTGCCTTTGTTTTTATTTGGGTAAAATCACGTTTCGTGCATAAAATTACGACTTAAAGCGGGCGAACATGCCCGGGGACGGCACGATGGCTGGCTGCAGCCCGCGTCGCCGCGCTCGTGGAGAGGAAGAACGCGTTCTCTCTGCAGACACCGGCCGGGTGCGCGCCCGTCCGAGACGCTCGTGGGAGGACGCCGCCGCCGTCGCCCTGCTGGGCCACCGCCACCGGGCTGGTGGCCCCGGGGAGTCGAGGGAGGAGACCAGTCCTCGGGGTCCCTCCTGCGCCGCGCGCCCTGGATCTGCGCGCTGCACGTGGCGAGAACCCCACGAGGACAGGGGCACGCGGGCTGTGTCTCCCGACCCCTTCCCTCCCCACGTTCCCCACTGTCTTGGGGCGCCAGAGGCGGCTCGGAGCGCAGGTGGGAGGGTTCATGGGAAGGAACGGGGTAGGCTGCTTTGAGGAGTCAGAGCCTTCAGGGGGGTCGCTCAGTGCCCCTGCTTGGTGTCGCTAATAGTTGGGGACTGGAGCGCTGGAGGGCTCGCAGACTCGGGCTGGCGTTTAAATTGTGCCGCGGGGCGAGCAGCCTTAACAGCAAGTGGCTTGACCCAGGTGTCTCCTGGGTTCACTGCAGGGGCGGCAGGACGGCGGAAGGCGCTTGAGAAGTCGCAAGGCTTTCCCCAAGGTGCAAGGATGCAGGATTTCCCCAGCCTGGATTTTCCGGCCTCGTGGCCGCCGACGCCAGTCCTGGATAGCCGAGCTCGGCCGACGCTTGGGGCGTTGGGGAGCTCCCTGAGGTCGCAACTGGGGAGAGCCCTTTCTCGGCAGGTCCTCGGCGGTTCTGGATCCGCTTCGGCCCCGCCCGTCGGGGAGAGGGACCGCCCGAGGACCCCTGCCCGACCCTTGCGCGGTCAGCTCCAGCCCCCTTCACTCCAGGGCGGTCTCCAGCCCTCAGAGGCCACCTCTTCTCCGGGGACCTCACCGACGGAAAGGCGCTGGGGTGGCACGTCGAGGGCGGACGGGGGGGGGCTGTGAACCTGCGAGGACCCCTTGGAGGGAGGCGTGACTAGAGGCGTTTACGGGACACAGAATTGGGAGACTCGGGAATTTCCTCCGCTGGCCACAGAGCAAAAACCCTGAGCAAACGTGTCCATTCTCGCTTTCCCAGGGAAATCGGCGCAGGCCCCCACCAGCATCTCCCCAAAGCCCCCCGGGAAAGGCAAAGCCCTCGCTCTTGTCTGCCAGGGCGCCACCAGCTTTCCCGCACTGGAGACATTTCGTTGAGGCTGTGCCCAGCCCTTGCGCCTAAGGCCCGGGGAGCCCCTCGGCGTCCTCCCGCACGCCCGGGACCAAGTGCCCGCAGGCCCCGCGGGCGCCAAGCCCTGCTCCGGGCTCCGCCGCCATCCGCGCTCTCCAGCAGATCGCCGGGGGCCACGTTTGGCTGGGCTCGGGCAAGGCTCCTTTTCCCGCCCTGTGAGAAACGGTCCCGGCCAGGTGCCCCCCGAGACGCCGCGGCGAGCGTGGTCACCTGCGCCCCGCCCGGCCCGGCAGCTCGCAGCTGGCAGCTCGCCCGGGCAGCCCTAACTTCATTTCCGGCCCCTCGGGGCTCGTTCCCCTTGAAAGCCCCGGCTCTGCCCCTCCGCCTTCCCCAAGGGGCCAGGAAACGCTCGAATTTTCATAGAAAGGCTCAATTTAAGTGGCGGGTGGGGCGGAGCGGGCGGGGCCGGGGCTGCCCGCGGGATTGGATTTCTCTCCGCTCGGTGCGGTCTCGGGCGGATAAAGCGCAAGTTTGTGCCCTCGGCGGACGGAGGGGGTCCACGCCCAGCCAGCAGACGGCGGCCGGGGGCCCGCGGAGTTCGCCGGGTGGTCCCTGCGGGGGGGCGTGCGGAGGCGCCGGCGATGGGAACTTTCCGCAGACCGCGTATGGAGGGAGCTCCGGGAAGGGAGGAAAAGGGGGGGGCGGGGCGGCGAGGGGGCGGCGTGGGCGTGGACCGCGCCCGGGGCTGGGGGCGTCCGTGTGCCCCGGGCGCGGGGGTGGCGGCGCGGCGGAGGAAGGAGTCGACTAACGTCCCGCAGACTCATTGGCCTAAGAAATTTTGCAAGCGCTGGAAAAGGTCGTTGAAGGAGTTCGCTGCACAAAAAAAAAAAAAAAAAATCTTAAAAAAAAAAAAAAAAGTGCCGGGCATGCGCACAGAGAGGATGCCATATTGGAATGAGGCTGTAGTGGGAGCCGGAGAACCGGAGCGGGCGCGCGAGGGAGGCGGCGGGCGGGCAGCGGGGAGCGCGGGCGGGCGAGGGCAGGCGAGCGAGCGAGGCCGGCGCCCTCCCCGGCGTCGCCCGGGGCCCGGGTCCACGCCGAGCGCAGGACCAACTTCGCCAGGTAGGACCCCGCGCCGGCCGCTGTCCCCGGCGCCCAGCCCGGCCCGCGAGCAGCCCTCCGGCCCGCAGGTTGCGTGCGCCGGTCAGCGGCTTCTTTTTTTTGCCGGCGTAGGGAAAAACAAAAAAACAAACAAACAAGGAAGCCCGGGCGAGCGGGGATGGGGGTGGGGACTTCGGCGAGGTTGGGGAGGGGAGGAAGAGGAGCCCGAGAGAAGGGCTGGAGGGGAAAGCGACAGCACTTGAGCGCAGCCCCAAACTCCTCCGTGCGCTCCGGCTTGTCATTTTCGGCTGCCCTGCGTCCCCTTCTCCGGCTCCGAAAAGTCCGGCCGTGCGGGGAGTCCGTCCGGAGTTGCAAAGTGTCCCCTGCCCGCGGGTGCCGCCTGTCCCCTCCCGCCGCCCACCTTCCTCGCTGGCGTGCACTCATTTTGGCGACGCAGCCGCCCCTGCCGCCCACCCCGCGCTCTCGCGTCTCCTCGGCGCTGGGGTCTCCCCCTTCTTTGGGTGTGTGGGTGGGGGGGGAGAAGATGGTGGGGAAGGGGGACTGGAGCCCACCCAGGGAGCCCAAACCGCGCAGACCCTCGGGATCGCCCCCTTGGAAACATTTGCCCGTGCAGCCGAAATGAAATTGTCAGTAGTAGTTTCGAGCGTGCTCCGGCGAGGACGATCTTTTTGTTCTCCCCCCGCCCCCCGTTCAAGTAATATCCTGTCACTTGGGGCTTTCCTGTTGTCTCCTCTCATCCGACTCCTTTCAAAATTACTAACCCGAGCTGGCGCTGTAGTTTATTTTTTAACGTGCGTGTGTGCGTGTGTTGCTGAAATCCGCCCAAAAAAAAAAAAAAAATCAACTGTAGGAACTGCTGGACGTATTTATTGATTTTGACCCGGGGCGGCGGGAGGGGACTCGCCCGGGAAGGGCGAGGCGAGCCTGGGGGGCGGGAAGGGGCTGGTTCGCGGCGGCCGGTCGCACGTCCAAGCCCGACCCGTACTCGTGTGTGCCTGGAAGCGCCGCAACTGCGGGGAAGGCGTCTGTAGACGCCGTGCCAGTTTCAATATGGCGGGCTGAGGTGGCTTTTTAAAAACTGAAAATAAAGGTTTTGAGGTGGGAAAAAACCCAGCCGGAGTTTCCGCCCCTTCTTTTCGACTCTCGTTGGCTCGCCCGGGCAGCGCTTGAGCGAATTAAGTGGGAAACGAGAGAGGGAACGGGCCGCCCCAGTTTTTTCCGCGGTTAGAGTGTGTGTGTCAAGTCCACGGCTAGAGGGGACAGGGGTGGAGGCGAGGGCGCCGCCGGCTCGGGCTGGGGCACCCGAGCGCAACCGCTGTGTGAGCCTGTGGATCCGTGCGCGTGCCTGCGTGTCCGGTTGCGGGGGCGGCGGGGGGAGGGAGGTGCGTGTTAGGGAGCTGGACCCCGAATGTGTGTGTGCGTCTTGGAGCCCGATCCTGCCAGGATTTGACGTGACAAACTGCTGACACGTGGTGCAAAATGCATGAGGGCAGAGGGGATGATTTATTTCGGCTCTCCGGGAGAGGGGCTCGCTCTCTCCCCCCGCGGGCTGGATCCCGTGTGGGTAAATCCCCGAGCTAGGTGGAGCGCGGAGGTGCTCATTGGAAGGACTCGCTGTCCAGGGCAGCGGGTGCAATCGGGCTGCCCTGCACACGCCGGTGGGATTTTGCGTGTGCAGGGGGCGCGCTGCACTTAGCGGTGGGCTCCTGCTTCCCTCCGCGCGGCGCTGGGGTGGGAGACGCGGGCCGCGGCCGAAGCTCGGTGGGGTGGGGGACGAAAGTGCGGTGGGGGGAGGGCGAAAGTGGAGGGAGGCCGAAGAGCGGAGGCGCGCGGATCGCGGCAGACCGGCACGCAGGGTCAGGCGGAGTCGCCCCTTTTACTTGTGGGGCTCGCGCTCTAGGGAAGCTGGGGGGTGGGGAAGGCGTTTGGGGAAGAAAGTGTCCCTTGCTTGGGTTGGGCGCCCAGAGGGCTGCTCGGGAGAGAGGCGTCCTCGTGCCGTGGCGAGCGCGCGGGAGGCGCTGTGGCCTTGGGGTGTGAGTGGGCGGCGAAGTGCCCGGGAGAGGCCGGCCTCCTGGGCTCCGGAGGCTCTAGAAGTGGAGTTTGGTGACAAAATCGGAGGCAATCGGAGAAGCCCACGCGCAGCCGGCAAGCGCGAGCTCGGAGAATGCGGAGACGAAGCGCAGCCGGGCACAGGGGTCCCCGACAGGGGTCGCCCGCGGCCGGGACGCGGCCTCCGAACCGCTGTTGCGCGGCGGTGCGGCGGGAGGGACCCCGGGGGCCGGGAGCCACGCGGCGGCCGCGCGCGGTCCCCGGGGCTGGCGACGGCGGGTCGGGGACCCTCTAGAGGCCCCGGAGCCTGACCGCGCGGGGCCGAGTGATCGAGGACGTTTTCAAATGATAGTTCAGAAGATCGCGATGGCCAGGTCTGTAGCGCACGAACGTTTGCAGGGACCCAAGGGGGGCTCGACAGGGTTCCTTAGACGGACGCCGCGCCGTCGAAGGGATCCGTCGTGCGCGGTATCCTGTGGTGGGGACCAGCGGCGCCGGTTTGGAGACCCCGCGGCAGGTTTCCCCTCCCACCTGGGCGGCCAGGCTGAGCCGTGGGTGACGCTCGGGCCGGGGCGGAGCGCGCGGCGCGTCCCCGGCGCTTCCAGCCCGCGACTGGGCGCGCCCTCCCGAGGCCAGCGCTCCCGGGGGCTCCGCGGAGGTGGAGACCAGCCTCAAAGGGCTCTGTGCTGGTGACCTGCGGTTTCAGCCGCGAACCCCTCCTCTCGTCCTCCTGACGTCGCCGCTGACAAGCGCACAATTCACCCCAACGTCCCGAGACCCGCGATTTTGCACCAGGCTGTGCAGTGGAAGCGAAAATGCAGTCGGTTACAAAGGACATTCCACAGGATTCGCGCAGGGCCCAAGTTGTCCCTTCTCGGGGGGAGGAGGGAGGCGCCGAGACGGTGCCGGAGCCCGGCCGAGCACCACCGCCTGCACCAAAGGGTCGGGGCGCCCCAGGGGCCGGGGCTGGGGACCTAGACGCGGAGGGTGGCCGTGGACGCCGGGGCTCGTCCTTGAGGGCGCTGGGACCGCCCGGGCGTCCCGAGACGACGCCAGGAAGCCTGGAGACGGTTCCCAAACTTTTGGAGACGAGCTCGCAGTTTCGCTTTCGGAATTTTCAGGACCTTTGGGCTTTCAGAATCGGGTGGGATTCCGGAAGGCAAGGTGACGCTCGTGCCCGTGGTGCAGCGGTCCGACCTTTTGCCCACCCGGGCGCCCTCCTCTGCCCCCCACCCCCGCTTTCCCCCCTTGGACCTCGCCAAGCCTTTCGGGGTCTGGGGCTCCTCGGGGGCCCGGCGCGCCCCCCACGCGCGTCCTGGGGACTCCGGGGCGCAGCCGCGGCTGATTCCCGGCGGATTGGTGGGAAACCGCTTTTGAGGAGGCCGACCCCTTTTGGATGCGGATCGATCGCCCCTGCCCATCCTTCTCCCAGTCCACCCCCCTTGCAGTAGCCAAGGGACCCAGGCGGCGGACTGGCGTGTCTGCATCAAGGGAAGGGATCCGGGTTCCCCAGGTCGGAGAAAAAGCGAGAACCGGCTGAAATTGGGCCTCATTTCCTGGGGAGGCTGTTGGGGGTGGGGAAAGAGATTGAGCCGGCGACGCGGTGGGGGAGGGGAGAGGCCTTGGCGAGCGCGAGCAGAAGGAATTGTTGGCCGGGCTCTCCTCGGAGATGGGAGGTCTGCTACTTTTTTCCTACTAAGCATTAAATTTGCACACACTCAGCTTCCTCCCTCAAACAAATGCTTTCTCGGATCTTGATCTCTTGCTCTGGGCCGGGATCGCGCGGCCTGCAGGGGGGGGGCAGACACGCCCGCCCCTCGCCCCTCGAGCCCTCCACGTCCCCACCAAGGTTTATTTTATTTTCTATCTTATCTATTCCTGCGTGCAGAACCCATTCTTGGGCCAATGTAGAGCACTGCCCAGGGGCAGGGGGTCTCGGCAGCCCCCATTCCGGAGGAAACAACACTCACTGAGACCTGCCGCCGTGGGAGCTGGGCACTGCCGCGTTCCCACCAGGATACCCCTGTCCTGAACCCCAGCAGTGGGGACGGGGCATGAATTTCACTAATGAAGGGGAGCGATACATCTCGGAGAGCTTTTCCTCTTCCTGTGTTTTCGCAGACATGATGAATTAATTTTTTTTTTTTTTTTTTTTTTGAGTCGTGAAGTCTCACTCTGTTGCTCAGGCCGAAGGGCAGTGGCACACTCACGGTCACAGCAGCCTCGACCTGCTGGGCTCCGGCGATCCTTCCGTCTCAGCCTTCCAAGTAGCCGGAACTACAGGCTTGCGCCACCATGCCTAGCTAATTTTGCTTGATTTATTGTAGTGATGAGGTTTCACCAAGTTGCTCAGGCTGTTCTCAAACCCTTGGGCTCAGACAGTCCTCTCACCTCGGCCTTCCAAAGCGCTGGGATTACAGGCGCCATGAACTAATTTTTTTAACCTTGGTGTAGTTATCAATAACTAGCTTCATGATTTTTACATTAATAAAAGGCCAGATTAGGCTCCTGGCTCCTCCCCGCTTTCTTTTTAGCCGAAGGCTTTCCTGGGAATACAAGTTGATTTCTTTTTTTTTTTTTTTTTTTTTTTTGAGTTGGAGTCTCACTCTAACGCCCAGGCTAGAGTTCAGTGGCACACTCATAGCCACCCCAGCTTCGACCTGCTGGATTCCGGCGATTCTTCCTCCTCAGTCTTCCAAGTAGCCGGAACTATAGGTGCGCACCACCACTCCTGGTTGATTTTTGATTTATTGTAGAGACGAGGTCTCGCCAAGTTGCCTGGGCTGGTCTTGAACCCACAGGCTCAAGCAATCCACTCGCCTCAGCCTCCCGAGGTGCTGGGATTACAGGCTGAGCCACCGAGCCCAGCTAAATTCCTATTTCCAACCTGCTGTGGCTGAGAAATAAATTTTTTCCCACCAGTGTTTCCAAAAAAAATTCTCAAATTTGAGAAACTGAGTGAGGGAAGCTTTTCTTGGAGCAGTGAGAAAATAAGATGCCATTTACTTGATACCGGGTGCTTTTGGGGTCTAAGAAATCCACACAAGGATGATTTAAATTATCTGGGCCCTATATTGAAGCCTAAAAGTTTTGGTTTTTTGAATCAGGATATCAGAGTAAGAGTCTTTTTTTCTAAATAATTTGAACAAAAGTGGTTGACCGTGGGATTTGATTGATGTCCGGTTCCAGTGTGTCAGCTTTGGGTGTTTTTCTCCTTTTATTTTGCTATTTGGAACTCCTGGAGTTCATACAACAGTGCAGTGGCCATAAGGAATTTTTACCCTGCTCTACAATAAGAACTCATAAAGGTTTTTGACCAGGTGACATTGGGATCTTATAATTCAGGCCACATTTTGTGGTTTTTCTAACCGTTCTTACATCTGCATTGCCTTGGTAGCAACTTATCATCCCTATTTTGCAAATTAAAAAAAACTTTAGGAAAATTACACTTGTCACAACGAACCACAAAGTCCACATGTACATTCAGTTTTGTGATCCAGGCTCCACATAGCTTGTAAGAAAGAGTCTTCCCCTACCCACACCCCACCCCCATGGGGTCTTGCTCTGTGGCCCAGGCTAGAGTGCAGTGGCACAATCATAACTTGCTGCAGCCTCGACTTCCTGGGTTCAGGTGAGTCTCCTGCCTCAGCCTCTTAAGTAGCTGGGACTCCAAGCCTGTGCCACTATGCCCAGCTAATTTTATTTTTTTAGAGACGGGAGTCTCACTATGCTGCCTAGGTGGGTCTTGAACTTTTGACCTCAGGCATTCCCCTGTCTCAGCAACCTAGAGTGCTGGGATGACAGGTGTGAGCCACAGTGCCCAGCCAGGAAGATTCTTGACAGAGGGAGAGAGGAAGAATTAGGCCTGGCTTCCATTTCAGAGGTGGTTTTATGCAGCCCTGTGATCTGGGACAAGTGCTGCCATCTTTCTTAGTCTCAGTTTCCTTACCTGCAAAATAAAGGGGTTGGACTGGAATGTCACTCAAAGATCCCTGTGCTTGTGTCTTGTGATTCAGTACATCTGCAGATAAGCCCAAGGGATTCCCTTTTTAGACTCGTGTACCCTAAGTATAGTGAAAACACTGCTGGCCTCGGGTGATGCTGGTGTGAGATGGTGTCTGGATGCAGCTGGTGAGTTGGCCTTCACTCTGGACACGCAAAGTGCTGTGAAGAGCTGTGAGCTCCAGGTGGGGCCGTGTTGTCATTTGCGCTCTGGAAAAGGTGAGGGAGGTGGTTAGAGAAAGTGGCAGGGTGCCTATGTAGCCCTCACAAATGCCCCTAGTCATGGCATGGACTGGCTTAGATCAGTGTGTCTGAATATAGCTACGAAGGAAGTAGAAGCCATGAAGGAATACCTGACCTGATTTGGTTTCATCATTTCTAGGACCAGAAGGGACCCTTCAAAAGAGCATTCTGTGGCCCAGCATCCCAGACGGTAATGTTGGGGCCTCACTGGCCCGTATTTATGATGTGGGTGATGACTGCAGCCTTTTGGTGACCGGTGAGTGTGACGGCCCACTCTGAAACTCAAGGCGGTCCTTCCCCTATCTTTTTTCAGTTTTTATTTTAATTTAGTTTAATTTCATTTGAGTCGGAGTCTCACTCTGTTGCCCAGGCTGGAGGGCAGTGGCACTCTCACGGCCACCGCAGCTTCAACCTGCTGGGCTCAGGCGATCCTTCTGCCCCAGCCTTCCAAGTAGCTGGAAATGTAGGCATGCACAACCATGCCTGGCTTATTTTTTGATTTATTGTGGAGATGAGGTCTCACCAAGTTGCTCAGGCTGGTCTTGAACCCCTGAGCTCAGGCAATCCTCTCACCTTGGCCTCCCAAAATGCTCGGATTACAGGCTTGAGTCACTGTGCCCGGCCTATTTTTTTTTTTTTTTTTTTTTGAGTCAGAGCCTCACTCTGGCATCCAGGCTGGCCTGCTGGACTGTAGTGGCATGCTCACAGCCACTGCAGCCTCAACCTGCTGAGTTCAGGCAATACTTCCCCCTCAGCCTTCCAAATAGCTGGAACTACAGGTGCACGCCACCACAGCTAATTTTTTTGATTTATTATAGAGACAAGGTCTGACCAAGTTGCCCCGGCTGTTCTCGAACCCGTGAACTCGGGCAGTCCTCTCACCTTGGCCTCCCAAAGTGCTGGGATTACAGGCTTGAGCATCGCAACAACAAGATGTTTAATAGGCAGGACAGTGTGTTGTCAGTAAGGGAAGATACTCCTGCTCACAGCTCTCGGTATAACAAGAAATGTTGCATGCTTCTTACGAAGTTACCGAATACAGTTCTCAGGGATTGGTTTTGCATGGTCGGTTCAGCACTGTTCTGATGAAAGGATGCCGTCGTAACACTTCCCATCTGGGTGGGTTGTAGTGGATTTTAACAAGTGATACATGCCAACTGTCCACTGAGGGTTAGGGTTCCTTGTGTTATTGACAAAATGACATCTGTGTGCATCCATTTACACGATGACATAGGTGTCTTTGACACTGATTAAAGAAAGAATCCATTGTGCTCTCTTGTTTCATTCCGTTTTCGGAAAACAAAAATGATACCTCTTGATAGACAAAGCTTGTTAGAGCATTTGGTGAATTCTGCAAATGAAGGTGCGTGAATAATGTCAGTTGTTGAGATTAGACAAGAGGTGTATGGAGTGGTGGAACGAGGGAAGAAAAGGCAGGTTTTTAATCCCGGGAATTTTATCCTGCAATTTTTTTGACCAAGAAAAGATACCTTACAAAAAATACTAAAGTATCCCTCTCTGCTTTCTGCTAAATTTGGCAAGTTGTTTTTTCCTCCCATTGCAATAAAAACTAATACACGAATGGAATGGTTTTAAGGTATAATACAGGAGCCTGAAATCCCAAGCGCAATTTCTATGAAGTCTAGTTTGAAATATAATCTAAGTGAGCACTGCAAGGTGCCTGTTTTAAAATGGGACATTTAAGCTGGGCTCGGTGGCTCAGCCTGTAATCCCGCGCCTTTGGGAGGCTGAGGTGAGTGGATTGCCTGAGCCCACGGGTTCGAGACCCGCCTGGGCAGCGAGACCTCATCTCTACAATAAATCAAAAAATCAGCTGGGCATGGTAGCGCGCACCTGTAATTCCGGCTACTTGGAAGGCTGAGGCGGAAGGATCACTGGAGCCCAGCAGGTTGAGGCCACGGTGGCTGGAAGTGGCCACTGCACTCCAGTCTGGGCGACAGAGTGAGACTCCAACTCAAAAAAAAAAAAAAAAAAAAAAGTAACATTTGATTTGTAGATTCAGAGATGAAAGATGAAGGGTTTGTGGATTAATCTGATTTGAAATCATCTATTTACTTCAAATCCTTTTACTTTTAATAATGTTTTAGTTTTTATGGCTAGATACCTAATAGTTGCATGTGTTTATGGGGTACTTGTGATATTTTGATACAAGCAGACAATGTGTAATGATCGAATCAAGGTAATTGGGACGTCCGTCACCCCAGACACGAGTCATTTCTTTGTGTTAGGAACATTCCCACTCTGTTTCTCCAAATACTTCCTTTTGTTGAGAAAAAATTTCACTGTGTGAGACTGATGTGCAGTGTCATCATCACCATCATCACAGCTCACCACAGCCTCAAACTCCTGGGCTCAGGTGATCCTCCTGCCTGAGCCTCCCAAGTAGCTGGGACTACAGGCATGCACCACCATGCCTGGCTACTTTTTCTATTTTTTTTCTTTGTAGAGACAGGTTTTCATTTTGTTGCCCAGGCCATTCTCAAACTCCTGGCCTCATGGTATCCTGGCCTCGTGGTAGACCTCTCAGAGTGCTAGGAATACAGGAGTGAGATACCACACCTGGACCCAAATACTTTTTTTTTTTTTTTTGAGTTGGAGTCTCACTCTGTCACCCAGACTGGAGTGCAGTGGCCGTTTCTGGCCACCGCAGCTTCGACCTGCCAGGCTCCGGCGATCCTTCCGCCTCAGCCTTCCAAGTAGCCGGAATTACAGCCATGCGCTCCCACGCCTGGCTGAGTTTTTGCTTTATTGTAGAGATGAGGTCTCACTGCCCAGGCGGGTCTCGAACCTGCGGGCTCAGGCAATCCACTCACCTCAGCCTCCCAAAGGCGCGGCCCAAATACTTTTAAAGTTAAAAATAATAGCTGCTTACTTAAACTCTGCCGTTACCAACTCCTCTTCCTATTGCTTTATATTTATATTTCATCTATTTTGTGAGTTTTGTCACTCTCATTTTTTCAGAAGAGACACAGGCCCTAGAGAGCTTAAGTGACTTGCATGGAATGACAGCCAGCACGAGGGAGTGCAGAGATTTGAGTCCTAGTCCTACGTGGTCTTGAGATCGTAACTGACATCTCTTGATTGCTTACTGCTGCGTGTGAGATACTGTGCCTAACACTTTAAACGTGTGCTTGTTTAATTTTTATGGGTGGGTGCTGTTATATTTATTTTACTGATAAGGAAATGGGAGTCTTTGGAGAGATTATACAGGATCATTCAAATAGAGTTTGTTTTTAGTAGATAATTTAGAAATGGAGTGAGATGAGAGCATTTTCTTTCTTTTTTTGGGGGGGGGAGTTGGAGTCTCACTCTGTTACCCAGACTGAAGTGCAGTGGCACCCTCACGGCCACCCCAGCATCAACTCGCTGGACTCCGGCGATCCATCTGCCTCAGTCTTCCAAGTAGCTGGAACTATAGGTGCGCGCTTCCATGCCCGGCTAATTTTTGATTTATTTTAGAGACGAGATCTCGCCAAGTTGCCCGGGATGGTCTTGAACCTGCGGCTCAGACAATCCACTTGCCTCGGCCTCCCAAAGTGCTGGGATGACAGGCTGAGCCACTGAGCCTGGCCTCATTTTCTTTTTTAAATTTTTCTTTTTTTAAGAAAATCTTATTTTAAAGAGGTGGCGTACAAGTCAGGATTGAGTACGTAAATGGTCGTTGCACAGGTGAAGTTTGGGCCTCCCATTGATCCTCTCTTTGCCTGGTTTGGGATCTCGTCTCTACAACTTATGATGCTATGTGCCCCCCCCCAGCAGTGTCCCACTACTGTCAATCCCTTTCTTGTAGTTTTTTTTTTGAGTTGGAGTCTCACTCTGTCGCCCAGACTGGCGTGCAGTGGCCGCTCCCGGCCACCGCAGCCTCGACCTGCTGGGCTCCGGCGATCCTTCTGCCTCAGCCTTCCGAGTAGCCGGAATTACAGGCGCGTGCTACCACGCCTGGCTGATTTTTTGATTTATTGTAGAGATGAGGTCTCACTGCCCAGGCGGGTCTCGAACCCGCGGGCTCAGGCAATCCACTCACCTCAGCCTCCCAAGGGCGCGGGATTACAGGCTGAGCCACCGAGCCCGGCTTCTTGTAGTTTTAATGATAAATGTTCAGGATCCACTTATGAATGACTACATGTGGTATTAAGTTCTTTGTTTCTCTGATAGATCACTGAATGTGATAGGCTCCAAATCCATCCAAGTTGCTGCAAAGTCCATAATTTTGTCATTCCTATGGCTGCATAATATTTGATCATATGCATGTGCCACAATTTTTATCCAGTCTGGTTTCGATGGGCAGCATGGTTGGTTCCATGTTTTTGCTATTGTGAATAGTGCTGCAATAAACATCTGTGCACAGGTATCTTTTTTGTGGAATGATTTGAGTTCCTCTGGGTATCGAGAGCATTTTCTTTCTGGATTTAGTTCACACAAGAGCAGAGCTTTTAAATGATGCTTAAATCACTGTTTTGAAATATGTAAATGAAAATATTTGGGGTCCCTGAGTTAGGATAGAATTTACTGTCATAAGAGTTGACCATTAAAGATTTGAAAAGTGTTGCATTTTCTGAAATTTTATCTTGATTAGGAAATAACTGGTTTTAATAGAAATCGGTTTCCTCCTCCCACTCATGTAGGTGAGTATAAGTTTTTTTTTTGTTGTTGAGTTGAAGTCTCACTTTGTCACCCAGACTGGAGTGTAGTGGCCGCTCCCAGCCACCGCAGCCTTGACCTGCTGGGCTTCGGCGATCCTTCTGCCTCAGCCTTCCAAGTAGCTGGAACTATAGGCGCGTGCTACCGCGCCGGGCTAATTTTTTTTTTTTTGAGTTGGAGTCTCACTCAGTCGCCCAGACTGGAGTGCAGTGGCCACTCCCGGCCACCGCAACCTCGCCTGCTGGGCTCCGGCAATCTTTCTGCCTCAGCCTTACAAGTAACCGGAATTACAGGCATGCGCTACTACACCTGGCTGAGTTTTTGATTTATTGTAGAGATGAGGTCTCACTGCCCAGGTGGGTCTTGAACCCGTGGGCTCAGGCAGTCCACTCACCTCAGCCTCCCAAAGGCACGGGATTACAGGCTAAGCCACCGAGCCCAGCTTAACTTTGTGATTTATTGTGGAGATGCGGTCTCGTCAAATTCCACAGGCGGGTCTCGAACCCGCGGGCTCAGGCAATCCACTCACCTCGGCCTCCCAAAGCACAGGATTACAGGCTGAGACACCAAGTCCAGCTGAGCATAAGTTTTAAATAAAAGTTTTCAAATCTAGGGAGAAGTGGCAAGTAGAAATAAAATGACACTATTAAAAACTAGGGAAAAGGAAGTAGACTTTTCCCTTCTAAACAGTGTTGGCCACTGGTGAGTCAACTTCAGTTTTGATCTTTTATTGGATTATGTTCTTTTCTTTTCTTTCTTTCTTTCTTTTTTTTTGAGTCAGAGTCTCACTCTGTCCCCCAGGCTGGAGTGCAGTGGCATGCTCATGGCCACCGCAGCTTTGACCTGCTGGGCTCAGGTGATCCTTCTACCTCAGCCTTCCAAGTAGCTGGAACCGACTTTGTGATTTATTGTAGAGATAAGGTCTTGCCAAGTTGCCCAGGTTGGTCTCAAACCCCTGGGCTCAGGCAGTCCTCTTGCCTCCACTCTCAAAGTGCTGGGATGACAGGCATGAGCCACCATACCTGGCCAAGATTTTGTTATTTTCATGTAGAAAACTGAAGAAAAAAATCGCAAGCAGCTTTTTATGTGAGTCCCAGGTATACATAGGCTTGGGTTTCCTCTGTGGTCCTGTCCGCTGGTGGCAGCCTCCTTTTCTGGTGTGGTGGCTTCTGGCTATGACACTGAAGAATCCATGTACCTTTCCTCTATATGAGTGAAATTAATTTCACGTTTTTCTTTTTTTTTTTGAGTCAGAGTCTCACTTTTGCCCAGGCTGGAGTGCGGTGGCATGGTCAAAGCTACTGCAGCCCAAACTACTGGGCTCAGGTGATCCTTCCACCTCAGCCTTCCAAGTAGCTAGAACTACAGGCGCACACCGCCATGTCCAGCTAATTTTTTAGCTGTGTTGCCCAAGCAGGCCTCGAACTCCTGGGCTCAAGCAATCCTCCCACCTCAGCTTCCCAAAGTGCTCGGATTATAGGCTTGAGCCACTGTGTCTGGCCTTAATTTCATTTATCTTAATGCACCAGAGACAAAGTCGCATTTTGCCACATTGAAGTGACTGAATCTCCATTGTTGGCATGATTTTTAGAAAGTGCATTACATATGGGGTAAATAAACTGTAGTCTGATGTGAGAGTGAAGCCCGTCTTGGGATTTCAGAGACACTGTTCCTGATTTCAGTGCTTTTGGTGTGACCTGGGTTGAGTCACTTGAATCTCCACCTCCCCATATTAATTTTATTCCTGTGGATGGTACACCTATATTTTTAAAACCTGCTTTAAAAGGCAAAAGGCATATTTACTTAAGCTTATGGCTTTGTGGCAAACACACTATCTTTTTATTAGAGAAAAACCTGTCTGGCTCTCTTTCAAGGCACACAGTGAGCAATGCGGAGGGAACATTTGGGTTTGCAGTCATTCTTCTCTTTGTTCATCCTGAGATTGGAAAGGACATTCGTTTCTCTCGTGTAGGCTTTTTAAAAAATGTTATATACTCAATAAGTCATCTTGCTTGTGCACTGAACTGAGCCACTTGCTGGGAATGAAACAGCAAAGGGATCCGTCCCTGGATATAAGTGGTACCAGTTGGTACGTGGCTTAGGTTAGACATCTTCTATTAAAGAAGACAGACATTTGGCCGGGTGCGGTGGCTCACTCCTGTAATCCCAGCACTTTGGGAGGCTGAGGTGGGAGGATTGCTTGAGCCTAGGAGTTCGAGACAAGCCCAGCCTAGGCAGCATAGCGAGACTCGTCTCTACAAAAAACCCAAAATATTAGCCAGGTGTGGTGGTGAGCGCCTGTAGTCCCAGCTACTCAGGAGGCTGAGGTGGAAGGATTGCCTGATCTCAGAAGGTCTAGGCTGCAGTGATTCCTAATCGTGACACTGTACTCTAGCCTGGCAACAGTGTGAGACCCTGACTCAAAAAAAAGGGAGAGAGACATTCATAGGAGACAGTGCTAAACAGCCTTCCAGTTGGTGTGCTGTGATGGAAAGAGATGCATCGATAATGCAGAGAGTCATGTGGCATCACTCTTCCGGCCTGGCTGGACGTTGAGAGGGGTAGGTTAGATCACGCTGTGTCCTCTGGCCGGATGAGTTTGCTCGGCGTGAGCCAACGTGAACGCAGGTTGAGAGGAGAAGCCTGACTCCAACTCGTTCTCTTCCTGCGTCTCCTAGCGACCCTCAGCCTTAATTTTCCAGGTGGCCCAATGAAGAAGAGGCTTCTAGGGTCTCGACTGTGTAAAGAGGTGTGTGTCCAAGAGCCTTCCTTCTCGGGTTGTTTTTGAGGGAGCGATTTTTTCATATATTTATTCTGTGGTGGGAAAGATCCTCAGGAATTGATTTTTTTGTGGGGTGGGGTCATTACCAAGGAGAGACCTTTTCTAACTGGGGGAGGAGGCAGGTCCCCCTCCTTCAAAGCCACTACCATTTACAATGCAGAGAGGGCAGAAGAGGGGAAGAGGCTGCCCTGTGCTTTGCAGCTAGCTGGAAAGAACATGACACAATCCAGTCAATTTAAAAGAAGAGCCAGGTGGGCTCTTCTGCCAAGCATTCTCGTCCATGGACTAGTTAAAAAGGCAGAGGAGTTCAGTAGAGTGCAGCTGCTGGGGTTCCCAGTTGAAGGTACCTTCAAGAGAGCCTTGAAGGCCTGAGGTTCCGTGTCTCTGATCCAAACGTGCATCTCTGACTTGTGGTGAGGAGATGCCAGCAGTTGGGCGCCATCAATTTCATGGGTGCTGATGGCCACGGAGCAGGTTGCTTTTTTCTCCTGTCTCTTCCCTGATCACTCTCCAGGGCACAGGGATTGAGAAACAGCCAACTCTGGAATGAAACATACTCACCGTGGCCTTCCAAGCTGCTGGGAGGAGGAAGCTGGCCCAAGGAAGACTAATAGAAATTGTTTTGGGGGATCCTTGGGATCTGGCCCTTGACATTCATTGTCTTTTAAATTGACTGGGTTGTATCTTGTTCTTTCCAGCTAGCTGCAAAGCACAGGACAGCCTCTTCCCCTCTTCTGCCCTCTCTGCACTGTAAATGGTAGTGGCTTTGAACAAGGGGGCCCCCCAAAACCCGGAATTTATTTATAAAAATTGTGTATTCTTACGTGTTTAAATTTGTCACCTTCTGAGTACTCTTCGTTTGATGTAGTACACTTAACGGGACACTTTTCCTACTGCTCAGAACAGTTTTTGGACTCGTCCATTTTGATACCTTTTTTTAATTTTTATTTTTTTTGAGTTGGAGTCTCACTCTGTCGCCCAGACTGGAGTGCAGTGGCCGCTCCCGGCCACCACAGCCTCGACCTGATGGGCTCCGGCGATCCTTCCACCTCAGCCTTCCCAGGAGCTGGAATTACAGGCATGCGCTACCACGCCCGGCTGATTTTTTGATTGATTGTAGAGATGAGGTCTTGCTGCCCAGGCGGGTCTCGAACCCGCGGGCTCAGGCCATCCCCTCACCTCAGCCTCCCAAAGGCGCGGGATTACAGGCTGAGCCACCGAGCCTGGCTTCATTTTTTCAATCCAGTCCATTTTCAATGGGCAGTAGGGTTGGTTCCATGTTTTTGCTGTTGTGAATAGTGTGGCAGTGAACATGGTTGTGCAGGTGTCCCTGTTTGTAGAATTATTTATGTTCCTATGGGTATAATCCCAGGAGAGGGATTGCTGGATCATAGGGAAGGTCAATTTTTTGTTCTTTTAGGAATTGCTACACTGCTTTGCGTAGAGGTTGTACTAGCTTGCACTCCCACCAACAGTGTAGAAGCATTCCCTTTTTTCCACAAGCGTGCCAGCATCTGTTGTCTCCCAGGCTGGAGTGCCATGTGGCACGCTCATGGCCACCGCAGCATCGACCTGCCGGGCTCTGGCAATCCTTCCACCTCAGCCTTCCAAGTAGCCAGAACTACAGGCGCACACTACCACGCCTGGCCAAGTTTTGATTTATTGTAGAGACGAGGTCTTGCCAAGTTGTCCAGGCTGGTCTCGAACCCACAGGCTCAAGCAATCACCTTGCCTCGGCCTCCCAAAGTGCTGGGATGACAGGCTGAGCCACTGAGCCCGGCCTTTTGACTGATTAATGATAGCAATCCTTACTGGAGTTTGGTGGTATCTCACTGTAGTTTTGATTTGCGTTTCCCTGTTGATTTGTGCGGCTGAGCATTTTTTATATGTCTGTTGGCGACTTGTGTATCGTCCTTTGAGAAGTGTCTGTTCATGTCCTTAGACCTACTCTTTTTATGAAAGCTTTTGCAATCCATTTCAGACTATGGTGAATATTCCCTGCTTTGAGTCTCTGTTCCATTCTGGTGGATGCTGCATTATCCCCCTACCATATCCACTTCATTTTTTTGTTTTGTTTTATTTTGTTTTGTTTTGAGTCAGGATCTCACAACAAAACTGTCGCCCAGGCTGGAGTGCAGTGGCATGGTCATGGGTCACTGCAGCCTCGACAGCCTGAATTCAGAATGATCCTCCTACCTCCTGAGTAGCTGGGACTATAGGCATGAACCGCCATGCCAGGCTAATTTTTTTGGTAGAGATATGGTGCTGTGCTGCATGGGCTGGTCTCAAACTCCTGGGCCCAAGCAGTCCTCCTGCCTTGGCCTCCTAAAGTGTTAGGATTCTAGGCGCGAGCCACTGCATCTGGCCTCGTATCTGCTTGATTTTAACAAGGAAGGTGAGGGAAAACCAACATTCCCTGATATGCTCCAGTGAGAGGTGAGAGTGAGGAAGCGTCTGGAACATCCCTCCATTTTACAGCTAAGGGTAGTGTTGCTTGCGGTGGTTAAAAGGCAAATTCCGGTGTTTGGTAAGTGATAGTCCCATATAAACTCGGGTCTCTGCGGGCCTCTGAAGAGTCCTGTACATTTTCCAAATTCTTTACTCGCCTAAGTTAAGTTAGGGTGTTTGTATTTACTCTGTATAATGATTTTCAGTCAGACCCCAGTAAGAAGTAAACTTCCTTCATGCATTTAAATGACATAACTTATAAAATTCAATAGATGTCCAATTTTAGGGGTACATCTACAGCTTAAAATAAAATAAACACTGGAAACATCAAGCACATTTTATTTTGACACCGGAAACATCAAGCATTAGTGCTGTGCATCTGTCTGACTTGAAGTGACTGATTCATATCATCCACCCAGAAGAGCAGGCTCTGATTATTAAGTGTTATTGATGCACGTCTGGCTTTGGGAAGGCTTGCTGGTAAGTTTCTTTGCTTTTTGAGTTCTCATGACTGTATATACGACAGGTGGCCTGGCCCACCTGAAATGATCTCTATGAGTATGTATATGTTGTGAGACACATCTGTTGTGGAGTAGGAGGTTTACTTAGCTTTGTTACAAACTGGGGCAGATGCAATGATTGATCCCTCTTGTTATTTGTAGGGGATAGGGAAGCCCTGTGTTTGGGATTTGTCCAAGATGTCTGAACCAAGTGTGACTAGTCTGTGCTAACTCTAAAACTCCTGCTCTTTTATAAGAGTCTCCGGGAGCAAACTTAGTCACATGCTATCTAAAGGCTGGTGTTCAGCTCTGTGGCTTGGCTGTAAATTTCTGTTGTCTAGTAGTATTTAGTTGAGTATTGCAAAACCCCACCTTTCTTTTTTTTTTTTGAGTTGGAGTCTCACTCCATTGCCCAGGCTGGAGGGCAGTGACATGTTCACGGCCACCCCAGCATTGACTTACTGGGCTCCGGTAATCCTTCTGCCTCAGCCTTCCATGTAGCCAGAATTACAGGCGCGCTACCACGCCTGGCTAATTTTTTATTTATTGTAGAGATGAGGTCTTGCCACGTTGCCCAGGCTGTTCTCGAACCCCTGGGCTCAGGCAATCCTCTAGCCTCGGCCTCCCAAAGTGCTGGGATTACAGGCTTAAGCCACTGAACCTGGCCTGCCCTTCTTTATGTAAGTAAATAATTTGTAGGTAAATAGTAAATTTCTGTTGTCTAGGTAGTATTTAGTTGAGTATTGCAAAACTCTGCTCTTCTTTATAGTAAATAAATAATCTGTAGGTAAACAGTAAATAAATAAATGTGCTTTCAAGATGGCGCACTTTGAATTCTTTCTTCTCCTGAGAAATTAGAAGGCCTTTGTTTTTCTCGATGTGCGTGTGCCCGTTTTTGAAAGATTCATTCATTCAGCTTACATGCCCTTGTAATACAGACTGTTTGATTGGGAGGTTAAGAGGTGACAGTGGGAACCATGATTTAGAGAACATGAATGCTACTGTGGGTTCGAACAGGAGGCAGTGCCAGCCCTGATATTCACTCCTCCAGTGCCTCTTATCCCACCCGTATCTTCTTTCCTATTATGGAGGTGTGAATCTGATTGTAAAAAAAAAAAAAAATCAGCATTTCTTATGCTGGGGTAGCAATTTGTGTCAGATTTCAATCTATTTTGAGTGAAAACCAATGACACCTGGGTGGAAGATGGCGAGTAAATGGCTGTCCCGATCAAGGGCTATCAAGCTCTGAGCATATGGTGGGTGGCACAGTTCCCTGAATCTTCTGCCCTGAACCATCAGTCCATCTCACTTGATGATGGAACGAGGCAGTACCTGTCTCTTCTTAGACAGACTGAGAGTTGGCAGGTGAGAGTGGGGCAGAGATGGACTTATAGGCGTTATTAGCAGAGTGACCCAGGCGACGGGGCGGATATAAATAGAAGGAAGTGTGTGTTGATGGTAGCATTTGGCACTTAACAGTGCTTTTCATCTTCAAAGCCGTTGACAGACATGTTTCTTTCAGATACACTGCCATTCCAGGCTGCTATTTGCATGTTTCTTCTTGGGAGCTTGGAAGCAGCGATGTTCCAGAAACGCAGTTTGGGTCCAGAATTTGGTTGTGCATCCTTCAGCATCCTTTGAGAGTTTCCATTTTGATTGAAATGTTTTGAAAGGTCTTCGCCGAGATTCCTGTGCTCATTTGGAAATTCCTGGAGTGTGAAGTGAGACAGCTTTCTCTGTGATTTCGACATGCTAGATTTTCAAGGGCGGCTACAGCCTGACTAGAATTTCACGAGCTTTTTGTTGAGACCTTCCCATTTTATTTTTGATCTGGAGGATGTTATCTTTTCTGAGTCACGTCAAAAACAAACAACTGCAGAGCTTTTCCCGTTGCAGGGGAGCAAGTTTGAAATGTTACTGGTAGAGCTGCGAGTTCCCTGGATGGCTTGCAGGCAGATTGGTTTGGAAGGTCTGAGTCATGGGGTGGCTTCTGCAATGTGAGGCCTTCTTGAGTCGTAAGCCTTGGGGTCCTGCCTTGATGAATGGAGATAAGAATGATTTCCAGTGCTTTGGCAGCTTTGTGAAGTTTAAAGTTTAAAGTTTCTTTGTTTCTGCCTGAGTTTGAATAATTCCAGTTACACGGTGATAGTTTAACTTTTGCTGTGTCTAACAAGACAAAGTCAAGGTGCAGAAGGAAAGAAGAGAATTTATTGACTTGTATTGAATTGGAGCTGGACTCATTTTTATTGGTTTGAATTTAAGAGGGAGATCTTTCTTCTAGCCTACGTTTGCCTAATCTCAGGGAAGAAACTGAGTGTCTGATGGGATGCTTGATTCTTAACCTGTGATTGTAGGTGGGAAACCCTCAGCCCGTATGTATTGGAATATGGCAGCATCCTTTTCTGCATAATTTGACCAAACTAAGAGCAAAGACTTTAAAGCCACTAACGTTGGCTTTATTGTGGGATGATCCCCACAAATCTTTCTCTATACGGTGATTCCCAGTCAACAATTTTTACTGTGTGCTCAGAGCTACCGGTTAACTTTTTAATTCCCCGCTCTGATACATGAACAAACATCAAATTATTGCCAGACTGTTGAGGGAAACAGCTAATATGAAAGATAGACACCAAAACTAACAAAGAGAAAAATAACTTCTATGAAGGAGAGAAGAAAATTAAAAAAAAAAATTATTCATGGCCTCGGGTGTAACAAGATTTTGCGTCCATGCAACAAGAACAGGATAGGATGATAATAGAGAATGTTATGAGAATTTAAAAGAAATTAACATGTAAAATTCAATAGAGGGTCAGAATGAAAGGAAACAAGTGGTAGAAAATAAAGGGAAAATTAAGGAGATTAAGGAAGTCTAGCGTTTGATTGCCTATTAGAATGAAAGAGAAAATGGGGGTGAAGATATTACCAATAATTGAAGAAAATAACCTAGAACTGAAGAACAGGAATTTCAGTCTTGAGAGAAGTCACTCAGTGCCCCCACACCCACAGATGGATTGCCACTGTTCACGTCATTTGGAGATTTCAGAACATCGAAAGATCCCGTAATTGGGATGGTGTCAGACTTCTCAGAGATGGAGGGGAAGCCCTCGAGGTTCCAAGGGGGGATGCTTTTCCAATTTAGCGTTCTAAACTATTAAACTCCTAAACTATTAAAATATAAAATATGAGGGAAGACATTTTCAGCCAACCAGATTTTCCACACGAGTCCTTTCTTAGGAAGTTGTTGGAGGTTGTGCCCCATGACTAGCAGTGAGAAGACCAAGAGGGGAAAAGATGGGAGGGGAAGCAAGATCTCAGGATAGCACCCGAGTTCCAGACCCAAAAGCAGTTAATCTAGATTAAGGCAGAAAAGAAGACCCTAGGAGACATTCCTTCAAGATGAAATTGATTTGGTACCTCAGTTTATGGAGAAGAGTTTCAGACAGTTTATGAAGAATTTGGATTTGAATTGATAAAAAATGTTGTAGAAAACTAAGGACTAGGCCGGGCTTGGTGGCCTGTCATCCCAGCACTTTGGGAGGCCGAGGTGAGTGGATTGCCTGAGCCCATGGGTTCGAGACCAGACTGGGCAACTTGGTGAGACCTCGTCTCTACAGTAAAAATAAAAAATAGCTGGGTGTGGTAGTGCAAGTCTGTAGTTCTGACTACTCGGAAGGCTGAGGTGGAAGGCTCGCCAGAGCCTAGAGGCTCGATGCTGGGGTGGCCATGAGTGTGCATGCCACTGCGTTCCAGCCTAGGTGAAGGAGTGAGACAACAACTCAAAAAAAAAAAAAGAAAGAAAGAAAACTAAGAACTTGGAAACAGCAAGACCTTCATTAACTTCAGGGAAAAACTGTATGAACGGAGAAGGAGGCTGGGAATGGAGGCTCACACCTATAATCCTGACACTAGGAGGCTGAGACAGAAGGGTCGCTTGAACCTAGGAGTTTGAGACCAGCCTGGGCAACATAGTGAGACCCCATCTGATTGAGAAAAAAAATTTATCAAGTAAAAAAAAGGAAAGAAAGGAGTATTATAGTATATTACTTGACTCAGCTGAGGTGTGATTATAGAGCCCTAATAATTCAGTCATATGAGGAGGGTAAGCGTGTCAGGAAGCTAGGAGTGGGTACTGTAGAGGGCGTGACCAGTTAGGTCATCGCCTGATAGTGACAAGACCTGAAAAATGAGGAAGGAGGATGTTATTCAGAGATGTGTAGATGCATGCCAAGACAAGCTGCTAAGAGAGTCAGAAGATCTTGGGGTGGGGGTGGAGGGAACAGGAGACTGCTGGATTTTTGGAAGACGGCGTCAGTGTATAAGCCTTATAGAGTTATTTTGTTTTTTAAATTACATGCAGACATAACGAATAATCTCCTAGGAGTGAGGGATGTAGTGAACGAGAAGCAGTCCTAGAGATTACCTAACCACGGACCAGTTTCAGGGAAGACATTTTTTCCAGGGACAGAGAGGGTGGGGATGGTCAGGCATTAGATTCTCATCAGGAGCGGCAACCTGGATTCCAGGCATGCTCAGGTCACAGGCAGGTTCAGGGTTGGGGCTCCTATGAGAATTGAATGCTGCCATTGACCTGACAGCAGACCCAGCTGCCCGCCACTTAGCTGCTGTGTGGCCCAGTTCCTAACAGGCTGTGGTCCAGTCTGGGGTTGGGGATCCCTGACCTAAGCCATTCTCCTCTGTCTTCCTTCCTTCCTTCCTTCCTTCCTTCCTCTCTCTCTCTCTCTGACCTAAGCCATTCTCCTCTTTCTTTCTTTCTTTCTTTCTTTCTTTCTTTCTTTCTTTCTTTCTTTCTTTCTTTCTTTCTTTCTTTCTTTCTTTTTCTTTCTCTTTCTTTCTTTCTTTCTTTCTTTCTTTCTTTCTTTCTTTCTTTCTTTCTTTCTTTCTTCCTCCTCCCTCCCTCCCTCCCTCCCTCCCTCCCTCCCTCCCTCCCTCCCTCCTCTCTTTCTTTCTTTCTTTCTTTCTTTCTTTCTTTCTTTCTTTCTTTCTTTCTTTCTTTCTTTCTTTCTTTCTTTCTTTGTCTTTCTCTCTCTCTCTCTCTCTCTCTCTCTCTCTCTCTCTCTCAGCCACCCCAGCTTTGACCTGCTGGACTCTGGTGATCCTTCCGCCTCAGCCTTCCTGGTAGCCTGAACTACACGCGCATACCACCACGTCTGCCTAATTTTTAAAATTTATTTATTGTAGAGACAAGGTCTTGCCAGGGTACCCAGGCTGTTCTCGAACCCATGGGCTCAGGCAATCCACTTGTCTCAGCCTCCCAAAGTGCTGGGATGACAGGCTGAGCCACCGAGCTCGGCCCATTCTCCTCTTTCATGGTCTAGAAAACTGAGACCTGGAGAAAAATCATGTGCCCAGATACTTAGATCCATTAAGAGAGTGGCTCAGTCATGAAGAATCCATGTGATCAGTTCTTGAAATTGTAACTTTCATTGATCTTTTCTGGAGAGTGAGCGTGCCTGATTTAGGAAGATGGTTCCACCAACTGGACTTTGAAGATCAGTTAAACTTGGGTTATTGGCATTCTCTAAGGAATCTTTATTTTGCAAAACCAAGCTTCCTCCCACCCCAATGAAATAACGTTGCAGAAGTATCATGTTTTCTAGTATACCAGTCTTAAAATCTACCTTAAATGACCCAAAGTTTAATTGTTACCTCACTAAGAGGGACACATGAACAGTAATCATAATTTCTGTTTCTCTGACTTGTCTCGTAATTCAGTGAAAATTTGGTGCCTTGAAACATAGCCCTGTATGTATAAGAATGTAATAGATACTAAAGTCCGGATATGCACATCCAGTGGGTTAGGATTGGATTATTAACTGAGAGAATGAGCTTAGAGGTACAGTTTGCAAAATATTTGAGCATGCATTCTCCTTATGTTAAAGAGCTTAATGTACAGCTTGAAATCCTGAATAAGTTAGACTTCTGGTGTCATAGGCTGGGGGGAGGACCTTTTAAGAACACAAGTTTTAGAAGAAATAAAGCAAGTTGATAGATTTGACTAAGTTAAAAAAAACCTAACATTTTGTATGTCAAAAGAAACTACTAAAAGGAAAATATTTGCATTCGTATTGGTGAGATAAAATAATCAAGAGCTCTTAAAAATCCATCACAAAGGCTGAGCGTGGTAGCTCAGGCTGTGGTAATCCTAGCACTTTGGGAGGCCGAGGTGAGTGGATTGCTTGAACCCAGGAGTTTGAAACCAGCCTAGGCCACATAACAAGACCTCTTCTCTACAAAAAAACAACTGCAAAAAAACATTAGCCAGGCGTGGTGGTATGTGCCTATAGTCCCAGCTACTACAAGCTGAGGCAGAAGGATCACCTGAGCCCAGGAGGTTGAGGTTGTGGTGAACTGTGATCATGCCACTGCACTCCAGTCTGGGACACAGGGTGAGACCCTGGATTTAAAAAAAAAAAAATCCATCACAGACAACAATACAATTAAAATGTGAGAAGGGTGTAAGGAAGAAGCATCGTGTGTGGATTGCAGATTACAGTGGCAGGGAACTATTTATTGAATATCACATTGAAAATGTGAAAAGCAGTGACCTGGGTGGCTGGGAGGAGACTGGGTTGAGACTTCTGTCTTCCATCACTGGCCACGAGGACAGCATGTTTTCAGGGTGTCACATGAGCCTTCACTATGTCCCCTTGTTTTTGATCCTGTAATCTAACTTCTGGGCTTCTGCTTTAAAGAGCCATCCAAGATGCAGGATTTATGGTTTAGGATGAAGACTGTAGCATTGTTTTATTTATTTATTATTATTTTTCTGAATCGGAGTCTCACTCTGTTGCCCAGGCTGGAGTGCAGTGGCATGATCGCAGCTACGGCAGCCTGAACCTCCTGGGCTCAGGTGATCCTTCTGCTTCAGCCTTCCAAGTAGCTGGGACTACAGGCGTGCACCAACATGTGTGGCTAATTTTTTGACTTATTGTAGAGACAAGGTCTCCATATATTGCCCAGGCTGGTCTTGAACTCCTGGGCTCAGGCAGTCCTCTAGCCAAGGCCTCCCAAAGTGCTGGGATGACAGGCGTGAGCCACTGTGCCTGATCTTGCAGCACTGTTTATGATGGTGAAAAATCAAAGACAACAACAACAAAGAAACCCCAAGGTAATGACCAGTAGTGGAGACATGGTAAATAAATGACCTTATTCATTTTATAATAAAAATTATACAACCGTTTCAAGTCATGTTTTTAAAGAATCTTAATGACACAAGAAATGCTATCTATGTAATGCTAAATGAAAAATGGATTCAAATTCTACATTCTGTGGGAACTAAAAAAAAAAAAAAACCCAGAGAAGCTGTCAGGAGGCGTTACTATAAATATAAAAGTGATTATCCCTGGGTGTTAGAATTGCACGTGGTTCAAATTTATTTTTTTTTTTTTAGTTTTATTTTCCAAGATTTCTACGGAGGGTATGTTTATCTTTTTCTGAGTTGGGGTCTTACCCTGTGTCCCAGACTGGAGTGCAGTGGCATGATCACAGCTCACCACAGCCTCTACCTCCTGGGCTCAGACAATCCTTCCTTCTGTCTCAGCCTCCTGAGTAGGTGGGCCTACAGGTGCGTGCCACCATACCTGGTTAATTTTTTGATTTTTGGTAGAGATGGGGTCTTGATATGTAGCCCAGACTGGTCGTGAACTCCTGGGCTCAAGCAGTTCCTCCTGCCTCGGACTCCCAAAGCACTGGGATTACAGACATAGGCCACTGTGCCCGGCCAATTGAGTCTATCTTTTATAGAAAGGACAAAAGGGAGACATTGTTGAAAAAGTCAATGTGTGACACCTCATTTGCTAAAATAAATAAATTTTGCTGCACCTGGGTGGACATAAAGCCTCTGAGTGGAACTGCCACTTGGCCTTATAGAGTCATGTGAGATTTCTTTCTGCTGTTCCCTCAAGTGGCTTTCTCTTTGGGGTATTTATATTCTCACCCTTGAATTCTATTTAAAATGATTGATTTGGTGCATTTAAATCGATGTCTTATTTTATAGTCCCAGATCACCTTTCTGTAGTGTCTAATTGGAGGCAAATGGATAAAGAATTGAATCACTGAAGACTCACCAGGACTCGGGCAAACTTTTTCCCCTCTAATAACTGTCATATAAACTGCTGGTACTTAACTGATTTATTAATTGCTACATGCCTACGCTTCCCCCCCCTTTACAGAAAAACTTTGTACCTAAATACATTTTTTTAAGTGGAATGATTTTCTTGAATTCATAAATGAATGAAAAAGGGAAATAATCTTAGTGTGACACACATCACAGCCTCTAAGATTGCCTCTCCTTTGAAATTATATTGATTAAAAAATGGAGCACATTCAATAAAAACCCATGCTGTGTTAGGAAGTTTGCCATGAATCATTTGTGGAATATTAGGGGGAAACTATTAAAACTTCTTTTGAAGTTGTCTAGGTTTTAAAATTCCTATGTTTTCTTTTAACTGGCTTGACGTTGTTACATTACTACTTTGAAGAGAGCCACGAATTGATGGCTGTTTAGGACATGATCCAAACTCTTGAGCTCAGCTTACTAGTGCAGTGGGCTGGCTGGGCTGCCCAACACGGCACCTACTAGCCACATGTGGCTATTTAAATTCCAATTCATTAAAAACTGAAACTCACATCATCGGTTGCACTAACTGTGTTTCCAGGGCTTAGTAGCCCCCTGTGACTGGTGGTTCCCATAATGGACCATGCAAGTCAGAAAAGTTCCATCAGGCAGTGCTGGTCTAGACACATTCAAAATAGATAATAAGCCCCCAATTATTTTTGATTAGTTTACGAGTAATGTCTGGCCAGGCACGGTGGCTCATGCCTGTAATCTCAGCACTTTGGCGAGGGGCGAGATAATTGAGTGAGTCCAGCAGTTCGAGGGCAGCCTGGGTAGCATAGCAAGATCTGGTCTTTATAAAAAAATTTAAAAATTAGCTGGGCATGGTGGTACGTACTTGTAGTCCCAGCTACTTGGGAGGCTGAGGCGGAAAGATTGCCTGAGCCCAGGAGGTTGAGGCTGTGGCGAGCCGTGATCAAGTCACTGACTCGTCTGGGCGACAGAGTGAGACCCCATCCAAAAAAAATAAAAATAAAAATAACATCTAATGAGTGTTATTCCTCATTTCCTTCCTAACAAGGTTTTGCTTAGCCTGTGCTGACTTCTCTTAATATTCTTTGGATATATCCCAAGCGATGGGGGGGTGTAGATTGGGCTGAGAGGGGAGGATGCTTGTTGTATTAAATTAAGTTTATCATCTGAAAGCAGAAATTATATTGTTAATACTAAAAAACACCTGATAGATTCATAGAATCTGAGATTTGAAAAGGTCTGCTGATTGTATCTAATCAAGTCTTCTTATTTAACTGATGAACAATTTGAAGACCAGAGAGATTAAGTCATTTGCTTATGTCGCACAGCAATGTAGTGGCCTTATTGCTCCTTATTCTCCAAGTTGGCTGTTTTCTTTTTCTTCTTTTTTGAGACGGGGTCTTGCGCTGTCACGCAGGCTGGTGTAAGTGGTGCGGTGACACAGTGAGTTTGAAGCTCACCCCAGCTTCAAACTCCTAGGCTCAAGCAATTCTCCTGCCTCAGTCTCTTGAGTAACTAGGGCCGTAGGCATGCCACCACACCTGGCTAATTTTTAACTTTTCTATTCTTTTTTCTGGGTCAACTTTTTAAAAGAAGTTCCAGTATTGGAATTCTGGAGTTCAGCAGCTTTAGAGACAAGAGGAGCCAATTATAATAGAATTAATTTTGTACAAAATCACCAAGTATACTGTACCAAACTGGAAGTTACCCTTTAAAAGCCCAGTCTTTGAGACCTTTGTATACCTTTGGAAAAACTTGCTTTAATTAGCAGACGAATTTACTTTTTTGGTAATTTACCTTTTAATTAGCAGTCACCTTTTACCTTATTGACATTGTGTGTCTCCCCACCCCCGCCCCCACCCTGGCAGTATCCCACTACTGACAATTCCTTTCCTGTAGTTTTTGAAATTACATATATTCTAAGACTCAAAGGGAAATATGCTTTCTTTCAATAGCAGCCTTTTTTGGGGGTTCGAATGTTGTAGTTAGGAAAAAGTTTGCTTTTAAAAATGCCCTATTTTTATTTTGCAAAGCCTGTGGTTTTATTAGCAGGGCGTGGTGACACTTGCCTGTAATCTGAGCTACTTTGGAGGCCGAGGTGAAAGGATTGCTTGAGCCCAGGAGGTTGAATCTGCAGGGAGCTGTGACGGCATCACCGCACTCCAGCCTGGGCGACAGGTTGACCACACCCCGCGAAATTTTATTTATTTTTTTATTGGAAGATGTGGGGTACAGTTCAGGATTAGGTATACAAGTGGTCATCCTTCGGGTAAAGTTGGGGCCCCCCTTTGGTCCCTCCTTGGACTGGTTTGAGATCAGTACCCTTACTGATGGTGTGTCTGTCTCCTGGCCCCAACACCCCGGCAGTTTCCCACTGCTGTCAATCCCTTTCTTACGGTATTATGGGAAATGTTCAGGGTCCACTTATGAGTGAGAACATGTGGTACTCAGTTCTTTGTTTCTGTGATAATCACTGGGTAGTTATAGACTCTAAATCTGTTTAAGTTGTGAAAATCCGTATGTTTGTCCTTCTATAATTATGACTGTGTAATAGTCCATTGTATATATGTACCACTTATTTTTTTAAGAAAGCAGGATTTATTGAGGATCGAAAAGCTCCCACAGCGGGAGGGGACCCGAAGGGGTTGCCCTGTACCATAATCTTTTTATCCAGTCCAGTTTCGATGGGCAACACGTTTGGCTCCATGTTTTTGCTATTGTGAAGAGTGCTGCACACATTTTGTAAAAAATTGAAAGTAAGTAGAAATTTCTGTGAAATGGGTTGTCATTGTCATAGTCACTAGATTTCTCCCAGAATTCTCTGTCTCCATGGATACTACTTGGATGCCGTTGTTGAGAGCCCGCAGTGCCAAGTGGAGCCATTTATTCTAGAAACCGGGACTCCATGCTACAAAGAGACTGCGTGCTGTTGGTGATGTCTCTGCCACGTTCTTTCGATTGTGCCTTTCAAGTACTCCTTGGGCTTCCTTCCTTCATGGCTTCTCTGCTGTCTTAGCTCAGACCCTCACCTACACCTTTGTGTTTCTAGTCTGTTTCTAGCCGTCTGTCTTGCCAACGGCTGCCGGCATGATTCTCTAAAACAAACCTGATCACGTCGCTTCTTGGTGACATCCTGCCATGTCCACTCCTGCCTGCGAAGGACAGGCAGGGCTCGGGTCTGTATTTGGCAAGCCACTCTCTTTTCTAGGCTCAGCCTGCCTCTCTGTTCTCATCCCATCTGTGTTCCGATGTCACCTCCCAGGCCGTGCCGATGTCATCTATGTAGTTACCATCCCCTCCCTTGGTCACCTCATCTCTCTTGCTTTGTTTTTCTGTAGCACTTGTCACCTAACGGACTCTCTTGTTTGCTAATTGAAAAAATAATCGATTGGCTTTTGCCCCCAATTAGTGTGTAACCAGGACAAGATTTTTTCTTTTTCTTTTCTTTAATTTTTTTATTTTAATGATGGAGTACGTTTCAGGGTTAGGTATACAAATGTTCATTATACAGGTACCCTGAGTTGTTTCTTTTAATTTATTTATTAATTTAATTATTGAGTCAAGGTCTCATTCTGTTGTCCAGGCTGGAGTGCAGAGGCGTGCTCACGGCCACCCCAGCCTCGACCTGCTGGGCTCAAGGGATCTTTCCACCTCAGTCTTCCAGGTAGCTGGAACCATAGGCATGTGCCACCATGCCTGGCTAATTTTTTTGGTTTATTGTAGAGACGAGGCCTTCCCATGTTGTCCAAGCCAGTCTCGAACCCCTGGGCTCAAGGCAGTCCTCTTGCCTCCGCCTTCCAAAGTGCTGGGATGACAGGCGTGAGCCACCATGTCTGGCCTCCGTTTCCTTTCACAGAGTGATATGTTTTTTATGATCATGATCATATTTTTGGGGACTCCGTAATATGTCTTCAGACCTCCCTCCCTTGGACATACTCTGGCATTTTCTCCTTTTTTCTTTCCTGGCTCCAAGTGTTCTGCCACCTGCCTTTTTCCTTTCGTTGCATGTCCATCTCCCCTCCCAGTTCCTGGTAGTTTCTCTGCAAGATCACGCAGGGGAGACCCGGGAAGTGGCAGAACTTTCCAGAATGGGCCACTCTCCTCTCTCCAAGCCCATGCTGCCTTGTGGTTCCTGGTGCTGGTGGGTGTCGTGTGCCTGACTCAGTGATTGAGTAGCCCAGTAAATAGGCACCCGGGCTTCCTTTCGCAGAGAGGGGTGGGAGGGAAGCAACTGTGTATCTCACTCATCCTGATTTGTTCCTGGTGCTCCCGTGAATGTTCTCGGTGGACACCTGCTGGCAGTTGGGTGTTTGGTTGGATGGACACACTTGCTCATCAACAATCTGTTTGCCTGCAGATTGTGTCAGCGAGCACTCCGGGAATACCAGTGGCGAGAGAGATGAACTGATGGGTGCCACTGCCCCCTCTGCAATCCAGCCTTAGCACGCAAGAGCATGAGTCAGGGTGGGCATGGTGGCTCTCGCCTATAATCCCAGCACTTTGGGAGGCCGAGGTGAGAGGACTGCCTGAACCGTGTGTTGGTGACTAGCCCGGGCATCTTGGTGAGACCTCATCTCTACAGTAAATCAAAAAATTAGCTGAGCATGGTGGTGCACGCCTATAGTTCCCAGCTACTTGGAAGGCGGAAGTGGAAGGATCGCCTGAGCCCAGCAGGTTGAGGCTGCGGTGGCCGGAAGCGTGCTGCTGCACTCCAGCCTGGGTGACAGCATGTGACTCCAGTTCAAAACGAACAAACAAACATCGGTTCCCCTGTCAACCTTTCCTTCTGTGCTCCGTCTGCTGTGGGCAGCCCATGGGAGGAAGCCTCTGGAAGCTTCTGAGACGAGACACATTGGTTTGGTGTTAGGTTATGTTCAACTCTGCCTGCTGCTTGAACGGGCTTTTGTGAATGATGTGGACACTGTACAGGATTTCATGGGTACCTGTTGTCAATGGGAGTCTGGAAGGGATGTTTTTAGGAGAACATGTTTCTGTCCATCATGGGGTGGGTTATTTTAGCAGACTGATGTTCACGGGTAAAACCGGCCACCCTTGATAGTAAATGGCTAGGTTTGCAGTGTTCTCCATTAAAAACAAATCTTAGAACCCGTCTCTGGCTGTTAAGCAGTCTCCTTTATTGAGGGTTGTCTCCGGATGAGCTTTCAGAAACTAAGCTCATCAAATGATTCACTGGCTGTGAGACAGTTTCGTCTTTTTGAAAGATTCAAACAACAAACCCCGTTGTATTAAGGTTCAGGCCATTCCCATTATATACCATATTTTCTTATGATGTCTGTCTTAGATTTAAGCTTCTAGAAAGCTAGGATTAAGAGGTTTTTTTGTTTTTTTTTTAAGAGATGTGGAGTCTTGCTCTGTCACCCAGGCTGGAGTGCAGTGGTGCAATCACAACTCACTGAAGCTTCAGACTCCTGGGCTTAGGTGATCCTCCTGCCTCTGCCTCCACAAGAAGCTGGAACTACAGACAAATGCCACCATGCCAGACCTCGTCAGCATTTTTTTTTTTTGTGAGTCAGAATCTCACTCTGTCGCCCAGGCCGGAGTGCAGTGGCATGCCACGGCCACCTCAGCGTTGACCTGCTGGGCTCCAGCGATCCTTCTGCCTCAGCCTTCCAAGGAGCTGGACCTACAGACGCGTGCTACCACCCCTGGCTAACTTTTTGATTTGTTGTAGAGACAAGATCTCACCATGTTGCCCAGGCTGGTCTCGAACCCGTGGGCTCAGGCAATCCTCTCGCCTTAGAGCCCCAAAGTGCTGGGATTACAGGCTTGAGCCACCGCATACAGCCTTCAGTTTTTTTCTGTAGAGACAAGTGTCTTGCTATGTTGCCCAGACTGAGACTGTTCAAACGTACTTTCTCTGTTGTCCCAACACAGTGTTCTCGTGAGCGCGTGTAAATGGGTCTTCAGGCTTGGTATCTGCCTGTCCTTTATGTTGTTTTAACATCAGCAGAATGAACCGTTTAGTACCTGGTGCTCTCTTTTGCTCACAGCTGTCATGTTTTTTGCACAGTCTTGATTTAAGTTACTTGAATCGTTGATGGTGACCTCTGTGCCTCAGATCATGCGCCCTTATTTTTGCTTTAGAAAATACAAGCCCTGTGCTCAGCGTGTTGAATGAGCGAACGATAATCTAATCACTGGCAGGTGCCTTCTTTATTGGCTTGTCGTTCCGTTTGCTTAGCCATGAACTTGTCTTTGTAGCGCAAGGCGCCTAGATTGCTGTTTATTGAACCGGTCTGGATAGCTTTATAGTTCCTGTTCTAAAATAGATATTTTCTTTCTTTGTATTGTGTTTGAGACATAGCTTCGTATCCTGTCCAGAGTGTCGGGTGTAGTACTTTGTATACAGCAGGTCGATAATTAAATACACGTAGAGTTCAAGTCTAGCACTATGGACCTGGTATGTTTCCTTCCTGTCTGTTCTTGGCAGCATTTTTTTCAGCCTTTTCCTGCCATTACACAGATAAGTGACATTCTCTCTTATGACCCTTCCATTTTGACAGAATCTCCTAAAGGTTTTCAGGAAAGTAAACTGGACAATTCTAAAAATGTGTGTGTGGGGTGTGTGTGTGTGTATGCATGTGTGTGCACGTGTGTGTGTGGATTTTTTTTTTTGAGTCAGGGTCTCACTCTGTCCCCCAGGCTGGAGTGGTGCGATCACAGTTTGCTGCAGTCTGCAGTCTCCACCTCCTGGGCTCCAGCGATCCTTCCTCCTTAGCCTCCCATGTCGCTAGACCAACAGGTGCATACCACCATGCCCAGCTAAAGTTTTTGATTTTTGTAGAAACAAGGCCTTGCTATGCTGCCCACGCTGATCTTGAACTCCTGGGCTGATCCTCCCACCTCGGCCTTCTGAAGTGCTGGGATAACAGACGTGAGCGTCTGGTCAGGTCTGATTTTTTTTTTTTTTTTTGAGTTGGAGTCTCACTCTGTCGCCCAGACAAGAGTGTAGTGGCCGCTCCCGGCCACCGCAACCTCGACCCGCTGAGCTCCGGCGATCCTTCCCCCTCAGCCTTCCGAGTAGCCGGAATTACAGGCACGCGCTACCATGCCTGGCTGATTTTTTGATTTATTGTAGAGATGCGGTTTCGCCAAGTTGCCCAGGTGGGTCTCGAACCCGCGGGCTCAGGCAATCTACTCACCTCAGCCTCCCAAAGCGTGGGATTACAGGCTGAGCCACTGAGCCCAGCTAGGTCTGATATTCTTAAAACATTTTACTAGTGTATTAAGTCACAGAATATTCCATTGTTAGGTACAGAGGTGCCGTATTCTTTTCTTCATCTCTTCTTGCCCTTTTGCTGATTTAAAGTTCTGTCTATATGTGAAATAAAAGAAAACGCTGGGTGAATGGAAGATTGAAGATCACCATGTGACTGCGTCTCACCACCGGAGCCAGGCATGGCAGCTTGTTAGGACTCTCCTGCTCTCTCGTGGGCTCTGGTATAAACAAACGAGGTCATGGGAGTTGTTGAGAAGTGGCTCTAATTTTCCCTCTTTTTCCACCGGTCATGTCTGAGGGCTGGTGAGAAATAGCCATGCTTTTGTGGGGGAACGTCTTGTCCCCGTTTCTAATTTGTGAAAGAGCACATTGAATGGGCCGTGCTCGGTGGCTCAGCCTGTCATCCCAGCACTTTGGGAGGCTGAGGTGAGTGGATTGCCTCAGACTGCGGGTTCGAGACCCGCCTGGGCAACTTGGTGAGACCTCGTCTCTACAAGGAAAAAAAAAAAAATTAACTGGGCATGGGAGCGCGCGCAGTTCCAGCTTCTTGGAAGGCTGAGGCGGAAGGATCGCCAGAGCCCAGCAGGGCGAGGCTGCGGTGGCCGGGAGTGTACCACTGCACTCCAGTCTGGGCAACAGAGTGAGACTCCAACTCAATTAAAAAAAAAAAAAAAAAAGGGCACGTTGATCACATGGTGTGGTACCTGCCTGTGGGATGATGAGGCTGTGGTGAACTTGCTGCTTCACATAAGAGGGATGTCGTGGTGGGTCGGGGACTGAAGTGCAGGCTCTCTTGGTTGGCAAAAAATACGTTTCTCCTGGTGGTGATAGCCACCTCTAGAAAACTGATGGGTGGCCTTCATGTCCCTTGAGGAGAGAGATCTTCCTTAATCTTTATTCCTTATATTTTATATGATCAACATTACATCCTTACATGTTATAATGAAATGATAGCAACTCGGATAGGGTTATGCTATACAATGCATACAATTATAGTGCTCTGATGGTTTTTTTTTTTTTGGTTGCTCTTAGGTAATTCTTCCTACAGGATGCATTAAGAGAAGAGGACACTTACTCAGCAGGGATGGAGAGCGGTTTGTCAGTTTCCAGCATGCAGGACCCTTCATCATCCCCCTCAGAAAGGCATCCCGGCTCAGCCAATGGCAATGGAGATCTCGATTCAGGTGGGATTTGGTTTTCTAGGTCCATCTGGCATCTTGTTTTATTGACCAGTGTCTTCCCCAAAAATGTTTAGGAAACCATGGGGCAGCATTTCCAGATCTCACATATTGTCTGTTCCTGAGGTTTGTCGTTCTGTTTATAAGGATATAGCAGCTTTAAAGTTAAGCAAAGCTTGGGTCAAAACTAATAGGATCGTCCTAGAGAGAGCGGGCTAGGTTATAGGTCAATGACGCATCACTTCAACATCTCAGTGGCTGAAGGCTGCTGCTTTATAAATCATAGTACTATCTTTGACAGGCAACAGTGGTGCTCTCTTCCACAGAGCTTTTAAAAATTATTTTAGATTTGGGGAGTACACCTGCAGATGTGTTACATGGGTACATTGCGTGATGGTGAGGCGTGGGCTTCTGTTGAGTCCTTCATCCAGGTGGTGGGTGTGGCACCCCATGGGTGTCTTTTCAATCCTTACCCCCACCCCTCCCCCTTCCCAAAGGTCCCCAGTGTCTGTTTTTCCCATCTTTATGCTGGTGTGTACTCAGTGTTTAGCTCCTACTGATAAGTGAGAACATATGGTATTCAGTTTTCTGTCTTTGTGATAATGTGCTTAGAATAATACGTTGCTGCAAAGCCCGTGCTTTCATCCCTTTATCTGGCTGCATAGTATTCCGTGATGTGTAGCAGCCACATTTTATTCACCCGGTCCTCTGTTGATGGGCACCTGGGTTGGTTCCATGTTTTTGCTATTGTGGATAGTGCTGTGATAAACATATGAGTGAATGCGCTTTTTTGTCAGAGTGAGATCTATTCCATTGGGTAGATACCCAGTAGTGGAGTTGCTGGGTTGAATGGAAGCTCCATTTTTAGTGCTTTGGGGATTCTCCAAACTGCTTTTCCCAGGGGCTGTGCTCACTTACATTCCCACCAACACTGTGTGAGTGCTGTTGTCTCTGCATCCTCGCCGACGTCCGCTGTCTTTTGACTTTTTAATTCTAGCCACTTTGACGGGCATGAGGTAGTGTCTCATTGTGGTTTGATCTGCATTGCTCTCAGAGTCAGTGTGCCCCTCCTTCAGGGTTTGTCGTGACTGGGAAAACAGAACCGGCGTCATGTGCCAGCAGTCACAAGCTCTAGCTCAGAAGAGACAGGCACCGTTTTTGCTCAGAACCCCTTGATCAGAAGTCAGTCCCGTGTTTCTGCCATGACCAAGGAGGTGGGAAAATGAAATTCCCTCCCCTGTGCTGAGAGGCAGGAGACACGGATCTACCTGAACATTAGATGCTGTAGGCACGAGCCGTTCCCCAAAATGCTGAGCGCATCTTGCAGGAAAATACAGGACGTGAGAGACAAGTTAGGTCATGCGGATTTGTGGTACAGTATTTCTCCTTTTAAGAAATCTGAAACAAATGGCTGGGCTTGGTGGCTCAGCCTGTCATCCCAGCACTTTGGGAGGCCAAGGCAAGTGGATTACCTGAGCCTACAGGTTCGAGACCAGCCCGGGCAACTTGGCGAGACTGCGTCTCTACAATAAATCAAAATAATTAGCTGGGCATAATAGTGCACGCCTATAGTTCCAGCTACTTGGAAGGCTGAGGTGGAAGGATCGCTGGAGCCCAGCAGGTCAATGCTGGGGTGACTGTGAGTGTGCCTCTGCACTCCAGCCCAGGCGACAGAGTGAGACTCCACCTCAAAAAAAAAAAAGAAATCTGAAAAAAACAAAACAAGGCAAACCAAACACAGCCTTTGATTGAGTTTTAATATTTAATTAACGTATTTGTAAATGCATTATTTTCTAAATATTTACACAATCATTTGTTTTTAAAGGATTCCTTTTTTTTTAAAGGATTGTACTGTTTATACATAATGGCAAATTAAATAAGAAGAATTTTGTTCTCTGAATCATAAACATTTGCTATGGTAAATTCCTGTGAAAACCATGACTTAGTGACTCTATGGGACACTTGACCATTTTCTGAAGAAGTTACAAAACTTGCCTTCCCATTTTGATGGTAGCACTCAGTGGCAGAACTACAGATTGCTTGATGTTGCTGAAATTATTAGATTACATTTATTTATTTATTTATTTTTTGAGTTGGAGTCTCACTCTGTCACCCAGACTGGAGTGCAGTGACCGCTCCTGGCCACCGTAGCCTCAACCTGCTAGGCTCGGTGATCCTTCCTCCTCAGCCTTCCAAGTAGCTGGAACTACAGGCACGCGCTACTGCGCCTGGCTAATTGTTTTTTTTTTTATTGATTGTAGAGATGAGGTCTTGCCAAGTTACCCAGGCAGGTCTCAAACTTGCAGGCTCAGGCAATCTACTCACCTCGGCCTCCCAAAGCGCTGGGATTGTAGGCTGATCCACCGAGCCCGGCCAGATTACGTTTATTAAGTTAAGCGTTTATTGGAAAAACCCTGGAAAACCCTCAAATATAAATGCCGAAACAGGTTGAAAGATGCTAGTGTGTGTTTCACAATCAGCTCAGTTCTTCCTTTTCAGCTTTTGTGCATGTCAAAGTCAGAGTGAAAACACGTCTGCGAATGGGGGTGAGTCATTGCTCCCCACTGGAAATGGGGACAGTCTTTTCTGAGATGGTGCAGTCTCATAGGCTGAACATTCCATCCTAATTATTCTACTTTTACTTTAGTCAAGATTTGCCTCTTAAAAAAGCCTTCCTTAAGTTTTCTGAGTGAGGTTATTTTTCTACTTCTAGAGTTTCTGAGCTGTCATCGTGCTTTTTGTGGGATATCGTCCCCACCCAGCCGATGTCTGTGCCTGCATTATTTTCTTGGTCTATTTTCTTTTTTTTTTTTTTTTTTGAGTTGGAGTCTCACTCGGTCGCCCAAACTGGCGTGCAGTGGCCGCTTCCGGCCACCGCAGCCTAGACCTGCTGGGCTCCGGCGATCCTTCCGCCTCAGCCTTCCAAGTAGCCGGAATTACAGGCATGCGCTACCACGCCCGGCTGATTTTTTGATTGATTGTAGAGATGAGGTCTTGCTGCCCAGGCGGGTCTCGAACCCGCGGGCTCAGGCAATCCACTCACCTCAGCCTCCCAAAGGCGCGGGATTACAGACTGAGCCACCGAGCCCGGCTTCTTGGTGTATTTTCAAAGCTGTTTAAATGCCAGCTGTGTATTGGTTTTCACCTTCATGCGGCTGCAGTCTATCTCTCTAGCTTAAGGAGATTCTGAAACTCATCAGTGGTCTTCCGGTGTCAGGGAAATGTTTTTTTCTGCTGCTGCCTTGAGGGTGGTTCCATGGATGGGAGTCTGAGAGAGAATCCGTGTATCCTTGTGTGGGGCATCCATGCTGGGATCCCAGTGTACTCACTTCTTGGTCACTCCTTGTTCTTGTGTGGGGAACCGCCTGAATCTTACAGGGTGTTCAGATCTCTAATGGAAATGGTGTTTCTAAATAGCTCGAAGTTATCTTAGCATTTCTTAGATATTGGCCCAGATACCTCCCACCCACACAGCTAATCTCTCCTGACTTCCTGGGATTTCTGTGTATCCTTGTAGTGGGGAGAGTTCGGATGATGCCACCAAGACAGACTCCTTACAAGAGGAAACGACTTGCAGAGTGCAGAGGCGGACTGTGTTCTAGAAACTCAAATCCCGCTAGCGCCTTTAAACTATTCATCAAGTCCGATTCTTCGAGTGGTTGGTTGATCATTCGTTTTTTCCCACCTGTTATCAGTGTTGTGCCGGTTCTGGAATCATTCTGGGGGATGTTTGGTTCTGGGACCCACGAGGATGTATGTGCTCACGCCTCGAGGCTTAGTGCCGACGGGCTTCCCCTGGAGGTGTGTTCGGGTGAGGTTTGAACACCCGCCGGGGAGGGTGGGGCGGGGGGCCGGTTCTGTGTGCCTCGGCTGCTTCTCAGAGCCAGGGCTGGAGGTGTGTGAGCAGGGCTTCAGGCCACCGGCAGGCGTGGGGCAGCTGACGTCCTTGGTGCGTGGTCACGGGCTCAGCCTTCAAGCCCCCACGGAGCGAACTTTATTGTCCCCATTTCATGGGGGGGGGCCTGGACAGCAGGTGTCACTGAGGGGCGTGCTGGAGGCCGGATTTAACCTCGGGCCACGTGGGGCTCTGGAGTCCTGCCCTGAAATGCAGCGGGGCCTGTCCCTCAGTGCAGAGAGGAGTCCTGGGGAAATCCGGGCACACACACACCCTCCCATCCCCCTGCCACATACACACCCTCCCATCCCCCCGCCACATACACACCCTCCCATCCCTCCACATGCACACACCTCCCACCCACACATACACAGATACACACGCAGTCTCCCACCCACACATATATATACACACTCTCCCACGCATATGACCTTACACACCCTCTCCCTCCACAGAGCTTCCCACCCACGCTACACAAACACACAGACAACCTCTCACCCACATATACACACAGATGCACACACACCCTCCCACTTCCCACACCATCACACACACACACTCTCCCCCACTCCCAAATATATATGCACACCCTCCCATCCCCCCACATACACACACGTACACACCCTCCCACACCCGTCCCCCCCACAACCTCCCATCTACACGTACACAAACACACAGACAACCTCTCACCACCTATACACACAAACGCACCCACACCCTCCCGCTCCCCACACCGTCACACACACACACACACACACACACACACACACCCCCTCCCATCCCCCCCACATACACATACCCTCCCACCCACCCACACAACCTCACACACGCAATCTCTCACCCACATATATATATATACACACACTCCAACACACACAACCTCACACACACCCTTCCACCTGACACATACCCCCCCCACAACCTCCCATCCACACATACACAAACACGCAGACAGCCTCTCACCCACATATCCACACAAACACACACACACACCCTCCCGCTCGCCACACCATCTCACACAAATACACACACAGCCTCCCACTCACACACACACACACACCCCCATCTCCCATGTACACATGCATATCCATTCCCCACACACACACCCTCTCACCACCCACCCACGCATACACACACACACACACACACACACACACACACACACACACACACCCCTTCTCCCCCCCTCCACACCCTCTCCTTACACACGCTCCACTGTCCTCCCATCTACTCTGGCGAAAACACTGCCCATTCCCCACACACTATGGGATGTGGACACCGCTCAGACTCCTTCCCGTACTGCCCTCCTGTGCCCTCTCCGCCGTGGTCCCCTCACAGGGGCTACACGGAAGTGACCAGAGCTCTTCCCTGAGAACACAGTGGGATCTAAAGAGTAGCAGCTGTCTCCTGAGTGCTTGGGGTGTTCTTCTCTTGGCCTGCTCAGTGCTCCCCTGCCCCTGGCTGCTGTGATTCCCTGCTGTGGTGACCCCTCCAGAGGGAAGCCTTCAGCTGCACTCTGAGTCATGACCAGGGTTTTCTGGTCTGTCTGTCTGTTTTTGGCCTCTTTTCCTAAGGAAAATTCAAACCGTGGTAGGGATCAGTCACTGGCACCTGAGTCCGGTAAATGAAATAGGCACGATAGAAAAATCACTCCTCCTCCCAGGAACACGGAATAAGTGATGGAATAAGCTCAAGGAGACGACATGGCCCGGGAACCGTGGCCTCGCAGCAGCGTCCTGGGGTACACGGAGAAGGCTTGCATTGAAACTCCCTGGCTGGGATTCTGGGCGTCGTAAGTGGCCTTGACAAAAGCAGGCAGAGCTTTGCTGACGTGATGTGATTTTCATAGGCCTGCCACGTGCGATTTCCCGATGGTCTGTAGATAACACGGCATTGCACGATGAGACCGAGCCAGCCTCTGAGTGGAAAGAATTATGCTGAGAGTGTGGGCCTGATTTTTTTTTTTTTTGGCATTAGGAGTACATTAACTGGAGACCCATAGGCTCTGCTATCTGGGAAGGAAAGGAGTCGACATTTTTCTCAGAAAAATCTAGGCCTTAGTGCTCTTGTTGGGAACCCACTCTGTGATTCAGCGTCACCCTTTCCTGCTAAGGTTCTTTTGAACAGTTGTGGCTTCTCTTGGCTAGGTGGGGGGTGTGTGTGTGTGTGTGTGTGTGTGTTTTCCCCCTAGAAAACTTGTGGCCATTTGGGTAGCTGAGACAGCCAGGGGGACCTCTGTGTTGTGATGACTGGCCCTGCCTATAGGGAAGTCTTGCAGCGGTGAGCTCAGACCTGGGAAGTTGGCCAGAGTTCCTTTCTGTGTTGTTTATATGTTGCTTCTGTTTTGTATACTCACGATTAAACTAGTTTCTAAATCTCATAATAGCATTAAATGACTGTCAGTATTTAAGATAAGAATTTTTCTTTTTTTTGAGTTGGAGTCTCACTCGGTCACCCAGACTGGAGTGCAGTGGCTGCTTCCGGCCACTGCAGCCTCACCTGTTGGGCTCCAGCGATCCTTCCGCCTCAGCCTTCCGAGTAGCCGGAATTACAGGCGCGCGCTACCACGCCCGGCTGATTTTTTGATTTATTGTAGAGATGAGGTCTCGCTGCCCAGGCGGGTCTCAAACCCGCGGCTCAGGCAATCCACTCACCTCAGCCTCCCAAAGGTGCAGGATTATAGGCTGAGCCACCGAGCCCAGCTAGAATTTTTTTTTTTAAGAGACAGAGCCTTGCTCTGCCATCCCGGAGTGCAGTGGAGTGATCATAGGTCACTGTAGTCTTGAACTCCTGGACTCGAGTGATCGATCCTTCTACCTCAGCCTCCTGAGTAGCTGGGACTACAGGCACGCACCACCACACCCAGCTAATTTTTAAAGTTTTTTGTAGAGGTGGGGTCTAACCATGTTGCCCAGGCTGGTCTCAAGCTTCTGACCGCATGTGGTCCTCCTGCCTTGGCTTCCCAGAGTCTTGGGATTATAGGTGTGAGCCATCATGCAGGGACCTAAAATTTTAAGAATAAGTTAATGTCTTTTTTTTCTTTTTAAATATCTAGCACCTAAAAAGGTGCTCAGTAAGAGTTTGTTCATCCTGAATCTGCCAATTCTCAATTCCTTTATTGGGTAGTGCTTACGGGCTTTAATACTCAGCCTTATAAAGTTAGCCTCATTTCAGATTGTAAAATTGTACAGACCCAAGATTTTATTACTTCAAAAAAGATGTATGGGTCCTTTGTTTATTCCATTTTTCACCCTAATGTCACTTGTAGCCCAAGTGTAAGATATTTTTATGTTTATTATGAACTATTCTGGTCCCACAAATAGCCTTCTGTTTTCGAAAATGGAGTGTCTGCTAATGAACACGCCTGTTTTCTTTTAAATTGTGAAATTTTCTTAGTAGCTGTTCATAGCTGGTTTTCATGACATCATGGGGAAATGCCTCTTGCTGGTTCATTTACAGTGAAAGGAGATTGTCAGAGTTTCCTTGATAAAATGTTTATGGGCTTAAGAGGTTTATGAATCAGCTGTAAATATTTGCTCTGGGTTTATGAGACCTCTCCTCATAAACGCTGTGTATGTTTATCTATTGCTCATTGAAATGTCTTTAGAGAATCAGCTGCTTGGAGCTCATGAGCCTTGGAAAGGTTTTATGTGGCAGATTTAAAAAGGCTGGGTAGTGAATAACCTGAAATTTTGTGCAGTAACTTTGTTAAAACAGCATGGTTAAAGTCATCAGTGCTGGGCAAAATGGTTTTTGACTTTTTTTGTTGTTTTTGAGTCGGAGTCTCGCTCTGTTGCCCAGGCTGGAGTGCAGTGGCACGATCATGGTTATCACAACCTCAACCTGCTGGGCCCAGGTGATTCTTCCGCCTTGGCCTTCCAAGTGCTGGGATTGCAGGCTTGTGATGCCACACTGGCTAATTTTTTGATTTATTGTAGAGACAAGGTCTCACCATGCTGCCCAGACTGATCTCGAACCCCTGGGCTCAGACAATTCTCTCACCTTCACCTTGCAGACTGCTGGGATTACAGGTATGAGCCATGGCCCCTGGCCTGATTTTGACTTTTTACATCCCATTCTGGGGCTGACTTTTGAGATACTTTTTAAAGTGTTTTCCCAACAAGGGTACCTGCACAGTGAATATTTGTATACCTCACCCTGAAGTGTACCCCACAATTTTAAAATAAATACATTTTAAAAGTTAAAAAAAAAGTTTTCCTTAGACCAGCAGAGAGAGACAGAGCTTGCCGTGCCAACTGACACCTGTTGGGGGGACCCAGTGGTACCCTCTGACCTCATGGTTAGCTTGATTGAAGAAATGAGGATCTACCAGAGAAATGTCGAACCTTTTTGCTGGGAAATAGTTCATAATGAATTAAAATTTGGTGGAGGCAGAATTTTTGGTAAAAAATAATAGTATCGATGACAGTCGTATAAAGAATAAAGCACTACTACAGGTGGTTCAAAGTCCAGATTGAGTGTTTTAGGTTGGGGTCATCCCCAGTCTGCAATGGCAGACTCATCGAGTCTTGGTGGGTTGTGGGGTTAGGCCTCCACAGGGCCTCTTATCCCTGGGGCTGGTGTCAGCAGGCGGTTTCTGACGGTTCTGCTTCGATTGGAATGTTTTGCTGAAGCAGCTGACCACCCAGCAAGACAGCCCATTCCACGCCCTTCTCGGAGGTCCCACCCAGGACCTGCTGCCTTGTGAGACCCGGGGCTGAGTTTCGTGCCTCCCCAGGCTATCTTCTTCCTCACAGACAGGTTTCACAGAGACTCAGTCCCTTCCGTTCTTCTCTCCATGGGTGGCTGCAGCCTCCCACCTTTTCCTGCTTCCTGTGTCTTCTCCTTGGCTTGGTTTTGAATGTGCTGTATTTTGGTGCTCACCGACACAGAGGGACAGGTGCGCCAGCCTCGACCCTCCCTTGAATTCTCTAGAGGGAGAAACAGTAGTGGTGGTGGTTTCCATGCGTGATTCAGGCAGGTGAAGGAGAGGCAAAGGGCTTGATAATTGCTCCTGCTTAGAAACCAAGCAGCCTGCTTTGGACTGTTGTCTGTGAGGTGGGTCAGCAGTGGCTCTGGGAAATTCCCCGACATTTCAGAGCCTTCGCAATCGCCTCTTTGCGTATCTGTCTGTCAGGGTTCTTGGAAGGATCATGAGGTGTTGCAAGGAAATCACTGTTGTACTCCATTTTAGATTGCTCTAAAGGAATACCTGAGGCTGGGCAATTCAGAAAGAGAGGAGGGTTATTTGGCTCACGATTCTGGTGGCCGCAAAGCCCAAGATTGGGCCTCTGGGGAGGCCCAGGGTAGGTGGAAAGCGAAAGGGGAGTAGATGTGGGGAGAGAGATCAGATGGTAAGAGGGAAGGTGAAAGAGGGAAACCGAGGAAGCCAGGCTTCTAACAGCCCGCTCTTGAGGGAACTGATTCATTCCTGTGAGAACCAGACCCCACCGCATGGGAGGGCATGAGTCTGTTCACGAGAGATCCACTCCCCAAACACTTCCCATGAGGTCTCACCTCCCAACACTGCCACCTTGGGGTTTTTTTTTTTTTTTGAGTTGGAGTCTCACTCTATTACCCAGACTGGAGTGCAGCGGCCGCTCCCGGCCACCGCAGCCTCCACCTGCTGAGCTCCGGCGATCCTTCCGCCTCAGCCTTCCGAGTAGCCGGAACTACAGGCGTGTGCTACCACGCCCGGCTGATTTTTGACTTATTGTAGAGATGAGGTCTCACCAAGTTGCCCAGGCGGGTCTCGAACCCGCGGGCTCAGGCAATCCACTCACCTCAGCCTCCCAAAGCGCTGGGATTCAGGCTGAGCCGCTGAGCCCGGCCCAGAGTGAGTTTTAACATGTGTTTTGGTGGGAACAAGCCACAGCAAGCCCACAGAGGAGAGTTGGCACTCAAACACAGTGCGCCTCTTAGGTTGTTCCTAGGGGAGTGGTGGCTGCTTCATGGAGCTGGAAGTGTGGACACAGGCTAGCGCAGGTGGGTGGGGGGGTGGTTGGCGAGAGGGCCTGGTTCAGGCTGAGGCCAGACGAGGAAGGGGGAAAGAAATTCTGGACTTCGTCTGCAGCAAGTTTGCTGTCCTCAGGCACTGCACCAGGACATGTGGACAGGTAAATAGTGCTGAGTTGATGCCTCTGACTAGTGTATCAGAAAGCACATTTGGTAATTTGCCCAGGATTTTTGGGGATGGAGTATTGTGGGCTGAGCTGTTGGGTACCACCTCGAGTTGTTTCCAGAAGATGACTGCTTTCTTTTTGGGTTTACCTCACATGTCTTTGAGTCTTTACGATTCTGGCGTCGTCCCTCTTTTTGGGGGGCTTCGAGACCCCGTTAACTTTTTGGGGGGAGCATGCATCTTCTTGAAGGGCTGTACCCCCTCCTTCTTCTTGAAGCTGTACCCCTGGGTGGAACAGCTCTTGGGAGAGCTCAAAGGAAGGGTTTTCTTGTCAGAGGGCCTTTTTTCTTGGATGTTTGATTTTAAGTCACTTTATTGGAGTAAAAATTTGTGGAACCAGGTCTAAGCAACATTGACTTAGGAGGCAAAAATTTAAGGTGAACTTTCAGTTTAGCATCTTCTGACTTGGTAAAAATTATCCTAATCTGAGACTATACCTAGTGTTAGAGGGACTTACTTTTCTTATATATGTATAACACACACACACACACACACACACACACACACACACACACACACACACACACTTTTATTGTTATTGTTATTATTATTATTATTTTGAATTGGGGTCTCACTCGGTTGCCCAGGCTAGAGTGCAGTGGCATGATCACGATCACGGTTCACTGCAGTGTCAACCTCCTGGGCTCCGGCGATCCACCCACCTCAGCCTCCTGAGTAGCTGGGACTACAGGTGCATGTCACCACACCAGATTCATTTTTTTTATTTTGTAGAGACAGGATCTCTCTATATTGCCTAGACTGGTCTGGAACTCCAGGACTCAAGTAATCCCCCGCCTTGGCTTCCCAAAGTGCTGGGATTACAGGTGTGAACCACCATGGGTGTGCGAGTCTGTGCACATTTCAGATAGTTCCGATTTTGAGAGCCGTACGGCGCATTTCTCCCTGTTCCTTGCATGTGTTCTGTTGGAGTCTGCTGGTGTGTGTCTGCTTCTGGGAACTCTGTCCCGGCAGCAGATGGAAGCCGGGAGCCCTCGCCGGGACAGACACCAGGGTGTCAGGCAGCTGGTCTGTTTCTGTCCCTGACTTACTGTGTGGCCTCACACACTCATGCAGTCCTTCAGGTCCTCAGTTTTTTTTTTCCTTAGGATGACATCAGAGTCAGTGCTTTCTGATGTCCCTTGTGGCCCGCACAGTCTAGGCCATTATTTGACAATCTCCAGCCTGGGTAAATAGCCAGTGGACAGACCATGCCGGGTTCCTCCGTGCACATCACGGCGCTTCCTCAGCGCACGATGGTTCCCTTCCCCTTGACTCCCGACTTCTTCCCAGGCTGCAGAGACTGCTGTGGCTCCTTTCAAGCTGATACCCTAACACATGACAAGCACGCCTTGAAACAACGTCTTAGGTCGTTTACCCGAGAACGCTCAACGTGGTTCCTGCCTTGGCCAGGGGAGTCCAAGCAAGTGTCTCACTTCGTAGTCCGCGTCTCGAAAAGAAGCACACTGAAACTCTTCGGAGAGTTCTGCCGTTGCCCCCTTAGCCGTGGCGTGAGATTGTCTGTTGCATGAAGGCTCTCCTGATCTCAGTCGAAGGCAAGGATTTTCCCATCCCTCGCTCGGGATTGACTCTCTGTTCTTCTCTTTTTCTGCAGAAGAAGGCTCCAGCTTGGAGGAAATCGGCTTCAACTGGGGAGAATATTTGGAAGAAACAGGTGCTAGTGCCGCTCCTCACACGTCTTTCAGACACGTACGTAAAGTGGCTCCATCTGGCAATCCCTTCGGGTCCCCTCCCACGATGGGAGCATCTCAGTCCTCTCAATAAGTCCTGCGTTCTCACTTAAAAAAAAAAAGTTGCTCTCGTCCTGTGATCCTGGCCGGGCGGGGGCGGGGACAGAAAGGGAAGGGAGGGCTGAGTCAGGGAACCCAGCGGAAGAGAGGCCTGGAGAGGGTGAGATTCAGCCAGGAATTCTCCGGAGAAGCTGGAAGTGGACGTTAATTTGGTTTTCACAGATCGTGGTGGAGACCGTGGGCCACGGGTAAGGGCAATTTGGAATAAGCGAGAAAACGAGGCAGGTGGTGTGATGTGTAATGTCCTTTGGGTGAATGCAACAGCTGTATGTTTTCATTTATTTATGAGTTGGAGTCTCACTCTGTCGCCCAGGCTGGAGTGCAGTGGCATGTCACAACTACTGCAGGCTTGACCAGCTGGGCTCAGGCAATCCTCTCACCTCAGTCTCCCAAGTAGCTGGGGCTACAGGTGTGCGCCACCTCTCCTGGATAATTTTTTGATTTTTTAAAAAATTTATTTTGTAGAGACGAGATCTCCTTGTGTTGCCCAGGCTGGTCTTGAACTCCTGGGTTCTAGCAATCCTCCCGCCTCGGCCTCCCAAAGTGTTGGGATTATAGGCATGAGGTACCAATACCTGACTTGTTTTTATTTTGAATTGAGGTTTTGATTTTAAAGGACATGTAAAAGTTGCATAGCGCTATTTGTTGTTCGCTGAATCAAATTAGAGGATATAAACATAAATATCCCGAAGCCATTTGGATCCAACCAAAAAAAACACATCCTCACCCATAATAATTCTTAGGATAATGCGAATAATATGGCCGGCAGAGGGCAAGTCCCAGAAAATTTTAAAATTGGGTTTTTAAATCATAGTTTTGCTTGGAAGTGAGGTATTGGGTATAGCAGGAAGAAGACTAAATTTCAAGGACCCAAGTTCTTAGGCATCAGGTTTGTTGTGATGGAAATGGAGATTTAACTTGGAGAAATATTTTTTCACTGGCTACTGAGGGCAAAGATTCAGCCTGGGTATCTTAGGGAAATTGGGGAATTTTGTAACTTGCTTTTCCTTTTGGCTCCTCGGTTGAATGAGGGACCAGACTCTCCCCCCCACTCTCACCCTTCATCCTCATCCTCATCCTCCCTCCCTTCCTTCTCACAGTCTTGCCCCCCCCCCCCGTGTTGCCCAGGTTGGCCTGGAACTTTTGCACTCAAGCAATCCCAATCCTCCCGCCTCAGCCTCCTGAGTAGCTGGGAATCCAGCTGTGTACCACTGCATCTGGGTGAAGTGTTCTTTTGAAGGGAATTTGAGATTGCATTAAGTTTGTGTGACCGTGTAAAGGTAGATTGCATTTCCATTTTTCTTTTTTGCTCATCATATATAATGACTAGTTTATTACGGATGTGACTGTGGCTCTTGAGTAAAACCCAGAGCTAAATATTAAAGCAAGGCTGGGCACGGTGGCTCATCCCTGTAATTCTAGCACTTTGGGAGGCTGAGGTGGAAGGATCGCCTGAGCCCAGGGGTTTGAGACCAGCCTGGGCAACTTGGCGAGACCTCGCCTCTGTAGTCAATCAAAAAATTAGCCAGATGTGGTAGCGTATGTCTGTAGTTCCAACTACTTGGGAGACTGAGGCGGAAAGATTGCCTGAGCCCAGCAGGTTTGGGCTGCTGTAGCTGTGATCATGCCCCTGCACTCCAGCTTGGGTGACAGAGTGAGACTCCATCTCAAAACAAAACAAAACAAGTAAAAAAATGAAAACACAGCAAAGCCAGAGCTTTCCTGGCATACGGTGTGGATATGGACCACAAAAGCCGTTTTAACCTTTCCATCTTTGGATGCCAGGATGGTTTGGTAGTTTCCTTAGGCAGCTTGAGGAGGAGTCACTGAAGGGCAATTTTTTCTTTCTTTTCTGTACTGAAAGGTTATCAGTTTCTCTCTCTGTGGAGTGACTCCCGTTTTCTTTGATTCATTCAATTCTCCCACCTCCCTTTTATAGTAGGGTGTCCTGGAGGGCAGGGCTGGAGGCTGTCCTTCAGGGTGCAGGGTGTCCCCAGGCTTCTATGCCAGGCTGATTTATGAATTATTATCATTATTATTTGAGCTGGAGTCTCACTCTGTCACCCAGGCTGGAGAGTGCAGCGGCACGATCATAATTCACCGCAGCCTCGACTTCCCGGGCTCAGGCGGTCCTTCCTACTCAGCTCTCGAGTAGCTGGGACGATAGGCACGCGGTCACCACACCTGGCTAATTTTAAAAATATAGAGAGAAGTTCCCACTGTGTTGCCCAGGCTGATCTCGAACTTCTGGGCTCAAGCCATCCTCCCACCTCGGCATCCCGAAGTGCTGGGATTGCCGGCGTGAGTCACCGCCATGCCCGGTGCTGTATGCCAGGTTTAAAGGAGAAGGAACATTGGGCCCGGGGAAGTGTGACTTATAATTCCATCATCTCCTTTGAGCAGTGGCTGCTCATGGACAGCAGATATGTCAGCTCTGGAATGTTATGACCCACCAGGCTGGAAAGCTTTTTTGGAGGTGAGGCTTGGAACCCTTAATTAAAAAATCCATTCTCTAGGGCTTTGCTGTTCATGTGGCAGCCACTATCTTTTGGACCTCCTGAGCACTTGAAAAGTGTCCAGTCCAAATTGAGATGTGTTCTGTGTTGAACACCTACCAGGTTTGGGAGGCTTCAGTTGACAAGAAGAATGTTGGCTAGTTCATCATTGTTTTTTATATTAATTGCAATAATTATATAATGGATAATATTTTGGATATATTGGGTTAAATAAAATGTCATTAAATTTAATTTCATCCCTTCTTCCTCCTCCCTTCCTTCTTTCTTTTTTTCTTTTTTGTCACAACGTCACTCTGTAGCCCAGGCTGGAGAGTAGTGGCATGCTCACAGTTCATCACAGCCTCAAATTCCTGGGCTCAAGTGATCCTCCCTCCTAGTCTCCTGAGTAGCTGGCACTACAGGCATGTGCCACCACTTGTGGAAAATTTTTTGTGGAGATGAGGTCTTGTTGTGTTGTCCAGGCTGGTACTGAAGTCCTGAGCTGAAGCAGTCCTTCTGCCTTGGCTTTCCAAGTGCTGGGGTTAGAGGCATGAGCCATTGGTCCCAGCCGCCTTTTTTCTCTTAATGTGCCTGCCAGAAAATTTGGCATATTTTTGGCTCATATTATATTTCACTTAGACACATATATGCCTGTTCTAGGGCAACAGAAATGCTGTTTTTAAATACATGTGGTTTAAATACAGTTTTTTTGGGGGGGGGTTGGAGTCTCACTCTATTGCCCAGGCTGGAGTGCAGTGGCACACTCATGGCCACCCCAGCATCAACCTGCTGGGCTCTGGTGATCCTTCCATCTCAGCCTTCCAAGTAGCCGGAACTACGGGCGTGCACTAGCGTGCCCGGGTAATTTTTGATTTATTGTAGAGACGAGGTCTTGCCAAGTTGCCCGGTCTGGTCTTGAGCCTGTGGGCTCAGACAGTCCATTCACCTCGGCCTCCCAAAGTGCTGGGATTACGGCTGAGCCACCGAGACCAGCCTAAATATAGTTTTTAACTACTACGTTTTTCAGTAGATCTTGTAGCTTTCTGGGTATATGTGTCTGACTGAGTGACGGGTTTTGTTTCTGGCTCCTTTAGGTTGAAATCAGCCTTCAGAGCAACTTCCAGCCAGGAATGAAACTGGAAGTGGCCAATAAGAACAACCCAGACACGTACTGGGTGGCCACGATCATCACCACCTGCGGCCAGCTGCTGCTTCTGCGCTACTGTGGTTACGGAGAAGACCGCAGGGCTGACTTCTGGTGCGACGTTGTCATTGCGGATCTGCACCCCGTGGGGTGGTGCACGCAGAACAACAAGGTGTTGATGCCCCCGGATGGTGAGCCCGCGTTCGAAGGCTTGTATGTGCAGGTCGTCGGTTGGTCATCCCCTGGGATGCCTGTGTCCCTGCAGGGCAGAGAGACCCTTTTTTGGGCTGCATTAGTTGGAGGGTGCAGGGTGGAGGGAAAGGGTGTGCCTTTTTGGGTATCAGGGCTGGCCCTGACAGTTGAGCCCGCCCTGTCCTGTAGGAAATGAAAGCGGAAAAGAAGGCAGAGGGATACCAGGAATCTCGATCTTGTTTGTCCTTTTGTGGCTGTGTTTGTTGCTTTTCTTCTGCTTTAGCACCTCCAGCATTTTAAGCATCCTTTTTAAGAGTGGGGGGGGGCGTCTGTTGGGGTGTGAAACCTTTTAGAAAACCAAACAGATGAAAAGAAGTGATGTCACTTTTAAGGGATGGGTCAAAGCTCATGTAGATAAGATCAGTTTAGTTGCCACGAGCAGTGGAGTTTCCCTCCTGGGGCATGTGGCGATATCTGGAAGCAGTGTTGCCTGGGGTGGTGGCGATGGGCGTTGCTGCTGACATCTGGTGGGAGGGGCCAGACCTTGCTAAACTTCCAGTGCCCGGGACACCCCCATGACTGGGAGCCATCAGGCTCAACCTGTTGTACTGAGGCCCAGTGATCCTGAAGGGCAAGATTGGGCTGCGTGCTTGGAAGTGAGAAGATGGAGGTTAACTAAGTTGAATCCGAGTTGAATCACTAACACCATGTTCTATATTTCTTTGTATGTGAAGAGCAGCAATGGCTGGATCTTTTTCTTCTTTTTTCTTTTTTTTGAGTTGGAGTCTCACTCCGTCGCCCAGACTGGAGTGCAGTGACTGCTCCCGGCCACCGCAGCCTCGACCCGCTGGGCTCCGGCGATCCTTCCGCCTCAGCCTTCCAAGTAGCCGGAACTACAGGTGTGCGCTACCACGCCCGGCTAATTTTTGATTGATTGTAGAGATGAGGTCCTGCCAAGTTGCCCAGGCGGGTCTTGAACCCGCGGGCTCAGGCAATCCACTTACGTCAGCCTCCCAAAGGCGCGGGATTACAGGCTGAGCCCACCGAGCCCGGCTAGGATTTTTTTTTTCTTTTGAGTCGAGTTCTCTGTCACCCAGGCTGTCATGCAATGGCACGATCATGGCTCACAACAGACTCGATCTCCTGGGTTCAGGCGATCCTCCCACCTCAGCCTTTCATGAAGCTGGGACTACAGGCATGCACCACCATGGCCAGCTAATTTTTGTGCGTGTGTGTGTTTTTTTTTTTTTTTTTGTAGTGATGCAGTCTTGCTATGTTACCCAGGCTGGTCTCAAACTCCTGGGCTCAAGCAATCCTCCTGCCTCGGCCTCCCAAAGAGCTGGAATTGCAGGTGTGAGCCACCATATCCAGACAATATTGGCAGGAGCATGTGTGATGTCCTCTTGGCCTCTAGCCACCTATTTTTTTTTTAAAGTGACATGGAACGTTTTAGAGGTGAAAGCCTGAGGGCGTTTTGCCCATGATATTAGCAGTTGCCTTAGCCTTGCTGAGTGTTTGAGTCTTACCTTCTTTTTGGGGGGTTAGGATATAACTTTTATCTGATGGGTGGGAATGGGCTGTGGTTTTTGGCTACTGCTTGTTATGCATAATTTATAGCCTCCTAGGGAGGGGTCATAAGAATGGCTGGAGCGTAGGTGTTGCCTGTATGTGACATTTGTCAGGACTGAACCTGTTGCCTTGGCCTTCACTGAATCTTGAGCCTTTATTCTGTCAGGAGAAAGAGGAAGGAGGTTTCTTCTTTCCTCCATGCTCTAGGTCTTTGGACCTGTTCTCTCCAGCGCTGGGAACCTCCGTCCTCCCCTCTTCTGCCTCCTCTCCTGGCTGTCAGCTTTTCTCTCTCCCTCCTGCACCGAGGTTGATGCTGTCTATACTCCCATGGCAGGTCAGACCCTGTCTATGCCCCCGACTGCCTAGTTTGATCAGTGTTATTCACACCCTATCCGACCATAAAAGTTCACCCTTCAAACTGTACAGCACAGGGATTTTCAGTATAGTCCCAAGGACATGCAACCGTTATCACTATCTAATTCCAGATTTTTAAAAAAAATTTTGGATTTATATAATTTTATTTTATTTTTTTTTAGAGTCTCACTCCGTCGCCCAGACTGGAGTGCAGTGGCCGCTCCCAGCCACCGCAGCCTCGACCTGCTGGGCTCCAAAGTCTGGCTATGTTGCCAAGGCTGGTCTCGAACTTTTAGGCTCAAGCTATTCTCTCCCCTTGTCCTCCCATAGTGCTGGGATTACAGGCGTGAGCCACCATGCCTGGCCCAGTTTCAGAACATTTTAATCACCCCCAAAGTTACTCCCCATTTTCCTCTCCCCCAACCCTTGGCCATCACTGTAGATTTTCGTATTCTGGACATTCTGCGAGTCTGAAGTCTTATACGAGGTGGCCTTCTGGTTGGGCTGTTTCACTTAGCATAGCATCCCCGTTTGATTCGACCATTTGCTAGAGCTTCCGTTTTAAGGCTGAGTATATTATTCCATTGCGGTGGTCGACCACAACTTGTTTCTTCATTCATCAGTTGGTGGCTGAGTAGCCATGGCTGCACTTCTCGGTGTGCGGGTCTTTGAACAGAGCATGTGTTACTCGTGGGGACAGCAGGGTCCGTGTGAGTCCACCTCCCTGTGTCCACCAGGGCAGCATCTGTTGCCTGTGCTTGAGGAATTGTGGTAAAGATCGAGTGATTGAGCGGTCTCTTGCAGAAGGTGAAAACGTTGCCCACTTAGAGGTCTGAAGTACTAAGGGCAAGAAGTTCCCCCTCCACCTATGCCATCCTTGACCTTCCCTTCTTGTCTTTTGAGGTAGTGCTGTGTGTGTCTCCTGTCTGGAAGTGTCAGCCTGTATTTTAACCTCTCGATTGAGGGGCACTTTTTAGGGGAGCACTGGAGATGGATCAGACCTCATTTATTTATTTTTTGAGTTGGAGTCTCACTCCGTCGCCCAGGTTGGAGGGCAGTGACACGCTCACGGCCATCCCAGCGTCGACCTGCTGGGCGCCAGCGGTCCTTCTGCCTCAGCCTTCTAAGTATCCGGAACTACAGGTGCGCACTTCACGCCTGACTAATTTTTGATTCATTGTAGAGACGAGGTTTTACCACGTTGCCCAGACTGACCTGGAACCCACGAGCTCAGGCAGTCTCCTCGCCTCGGCCTCCCAAAGTGCTGAGATGACAGGCTGAGCTATTGAGCGCAGCCCAGACTTTATTTTTAATTCCCACCCTGGTTCTGCATAAGCACATTGTAGGGGAAGGAGGTAACATTTTGGGCTAAACAGTGCACGATGATGCTTTTGGTAATGCCTGCTTCACTAGCCCCAGACCCAGCCTGAATGAGCCCTGAGTGCCATTTTTAAATCTGCCTTTGAACAAACGAAAATGAGGATACGCTGTAACATTTGATTATTTGATGTTCCTATGATTTTCGACCTGTCATAAAATAAATCGGTCTCAATGGACGAATTGTACTGATGGAATATTGGGAAAAGACCAGCTCTTTGTGTTATTAGACAAGACACAGCCACACCTAAAATGAGAAGTCCACCATGAGAAATGAGGAAGCCCTGGACAAAGTGAAACCATGAATGTGACTGAAAGATTTAAAATCTGTTCCGACAGTAGATGGTTGCAAGTAATGCTAATGTGAGGATTTCTGCAGTGTTTTTTTTTTAAGAACTTAAAAAAATTTAGTAAGTAATCAATATGACTTGGAAATCTTTAGTACAGAGAACAAAGTCAGGGAAGAGCAGGTTCTTGGGACAAGAGTCTTTATTGATTGCCCGAGGACAGAATAATTATTGTTTTGTAACCAGAGGCAGCAGTTGCTCCAGAGGGAATAGGAGAATCTATTTTTTCTGAGCAAGGATTCTTGTTCGGGTGGTTTTCTGTCAAAGAGAGCTAATGTCATTGTAAATTCTGCAACTATACCTGGTCCATCTCTGTTGTAGTTAAACTCGAAAGAGTTGCAGGATCTGAACAGGAGTTGGAGGAATCCATGACGCTTGGGAGGCCCCGTGGGGATGGAGAGATTTTCTTACCGATCCCAGGAGGCAGGATGGTAGGAAGGATGGGCCTGGGGCAGGTGCCAGAGGTCTGAGTTCTTATGTTGCCTTTGCCATTAGCTCAGCTCCGTGGGTGAGTTGCAGGGTCTCATGCTGGGAATGAGGGGATTGTGGTATATAATTTCTAAAGAGCTTGCCCATTGGAAGTGCCTCGGTCTGTGACCCTTGTGAAGGAAGAACGAGGGGATGTGGGTGCTGCTTTTCCTTTTGAATGCACAACGAGTGGGATTTGTTCTGGAATGGGGGTCCAGGGAAGTCTAGCCCAGGAATCTGCCCTAAGCACAGAAGTAAGATTTCTGAATTACTGTTGGGGGTTGATTTACTGAGCCAAAACGGTTCACATTTGGCTCCACTAATGAGAGTCATAATCCTCCATGGCACTGAGTGGTATTTTAATGGACTGGGGGACACATGCGCTGGGTTAGGAATCACCCTGAGTGCCTGGGTAGAGTTTCCCGCAATAAAGACATGGAGACCCCCGCTCCCCGTTGGGTCCCTGAGAGCTTTCCGTGTTCGACTGAGAATCAGCAGAAGCTGAGTCAAGCCACTGGTGGTGGATGGCAGCCTGGGAGTGTTTGGGAATTTTGCCCACCGTTTCCTGGGAGAAGGGAGAGAGGGTGTCTTTCCTTGTCAGACTGAGGCCCAGAGCATAAGCACTTTGAGGACCGTTTGGGATTGTCCCAAGCAGTCTTCTGGCTTCTGGAGTCACTGCATTGGAAGAGAGTGGCTTGATTATTTTATTTAATTTATATATTTATTTATGTATTTATTTGAGCTGGAGTCTCACTCCGTTTCCCAGGCTGTAGTGCAGTGGCCGCTCCTGGCCACCGCAGCCTCAACCTGCTGGGCTCTGGCGATCCTTCCGCCTCGGCCTTCCAAGTAGCTGGAACTACAGGCACGCGCTACCCCGCCCGGCTAATTTTTGATTTATTGTAGAGATGAGGTCTTGTCAAGTTGCCTAGGTGGGTCTCGAACCCGTGGGCTCAGGCAATCCACTCGCCTCAGCCTCCCAAAAGCACAGGATTACAGGCTGAGCCACCGAGCCCGGCTTGGCTTGATTATTTTAGACGACAGTTTTACAAAGCATGTCGAACCCCTTATACAGCCCCACAGTTTCCTGCCTTACTGTTTTAAGTGAGTTTAAGCTTTGAATTCATGCAAGCCATCATCATTTGGTTAAATGGTACAAGGAGGGAGAAACGTGGCAGCCGTCCAAGAGGTGTCAATTATGCAGGGATCCCATCAGCAAGCAGTGAGCTCTGTCAGTAGGGACGGGTTGGGAGAGACCCGGGTTCAGTGGCCAACTGGCCGTTCAGGGCGGCGTTCCTGCCCATGAGCTAATGGGTGCTAATCTTTCATATTAAAGTACTAGGGACCATACTGCATGAAAGCCCCATTATATGTCACCGAGGATTGTGACCCCAGTGAGTGGAGCATCTTGGAAGGGGTTCTGGCTTAGTAGATCCGCAAGGCTTGGTTTATTCATAAGCACACATGAGTCTCCCAAAGGACAGCTGCCAGTTAATGATTGTTTATGGTGATAATGGACGGAAGTCATTTAATCCAGTGACTGTTTCATTGTTATTTATTGAGAAGTCGCTACATTGCCTCTTGATGTTTGTGGCTGGGGAGCTTTGGAATTTGGGCCAGTGCTTCCCGAGTCTCTGAAAGGATGCTTCTAGAAGATTGCAGGTAAACACGTGTGGCACCACATGTCCTAATAATACCCCTCGGTGTGGACATGGAGACGTGTTTATGTGTGCTCTCTGCCGTTGCTGCAGTAAAAGTCTTGGAATGACGGCGCCTTAGGAGCCTTGCTGCTAATTTTTATTTTCCCCTTTATTAAAATTTCCATCATTTGAATTGCATGCGCTGCAGTCTTGCCAGAATGACTCAATTTACCATTCAAAGCTAAATCAAAATTAGTGGCGTTAGTTAATACCCAGCCTATTTGCATAAAGCAATGTTTATTCATGAAGTGTTAGGAGAAAGTGTGAAGATGGTCTTATGTTGATGTGGGTAGCGCCTGCCAAGTTTTAAAGCCTGGTTTTAGGACTGTTTTTTGGGAATGGCTGTTTTTACTTTGGTTGATGGTGGAGAAAGAGGGACTGGCAGGGAGCACCAGGGACCCCAGCAGGATCAGACGACCACAGGACTTACCAGGTTGGAGCCAGCGTCAGCAGCAGACTCTGAGAAGTAGAATTGGAGTCGTTCGATGAGATAGTCGATTTTTAAATTGTATCTTGTGTTATTTGAATGACATCTTAGTGACACGAAGGAAACTTGATCAGTCACCTTGTTTTCTTTGGCGGCCTTAAATTGTAACTGAAATTGCATTTGATTATTAATAAGCAAATCTGGCATGTATGGTAAAACTTGGAGCAAAATTGGTGCTAACTGGGCACTCAGAGTCGAGGAAAGTGGAGAGAGACTCGTTAGATATTAGATAGCTTGATGGAAAGAGAACAGAACATACTGGTGCAAGACAGGTTAAGATGTACTTGACGTATAACAATTCATAAATCAAAAATCATGTGTTGGGGGAAAAAAGCAAGTTAGTATTCGCTTGTCAAAAAGCCATTTGTAATAATGGTGTGTGAAAGAAGGAAGATTCAGGGAGGAGTCAGAGTAATCCTTTCTCTGTAGACACGTGATGAACCTTTTAAAACAATTCATATGGTTTCGAATTCTGTTTCACCTGGTGGATAGCCTGTGTAGACCTGGTGGTGTAGACCAGGGCAGGCTTGGTTTGTAGGTGTGGAGTGAGCGTGTGTGTATGTGTGTTTGTATGTTATTATCTAAACAGTACTTTGAAATGATTTTAGTGTCTACCATTTACAAATCACATCATTTAAGAAATTGGATTACAGCACCTTTTGAAAAATAAGAGGACTAGACAGACAGTTGGGTCTGTGTCTACACGGCAGCCTGTCTCTGGGGCAGCTGCCTCTTCTGATGGTCATCTGTTTGCTCTCTGGATCTTTGTTCCTGCTTGGACTTTCTTACCTGCTTGGGCCCTGACCCGGAGTGTCAGGCCTGGAACTGGGAGAGTGACAGACGTCCCCTACCATCTCAGAGCCAGTGACCTCAGGACTCCATCTAACCAAGCTGAATTTTAGAGGCCACATCCTGCCACAACCCAAGTGGACCAGTGATTGCTGAGGCTTTTCAACTCAAAACTGTTCTGTTAGCCGGGTGTGGTGTCTCACACGTGTATTCCCAGCACATTGGGAGTTGAGGCAGGAGGGTCGCTTGAGTTGTAAAACAGCCTGGGCAACACAGTGAGACTCTGTCTCTTAAAACACACACACACACACACACACACATACACACACACACACACACACACACACACAAGGGCCTCACACGTGTATTCCCAGCACATTGGGAGTTGAGGCAGGAGGGTCGCTTGAGTTGTAAAACAGCCTGGGCAACACAGTGAGACTCTGTCTCTTAAACACACACACACACACACACACACACACACACACACACACACACACACGGGCCTGGCTTGGTGGCTCAGCCTGTCATCCCAGCGCTTTGGGAGGCCGAGGCAAATGGATTGCCTGAGCCCACGAGTTCGGGACCAGCCCGGCCAACTTGGCAAGACCTCATCTCTACAATAAATTATAATACTGTAAGAAAAGGATTGGCAGTAGTGGGAAACTGTCAGGGGAGGGGAGTAGGATTGGCAGTTGAGGGAAACTGCTAGGGGAGGGAGGGGTATACCTCATCAACAAGGAAATCTGCATAATCAATGTTTATATACCTAACCCTGAATTGTACCCCACATCTTTATAATAATAATAAAAAGAAATTAGCTGGGCGTGGTAGCACACACCTTTAGTTTCAGCTACTTGGAAGACTGAGGTGGAAGGATTGCTGGAGCCCAGCAGGTTGATGCTGGGGTGGCTGTGGGTGTGCCATTGCACTCCAGCCTGGGTGACGGAGTGACTCCAACTCAAAACATACACATGCCCGTGCGCGCACGCACACACACATGCACACACTCACACAAAACTTCTGCATGTAAGAATTCAAAGAAGAGCAATGAATGAAATTTGTGCAAGTGCTCTCAAATATGCAGGCTCTGTGAAAAGAAGATGGAAAAACTGGTTTTTTAGCCCATGAGAGGAAAAATAGAAGAAAAACGAAAAAAAGTGAAGGCAGATATAATGGTCCTTATATAAATCGGAAATCCTCATATAGGTGAATAACTCCATTTATGAGTAAAAACGAATCTTCTTTTCTTCTAGAAATCCCTATGTTTGTTTTTTGACATTTGCTAGACAGCATGGACTCTCTACAGTAATATACAAATCACGGATTTTACTCTGTTTAGAGCATAACTCCTCTATTAAAAAGAGTTTCTCGAACCCACAAAACATTGATTTTGTGTGCTTCCTGATGCCAGGTAATGACACTGAATCCTATCTATTGCTGGAACAACCTTGTAGAGTGACTGGTCTCATTTTTACTTTGCAGTTGAAGAAAACGTGTCTGCCCCCAGGTCAGGCAACTTGAGGCAGATCTCAAGCTAAAAATGATTCTTCTCAGTTCTGAAATCAATACTTTGAAAATAGCAGGGGGTCTGTAAATATTTGTTTATTGATTAGATTCTATTGATAAGGCTTTAGATGAGAATGGCCAGACTTAAAATAACACTGAGAAATATTGTAGCATTGGCGCGTTGTGATTTTTTTTTTTTTTCAGAGCAGGGCAGAAAGCGCCTGTCCAGATTATTTTCCAATTTGTCGTTTTTGGCGGCAAATAAATGGAAGAGATGCAGTCTGGAACTTCTTTGCCGGATGGTAATCATGAGATTATGTAAAGTTATGTAAATTGTGTCAGATGCTATTTGGGTTTTTCTGCGCTACGTGAAAACTGTAAGCACAGAGGAGTGACTGGAAGGTTTTCCTTTTTAGCGCTAGTCGTAAATGAATTTATTTTCTCTTGCTTCTCAGTCCAGCAGCATATGTAATTTAAGTCAAGCATGTGTTTGGTTCTGTGTGGAATTTGAGGGGGAGCTCGTGCCGTGTGTTTTCAGGGCCTCTTGTCTGCGTCTTTTCCTTGTTAACGCTTTGATTTCCTTGATGGTCAGAGCCCTGGTTTCATCGGGTCAGCCTCCCCTCGACCCCTCACCTCTCCCGTCTAGGAATCCTGGCCCTGGCCTGCTGGAATGATGGTGGCCTTGTGTGTGGAGGGTTCAGCCCCCATGGACCCCAGTTTTTGCTCTGGGTGAACCCTTGAACATCTTCCATGGTCCCCATGTACAGTCTGCGAGGGAAGCCCCTGGCAACTCAGTTTTTTTTGAGTCGGGGTCTCACCATGTGGCCCAGGCTGGAGTGCAGTGGCACAATTATGGCTCACAGCAGCGTTGATCTCCTGGGTTCAGGCGATCCTCTTGCCTCAGCCTCCCGAGTACCTGGGACTCCAGGCGTGCGCCATCACATCCAGCTAATTTTTAATTTTCTTTTCTTTTTTTGGTAGAGATGAGGTCTTGCTGTGTGGCCCAGGCTGGTCTCCAACTCTTGGTCTCAAGTGATCCTCCTGCCTCAGCCTCCCAAAGTGCTGGGACTGTAGGCGTGCGTCACTTCCCCTGTCACTACCCCACCCCTCCCCGTTCCCTCACACCTTTGAGCAGACAACTCCTGCTGGGCACAGCTTGGCCTCCTCCGTCTGGCCCAGGCCTGACCCCGCCTTGTTGACCTCCTTGGTTGCTGTCCGCCATCCCACCTGTCTACTCTCCATCATGCCGCTGACCACCCTCTGGTCTGCTTGACCGGGGAAGCTTTTCTCCGCTGTCCTGCTCCGGCCTCCTTAACAAACCTCTGATTGTCCCGCTGCTTTCTTAAGCCTCTGGTCATGGCTCGATGTTGGGGCCTTGCTTGGGTCCTTCAGTTCTGCAGGTCTCCAGTGGGAGTTTACCTTTCTTACTAGGGGAATGGTTAGCTTGTGCAGAGACTGTGTCCTGAGCCTGGAATCTCACTAAAGCTTGGCGAGTCTGACTTTCAGCCCTGGGAGCTAGGATGGCATGCTTCAAAGGCGTTTAGTCTCGTATGCAGGCTCTCCAGATAAAGAGATCTGATAGGCTGGGAACATGCCTAGAAAGAGATTTATTTTAAGGAACTGTCTTATGCGATAGAAGAGGCTTGGTGAGCCCCAGATCTGCTAGGGAAAGTGTAGGCTGAAGTATCCCTGCTTATTCAGGGGAGATCAGGCTTTGTTCTATTCAGACCTTTAACCGATTGGACGGGGCCTACCTACATTAAGAGATTAAGGTAGCTGGGCGCAGTGGCTCACGCCTGTAATCCCAGCACTTTGGGAGGCCGAGGCGAGAGGATTCCCTGAGCTCAGGGGTTTAAGACTAGCCTGGGCACATTGGTGACACCTCATCTCTACAATAAATCAAAAAAATCAGCCAGGCATGATGGTGCACGCCTGTGGTTCCAGCTACTTGGAAGGCTGAGGTGGAAGGATCGTCTGAGCCCAGCAGGTCAAGGCTGCGTGGATGTGAGCGTGCCATGGCACTCCAGCCTGGGCTAGATAGAGTGAGACTCCAACTCAAAAAAAGAGATTAAGGTAAGACCACCCACATTAGGGTTTTAAGGGAGGGCAATCTGCCCTACTCCAAGTATACTGATTTAAATGTTGATTTCATCCAAAAACACCCTCACAGAAATATCCAAAGTAGTGTTTGACCTCATATCTGGGCACTGTGGCCTAACCCAGTTGAGACATAAAAGTAATCCTCACAAGGGTGGAATCAGAATTCGAGCTGAATCAACAGGCACATTCTTCTCTGGTGTCACCTTTTTTTTTAAATTGGAGTCTTACTCTGTTGCCCAGTCTGCAGTTCAGTGACACGCTCACGGCCACTGCAACCTCGACCTGCTGAGCTCAGGCGATCTTTCCACCTCAGCCTTCCAAGTAGCTGGAACTACAGGCATGTGCCACCATACCCGACTAATTTTTTGACTTACTGTAGAGATGAGGTCTCGCCGAGTTGCCCAGGCTGGTCTCGAACCCTTGGCCTCAGGCGATCCTCTCGCCTCAACCTCTCAAAGTGCTGGGATGACAGGTGTGAGCCACAGCGCCCAACCTCTGGTGTCATCTTAACACCATCTCAAGAGGCTGGGAATTTAGAGTTCACTTGTAATCACTAAACTAGTTTTTGCCTAGCAGATCGTATGCAGTTGGTATTCCACAATACAGATGCCCTTCATAGAAAGCTCTGGTAGAAACTTGACAAATTGTAGAATGAATGCATGGGTTGCTGTTTTTGAATTCTGTGGAAGCACGAATGTCAGGAGAATGGGTCAACGAGTCTCTTAAACATTAATATGAAGTGGGTGGTAGTAGCTGGATACTGCTGGGGGCTGGAGACACAGCATCAATAAGGATACCTGATCCCAAACCAGGCACAGTGGGGACCAAAGGGAGGCCCAGACTTTACCTGTATGATGACCATTTGTATACCTAATCCTGAATTGTACCTCACATCTTTACAAGAAAAAGAAACAACACAAAGAAAAGGGTAGGGAGAAGAGGCAGGACCTTTTACCTCACTTGATAGACTCACGGCCTGTTTGTCAGCGGGACTGTCGTCATTTATTGGAGAGGTGACAAACCCCACCTGAGTTCAGTGTCAACCTCTGTGGCCCCTTGCTACTCATAAGTGTGCCCACTGGGGTTACTTAGGAGGGATTTTGTTTTGGATGTCCATCTGTACACAGGGCTCTGTGACATGCATTTAAGATGGCGGTCGCTCACGTGCCTTCCTTGTGGGTTCTAGGAGCTTCTCCCAAGGCCCATATCTTAATGTTGCATGGCCTGTCCTCAACCCTAGAAATAAGGAACGCCTAGATGGTCTACACTTGTACCAGGTCGGGAGTGGTCTACTACCACCCACTTCATATGCCTTTTAGAGAGCACGGAAAATCCCAAGTACAGACAACCTCAGGTGTTCAGGAGACCGGTGGCTCCCTAGGGCCCTGCCACCAGGACTGGGCTGAGCACCTCGCTGCTGGACATCGGGCTCTGGGACATGACTTTCCGTGTCTCTTGTTCCCTGGGAACCAAGGCAGCCGTGTGTGAATGCTGTGAGTTTTGTGGGTGGTGGCAGTGCCATTGTCAGAGTAAGAGATGAATTAGGGGTCACATCACTTCCCTCAGAGAGCGCGGTGATAATAGATTTTTTTACATAATGAAGTGTTGCCTTGCAGCGCGGCCGAGCTTGTGCTGATTCCAGAGGTCCTTAGGAATTAGTGCAGAGTTTACAGCTGTTGTGTTCGTTGCCTGGGGAATAGGTCATCATATTAAACAAAATTTAATTCTGCCTTACAAAATTGAAATGAAATATTTTGCAGTGCAGGTTCATAGTGCTGTCTGTCACACATGCATATAGATGGCTGTAGAGGTGGCATGGATGAAGCCGGGTGCTGATTTTTTACATTGACAACTGGATGGATGTTCAGTGCTAGAATTGGTGCTGTTTTTATAAATGCACTTCATGAGGTTAAATTTGCAAAAAAATTAGATAAAATACTTACTATCCATTTAACACCTTAGATTAAAATTGTTGATATTAACTAAAGGTAATGCGTATTTTACCTATCTTAGTAGGTAATTTAGAAGATTGAAATAGGATATTTGTAATAAGATATCTAGAAGGAAAATAGCTTTTTTCTTCTAAACGATTAAAATTTTTGAATTTTGTTTTTTCTTCAATTTACATTTTTGATAAGCTGTCTTAAAATGATATAGACTGGATATAATTAGTTTTTATCTTTTAATCCATTAGGTCACTTCTGTGAATACAGCATCCATTATGTGAAAATATTAACTTTTTTTTTTGAGTTGGAGTCTCACTCTGTCACCCAGACTGGAGTGCAGTGGCCGCTCCCGGCCACCGCAGCCTCGCCTGCTGGGCTCCGGCGATCCTTCCGCCTCAGCCTTCCAAGTAGCTGGAACTACAGGCGTGCGCTACCACACCCAGCTAGTTTTTGATTGATTGTAGAGATGAGGTCTCACTACCCAGGTGGGTCTCGAACCCGCGGGCTCAGGCAATCCACTCATCTCAGCCTCCCAAAGGTGCGGGATTATAGGCTGAGCCACCAAGCCCGGCTAAAATCTTAACTTTTTAAAGCAGATAATGATTTTGCAGAATATACAGGGAATATAAAGATAGACTCATCTATGAATTATGTAAGTCCTTATTTTTATTTGATTACTCATCTAAACATTGCCGGTCCATCAACAGAACCCCCAGACACATGTCATAATAATTAAATGTAGTCATCTCTGGCATTTTTCTGACTTTCCGTCCTAGATGAAGTAGGGCTTTTTATTACTTTTTGATTGACATTATGAACACTTGTCAATGTCAGAGGACAGAATATATCTTCCTTGAAAGATTGTTCGCTTGATTAATCACTCTGGGGTCTTTGAACACGTGGCCTGTGGGGCGCGTCTGTGCACTGCTCACGGTGTGCTGGGCCTGTGCCAGGGTTTCAGACAGAGCCCTGTGGATGCCAAGTCTTCTCAGGGTGATTTGGGCACAGGTGGATGGAGGGTGTCAGTTTCTGCATTCTCGGGTTCTTCCTCTTCCATGGAGTCCTTTCCTACCTCCTGTGACCCCTGTCCTGGTCTGCCCCACGTTGAGAAGAACGTCACCCTGGTGCACTGCTCCAAGGTGTCAAGACCATATCCCTATCCTCCCAGCCATGACATTCAGATATACCAGTTTACCTTTTCATGTTGAATCATCACACGTTGTCATGCTGCGTATGTTGTTTTGATCAAGACTAACAATCTTGTGTGTGTGTGTGTGTGTGTGTGTGTGTGTGTGTGTGTGTGTGTGTATGTCTGAGTTTCACTCGCCCATGCTGGAATGCAGTGGCACAATCACGGCCACCGCATCCTCGACCTGTTGGGCTCAGGTGACCCTTCTACCTCAGCCTTGCAAATCGCTGGGACTACAGGTGCATGCCTCCACGCCTGGCTAATTTCTATTGACTGATTGATTGATTGTAGAGACAGGGTCTCGCCATGTTTCCCAGACTGGTCTTGAACTCCTGGGCTCAAGACATCCTCCTGCCCTGACCTCCCAAAGTGCAGGTATTACAGGCATGCGCTGCCACTCCCAGCCAGGGCTCACAATAATTTTAATAACCAAAGCCAGAATAAAGTTTTATCTTTTGGTCAGAGACTTCTTTTTTAAAAAGTTTAATGATATCCTGCCTATTTTTTGTTGTTTATTGTTGCAGAGAAGTAGGCTAGGATGAACAATAAGAGACTGCTGTACATAAAAAGATGAAAAGACATCCCATTAGGACAAAAGTGGAGAGCATGCCTGGCTCTGTAACTTCAGGAGAAGGGCTCCATGCCAACTGATCGTTAAAGTGGCTTTTCTTCTTTATATTTCAAAATGCGGGGGTTTGGGGAGGATATCAGATCATTTTACTGAGCATTTTTATGGGAATGGTATAGCATTTTATTCAAAATGTCATAGTTGCAATACACAGGAAATTACATCTTTTGTGACTATTTAAACGAATGACAAATTTTCAAACGCAAAACTAAAAATGTATGAAGGGGGGGACTTGAGTTTTATAAAGTTCTTGTACCGCTGGGGGTGGGGGACTGTGGAAGGACATCCACAAGAAAGTTTGAGGACCCGTTTTCACAGATGGTTCTGGACTCCAGCCTTTCTCCTTCACCCATTAAGACTTTTTTCCCTCCCTTATAATTTAGATGTTTAGACATTCTCAGGGCTTCGAAAGGATGTATCATAATTGAGTGCCTGCTGAGTTTCTATTTCCGGCTTTGGATTCCTTGGGTAATATATTTGCAAGTCTTTCTCTGAGTTCTTTGCTAATAGGAAAATGAAAGCTGGCGGGAAGATCTTGGGTGGATGGGTAGAAATTCTCGTGGCGACCAGCTGCTGTTTTGGTCCACTACATGCTATATTATGGTTGCCATAGGAACGGAAACGTTTTTATATCAATCTGGGGATGTTCTACTGTGTGCCGGGTGACCGTGGGGTGGGCATCTGCAATATGGTCGTTATTAAGCGTTTAATGGAAGTACCTTGGTAATACAATCAAGTTTTTGGCCGACATCATGTACTCAGACGATGAACCTGGTTTTGACAATGGATGTTTTACATGGTGGCTTCTAGTGTACTTATTTATTTTTTGGCCATCTTTGCTTTGCACTTGACTGTCTCACCCTCTGTCCTGGCAAAAGGCATTGGAAGCTGGTTGGAAATGGGTCTCTGGAAGCCCGGAGTGTGTGGTTTCTATAATCTGGGTAGGAGCTTCTGCGAGGCAGCATTTTCTTTTCTTTTAAGGTTTAAAACCATGTCTGTCTTTATGCTTAACGTTTGAGAGGGCTGTTTGCCTGCTGTGGAAATGTACAAGAGCTGGGGGCGGACCTGACCCTGGGACCTCAAGCCCTAGCTGAGGTTTGCAGACTGAAGGATCACTTTGCAACAGTGCTGACCGTATGTTGGTTCCAGGGTACTTAGTCATTAGTACAGAATTTACTATTGTGGTATACATTGGCTGGGGAGTATTTTATAATATTAAGTCAAGTTTAATTTTGTCAAAATTAACAAGAAATATTTTACGAGACAGATTCATACTGTTCTCACACACCTAGAGATATCTAGGCAATGGATGAAGCTTGATGTTGAGTTTTTTGGATGAACATTGAATGCTAGAATTATGGAACGTTATATATGTATATATGTATGTATGAATTATGTTTTTGCATCAAGGTCTCACTCTGTCGCCCAGGCTGCAGTGCAGTGGCATGATCCCAGCTCGTTGTATTCCTGGATTCAGATGATCCTTCTGCCTCAGCCTCCCAAATAGCTGGAACTATAGGCATGTGCCACACACCTGGCTAATTTTTTTATTTTTGTGTAGAGACCAGGTCTCGCTGTGGTACCCAGGCTGGTCTCCAACTCCTGAACTTCAGCAATCCCTCTGCCTTGGCCTCCCCAAGTGCTGGGATCGCAGGCATGAGCCACCATGCCTGGCTGAACATTTTTATTTTTAAATCCACATTTACTGAGATTTAATTCTGAAAAATACAGAAAAAGATTTAATTTTATTAAAATATCTTAGATTAAAATGCGAGACATTCACTAATTGTGACTTGTCTTTTATCTACTAATTTTAGTAGATAATCCAGAATAGTAGAGCATGTAGGATAGCAGGGTATATGGCGGGAAAAAGGTTGTTTTTAAAACAAAGTGATTCAAATTGGGCGTCTGCTAGGGGCTTAATGGAAAAGTCCCTGTGCACTGTTCTCTGCCAATGCTGAAGAAAATTGCTGGCGTCTCTGGAGCGGAGCGGGTAAGGGCGCTCTTCTGGCTAGCAGCCAGGGGTGGGTTGTTGGTGTGAGTCAGGTGACCGGGCCTGGTGGCTCAGCCCGGACTGCCGGTGAACGGAACCTCGGAAAAAAATCCCTTCACCTGTTTGATCACCTGTCCTCATCTTTTTTTTTTTCTTTTTTGAGTTGGAGTCTCACTCAGTCGCCCAGACTGGAGTACAGTGGCCGCTCCCGGCCACCGCAGCCTCACCTGCTGGGCTCTGGCGATCCTTCCGCCTCAGCCTTCTGAGTAGTCGGAATTACAGGCATGCGCTACCACGCCCGGATGATTTTTTTGATTTGTTGTAGAGATGCGGTCTCGCTGCCCAGGCGGGTCTCGAAGCCGCGGGCTCAGGCAATCCACTCACCTCAGCCTCCCAAAGGCGCGGGATGACAGGCTGAGCCACCAAGCCCGGCTACCTGTCCTCATCTTTACAGTGACACGCTGCTTCTGATATTGCTGTCACCTTGCTGGCAGAGGCCAACACTGTCCCCTGTTGGATTGGAGTTGCCCTCACCATCACATTTAAAAAATTTTAAACCTAAGAGGCCCAGTTCTCCCTTAGTAGACTGTGACGGGGGGGGGGTATGAGTGAACAAGTGCCTGCACCCTAAAATGGGGAGCCCCAAAATATTGCTGCTAAGGCACCTCGACGTCCTTAGCGGGAAGCTTCTCACTCAGCCACACTCACTGTCCAGAACTCGAAGAATTTTGGTCATACCGCCTTTCAAGTAGTTATTTTTGCTTGTGTTTTAATTTTTGATGAGCACATGAGCTCACCCATCTGCTTGCGAATGTAAGGCCCTGTGAGCAGTTTGTCATCAGAAACACCTGCTCTGGATCCTGATGCACCCACTTAATGAAACATGTGAACTTGGGCGAGGTATTTTTTTTCTCAACCTTGTGGCCTTCAGTATTCCCCATGTGTAAACCGGAATGGTTTTGTGTATTAAACAGGGAGTCTATAAGCTCCTTAGAGCAGGACTAAGGATACAGGCGGTGATGAGAAATGACAGTTTTTTCCCCCAGGCTTCATTCTTGTGGTTCAGGATGATTTTTTTTTTTTTTTAACTTGGAGTCTCACTCCATCGCCCAGGCTGCAGGGCGGTGGCACACTCACGGCCACCCCAGCATCGACCTGCTGGGCACTGGCGATCCTTCCGCCTCAGCCTTCCAAGTAGCCGGAACTACAGGTGCGTGCTACCACGCCCGGCTAATTTTTGAATTATTGTAGAGACGAGGTGTCGCCAATTTGCCCAGGCTGGTCTTGAACCCACGGGCTCAGACAATCCACTCGCTTTGGCCTCTCAAAGTGTTGGGATGACAGACTGACCCACTGATCCTGGCCAGGATGATATTTTATTTACCTTTTGGTTTCTTATAACCCCTTGCACTTATAACTCAGTCGTTGTTAAGCGGATAAAAAACAAAGCTTTTGAGCTAAAACAACAACACCCAAAACAAATTAGTACCAGGGTGTGGATGGGTATTATTTATTGCAGCATCTTTTAAAATCTTGCCACACTCATAGACAATAATTCCATTGTTTGGTTCTGAAGCTTAGCGCCTGTTAGAAGCAGCAGATTAGATGCAGGAAAGACTGCGTTTATTGTCTGTTTGTTGCTGTTGTCACAGGTAAATGATAGTGGCCTAGTTGTAAGGGAGGAGAGGAGGAATCAGGAAGAGTTGACATCGATGTCAGAGCCATCATAGGCACTTACCAGGGGAGCAGAGAGCCTGCCCACAGCTCTGGGGGTGTGATCATAACAGAGGGAAGTATCCGCTGTTACATAGTAATACAGAAAAATTGATTTATCATATGAATCTCTAGCCTCAAAAAAGTTATACATATGTGCGCGTGTGTGTGTACATATGAAAGTTATGTAAAAATATATGTAATTTCTTTTTGAGTTAGACTCTTGCTCTGTCACCCAGGCTGGAGTGTAGTGGTGCGATCACAGCTCACCGCAGCCTTGAACTTCTGGGCTCAGGCAATCCTTCCATTTCAGCCTGTTGAGTAGTTGGGACTACAGGCATGTGCCACCATACCTGGCTATTTTTTTTTTTTTTTTTGTAGAGATGAGGTCTTGAACTTTTGGACTCAAACGATCCTTTTGCCTTGGCTTTCCAAAGTCTTGAGATTACAGGCCTTGAGCCACTGTGCCCGGCCTGGAACAACAACACAAAAAGTTCTAAGTTTTATTGTTCCAGACTGGGCACAGTGGCAACAACAGAGACTTAATCTTAGGGGTTTACGGTGTGGAGGACAAAAAAATTGTGAAGAACAGCCATTCTGTGAGTTGAACTAACTGTGGTCAAACTCTTCAATGATACGCAGACTCAAGTTATGAGATGGGCTTTATTCTGTCTCCTTGAAAGTGGCTAATCCCAAGCCAACACAGTGAACCTGGAGGAGCTGACCAGGGGCACAGATCCTTAAAGGTGTTTGTGTGTTGAGATGTGGTGGGCTGTGATGGTGAGCTATGATGGCCCAGCCACTGGGAAGGCATTTGGCGGGCGAGAAAGCAGGACAAAGCTCAGTTGTGGTTGAGGACAGATGCTGGGAACTGTCATGGGTGGAGACCACGGGTGTCCAACCTTCTGGCTTCCCTGGGCCACATCGGGTAAAGAGGAATTGTCTTGGGCCACAGATAAATTACATATTAGGGTTAGTGTATATACAGCATAAACCTTCTTTTTTTATTATAAAGTCTAGAAAAAGGAGAACAATATAAAACGAGTGGGAAATTTGCCCTCGTTTTTATAAAACGAATCTATCCATGTCTGGTTCGATGGAAGTGGTCTCAATTCTCTTGAGTTCTCAAGGTGCTCGTCAGAAATGATTGTTTGAATTTTGCTCTTTGTGTGTGCCGTCATTGAAAACAGCTGCTCACAGATGTATCTTGCTGCCAAAAGCGGAGTCATGAATGAGGCGTGTTGGTGAACTTCAAAGATGGAACTACCCATGGGGTCACAACGAAAATAAATGCTAAAAAACACACAAGATTTTGTGGGGCCGCATCACTAGTTGTCCTACGGTTGGACATGCCGAGTACAGCCTAAGGCCAGCCTGTGGGGGGACCCCGAGTTGAAGAGATGCCCTGTGATAGTTCAGGTATCTGTTGCGATCGATTTTCTGATTTTTCTAAGGTGAAGCGTTAAGGTTGCAGCACGTGGATGGCGCCTTCAGATGGAGAATCCACATCACGTGCTCCAGGTCTGGGGATTGGAATCGGCTAGAACAGACAAAACCCCATCAGTGGGATGGAACCCGTGGGGGGGTGAAGAAATCTAGAACCCAGGACAAGATTGGGTACGAGTAGCCGGGCTGGGTGGCTCAGCCTGTAATCCTGTGCTTTGGGAGGCTGAGGTGAGTGGATTGCCTGAGCCCGCGGGTTCGAGACCCGCCTGGGAAACTTGGCGAGACCTCATCTCCACAGTAAATCAAAAATTAGCTGGGCGTGATAGCACACACCTGTAGTTCCAGCAGGTCGAGGCTGCGGTGACCGGGAGCGGCCACTGCACTCCAGTCTGGGTGACAGAGTGAGACTCCAACTCAAAAAAAAAAAAAAAAAAAAATTAAAGATTGGGTACGAGACCAGGAAACCTATCTGGAAAGATGGAGGCAGGGCCTGATCTCTCCACCGTGGGTAGATTGAGGTAGGAAGAGAAGATTGTGGAGGGGCTCGGGGTGACACTTCCTAGGGCCCTGAGCAGATTACCTGGAGGAAACAGACTTGGAGAAGGCACAGGTGTGTTTCCACCAGCCCAAGGCCCTGGGTCCGAGGGGCTTATTGAATGTTGGGATGCACCTGTGAGGTGATGACGTAGCCTTCTCGCCTCTTGAGAATTGGCTTCCCCCAGGGGTGTCCTAGATGCTGGGTGACATTTGATTTGACAGCAACAGTCTGAAGCACAGCCCTTGAAACCCAGATGCCCACTACTGGTCAGGGGCGGGGCACGGGGATCCATGGACTCATTCAGAGAGTCCTGGAAGGCAGAGGTGAGTGAAGGCAGAGGGGGTCGAAGGGAACAGGAGCTGATGGCACCCTGTCCTGCCTGGATGGTGCTCTGTTTGCTCTGAATGCAAGGCATTCTGGAATCAGACCTGGGACTGTCTTGGGAGTCAGCTCCAGAGGGCACAGAGTTATAGGGTCCATGGCAGGGATGTCCCACGCCCCTATCACACTCGCCGTTTGTCCTGTGCCCGTGGAGATGGGACAAGATAGCGGTCGTTGATCGATCTCGAGTCACTTTGTTTTAGAGACTTTTCACCTTTTTGGTCCCTGGGGTGGTTGTGGTTTCCCGAGAGGGGAGTGAAATGCGGAGGGGGAGGTACATGGCATCGACTGGTGAGACGGCAGAGTCAGAGGGAAGGCTGTGCGTCGGAACAGTGGACACTTGGTGACCGACCTTGACTTGGGCATCTCTGTGTCCAATGCTCTTTTCATTTCAACTGGCTGTGTGTGTCCCTTGTGGGTGTCGTATCCTTATCGTGGCGGTGAGAAGATGCAGTACTTGTTGCTTTTTTTTTTTTTTTGAGTCAGAGTCTTATTCTGTTGCCCTAGCTGGAGCGTGGTGGCATGGTCATGGCTCACTGCAACCTCACCCTCCTAGGCTCAGGTGATCCTTCTGCCTCTGTCTCCTGGGTAGATGGGACTACAGGTAGTATGCCTGGCAATTTAAGGACAAATTTTTTTTGTAGAGATGAAGTCTCACTATGTTGCCCAGACTGGTCTTGAACTCCTGGGCTTACGTGATCCTCTTGCCTTGGCCTCCCAAAGTGCTAGGATTATAGGTGTGAGCCACCGCACCCAGCCTAGTACTTACTACTTCTAAACAGTTAAACACCCTGAGATTCAGAGGCTGCAGAAATGGCCATGTCCAGTTTCTTGCCACTCGTGAGAACTTGAACATCCCAGAGAGCTCATGTTCAGACCAGGCCAAACAATCTTAACATTGGAGAAGTTGCCTCTCCCTCCAAAAAGATGAATGTTTAGTGTGTTTTGAAAATCTGCGAACTGGGCTCAGTGGCTCAGCCTGTAATCCCACGCCTTTGGGAGGCTGAGGTGAGTGGATTGCCTGAGCCCGCGGGTTCGAGACCCGCCTGGGCAGCAAGACCTCATCTCTACAATAAATCAAAAAATCAGCTGGGCGTGGTAGCGCACGCCTGTAATTCCGGCTACTCGGAAGGCTGAGGCGGAAGGATCGCCGGAGCCCAGCAGGTCGAGGCTGCGGTGGCCGGGAGCGGCTACTGCACTCCGGTCTGGGCGACAGAGTGAGACTCCAACTCAAAAAAAGAAAAGAAAAGAAAAGAAAATCTGCTTTCCCAAGATTAGCACAGATCTCATTACACTTCGCAGCTTTGAGGATAGAATGATGAAATAAAGCGAAGCCCAAGTGTTTGTCTTTTAAAATTTTCTCTTAGGGCATGCAGAAGAATTTACAGTGCCAACTTACATTTCTAAAGAGATTTAATCAGAGGAAGTACTGAAGAATTAAAAGAAATATGATTTTGAGGGTTTTCGTAATTGTTTTTCTAATTATCTCTTATCAACTAACAGAGCTGTTAAGCACAGTTGATTAAACATGTAAATTTTTAAAAAAGCCCTTAGTGACATATTTACATAGTGGTTACAAAGAGGACCCCATCATGGATTATAGGAACAAGATATAGCCATTGAAATGATCTGTAATTGTTTTTTTCACAGTGGATAGCTATGTCAAGTTGTTAACTTCTGTTTTACTCCTTTCTTTCTTCCTTTTAATTTTTTTGGGGGGGATCAGAGATTCACTCTGTCACTCAGGCTGGAGTACAGTGGCACGATTACAGCTCACACAGCCCCAACCTCCTGAGGTCAGGCAAAAACCGTCCACCTCGGCCTCCCAAGTAGCTGGGACTACAGATGTGTGCCACCACACCCGGCTAATTTTTTGATTTTTGTAGACATGGAGTCTCATCATATTGCCCAGGCTGGTCTCAAACTCTTGGGCTCAAGCGATTCTCCTACCTTGGCCTCTCAAATTGCTGGGATGACAGGCGTGAGCCACCACGCCTGGCCTGTTGAGCTTATTTCTTATAAAAGCATGTCATGAATGTCTTTTGAGATCATCATAAAGCGAAACACCTCTGCCAAGCCCCACTAACTTCCCCACCAACCTCAGACATCAACAGATCCAAAGTCTGAAAGTCTCCAAAGAAAGTAAAGTGTATTTAAAACTTATTTTTTGTGTGTTAATGTTTTATCCTCCTTAGAGATCGAGGGGTGATTTATACTGCACTGTTTAGTGTCATTTAGAGCAATATTTAATCAGATTTGTTTGGAGAAATGGAGAAAGCAAGACTCATTTTACGTTTTTCATCTGTACCTCTAATGTGTAATTTTTGGGCCATCAAAATTAATTTTAGATCCTTAATGCACAAGGATCTTAAGATTTATAAGTACTGCTAATGGTTCTTTCAGTTAAGGGTATGCATTCACGTGCCCTTTTTGGGTAGATTTCTGTGAAGAATTATGCAAGACAGCCGTTAGCGTAAATAACCAACCAGCAAATAAATGTCAGCTAAAAATTCTGGTAACGTAACTGGTAGAAGTCCTTTTCATATTGAAGTACAGTATGTTTAAATTACATGTAATTTTTTTGAAACGCTTGTCGGCTTTGTTTCCCAATTTAACTCATCTTTTTAGTAACAGTTTGTTTTTGGCCAGGCACAGTGACTCATGCCTATAATTTCAGCACTTGGGAGGCTGAGACGGGTGGATTGCCGGAGCCCAGGAATTTGAGATCAGCTTGGGCAACTTGGTGAGGCCTCGTCTCTACAGTATACTCAAATAATTTACTGCGTGTGGTGGCATATGCCTGCAGTTCCGGCTACTGGGAAGGCTGAGGCAGGAGGATTGCCTGGACCTAGTAAGCTGAGGCTGCGGTAGCCTTGATCATGCCACAGCACTCCAGCCTAGGCCACAGACTGAGACTCCAACTCAAAAACAAACAAACAAATAAGCAAACAAAAAGAATTTTCCATTTAGAGGGGTATGGTTCTACCCTGCCTTCATGTGAATGAATACTGTCTGTTCAAACATTATAAAGATTTTTAAGTGGTTTTTAAAAACAAAGATGTGTGGTCATTTTTGAGGTTATCTTTTTTTCTTTTAAATTTAGTAGACTTTCTTCCTGGGTATTCTTTCTAGTTTTCTTTCTGAAAATTTCCGTTTCCTGAGAGTTTTTAAGTCTATAGCTGTTTTGAGGACTTGGATGGCATGATTTTTGTCTTACGATACAACTGCAGTTCCAAAAAGGCCCTAAAATGCTGTGGCTCACATGAAGTTTATTGCTCTTTTCTGAAGCTTCCATATCTGCAAGGTAGAAGGTCGATGCTCCTCCACTTCTCCAGCAAGAAAGAAGGAAGAGAGAGACTGGAGATAGCTGCTTACCTGGGATTCCACCTGGCCATCCTAGGCAAGAAGGAGGCTGAGAAATGTAGTCCCTAGCTGTGGGGCCCCGTGGTGGCTAAGATCCTTGGGTTGGGAAGGCTGCTTTTACTGAAACAAAGATGGGAAGGAAAAGGCCCTGGGGAGACAGGCTGTGACAACTCATTTAGCTACAAAGTTTTTTTTAGGATAATTATTTCATCTTTGAAAAAAAAATCTCCAGGGAAATGGAAAAATTTTAGTCTGGGTCTCATCCTGTCGCCCAGTCTGGAGTGCAGGGGCACAGTCATGACTCACTGCAGCTTCGACTTCCTGGACTCAGGCAGTTCTTTCACCTCAGCCTTCTAAGTAGCTGGACTACAGGTGCGCACCACCACTCCCAACTAATATCCCCCCTCTGTAGAAACGAGGTCTGGCAATATTGCCTAGGCAGTCTCGAACTCCTGGGCTTAAGCAGTCCTCTGGCCTTAGCCTCCCATACTGCTAGGATTATGGGCATAAGCCTCCATGCCTGGCATTAGAAATGTAAAAATTAAAAAATATAAAACCAAACAACTTTTTTTCTTCATTTGGGAGTTAAAATGCATTGTCTGTAGTTGACATAACACCTTAGATTTGTTGGCTTGTGATCTTCACTGTTGCTTGAATTCAAGGCGAAGCACTTTTCCTTTTATTTACATTGAAGAAGATGACGGTCAAGCGTCTGTTATTTTCAAGAGGTGAATAGTTTTAAAAGGCTCATTTTGAAAAGTAGCTGTGTCTTGTTCATGCCCTGCACCAGATCCCCTTTTTCAGTCTGTTTTTTTTCCTACTGTCCAAGAACAAGGACAGGCATCACCAAGACACAGCATCATACAATTCTAGAACACTGGGGACAGAAAGATCCCACAAGTGTCCAGAAGGAAAACAAAACACAAGTTATAAACAAGGCTGTTGATTCCAACATTTTGACTGCGTTACTTCAGGCAGAGATAAAAGCAGAAATTGTATGTGCGTATTACTGGATGTGGACTGTCAAATGTCAGGCTCCAAATTAAGCCAGTAATCCTTGCCACTTGGACTCCAGTCTTTGAATGAGGAAGCATGGGGTTATCTCCTAGTGACAAGGACTAGCCTTGGTGCTCAAAATAGGATGTTTGAACTAAAGGGATGAAATCTCCACTGTCGTAGGATTCCCTTTCCAGTTAGTATATGGGTCCCCACGAAGGAACTGATGAAGGGTGAATGCCATTTATGCAAGAGACAGAAAATCAGGTTAAGACCGTATGCCCCGTGGGCCTGGGGGGGAGGGGAAGGACAGGGGTGGACTTATTACTGTTTGTGACTATTCAGTCGCTGGGTGCCTTGTTGATACTCAAACTGTTGTGTAGTTGTAGAGTTGGCCGTAGAATGAAGGATATAGAAAAGTGTTTTTGGAATCATTAGTACATTAAACTGTGATTTTCTTATTTCTGTGGGAAACAGCTATCTCTTTAGAATGGTCTTGAAGGGACTTGGTGAACTTTGGAAAGGTCTTTTTGAAGCTGCCAGCTCTGGAATGTGGAATTTGCCTTTCGTAAGGCCCTGGCACCTTCTGAGGGGTCTCAGCTGCAGACCTTGAGGGGAAGGTGCCTGGTCTCTGATAGATGGAGTGGGTTGTCGCTTCTCGGTCCCCTCTGCAGAGTCGCCTGGCTCCATCAAGCTCTCTTGAGACTCCTTCACTTTTTGGGGGGAGGAGGAGGTGTCTCCTTTTTCTCCTAATTGCCTGAGTCCACATCACACCTTTCTTGTGTCATCTTCATCCACAGATCATGAAAAATCCATGATAAATTATAGACAGAACAGCCAAAGGAAAACTTTCCTGGTTCCTTCTTTCATGGGGGTCCATGCACACCCGTCACAATTGAAAATGTCGAATGCTTGAGTCTTGTGGGGAGATGAGAAGACAGACATGATTTTTCTTCTCTTTGTGAGAAGCAGATCAGTTCGACATATGCATCAATAGGCCAAGGGATTAAACTCTTGAAAGAACCCTTGACTCATTCAGCCCCATTTAAACTCACTGTGGCATCCTTCAGAGCACAGGAATAGTTGTGAACGGGCACGTGATCTCCAGACCAGTGGGCGGAATTGATATTAAAGTTGAATGATTTTTCTGAACCCTCGGGAGATGTTACGCAAGAATCCTGCCAAGATTCTTGTGTTCCTTGGAGAAGCAGCGAGGGTAGATGCTGTGATGATAAGGTCACTTTTTCTGCCCCCTTAGATCCAAGGTTCCAGTGGTCATAATGGTGTGCCGAGCATTTCAATGATGTCGGTGCTGGTTATTGGCTTTCTTGGGTAGAAAGGGGCTCATTTTCTTTCTGAATCCTCTGTCATACCCTGACTCATACATATCTTCTCATTCCCACCCCCCTGCAAAAGGCTAATAAAATTCCTCAGAAGACTTTTAATTGTTAGTAACAACACTGTTTTTTTTTTTAAATTTTCATTAGAGTGTCTTATGCTTTAGCTCGTTTACCAGTTGTTTCCTGATAGTTTTGGGTAAAACAGAGGGAATATGGGCATTCGTGATTTCATATGTGTGTGTGTGTGTGTGTGTGTGTGTGTATGTATGTATGTATGTATTTTAAATAATATTTATCTATTTATTTATGTATTTGAGTTGGAGTCTCACTCTGTCGCCCAGGCTAGAGTGCAGTGGAATACTTATAGCTACTGCAGCCTCTACCTGCTGGGCTCAGGCTATCCTTTTGTCTCAGCTTTCCAAGTAGCTGGAACTATAGACTATATGTGCTACCATGCCCAGCTCATTTCTTGATTTATTGTACAGATGAGGTCTTGCCAAGGTGCCCAGGCTGGTCTCAAACCCGTGGGCTCAGGCAGTCTTCTCACCTCGGCCTCCCAAAGCGCTGGAATTATAGGCACCTGGCCCATGATTATCTTTTTTATTATTGGTGTTAGGTAAGTAAATCTTTTCTTTTGTGATTGGAGGACTCCAATAAGATAACTTAATTTTGTGGGGCTCTCATCCCTTCTAGATGGATGTTCTGGTTGCTTCATTCCATTCAATCCATGACTTACATCTGCACAGGCATGCACATGCATGTGGGCCTAGCGTGTCGCTAGTGGGATCATAATGTGCTCTAAATCTACACCACACCCCATTTGGTGGTCATCAACAGATACATACATGTTGGTGTTCTCGTTAGTACCAATTTGCTGTTATTGGGGTTGTTTCATGTGGAGGCCAGTAGGCTTCACAGTGCACATGAGGCGGTGAACTGTGGACCAAGTTGACTTAAGGAAAAAAGAATGCGCCTTCAACGGCTCCACTCTCCACTGGCACATTCAGGTGAAGACTGTAGCTTTAATAGTTTCTTGCTGTGGTTTCCTTTCCTTTTCCTTAAAGAATGGCAAAATGCCCTTCCAGTCTGCTTTGAAAACTCTTATCGTGGAAAACTCAAACACATCTAGTATCAGAGTATACGGCGGACCTCATATGCTCGTCGTCTGACATCAGCCATGATCAGTTCAAAGCCAGCCTTGTTGAGTGGATACTCCCACCTTCTGAACTGTGTTGTTTGGGAGAAAATCTCAGGCAGCCTATTATTTTTCATCTGTAAATATTTTAGTACTGTAGTGTCTCTAAAAGACAGTTCTGGCTGGGTGTGGAGGATCATGCTTATGATCCCAGCACTTTGGGAGACTGAGGTGGAGAATTGCCTGAACCCCCGGGTTTGAGACCAGCCTGGGCACATTGGCGAGACCGCATCTCTACAAAAAAGCAAAAAATTTGCCGAGTGTGGGGGTCCCAGCTACCTGGAAGGCTGAGGTGGAAGGATTGCCTGAGCCCAGCAGGTTGAGGCCACGGTGGACGTCCAACTCCAACTCAGAAAAAAGGTAGTTCTGTACATGTGTGTCTAGGGTAATTGAGAATCTCTAGTATTTAAAAGGTTTTTTTTGTTTACAAAAATGGTTTCTAAAAAGTCGAACCAAAAATCATTTTAAAAATAACTCTTCTAGTAGAAGTTGAATGGAATGTATTTTCTTATACCTCCTCAAAATTTTGTAGAATGAATAAAGACTCAAATTAAACCCCCTCTACCCCAAAGCATAGAAAAAAACAAAAACAAGAAAAAACAATGCTCTTCTTATTATGTTTAAATATTTTGTATATAGAAATATATAAGTATTTTATATTTTTTGCATTAGATTTAAATGTGGTAGGTTTGGGTTTAACTGTTTTGGTGAAAATGGCTTTGTATTACTGAACAGCTACAGAGTTATATATTTGGCATTTCCAGGTATGTAATAAAGTGAACCCTAAACCTTAGTGAACATGACAGAACATTCCAGCTCTAATCCTGGAGTGAGCTGGAAGGCCATGAGCCCTGAGGAAGTTTATCCCTTGCCATGGGTGAATTGATTACATGTTGGTATTGGGTTGACTATTTTTAGAGATTTGTGTGTGTGTGTGTCATGGCCTCACTGTCACCCAGGCTGGGGTGCACTGGCACAATCCCGGCTCACTACAGACTGGAAAGACTATCCTCCCGCCTTTCAAGTAGCTGAGACTACAGGTGCGGGTCACCACGCCTAGCTAATTTTTAAAATTTTTTTGTAGAGATGAGGTCTCACTATGTTGCCAGCTCAAATTCCTGGCCTCCAGCGATCCTCCCGCCTTGGCCTCCCAAAGTGCTGGGATTATAAACATGAGTCACCATGCCTGGCCTGGAGACATTTTTAGGAGCAGAAAATGCAGACCGGTTCTGTGGTGTTCAGCAGAAAAGATGATCTCATTCTGGCTAGCGGCTTAGAGCTTCTAGTTATCTCCATGGACTTTGCTTTTCAGCTAGAAGCCATACCCTTCTGTGGTGTCTTCTTTTAGCTTCCGTGTATACTGAACAACCCCTCAGTTCTGTCCCAAATACTTTGTTAATTGTTTTTGTTGTTGTTAAAAGTCACTAGCGGTTTCCATCAGGGTCCCCTCTGCTTTCCAGAAGTATCCATCACAGGTAGGCTTCTAAGAACATAACACCCCATGAATTAACTATCCAGAAGCTGTCATTTTGTAGTTATGTCTTTTTTTCCCCAAGCGACAGATTTAAGACTTTCCCCTGTTGATGCCATGAACTGATCCCCACCTGTCAGGACTCTCGCAGGAAGTTCCATCTGTACACCCTTAGGCCATCCATGTCACACCTGCAGGAAGTTGTTTGAGTTAGAGCCCCAAGCTTTTGTGGAGTGATGAGAACCTTTAACTTAGAAACCAGCTCATTGTTGGAGGGGACTTTGTGGGGCAATGCTTAACACCTGCTCCTTGAGACGCTGCTGTGGGAACTGTGGGTGACAGGCCTGGCCATTATTAGGAGGGGACCCCCTGCCTGCTGAAAGCCGTGAAACCTGTTGCAATCATTAAGCTGGAGGAGCTTTGTTCAGACTTAACTCTGAACGACCAAGTTGAGGCGTGCTGTTCCCTCCTCGACTTCAGTTCCCGAGAAGTCTGTGATCTGGTGCCTTTGAAGGACTCAGTCTGATTGGCGGGGAAGAGGAGATGGGGAAGGATTAGGGATACTGAACGTCATAGCTCTAAATTAAAGCCAGTTTCAGGTCTGTTCGAATCCTCCCTGATGCGCCTATCCAAAAGTAAATGTATGGTTGAAAGCGATTTTATTCCAAACTCAAATTGCGCTTGCTTTGGAAGAGGAGGAAGATAGTAACTTGACCTCTTAGCATTTCTCTGACGTTAAGAACACCCACTTCTTTTTACCCTAAAGAGAATTAACAGAGGATCCACTTGTTTTGCGGGGAACTGATTTGAGGGCATAGGAAGCAAGAAGCCAATCCGTCTTTGTAGAAGATTTGAAATGAGGGTAGTGGCCCTGTGCTTGAATGCTCGTCAGACAGTGCTCAGAGGAGCTTGTTGGTCCTGACACTGTGGACGCAGTCACCCAGGGAGGCAGGGAGGGTGTGTCAGCCGTGGGTGGGGATGCAGCAGACTTTTAGAAGAGGCTGTGAACATCTTAAAAACGAGCACAGTTGACCCCTGAATAACAGGTTTGGAGCTACATGGGTCCGGGGTCCACTTATGACACAGGCCTTTTCCCCGCCTCTGCCACCCCTGAACTGGCAAGACCAGCCCTTCCGCGTCCTCCTCACCCAGTCAACATGAAGATGATGAGGACCGAGACCTCTGTGATCACCCACTTCCACTCAATGACTGAATATATTTCCTCTTCCTTATGATTTTCTTGGTCCCATTTTCTATCCTCTGGCTCACTTGGTTAGAGTAGTCTTTCTTTGTTCACTTTCTCACAAATCTGTTGCCATTTATTTATTAGATACAGGATCTCGCTCCGTCACCCAGGCTGGAGTGCAGTGGGGTGATTGTGGCTCACTGCGGTCTCTACCTCCTGGTCTCGGGCAATCCTCCCACCTCAGCATCCCAAAGTGTTGGGATTGCAGGTTTTACCGCCATGCCTGGCTGTATCCAGTTGCCAGTGATTTCTCACTTTTCTGCCTCGTGGGACCGTCATTTTAATTTGTTAATATGACACAAGATAAAAGAAACATTCTCCAAACGTAGCTTTGGAGTTTGGTGGTATGCCTCTTCTGTGAAGATGAATTGAACGATTTTTTTTTTCCCTGCATGGTCTTAGCCTAGCTAGAAATACTTTTGTTCAGCCATGGGCTTTCACTGTTTGTAAAACTCTTGCATGAGCCAAGTATTGTTATTGTATCCGGATAGAATTGTAGCTAATTCTAGTGGAAAGAAATCAGAGAGAAGAAAAGCAAAATATAATTACGCTGGGAAATAAGCTTTTATGACTCAATTAACATATTTTACAGTGTTTTATTATTTCAAGGCGATATTTAATTTTCAAATGATTTTAAAAACTGTTGGAACTGAGTGAGTTAAGATGGGCTGAATTATTAAGTACTTCAATTTTTGCATGTTGCTGGATATTTTTTATACTAGCAGATAAAATATCTGTAAAGAAGTGTTTGTCCTTCCTTTGAGGTTTTTTTTTTGACTGAGAGTCTATTGGAAATACCTTATTTATGTATAATGCCATAAAGTATTGGAGCCAAAAGTATTTTGAGAATAGATATAATAGCTAAAACAATCAGGGTAGGGAGCCCTGGCTTAGAATCCTTGGCCCGTTGACTAGGCTTGGTGGTTCAAGCTGTCATCCCAGTACTTTGGGAGGCCCAGGTGAGTGGATTGCCTGAGCCCGCGGGTTTGAGATCAGCCCAGACACCTTGGCAAGACCTCATCTCTATAGTAAATCACAAAAATTGGCTGGACGTGGTAGTGCACACCAGTAGTTCTGGCTACTTGGAAGGCTGAGGCGGAAGGATCGCCGGAGCCCAGCAGGTCGAGGCTGTGGTGGCTGTGAGGGTGCCACTGCACTCCAGTCTGGGCAACAGGATGAGATTCTGACTCAAAAAAAAAAAAACAAAACTGCTGGGCAAGGTGGCCTGCATCTGTAAACTCAGCTACTGAGGAGGCTGAGGTGGGAGGATTGCCTGACCCAGGAGTTCAAGGGTCTGGTGAACTGGGATCATGCCACTGCACTCCAAAGTGGATGACAGAGGACGGCCCTATCTAAAAAAGTGTTTGGTGGGTCGGACACAGTGGCCCAAGTCTGTAATCCCAGCACTTTGGGAGGCTGAGGCGAGTGGATTGCCTGAGCCGCAGGTTTGAGACCAGCCCGGGCAACTTGGTGAGACCTCATCTCTACAATAAATCATAAATTAGCTGGGAATAGTAGCGTGTGCCTGTATTTCCAGCTACTTGGAAGACTGAGGCGGAAGGCGTCAGAGCCCAGTGGGTCGACGCTGGGGTGGGCGTGAGCGTGCCACTGCACTCTAGCCTGGGTGACAGAGTGAGATTTCAACTCAAAAAAAAAAAAAAAAAGAAAAGAAAAAATCCTTGACCTGTTGCTTTCAGGTTTGTCTAATCCTTTATTACTTTTTATTTTACTTTTTTAGAGACAGGATCTTGCTCTGTCACACAGGTTAGGGTGCAGAGGTGTGATCGTAGCTCACCATGACTTTGAACTCCTGGGCTCAAGCAATCCTTCCTCTTCAGCCTCCTGAGTCAATCGGACTACAGGTGTGTGATGCCGTGTCCAGCTAATTAAAGACAATTTTTTTTTTGTTTGATAGAGAGGTGATCTTGCTGTGTTGCCCAGGCGGGTCTCAAACTTTTGTCCTCAAGTCATCCTCCTGCCTCAGCCTCCCAAAATGCTGGCATTACAGACATGAGCCACTGTGACCAGCCTCCTTGTTAGTTTATAGTACAAAGTATAGGGTGTCTTTTGCCGCATATGCAGAACGTGCCTTTCTGATTTGGATTGAATTGGATTTTCCTTTTCTTTTGAGCGTTTAAAAATATATCCTGGGGATTTGCGTTCCCGCCCCCATTCTTCCCTGCCTTCTGCCTGCACTTCCAATCTTTTGTGGGTTTTTATTTCTGGACGTATTTCCCTGGCGGGTTCTAGATTTTCTTCCTGTTGCCTTGGAACGTCACGATTGCGATGTGGCTCAGGGCTCAGTGGGGTGAGAACAAACAAAACGGAATTCTGCATGCAGCCCTGAAGCGCTCGTGTCTCGGTTCCAGGTGATGAAAGTGGCAAGTAACGAGAAGACTGCTGGTAACCTGACCAGAACCAGGATTGGGGTATTTGCCAAGAGCCCCGGAAATCCTTCCATCCCACCACTGATAGAATAAGGCTTTACTTTCACGACTGCAATGGTGATGAGCCTCGCTTTTAACTAGCAGCTCGACTTTTATGGTCTGAGTATGAGCGGGAACCCTTAGAAATACACGATTCTAGTCCTAGATGGAACTTGGGGAGACACTGTCCGAGTCCTGGTTTAATGACACTTCTGGTTTCCTGTGTGGTTCAGTAAGGATTGGAAAATAATTCCAAAGAGCAGTTTTGTTGCCGGTGAGAAGGCACTCAATGCAGCCTCCGTGACCATGGGAGGCAGCACCCAGGAGGCTGCATGCGAGGTGTGTCAACCCCAGGGGTCTGGGTGTGGTCTTGTCTTTGTTCTTCGGAAGGATGGAGCGGGCAGACCCCGAGGTGGCACGGTGGACTTCTGAGCCCAGTTATCCTGGCCAGGAAGGGGTCACGGTGATCAGCTGGCACTGGCTGGGCCAACTATGGATTACTTTTGACTTTTTGCTGTGGTATGTCATTTTCATCAATAGAAGGTGTTGTTTCCCAAAGAACACCACCTCTTCTGGGGGTCTGCAGAGAAATGGTGGTATATCGCATGGAATATTTTTCCTGTTCCTTTGTAGGGCTCGCTGCACAAAGTACATTTTACAATGTGAAGTTTTCCCCCACGAATGGTGAATGGTGAAGGGCCCGTCAGATGAGCACTTTCCCCAGATTTTATTATTTGCTCCCAAACTAACTTCTTTCCTTCACGTGTTTCCACAACACCAGCACTTTCCATTGTGAGCCTTAAAGACAAATGAAATTCAATAAAAAAAGAAAGGAGAAAAGGCAGGGAAGAAAGGGAAGAGAAAGGACATGTCCTTGTCTCCTCTTGCATCGAAGGGAACATGAGTTAGTGTGGAGAAGTTTCTAGAAGTGGAAGGGGCTGCGGGTGATACAAGTGTTTAATGTCCAGCATGTTGAATGGGCTGTAAATCCCTTATCTGAAATGCTCGGGACCAGAGTGTTTTAGATATCTAATCTTTGTGGATTTGGGAATATTTGCATGTACATAATGAGATATCTTAGAAATGGGAGCCAAGTCTCTACGTAAAATCCATTTGTGTTTCATACACACCTTTGACCCACACCTGAAGGTAATTTTATACAACATTTTTAATGGCTTTGTGCATGAAATGCAGTGGGTGTATACTGAACCATCAGAATACCTCTCGGCCACCCATGTGGACAGTCTGTGGTTGTCTGGCGTCACCATCACTCCTAACTCTGAATTTGCATACTGCCAACAAGTCGTCGCCTTCTGACACTTACTCACACATCCGTACTTAGCAGTGAACACCATGGCGCACTGTTAATAGAGGGACGATCATGTGTCCAGGGTAACTGAGCAGCCCCAAAGCATCACCGGAGCACCTGGACCAGCCATCAGACACCAGCAGTGACGGACAACACCACTCGGGGTGTCATGTGGGCGCTCGGAATGTTTTGGATCTTGCAGCATTTCGGATTTTGCGTTTTTGGATTAGGCATGTTCAACCAGTACACACGATCCCCGTGGACACTTAATAAGCAGCTTGGCCTTGGACACCACCTTGTAGCTATGTCTCAAGCCGTCCTCGTTCACCAGGGGCTTGCTAGATGCCTGTTATGTGCCAGGCATTATTGGAAGTCCTTAAATCTTTTATCTATCTATCTATCTATCTATCTATCTATCTATCTATCTATCTATTTATTTATTTATGAGTTGGAGTCTCACTCTGTTACCCAGGCTGGAGTGCAGTGGCACATTCACGGCCACCCCAGGATTGACCTACTGGACTCTGATGTTCCTTCTGCCTCAGCCTTCCGAGTAACTGGAACTACAGATGCGTGCTAACACGCCTGGCTAATTTTTAGTTTATTGTAGAGACAAGGTCTCGCCACGTTACCAGGGCTGGTCTTGAACCTGTGGGCTCAGGCAATCCACTTGCCTCGGCCTCCCAAAGTGCTGGGATGACAGGCTGAGCACCGAGCCTGGCCAAAAGTCCTTAAAGCTTTGTTTGAAGCAATTATTGGGCTCAGAAGATCTTTTATTTTATTTTTTTTATTTTTATTTTTTTTTAGTGGAGTCTCATCGTGTCTCCCAGGCTGGAGTTCAGTGGGGTGATCATGGCTCACAGCAGTCTCAGCTTCCTGGGCTCAGGGGATCCTTCTACCCTGGCATCCTGAATATCTGGGACTACTGGTACACACCAGCACATCTGGCTAAGTTTTTTATTTTTTTCTAGAGCAGAGGTCTTGCTATGTTGCCCAGGCTGATATCGAACTCCGGGGCTCATGCTATCCTCCTGCCTCAGCCTCCCAAAGTGCTGGGAATGCAGGTGTCAGCCACTGTGTCTGGCTGGAGATGATTGAATTGTTCTTCCCATATTTTATGTGTGTGTTTTCCATTTTCCTAAGTTGGTAGCATTGTCATAAAGCTAAAGTATGATTGGAAGAAGTTATTTCCCTTAGACTACTGTGTACTTTTTCTGTGGCCTCTTCTGAGCTTTTGTATTTGGACTTTTAAGGGACTGCAACACAGTGGTGTTGGGTATGGTGACTTCCAAGGTTGGCCAGCTCTCTGTGTGCTTGTCCTTGTGTTTCTGTGGTAGGCCTTTGTGGAAATATCCCGTTTTTAATAAAACATTTTTTTTCCTAGGGAAATTAAATCAGTGGGTCCAGTAGACTTGTTGTTAGTTCAGCTTGTTTTCATAAAAGCATTTTTATAAGCTTGGGCGGGGGAAGTGAACATTGTTAAAATTTCTCAAACATTTGTTATTTTTATAAGGGCAAGTAAGTACATGTTAGTTTAATTTAGAAAGTGAACTTACTGAACAGTTCCTAACTTTTCCTACACCTTTTCTCCCTATTTAAAGCAAACGATTAAAGACTGCATATAAACGGTAGAGCGTTTTAATTGCGATGGAGATGGCCAATGCTACTTTCCATTTCTTCTGTGTCCTGCCTTAGGGTCACCATTTGTTGTCTTACTAACTCACACATTTGTAGCCGTCTCATGCATTCGGATGCAGATTGAGAAGCCCTTTTAGCCACTCTTAGCAACCTTATTAAAGTTCATCCACTGGATGAAAGAAACAGAATCAACGATAAAAAGTCTCGGCTCTACAAGTGCACAATACAAAGACTCAGTGGGCCATTGGCAGGAATAACCTTCATAGGTGACCTCCCCTCTGTAGGTAAGGTGGGATCATTTCTGGAAGAGCTGACTGTTTCCCCCATGTTTTTTTTTTTTTTTTTTTGAGTTGGAGTCTCACTCTGTCACTCAGACTGGAGTGCAGTGGCCGCTCCTGGCCACCGCAGTCTCAACCTGCTGGGCTCTGGCGATCCTTCCGCCTCAGCCTTCCAAGTAGCCGGAATTACAGGCATCCGCTACCACGCCCGGCTGATTTTTTGATTCATTGTAGAGATGAGGTCTCGCTGCCTAGGTGGGTCTCGAACCTGCGGGCTCAGGCAATCCACTCACCTCAGCCTCCCAAAGGCACGGGATTACGGGCTGAGCCACCGAGCCCGTCCTGTTTCCCTTTTTATTCACTCAAGAATGCATGCAGAGTCCCACATGAAGCCAAAGCCGTGTTTCTCTGGGTCTCAGTTACTCCATCTGTGAAATGAGAGAATTTGATGAGCTCGTCAGTTCTCTCTGTTGGCCGTGGATGAGGCTGGAGGGGCAGCTGAATGATTTTTTAAGAAGACCCGCCCTCAGATTCACATACTACCACAGTGGATGGGGTAGCTTGGCCAAGTGTGAGACAGATACTATCCTGGTAAAGCTCTCCATATGAGCAATGCGTTCATGCCTCCTGTCTCCTTCCAGGAAGGTGCCTGGATTTCATGATCTCAAGTAACTTCTTGCTCTGACATTCTGTCTTTATACGGAAAGACCATTAGATTCAGAGGCGTAATTGGATATGTACATTTAGAGGATTTTTTTGGGGGGGGGTGTGTGATTATTATACTGATCATACTTTTCATCTGGTTTTCTTATTCAATGTGTAAAGGGAATGATTTCCCTATTAAAAAATAACCCATTGGCAGACTCGTGGTTAGACAGTGTGTTGAGAATTAATTGCATGGTCCAGGGCAGAGAGGGTCTCAGCCTGTGGGGAATTTATTAGCTGTGGCTCACAATGTAATTTTTATTTCTGTACAAGAACATGGTTTATAATGCAGACTTGATAGGCCGGAGGATTTGTGTCAGAACATAAGCACCAAAGGAGTCACAGAGGAATATTAACTGAGCGGGATTTCAAGAAGAAAGAAAACACCGGCCCATGTGCTGGGCCAGGCGTGTAGAGGGAGTGGCAGATGCTTGGCTCCAGCCAAGGTGTGCTGACCCAGAACTGGGCCGTAGCTGGGCTTGAAGATGACCTTGAAGATGACTTTAGACTGCTGCCAGACCCCCTTCTGGGGCGACGCTTCAGTGGAATGAATCAGATGGGAGGAAAGGCATCGGAAGTCAGAGACCAGAGACCTGGTCTTTGTTCTTGTTCCTCCCTTTTCTGACAGCAGAAGAAAAGCTTTTGATCAGAGATTGGCTTGTGGAAGCAGCAAAAATTACACAAGCACATCTGACTCGGGAAGGGGCACACTGTATGGGAAATGGGGTGCGGGGGACGGGTGAGGGAGAGAGAGAGCTGGAGGAAGAGGGGGAGACACAGACACAGACAGTGAGGGAGCTAGGTGGCCTGGTGGCATTTTCCTTGCTTGTGTAATTACGTGTCCCTCCAGCATGGTGCATGCGTGCACATTCTCCCCGGTGTTTTGGATGCACGGCTGGATGGATGAAAGGCGGGGGGGGGGGTTGTCGGTGAGGCCACCAGGCAGCCCTTTACTCAGCCTTCATGCTTTCTCCATCTGGGACCCAAGTGGTTCGTTAATGTTTGATCCGAAGGAGTCAGGTGACGTGACTCAAGTTAATTGTGGGGTTGTGCCGACGTGCGGGTGGACCTTACGGGGTGATTTTCATGGGAGTCTCGAAATAGCAGCCTTGGAATTGGCTGAACTAGTTATTTTTAAAAGTAATGAGAAACGTTATAAAGTTAGTTGAAGGTATTGATTTATCTTGCAGGGTGTTCAAAAGCAGAATCCAGAGAAGTAGCCTACATGGTTGTAAAGGCATCCTTCAAGCTCCCTCCTTGAAAAACCTTTGAGAGCCGTTCTTTGGGCAGAAGGAGAACGAATTTTTAGTGGCCAAGGGATTTTCTAGGGACCGTAGGTCAGAGGGCATCTCCATCCGCTCCCCAAAACTGTGAAAGAGTGTTCAGGGGCTTCTGAGACCCTTCACCATCAGCTGCTGTGGCGGTGTTCTGTGTGCTCCAGAGATCTTTGAGAGGGATGAGGTCTATACCCTCTCTCCTGGAATCTGGGTGGGTTTGGGACAGTTGGGTCCAGTGCCGTGCAGCCCGACCGACCACGGGCACCGGGAGCCATCTCCGAATAAGCGCGGCCCTGTGCCATGAGGACAGAGAGGTCACGTCCAGAGGCGCTCTGGTCAGCAGTCCTAGCCTTCTAGTGGGACATGAGAACGCATGAGGCGTCCAGTGACCCCAGCCCGGCCAGTGTGAGGTCACCCCAGGCCTTGAAGTCCTCCCTACTAAAACCCTGATTTAGCCCACCTGGCTGTGCCCCGTGGGAATTTCTGACCCAGGAATCCCGGAGCATCAGCAAATGGTACTTAAGGCCCCTGGGCGCTGGGGCAGTTTGCAATCCTGCAGAAGTTCCTGGGAAATAGGAGTTCCACCAGGTTAGTGTCCTGGAAAAAACAGCAAGATTAACCTCTCAAGACAGTTTCTTCCTGAGATCCCACGAGAAAAACCAGGATGCAGTTAAGAACAGGTTGGAGTCAGCTAGAACCAATATGGCGATTCATTGACCCACTACCTGACCTTGGCCTTTATTATACACTCGTTATAATCCATTAGTGCACTCAACTCACTCTCTAGCACCGTGAAATATCCAGCCCTGTCCATTTATAGTAATGAACTGGGAGGAACCCAGTTCTTAGAAATCTCCACCGCTTTCCCAAGAAACCCTTGAACATGCTTCCCCTTGCTTACCATTTAATCAAGAAAGTAGCTTTGAAAGGAACCTCCCAGTGATGTACAGAGGCTGCTCTGTCTGTGATGTCACCTGCTTTCAGTTACTATTTTTGTCAACTTGCTTTGGCCTTACTTTGGTGGCTTGCTCTCGAATTCTTTCCTCTGCGAAGTCAAGAACCCACTTGGCTTCTCAGGTCGGATCCCAACTTTAGGGTCCCTACCCTGTATCACCGGTGGTCGCGACAGAGCCTCCTCTCCCCTGGGGCCCCCACGCGTGTGCTCCTTCTGGGACTCACCACCGCATTCCTTCAGCTCTCACTGCTCCTGTGATTGTGGGGCTGCCCCCAGAACCCATGCTGTGCTGAGCTGATGGCTCTCCCAAGGATGGGGCGCTGGGACCTGAGTTTGGCTCTCAAGAACCTCTGCGTGGGAGGGCACACCTGGGCCAGAGTGGAAGCTCCTCCTTCCACTTCCAGACTTGGGTAGAAACATACACCGGGAACATCAAGGTTGTCAACAATTGTGTTTGATGCAGGTGGATCCCAGAGCTGAGGTGCAGCCTGTGAGGCCAAGTGGGTTCTTGGCTTCACGAAGGAAAGAACTTAAGCCTGAGCCATGAGTAGGAGACAGAAAGTAAATTTATTAAAGAAATGGAGAAACAGAAAGATGGCGGCTACTACACAGGCAGAGTAGCCCTAGTGGACTGCTGGCTGGTTTTTGGATGATATGTTAAGTGAAGATGGAATATTCATGAGTTTTCTGGGAATGGGATGGAGAGTTCTCAGAATTTTGAAATCATCTAGGGTGACTTCTGAAGTTGCCATGGTAATCGTAAACTGGCATGGTGCAGGTGGGAGTGTCTTCTAGCATGCAAATGTATTATAATTAGCATGTTATAAGCATAAGGAGACACAGAGTTGCTCTCGATGCCATCTTGGTTTTAGTTGGTCTGGGCTGGCTTTGGCTGGTCTTCTCACCTGTCCTGTATGTCAGTGAGGTCTGGTTCTCCATCACATTTTCTCTCTGTTGTCATTTCAGTTTTTAACATTGACATTTGTTAGTCCTTGGGATGCTGCTTGACTTGTACTCATATTTGAGAGGTTTTTTGAGGGGGGGAAACTGTATCATAGCCCCATTATATCTGTTACCTACAAAATAACAAAAGCCACATGGTCGCCAAATAGCAGTGAACGTTCAATGCCCATCTGCCTGATGTGAATTCAGGAGCAGACTGGGAGTTTGAGGGAGAAACGAAAGTTTAAGCCAAATCAAATTTCCCAAGCTTCGTGGCCCGGTTGGATCTCACATGGTAAATGTGTACGATGGTGGAGATATTTCAGAGGCCGTTCAGGGAGGGGACTGCCTGCTTTTATAGATTCAGAGCAAGTTGCTTGATAGAATGATGATAAATCAAAAGTAGAAGTGATGCCTATGTTACCCAGGCTGGTCTCCAACTCCCAGGTTCAAGCATCCTCCTGCCTTAGACTCCCAAAGTGCTGGGATTACAGGCGTGAGTCACCATGCCTGGAATCATTTATATGATATTCTTTAAAAGGCAAAATTGTAGATCATTGGTTGCCGGGACGCTCAGGGTGGAGGGAGGGTATAACTAGATAAACATGAGGGAGTTTCTTAGGATGATGGCAGTATTCTGTGTCCTGATTATGGTGGCGAGAATGGGAATCTATTCATGTGTTAAAACTCAGGGAACTTAGTCACTGGAGCAGGCAGCCTATTTCTAACAGAAATAGGTGGAAGGCTTGAGATGCTGCAAGTTTGAACTTCTCTTGGTTCTCTTGTTCTTATGTGTTTTTTTGGTTAGGTACGGATGTCTTTATACATGGAAGAACTTTTATATTTTAAACCCCAAAAAAAGGTTCACCTCGGAAAGCGAGATCGTCTGGGACTGTTACGATTTTGGCACTTACTTTATTAAAGAGGAAATGGTTTTATTTAGTGTGGATCCTATGATAGATTTACACTATGCAAAAAAAAAATTGAAAGTGGATGTAAACCTTCCATGTTACTTAAAAATTAACTCATAAAACATAAAACCATAAAACTTGTAGAAGAGGGCATGGGAGGAAAGCTTCATGAGTTGGGGCTTTTCATAGAGTTCATAAACATGAGATCAAAAAATTGATGAAGTGGACTTCGTCAATACTAAAAACATTTGCTGTGTGAAAGGCACTGTTAAAAGAATGAAGAGGCAAGGTACAGAGAGAAAATATCTACCAGTTACATACCTAACAAATGACTTGTATTCGGAATAAAAAAGATTCTCAGAACTCAACAAGGAGAAAACAACCCCATTTTAAAAATGGGCAAAGGATTTAAAAAGACATTTCTCTGAAGAGAACATACAGATGGCAGATAAGCCCATGCAAAGACGTTCCGTCTCATTAGCCATGAGGGAAATGCAAAACAGAACCACGATGAATATTACTATGCACCCGTTAAAATGAGGAAAATAAAAACAAAATTTCTGACAATATCAAGTGTTGACAAGGCTGTGGAGCAACGGGAACCCTCGGACATTGCTGTTGGGAATGAAAAATGGGAAAGCCCTTCTGGAAAAGGCTGGCAGTTTCTTGCACATTTAGCATACGCTGATCATATGGCCCAGGAATCATTCTCCTGGGTCATCACTTTAGAGAAATGCAAACTTAGTTCATGTAAAACCTGGGGCAAATGTTTATAGCAGTCTCATTCATAGTTGTGCCAAACTGGTAATAACCCCAATGTGTTTTAGCAAGTGAATGATAAACTGTGATACGTCCACGCTCAGGAAAAATGAAAAGAATGAACTATAGGTATTTGCAGCCACTTGCTTGGAAGAATCTCAGAGACGTTAGACTGGGTAAAAAAGTACCAGTTACCTCCTGTTAGATTCCATTGATACCACATCCTTTTTTTTGAGTCGGGGTCTTAGTTGTCCAGGCTGGAGTGCAGTGGCAGGATCACGGCTAGTTGTAGCCATGATCTCCTGGGGTCAGGTGATCCTTCTGCCTCAGCCTCCTGAGTAGCTGGGACTACAGGCATGTGCCACTATGCCTGACTAATTTTTTGATTTATTGTAGAGAGGAGGTCTCTCTATGGTACCCAGGCTGGTCTCAAACTCCCAGGTTCAAGCATCCTCCTGCCCTGGGACTCCCAAAGTGCTGGGATTACAGGCGTGAGTCACCATGCCTGGAATCATTTATATGACATTCTTTAAAAGGCAAAATTGTAGATCATTGGTTGCCGGGACGCTCAGGGTGGAGGGAGGGAATAACTAGATAAACATGAGGGAGTTTCTTAGGATGATGGCAGTATTCTGTGTCCTGATTATGGTGGCGAGAACGGGAATCTATCCATGTGTTAAAACTCAGGGAACTGTATACCCAAGAAAGGTCAGTTCTGTAGTATAAAAGAAAGAAAAGAAAATAAAATTAAGGAAACAATCCTAGTGATTTGTTAATGTAAGAGAGGCTTGGGGAGATCATTTCCTTGGAAGGAGGACCTGATTTTCCCCTGGCTGCTGGTGACTCAGATGGAGAGACGTGCAGGAAAGCACTGGTAGGCAAAAGTCCCTGGCATGATGGAATATTGTGCACCCATAAAGAGGAATGAAGTCGTGTCCTTTGCAGCAACATGGCTGGAGCTGAGAACACCTTCCTAAGTGTTGTGAAACAGAAAACCAAACACCGCATGTTCTCACTCATGTGGGAGCTAAATGACCAGAAGGATGGAAATTATAGACACTGGGGATACTAATAAGGGGGGAGGAGGGGAAGGAGTGTTAGGATTCAGAAATTAATGGGGTACAACGTTCACTATCTGGGAAATGGACCACCCGAGACCCGATCCTCAGCACTACACAGCATGTCCATGTAACGAACATGCACGTGAGCCCCTGAATCTTAAATTTAAAATACACAAACTCCTGGTATGATGGACAGCAGGGAGGTGATGCTTTCTTTCATGGTAGTCACCAAGGCACGGTGACATCCCCAAGCTTGCCTTGTATTTACAGTGGCCTTCCTGAACTATTACCCAAAGAATTGCGGGGTGAGGGGGGGAAGAGGGGGGAAGGATATTGCAGTCCCTTTCCCTAAGGGGAACAAATAAAAAGGAGTTTGGCTTGGAGTTGCCCTTGTGCCTTGAAAGGGTGCGTTTGGAAGGTTGCTGTGTGACCAGGAAACAAAGGCTTAACTCAAGGTGATTACTAAGATCCCAGAGATTTGCAGTTTTTATTTTTTCCTGGGGAACCTCATAGGAATTTAACTATGTGATTCAAAACTGAGGGTAATCAGAGTTGAACGATTAAATTACCATGTACTGCTTGGAAAATGAAAGGGTAAACTCGATAGTCTGTGGGAATGGCTGTTACTAGGATTCGTTTTACCACTAATAATATTTATGTGGGTGCCAGGAGTATTGGGGGTCTTTGGAACTGTAGCTGTCTGAGTTGATTCCAGAGAGGAACACGGAGTTGAGGACGTGACAGGAGATGTGTCTGTGATCCCCAGGAGTTCGCGGTGGCAGCTTAGGGGGGTATGCGGTTGTGCGAAGAGAGTTCTTGATGGGCAGGTGCCATGGCATTTCCTGGGCAGGGACCGAGGAAGGCAAATGTCCTGCACCGCCAGAAGCCGTCCTGTGCGATGCAGAATTGCTCCCCTTGGAATGCTCTGCGAGATGCCGAGGTGAGCATCCTGTGTGCAGTTAACGGAGTCTGGAACTTAACTGAAACAACTCAGAGTCGTTTTTGTGGTTTTAAAAGACTCGGAATTTTTCAGGAATGTAACTACTTGGTAAATCAAAGGAATATGACTCCATGACTCCTTTTTGGGGGGGTTTGGATTTTTTTCTTTTTAAGAGACCTGGTCTCTCTGTTGCCCAGGCTGGAGTGCAGGCTCAGTCATCGCTCTCTGTAGTCTTGACTTCCTGGGCTCAGGGGATCCTCCCACCTCAGCCTTCTGAGTAGCAGGATTCCAGGTGCAAGCTACCACACTTGCTTGGATTTCTGACAAGAGCTGTTCCCTCTTTTAGGAAGTCATCTTTTCACCGGCTATGATGTCCCTGGTGTTATTTAAATACATGCGACACACACAATATCGGTGTACCTTTGTTGTGGGTACGTTGTGGGTACATACTGAACAATTCTGCATATAACTGTCCTACTGTCAACAGTAGTTTGAGACTGTCTTCTTTTGTTTGCTTTTTAGCATATTTGTTGAGATATTGTTTACAGGCCGTACAGTTCACCCATTGAAATTTCGGTAACTATTCGATGGTGTTAGTATATTTGCAGAGCTGTGCAGCCATCACCAAAAGCTAAGCGTAAAATATTTTCATTTTCCCAAAAAGTAGCCCCCTGCTTGATAGAAGTCACTCCCATCCCCACCTGATACGTCGTCTCTTAAGTCTTCATTCGTGTCTTGTAAGTAAAGGCTTTGACCTCCATGGTCTGCCTCCTGGTAGACTTGAATCTGAGTTTTGCTGTGAATGTTTTGCATACCAAAACACACTTTGTTGTAAATTACTTTTATTTATTTATTTCTCTCAAAGTTTGGGCATTTTATTTATTAAAAAAAATATAGGCTGGGCACAGGGGCTCACACCTGTAATCCCAAGCACTTTGGGAGGCCAGAACCCTGGAGGATTGCTTAAACCCATGAGTTCGAGACCAGCCTGGGCAACATGAGGGGTGAGGCTGCAGTGAGCCGTGATCATGCCACTGCACTCCAGCCTGGGCCACACAGTGAGACCCTAATTTTTAAAACACACACACACATGCACATGCACACACGCACGCGCGCGCACACACACACACACACACACACACACACAGAGGGTGCCCCAAAAACGTACATACATTTTAAGAAAGAAAAGGCTGTATTAAAATCGTAATATTCAATAAGATGAATACAAGTCACATGTGACTCCTGCGAGTGTAAGAGGTACTCAAGGTGGTTGCCGTCAGTGTCCAGATGCTTCTGATGACAGCAGACATCTCTTAAAATGTGACACACTTTTTTGGCACCCCCAGTATATGTATACATATACATGTATGTGAAGGGTAGGTTTTGCTGCGAATGGACGTCATGTCAGGGTAGTAAAGGGACGTCAAAAAGCGTTCATATGAAGCAAAGGCATTGGCTCTACCTGGCTTGAGAAGCCGACTTCAGGTCTTCACAGCACAGAGCAGACAGCAGAGTAGCGTGGATACCTTGAGCTAGTACTCGTATCAAATACTTCTCCCTCCCAGGACAGCTTTGTTACCTCATTTATCCCCTACCTTTACTGTGTGTCATGGACTGAATGTTTGAGTCTCTCCACGGAGCCCTATGCCGAAGCCCTAACTCCCAGCATGGCTGTGCTTGGAGATGGCCCCTCTAAGGAAGTAATTAAGATGAAATGAGGACACAAGGGTGGGTCCCTGGTCTTCCAGGATTACTGTCCTAAGATGGGACACCGCAGTGCTTGCACTCTGTCTCTGTCTGTCCCCTCTCCTCCTCAGCACACGGAGAAAGGGCCACGTGAGCACACAGCAAGATGGTGGCCCCCCCACACCAGGCGGAGAGGCCCCAGGGTAAACTACCCTGCTGCCCCCTTGACCTTGGGTCTCTCGTCTCCAGAACTGTGGGCAATACATTTCGCTTAAGCCACCCAGTGGATGGGGTTCTGTTGATGCATCCCAAGGAAGCTAAGGCTCTAGCTTTCTTTTAGGTGGTCAGAATACCCCTTTCCTTAGTGAAAGTGAATATGGCTGTGTCAGCCGGTGGGCAGACTTGGCACTGACCCTGAGGAGTGACTAGGGGAGCCCAGATCCGGCATCCTCGCTAGATACTCTGATGTGGTTCAAGCTCCGCCCCTTGGCTTCTGGAGCTCCTCCCACTTGGCCTCCCATCTGTCCCAGTGGCTGTCCACTCTGCTCCGTCCTCTCTTACTGTCCTTGTTTCATTATTTTTCAGCATTGTGTTGTTGCTGAACCATGGTGTTTAGCAAACGTTTGTTTTCTCACCAGCTGAATACACTGTAGTGCAAGCACGTTCAACCCTGGCCTGTGAGCCGCACGCAGCCCTTTAACATCATGTTTTTTGTTTGTTTGTTTGTTTTTTGAGTCAGAGTCTCACTCCGTCTCCCAGGCTGGAGTGCAGTGGCACACTCACGGCCACCCCAGCATTGACCTGTTGGCTCCGGCGATCCGCCATCCGTCCGCCTCAGCCTTCCAAGCAGCTGGAACTACAGGCGCGCGCTACCACGCACGGCTAATTTTTGGTTTATTGTAGAGACGAGGTCTTGCCAAGTTGCCCAGGCTGGTCTCGAACCCATGGGCTCCGGCAGTCCACTCGCCTCGGCCGCCCAAAGTGCTAGGATTACAGGCTGAGCCACGGAGCCTGGCCAACATCATGTGTTTTTAAGGGTTTATTTTCTCTGTGACCCCATGCACGGTTCCATTTTTGAAGTTCACCATCACGCCTTACTCGTGACGTCATTTTTTGGCAGCACACACATCTGTGAGCTGCTATTCTCAGTGATAAAGCACCCAAAAAGCAAAATTCGGACTAGCATTTCTGACGAGCACCTTGAGAACTCACTAGGAATTGTGACCACGTCCATCAAACCAGACACTGATTCGTTTTACAAAAACAAGATCACGTTTCCCGCTGGTTTTATATTGTTATTTTTCTAAACTTTATACTGATATAAAAGATAAAAGAAGTCTTATGATGTATATACACTAACTCTATGATATAATTTATGTGCGGCCTGAGACAATTCCTTTTTACTCGATGCAGCCCAAGGAAGCTGAAAGGTTGGGCACCCCTGCTGTCGAGAGCACTTTTTTAGACAAACACTCAAAAAGAGAGTGGTATGTATATATATATTTTTGTGTGTGATTATAATAGCGATTCATGCTCCATTGATTCAGGAATGGACAAAAGCTAAGTAAAATGGCCAGATCTATCACTGTTTAGAGATACCCGGTGTTACCATTGTGGAATTGTCTTTGAGATCGTTTTCAATGTGTGCATAGACTGCATACCCCACACAGGCTTTCAATTTTACGTCCATGGAGTCCTGTATATGTGTGGTTCAGTAACTGCCTTATAACTGTTTTTGTGGATGTCTTTGGCAGTCAGCGTCGTTGGAAACATAATATTTTAAATGGTCACATTCCAGGTGTGGTGACTCATGTCTGTGATTCCAGCACTTTAGGAGGCTGAGGCAGGAGGATCACTTGAGCCCAGGAGTTTCAGACCAGCCTAGGCAATACAGTGAGACCTTGTTGCTATTAAAAAAAAAAAATGAGGGCAACCCCCTTGGGTCTCCTTCCACGGTGGGAGCTTTTCTGTCCTCTCAATAAATCCTGCAAAAAAAAAAAAAAAAGCCATGCATGGTGGTGCACATCTGTGGTCCCAGCTACTTGGGAGGCTGAGGCGGAAGGATTCCCTGAGCCCAGGAAGTGGAGGCTGTAATGAGACATGATTGTGTCATTGCACTTCAACCTGGACACAGAGTGAGACCCCTAGAAGACCACATAGAATTCCATTGTATGTATATACTAAGATACATGTAACTTGATGGACTTTATAATATAAAGGTATATAACGTGACAGAATATATATTAAATATATAATATCTTTTTGGCTAAAAGAAACATTTTCATGTAAAATTTTTATATACTTCTGATTATCTCTATAGTATACATCATCTCAAGGAAGTTTTTTTCAACTTACACTTTCTTAAAATCTTCAAAAAACATTATTTTTGGACATATCAATGAAAAAGTACACAGGTTAAAATTAAAAATATCAGCCGGGCTCTGTGGCTCAGCCTGTAATCCCGCGCCTTGGGAGGCTGAGGTGAGTGAATTGCCTGAGCCCGCGGGTTCGAGACCCTCCTGGGCAACTTGGCGAGACCTCATCTCTACAATAAATCAAAAAATTAGCTGGGCGTGGTAGCACGCGCCTGTAGTTCCAGCTACTCAGAAGGCTGAGGTGGAAGGATCGCCGAAGCCCAGCAGGTCGAGGCTGCGGTGGCTGGGAGCGGCCACTGCACTCCAGTCTGGATGATGGAGTGAGACTCCAACTCAAAAAATAAAAAATAAAAATAAAAATATCTGCACAGCACCTGGGTAGCTCTAGCAAATTCTAACATTTCGACGCCCTTTAGATGGAAACCCCTGTTACATTGGCTCTACCCTTTCTCCTCTGTGGTAATGCTGTCCTGAATTTTGTGTGTGCTTTTCTCATACATGTTTTATATCATATGTACGTCTGTTTTTTTTTAAGAGACAGGGTCTTGCTATGTTGCCCAGGCTGCTCTTGAATTCCCAGCCTCAAGCGATCCTCCTGCCCGACATCTTAAAAAAAAAGTATCATTAAACAAATGCAATGGACTCTAAATATCATAGCAATTTGGTAACAACATTATTATTATTATTATTTTATTGTAGAGACGAGGTTTCACCAAGTTGCCTGGGCTGGTCTCAAATCCATGGGCTCAGGCAATCTACTCGCTTCGGCCTTCCAAAGTGCTGAGATTACAGGCTGAGCCACTGAGCCTGGCCGTAATTTTTAAAGTACAGGAGAAAAACGCCTTCGTGACCGTGTTGAATTTCACCTAAGCACTGTGCTCCTAGGAAACAGTAGTGGTTTAGAACTGGTCCCCTCACCTGCCTGGCCTTCAACCTCCTGGATTTTGGAAATGGCTTGCAGCAAAGAAACCCCCTTTCCTATATGGCTGAGATCTGCTCATGGATTCCTCCTCCTCACTGGGAGAATTTCCCCGCATGACCTTGACGAAGCCGGACACAGAGCTCCTGATTCCCATCCTTGGTCTATCAGTAATCAGCTGCGTGTACATTTCTCCGTCAACCCTATGGAGTGTTATGGTTACCTGTTTTCAGACTTTCCATAAATGGTGTCAATACAAATAATTCTTCAGTTTGCTTTCTATGCTCATTTCACAGCTCTCCGATTTTCTTCACGGTCGACATTCAGTTGTTTCTAAATTTTCACTATTATAAGCAGCTCTATGAGGTGGGTGAGTGTTCTGGTTTACCCGTGAGAGACTTTCTCGGATGATAATGAGAAGGTTGGTTCCCATGGTGGCTACACTGTAATCAGCAGCCTGCAGAGATTTAAGTTCCCAGTGTCCCTGTCAGCGCTTAATTTTTGCCCTTCGGGTAGATGGGAAATGCTGTGATGTTGTAGTTTTATCCGTTTCTTTGATTGCTGAGGTGGTCTTGAGTTTCTAGGCCACAAGGGTTTCTTTTGCCCATCTTACTCCCACCAACCCCTCTCCCTTTTTAACAGGGCTTGTGTTATTAGACCGTTTTCTTGTGCTGCCCTTTTTTTTTTTACATGTCTTCTGTAAGCATCCTTTCTCTGTTCCGTGTTTGTAAAACTTTTCTTGTATAGTCCTTCTAGGATTTCTAAAATACTAAAGATCTTTGGTCGGGCACGGTGGCTCATGCCTGTCATCCCAGCACTTTAGGAGGCAGAGGTGAGGGGATTGCCTGAGCCCTGGAGTTTGAGACCAGCCTGGGCAACTTGGTGAGAACTCATCTCTACAATAAATTAAAAAATTAGCCTGGCGTGGTGGCGCACGAATGTCGTTGCAGGTACTTGGAAGACTGAGGTGGAAGGATCACCTGAGCCCAGCAGGTCGAGGCTGCACTGGCCGTGAATATGCCACTGCACTCCAGCTTGGGTGACAGAGTGAGACTCTGACTTAAAAAAACCCACAAATCTTTATCTGGAGTGGATGCCTGTGTATAGGGCAGTCCTTGCTCAGGGCTGATTGCTTTCCTTGGAAGCTTCCTTTTTCGGTACAGACAGGACCATTTTTCACGTGTGCCATGATGTGAAAAAGTTTGGGAAGTGCCTGTCCTATTTATAGTTGCTTGACATTCTACATCAATTCAGAGGTAAAATTCCTGAAGTTTCAAACCCACCCCCTTGGAATTTTGATTGAAGTTGTATCAAATTTACTACTAATTGGGGAATCCAAGTTATTATGATAGAAGTTCAGCTTGGATTTTCTTAAAAAAAAAATACTGCAAATGTAAGCAATTCTGTGTTGATTGTCAGAGACTCTGTGCCAAGTGTTGAAAAGATTCCCAGATAGATAATGTAGCCCTACCTCAAGCAGTTCAAAGTTTACAGCTGTGTCTTGAAAAGTAGACAAAACAGACTCGCAAAATATTGGAGGGAGAATATTGTGATCATCCTAAGAAACAGACAAACTCTTGTGTGACAATGTGATAGATGTCAAGGAGAGAAGAGACCATGTGCTGTGCATCCGTTTACTTAATGATTTGGCAAATACCTCCACTGTGTGCCTTAAGATGGGACATTTTATCCTTGACATTACTTTCCTCTGACTCACTGTTGGGACCTCGTAAATGCTTTCGGGTTACCCCTCCTTTTAAAGGGAGAGGTGCACACTTCCTTTTTTTTAATGAGAGCCTCCCTTCTCTTCCCTCTCAGAAAGGTTGTTAATTTGTTTTATATGTGAGTAATCCTGTAATAAAACTTGTCATTATTAATTAAAAGGAGCACGTGCTGGGTCCTGTGGGAACTTAGCACGGAGGGAGCATTCGGTGAAGTTCTTAATAGGAGTGTTTTTAAAATGATTTTTAGAAATTCTCTAAAGTGTTCTGACCAGTATAGGAACTGGGTGATTGGCAGGCCTGTTATACTCTCAAATGAGAATTGCCAACTCTTTAATTGTGGGATAGTTTGGAGTCATAGAATGTATAATTTTAATTTCCTGATAAAGAATGGCATTTTGAGTTGGTGTGGTGTGGGCAGAGGGGTGGACACGGAAGTCAGAAAGAATCAGAAAGACTCAACCTTTGAATCCCTGTTTACCGCAATCCCCCCCAACCTGAAGTTACTTTTTTTGTTGTTGTTTTGAGTTGGAGTCTTACTCTGTTGCCCAGGCTGGAATGCAGTGGCTCACTCAAGGCCACTCCATTGTCCACTTGCTGGGCTCCGGTGATCCTTCTGCCTCAGCCTTCCAAATAGCCAGAACTACAGGTGTGCTATTATGCCCGGCTAATTTTTTATTTATTGTAGAGTCGAGATCTCGCCAATTCGCCTGGGCTGATCTCGAACCCGCGGTCTCAGGCAGTCCATCCTCCTCGGCCTCCCAAAGTGCTGGGATGACAGGCTGAGCCACCGAGCCTGGCCTGAGGTTACTTTTTAAACGTCACTTTCTTCATCTGAAAAAAGAGGGTGACATTACTTAACCTCTGGGATGGGGATAGGAATGGAAAAAATTCCATAGAATGCTTTTCTCTGCAGTTGTTGGTGAAATGATTCCTTTGATAAGGAAACCTACCGGTGCTTCTCCAAGAAAACAAAAAAAATCATAGGGAAGAAGATTTCCAAGTATGAACTTATGTCTTGCAGTCAGTAGGAAGCAGCCTCGACGTCCTGTGCTTTCCTGATTCATTGCCTGAATTGGGAACAAGTGATTGTAACCCTCTGGCCCTGAGACTTGTTTTGTTTATACCATGGGCACGATGTTAAAGAACATGTCACCACACGGTTTGAAGTCCTTTGAGGAAGAACTAGATAAAAGTGAGTCATTAATTAATTTTTAAGAGTCAGCAGCTACACACTCAGGCATCTAGTTTGATAGGAAAGGAAAACAACTTCAGTGAATTTAAATCCCCTCGCTCTGACAGCATATTGAAGTAATGAGGGCAATTCATCTTGCCAGCTTGGGGTTGTCAAGCTGTGACTTCTCTCTCCTCTCTCTCTCGGGTAACACCTCATTTAATTCCTATAGTTTATATACTACAAAAAAGATAAAACAACAACAGCAAGCAAGACAAAACTTTATGATACAACGTAACCAGATACCTGTGAGTTGGGGGATTATTTAAGACATCTGGAAACAAGTGTTCCGTCCTGGGGAAATGTTTGCTTTTCTCAAGGTCTAGGTCAAATAAAGAATCAGTTTGAGTTAGACTGGTTGGCTCTCAGTTTCTCTTGGGGATCCTGTGTTTGCAGCATCGTGACAGTATTCTGTGTCAAACTTTTAGATTGACCTCACCTGAATAACAAAAGTTACGCTTTTGCAGACATTGAGGAAATAATTTCTGCTGGGATTTGATGAAAGGCAAGCCACCCAGTTCCTAGCTCTGTATTCTTACCCTAGTGAGGCAGGCATAGTTAACATAACTTAGAAGTCGTTAGGCGGGTTTTCTTAGGCAGGTCTAATTTAGAACAGGGTAAGCAGTTAGACATCTTTCTTATCTGTACAGGACCTTCTCCCGACCAGACCAGGCATATCAGCCCTGACCACCTTGCGGGTTGAAATGTGGAACTACCAGTGCAGTAAATCATAGAGACAAAAGAGAATTACCCAAAACACAGACATGATGTTCTAAGAAAAACTTGAATCTAGTTAGTAACTTCCATTACTTAGAAGGTCCTTGTGACCTTAAAGGTTGAGAGGTGGACATCAAAACTCCTGCCTGGACACCTGTGGCCCTCCGCTCTTAGCTCATGGTTTGCGTAATCATCGTTGTAAAAGTATACGAGGCCTGACAGTTCAGTTCACGAACTCATCCTAGAGAAAGTCCTACATGCTTCATTGCTGATTACCACTATGGTCATCTTTGAAGCACTCCCCCTTGGGAAGCTGTGCACTGACGTCAGCACCTAGTCAACCCCATCAAAGCCGTTTGGGACCTCTTTTTCTGGAATGGTCATCAAAGCTATCATCATATTATCCTTGATGTCCTGAATGTCATCCAATGTCTTCCTTTCAATATTTCCTTTATCTTTGGGTAAAGAAAAAAGTCACCGGGGGCCAGAGCAGGTGAGCCAGGGGGGTGTTGCAATACAGTTATTTGTACAGTGCTGCCAATGTAAACATACAGTGGCAGGTTCATGAACCTAATTGTTGAACCTCATATAAAGCTACTTGTGAACGACAAGCACATGCCCTTTCTTTTAAGGCAGGCATGCTTCTGCTTGAGTGTGCCCCTTTCTAATACATTTTTTCTTAAACTGTACTCTGCACTTGCTCTGAAATTCTTTTCTGTGGCGAAGTCAAAGAACCCATGGAGCAGCAAACCCTACCCCGCCCGGCGTCGCCAGGACTGCTATGATTTTGGTTTAATAATTTCTATACAACAGACTTACATTGTTGTTGGCATATTTATTGCTTTGCCTTGAAGTTCTGAAGGACACAGTTTACAGACGTCTTTTTGTGCACTTGGTTAATGAATCCACACATGTATACTCTGTCTCCATGTCTCCCACTATGTATTTTGTGCTCCCTCCTGTGACTGTGTTCAGTTAGCTTAGAGGCTTCCTTCCCATTCCTCAGACATGCCAAGTTCAGTTACACCAAAAGGCCTTTGCCTAGGCTGAGCCTTCTGTCTGGAACACCCTCCCTCCCAGGTGATTGCACGGCTTCCTCTCGCTTCCTTTAAGTCTCTGCTTTCTGGCATCAGTCAGAATGTCATTTCTTTCTGTGAGGGATTGTGTCCAAGTCCATTGGGCCCCAGCCCAGTAGATTTATTTCTCTTTTTAGCGTTTGTTGTTTCTGATATACAACACATTTGCTCATTGACCGTTCTCCCCTTGCCCAGAATGGAAAGTCATGGAAACACCAGCTGTTTCCACTGTTTTCTCCCCGGAGTTTCCTCAGCATTCAGGCTGTGTAACTACTGAGAGGAAGAACGAATGGAGATTTAGCTCGGTCAAGTCATAAAATCCTTTATTTACAATTTTTTTTTTTTTTTTTGGAGAAACAGAATATCACTCTGTTGTCCGGCTGGTCTTGAACTGCTGACCTCAAGTGATCCTCTCGCCTTGGCCTCCCAATATAAAATCCTTATCGAAGCCCGGGTGCCTGCCAAAACTCTGAGCACTTGGGCACTGGCTGTCTTGGAGAGCCACGAGTTTCTAAGTGGGGCGATATCACTCCAAAGAGGCAAAAAAGGCCTTTTTAAATGTGCAAAGTACAGATATACAAAAGAGTTCATAAAGAGATATGTGTATACTATAGAGTTTGTAAAGAGATATGTAGTGTATCTGTGGTTTTAAGATTTCACAAGGGGGTGATTAGGAATGTCTCAAAGGACTTCCTAGGGGGGTGAAAGAAAAAAAAAGTCTCTCAGGTCTCTCGGCAGAGAGTATCAGTGAAAACAGGCCAGACCATTCTGGCAGAATGCTATCTGCGTCCCCATGAACTTGCTAGTGTCTCTGCTTTCTGGCAGCAGTCAGGATTGGATAGCATACCTACACGAAACTGCTCCGGTGCGCGTACACTTCTGTGCCGAAGCACTTCTCTATTCAGGAGTCATTATAATTCTCAAAAAAAAAAAAAAATGAAGCAAACCTCTCTTTCCTCTGGATGGTGTGTGTCTTTGTGGTTCCGTACTGCTATGTTGGATCACGCTCCACTTGTAATTCGGATAGCGTTCCATTGTGGTGTTCTTGAGTTACTTGTTCATGATCTTCAGGGATTTAAAACACAATCAGGCATCTTTTTCGTCCAGAAATACACGTTCGGCTTCTTACATTATCCTCATCAGGGACCTTCCTGCATTTCCTGTTTGGTTTACTGGAGTTTGAAACCTAATATTTGATGTGATTTTGATACCCACATGAGTGGTCTCCTTTAGAAGGTTTCCACAGGGATCTGACAGATCTTTGACATTCTTCTCCGTGGACAAGCTCGGTGTGGCCAGGGAATGATGATACTGCTGAGATGTACATTTTTATTTTGGTTTTGAATGTGGGGTCTCTTGTTGTACGTCCTTGTGTGCTATGTGGTGGCTTGCTCTCAGACTACCTGACTCAGTTAGCCAAAGCCCAGTGTGGTTCTGGTGTCAGTTTCTGGGATTTGTGTCTCCAGTTCATTGGGTTGTGAGTGGCGCCTTCTCTGCTTTCTACAGTGTGGGTTGCTTTTTTAAAATTGAAAGACAGGGTCTCACTCTGTTACCCAGGCCAGAGTGCAATGGTGTTATCATAGTTCACTGCAGCCTCGAACTCCTGACCTCAAGCCATCCTCCCATCTCTGCCTTCTGTGTAGCTGGGACTATGGGGGCACCACCATGCCTGGATAACTTCTTTTTCTTTCAGTTTTTGTAAAGCTGAGGACTTGCTGTATTTCCCAGGCTGATCTCAAACTCCTGGGCTCAAGCAGTCCTCCTGTCTTGGCCTCTCAGAGTGCTGGGATTACAGGTTTGAGCCAACGTGCCTGGCCATGGGGCTTGCATTTTGGTGAAGAGACTTCCGGAATCTCTAATACTCCACATCCAAATTCCCCTTGGCTGTGGTCCTGAGATGGTTAACGTGCTTTGAGGAGCTGTACCTGCCCTCATGGGTGCAGCACTCTGCACGTGGCTGCACATCAGGAATACAGATGTCAGGGCTCTCTGTTCTTACCTACAATTCTCAGGGTGGGGATGGGCAAGGTCTAGAGTCGTCTAGGAGATCCATTTCCCGCCAGACCGCCCCTCAGAGATCCCCAAGACAACAGATAGACACACACTCCCCCCCACAAAAATAAGCAACACGTCACAACAATTAGAATATGTTAATTTAATAAGAGAGTGGACAAGATTAAGGAAGGGAAGAACACCGCCCTTTTCTTTGCAGGGGAAAAGAAGTTCTGTATGACCCCAGCAGCAGGAACTTGGGCCAATTGGTAGAAGCTTCGAGGAGGCACATTTGGGGCAACGGAAGGTCGGGCTCTTTGGCGGTCAAGAGGCATCAAAGGAGTTAATTTCCGGTTTCTCTGAATGTGTACGCGGAGGTTGGCTTATCGGATGTGGACATCAGCTGGATGGCTAGTCTTAGTAGATTATTGGCTTGTGGAATGTTTTGACTGTGACTCAGTGTGCCGTGTACACACACACACACACACACACACACACACACACACACACACACACACACGAAACAAATATTTCACAAAACAGTGCTTACCTTTAGAGGGAGTGTTGCATTGCATTATGGGCTGAACGTGGCCCCCTCTTGCCTCCCAAATTCCTATGCTGAAGTTGTACCTCCGTTGCCTCAGAATGGGACCTTATTTGGAGGTAGGACCTTTAGAGAGGTTTTAAGTTAAAATGAGGTCATGATGTGGGCCCTAATCCGGCCTGACGTGTGTCCTTATAAGAAGAGACTAGACCCCAGATACTCTTTAAAAAGTGTTTATTTAGAAAGTAAATTAGAGAGATAGGAGATTCACCTCCCCAAGGTAGGGGAAGGACCAAAGCTTAGGAAAGGCAATGACCAGACACTGTTTCTGGTCTGTTGAGACCCGCATCTGATTAGATGTGGCCCACCCATAGCATCTTCTCATCCAGAATGATTCAGATGTTAATCTCATCACCCACAGAATGGATGGGGGCGACAGGACCAGAATTTTAGAAGGAAGTATGTCCTCATTTAACACACAGTGAACCAGCAGCTCTGCTAATGATCACATTTATCAGTAGAAAAATAGACGGAATCCTCAAGTTTAAGGCATTTTCAGGCACACGTGTATTTGTGGTGTGGTGTGTGTGAGCATGTGCTTGAGGTTGTCATGTTTAGCACCAGTCGCCATACTGTGACCACACAATACCAAGGGGTTCGTGGGAGTGCCAGATAGGAGCTACCCTTTAGAGGGAATGGCGGCGAGGCCCTCCGCAGGTGGCTGACACCATCTCGGCAGGCGAGAAAGGGTGGACCCCTCATTACCATGTCAGGGGCGGTGCTGGTGACGTCGAGGCTTTTGAATTTGATCTACACATTAACACAGTGGATGTTTTGCATGGAAAAAAAGGAAGCGAGTTGTACAGAAGGCCTGGGTGACTTGTTCAGTACATGGCAGTTCCAGGATCCAAGACTGATTTGCAGACACATGGAGACTGACGTCCTAGCTGGGGCCACCTTGAAGATCAGCTTGGCCTGTCTCAACCCCTCTGCCTTTGTTACTGCCAACCATCACCTGATCTGAGTGTTCCCTGGACCGTTCTCTAACCTATCTGAGTCCATCATTTACCTGCTGGTGAGTTTTCTTTTCTCTGGTTTGCTGGGCCCATGGGCCTCCGCCCGGACCCCCGACCTGGTTAGGTAATTGGCTTTGGGGTGCATCCCTGCCGGTCCCCGGTCCGGCCTGCCGGTTGGTGTCCCTGGCTGTAGTATCTCTCCTCCTGACCTCTGTCTGCTCCAAGCCCCCCTTCTGGTCTGCACTTGACCCTGCCTGGGCCTTCTGACCGCCCTACCCCCCAGCTACATAAACATTGCCGTTTATCTTGCCATTATGATCAAAATCCAGCCAGACCCATCGCTAATTAGCACGTTGCATCAGCAGCATGAGCTCTGTCAGGGAGGTCATGCATTTTGGCATCCTTGGAGGTTCACCATCTGTTCCAGCGTGTTCTTGTACCTGTCTGCTCCCTCTGTGATTCAGTAGGCCAAGCCCAGCTTCTGGCTTTCCCAGGAGCTTGGAAGTTGCCGCATTCCTGACACTCCCATTTTTCCTGTGTGTCCGTGTGCTTCTGTACCTGGACATCTTGTTAATAGCAGTAAATATTGACAGCCTTACTCTTTGTCAAGCCTGTGAAGTGGGGACTGTTATTATCCCCGCTTTACAGATGAAACTGAGGAGCAGAGAGGCAAAGTAACGTGCCCAAGGGCACATAGCTGATAGCCGGTGTATCCTGGACTTGAACCGTCTGGGTAGTCACAGACTGATATTATTTGGCACATGTGTTAGTCAGCGTTCTGCAGTGAGACAGAATGAATAGGATGGAGATAAAGAGATCTGTTATAAGGACTTGGCTCACATGGTTATGAAGGCTGGCCTGTCCCAAGATCGGCAGTCCACAAGCTGGAGTCTCAGGAGAGCTCATGGTGTCATCTCTGGTCCTCGTCTGAAGGCCCGAGGACCAGAAGAACTGATGAAATGGTTCCAGTCTGAAGGCTGGCAGGCTGGAGACCCTGGAAAAGCTGGTAGTGAGAATGAGAAGGCAGGAAACAGCCATTATCTCTGTCCAAAGGCAGTCAGGTGGGCAGAATTCTTTCTTACTTGGGGGGAGGGCCAGCCGTTGATTCTGTTCAGGCTGCGACTGATTGGATACGGCCCACCTATCGCATCGGCTCTTCTCAGTCTATCAGTTCAAATGTTCATCTCATCCAGAATCACGTTTGACCAAATACCCAGACTCCACGGCCCGATCACATTGACACATTACAGTGAACCTTCACCGTGGACCAGGACATTTTACGTTTTAGGACTGGGAAATTGGGTCTGGTTCTTGATGCATGGTTTAGGTATAATGCCCTTGCCTTTCCAGAGAGCTGTAGTCGAAGAAGGGCTGACATGATAACCCAACATCTCACACCACGGGTGCTGGGGATGGGTGTCAACCCCAGAGATCTCATAATCGTTAAAAACCCTTACCGGGAGGTGCTTGTTTGTTCATCAGGAGAATCTCTTATTTGGTTTGTGTCCTTGCCTAGAAGTTCAACATTGTGTGTTTACTGTTATGTAGCAATAATGCTGTAATGCTTTGTGGGTTTTCTGTAACTCACATGTAGTTAGCACATTCAGTCATTTGCAGCTGAGCCGGAGGAAACAACTAAAACTGTTCAGTGTTACATTTTGATTAGCCCTTTGTGATCTGCCTCTCATCAGAGGGTTGTTGCTCTTTTTTTTGGCCTCTTGAGGACAAATACTAGTCTGGAGCTAACAATAAAACCTGCCGGGTGCCGTGGCTCAAGTCTGTAATCCCAGCAGTTTGGGAAGTGGAGGTGAGAGGATTGCCTGAGCTCAGGGGTTTGCGACTAGCCTGGGCAACTTGGCGAGACCTCATCTCTACAATAAATAAAAAATTTAGCCTGGCACGGTGGCGCATGCCTATAGTTCCAGCTGCTTGGAAGGCTGAGGCGGGTGGATCACCTGAGCACAGCAGGTCGAGGCTGTGGTGGCCGTGAGCATGTCACTGTACTCTAGTCTGGGGACAGAGAGAGACTCCGACTCAAAAAAAAAAAAAAAAAGAAAAAAGAAAGAAAAGTAAAGAAAAGAAAAAAAGAGAATGAAACCTAACGAACAAGTATTTCACACTTGACTCTTAGTGCATGCTCAGACAAGGGGATGCTTGACTCTGTAATAATTTCAGTGGGGTTTAGCTCTGTACTTTTAGTTTAAAAATGACAATGGTAATTTGGAAATGAAAACAACAACAGTAGATAAGTATAAAGAGTGAAAGTCCTCTTCCTTTCTCCCCTTCAAACTCACTTCTTGGAGAAAACCTTCCAAAAAGATGTACTCTAGATATACTCCTCTTTCTATTAAGATATTCTCACGAAGACATTTGATGTCAGCAATGTGGGTGAGAAGGTGGGATCTCGTGATGCGCTGTTCTACGACTTGCTTGTTTCTCTCCACCATCTCACAACCCTGGGAGATGAGACTGACTTTTTGGCTTCACTGCTGGGCTGCAGGATGGCTGTTTTGCGTGATTTATTAGGTCAACATCGAATCCTTGCTTCTTCTAAGTTTTGTTTGTGTGCTTTTGTTTTGTTCTTTTTGAATCTTTGGGGTCTTAACTCTCTTTGGGGTCTTAACTCTGTCACCCAGGCTGGAGTGCAGCGGCACGGTCATGGCTCACTGCAGCCTCGACCCCCTGGGCTCAGGCTGTCCCTCTGCCACAGCCTCCCGAACGGCTGGGACTACAGGTGCATGCCACTGTGCCCGGCTCATGTTTTTTATTGTTTGAAGAGATGAGGTCTTGCTATGTTGCCCAGGGTGGTCTCTAACTGCAGGGCTCAAGCAATTCCTCAAGCAGTCCTCCCACCTCGGCCTCCCAAAGTGCTGGGATTACAGATGTGAGCCACTGTGTCTGGCTCCTTCTTTTTTCATACACAGTGCTGCAGTGAGAGCAATTATATTATACTCTCCATCTTTTTAAAATGCATTTTCTTCATGACTTGTACGATGTCCAGGTTCTTTGGGACTTGGCACCTGGTAGGTGGATGCTTTGAAGATCATCCTTTCAGATCTATGGCTTCTGGTCATGTCTGGGAACATAATTCAGCAGGACCGTGCTGATCTCTAAAGGTGAGGGAATCTCTTCTCCTCTTCTGATTCATCTTTTATTTTTATTTTTTTATTTTTTGAGTTGGAGTCTCACTCTGTTGCTCAGACTGGAGTGCATTGACTGCTCCTGGCCACCACAGCCTCAACCTGCTGGGCTCCGGCGATCCTTCCGCCTCAGCCTTCTAAGTAGCTGGAACTACAGGCGCGCACTACCACGCCCGGCTAGTTTTTTGATTTATTGTAGAGATGAGGTCTCACCACGTTGTCCATAGGCGGGTCTCGAACCTGCGGGCTTAGGCAATCCACTCACCTCAGCCTCCCAAGGCGCGGGATTACAGGCTGAGCCACTGAGCCACCGAGCCCGGCTTGATTCATCTTTTGATGTAGCCAAACCTGGATGCATCCACATCCTAGGAAGCCAGTCCAGTTTTCACTCCTACATGCTGTCTTCTTCCAGAATTGGATTAGATAGCCTGTTTACCTGGTAAGCAATTAAGATCAGGACTTTATAACTAACCAAAGGGCAAAACAATCACTCCAGCATAACTTTCCATCCTGAGAGGTTGGTAAATACCGTGTTGATAACGCTGGGTCCCCCTATGATGGCCGCTAGCAACCATACACAAAACGGACCCTTAAGCTGAGTGGGAGTCCCGAGCCGTTCCGTCCACTGATCTGCCGCTCATCGGTGGGCATTTATGTAAGTGATCAAGACTCGAGTGGTCTCCACACAAGGCCGTTTCTGGCCTGCTGTCCCGTCTGCGGGATCTCGGACATTTCTGGGTTCTTCTGGTGTTCCTTTCTCTATGAGTTTATTGTACTCTGGCTTCAGCTCTTGTGTTCCTCCTAGTCTGGACTGCTGTGTTGTTCTTTATTTATATTTTGTGAAAAAGTGGAAAATGGCCCATTCGCCCGATTCATCGAGTGCTCAAGCTGTCATCCAGTGGCAGGTTGACTGCTTTGGGAGGGGGCCGTAGCTCCCTGAGACCTCCAGAGCCCCTGTTTCTGTCATTATCACTCCTGTGATCTGAAGGAAATAGTGTAGTCTGCTTATGACTTATGCCATAGGAATGTCCAAATTTTTTTTAAGTGGCCAAAACCAAAAACTGGCTGGGAGGTGACTCACACCTGTGATCCCAGCACTTTGGGAGGCTGAGGTGGGAGGAATGCTTGAGTCTAAGAGTTCGAGACAAGCCTGGGCAATATAATGAAACCTTGTCTTTAAAAAATCAAAAATAAAATCCCTCTAAAAATTAGCCGGGCATTTATTTAAATTTTTGCTTTAAAAAAAAATTCTGGACCAGGGAAACGAAAAGATTTTAGTTAGCAGTGTCTAGAGTGAAAAGAAATGATTTTATTTTATTTTTTAATTTGGAGTCTCACTCTGTTGCCCAGGCTGGAGGGCAGTGGCACGCTTACAGCCACCGCAGCCTCAACCTGCTGGGCTCAGCTAATCCTTCCACCTCAGTCTTCCAAGTAGCTGGAACTACAGGCACGCGCCACCATGCCCGGCTAATTTTTTGATTTATTGTAGAGAGGAGGTCTTGCCAAGTTGCCCAGGCTGGTCTCCAACTCATGAGCTCAGGCAATCCTCTCACCTCGGCCTCCCAAAGTGCTGGGAATATAGGTGTGAGCCACCATGCCCGGCCTAAGAAGTAATTTTAAATGCGTTACAAATGATCTTTTCTTGAGTTGTTGCATCGGCCTTTCTTCAACTGTCCGCTGACTCCAGCACTTAAATAAATCCTTTCTTCAGAGGCATTAAGAAGTGATGTGACAAGCTTAGTTACCAGCAGATAAATTTAACTCGTGTATTTTATCTACATAATCTGATTGTAATTTATATATCTTCAGCCCAGATAAAGCAAAGCCGTTTCTTACGATCAAATTTTTCTTTTTGTCAACATGATGTGAGGAGGATATTGACTTTAACCGAAGGGTGGTGATTAATCACAGCAGGTCTCAGGAACAGTAGAGTGACTGTTGGCAAAGCTGTAAGTCCATCAAGATAAACCCAAATGGGTTGGTCGCTCTCAGGCGATGGTGGAGGGGGTGATAGATTTATTAGCCACATGCGCTTTTAAAAATCACTTCACATTCTTAGCAGGTGAATTTGCAAATGGAAAAATAATGAGTCACCATCAGTGGAAGTAGTTGTTAGTCTGCAAAGTAGAGTTGAGCCAATGGGTGTCACAAGAAGAGATAAACTACCCAGAGACGGCCACTGGAAATGTTTAGCACTAGATTAATCTTGTTCGTTGCAAAGAGGGCAGTCATTTTCTTAGTAATTCAGGCGCTTGACAGACTGGGAAGAAGAGATTCGTCCTGTGTACAACCGCGTAGATCACAACGGGTGTTTTTAAAAATTTAGAATTACATATAGATGTTTTTTTCCAGGGGACACTTTGTAAGCCATGCTGACATTCGTTGCACGTAAAGCCTTTTTGTCTCCACTACCTGTTTCTTCTTCAGAACTGGCATGCAGTCAGGAGGCGTGCAGCAACTTAACATGAACCCGAGTAAGAGAAAATTCTCAAGAAGATCCATTTAGGTAAAAAAAAAACAAAAAAAACAAAAAAAAAAATCAGCCTGACCTTGCCAAGGTGAATGTTGTTGGTGATTCCCGAGTCACCTACCCCTCTCGTCAATTTTGTCACTGTTTTCTTCATTAGGACAGATTGAGAGTGGACGGAAAAACGTTTATTCCACGTTAGGCAATGACCCCCTGTCACCCTCTGATTCTTTTGTTGTTTGAGGAGCCACGACGATGATCATGGTCACCTTTCAAATCAGAAAGGCAGACCTTGGACTTGGAGTGCATGACCTATGGGCGTGGCTTGGGGCCAGCAGTTGGACCCACTTCTGGTGACAAGAAGTTGGCGTTTCTACCAGCTTTTGCATCTTGTTCCAACTTGGACATTTCCTCTGTGGCCTGGAGTAGCGTGATGTGTACCTGCCAGGGAGGCCTTCTAAGGACTGAATAAACGAGTGGCCTTGGGCTCGACTGCAGTGGTATTATTAAATTAATATCTGATTAATTAATATCCGATTGTAATTTATATATCTTCACCCCAGATAAAGCAAAGCCGTTTCTTACGTTCACACCTTGTCTGCATGAATGGTTTCCAACTGGAAAGGATTTCACTTCCTACGTTACACTTGGCCATACCTGGAGGCAGTTTTTCTTGCCACAGCTGGGGAGTGTATTATTGGCATTAGTGAACAGGAGTTGGGGATACTGCCAAAATCTACAATGTACAGAACAGCCTCCCACAACAGAATTATCTGGTTCTACATCTGTGGTGCCATAACTGAGAAGCCCTGGCCTAAGCTGTAGCTGTCTCTGGGGTTACTATGGACATATTTAGGTCTTTGCTAGTTTTTGTGGCTGAATTGTCTTTGGCTTTACATTGTTGCAGACAGTCCCCTTCTCCCTCTTTGTTGAAATGATTGTTATGGATGCAGGAGGTTGTAGGGCATTTAATGAATTTTCATCGTAACATTATCACATAGTGAGGCATGTACTTCTTTATAAAAGTGTAGCAGGGTAAGTTGATAGGGTGCCTCACTGGCTGCTAAAACAGGTCAGCCTAAGGCTCCAGGGCTTGATGCTATGACGTTTCATTGTACCACTCACGTTACAGTCCTGCGTGCGTTGGTGGACGGCCCTTCCTGTCCACCCCCGTCTGTGGGCCAGGCATCCTCCATCCTGGAGCTCTGCCATCTTCTTGGGACTGCATCTTCTTCATTCCGCTGGGAAAGAAACAACTTGGAGATAGCACGGCTTCACTTTCCACAGGCAAGAGCCAGTCCCGCGGCCCAGGTCAGCATGTACCCAACTGTTGAGACAGAATATCTTCAGAATAGGGTTGGCCAGACCCAGAATGGGTGACTGGGGTCACTTAGTCCACAAATATTTATGAAACCCCTTCCTGATAGTGATGAGGACCAGTGTCCTTGCTCATGCAGGTAGGCAGGTGAGACCCCTCTGACTAGTTGGAAGCAGGCCAGCCCTTGTTCTCATCAGTTCTTCATCAGATTAGATGAGTCCCGTCTACACGAGGGAGCGCAATCTACTCAGTTTCTACCATTTAAATGTTAGCCTCACTCAGAAACGTGCTCATAGATACTCCCAGAATAGTGTTTGACAAAATGTCAGCACACCCGGTGGCCCAGTCAAATTGACCATCACAGCCATCGATCTTAAGGATTTTACACAAGTTTTCTAGGCGTTTGGAGATCCTTATATCTGTGCTGAAGTGTCTTGCCCATTTTTCTGTTTTTTCCCTCTCTAGTGATTTGGAGTTGTGTTTTTTTTTGAGTTGGAGTCTTATTCTGTCACCCAGGCTGGAGTGCAGTGGTATAAATCATGGCTTACCACAGCCTTAACTTCTTGGGTTCAGACAGTTCTCCCACCTCAGCCTCCTGAGTTACTGGGACTACAGGTGTGCACCACCACATCCAGTTAATTTCTTTGACTTTTTTTTTTGTAGAGACAAGATCTCACTATGTCGCTCAGGCTGATTTCAAACTCCTGGGCTCAAGCGATCCTCCTGCCTTGGCCTTCCAAAGTGCTAGGCTTACAGGTGTGAGCCACCATGCCCAGCTTGTGGTTTTTTTGTGTTTTTTTTTATTGATCTCGGTTAGTTACTTGTTAAATGCACTGTGTCAGTTTAAATTGCAAGCTTCCATCGTGTGAGGGAGTTCTCAGGCAGCTGATAAGTAGGGCCTTTATGTCTGCAGAGTGGTCCTGGCTCCTCTGAGCTTCCCTGACTTGTGAATATTTGACACCAGGTGACAGCAGCTGGTCACAAGCTACCTTAGTGCAGTGACACTGACTGAGCTGATGGGAGCTGATGGGAAACACCACCGCCATGCACTGTGTCCTGAAGTGTGTATGTCCGGTCCTCTCTATCCTTGGCCATTGCCCTTGTCCGTATTAAGCAGTCACAATCTTTCTTCATGGTCTTCTCCATCAAGTTATCTTCATCTTTTCATTTTTGTTTAAGAAAAATAAGTTCTATGTTTACTGTAGTATTTGCTAGGTAGGTTACCTGGCCTTTAGTGCGACCCAATTTTATGGTTAGGATGATTCTTATTTTTGTTAGTTACATGCTTTTTATCTGTCCATGGTGGTGTTTGGCTATAATCTCAGCACTCCGGAAGGCCAAGATGAGAGGATTGCTTGAGCCCAGGAGTTCGAGACCAGCCTGGGCAACATGGTCATCTCTTAAAAAAAAAAATTAGCTGGGCATGGTGGTGCATGCCCGGTAATCCCAGCTACTTGCGAGGCTGAGGTGGGAGGATCACTTGAACCCAGGAGTTCAAGGCTGCAGTGAGCTATGATCACACACTGCACTCCAATCTGGACAAAAGAACAAGACCCTATCTAAAAAAAAAGTTACATGACATTGAGATGTCCTTCTCAAATCTCCATTTTCATAAGCTATATTATTTTAAGTGCAACATTTTGCAAAATGGGAAGCTTTGTCCAAGCACACGTAGGGTATTATAACAAGTTCTTGCTTCTTCTTAGTTCTACCAGTTTGTGGCTGGTAGTTTCTCTCTTTTTTAAAATGACTTTTTGGCGAGTGAAGAAGTCTCCATTTTCCTAAGCTGATTCACTGGCATTTTGCCTTTTCCCTGGAAGTCCTCTGTTCCCCAGACGTTGATGTTCGCGTAGAGCACGTGGTGGCAGACTCATTCCTTTTTTTTCTCCATGTGGACAAGCAGTTGTCCCAGGACCACTCACTAGAAAGTTGGTTTCTCTCCCCACGGATTTGTGGTGCCAGCTCGCACCATCGTCAGGCATCTCTATTTGAAAACGTCCCTGTGCCATTTTTTTGTTGGTTCTGTTCTCTTGATCAGAACGTGCCTTTAATATTCTTGTAGGGCCGGGCTCGGTGGCTCAGCCTGTAATCCCAACACTTTGGGAGGCCGAGGTGAGTGGATTACCTGAGCCCGTGGGTTCGAGACCTGCCTGGGCAACTTGACGAGAACTTATCTCTACAATAAATCAAAAATTAGCTGGGTGTGGTAGTGCACGCCTGTAGTTCCAGCTACTTGGAAGGCTGAGATGCAAGGATCACCGGAGCCCAGCAGGTCGAGACTGCGGTGGCCGGGAGCGGCCATTGGACTCCAGTCTGGGTGACAGAGTGAGACTCCAACTCAAAAAAAAAAAAAAAAAAAAAATCTTGTAGGATGACCACTTTTGTTATCTGTGTGGCAAGATGCTTGGTGTGTTGGTGTTCTTGAAGAGAGTTTTGGCTATTTTTGACACACTATACTTCTGTGTAAATTTTAGAATCAGCTTATCTATTTCTACAAAACAGATGTGTTAGGATTTGAGTTGGAATGACACTGACTAGATTATTTTAAGGAAAATTACGTCTTCATGATACTGAGTTCTCTGATCCATGAACATAGTATACCTTTCTTTTATTTACATCTCCTTCCATAAAGTATTATAGTTTTCTGTGTAAAGATTTTTTATTTTTATTTTTTTGAGTCAGAGTCTCTTGGTTGCCCAGGCTGGGAGTGCGATGGCACGCTCTTCGCCACTCCAACATTGACCTGCTGGGCTCTGGCGATACTTCTGCCTCAGCCTTCCAAGTAGCCAGAACTATAGACATGCGCTACCATGCCCGGCTTATTGTTTTTTATTTATTGTAGAGATGAGATCTCACCAAGTTGCCCAGGCTGATCTCGAACCCCCAGGCTCAGACAGTCCTCTTGCCTTGGCCTCTCAAAATGCTGAGATTACAGGCTGAGCCACCATGCCAGGCCAGATCTTTTACTTTTTTTTAAAAAAAGATTTATTGTTACACATTTCATGTATTTTGAAGCTAATATAAGCGGTATCTTTTAAAATTTACATTTTTTTTGAGTGTTTGCATGAATGTTTTCACATGATGTGAGATTCCAAGGAAATTTCTCCCCAAAGTGTGCCTTATTCACTGTGTATTGTGACTAGGGATACTTTCATATGAGCAGAATTGGTAATTCCAGTCCTTGTGCCTCCCATACTTGACAGAAATTGCATAGACACTTTTAGTTTCAACTAGTGCAATTATACACATGCTGATAATCTCGCGGTTGCTAGCATTACACAAAATGTCAATGCTCTCTCTTTTCTGCCATTGGTTATTATTTTCTCTGTCTCTTCGTTTTTCATTTTTTAATTTTTTGGGCTTCTCCTTCTGTATTTTTTCCTACTGTTATTTGTGCCACATATGAGTAGGGGATTATTAATTATTGTCAGTCTTCTATGATTTGATAATCACATACCTTATCTGACCTTCCCCTGTTCACCCTTCTAAGACCTGCTCCTCCTGGGAATGCTACCACCATGGTTAGCCAACCTTTTCTATAAATGCCCATGTAGTCCAGATTTGAGGCTTGGTGGGCCACTCGGTCCCTGTTGCAGCTACTCAGGTTACTGTGATGGCACGAAAGCAGCCACAATCAACACAGAAAGGAATGAGCATGGCTTTATTCCAACAAACTGTGGGTACTGACACTACAGTTTTTATTTCATATAATTTTTTTTTGAGTCAGTGTTTCACTCTGTCACCTGGGTTAGAGTGCAGTGGCACGATCACGGCTACCATAGCCTCGACCTCCTGGACTCAGGTGATCCTTCCACCTCGGCCCCTGAGTAGCTGGGACTACAGGTGTGCACCACCATTCCTGGCTGCTGTGATTTTTTTTTTTTTTTTTTTTTGAGTTGAAGTCTCACTCCATCGCCAGGCTGGAGTGCGATGGCACACTCACAACCAGCCCAGCGTCCACCTGCTGGGCTCCCGTGATCCTTCCGCCCCAGCCTTCCAAGGAGCCGGAACTATAGACGTGTGCTACTATGCCCGGCTAATTTTTGATTTACTGTAGAGATGAGGCCTCACCAAGTTGCCCAGACTGGTCTTGAACCCACAGGCTCAGGCAATCCACTTGTCTCAGCCTCCCAAAGAGCTGGGATTATAGGCTGAGCCACCGAGCCCGGCCTTTTTTTTTTTTTTTTTAAGAGAGATGAGGTCTCACTGTGTTGCCCAGGCTGCTCAAACTCTTGGTCTCAAGTGATGCTCACGCTTCAGCTTCCCAAAGTGCTGGGAATACATGCATGAGCCACTGGGCCTTGCCCATATAATTTTCATATGTCATAAAGCACGGATTTTTCCAACTATTTAAAGACATAAAAAACCCTCTTGGCTTCTGGCCACACAAATGCAGGCAGGTGGGAGGGATTTGGCCCGAAAGCCATGCACAGTTCTGCTCAAGCCTTCTCGGGAGCGTCCTGTGGACACCTCTGACCCCAGACTTGCTCCGCGAACTTGCCATGGACTAGTGGTATTTTTAATGGCTTCCTGTTGACCCCTGTGATCATAAATCGAGACCTTGTAATATTAAGATGTAGGTATGTTTTAATAATAGACTGCCCTTATAAGCCACTTGGGCTGTGCGTGGTGACTCACACCTGTCATCCCTGTATTTTGGGAGGCAGAGGCGTGAGGATTGCCTGAGCCCATGGGTTCGAGACTAGCCTGGGCAACTTGGCAAGACCTCGTCTCTACAATAAATAAATAAATAAATAATTAGCTGGGCGTGGTGGCGCATGCCTGGGGTTCCAGCTACTTGGAAGCTGAGGCGGAAGGATTGCCTGAACCCAGCAGGTGGAGGCGGCGGTGGCCGTGAGCATGCCACTGCCCTCCAACCTGGGCAACAGAGCGAGACTCCGACTCAATTAAAAAAAAGAGTCACTTGGAAAACGAATCAGGTTTAAGTTGATCTAAAACACTCAGAGTTTAGTTAGTAAGTGAAATACTAAAGGCTAACTGCCCTCATGTTGTGTTTAGAATTGTGTTTCAGAAACCGCGGCAACCCTTAGACGGGATCTGTTTACCTTCCTCATGCCACCCTGGCTGTGCTCCGGGTCAGGGAACACGATTTGGAAAGGTTAAGTGCTTGCACTGGAGTCTCAGATCATGCAGAATTTGGAACGTGGCTAGTTCAGTTCCGGAGGTACCGAGTGACCGTCCTGGCTTTTGTGTTTTCGGAATGAGAACAGGGGTATCGACTCCCAGCTCAGAGACCCATTTCTTCCACAGATAGTTTTATCGTCGGCAAGGACTTCAACAAGAAGTCCTCCTCACAGAAAACTTCGGTGCTGTTCCTACTTTTATGACATTGCCTCTTCTGTATCCTTTGCTTGTTTGGAGACGGTCTTGCTCTGTCGCTCAGGCTGGAGTGCAGTGGTGTGATCATAGCGCACTGCAGCCTCGAACTCCTGGTCTCAAGGGATCCTCCTCTCTCAGTCTCTCAAGTAGCTGGAACTATGGGCATGCTTTACCGTACCAGGCCTGCTTTTACATTAAAAAAGAAGAAAATAGAGTCAGGATCTTGCCAGGTTGACCAGACTGGTCTTGAACTTCTGGCCTCACTCAATTCTTCTGCCTTAGCCTCCCAAAGTGTGGGACCTACAGGTGTGAGCACCTGGCCTCTCCTGGGTTTTCCTGCATCCTTGTAGATAGGCGGTGTGAGTCTCCTGAAAGAGTAAGCCTCTGATAAATCAGCGGTTCGGTGTTCATATTCATATGGCTGCTCTAGACAGCCAATCGATGATCTGTTTTTCCCATGTTAATTTCACTATGGATGATGTTCCTTCATGGCTAGCTGGGGGTCAGTTTCCTACATAGTACCTGGCATAGTGGCACCTTAGGAATATTTCCTGTTTCAACGCTTATGGAATACTGTGCACATCAGAGACCGTTTGCTAGGTGCTAGAGGTAGATTCAGGGAAACGCCATCCCTGTTTCTTGCAAGAGTTTATGGGACAGTGTGGAAAGCCCAGAGGGGCTTAAATAATAACAGAGGATGAAGGAATTCGGAGGGCGACACGGCTGAGTATAGAAGACGCTGGCACGAATGTACCCAGATACCATCCATGGAACATGGCATGCTGGCTTCGGTACCCGTAGACCACCGTGTCATGATCATGCCTCGTACGTGACACGTTGAAAGGAGAGGATAACAGGGGACATTGCCTCTCTAATTGCAGGTCGATTCTTGAGGGTGTGTTCTGGAGAGTCAGCAATTTCCCGAGTTCGTAACATGGGTGGAATTTTCTGCAGCTCATTTTCCTCTCAGTTTTCTTTGTTAGAAGGACTTCCTGTTGAATACCTTGCCATGGTCACACTGTCTGTGGTCACACACCGTGAGCTGGGAGTTGATGCCCCTGTTTTCACTCCCCAAACACAAAAGCCAGGACGGTAACTGTGTCCCTCCTCCTTCCATGCTACTCCTGGGGTCCCTCCTCCCGGAAGTGCAACTGACCCATTTCTTCTCGAATAATTAGGTGATGACTGTCCCCTTAGGCAGAGCACAAATGTGGATTTAGTAAGACTTGGGTGCCCAGTTCGTATACCAAACAAGAGATTTCTTTCTTCTTTCCTGAATTTGTTTTTGGCTCAAATATTCGGAATTAAAAATGCTCTTTATGATGGACAACTTCTTCTTCTTCTTTTCAAAACAGGCTCTCACTCTGTCACCCAGGCTGGAGTGCGGTGGCATGATCCCAGCTCACCGCAGCCTCTACCTCCGGGGCTCAGGCGATCCTCCCTTTTCAGCCCCCCAAATAGCTGAGGCTACAGGCGCATGCCACCATGCCCAGCTCATTTTTAATTTTAATTTTTGGTAGAGACGAGGTCTCACTAGGTTGCCTAGCCTGGTCTCAGAACTCCTGGACTCATGCAGTCCTCCCACCTCGGCCTCCCAGAGTGCTGGGATTACAGGCGTGAGCCGCCGTGCCCGGCCAATGATGGATAAGGACATGTAGAGGATATTTAGGCATCGTTCACTTGACGATCAGTACATTTCGTGTTTGTGGGCTGATCTGGCATGCTGTTCCCCACAGCAGGACTGGTGTTGCTCGATGCGTGTGGAGTTCTGAAACAGATTTGTTAAGGGTCTTTTGGAACAAAACCCGTTTGTTACGTTGGGGACCGTTTGTAACCATAATGAGAAAACCACGTTCCTTAGTGAGTGATTTGTGTGGACTCTGGGCTCTTCTTGGGTCACTTTCCCTGAGGCTGAGAGTCTTCCGAGGCCCATCTCCCTGAGCAAAAAGCACATTCCTCATCCCGGGCGCTCTGCCTTTTTGCCTGCACCTTCCGTCTGGCCACGCCACATCCTCGGTCATATGCAGAAAAGGGAGTAATGTGAAAGAATAATGTGCTAATTTTGATTTTCTCCATTTCCAGGTAGTCCGGCATCCAATGTGGTCAGACAAGATAACTTCCTGTCTGGCTCGTGTGTGATTGTGTTTATATTTCTGCTTATAAACTCATTCTAAGATGGCACTAAAAATGTCTTTTTCCTTTCCTTTGTCCAGCAAACATTATACAAGATAAGAATTTTGCTGAGCATAGTCACTCACACTTGTATTCCCAGCACTTTGGGAGGCTGAGGCAGGAGGATTCCTTGAGCCCAGGCGTTCCAGACCAGGGCAACACAGCGAGATTTTTGTCGCTTAAGAAAAGAATTAGCCGAGTGTGGTGTGGTGGCGTGCACTTATAACCCCAGCTACTTGGGAGACTGAGGCAGAAGAATTGCCTGAGCCCAGGCGGTCAAGGCTACGGTGGGCTGTGATCGTACCATTGCACTTCAGCATGGGTGACAGAGTGAGACTCTGACTCCAAAAAATAAAAAATAACTGAGAATTTTGATGAGGAATGTAACCAGAAAAGAGGCATGTTTCCATATGAGTGCCTTTTGAGACTGGTTTTAAATCAGTAGCCTATCATGTTGGGGTTATTGAAATACTGGAAAAACTGACAAAAATGGCCAAGATTATGATTATCGTGCAAGTGGATTCTATCGTGGTTAGATGAAATACCTTACTAGGGTCCTGTGCTGTTCTGCCACCTCCTCTTTTTTCTATTTGTTTGTTTTTAAAGTCTCAGATCGCCCCATTTTCCCCCAATGGAAGGAATAATGGTTGCAGAATGAGTAGGAAATTTATTCCTCCCTACTCATCTGGCAAGAATATTTTTGCTCTACGTAAGTCGATGGATTCCTGCTTCCAGGGTTGACATCATAGTTTTTGCTTTGTTAAACAACCATAAATTTCTTCTAATATGATCTCAGCGTTAACCGGAAGAAAACCATAAGTTAATATCTGTTACATTACAGTGTTTAAAAATAATTGGGAGTAGTAAAGCGTCATTCTCACACACATAATTTGATCTCATGTAATTGATGGAAGAAAATTCAGGGAATTTCTCCAGGCTCTGTTTACAGCTGACTTTCTCAAGAACTGCTACATGCAATAATCCACATGAATTTGGTTTATGTAATAAAGCAGGCAGAATTTATAGTCAGCACTCAGAAGGAATTACTGACAGCTACGGGCACGGCTTTCTTGTTTGTTTTTTTTAACCCTTTTGTAAAATTTCTATTGAAATGGTTTATGACACAATATGGTAGCGGTTCTGATATATTTGTTTTGAGGAATCACAGAGGATAAAACCTTAGGGACTTACTTGAAGTCCAATAGCCGTTTAGTTATTAAGGAAGACGGATAAACAGAGAATGTGTCAGATGCACATTTGTACGCCTCTTTCTACTGCTACTGGTGCTAGTGCAGCTCTTATTTTAGGCACTGTGACTGCTCAGGACTACCTAACCTGCCGAGGGAGAGGGATGCCTTCACTTTTGTTCTAAACAGTTTTCCTTTAATAACAACCTGATTTATGGTTTCGAATCTGGCTCTGGAATGTTCTTTGGAACGCCCCTCATAACCAGTCACTTTGACCCGACCTGCCTTCTTGTAAAAACGACAGTCAAGCCAGTTGATTTCCCTGGTCTCGCCACGTGTGGCATCGTCGTACGAACTCTTGTCCGTCATGCCGCGGAGCTGCAGCTGGGTTATGCCAAAGGTCAGGGGTCAATGTCTTGGCCAACTGTGGAGCTGTGAGCTTCCACTCAGCTACTCAGACTGCGGAGTGACATTGGTTCTCTCTGTGGGTAAATAATGAACACTGGTTCATTCCCCATTGCGTTCCTATAGAAGCAAATACTATGACCGGGGTAATATTGAAGTTTTGAAGATGGATGCAAACTATAAGTTTATTACTTATAAACTGAGTTTATTACTGAAAGAGCTCAGCTCTGGCGAGTGAAAGAGGGAGGGTGCCTTGTCTTATTAGGAGATGAGCAACTCTCTGGTTGTAGGTTGTGTGCGGAATTTAGGGAAGAAGGAGAGAGGCTGAGGATACAGCAGGAAGGTCTAGGTTAGGATTAAGAGAGTTTCCTGCGAATGGAGAAATAAAGCAAGTTGGGATGTAGGTCATGAAATTACCTTGCCGGAAGATTTGTTTAGCTTTCTGTTGTTACATAACCTGAAGTTGTGGACCTATGACCAAGACTCTATCGAGGCCCCAAAGAATCTCTGTTGCGCTGGGTGTGGTGACTCATAGCTGTAATCCCAGCACTTTGGGTGGCTGAAGCAAGGAGATAGCTTGAGCCCAGGAGTCCGAGACCAGCCTGGGCACCATGACGAGACCCTGTCTCTACAGAAAATAAAAAAAATTCGCTGGAGGGGTGATGCACACCTGTAGTCCCAGCTACTCAGGAGGCTGAGACAGAAGGATCGCCGGAGCCCAGGAGGTCGAGGCTGCAGTGAGCAATGACGGTGCAACTGTACTCCAACCTGGGTGACAGTGAAACCTTGACTCACACACACACACAAACAAAAAACCACCACATGGTATTCCCCGTTTTGTTCTGTTCCGGCCTTCAGCTGATTGGAGGAGGCCCGCCCCCACCCACATTAGGGCTGCAAATTGCTCTCCTGGGAGCCCGCTGATTTAAATGCTCATCTCATTCCAAAACACCCTCATGGAAACATCCAGAAGAGTGTTTGACCACACATGTCTGGGCACTGTGGCCCAAGCAAAATGGCACGGAATTAACCATCTCAAGCAGTCACATGAGTACTGCTGACCAATAGGACGCTTCATTTCATTAGCGGTATCTACAGGGCATGTTAATGTAGATTTTTTGCAAGATTGCCTCTTTCTTTCTTTTTATAACTTAGACTTAAGGGGAATATTTGAATGGAAGTTCTGTGGCTCCAGCAAAGAAAGTAACTTTACAGGAAGAGGTAAGTCACGTGTGAAAAAGAGAGCGAGACCCAGGAGAATAACTTCTTTAACAAGCAAGTGTCTCATTCCATTGAACTCCGAGCCCAGGACTCGTGTGATGTGTCAATTCAGTCTTGACAGTTTCTTTGCAGACTGAGCTAATAAAAGACCTGTAGGAAATCCATCTTAGTGGAAAGGAGGCTGGTTCTTTGGAAGGGGATTCTTTAAAAGCAGGAAAATGTTTAAAGCAGTAGCAGAAATGTCTATAAAAGTGAGATACTGGCAGCTAGAGAAAGATTGGCGACAATGTGCGAGAGTGAGAGAGATTCCATATTTTATTGGATAAAAACCTCTAACCAGCGAGCAACGATAAGGTGTTAAATTTCGTGTGATAGTTTTGGCGGTGATCTGTCTTCTAGGTTCCTGAAGACATTCTGCGGAATAACATGGGTGATACCCTGAGAGTGTCGCAAATCGTCTCTGTCTTTATGGCTTTTCTTTGGCAAGTTCTGGTTGATTCTAGGGCTAAGAGCTTCTTGGGAGCTTCAGAGAGAGCACTGGATCTCCTGGGGATCCATGTCCCATGTGTAGTTCTCGTATTTCTTTAGACTCTGAGTGTGTCCCTTGCCTGAAATGAGCAGCATTGGTGTTCCCGCGTGGACTAATTATGGAGAATGAGAACTGCAGGAAAATACTACCTGTCTGTCTCTACCTCAGCCTTGACCTCATGAGATATTAAGTGCCCAGTCAGTTAAATTGATCCTCAATCCTTGGCTTTCTAGGTCACGTATGCTGGAAATAAATCATAAGTGATCATTTAACTCCTCTATAAGCAGTTGTAAGTTAAGCAAATATAAAAAAGAAACTAAAAGAAATGGCAGTGCTTTTGCGAATGCTCGAGGCTTGCTAACTAATTAAACTGTGTTTTTTTTTTTTTTTGAGTTGAAGTCTCACTCTCTCGCCCAGACTGGAGTGCAGTGACCGCTCTCGGCCACCGCAGCCTCGACCTACTGGGCGCCGGTGATCCTTCTGCCTCAGCCTTCCGAGTAGCCGGAATTACAGGCACACACTACCACGCCCGGCTGATTTTTTTTGATTTATTGTAGAGATGAGGTCTCGCTGCCTAGGCGGGCCTCAAACCCGCGGACTCAGGCAATCCACTCACCTCAGCCTCCCAAAGGCGCGGGATGACAGGCTGAGCCACCGAGCCGGCTAAGCTGTGTTTTAACGGAAGGTCTTTGTAGTGCATATTCATGGTAGCTGTGGCTCTTCATCTGAAATGTTCAGCAAATTCTGTTTCATGAAAAGACGAGTCAAGCAGATACAGTTTACAAAGGCAGGGAATCAGTCAGTACTTCCTGTCACACAAGTTGGTAAAGGACCTACTCTGTGCTCCGTGCTGTAGGTGTTGGGTATATGGTTGTGAGCACAGTGGACGGGTGTGGTCCCTGGTGTCCCCCCCGAGTGGACAGTTGGATGAGGGTTGTCAGCAGAGGACCACAAGCTTGCAATTCCAAGTGATGTGAAGTCTCTGAAGGAAGAGAATTGCGGACTGTGAGGAGAAGCATGGCGGCTGCCGGGTCAGGGAGGAGTTGGGGATCTAGGACTGAGCCGAGGTGCTGTCGGCTGGCAGAGCCGGTGTTTCTACGCAGAAGGCGGGAGGTGCGCAGAGCCCATCGTGGGGCCGATCCAGAGAGCAGATCGTAGAGAAATCCAGGATAGACAGCAAAGAGAAGGACGGGGGCAGGGAGGAAGCAGGCCCTGAGGGACATGGATCCAGGCTTCGGAGTTTGAGATTTATTCTAGGACTCGGTGACTGAGCGACGTCTCGTTTCTGTGTGTGACTGGCTTACGCCAAATGGTCTAAACCATGTTAGAATCATGCTGTGTATAACAAAGAGTGAATACCTAAAAGTAGATAAAGAGCTCCTGCAAATCAGTGATTTGTTTTTTAAAAGACAAGTCCATGGAGAAATACACAAGGGATGTGTATGGGAAGTTCCCGGAAGAGAAACCTGACTTGTCCTGATGACCCTAACGGCACCAGTAATAAAGCGGAAAGCAAGGTGAGAAAACAATTTTGTATGCCTGAGATTGGTGGAAATTTAAGAAATCTGATTCTGAGCCAGGCTTGGTGGCTCAGCCTGTAATCCCGCGCCTTTGGGAGGTTGAGGTGAGTGAATTGCCTGAGCCCGCGGGTTCGAGACCCGCCTAGGCAGCGAGACCTCATCTCTACAATAAGTCAAAAAATCAGCCAGGCATGGTAGCGCATGCCTGTAGTTCCAGCTACTTGGAAGGCTGAGGCGGAAGGATCGCTGGAGCTCAGCAGGCGAGGCTGCGGTGGCCGGGAGCGGCCGCTGCACTCCAGTCTGGGCGACTGAGTGAGACTCCAACTCAAAAACAAAAAGAAATCTGATTCTGTAAAATCCTGGCAAGAGTAAGGAGTCACTTTTATACACATTGGTGATGAGAATTTAAATGGTAAGGGTGACGCTGGAGAGCGGTTTATCAATATCTAGTAAATCCTTAGCAGTTCTGCACCTGGAAATTAATTTCAGAGAAACTGTGTTTTAAACAAGTTAGCAGTCAGGTTTCGGGCGCTAACTTACTTGTACTGTCGGCAGCGCTGAACATAGTTGGGCATTTCCTTCTTCCCGAAGTGGCTTCATCACTTGGAAATAGGCCTCACCGGGCTCATGGCGGTCCAGCTGGGGTCTAGAAGTTTGTATGATGCAAGGTGGGCTTCCCAGGTCTTGCTGTCCCACGCCAGGGTTAGGGATACATTCTACAACATCGTATACTACAGGTTTAGGAAGAGGTTTCACCAGAGGAAGGGGAGATTACACAGACCAAGAGTTTATTTCACATCCCACACTCTTATCCCATGGAGACCCGCTGGGTGGGTGGGGATGTGTTTGGGTGGAGGGCTCCTTCCACCTGTGGGTTTCCCTTCTCATGAGGAAAGCCTAGAAAACAACCTTGATAATTGGGGATAAACAGTAATTGCAACACCCCCCACCCCAGTCGGGGAAGAAGCCACCCATCCCATGGGGACTCTGAATGAGCATGAGTACAGTACCTCCTGCCGGGCCCTGTCCTAGCTGGCTCTCAGAGAGAGAGAAAAAGTCGCTTTGGGACATGTCTCCCGTTGTCCCATGAGATGTGACCATGCCCAACTGGGTGTGGCTGTGTCCTTAAGTGAGTAGAATGCTGGTGGAAGTGATGCCTGTCATCTTCGAGCAACTAACAGATGGAATTTGTCCACCCTTTACTTAGGATCTTTCCACAGCCTGGGATGTGGGCTGAGCCAGCTGCTCCCACATCCTCACTTAGGGCAGGACAGTAAGACCGAGGGACCCTCTGGTGTCCTAACACACCATGGGGAGCAGAACTGTCTGCTACCCTGGGTCACCTGCCTGCAGACTCTTGAGAGAGAGACTTCGACAGTATTGGCACCGCTGTGTTTTGGGGCATCTTTATTATAATCAGATTAGCTGTGATGAAGTTTCTTGTAGTCATTTTTTTTCCCTTTTGAGTTGGAGTCTCTGTCGCCCAGGCTGGAATGCAGTGGTATGATCACGGCCACCACAGTCTTGACCTACTGGACTCGGGAGATCCTTCTGCCTCAGCCTTCCAAGTAGCTGGAACTACAGGTGTGCGCCACAGCATACCCGACTAATTTTTTATTTATTTTAGAGACGAGGTCTTATCAAGTTGCCCAGGCTGGTCTCGAACACCTAGGTTCAGGCAATCCTCCCACCTCGGCCTCCCAAAGTGCTGGAATTCCAGGCATGAGCCACCATGCCCGGCCTCATATTCATCTGAACATGAGCAGATATGGAGCTCTTCCTTGGTCTGTGCATCGTCTGAATCTGGCCCACCAAGGGCAGATCCGTTCCTCAACTGCTTGGGCCAGAAGCCTCAGTGACATTTTATGTTTCACTTCCCTCGCAGCTGGCTACATCTTCATGTTTGTAAAAAAGTTATTTTTAAAGTTGATATAATGATCACTCATAAGCAGACCCTGAACATTTATCATAGTACTATAAGACAGAGATTGACAGTAGCGGGACATTGCCAGGGCAGGTAGTAGTGGGTGGGGGCACACAACGTCAGTAAGGGCACAACCTGAAGCCAGGCCAAGTGGGGACCCCAAGGGAGGCCTAAACTTTACCTGTGTGATGACCACATATACCTAATCCTGAGTTGTACCCCACATCTTTAAAATCAAATATATGCATTAAAATAAAATAGACATAATAATTGTGTTTGCTTACGGGCCACAGGGCGTTTTGATCTCTGCGTACATTGCAGAAAGATTCAGTCACCGCCTCACCAACTTGTCATTATTTTGTGGTGAGAAGGTTAAAAATCGACTCTTTTTTGCAACTTTGAAATACAGTATGTGTTATATGTGCTGTTATTAACTGTGGTGCGCATGGGGTGCAGTTGATTCCTAAAACTTACTCCTCGGCCAAGGCGAGTGAATTGCCTGAGCCCGCAGGTTCGAGACCAGCCAGGGAAACCTGGCGAGACTTCATCTCTACAAGAAATAAAAATTAGCAGGGCATGGTAGCGTGTACCTGTAGTTCCGGCTACTTGGAAAGCTGAGGCGGAAGGATCACTGGAGCCCAGCAGATTGTCGCTGGGGTGGCCACGAGTATTCTGCTGTACTCCAGCCTGGGCGAAGGAGTGAGACTTCAACTCAAAAAAAAAATTACTCCTTCATCTAATGGAATTTTGTCCCCCTCAATTGACATCTCCCTGCCCCCAGTTTTAGGGAACTGTCTTTCTTCTCTCTGTTTCTATAAGAAGAAATGTATTTGTTTAGAGACAGGGTCTTGATCTGTTGCCCAGGCTGGAGTGCAGTGGTCCTACCACAGTTTGCTGCAGCCTCGACCTCCCTGACTCAAGTGATTCTCTCGTCTCTGCCTCCGAAAAGCTGTGACTACCAGCACGCATCACCACACTTGCCTAATTTTCAAAAAAATTTTTGTTGAGATGGGGTCTTGCTCTGTTGCCCTGGCCGGTCTAGAACTCCTGGACTCAAGTGGACTCAAGTGATCCTCTCATCTCGGCCTCCCAAAGTGCTGGGACTTCAGGTGAGCCACGACATCTGGCCCAGGTGGACTTAAAATAGCGATTCCAGCCACTTCTCATCGCCTCTTCTCCCATGCTCGCCAGCCTCGAGACTGAGTGACTACAGGATCTGCCTGGGAATAGCCATTTAATCATGTTGTGGTCAGAAGCTATCCTTTCACAATAAGCCACTTCTTCACTTCACTCAAGCCTGGCACTGGCTCTCCCTCTCACTCAGAAGAGCGAGGAAGAAAGCCCTTATAACCATCCGTGAAAGCCCAACAAATAGCTGTTAGCGTGTCCAAAATGAAAAGCACGGGCATGCCAAGTACTGGTGTGGAAGTGTCCCCTCACTTCTGGGTGTCCCCAATGGGGGCACCGCTGCCGCCAATTCCTTAGATGGCACTGCATGCCATTCCCAGAAGTTGTCAAAAAAGCAAACAAAAAACGATCCCACAATTCCCCAGAGTCCCCCAACAGCACTGCTGCAAGTAGGTATGTGCTGAGGTGTGTGCCTTATTAGAGCAGGGAAAGTCATTCGAATGGACTCATTTCAGTCACCTGTGACTCGGGTGAATGGTAGGAATCACTGAACTGATGGAATGTAAAGTCTCAGAGCAGCTGCCCAAGCAGACTGGTGTGGTGATGTGTGTGAGCTTTGGACTCTGAGCTGGGTGGCTTTCTGAGGATGTTGTTTTTCCTGTTTTTCTGTGCTCCTGTGCATCACATAGAGAAGACAAGTTTGGTTTGGATGTGGAAGGAATTTAGACTCCGGGAACGGCAAGAGACGTGTAGTGCAAATTTAAAAAAATACAAGGGGGACTAAAAAGTCCGGAATTTATTTAAATATTGGGTATTTATTCTTCCATGTTTAAACCTCAGTCATCTTTAAAGTACTCTTTGTTTGTTCTGACACACCTATCAAGACACTTTTCCCATGGCTCCAGACAGTTTTTGATCTCGTGCATTTTGCTGCCTTCTAGAACTTCTGCCCTTTCTTGTTTCACCTCTTCCACATTGGCAAAACGCTTCCCTTGGAGGACTTCTTTTCATCCAGGAAACAAACAAACAAAAAAGGTTACTGGGGTGAGATTGGGTAAACGGGGAGGTTGGGGCATGGGGTCATGCTCTCTTGGGTCGTAATCTGCTGAACACTCAGTGCGGCGTGGGCAGGTGTGTTGTCATGGTGGAAGAATCAGCCACTGTTGGCCACAAAAAATGTCCCTGAAGCCGAACGCAACCTCTCACAACAACGCTCACGGGTCTATGGATGCTGATGACTTCCTCGAACACTTACCTAGCGGGGTGAGCCTGTGCTACCAGGGATCTGCCCTCTGGAACGATGATTCTAGGGTGTTTTGGGTCCGCCTCTTATAGGACCAGTGCCAAAGAGTGTGTGCGTGCAAGTGTGTAATTTTTCTGGCATTCTTCACAAGTTGCACATCTCCATCTGGGTTACGTTTATTATTAAAAGCAGGAAGACTTTGATCTGTATGGCTGAACCCCAACAGGCCGTCTCTCGGTCCGCTGCCCAGAGCCAGGGTCTCATCAAGCCTGTTGGATCAATTTGTGATCTATCCTTTTGTTTGTAGGAACAATTTAATTTGAACCCCATATGAAAAATTAACATCCGGTTCTCCTTTACAAATCTCCACGGGGAAGAATCCTGGAGTCTTTTCTTCTTAATAGTAGAGTAAGTGCTTCCATTTATAATTCAGGACCTGCTGGTGCCTCTTCTTTTCTGTAGCGAAGTCAGTGTTAAGAAATCTTTCCCTGATAAGTCAAAGGCCTGACATCTTGTTGTAAAGGCCCGGCTCTCTTGTGAGCCGGGAGGAGTTTCGGTGGATTAAGCTCTTCCACTTATCTCCTTCTCCTCCAAACACCCCATTAAAATGACAGTAAAGGAATAAGAAACACACAGACCAACAACACAGAGAATTGAAAGGCGGCCGGCGTAGGAGTGAGATTTCACGATGCTTCTGGCCGCCTGGCCCTGGGTAAGGCTTGGTGACCACTAAATCGTTGTGGGGGCTGCTGCGGCCTGCTGTTTGTAGCCTCATGGAGGGGGTGGGTGGCAGCTGAGGGGTTGACCTGGGAGACGTTGAATGCCCGGTGCGTGGATGGGTGGGACTCCCACGTGGACTGTCATGGGGTTTAATGGGACGCCTGTGATCAGAACACTTCACAGACTCTGACCCACCCCCGGCTGGTCCCAATCAGGGAATAGAAACCAGACATTTATCCCTGAGGGTTGTCTCTGAAGAAGTGGACAGAATTGTCCGGGAGAACTACTTGATGCTAGTTTGGAAGGTAGCTTCATGGAAGAGGAATTGCCCTAACGTCCACTCCATGAGTCGGAAACCTCTCCCCGGGATGCAAGTCTCTCCTCCAGAGGCATTTTTAATTTTCGTTTTGAGTTGGAGTCTCACTGTGTCTCCCAGGCTGGAATGCAGTGGCATGATCACGGCCTCTCTGGGTTCGGGCAGTCCTCCCGCCTCAGCCTCCCAAGTAGCTGGGATTACTGGCGTGGGCCACCACTCCTGGCTGATTTATTTATTTTTATTTTTTGTGGAGATGAGGTTTTGCAGTGTTGCTTAAGCTGGCCTCAAACTTCTGGGCTCAAGCAAGCCCCCCTGCCTAGGCCTCCCAGAGGGCTGGGATTATGGGTGTGAGGCTCTGCCCCAGCCCTCCTCCAGAGTTTTTGGTGTCTTCAGTTTAAGTCGATGCTTGACCAGGGATCACCAGACCCTCCAGGAAACCTTCTGGGGGAGGAGAGAAGGATGGAGATGAAGAAACAACAGAAGAACCCCAGGACTCAGAGAGCATGGAACGGGAGCGGAGAAAAAAGTCTCTGTTGCCGCCCTGGGAGGGTCTCACAACAACATCTTGTTAAGAAATAAAGTCTACAAGGAAGGGACCATCAAAGGGCAAGAAAGACCACTGCCAACAAAATAGGGACGCCCAAAGTGAACTCAAAGAAGGGTTGGTTGAATGTGAGTTGAGAACACTGTCCAGAAAGAACAACAACAGAAAATCCTGTGCTTGTTTAAACTCCAGGGTATGGGGCTGGAACCCACACTCCTTTTCTGTGGCCTGAAGCAGCTTTGAGTGAAAACAACCTTTCTCTTTACTGTAATAATTCTTCCTATCTCTCAACTGAATGGGATGTTACCACGTGACTGGTCTTCTTACAGACCTGTCCTCTTGACTGTGACGTGGGTGGGCGCTCAGGAGTGTGGGTGGACGTCTGTCCTCCTGACTCCAGCATGGGTCTTGATGAGGGATTTGTAGCCACAGACTGGTCTTCACAGGTCACATTCTTGAGAGGTGACACATCTTGGACTCTCTTGATGGGCTTTCACTTGCGACATCCGTGGTGTGTTTTCAAGTTCTCGATAAATGATGGTCATCTTCTGCCTCTTATTTGGGACTCTTGTAGCTTGTGTGGGATTTGTGGCCATATCTCTAAACGTCCACACTAAAAGCCTGTGTTTCCTTTTTTGACTCTTAAGGCCTTAATTCCTCCCTTCCTTCAGTGTGAGGTGAGCTCCTTCTCAGAGTGAGGCATTAGTGGAATGCAACCTGGATTTTTTAAAGGGTGTAATTGCATGTTTATATGATATCACAACTGAATAGAACCTTGCAAACATGTTCATGAGAAGGTTGTGGGGAGATCCGGATTTTACGCAGCGTTTGGCTCTCCCGGAGTTTGTCTCTCTAAATCAGAACCTTGGGGCCATAATTCTCAAGTTGTGGATAAATGTTTTCCCACCTGAAATTGCAGACTTTTTTCCCCCCTTGAATCTTTCTGTTCCTGATGCAGCGTTCACCTTTGATGCTTTGGTTAGACACAGGGCAGGCTGTGGGTGTTCTGAGATCCAATGTGAGGGCCAGTCTTTCAATTTGAAGGAAAAAACCAGTGATCCCAGGGAAAGATTTGGTTAACATCTGAGAGAGATTGTTCTTGTGCTAACCGCCCGCTCTTTTTGGGTCTTGAAGAGAGAGATGTACTGCGGAATGAAAATGTATAGTTTTAAAACTTCTTTTTAGACACGCAAGAGTACACGTGTGGAGCAATGCCGGTCAGTTTCTGTTGCCATCAATTCTAAGTCAGTTGCAAAGCGGCTTCGATTGTACCAGAATGTAACCCAATTGATTATTGGTTAAAATACCTCCATTGACTGAGTATTGTAAGTTTGTTATGCTTAGGTTTTATTTTTTGGCAGCATTTATTGTAGGCTTATTATACATTTGAAAACTTAGAGAGTTAAGAGCGAAATGTTGGCAGGTCGTCTTTTAAAATGAGCAAGAGTCCTGAGAATGGTCCTGTCTGGTTTTTAACCTAAAATGGTCTGTACGCCTTTATAGCTTTAGAGACACATTTTCTGGGCAATTTATTTAAATACTCTTTTGCCCATAAAAGATTGCTGCAGAGTCTTGTGCTGAAACACCCTCAGGAAAGTTACAGGACCCCTGGAACTTAGGGCTCCGAAGATGTAAATTTCAGAGGAAGATGCACACAGTTCAGAGCCTTCACTAACACTCAGCTGTGACTTGACAACGTCAATTTCAGCATTGTGCAGAGACTTCCCAGGGTGCTTGCATACTAAAAAATTTAACCTTGGGAGGCTGAGGCGAGTGGATTGCCCGAGCCCACGGGTTAGAGACCAGCCCAGGCACCTTGGTGAGACCTTATCTCTACAGTAGAATAAAAAATTTAGCCGGGTGTGATAGCGCGCGCCTCTGGTTCCGGCTACTTGGAAGGCTGAGGCAGAAGGATTGCTGGAGCCCAGCAAGTCGACGCTGGGTTGGCCGTGAGCGTGCCACTGCCCTCCAGCCTGGGCGACAGAGACTCCAACACTCTCTCTCTCTCTCTCTCTCTCTCTCTCTCTCTCTCTCTCTCTCTCTCTCTCTCTCACGCACACACACACACACATACACACACAATAGATCTTAAATGTTAACTTGGATCATATGTGTGCTGGAAGCAACATTTAAGCGGAAACTTGAACTTTCTTCTCATAGTGGATTTAGACACAATTCTGTTAAGCAACAGAACCATTTATTACTTGATTATGATAATTGTCCTTTTATAATGAAACAGGGAGTGTGTATTTGTTGGGTATAGTTGGATATTTTGTCCTAATCTTGAGACATGCTTAGTCATTTTCCTATTATTGCCACCGTACCTACAATTTAAATTACAGAATTACCTGCTTGCAGAAGCTTTGGAGAATCAAGAGGGACTCTCGTGGCAAGACTCCATGTAAGATTGGGGATTTGAGGCTGGCTCTGCCCTTTGTTGTTCTTGTGAACTTGGTCAAGAGTTGTTAAGAACAGCTTCTTCATAGCCTTGTTGGGAGGATCAAGACAGATAAACTAAATGGAAGGCTAAGTAAAAGTGTCAGATGAATGCAGATTTTAGTTAATTTATCGGTTATGTCTTTGCTTTGGGTCTTGGTCATGAACCTTAGTCATGCAGAAGGGCTAATTTGTAACGATGGAAGTCAACACCAGAGCACGTTTTTGCCCCAGTTACTTGCATTTCCATGTGAATATGTACACATAAAATAGGAAAAGTGGTATTTTCTTTGAGAAAAACCATCTCACACCAGCAGGGTAGGGAGAGGATATTGACACGCAAGGTCAGGCTTGACTTTCTGTCCTTGCTTATCATGTTGGTGTTTCTCGTGGTCTTGTGATTGTGCGTGGGTATGGGTGGAGGTTGATTGAGACGGACTTTGTGGTTAAAGCAGCAGGTGTTGCCACTGACCTCCATTCTTTTGGCCGTTCTGCCCAAACTCGTTGGAGGTTTTGATCTGGAAGTTGTGAGAGTGAATGATCAATAACCTGTAGGTTACAAAAATATATGTAATAATTTATTATATATTTATAATAAAAGAACAGTTAGTGTTTATTAATTGTTCAGTGTGGGCCAAGGATGGTTAAGTTTTGTTTGTATGTTTCTTCTTTGGTCCTTGGAGACTCCTTATATGCGAAATACCGAGACTTTTATTTACACCCTTTTATTGATGAGGAGAGTCTATGGGAGTCGAAGGGAAATGGAGTAAATTAGTAAAAGTCATCCATCCAATGTTGGCAGAAGCTACATGGTGGCCCATATCTGCCCCGTACTCTTATGACCAACGCCTTTTTTTTGGGTGAGGGGGTTGGAGTTTCACTCTGTTGTCCAGGCTGGGGTGCAGTGGCATGCTCACAGCCACCTCAGCCTCAACCTGCTGGGCTCAGACGATCCTTCCACCTTAGCCTTCCAAGTCGCTGGAACTACAGGTGCAGGCCACCATGCCTGGCTAACTTTTTGATTTATAGCAGAGACGATGTCTCGCCGAGTTGACCAGGCTGGTCTTGAACCCGTTGGCTCAGACAGTCCTCTTGCTTTCACTACCAAAGTGCTGGGATTACAGGCATGAGCCGCCATGCCTGACTTCCATGTCCCTTTTGTAATAACTTGCTCTCACCTTTGCTGGCTTTGCAAATTCCTTGGTGCCCTGGGAAGGCTTCGGCCCCTGAGGGACGTGGGTGTAACTTATGGGAGACTTTGAAAATCTGTAGCTTGGGAGGTACACCAGGACGGTTCATTTTTCTTGGGTCTTGGGTTCTAAGTGCTCATAGAATGTTGGCCTCCAGGGTCTGGTATTTCTTTTCCAAAAGATGCCTCAGATATGTTCTTCCCTTGTTCACAGTGCTGTCACTCCTATCTGGGGTCCCACCACTTTTATGCTTGGATAATGGCAACAGCCCCAGTTTCCCTGCTGTTAGACTCTTGTTTCTAGCCAGACGTTGATGATATTGCCAGATTCAGTTTATGCAGAGATATCTGGTGTATTAAACGTCTGCGTTGACTTTCTGAACTGTCCATAGTTTATTCCTTTTACTCAACATTACTTCCCAGTGCTGTGTGCTCAGCATGTGCATGAGTCTGGTCAGTTACAGTTCAGTTACTGCCCCTCTGTATCTACGGGGCACTGGTTCCAGGCCCCTGAGGGTACCAAAATCCACAGATGCTCAAGTCCTTGATACAAAATGATGTAGTGTTTGCATGTGATCTTTGCACATCCTCCTAGATGCTTTAAATCATCTCCAGATTACTTATGGTCTTCAATATAACGCAAATGCTGTGTAAGAAGTTGTTATATTGTTTAGGGAATAATGACAAAGGAAAAAAAAGTCTGTATGTGTTCAGTACAGATGCAGTATATTTTCTTTCTTTCTTTTTTATTTTGAAAGCAGGATTTATTAAGAGGACAGAAAAGCTCCCAGAGTGGGAGGGGACCTTAGGGGGTTGCCCCTTTTCCAAATATTTTTATCCACAATTGATTGAACCCGAGATGTGGGACCTGTGGCCACAGAGGGTGATTGTGTTGACCGTCCCATTTCTGCATCTGTTCGTGTCTCCTTCAGTCCCCCCCGGTCCTTAGCATGTGCTGGTCTCTCTGTCTGCAAATCCCTGCTTCTCTGGGGCCTGTGTAAACCTCTTCTCTAATTCAAGGCCTCCTGAGTCCTTTACTTTGTAATGTCTTTTTTGTTGTTTGTCAAAAGTTTTTAACTAGGGCGCGTGATTTCAGGACCACGATTCCTTAATCTTCTCGGGGCCTATATGGTAGGTGTGAGGTCACACCCCGATGACAGATTGTCATCTCCATTGCAGTGTTAAGCATGGTACCCAAAATTGAGAGACACACTGAAATAAAACCTACATAAAGAAAATTGCTGCGACTTTAAGTGTGTTTGTTACTTGGCTGCTGTGTTGAAGTTTTGTTTTTGTTTTTGTTTTTCTTCTCCTTTGTCTTGCCAGCCATCAAAGAGAAGTACACAGACTGGACCGAATTTCTCATACGTGACTTGACTGGCTCGAGGACAGCTCCTGCCAACCTCCTGGAAGGTGTATGTATTGTTCTTGTACATCTAACGTAGCTCTGAAGCCTCCCAGTTACGCATGCTCAGACATATATCCTTCTGCTGATAGATACACACCTACGTGCAGATGTCGCTGTCCAAATAGCCCAACCTCCTGTTTTGTCCCAGATGCCTTAGGTGACTGATTTATATGGCACTGATGCATCTTCCCCTGTGGTACTATTAATGCATGGAAAATTTGCTGTGTGAGCATATGTGTGCGCTGACGTGTAGTCCCTTGGAGTTATTGATCAATGGTTTGTGAAATATACTCTTATTTCAGATACATAACCCCAAGGTTTGAACAACATATGTTGACTAAAAATTGAATTAGCTTCCCTTGTTAAAAACAAGAGGAGTGGCCAGGCTGGGTGGCTCAGCCTGTCATCCCAGCACTTTGGGAGGCCAAGGCAAGTGGATTGCCTGAGCCCGTGGGTTCGAGAGTGGCCTGGGCAACTTGGCACGACATCGTTCTACAATAAAATCAAAAAATTAGCCAGGCATGGTAGCACACACCTGTAGTTCCAGCTACTTGGAAGGCTGAGGCGGAAGGGTCGCCAGAGCCCAGCAGGTCAATGCTGGGGTGGTGGTGAGCATACTGCTATACTCCAGCCTGGGTGACAGAGTGAGACTCCAACTCAAAAAAAGAAAAAAAAGAGGAGAAATGTCAGATCAGATTTAAATGTAGTTAATGCATCTTTAAGGGATTGAAGAAAAAATAGTTTTATCTGAATTCTTGATGGTTCACTGGAAAATAATTTTAAGATGAAGCATTTTAATATTTATTCTATGTAATAGAACAAGAAGAGAAAGGCACTGTGTTATAAATAGTCATTGAATTGCCAAGTCTGTTTTGTTTTTGTTTTTTTAAGTCAAGGTCTCACTTTGTGACTGAGGCTGGAATGCAGTGGCATGATCACAGCTCACTGCAATCTCAACCTCCTGGGTTCAGGCGATTCTTTTGCCTCAGCCTCTGGAGTTGCTGGAGACTGGGACTATAGGTGCACGCCACCACGTCCAGCTAATTTTTGTATTTTTTGTGGAGATGAGGTCTTGAACTTCTGGGCTTAAGCAATCTGCCCACCTTGGCCTCCCAAAGTATTGGGATTATAAGTGTAAGCCACTGCGTCCAGCCTCCAAGGCTGTTTTTTTCAAGTGTACCCCTAAAATGTGAAAAACTTTATTAATAACAAGGAATAAGGTGTGGATTTTCATGGTATTACATTCCCTTAACCATAACTTTTTCTCTTCTCATAAGTGATGTTAATACTTTAGAGTGTCACTGTTTAATGGTTAACAGGTTTTGTTTTGCAAAGATTTTTCCTGATGTATTTGTTATATATTTTCATAGTGACTATTTTAATTGTTTGTTAATAAATCAAAATGATCAGGTTTACCCTTCCAAAGGGACAAAGTTTCTTTCTATGTCAATTTTCTTAAACATATTTGCCGACAAGGCTGGCTGAACAAACACCCTTTTCATATGCTAACATATGCTAAGAAGGTTCTTTAGAAGGGACAGTAATTATATATCCTGGAAACCAATTATCAGGTTAAGTGTAGAAATAACTTTACATAATAGTCTAATTTACCTGATTGTTAATGTGTGTTAGACCTGCCATCTACACACACACTCATGCTTTCCTCACTTAATCGAAAAATGAGAGCATCTTGGTCATTAGCATAGTGGCCAGAATAAGATGACTGGGAATGTCTGTTGGAGAGTCATGGGATACATCGACAGCCCTGCATTAGAAATGTCTGTCTATTGGGAAAGTAGACATTTCGCCACCACATGTTGTCTAACTCCAGGCAAATTTGAGTAGAACTCTTCTTAAAAGCATACCGATTTCTGACAAACGCTGTTTTGTCTGGGAAGGGTGATTTGTTTGGTGAGAACTTAGCGCAAACTGTTATTTTCTATTGACTTGTGATTTTGGTTGTTGGAGACGTAACTGGAGGCGTGGATGTGTGTGAGGGAGAGGGGGCGGGGTAGGGGCCTGACTGTGCAGGGCTGGGGGCGGAGGGAACACCAGACTGTTTGCCGGTCGCTTGGATGATGGTGTGAAAAAATATTATCTTCTGCTGTCATCTGTTTCCATGAGAACCTGAAAATAAAGTTTAAAATAAGGAGTTTTGCTTCTGTTTAAACAGCCTCTGCGAGGGAAAGGCCCTATAGACCTCATTACAGTTGATTCCTTAATAGAACTTCAGGACTCTCAGAACCCTTTTCAGTACTGGATAGTTAGTGTGATTGAAAATATTGGAGGAAGATTACGCCTTCGCTATGTGGGATTGGAGGACACTGAATCCTATGACCAGTGGTTGTTTTACTTGGATTACAGACTTCGACCAGTTGGTTGGTGTCAAGAGAATAAATACAGAATGGACCCACCTTCAGGTAAGGGCCGACGCTTTTGCTGCTAAAAGGTGTTGGAGAAGACGGGATGTCTTCCGGGATGATCTCTGGAAACTCTATGACTTCTGTGGTATCTTTTACATCTGAATGTGTGTATATTAAACATTTTAACTTCGCAGTACTTTCCACAGAGAATAAAACCCGAAGTCTCAATTGGTAGTTTCCTCAAAGGAGAAAACAGCATTGGAGGCTTTAGCAAAGTTGGTCTAGATTCTTTGGAATCCTGGTTTAAAAAGGAAAGACACAATAGATGGAAACATGGGCATTTTCTTTACTTTTTTTCTTTAGGGATTTTGACAGTCTTGTAAAGTAGTCTTGTAAAATCTCCATTTATTCTAGTGTCTATCTTTCTCTCTACCTGTCCACTCGTCCACTCATTTATCTACTTACTCATCCATCTGTTCATCTGTACATTTATCTATCCATTTATCCATCTACTCATTCAGCATCAATCCATCCATCCATCCATTTATCCATGTACTTACCCACCTACGACACATCCATCCATCCATCCATCAATCACCAACCCATTCATCCATCCATCCATCCATCATCAACCCATTAATCCATCCATTTATCTATCCGTCCATCCATAGTCATCCATTCATTTTCCATTCGTCCATGTACTCACCCACCCACCTACCAATCCATCCCCCTATCCATTTATCCATCCATTTATATATCATTCATTAATCCCTCTATCCATCCATCCATCCACCCCCTATCCATTTATAAATTTATTCATCCTTCCATATTTATCTGTTCATTTACCAATTCATCCATGTATTCACTCACCTACCCCCCCACCTACACATCCAGCTATCCATCTATTCATCCATCCACCCCTACCCATTTATCCATCCATCCATCTTCATCCATCCATCATCCGTCCATTTATCCATGTACGTACCCACCCACCTACTCATTCATCCATCTATCCATCTGTCCATCCACTCATATTCATCCATCCATTCATCCGTCTATCCATCTTTCCATCTATCCATCCATCCGTATTCACCATCCATTTATTCATTCATCCATTTACTCACCCACCCACCTACCAATCCATCCATCCATCCATCCTCCTGTCTATTTATCCATCCATTTATACATCTGTCCATTTATCCATCCATCCATCCATCCATCCATTTAATCCATCTATCCATCCATCCATCCACGCCTATCCATTTATAAATCCATCCATCCATCCATCCATCCATCCATCCATCCATATTTATCTATTCATTTACCCATTCATCCATGTACTCACCCACCCACCTACCCATCCATCCATCTGTCTATCCCCCCCACCCATTTATTCAACCATTTATGATCCATCCATCCATATTCATGCATCCATCTATCCATCTGTCTTAATATCCAAACCTCAGTTCATTCTGACTAGGAAACAGCCCTGAGACGATCATCACGCTTTTTCCTCCTGGCTGCTCATAGATTTTAGCACGCTTTCAATGCACTGTCTAATAACTTTGCACAGGCTTAATTGGATAGAATAGTGCATTATGCTTTTTGACATACCGAACTAGTCAGAAATCTCAGTATTTACAAAATAACCATTCTTGAATGTTTACAAGGTGCCAGGTGATTTTACATCTGGTGTGTTGTTTATTTTGGTCCCCAAAACGTGCTGTGTGTTTGGTGTGACTTTCATTTCACAGCAGAGAACACTGAGTCTGGGGTTAAGCCAACTGTCTGAGGTCCCTCACTTTAGGGGGCAGGCCCAGGTGCCACCCCCTTCCACCCCATCCCCCTGCTGCCTCATCTTATCAGTCCTTTGATGGGAAATTTCAGAAATGTTGGATTCTTGTGGAATCAGAGATGTCAAAAAAAAAAAAAAAAGACGTATCTCCTTCAGAAAGTGCCGATCTCCATTCTGGTCAGTTTCACAGGCATATTTAGAAGAAGGACTTGGCCCTTTGTTTTGTTTACATCACCAGAAAATTTCTCTCTCGTGCTAGTGGCTGACGTTAGTCTTGAGTACATGAAGGTGAGGAGGTATATTTATCTCTCTGTCACTCAGGGGCTTTGATTTTTAAAAACTTCCTGGTTCTGTCTGCCGTGTGTTTACATTTGTATTAAGTCTGACAGGCACATAGACGTGTAAACATGGCATTGTAATAGAATTATTGTTGTCAAAAGGTGGAGCAGCAGCCAAGAACTCCATTTATATCCCGAGTAATTTTGAACTCTGGTGACAAACCAGGAACCTGTCGTGTTGTGAGAAAGAGCTAAGCTGGGGTGTGCCCTGGGATTCATCACCAAGCAGGAAGAATTGACTTTGTGGCAGAACGTTGTGGGTATAAATCTCAGCTCAGTCCCTAATTGCTTTATAAATTTCAGGAGAAATATATACTTGCCAGTGTTCAAATTTATAGCAAAGCAAAGGATTACTAGTGGCTTCTTATTTCTCTGTAATGTTTCTTTCCTGTGAAATTATGGGACTCGCCCTCAGAAGCAAGAATGGAACACGGTCTCTGTAGGAACTTAAGAAATATTTGCTTGTGGCCTTGTTCCCTCTTTAAATAATTTGCTGCCCTTGTAATATAAGAATAAATTATATTTATATGTATTAGAATTTTCTGGAAGTGAGTTGCCCGTTTCACGGAAAAGTTCATGGTGGGGGGGGTCCCTGAAGATTTTAGAAAAGGCATCTATCGCCAGTAACTTATTTCCCCAGTATTTAAATTACTGTCAGCTAGAAAGGTTATTATGGGAAGAAGAAAACAGGTGAAAAGACACTCAAAGAGTGACTTGGGGGCCAGGAGTGGTGACTCATGCCTATAATCCCAGCACTTTGGGAGTCTGAGATGGGAAGATTGCCTGAGCCTGGGCAACCTAGCAAGACTTTGTTTCTAGAGAAAATACAAAAATTAGTTGGGCACGGTGGCACATACCTACTTGGGAGGTTGAGACAGCAGGAGCGCCTGAGCCTAGGGGGTTGGGGCAATGGTGAGCCATGATCGTGCCACTGCACACTCTAGCCTGGGCAACAAAGCGAGACCCTGTCTCAAAAAAGAAAGTGTGACTTTGAGTTCCTCAGATGTAGCAGCTACAAGATGAAGACTAGATTCTGTTACGTCAGTCGGCAGAAGCACACCCCTGGGAAGGAAGGGAGTTATTGATTACTTATGTTTGCACATGGGGACAGAGCCTGATACTTTGGATTGGTATAAATTAATTTCAAGTCCCAGGGTAACTTGTACAACTTACCTGGCAGCACCCTTTCCTTCACTGAAACATAGGTGGGAATAACATTTCAAGACCTGTGTAGAAAATAATTAGGTCAATGTTTGTGTTTCCCCAAGCGTCATTAAACCAGTGAAAAGTGTCCAGCAGTGACTGAGGGTGAGAAGTCTAGTTGGGAGGGTGGCACAGAGTACAGAAATGATGAGGCTTTATGAGCTCATCCTGGGGTCCGGCCCCTCCCTGCTGTGTCCCCTCCCCTGCCCCAATACTGCCACCATTGGTAAAAACAATCCTGCTTTTGTTTTACTTACTCTTTTTACTTTCAAAGGGGCACAGTATTTCTCACCTGTTCCGTAAAAATAGAGGGAGTAGAAAGAGATCTTAGAAAGTAGCCGGAGCCGGGCTCGGTGGCTCAGCCTGTAATCCCGCACCTTGGGAGGCTGAGGTGAGTGGATTGCCTGAGCCCGCAGGTTCGAGACCTGCCTGGGCAACTTGGCGAGACCTCATCCCTACAATAAATCAAAAATTAGCCAGTCATGGTAGCGCACGCCTGTAGTTCCAGCTCCTTGGAACGCTGAGGCGGAACGATCGCCGGAGCCCAGCCAGGTCGAGGCTGCGGTGGCCGGGAGCGGCCACTGCACTCCAGTCTGGGTGACAGAGTGAGACTCCAACTCAAAAAAAAAAAAAAGAGAAGAAAGTAGCTGGGAGGCGAGTGTTCAGAAACGCTGGGGAAAGGTACTGGATTTTATACACTCTGCCTCTGAGAAACAGAGTCCTTGAGGCTTTTGGATTTCTGGCCCAAATCAGAAAAAAAAAAAAAAAAAAAGTCTTCTGGTGCTTGGGGAGGGAGGAGAAGAAAGAGTGGAAACAGCCACTTCGCTCTGTAAAACGAGGATAGTTTTGCATTTGCCAGACTGCTGGGTAAGTGGTATGATGTCTGTCAAGTGATTGACATTTTCTAGGGATTCAATGCAGTGGTTTTCTGAGTTTAAGCAGATCATTGAACTCAAGGAACATTGAAGAGGTGTCATCTGCTTTCCTGTTTCTGGATGTTTAGAAGGCAAGATGGACTTCTAGAAGTTCTCGCAGAAGCTTGGAGGATGAAACTTTTTGAATTTTTTTTCCTTCTCTATTTCTGAAATTTTAAAAATATTTTTTCTTTCTAAATCTCTTCAACCTTATTTAGGTTTTTAAATTCTTGTTTGAGATAATTACTGGAAGTTTCTGTAGCTTACCTGAATATTTCTTGCTGGAACTGTTTCTTAGTCCAAAAAAAGAGTTGTTGCTTTCTATATTAGTCGGTTCAGAATGCCGTAATGAAATTCCACGGATGACACTGGCTTAAACAACAGGTGTTTATTTTCTCAAAGTTCTGGAGGCTGGAAGTTCACGATCCAGGTGCCAGTGTGATTGGGATCTGCTGAGGGCTCACTTCCTGGTTGGCAGACTGCCACCTTCTCATTGTGTCCTCAGATAGTAGATTTCGAGAGAGCCTGGACATCTCACAAGGACACTAATCCCATCTTGAGAACCCCACCCATAAGACCTCATCTGATGCTAATTAGCTTCCAAAGGCCCCATCACCAGATCCCATCCTGTAGGGTTAGGACTTCAACATAAGAATTTTGGAGAGACACAAACATTTCATTCATGATACTTTCCAATGTGTCCAACACTTTCTTAACAGCTGCAAATGGGTCTGTCCTCCCTGGGACGGACCTTGAGAAGCAGGAAGGATCAGAGGTGTTGAGGAGGGGTGCATGAATAAATGATCACCCTCAAAGCCTTCCTTTATGATTACTACATGCTTTCCTGCTTTCTGCAGCACTTGTTAGGAAACAGCCCCCCAAACCCTTGCACAAGGGGAGATTGCCTCTTTTTCTTATAGGCTTCTAGTTACAGGTGACTCAGGACACATTCTAATTGATTGCCACCTCCCCACAGGCAGACACTGCACACTCTATTCAATGCCCTGCAATGCGGCCATTGCAGGAAAATGTTTTATGTTCTTTTAATGGTGCTGTTTATTGTCCGTAAACTTGCCAGTGTAACCTGAGTGCCCCCGCCTTGGGAGACACACCGGGGAGGATTTCTCTGCCCCTGGATCTGTGGGCCGGTTAGCCTGTGCTGGCGCTCAGGTTGGCTGAGAGAAGCGTAGCTGGTTTGCATCTTTTTTTTTTTTTTTGAGTTGGAGTCTCACTCTGTCGCCCAGACTGGAGTGCAGTGGCCGCTCCCGGCCACCGCAGCCTCGACCTGCCAGGCTCCGGGCGATCCTTCCGCCTCAGCCTTCCAAGGAGCTGGAATTACAGGCATGCACTACCATGCCCGGCTGATTTTTTGTTTGATTGTAGAGGTGAGGTCTCGATGCCCAGGTGGGTCTAGAACCCGCGGGCTCAGGCAATCCGCTCACCTCAGTCTCCCAAAGGCACGGGATGACAGGCTGAGCCACCGAGCCTGGCTGGTTTGCATATTTTAAAAAGAAGCATGCCTTACCATGGGTTCGATTCCAGGTTAGGATTTAGTCTCCTCAGAAAGAGGGCAAAAAATCTTCAGAACGTAGGGTAGAGGCAAGGACTTTCTGGAACCTGGGTGTCTTGTTGCCTTGGTTCCTTGGTGAGGAGGGAGTGAGATGGCGTGGAGTGGATGGAGGGGTCAGTGCTCACAGATGACTTGGCCGTCTGTCCTCCTGGCCCGGTGTGTGGGGTTGAAACGCTTTGGCATCACCCCACCGAGTTCTGATAACTTGGACCTAAACCTGATGGTGTCTGGATTTCCATTCCCATTGGTCTTGAGTAATTTTTTTTTGAGTTGGAGTCTCACTCTGTCACCCAGTCTGGAGTGCAGTGGCCGCTCCCGGCTACCGCAGCCTCGACCTGCCGGGCTCCGGTGATCCTTCCACCTCAACCTTCCGAGTAGCTGGAACTACAGGCATGCACTACCACGCCCGGCTGATTTTTTTATCTATTTGTAGAGATGAAGTTTCACCAAGTTGCCCAGGCAGGTCTTGAACCCTCAGGCTCAGGCAATTCGCTCACCTCGGCCTCCCAAAGCTCTGGGATTACAGGCTGAGCCCCCGAGCCCGGCTAAGTAATTTGTTTTGACCACTTTTTGACCCTGTTTTCTGTCTCAGGGCTTCCCTTCCCCACTTGGAGACCACTGTCCGGGGTCAAGGGTATAACTAGTCCAGATTACAGAGCGAGAGAGCTGCGGGTGCCAGTGAGGTGGACGTGCTCTGTCTCTTCTCGCCCTTGGTGTCTTCAGTCGCTTTCATTGCTGTTGACTCTGGAAGTCCCCATGGTTTTTCGTGAGTCGGCCCTTCTTCCTTGCCGAGGTTGAACTTTCTGTCTTGCTACTTGCAAATCGCTGGAGCAGGGAGTTTGTTCATGTCTCAGCGGGAGGTCCAGCATCGTGCTTGGTCTTTCACTTCTGACCCTGTGTTGGTGTCCCCTGCGTGGCCTCCCTCTCCCCAAGCATCGGCTGCAGGGCCTCTGGGTCTGCCCCATGAGTGTGCCCCAAAATGTTCCTTGAGTAATCTCATGGAGCAATTTCCAGGGCTCTGAACGTGTCCCTGTGCCTTGTTTGTGGGACCCTGTGATAAGGAATGCCTTTCTCCATACCTCTTCTCACTGTGGAGGTCAGCGGAACCTCACTGACTTTGTCTCTTCAGAGTGTGTGTGCACGGAAGCCCCACTGTGTGCTCCAAATATGGTAGACTCCGCTACTAAGAAGAATCAATTCTATTTTTGTACTAACTTAGAAATGTCATTGGAGGAAAGAGAGAGAGAGAGAGAGAGAGAGAGGATCCCCTTGGAGGCAGGAGACGGACAGTATTCACAAGGAAAGGAAATGTTTTCGCGTGTAACCCTTTGTGTGTCTTTGTGTAACTAACAATGACAGTCCTCACTGCCTTGATGGCTTGACTAGTTCCCACAGTATCTCACACCTACTGTAATTATGTCCTGAAAAGACTGAACAGACAGCTAAAACAGGGGCTTACAGCTCAAGGTGAGTTCAGAAGCTATGAGGATCAAAATATATGGCTTCATGCTAAAAAGCAGACATGCAAGAAATTAAAAATACAGTCCCAAAGGCTTAATGTTGCTTTTTAACTGTGCTTAAATTCATATTCATATCCTAAGTGTCTGTCTGAAGTAGCCCAGGTTGATATAGTGGAGGCATAAACATACCTACCTTCAGTGAGTGCTTCTGCAAATCCTATTTTGATAAGGTCTTAAATCTGTGGCGATCAGGCCATAAAATTCCCCTGCAGTTTCAGCGATCGGTAAAAACAGTGCTCGACCGTTTTTTCCCCTGTTAATTTGGCATTCAGGCTGTGTAACCTCCGTCCGTAAATCTCTCTCCCCACCCCGCCGCCTGGGGGAAAATATGGCCAACATGTGGTGTGTTAAGCAACATTTCAAGTGTAAATATTAAACTTGGTTGGTAAATTTTCATTTACCTTTTAATAATTTTCCGACTCACGCGGGCTATTTTTAACGTATGAGAGCTTAGAGACTTAGTGAAAAATATGTTGTAATAACTGCAAATGCCAGATCAGAGTCGTTTGTCGTTAAGAAATGCACCAGATAATAAGTTCCTCATCAGTGGGTATGGCTTCCTGGGTGATGTGTGGAAATTTGGCCCACGGATGACTGAAGGTTTGGCTAATGTGATTAACACCATTAAATGACTTGCAGACTGCCAACAAAACGCATACAAATGTTCCCCCAAGAAGAGCCCTATTAAGTTTATTCTTCATTTCTGACAGCAGGAATCCCAAGTGGCTATTTAATTTCAGAAAATCCTTTTAGCAGGTGGCTGTTGATGGCGGGCAGGGTGTGAGCTCTCGCGTGGGTCCTGGGAGTGCTGAGGTGTCGGGAAGCCCTGGGAAGATAAAAATTCAAGCGAGAACCAACCTCGGGTAGAACATGTTGGTGCTTAAACTTCTTCTGTGGTTTGCTGTTGACACAGAAATCTATCCTTTGAAGATGACCTCTGAATGGGAATGCGCTCTGGAAAAATCCCTTATCGATGCTGCCAAATTTCCTCTTCCGATGGAAGTATTTAAGGTAAGGTGCTGATTCTTGGCAATTTATCTGCTCTTTTCAAGAATGAAACCCTTTAAAGAGTGTTCCGTGTCAAATCCTTTTCCACTTTAAAAAGCTCCCATCTTGGCCGGTTTTCATTTTCAGTGTTTCGGGTTTTAATTGTTCCCTGTGGCTGCTTTTTAAATTTTCTTTTGTAATATTCATAAAGCCCCATAGTCCAAGGTGCTGATTAAGACTTTTGAGGTTCCCTGTTTTTCTCTGTAATGGATTTGTTTTGGCGCTATTTGCCTTGCTATGAAGGGATACCCGAGGCTGGGTGATTTATAAAGACAAGAGGGTCATCTGGCTCACGGTTTTGCATGTCGCCTTTGCATGTCGCTGGCATCTGCTTGGGCTTCTGGTGAGGCCTCAGTAAGCTTGCACTCGAGGTGGAAGGTGAAGGGGACCGGAGTGTCACATGGCGAGAGAGGAAGGGGAGGGGGTGCCTGGCGCTTCTTAGCAATCACATCTCTGAACTAGTGGAGGAAGAAAGAACTCGCTCATTACCGCGGGGAGGGTGACAAGCTGTTTTTGAGGGGATCCCTCCGCCTTGTGACCCAAACACCTCCCACCTACCGGCCCCACTGCCAACATCCCAGATCAAATTTCAGCAAGAGGTTTGGATAGGAACATCTAAACTATATCAGTATTATTAGCGAAATCTCATTTTCACCCACTCACCTCCCACCACAGAAACAAAAGAAAATATAACGAGTCTAATTTCACCGTTTTTTGGTAAAAATGGTAGAAAATGGGTTGGATGCCGTGGCTCAGACCTGTCATCCCAGCACTTTGAGAGGCTGAGGCGGGAGCACTGCTTGAGCCCAGGAGTTCGAGACCAGCCTGGGCAGCATAGCAAGAGTTTGACTCTACGAAAAAAATTTTTAAAATTCACTGGGCATGATAGCGCATGCCTGTAGTTCAGCTACTTGGGAGGCTGAGGCAGAAGTCTCGCCAGAGCCTAGCAGGTCGACGCTGGGGTGGCCATGAGCATGCCACTGCACAACGGCCTGGGTGACGGAGTGAGATTCCGACTCAAAAAAAAAAAAAAAAAAGGGTAGAAAATGAAGCTTCTCCTGGTAGTTCAGTTTTCTTGCTGTCCTGAGTGTCTCTCAGTCCTCAGCCTTCCTCCTGGTGCTCCTACTAAGATGAAGGGCTTATGGACCACACCATGGACACAGTTGCCAAGGCCTCACCACTTCTAAAATGAAGGTTCAGGCTTGGGCAAGATAAGAGTTTTAGGTTCTGTGCAAGAGTGATCCATGCAGGTCAGAGGACGTCATGAAGCAAGCTCATCTTACTAGGCTCTGGAATGGGTAGGGGACCGCTCCCCCTGGCTGGCTTCCTTGGGCAGTTCTCCACGGGGTTGTGGTAGACAGCACCAACTTGCTTCTTAGCCCTGAGGAGGTATGTGTCCACAGCATGGGGTGTTTCCTAGGAAAGGTGAAATTAACAAGGTGTTAGGATACCATAAGCTACAAGAGTTGAAGGTACTGGCTGGCGGGGTGTGGGCTTCCTGGATTTTCCTGACGCCAAAGTCTTCACTCACACTTCTCAGCAGTCGTGGCGAATCGTTGACCCTTTTTACTACTATTTTTTTTTTTTTTTTGAGGTGGGATTTTCTATATTGCCTGGGCTGGAGGGCAGTGGCACGATCATGGCTCACCACCGCCTTGACCAACTCCTAGGTTCAAGTGATTCCCCTGCCTCAACCTCTTGAGTACCTGGGACTACAGGCGTGCACCACCACATTCAGCTCATTTTTTTTTTAAGTTGGAGTCTCACTCTGTCGCCCAGACTGGAGTGCAGTGGCTGCCACCGCAGCCTCGACCTGCTGGGCTCCAGCGATCCTTCCGCCTAAGCCTTCCGAGTAGCCGGAATTACAGGCGCACGCTACCACGCCCGGCTGATTTTTTGATTGATTGTAGAGATGAGGTCTCGCTGCCCAGGCAGGTCTCGAACCTGCGGGCTCAGGCAATTCACTCACCTCAGCCTCCCAAAGGCGCGGGATTACAGGCTGAGCCACCGAGCCCGGCTTCAGCTCATTTTTTAATTTTTTATTTTTTGTAGAGACGAGGTCTTGCTATGTTGCCCAGGCTGGTCTCAAACTCCTGGCTCAAGCGATCCTCCCTCCTCGGCCTCCCAAAGCACTGGAATTACAGGCATGAGTCACCCTGCCCGGCCAGCCATTGATTTTTTTTGTTTAGCACCTCGCCTGTTTGTAACACTGGACTTATTTAGAGCCTGTCTTCACCGTGGCCGTCTAGTGATGTTCTGATGTTTAACTGAATGATGATCTTTACAGTATAATCATAATACACTGTTAGCAGGCACAGCAACTGATGAGGAGACTTTGTCTTTCATGGACATGTTTGTTGTTTTTTTGGCTGACTGACCAAGCACTTGTCTCTCCTCCTCATCTTCCCCCTCCCTCCTCTCCCTTTTCCTTCTTATTCCTTTCTTCTTTTAATCTTTTTGTGAAATAACAGTCACAAAGACTGAGCACTCAATCCTTTGTCTGTATCAGCTCCGTGGCCTCCACCCCATGCAGGCAGGGTCCACCCTCTTCCGCAGCCTGGATTATATTTGAATGTGTAAATCTGGTCACATCCCTCACCCTTGTTTTGCTTTTTTTTTTTCTCATTTATTTCTTTATTATAGATCTGTGGGTGTAGGTGAGGGTTTACTGCCTAAGTAGGCTGCATGCTGGTGAAGCTTGGGTGTTTTTTGTTTTGTTTTTTGTTTTTTTGAGTTGGAGTCTCACTGTGTCACCCAGGCTGGTGTGCCAGGGGCATGCTCATGGCCACCGCACCCTGGACCTGCTGGGCTCCAGTGATCCTTACACCTCAGCCTTCCAAGTAGCTGGAACTACAGGCATGCGCCACCACACCTGGCTAATTTTTTAAAAAATTTATTGTAGAGGCAAGGTCCAAGTTGCCCAGGCTGGTCTCAAACTCGTGAACTCAGGGGATCCTCTCACCTCGGCCCCCCAAAGTGCTGGGATTACAGGTTTGAGCCCCCACGCCTGGCCAAAGCTTGGGTTTCTAGGTGACCCTCACCCCTCTGGTAGTGGAACAGGTATGCTTTGTGTGTTGTCACGGTTTTGCTTTGTTGCCCAGGCTGGAGCGCAGTGGTCTGATGATGACTCACTGTAGCCTCCAACTCCTGAGCTCAGGTGACCCTCTTCCTTCAGTCTCCTGAGTGGCTGGAACAATAAGCTTGTGCCTCCATGCCTGGATAATTTAAAAAATTCTTCCTAGAGATGGGGTCTTGCTTTGTTTTTGTTTTTGTTTTTGTTTGAGTTGGAGTCTCACTCTGTCGCCCAGACTGGAGTGCAGTGGCAGCTCCCGGCCACCGCAGCCTCGACCTGCTGGGCTCCGGCGATCCGTCCGCCTCAGCCTTCCGAGTAGGTGTTGCTTTGTTGCTCCGGCTGGTCTCAAACTCCTGGCCGTAAGTGGTTGTCCTGCCTCACACATTTTTAAAAATTTTAATTTGTTTTTAGTTCCTTGCCTACTAACTCTGCTCTCCTAGTTTGCCCAGCTTACTCTGTGACCACGTTTTTTGAGCACTTGTGTGGTGTTTCTTTCCTCCTCTGAATATTCTGCTTAGAACATCTTGTTTTTGTTTCATGAAAGCCGTAGTTTACCTTATTACAGCTACTGAGTTTTGGTAGTTTTTCCTCCTGAATAATTTATTTCCTCCAAGTTGCTTTGGGTGTCTGTCTTTCTTGAGGGACTCTGCCCTCAGATGTCTGAAAATCCCTTGGCTGGCTGCTGTTGGTGAGGGAGGAGGGATTAGACAGCGGTGGCCAGCCTGGGAGGGTGACCTGGGGACGTCGCTTTGGGCTGTGGTTCTTCCTCTTTGGCTGGCTTCCCAGGGAGGGCTTTCCCCGGCCTGGAGCTCATGGTCTGCCTGCCGGTGTTCCAGAGGTCGAGTGGGGTAAGAGTGTGGGGGTGTCCGCCTGCCACGGAGGTCCGTGTCCCACACACCATAGACTGTTCCCTCCTCTACAGAGAAGGCTGAGAACAGGGTGGTTGGGGTCATAGACTGCCCTCGGGGGGAGCATCTGGAGGTCTACCTGCTTCCCAGCCAGCCCCCACACTTATTTCCTGAGCCCCTGTTCACCCCGGATTCAGACATACCCGGGCTTACTCGTTTCTGAGCCTTTGGAGGGTCCGTGGGGTTCATTGTCTTGGTTCTCCACTTTTCTGCTGGAGGCTTGGGGTTCAGCTTTGCTGAATGTTAAATGACTGACTTCTTGTCCATCAACTTTTTGCTCTCACACTTTTGTGGCTGCTGGGTGGGTTTGTGTCTTCCTTTTTTTTTTTGAGTTGGAGTCTCACTCTGTCACCCAGACTGGAGTGCAGTGGCCGCTCCCGGCCACCGCAGCGTCGCCTTGCTGGGCTCCGGCGATCCTTCCGCCTCAGCCTTCCGAGTAGCTGGAACAACAGGCATGCGCTACCACGCCTGGCTAGTTTTTGATTTATTGTAGGGACGAGGTCTTGCCAAGTTGCCCGGGAGGGTCTCAAACCCACGGGCTCATGCAATCCACTCGCCTCGGCCTCCCAAAGTACTGGAATTACAGGCTGAGCCACTGAGCCTGTTTTGATTTTTAAAAAAAATCTCTGAACTATCATTTTGGTTAGCATTTCAGAGGAGATAAAGTTCCTGTGGGTTTTTAGGCTGCCATCGTAACTGGCCCCTGCCACTATTACAAGCCTTGTTGTTTGGACTCTGCAGCACAGTAAAGCTCCCGTGTGCTTCCAGGGCCTGCAAGCCTCTCGTTTTTCCTCAAACACCCTTTGCACCTGTTTTGTTCTGTTAAATTCCTACTCACAGCTGCGTGCAGTGCCTCCTGTCTGTAATCCCAGCACTTTGGGAGGCTGAGACGGGAGGATTGCTTGAGCCCAGGGGTTGGAGACCAACCTTGGCAACATAGCGAAAGCTGGTATCTAAAAAAAAATTCAGAAAAATAAGGTTGAGGCAAAAAGATCGCCTGAGCCTAGTAGGTTGAGGCTGCGGTAAGCCATGATCGTGCCACTGCATTCCGTCCTGAGCCATAGAATGAGACCCTAACTTAAAAAAAAAACAAAAAGCAAAAGGCTGGGCTCAGTGACTCAGCCTGTAATCCCAGCACTTTGGGAGGCTGAGGTGGGTGGATTGCCTGAACCTGAGGGTTCGAGACCAGCCTGGGCAACTTGGCGAGACCTCGTCTCTACAATAAATAAAAAATTGAGTCAGGCATCGTAGTGCACGCCTGTAGTTCCGGCTACTTGGAAGGCTGAGACGGAAGGATCACTGGAGCACAGGAGATTGACCCTGGGGTGGCTGTGAGTATGCCACTACACTCTAGCCTGGGCAGCAGACTGAGCCTCCAACTCAAAAAATAAAATAAATTCTGCTCACAGACAGGCTTGGTGGCTCAGCCTGTAATCCCAGCACTTTGGGAAGCCGTGGCAGGTGAATTGCCTGACCCTGCGGGTTTGAGACCAGCCTGGGCAACTTGGTGAGACCTCGTCTCTACAATAAATTAAAAAAAAAAAAATAGCTGGGTGTGGTAGCGCTCACCTGTAGCTCATCTGGAAGGCTGAGGGGGAAGGATCGCCAGAGCCCAGCAGGCCAAAGCTGGGGTGGCAGTGAGTGTGCCACTACATTCCAGCCTGGGTGACAGAGTGAGACTCCAACTAAAAAAGTAAATAAATAAAAGTTCTACTCACCCTTCCATCTCTAATATAGCTTCTCTAAAGGTACCCTTCCCTGGCCCCTGGCTCAGATGAGGTCAAGCCTTCATCAGCCATCCTTCACAACCTCCTGACTTGTCACCATGATGCCAAGTCATTTGTGCAGCTCCCTGTATAATATTAATCTCATTTTGGCCAATTTTGAAACTCCAGTAAGGCACGGATCGAGTTTTTCGTCTCCATTGACGGGAACATAATTTCTTGACCATAGTAGCAATCAATAAATATTCAGATAAATGACCTAATTATTGAATAGCTCTTCGTCTTTAGCTCATTGAATTTTAAAGTTTTCAGTTAATATGTTTTATAGACTAGTTGGATATGCAGACTTCTTATTTAGAGCTATGAATACTAAAACTTGAAAGGTATAAACATTGCTAATCCTAATATATTTGCAATTAAAAATTAACTAATTCATTAAACATTTATTGAGCAGCTATTCTTTGCACAAGGCTATATGCTGTTGTCCGGATCTCAGGATTTAATAGCTTGCTTATACTTTCCAAAATACAGTTACCTCTGGCCTCACTTTAATGTCTTCCTATGAGAATTCAGACTCTTATTTTGGTAGCGTTACCTGAGAATTATTATCTGAGTCAATATTTTGTACATAATTAAGAATTGCCTTAAAAATAATTACTGAATATACTAATTTCAGTCCTCTCTCAGGGCAGGACATGTGAGTTAGACCCATCATAAATGAAAGTTGGTACATTGAATATTATGTGTTCTTAAAGTTTGTGAGATTCTTTTTTCTTTTTCTTTTCTTTTTTTTTTTTTTTTGAGAGAGGATCTCTCTCTGCCATCCAGGCTGGAGTGCAGTGGTCTGTGATCATAGCTCACTGCAGCCTCAAACTCCTGGGCTCAGGCGATCCTTCTACCTGAGCCTCCTGAGTAGCAGGGACTACAGGTGCACACCACTATGCTTGGCTAATTTTTTTTATTTCTTGTAGACATAAGGTCTCGCTATGTGGTCCAGGGTGGTCTTGAACTCCTGGACTCAAGCTGTCCTCCTGTCTTGGCTTCCCAAAGTGCTGGGATGACAGGCGTGAGCCACCACGCCTGGCCTTGTTTGCATTAATTTAAGAGAGAGCACGGGAGCATTCTCCACTGAGTCCTTCTACTTACATAGAGGCAATTAAGTTCCGAGAAATTGCACAGGCTCATGGGACGAGGATCAAACTATCTTAGCGGTTGCTTCATTTATAAAAAATAACAAGAGAGAAATTTTCTCTCTCTCCCCCACGTTTTTAGAAGTTACAGCAAGCGCTAGTTTCCAGCAGGTTCCAAGCTTAGAACTTAACATATATATGTGTGTTTTTCTGTTATCACTGTTTGATTATCATTGTTTCTCAGCAGGCAGGCTGCTTTCTGATTTCTTTCATTATGGTAAAAGGAATATATGTTTGAATACAGCATGGAATCATCCGAGATGCATGTTGTTAGGGAAAATTGCCGTCGTGTTCAGCCGTTTCGCAATAGAAGTCAAAGCTAAGCACGTTTCATGGCCGCAGACGGGCAGTATTTCCAAGCAGTTCTTTTCATTATTTGTACATTTTAGATAAAATGCGTGTTTGGGTGGCATGAATCTCGTTATGTTGCAAGAGTTGCTCACTTTAGGGGACATGAGTCTGCATCTGTGTCGTCTGTCTGTCTGTCACCTGTGTCTGGACGTGTCATCTAATTGAGCTCACGTGCAGTTTTTCCCTGCTGTTTTGAGCACAAACAGAAATGGTAAAAACAAGTTCATAATTACTGTATCTACAAGGTGTGGTGGCTCATGTCTGTAATCCCGGCACTTTGGGAGGCCAAGGCAAGAAGATTGCATGAACCCAGGAGTTCGAGACCAGCCTGGACAGCATAGTAGGATCTTGTCTCTACAAAAAATAAAAAAAAATGAGCCAGGTGTGGTGTCGCATGCCTGTAGTCTCAGCTACTTGGGAGGCTGAGTTGAGAGGATCACCTGAGCCCAGGAGATGTGAATGTGCCACTTGCACTCCAGCCTGGGTGACAGTGAGACCCCCCAACTACTAATGATGATGATGGTGATGATAATAATAATAATAATCACTATTTCCATTTTATTTACTCTTGCTTGAGAGATCACTCTGAATATCTTATAAATACCACATTTTTTTTTACTGGGAAATCTCATTTGGAAAATACAGCTAATCTTTTTTTTTTGAGTTGGAGTCTCACTCTGTCGCCCAGACTGGAGTGCAGTGGCTGCTCCTGGCCACTGCAGCCTTGAGACTGCTGGGCTCCGGCGATCCTTCCACCTCAGCCTTCCAAGTAGCTGGAACTACAGGCGCACGCTACCACACCCGGCTAATTTTTTAATTTATTGTAGAGATGAGGTCTCACCAAGTTGCCCAGGCGGGTCCCGAACCCATGGGCTCAGGCAATTCACTCAGCCTCCCAAGGCGCGGGATTACAGGCTGAGCAACTGAGCCTGGCTATTACAGCTAATCTTAAAACGTACATTCATTTGAAAGATAAATAGCTGATGAAATGGGTAAGACAAACTGAAGGACATTTAAAAATAACTGTTTATCGAAAAACAAATTATGAATTTTTTTCTGAAACCAAATTCACTATTTAGGTGCCTAAAAGGTTTGCCGAAGCTGCCTATACTAATTTAGTGTTTAAAAACAACAGCACACAGAGGTGTCTCCCTGCATACCCCCGTGGTCTCTCGCTGGGTGTTAGCTTAGATCCGGTCTGTCTGCATCATACAACTGCCTCAGCCTCAGCTTCCAGAACAAAAAGAAATCTGCTTTTTAAGAATTAACTGAAGATATCATACAAAACGGATACAACCTTTACTTGGCTTACAGTCCTGATGACTAATTTTGCAGCCTCTGGAAGCCATCGTTGATTACCTGAAGACACATCCCAATGTCTGCTCAAGTGAAACTTCTCCGTTTGTATAAAAGCTTCTTGGGGGTCTTTCCTAAAGAACACGAGGGTGGGTTTCTCTCAACTTGTTTCTGGCATCAAACAATGATGCTACTACAGCCTTATGTCAGTTTTTGGATCAGCAGTGTCTCTGTTATCTCGGTTTTCCAGTGCGCTAGGAGTCTTCTTCGATACCCTAAAGGATTTCGGGGAAGTGGGTTAGCTTTAAAATAGCACCAAAGGAGACCGCAAAATACAACATTCAACAGTATCCAGGCTGAGTACGGTGGCTCAAGCCTGTAACCTCAGCACTTTGGGAGGCCGAGGTGAGAGGATTGTCCGAGCCCAGGGGTTCGAGACCAGCCTGGGCCACTTGGTGAGACCTTATCTCTACAATATATCAAACAATTAGCTGGGCATGGGAGCACACGCCTGTAGTTCCAGCTCCTTGGAAGACTGAGGCAGAAGGATCGCCTGAGCCCAGCAGGTCGATATGGGGGTGGCCATGAGCGTGCCACTGCACTCCAGCCTGGGTGACAGAGTGAGACTTGGACTCAAAAAAACAAAAAAAACAAAAAAACCCCCAAAAAACAGGACCCTTCATGTGTTTACCATTTAAGAGCTTCTATAAGCCTGTTGCTTTTCATTCTCTCGGTTCTTGTCAACGGTATTCTACTTCTGGGATCCCACGTGATGGCAAATGTTAAATACACAAGTTTTGCTGACTACTCATATATCTGTCAAAGCGATCTACACATAAAAAACAGCAGTTCCCTAGAGTGACGTAAGAGCAGTCTGGGCAACATGGCGAGACCTCTTCTTTACAGAAAATAAAAAAAAAGTTGCCGGCCGTGGTGGTGCACGTCTGTAGTCCCAGCTACTCAGAAGGCTGAGGAGGGAGGGTCACCTGAGCCCAGAAGGTCAAGGCTGCAGTGAGCTATGATCACATCACTGCCCTCCAGTATGGGCCACAGAGTGAGACCTCCACTCAAAAAATAAATGAAAAATAAAGTGTGTATCTCTGACGATGTCTTTGGTCCTTGCACCGGCCTGCTGCTGCGGTGGTGTGTATTGTCTTCTCATTCAACAGTAGATGAGTGGAGTATACCAGGAGCTTGAGAAATGGGCTCAAGGGTGTCTTTGGTGCAGGGCTCTAGCGTGCACCATGGCTTCTGCTGAGTGGCCGTTTACTTTTTCTTCTGTCTGGCATTGCCCTCCCCTGGCGTGCTTCTCGGGTATGCATAAACCTAAACAGAGGACATGTGGCCGAGCAGTGACTTTCCCTGCATCCTGGTTATTTCTATTTTATTTGAAGCTATGGAGAGCTGTGCTTTTGTATGTGATTCTTTTTTTTTTTTTGAACCAAGTTCTTACTCTGTCACCCAGGCTGGAATGCTGTGGAATGATCGAGGTTCATTGCAGCCTTGACTTCCTGGGCTCAGCCGATCCTTCTACCTCAGCCTCCTGAGAAGCTAGGATTATAGGCGTGCCGCCACACCCAGCTAACTTTTTTTTTTTTTTTTTTGAGTTGGAGTCTCACTCTGTCGCCCAGACTGGAGTACAGTGGTCGCTCCTGGCCACCGCAGCCTCGACCTGCTGAGCTCCGGCGATCCTTCCGCCTCAGCCTTCCGAGTAGCCAGAATTACAGGCGTGCGCTACCATGCCCGGCTAATTTTTGATTTATTGTAGAGATGAGGTCTCGCTGCCCAGGTGGGTCTCGAACCCGCGGGCTCAGGCAATCCACTCACCTCAGCCTCCCAAAGGCGCGGGATTACAGGCTGAGCCACCGAGCCCAGCTACTTTTTTATTTTTTATAAAGACGATGTCTCGCTATGTTGCCCAGGCTGGTCTCAAAATCCTGGGCTCAAGCAGTCCTCCCGCCTCGACCTTCCAAACTGCTGGGATTACAGGCGTGAGCCCCCACACCTGAACTTACACACCCAGTATTTGAGTTACCATCCCTTCCCTTATCGCCTCCCTGACCAATTCCTAATCAGTATCAGTGGCTCTAGTGGGGGTTCCAGGGAGCCAAGGTCACGATAACTGAGGTTTGTTCTTCACAGCAGAGACTCACAGCAGGTCAGATGTACCTGGTCTAAGTGTTTCCATATATACTCAGTCTTTATGCCCTTCTGAGAGCTGGGCAGTCCCTGCCATTTTGACTTGAGTATCCGAAATTATATATACACAGTGGATGTGAGTTGAAACATGCAGATAAAGGACTGGCGGTCACAGCAGTGGGAAAAGTCAAAACCAACGTGGCCGGGCCTCGGACTGAGCCTGTGAGATTCTTCCCAGTGTCTTGGGGATTCCTTTCCTTCATGTTGAATAAGCAAAGCGAAGGGTAAACTGAGAGAAGGGTAATTAATGAAGGAAATGGTTAGGAGACCGCTGTTATTGTTGTTGTTGTTATTATTATTTTATACAAACAAGAGATACAGGCATGGATGTCCTTTCTGAGAGCGCGATGTCCACCCACCTCATGGAAGATTCCACATCCTGTGATTTCTCCAGTGTTTACTCAGCTTTGAATGATGCTCTGGTCAGTGCGATTGTAGATTTCGCCTTCAGGAGGGAATCTCACCTGTACTTTAGCATCTGAGACCTGGGGGGAGAGGCTGGGGAGAGACGATTAAGTGTGGCCCGGAGAGGGAAGCTTTTCTTTCCCTTTCCACCGGGGGCAGCCGAAGGGGTGGGCGTGGTGGGCCCCCTTCTCTTCCCTTGGATTGTGAGGCTGCGGTTTCTATGGAGACCGATTTCTCTTTCTCCTATTCAGCCGCCGCAGCTGCACTAAAACACCCTTCGCTAAGTTTGGCCTTCAGGTGGGATGCCTGAGATTCTCCCAGCCTTTGCTTCAAGCCCCCTACGTGGAGACAGAGCTGACTTTCGCTGGCCAAGTCTTTAGCAGGACAAGTTTGTGGGACACACGGTTGATGACGCCGGGTGGTGTGAGGTATGATAGATCTGTGGGTCTTCGGCTTGCCACAGAAAGGTATTTCAGAGCGAGTTGCAGAGAGAAGTAAAAGTCTATTATATAACAGAGAAAAGAAAAAGAATTGACATGTTCAAGAGAGAACAAGGGTGGCCTTAGGGAAAGGGGCCCAGCCCCAGTTTTTTATGTATTTCCAAAGTGGTGGTTAAGCAACCTGTTTCTAGACTTTGATCACAGGTGTCAGTTCTTACTGTTTTACTTCGGAGTTTTGCTGGCGCCACGAGGAGCTTCTGAGATAATAGGAAAAGTTGCTCCTGAATTAAATGTTCTCTTAGATCACCGTCCCTCAGTGTCCCCGGTCACTCCCTCGTGTCCCGTTCTCGCAGCCATCTTCCAAGGTCGGGCCTGGATTTCAGTGTGTAGTTGTTTGAAAGAGTTGTGTCCTGTTAAGACGGTGCCCTGGTGCAGATTCCTGGCCGTCTGGTTTCCTCATTACCTAAGCCTGCCTGTCCTGAGGCTGAGGTGAGTGGATTGCCTGAGCCCGCAGGTTCAAGACCTGCCTGGGCAGCTTGGCGAGACCTCATCTCTACAATCAATCAAAAAATCAGCCGGGCGTGGTAGCGCGCGCCTGTAGTTCCGGCTACTCGGAAGGCTGAGGCGGAAGGATCGCCGGAGCCCGGCAGGTCGAGGCTGCGGTGGCCGGGAGTGGCCGCTGCACTCCAGTCTGGGCGACAGAGGGAGACTCCGACTCAAAAAAAAAAAGAAACTGAATCTAAGTTCTGCGAGCTGCCTTGCCTCAGAGGGTACATCCTTCTTCTCACCACGTTATACCCAAATGGGTCTCAGAAAGAGAGGATACTTTGGCAGTGAGTCATTTTGGGACCAGACTGATGGCCACCCTTCTGTGACCTCCTCAGTGCTGTCAGTTAACTCGTGAGTTTTCTACCAGTAGACAGAACCAGGTTCTGTACTGGTCTTGCCCGCCTTTGGGCCTGGCCACCCAGGGTCTGCAAGGTTCATGCAACATGACGTGTTCCTGCTATTCTTATGTCTTTACAGGCTGGTAGAGGCTTCTTAAACAGACTCTCTTTGGGGTGGCAAATCCCTGAGAAGTTGAGTTTCTTTAGTGTCCATCCTTTGCAGCTTAGAAAATGAGAGGCAGGACTTGTCCGTGCTGACCCTTTGTGTGTTCTGGGCTCTGGAACTGAGCTTCTGAATTCTGTAGCCAAAGAGGACCACAGGGGCCATCTCGGGTTTATGAGTGTAGGAGAAAATCTTATAAGAGACATACTAAAGAGGGCAACTTTGGTCAAACAATAAATGTAACTATAAAAATCGCGAAAGCTCGGATCTGTAAAGAGTCTACTATAACAATGGGCATGTCATGGGGGCCGGAACCCCGCTGCCTGTGGTGTGTTAGATAGCGACTTGCTTTTAATTCAGAACGTTAAGAATTTTAAAATATAGCCAACTTCCAGTTATCTGCTCTGGGAGTTATCATTCCCAAATGGCTTCTGTTGAGCACCGATAATTCTGCCTCTCACCAGTTCCTGCAGTTACAGAGAAGCCAAGATAATATTACCATGAACTTCGTGTAATTGGTGTATAGGGTTTGGGGGGCATGGGGGGAATACGTCTCTGTTTATAAAACAAGACACATTTCAAAGTGATTGTTGTGCTGTATTTTTATATTTTCAGATTTTCCATTCTCTTCTCCATTAATAAAAGTCATTAAGACTAGAGTATAATTCTTTTATCTATGGAGGGTTGTATTGTGCATTTAAACCACAGTAAAATCGTGTGGGAAGCCTTCCCGCCCCCAATACACATCAATCCTTTGCAGGTTAGACCAGACTTCCATGAACAGGCAGTTGCAAACGTACTGTCTCAGGTGGGGAAACCATTGCAAAGAGAAGTTTCATCTTCTCTTTTTCAACAGAGGTTTACGATCTAACGGAAAACGAGACCACTGTGATAAGAGGAACCCGCCCGCATTGCAGCCACGACGCTGGCCCTTGACCTTCAAGTCGCACCCTCCTTCCCCGAGAGAGGGTACCCTGGGGAGGCTGGCATGCTTTGCTGGATGTGAAGAGGTGTGGCGACCACTCAGTCCCGCCTCCTCTCTTTCCTTCCTCCGACAGCCACTCCACTTTGGATCTGCTTGTCTTGATGACGTAAGGTCAAGGCTACGATAGCATCTGTCTCTGATTATGTCTCTAGCTTCATTTATAACCAGAAGAGCACTGGGCACAGTGGCTCCTGCTGGGTGCGGTGGCTCACACCTGTCATCCCAGCACTTTGGGCGGCTGAGGCGAGAGGATTGCCTGAGCCCAGGAATTTCATCCTGGGCAACTTGGCAAGACCTCATCATCCCTCCAATAAATAAAAAACATTAGCTGGGCATGGTGATGTGCCCCTGTCGTTCCCAGCTACTTAGAAGGCTGAGGTGGGAGGATGGCCTGAGGTCAGAAGGTCAAGGCTATGGTAGCTGTGAGCATGTCGCTGCACCCCAACCTGGGCAACAGAGTGAGACTCTGACTCCCAATAAACAAACAGAAAAACAGAAGACCCAGCTTGGGAAAGTCAGATAAACTTCTACGTGAACAAATAATGTTCTGCATTTGACAACATAAAGAAAAGTAAGTGGAATAGTAGAATAGTAAAAATCTGATTTTGCGCTACTTAATATTTAACAAGTTGCCTCCCTTTTAGACACTTGCAAGATTTCCAGACTGCAGCAGGATTAATTCTCTCCCCCCCGGCATCTTGATTCTCCTAAACATCAGTGGAACCCACCCACCCAAGCCCGCATCCGTGTTGCCAGGTCTGCAGAGAGTTTGGGAAAATCGAATCTTTTAGCTTGTGGTTTTGTATCTTTTCATGCACTCTTGTGACCTCCGACGTGTCTGAGCTTCTGATGACTGTGAGGGTCTGCCAGTCTGTTGTCGAGGGGACAGGATCAAGGCTGGAGCGTTAGAATCCTGACCTCCTGGGAGGCAGGTTACCCACCTTGGGAACATGGTTGGAAGATCGATCAGACCTTCCAGAAAAACCTAAATGAAGCCGTGGTTCATTCGCGTGACTCCAGCATCCTTCTCTAGCGGAATGAGTTGCCATGGTATTGATGTGAGTTTCTAATGGCTGATTCCCTCAGGATACAGAGCTTGTGCTGGGCGTTCTCCCTGTCCTCACCATAACCTGACCTGGGATCGCTATTATTCATCTTACTGTGAAAGTTGAGGAACCTTCAGACTCAGAGAAGTTAACTTCTTGTCATACCTCCTTGCAGAGAAACTGGGACAGAGCTGGGATCAAACACACATCTCCCTGCATCCCAAGACCAAGCATTTTTGTTTTGTTTTGTTTTGTTTTGTTTTGTCTTACGGTTGCTTGTGTCCAGTTTCCAGAAGTAGACTCGGACATTTAAAGGCTGACCAAAATAAGTGTTACTATTATTATTTTTTTGAGTCGGGGTCTCATTCTGTTCCAGGCTGGAGTGCAGTGGCATGTTCTTCTTAGCTCACTGCAGCCTCCACCTCCTGGGCTCAGGTGATCCTTGCACCTCAGCCTCCCAGGTAGCTGGGACTACAGGCACACACCATCATGCCCGAATTCCTTTTTGATGTTTTGTACAGACAAGGTCTCACAGTGTTGCCCAGGCTGGTCTTGAACTCCTGGGCTCAAGCAATCTTCCCACCTTGGCCTCCCAAAGTGCTGGGATTACAGGCGTGAGTCACCATGCTTGGCCTCAAAATAAGTATTATTATAACAGAGAACCAGAAAATGGATTCTGAGAGTGTCACGCGTTTCTTGTTGAGTAACATATTTAAACTAGAACACGGTGATCAACTCATTATTCAGTTGCTTTTGACAGGGCTTTCTTGATGTTGTGGCTAGGATGATTCTTTCTTGTGCTAATTAACAAATTCCCCTTCCTTTTGCCAAATAAATTTTTGCACCTGGAGGTGGCGGGGCTCCCCACGTAGAATTAGAGCTGTGGTCTAAACCAGTGCCAGGGCCCCATATTCCTTGTCAGCGATATGTTTAGGAAGAAGCTTGTGGCCTTGTTGGGTTGACAGTCCATGAGGATGTCTGTGGGTGGCTTCTGGGATCAGTTTCCTTGCCGTAAAGAAGAGGCACCGGGAAGAGGTGGTTCGCTCTCCTTCTCTGAAATGGATCATCCTGCCTGAGAGTCCTGTAACTTCTGCAGCCGTCTTGAGACCACGAGGGACTCATGGGCGACTGTCACTTGAGGGGTGTTGGAGAAAGAGGATAAAAAGGAAGCGGGGCCATACCTGACATTGTTAAGGGCTCTGCTCGGCAGTCCCGGGCTACCTCGTGTCTGGAACTCCTTGTCCTGTGAGTTCATGGCGTAGGCCGGTGGGTCAGTGCTGTCTGATCTTTGCATGTGAAGACCCCTGAAGGGTAAAGGTTTCCTCAGGGACCAGTACTGACCCTGGCGACTGGTCTGCTCCTCTGTGGGGTGGAAGTGATAGCTGACTCCTTGCAGACAGGGAACCCACTGCTGCCATGGTGGTACCCAGCAGGAGAGTTACCGAGACTTGTCGCTTTCATCATCATCATCACCTGGACATGACGTAACTCTTCTGTAACACTGTATTGTGGCCACCATTAAATTATCTGAGGCTTTTCCTGTCAATCATCACAGCGTCTTCTAATTTTATACAATAGAGTGGAGGCAGCGGGAGGGTGTGTAACAGCAACGCCTGGTCTGCAGTGTAGACTGCACAAATGCCAAGTCAGGATTTTTAAGTCTCGGTGAAATGGCATCAGAATGAGTCAACACTAACAGGGACAGTCAGTGCAGCTAATCACGCCAAGGGCCTCAAGGGCACCAAGGTTAGTTAGTGCCAGAGTCAGAGGCAAAGATAATCCGGTGACACCGAGGAAGCCTGTGGGAAGTAAAGAGGGAGGAGACGGCACAGTCCAGTGTCTTCCGGCGACCCCTAAAGGCTGAAGCATCTAAATCAGTGGCTCTCAGCGGAGGGCTGGGAGGGAGATTTGCCCCTCGAGGGACATGTGACAAAGTCTGGACACATGCTGATCGTCACGGTGGTGGGTGCAGTTGGCATCTAGCGGGTAGAGGCCAGAAATGTGGCTAACCATTCCATGAGGCCCGAGACAGCCTTGCATCCCAAAGCATAATTTGGCCCCAAAATGTCGATACCACCGAGGTTGAGCATCTCCCTGGTCTAGGGGATGGCTGCTTTCCCCACCTGGGAACAGGTTGGCCACTGGTAAAATAGTAATAATGAAAAAAATGAATATAATATAATATAATGAGGGCAGCTGTCACATGAGGACGGCTCTTGAGATGAGATCAGGCCAGGCTGCCTGGCAGTGGGCAGTAGATAAAATTGTTGTTTACAGCTGTAAGTAAAAAATTGAAATGCTTGTTTGTGTCCAGCTTATAGATTTTTTAATTTCGTTTTTTGTGGTAAATATTTCACTGGCTAAATCCAAATCCACACGATGGGATTGAAATGTCATAATCCTACTGATTTAGGAAGTGCTGGCATCCTAATATTTGTTTTTTGATGAAACGAATGAATGTTATGAGAGTAATTTCCTAATGAATGTATGAGCACTAGACCACTTGGTAAGACAAAAAAGAGGAACAATGTGATCAATTGCCCTAGATGGTTTTCTTAGCGTGACATATTGTGCTGCTGTGAACAGAGGAATTAAGGCGTAGTTCATTATATGTCAATTTGAATGTAATACTAATTAAAACTTTCTTTGACTTCACTGAAGCTTGTTCTTAGAAATTATGCAAATGAATTGAGTCCTTGAAAAGTAGCTCATCCAATATTTGAGTTCCCTGCGGACCAAAAAGCTGGCACATTGAACTGAAAAAATTACACTGTGCAGTATTTTTTCATAGATACAGTACACTAAAAGATTTTGGTAACCTACCAGAAAAAATGGGTGGAGTGATTTGCAGATCTTTTTTGTCCATTTTATTTAATATCAACATAAGCAAAAAGGTGGGACCAGAGAATTAAAGATTGGTACTTGGATGGTGTCCACAGGGAGGGAATTCTCTGTAGCCTTCGATTCGTTAGGCAAAGAATTTGGTTTCTGCTCACAGATAATTCCATGGCTTTTCCTAGATTAAAATCCTCACCAAGTCCTTTTAAATTTTGTTGTGTTAAATTACGTGAGCTCGCCCTCCCCTGTGCCACCTTGTCCGTAATTTCAGATCACATGAGATGTGTTTACCTAATGAAGTCTGGATGGGAGGATGCATTTGCTGTTTTTAGAATCTGTGCTAGCCAGCCACATCCTACATTTTAAGAGCATATGCTTTGGCCAGGCACAGTGGCTTGTGCCTGTAATCCCAGCACTTTGGAGAGGCCAAGGCAGGAAGACTGCTTGAGGCCAGGAGTTCAAGAACAGCCCTGGCAACACAGTGAGACTCCCACCCCCAAACTCTACCAGAAAAAGAAGCTGATCATGGTGGTCTGTGCCTGTGTTCTCAGCTATTTGGGAAGCTGAGACTGGAGGATCACTTGAGTCTAGAAGCTGGAGGCTGCAGTAAGCTCTGATCATGCCACTGAGCTCCAGCGTGGACGACAGAGTGAGATCTCATGTCTAAAAAAAAAAGAATAAATTTAAAAGATGTTAATCGTAACAAAAAGGATAAGCACATAGGCCTTGGTTCTTCAAGCCCCCAAGTAAACGTGGAAATAAGTCAAGGCCACGGTAGCCGCGAGCATGCCACTGCACTCCAGCCTGGGCGACAGAGTGAGACCGCAACTCAAAATAAATAAATAAATAAATAAGTAAGCAAATACCATAAATTCTACTTCTCACTGCTCAGGTATTTTATAGGAAAATTTCAGCCTCTTCAATGTTACAAGTCACATCATCTATTTCATCTTCATTCAGTGCAGGGTAGGGTTTAACACATGGTATTCAAAAATACCAGAGACAGGCTGAGATTGGTAGGGACTTCTCGGCTAGCCACATGGACCCGATTATCCTCACTGGTTGGAGTAACAATCTTGGTTTACACTGGAAACTTTTTTTTTATTTTTTTGAGTCAGAGTCTCACTCTGTCACCAGGCTGGAGTGCAGTGGCACACTCATGGCCACCGCGGCCTCGACCTGCTGGGCTCAGGCGATCCTTCCACCTCAGCCTTCCTAGTAGCCGGAACTATAGGCATGCACCACCACGCTCAGTTAATTTTTTCTTTATTCTAGAGACGAGGTCTCACCAGATTGTCTAGTCTGGTCTTGAGCCCCTGAGTTCAGGCAATCCTCCCACCTCCGCCTCCCAAAGATTTGGGATTACAGGCATGAGCCAGGAAATAGACAAGAATGAGGGATCATATATGAAACACTGTGGACATTTTGTTGCACACATTTCCTAAGCCGTCATTGTTTAATGTATGAATACACAAAAATAGTTAATGGTATTTGTTAATTGTTGGTGAAGGCTGTGACTGGCTGTATGTAAACATTTTGGGGGTAACTTTTAGGGTCAGAATGCTCTCTAATGCACTTTTTCATAAACCATTGAAGTGTTAGGAATTCACAGCAAAAATGAGCCTTTAAATAAATGACCAGTATTAACAGTTACCACCTTTATAGAAAAGATTCTTTTTGGTCTTTGCTTCCCAGTCTATTAGATAAACTGGTGCCTAGTCCAGAGACGTGGGCAGAATCAGACTGTTCAGATTTTTTTTTTTTTTTTGAGTTGGAGTCTCACTCTGTCATCCAGACTGGAGTGTAGTGGCCGCTCCCGGCCACCGCAGCCTCGACCTGCTGGGCACTGGCCATCCTTCCGCCTCAGCCTTCCAAGTAGCCGGAATTACAGGCGCACGCTACCACGCCCAGCTGATTTTTGGATTTATTGTAGAGATGAGGTCTCGCTGCCTAGGCGGGTCTCGAACCCGCGGGCTCAGGCAATCCACTCACCTCAGCCTCCCAAAGGCGCAGGATTACAGGCTGAGCCACCGAGCCCGGCTGACTGTTTGGATTTGAAGCCTGGATCCTCTTATAAGCTCTGCTGCCTCACTTAGGTAACTCAACCTCACTGGGCCTTAATTTCTGTACTGTAAAGTGGGTACTGCCCCACAGTCTTGTGAGGGAAGAAAGATGGTGTGGATAAGTGCTTGCAAGTATTCACAGATGGTTGCTTATTATGTTTCTAATCACTTGGTAGTAAGGTTCAGTGTCCCTTATCCAAAAGTATTTTGGATTTAGACCAGAAGTGTTTTGGACTTCAAATTTGGAATATGTGCAGGATCTTACTAGTTGAACATCCAAAAATCAAAAGTGCTCCAATGAGCATTTTCTTTGAGCATGTTGATGCTCAAAATTTTAGGTTCTGGAGCATTTTGGATTTGGGATGTTCAGATCTGGGACTCTCAACTCATGTATACTAAACAAAGTTAGACTCAGTGCAGAGTTACTCTATCTTAGCAGGAGACAGAGAATTGAGGTTCTGTGTCCGATATCTGAGGAGAACAGCGTGAGAACTTAGTAACGTATCTTATAGGACAGAATGAGAACTGAGTTTCTGAGTCTTACTCAGAAGAGAGAGAACTGAGTTATTGTATCTTAGTGGGAGAGAGAGAACTGAGTTACTATATCTAGTAGAAGAGAGATATGACTGAATTACTATGTCTTCACAGGGGGGAGAACAGAGTTACTGTCTCTTAGTAGGAGACAGTGAGAGCCTAGTTACTAGATATTAAGGGGAGGGAGTGAGAACTCAGTGAATGTATCATAGGAGACAGAGAACTGAGTTAAGGTATCTTCAAAGGAGAAAGAATCTAGTTACTAGATATTACGAGGAGGGAGTGAGAACTAGGTTAATATATCATAGGAGACAGAGAACTGAATTACTGTCTCCTCGTAAGAGAGAATGAGAGCCCACGAACTAGATATTAAGAGGAGAGAGGGAGAGCTCAGTTAATACATCTTAGGAGACAGAGAACTGAGTTAGTCTCTTCCTCGGAGAGAGTGAGAACTGACTCACTATATCTTAGTAGGGGAGAGTTAGGACTGGGTTACAATATCGTAAGAGAGAGGGCTGAGTTATTGTCTCTTCTAGGGGAATGTGAGAACTGAGTTCCTACATCTTCATAGGAGAGAGCACTGCATTACTGAGTCTTAGCGGGAGAGACGAAAACTGAGTCAGCTCTGGAGGGCGAAGTCTGATGACCTGAGCAGTGAGAGGACGTTGATGTGCGTGGAATCTTTTTGATGGCGTCATTCCACCAAAAATAAGGTTCCCTGAAGAGAGCTTGCTGGGCTCGCCGGGTGAGGCAGCCCTCCAGTACAACAAATGGCGTGTTACTTTGGAGCCACAGAAAACTACTTTAGGGCAAAAATAAAAACGGGTTGTGATGCGTGCAGATGGGAATGATATTGTTGGCATTTATGAAGGGAGGGGAGTTTTTCTGTAAGCAATTTAGCTGGACTCCAGTACTTTGAAGCCAGCATATTTCTCAAGTGTGACAGGCATATTTGTAAACAGATTGAGCGTTTAGTAAGACGTCCCGAGAGTGGGAATAACATCATTCTTGACCCTATCATTGTGGAGTGGGAATGATTCCCTAGAACTTTGCGAAGGCTGGGATGTCTCTTGTTAACTGCAGTGCATCTTCCGTCATCTCCCAGTGGATAATTGGGTTTGAATCTTCTTCGGAATCAGGGACTCTTTCTGGCCTGAACATCGAGGATGGCTCGCTGGACGTTCCTGTGAACAAATGCATGGACTCTGGAGAAATTGCAGGTCCGAGTGAATGGTCTGGGGTGATTAATTTGCTTTTCAATGAGAATAGCTGCATCTCATCTCATATCCTAGTCTGACTCCTTTCTTTCACAAGTGTAGGGTTTTTTTTGTGTATCCATGAAGCATCTGGGAGCTTCCTTTATGGCACCTTAGTGGATCCTAATGTTTGCTCACCAGATGAGTGACAAAAAACAGAATTGGAGCAGACGTCAAAAATCATCTGGTTTTTATCATTTCTTCAGTTTAAGTCAACTGAAGAACTCAGCAGGTCTGTCTGTCGCCTTATTTGGAAGTTCGCCAGTATTCATACTTTGTTTGTCATAAAAACTTGCTAGTTCTTAGCAGTAGCAAATGAGTTCTTCCGCCTTCTAGATCCTTCTTAAATGCCTCCATCCAATATTTAAGGCTTACCCTCCCTGAAGAAATTTATTCTGCTTCCTTCTCAGAATCTTTTATCATTTTGAGTCAAACGATTTCCATATTCCAAATTAAGATGCATACCTATAAATCATCTGTTTGCTATGATCATAGTAATACTAGTGGTTTGTTTTGTTTGGAGTCAGAGTCTCTCTGTCGCCCAGGCTGGAGTGCAGTGGCACGCTCACGGCCACCGCAGCCTCGACCTGCTGGGCTCCGGTGATCCAAGTAGCTGGGACTATAGGTACACACCACCACGCCGGCCAGTTTTTTACTTATTGTAGAGACAAAGTCTCGCCACCTTGCCCAGGCTGGTTTCAAACTTCCAGGCTCAGGCAATCCTCTCACTTCAGCCTCCCTAAGTGCTGGGATCGCAGGCTTGAGCCATGGGTCCGGCAATACTTGGTTTTTATATGCTAGAAGTAAAAGAACTTGTTCTGAAGTTTCTTCTAAGCTTATATCTTCGGAGCTGTTTCTGTTTGTTTTTTCCTTCTCTCTGACAAGTGTAGGTTTTTTTGGTGTGTGTATCCATGCAGCACCTGGGAGCTTCCCGTATGGTACCTCAGTGACGCCTAATGATTGCTCACGGGGTGAATGACAGACAACAGCATTGGAGTAGACATCACAAATCACCTTGTTTTTGTCATTCATTCAGTTTAAGCCAATAAATATCTGTTGAGGTCTTTCTTGGATCAACCACATAGAATAGATGAATTTGGCATTTCCTAGAAAATATTGCATATACAGCGTGACTCTGCATCATGTTTGTTTGTTCATTTCATTTTTGTTTTTTGTAGAGACAAGGTCTCTGTCACCCAGGCTGGAGTGCAGTGGCACAATCATAGCTCACTGCAGCCTCGAACTTCTAGGCTCAAGTGATCCCCTGCCTCAGCCTCCTAAGTGGCTGGGACTACAGGTGCGCACCACCATGCCCAGCTAAGTTTTTTTATTTTTGTGTAGCAGTGATGGTCTTGCTATGTGGCCCAGGCTGCTCTCAAACTCTTAGCCTCAAGCAGTCCTCCTGCCTCGGCCTCCCAAAGTGCTGAGATTACGGGCATAATCCACTATGTCTGGTGTTTTTAAAAGTTTTTCCGTGATCAGAGATTTCAGTGGCAAGACCATTTAGAAAATATTATCCTGTTCTTGGAGTAAAAAGTTTCTGACATCAATATTTATGAATGACCGCTAGAGAAGCAGTTTGGTCAGACTCTTAGTGATCGTGTCTTTGCTGTTGAATCTCTTAAATTTCTGGTATGTTGAAACCTGCTGGGCTCCGGCGATCCTTCCGCCTCAGCCTAGGATAGGGTTTTTGAAGGGAACTTGGTGGGCAGGGGGGTAGGGGCTGTTGATTGCTTGATGATGTCATGGGGAGGGCATGTCAAGACTGTCTTCCTGCCACAGAGCCGGTTTCTGGGAGGGACTCACAGGACCAGTAGTCGGAGTTTCTTTCTATGGGTGGGGCCTTGGAGTCCAAAGTCTGGAAAATATCTCAAACACCATTCCTAGGTTTGACAATAGATGGTCTCTGTACCAAGTCTTGTGACCGTGAGGTGTCACCCCCCTGGGCAGGAAACCATCACAGAGGTTTCAAGTCAGTTGTTCAAAAGAGAATATGTTATCAGCCTTGGGTGGGAGGGGACCCGCTTACCCAGGGGTCAGGTCATGAAGATAATTAATTGACATAGGCGGTTTCATTACCATTACCAGTTGATTGTGAAGAATGCCATAAAGGGTTCAAGTGTACAGCCAGATGGAAGAGGTATGTCAGACGAGGACTGTAAAGGTCAGAGGCTTCTGACCCCAAGGACTGGGAGGGTGCACTGTCTTCCTAGAATGAGAGAGCGTTCAGCAACCAGGAAGCTCTCAGATCCCCGACACGTAGGGGTTTTGTGGGAGTTTCATTCCACAGGCGTGATTGACTAACATCATTGACCATAGGTGATTAGCTCAATCTCCAGCCCCTTCTCCCTCCCTGGAGGTCGGGGAGTAGGGGTGAATCATGCCTTGATTTCTCTGGCCACATACCTCCACCAAGAGCCCACCAAGAGTGGCCTCATTACAACAAAAGATGCTCCTGCCACTGGGGAAATTCCAAGGGATTGAAGAGCTCTGTGCCGACAACCGGGGATAAGGCCAAATACATCTCTCCCACACACCTGAAACCTGGTGGAAATAATTTGAGATCTGAGCCAAGACTCGTGAAAGAAAAGCCAGTTCCTAAAATCTTTGGAATAATACTTATGAGGCATTATTTTTAAATCACTTAAAAATATTTTAATGGCATGTGTTTTCATTTTTATTCCACATGTAGCCATGTATGGTTTCGATGTTTGTGTTCATTTTTATGGAAGAGCAAAGATGGTGTGCACACAAATCAATCCAGGAGAGAAGGAGGAGACTGCTTGTTGCCTGAGGGCAACCATCCCCTCTTAATGGAAGATGCAGTTGGAGGCATTTGCAACTTGTGACCTGTAATTCAAAGATGTGATTTGATCAATTGTAACTTGTGAAGTCATTAAGGATAAACATTTACACTCGCGTCCTTAGCCCTGGGCAGAGAGGGTTATCTGAGGAACAAAATTGCTTTTTTTTTTTTTTTTCTTTTTGAGTTGGAGTCTCACTCTGTCGCCCAGACTGGAGTGCAGTGGCCGCTCCCGGCCACCGCAGCCTCGACCTGCTGGGCTCCGGCCATTCTTCCACCTCAGCCTTCCAAGTAGCCAGAATTACAGGCATGCGCTACCATGCCCGGCTGATTTTTTGATTTATTGTAGAGATGAGGTCTCGCTTGCCCAGGCGGGTCTCGAACCTGTGGGCTCAGGCAATCCACTCACCTCAGCCTCCCAAAGGCGCGGGATTACAGGCTGAGCCACCGAGCCCGGCTTCTTTTTTATTTCTAAGGAGAGGCAGCCACTACCTGGTCTCTTCTAGACGTGGACACAATAAGGCAGCAGAGAAGGGCAGGGTTCCTGGGGTCACAGAGTTTCAACACCTTCTGGGAGGGCTTGGAGCATGGGAAAAGGGTGGGGGTGGACTTGGCCAAAGACTCCAAGTCAGCGGTCAGCTTCAACCTGGGATGTAGAAGGAACCTAGGGGTGTGAGTTAACCCTGCTCAGAAAGCTGGTTCTACTCAGAGAGCAAATATGGTCGGAGCAGAGATGCTAGAATGGAGGAATTAAGAGGCAGGCCTGTAGCCTGATGGCTGTGAGGACAGCCCCCGCTGCCAAAACTCTAGGGACAGGCCCTGGTGGCAGGAGCAGCTGGGGAAAGGTGACTGTTTCCTGCAGGATGAGCCAGATCTCGAGACTGCCAGCCTTGTAGCTGTGGGTGCAGCATGGCACAGCCAGGAGGGGGGACCACAGCAGAGAAGGAAGCAGGGCTCCAGGGAAACCATTACATTTGTCTGGGCCTTTTTTGTTTTTAAATTTCAATGCCACCGGGCACGGTGGCTCAAGCCTGTAACCCCAGCACTTTGGGAGGCCGAGGCGAGAGGATTGCCTGAGCCCACGGGTACGAGAACAGCCAGGGCAAATTGGTGAGACCTCGTCTCCACAATAAATCAAAAATTAGCCAGGTGTGGTGGCGCATACTTGTAGTTCCAGCTACTTGGAAGGCTGAGGGGGAAGGATTGCCGGAGCCCAGCGGGTCGAGGCTGCGGTGGCCATGAGCGTGCCACTCCAGCCTGGGCAACAGAGTGAGACTCCGACTCAAAAAGATAAATGAAAATAAATTTCAATACCTTTGGGGGATGAGTGTGCCCACCACCCCCAGCTGTGCACATTGGACCCAACAGGTGCTTTTTCTTGCCTCCGTCCCTTCCCCATTCGGAGTCTCCGGTTTCCATGACACCGTTCTCTTTGTCGATGCTTAGTTTAGCTCCCATTTGTAAGTGAGACCATGCAACATGTCGTTTTCTGTTCCCGAGATGGTTCTCTTAGAATGATGTTCTCCAATTCCATCCAAGTCGCTGCAAGACATTACTCCATTCCTTATGATGGCTGAATAGTATTCTGTGGTGTATAGATACCGCATTTTCATTATCTGCTGATCGATTGATGGGCATTTAGGCTGATTCCGCCTCTTTGCCATTGTGAATCATGCTGTCATGAACATGTGGGTGCAGGTGTCTAATGACCTCTGTTCCTTAGGGTGGATACCTAGCATTGGGATTGCTGGATCAAATGGTAGATCTGTTTTTAGTTCCTGTAATCTCCATACACCTTTCCTTAGAGGTTTAGTGATTTACATTTCCACCCACAGTGTGTAGGTGTTCCCGTTTCTCCACAACCTCACATCTGGGCCTTTTTATAGTTATAAATGTGTGCCCATGAGTACCCACGGGCATTTTTGTATTGGCAGATAGCATAGTATTGGCTGCTAGAACTTGTTGAGTACATTCAGGCAAAGTTTTATTATATGCTAATTTTTAAATAATTCCTCTCTTCAAAAGAGTAAATGGGGAAAGATATTTACCTGCAGGATCCGTGAACGTGACTCAGTTCCCATTGACGGTCCTGGGAGCACTGGGGTCTAATAGGAACACTAACTGTCCATCTTTTTTAATGTTTAAGATTTTAGAAATTAATACATAATTGAGGTACATGTGATGATTTCATGCATTCATATATGCGCAAGGATCAGATGAGTGTAATTGGGAATCTGTCACCTTAAATATTTTTCTTTTTTTGCTACAAGCATCCAAAGTCACTTTTTAATTCAGATGTCAGTGCGACAAGTTTGCTTTAGTTTTGATGTTTCAGCACCTGTGGTTTAAGGTCCTGTCTTGGCATTGTGGCTGGTGTGTGTCAATACATTTCAACTGTCGACATTGTTGCTTTCTTTTCCTTTTCTTTTCTGTCTCACTTTCCCCCAGCAACCTTTAAAAATAAGCGCTTTGGGCCAGGTGGGGTGGCTCATGCCTGTAATGCCAGCACTTTGGGAGGTTAAGGTGGGAGAACCGTTGGGGGCCAGGAGACCAGCAGAGTGACACCCCATCTCAAGCAAACAAATAAAAATGTAAATTATATAGATAAATGTTTTGTCTGCAGCATAAAAGGTGAAGGTCATCACTTGCACCTACTGTTTCCTTGTGCTAAAGGATTGATTGTAAGTTCTTCAGGAATTTTTTTAAAGGTTTAGTATGGGCTGGTTCTCCTCTGATTGGTTTTGGCTGTCTTTGACCGCACTTCCTTCTTGTTCCAATGAACACCCTTCCTGGATGTGGCGCTGTGTGCTTCACCCAGACCGGGGATTCTTTTTGGTGCATCCTGCATGCAGAGACCTTTGCAGACGATTGTGGGGACATGAAAAATGGAACAGATCCTGTATGTCCTGTGGTGTTTGTGTTTGGTGACTCTGGCAGAGCGTGGAGCGGTGGAGAGTTTCATAAGCGGTTTCTCTTCTCAGATTTTCTGTTGACCATTGACGATACTGACCAGCGTTGAGAGTGGGGGACCAGGCTCAGCACCCCCAGGCTCTGTGCGATCCTCAGAGGGACATCATTGAACTCATTAAAAATCCACTTTCGAATTGTAGATAAAGGAAAGGAATAGTTCCCCGGGTATTTTTGTACTTCCCACCCTATTGGTATATTTAGGAATCGCAGGATTTATCCACAGCTGTTATTTCCCCAGGGACAGACTGCAAATCCATTTATTTGTCCAGGGCTGTTTATCCAGATCGCAAGTTACAAGGCAACCTCCATCTCCGCAAGATACATTCAGGTATCCAGAGTCCAGCCAACCACCTCTGTGGCTGCGTGGCTGGCGTGGATCTTGAGATGCGTTTTCCTGAAGAGGAGGGAAAGCCCTGTCTACCACAGGAGGTTGCTGTGAGCGGGTTGTAAGACTGCAGAGGCCTCTTACAAGAGGGTGTGGCTCGTGCTTCCTGATCAGCAGTCAGGCTCTGCAGGGTTAGGAATCTTACTTGCACCCATCTCCTGAGACCTGTGGCTCCCGACCAATAAGCTGTGTCTCTTAGACACACGAGGCAGGGGCCGACTCTCTCCCCTCCCCCTGTCCCCCACTCGCTGAAGCCCTGTTCACATAAGTCCAGCAGTAAGAGGCCACGTATTCAGAAGACAACCCTGCTGTGTGTCGGGTGCCCGATCACCTCCATGACTCTGCTGCTATCAGCGGCATCTCAGAAGAGCAACGCAATGGGGATGCAGATTTTTTTTCCTTTAGTATAAATTTAAGCATGACCACAAAGGCTGGTTGGCTCTCCCTTGGAAAAGCAGTTTGGCCTGCAGAAAATAATCAAATCTGCAGTATCTCACAATAATTAGAAATTTGAAACAGGGAAGTTCATGATTTATATCAGATTTCAGTTGCCCTGTAACACACCAAGGATGGCATCCGGGCAGTCGCTGAGATAATTCCCAGGACCACTGCTTTCAGTGTTTGTATCTTTCTCCCCGCAGGACCATGCAGATCTGAGAAGTCATTTCTTCACAGTTGGAATGAAGCTAGAAACAGTGAATCCAAGCGAGCCCTTCCATATCTGTCCTGCATCAGTGACTAAGGTGAGTCTAACCCCTTGCTCTCCGCCCAGAGGCCCCTAGTGGATCCAGCTCAGCCTTTGAACTCAAAGCCAATCAAGGGAAACACACCTGCACAAGGATACCAGCACCCCGGCTGAGCCAAAAGAAGCCTGCTGCCCCTCTGGTCCAACCCAGCCTTCGGCCCTTCTAATGGCTAGGGCACTGCGTGAGCCTAGATGCCACCTCTGAGAACGGAGAGGGGAATGTTTTCCCTTGTCCCCTGGTACTGTTGTCATTCTAAGAGTCACTTGTTCTGGCTGCATGGATGGTAGTGAATAGGATTCTTATTTATGTTTGGAAAATAACTGAAATTAGTGGCAAGCAGATTCTTGCCTCCCACGGGTCAGCCTTTCTGAGTCCTTTTTCTTGTCTACCTCCTTTGACCAAAGAAAAACTCCATGCTTCTGTGGTCTACAGAGTCAAAGTGAAATTACATCTTCATGTAAAGTCATTTTTATGATGATCAGATAGTCTGTTAAGATAAGAAGATCCCTTCCCCATAAAAAGATCTCTCAATGACGTCATCTATGGTCAAATCTAAATCGCCTGTTTCTACCTTAAGTCCCTTAAGTGTCTTCTTGTAAGTGGCGGGAAGAACTAAGAAACAACATTCTTAGGCAATGTGTGTTTCTGTTAATGGCCTTTTGTGTATTTCAGTGGGAGAATTGAATTACAGACTCAAAAGTCAATTCCACCTTAATATCTTTTTCTTAGGGAAACTGGATTTGTTCATGCAGTGATTTCTGTTTAGTATTATTTGAGTCATGATTTTTTAAAACAGTCTTACAGTTTGGTAAAACTTGGAGAAACTTAGTGGTGATAATGTGCATTACAGAATATGAAAAATGCTTAGAGTAAATGCTTGTTTTTCTTTTCTAAATGTTTTTCCTGTAGTGAACATAATTGCTTTTTATAACTGTTAAAGTAGTTTATTTAAAGAATAGCCTTAAATATTTAAGGTAATTTATTTGAAGAAAAAATACTAACATATGCTCTGTATGATCATCTTGAGATGAAACCCATGCATTTTCATTTCTTTTCCTTCCATTAAAAACCTATTTATGCCAGGCTCCGTGGCTCAGCCTGTAATCCCGCGCTATGGAAGGCGGAGGTGAATGGATTGCCTGAGCCCGCGGATTTGAGACCCGCCTGGGCAACTTGGCGAGACCTCATCTCTACAATAAATCAAAAAATTAGCCAGGCGTGGCAGCGCGCACCTGTAGTTCTGGCTACTTGGAAGGCTGAGGCGGAAGGATCGCCGGAGCCCAGCGGGTCGAGGCTGCAGTGGCTGGGAATGGCCACTGCACTCCAGTCTGGGTGATAGAGTGAGACTCCAACTCAAAAAAAAAAAAAAAAACAGTAAACCTATTTATATTTGAAGTGGTCTCTGGCTTTGCTTCCTTCCTTCCTTCCTTCCTTCCCTTCCCTTCCTTCCTTTTTTTTTTACAACTATGTTTTCTGATAGTTACCATGTAATTTTCCAAAACTGAGGCTTTTTTTTTTCAATCAAACTCACTCTATCACCCAGGCTGGAGTGCAGTGACGTGATCGTGGCTATTGCAGCCTTGACCTGCTAGGCTCAGGTGATCCTTCTGCCTCAGCCTCTGAGTAGCTAGAACTACAGGTGCATGCCACCATGCCCAGCTAATTTTTTGATTTATGGTAGAGACGAGGCCTCGCTCAGTTGCCTAGGCTGGTCTCGAACCCCTGGGCTCAGGAAATCCTCCCGCCTCCCAATCCTCTGCCTCCCAAAGTACTGGGATTGCAGGCGTGAGCCACTGGGCCCAGCCCAGAACGGAGGCATTTGTACCTGGCTGAATCCCGGCCAGAATTTCCCTTTGTTGCAGCAGCAGTGGTCCATTTTGTGTCAGCTGCCCGCTGGTCTGGACATCTGTCCCATTGTCCTTCTCCTGAAAGGCTGCAGTGTCAGTCCACCAGCGTTTATAAGCTAAACCAAACAGAGCTGGTATGCACAGCCTGTCAGTGGTGGCCTCTCTCCCACTCTTACGCCTTTAAATAATTGTAGTATGTGCTGTCAGAATGTGACATGCTGATCAAAATTAGTTCAGCCCAATTATCTTTGTCTCGTTGGGTAGACTTCCTGGTTTTTCACAATCAACAATTTTCTCTAAATAGATCTCATTAAGGGGAAGGAAAAGGTGTTTTTATTGATCTTTAAACTATGTTTTCCTTTTTATTTTGCTTTTTCTTACCCTTCGTAGCAAAGATTAACTGTATCATGCAGTTTCCGTATACTCCTTTTTCCCTTACTGATGGTGTGTTGAATGATGCATGCTCTGGGCTGTGTTTCTGTCTCTTAGAAGCTGGCAAGGCACCTCCCCAGGTTCAAGACTTCTTCATGTCATGAGGTATTAGAATATTCTTAGTGTAGATGATATTTACAATTACATCTATTTCTCCGAACACTGGAAAATGCTTCTGAGTGTCGCATTTGAAAATACCACACACCGTGCTGTCATGACTCGTCACTGTGAAAGTTTCATTTCCCCTCCTTGGTGCTTTTCTTGGTGGCCCAGCTGTTGAAGAAGTGAAGGGTATGGCAACACACAGACAAGGATGCAGACAGGCGTGTGGGGGTTCCAGCATTCAATGACCAGCCTTGGCAGTGCAGTGGGATTGGTTTTGGTGTTCCTGAACAGTGAGATACTGACAGATGGTGATGGCGTCATCTGTGTAAGTAGGATGTGTTGATTAGATGAAAGGATGCTGGGATCAGAAGTCATGGGTTCCTCTTCTCTTTCTTCTCTCTCTGAGCTGTGCAGTCTTGGGTGAGTCACTTGACTGCTCTGGGCTTTAGTTTTGAAACCTGTGTCTTCTGGACGGCAAGCGTGAAGCACAAAGCAGTGGTTCCGACCTCTTGGGAACTTGGATCCTGGTGGATTTGATGGAACTTACTGAACGAACCTTTCCTCAGAAGTATGTCCTTAGTGTCTATCTTTATAAGATTCCTTGACACTAGGAGATCTTGCCACCAAAATTACATGCCTTTTTTTTTCCCCCTTTTTTTGAGTTGGGATCTCGCTGTGTTGCCCAGGCAGGTCTCTAATTCCTGGGCTCAGGCACTCTTCTTCCCGTCTCAGTCTCCTGAGTAGCTGGGACCACAGGCAGGAGCCAGTAGGTCTGACCCCAACTGTGTGCTTTTATGTAGGCAAGTATGTGTATATTTGCATGATGGACTAGATCACAGCAATTTAGCAGGTATTTATGGAGCATTTCTGGAGGCACTTACTCTGGACAGTGGAAACATTGTCCCTGCTACTATGGAGTTTATGTTTTGATAGAAGGAGACAGACAATAATAAAACTAAGGAATAAATACATACAGTATGTCACGTTAAATGCTAAATGCATGTTAAGTGCTAAGGAGAAAAATGTGTCAGGGAAGGGACATTGGGGTCGACATTCAATAGCGCTGTTGGGGGTGGCCTCACGGGCCAAATTTGATCCTTTGCTCCCTAAATTGACTTTTAAGGCAAACCTCACTCAGCAGAATTTTAACTATTTGCTGGGATTCACAGAAGAGCTGAAGTGAGTTTCCTCTTCTGCTTAGCTTTGAACTAGATTGCTTCCAGAAAAAAATGGAAGAGCCAGGAGTCACAGCTCAGTCAAGTTCACAAGGTTTCCTAAGAAAGCCTGGTTTATGTCTGTTGCATTGGGAAAGGGATCTTTTTTTCTGGCCCGTTTTACATACTGGATTTGTTTAATTCATTGTGCTTTTCAGCGTCAGTCTGCCTCATTTTGCCCTCGGTTTTTTGTGTGTTTGTTCTTTTACACCAGTATGCCTTGTTCCTTTTTCTTCATTATTGTGTTTTTCTTATACTCAGCGGACATTTATCTAGTTCCTATGTACAAGGCAGTTTCCATGGGAAACCATGAATTTGGGAATAAAAAGCAGGCCACTGTCCTCAAAGAACATAGGTTCTACTGAAGATAGAAGTGTTGTCTATAGTCTGCAGGAAGGAATGAGCATTTTTAGCACAGAGCTTCAAGTCTGGAGCTTTTGGTGCACAGAGCAGTGGCTCTTCCTCCAGTCAGATCAGCAGCTTGAAATTTGGGGTGCACCTGAAAATTCACTGTGTTTTGGAGGCTTAAACATGGAGTTGGGTGTTGTAGTCCAGGAGAAGGCTGAGGAAGGACAAGCTTAGTGTGGGTGGTCTCCTCTGTGGAGAGTCAGGTGTTCAGAGGGATGTGATGTGGGGTGAGACTAGAAATCCCCATACCAGACCAAGGAGGTCCTCTTTTTTTAACAATTTTTTTTAGACAAACCCTCCCTCTGTCACTCATGCTAACGTGCAGTGGTACGACTACAGCTCACTGTAACTTTGCACTCCTAGGCTCAAGTAATCCTCCCACCTCAGCCTCCCAAATACTATAGCTAGAAATACAGGTGCGAGCCACCACACCTAGCTTTTGTTGGTAATAGAGACAGAGTTCTCACTAGGTTTCCCAGATTAGTCTCGAACTCCTGGCCTCCAGAGATCCTCTTGCCCCGGCCTCTCAAAGTAGAGGATTACAAGTATGAGCCTCCATGTTAGTGGAGAGTCTTGAATGATCTGGTATAAGGAGTTTGGTGCCTGCCGTGGCCACTGGGAACCCTATTTGACCTTTCATTTACCATCTTGGCTGTTATCTAGGCTGGGGTTTGGCTCCATCAGTTCATTTTTCTTCCAGCTATGGCCTTTAGTTCACTTCTTTAAGTCTTTGAGGTTTTTTTGTTTTGTGTTCATTCTCTCTCTTCTATATTTTCTAGGTTTTTATTAATAGGACCACAGTGATCAAGTCTAACTATTTAGCAGCTGGATTAATTTAGTAATAGACGCTGGACTGTCAGTTTGTGGTTAAATCATTTTGATGCAATATATTCACTGCCTTTGGAAGCTGTGCCAGTATTGTGTACTAGCATTCTATGTAATAACGAGGAATTAACCTTTAACTCTATTTTTTTTTTCTCTTAGGTTTTTAACAATCATTTTTTTCAAGTGACTATTGACGACCTAAGACCAGAACCTAGTAAACTCTCAATGTTGTGCCATGCGGATTCTTTGGGGATTTTGCCAGTACAATGGTGCCTTAAAAATGGAGTCAACCTCACTCCTCCCAAAGGTTTGTATTCTGTGAACATTTGCAGGGTTTGGGTGACTCGAGAGGGTGTCTGGCCCTCCCAGCGGTCACTGAAGTGACGCCTTTGTTAATCTGGAGAAGTTTATATTGTAAAGAACCGACTGGGTGTGGTGGCTCTCACCTGTAATCCCAGCACTTTGGGAGGCCAAAGCAAGAGGATGGCAAGCCCACAAGTTCAAGACCAGCCAGAGCAATATAGTGAGACTTCATTTCTACAGACTCAAAAAAGCAAATTAGCTGGGCATGGGACCTATAGTCCCAGCTACTCGGGAGACTGGGGGGGAAGGATTACCTGAACCCAGGAATTTGAGACTGTGGTGAGCCGTGATCATGCCACTGTATTCTGGGCTACAGTAAGACCCTGACTCAAAAAAAAAAGAAGGAAGATGGACTAGAAATACAATGTTCTTCTTAGCTAGCTGGACGTAGGCGTCATTCCCAGGGAGGTGTGTGCCTTAGGCTTCTCCGTCCTCTTCTGTCTACCATCGTGTCCCTGTCGCTTATGACCTTATTAACAGCTGTGCTGCTGGTGTGACAGAGGGTACACTATTGCTGAGTGTTGAGTTTTAAGACGTGGGAGGGTTTGAGTGTGGCTTTAAAATGCAACAGGATGCCAGTGAAGCACTTCTTTTTATTTTCAACAAGCCAGATTTTCCCCAGAATCCATTGGCTGACCTCCATCCAACCATGTGATGCTATGACATGTTCAAATTAAGTTGGGAGCCAGCGTGCATTTCTGTCCTTCTAGACTGGGATTTGAGAACCGCACTGTTAGAAAGTAGCACACTTGCAAGCTTACCAGCGTGGTTTGTTTGCCCTGTAGGTCCAAGGCTGATTCAGGAAGAGAGCAGTAAGATGGATGGTGGGAATATGGGAAGGAAGAAAAGGAGAGTAGTGGAAGAGAAAATGAAAAAGATTAGAAAAATAAGCTTACTGGGGGGAGGTTTTAAGACACCCTCAAATCCTAAAGGGTTTTGTACTGACTTCTTCCTCAGTAACCTCTGGGGACTGGGTTACTTGTGGTGTTTCACTCCATTGAGAGAATAACTTAATGCCCATAGATTAAGTTCCAGTTCCCCTGGAGGCCTTCCTGTGCTGTGCGTGTAATTTAATTGTGCTGTGCCTAGCTTACCTTTCATAGAACTGTACTCTGCCGGGCTTTTATCTTCATTTTTCTGTACTCATCCCCATGGAAGTGCTTTTGAATATTTCTAATCTGGGTCAAACGCGGTGGCTTACGCCAGCAATTTTAATACTTTGGGAGGCTGAGGCAGGAGGATTGCTTGAATCAAGGAGTTTGAGACCAGCCTGGGTAAAATAGTGAGACCTCATCCCTATAAGCCGACATGGTGCCACTCGCCTGTAGTCCCAGCTACTCACAAGGCTGAGGCCGAAGGATTGCCTGAGGACAGGAGGTCAAGGCTGTGGTGAATTGGGATTATGCTACTGCTCGGAGACCCGGCTAACAGAGTGAGATCCCGCCTCAAAAAAAAATTCCAATCTGTTGACACTTCAGATTCAAGGTGTGCGGTTGTGATATACAGCGAACATCCAGGGAACGTTGTTTACCAGTCACTGTTTTGAGTGCCTAAGTCATTCAAGCCTCAAAATAATGCTGTGAAGACACTTAGTCATAGAGAGCTTATGTAACTTGCCCAAGGTTATGTGGAGAGTTGGTCCTGAGACTTGGGTCCTGAGACTTGTCCCGTGATAGCGGGGAGGACTCTGATACAGGATTCACTCAGGCACGATCACGGCTCAGCTCAGCCTCAAACTCCTGGGCTCAGGCTATCCTGCTGCCTCAGCCACCCAAGTAGCTGAGACCACAGGCGTGTGCCACCACACCTGGCTAACTATTTTATTTTTTGTAGAGACGAGGTCTCACTATGTTGCCCAGGCTGGTCCTGAATTCCTAGGCTCAAGCAGTCCTCCCACCTCAGCCTCCCAGAGTACCAGAATTACAGGCGTGAGCCACCGTGCCCAGTCAAATGTCTAAGTATTTTTATAATTCTTTACTATGTCCATACAGGTTTTATTTTATCAACAATCTATTCGTAGTTGGTAAGAAGTCTTTTCCTATTGCAGGATTTCAGCCACGGGTCTTCACAAAGTTTGAAAGCTGGAGATACCATCCTTTGTTTTTTTTTTTTCCTAAATTGCTTAATGGAAGCATGTGAGGGGCATGAGTCCTGTGTCATTGAAGGAAGACTTTTTATAAATATCTGAGATGCTCCTTGGTTAGACTTTGCAGATTTCTCCTTAGTAGTAAAATCCATCTAAAGTTAAAAATAAAACTGGTTGAGTATTTGCTCACATAGTAAAAAAAAGGTAGACATAGCAAACATATTATATCAGCATTTTGGCTGCTTGACCACTGCGCTATGGTGGAGGTTTCATGGTTATCTGTGTCTTTATAATTGTTAAATACATTTCTGTGTTTTATGCATGATCGTATAAAACAGATTGTTGGCATAGCTTGGAAATTTACGAGGAAAATGATGCACTTCTTCGAGGGATACTTGCTCTTTATATTATTAGGAAAATTGTTTTACATTACTGAAATTGAACTTATAAGCATGCAATGAAAGAACTGTTCAAAGATTTAAAATGGAATATTTTTATATTTTAAATTAAAAAATTTTTTAATTTATTTATTGTAGAGATGTGGTCTTGTCAAGTTGCCCAGGCTGATCAAGTTGCCCAGGCTGATCTCGAACCCATGGGCTCAGGCAATTCTCTCATTGAAATATATTCATTGCCTTTGGAAGCTATGCCAGTATTGTGTACTGGCATTCTGTGTAATAAAGAGGAATTCACCTTTAGATCTATTTTTTTTGCTTAGGTTTTTAACAATCATTTTTTTCGAGTGACTATTGACGACCTAAGACCAGAACCTAGTAAACTCCAATGCTGTGCCATGTGGATTCTTTGGGAATTTGCCAGTGCAATGGTGGTTTAAAAATGGAGTCAGCCTCATTCCTCAGTCCCAAAGTGCTGGAATTATAGGCGTGAGCCACTACACCCAGCCGCCTATATTTTAAATTATTTTTTACCTTAATATCTAGCTGTGATGATCATGTCTTCTCTTTTATCCAAGTATTTGTGGTATTTAGTGAGGTGAAATTATCTTCATGTATTTTTCCAGATTGTTCCTTCACTTATTGAACGTGAGATTGTGTTTAAAATCTCAAAAAGAGTATTTCTTTATGAATATTATATATTATTTGTAGAATATTGAGTAATTGTGGTTAGTACCTTCTGGTAAGAAAATCTCACTGATAACTCTTTTTAAACCCTTGAAACATTCAAGAAGTGATAAATGTCGTTGGTTCAGCACTATTTTCTTGAAATAGTAGAATATTAACTTACATGCCATTAAAATACCAGTAACTTACAGGAAAATGGACATAGAAAAAGAACAGAATAGTACACAATAAAATAACAGTGACTCTTAAGCAAGTTTATCATAATATGAGAAAAATGAAAATTCCATTGAGATGGTGTATAGTTATCAGATGACATAAAATTACAAAAAAGAAAGAGGACCTCAGTTTTGACTGGGATCTAGAGGAACAAAGATTCTCAGACATTGCCGCTGAGGGTGTAGGAAGGTGCAATTGTGTGCATGGCAGTTTGGCAAATTTTACCACGATTTTAGTTGCGTTTGCCCACGGACTCAGCAATTCCACCATTGGAGATTTCTTTTAAAGTTATACTATACTGATAATACACATGAAAGTTTGTTTGTTTTTCGGCATTACTTATAATAGCAGTAGAAAAGGAAAAATTCCAAGGGCCCATCAGCAGCGAATTGTTGAAATAATTTTGGATATCCATTTCGTGGAAACTATACAGTTAAAAAGAATGAGGGAAGTCTGTGAACTGATGCAAGAAGATCTCCAAGACACACTATGTGTGTCACAGTGGATATCGTAGGATACCTTGTTTTGGTTAGGGAAGAGGTAAATTAGAGTGTATACTTGTGTTTGCTCATATTTCTGTGGTTACATAAGAAACTAGTGAGAATAGTCAGGGGGGTTGCGGACTAGTGGTGGGAAAACTTAAGGGAAGGTGAGAGTAGGCAAAAGATATGTGATAGAATCCTGTTTTTATCTTCTTAATTTTTCTTTTTGATCTACATAAGTACATTACCTATTTAAAAGTAAACCTTATGCCGGGCTCGGTGGCTCAGCCTGTAATCCCGCGCCTTTGGGAAGCTGAGGTGAGTGGATGGCCTGAGCCCGCGGGTTCGAGACCCGCCTGGGCAGCGAGACCTCATCTCTACAATCAATCAAAAAATCAGCCGGGCATGGTAGCGCAAGCCTGTAATTCTGGCTACTCGGAAGGGTGAGGCGGAAGGATCGCCGGAGCCCGGGCAGGTCGAGGCTGCGGTGGCCGGGAGCGGCCACTGCACTCCAGTCTGGGCGACCGTCGAGTGAGACTCCAACTCAAAAAAAAAAAGGTAAACCTTATTAACAGTAGAGAGCTTTAATAACTGAAAAGGGTCTTAAAGATTATCTTATCAACCCCAATCATTTTATACCCAGGGAAAACTGAGGCTTCGTTATGGTAAGTGACTTTTCAACTCCGGTCTTAAGAGTCCAAATCTCAAGTTTTTTCTACATAACCATGGCCACACTTCATTACTGTTCTCTCTTTGGTATCTCCATAACATTTACACTTCTCAGCTCTTTTGAAGAGCTTTGGTGGCCTTTCTGAGGACTAGCTGCTGTCAGTGGACCAGGGTTTTTACATTATTCAAATAATGGTCTATGTCAAATCAGTTGGGGAATTACAGTTTTAGGGAATAATTTTCCAAGGGTCTGTGGTTATGAGGAACTCATGCCTTTATTCATTGAGCTCCCTTACCATCCTATGAGAGAAAACTGTAATTTTATGATTTAAATGAATTCACATTTAGAGGTGATGATGGTGGTGGTGGCAGGGGCGGTTTTACGGTTTCCTTTTGAGGTCGTGTGTTAATGGGTCTTCCATCTCAACACCAGGACTGGTCAGGCTGTGGAACCCTTTCAGTCACCACTCTTTGCTTTATTGGTGGATGAAAGGAGAAGCTTCTTTAAAAAGCTCGTTGTTCTTCACTTAAATTCTGAAGTTTTTGTATAGGGTATATGGGATTTATTATACGTATTGCCAAGTGATTTCAGATGTTTTCATGTGTATTATGTTTTCCACAAATATATTGTGTTGTTTAGACTTCTGTGAAAACCACAAATACTGCTGGTGATTACAATGTGTTTCCTGATCCCCAAAAGAGATTATTTGAGAAGCAGCAGATGAAACAGCAGGCTTCTGGTGGCATAGGAGAGAGAGGTGCAAAAAACATAGGTCTTTCACGGCGCCGTCATGACGCTTCCTATTTTTTTTAAAAAATTCCTATTTTTAAAAATACCTATCTCCACAAGAGACAAGTAGAGTGAGCTAGACTGGACAGGAATTTTCAGTGTGGCTTCCTGTGGAAGAGCTTTTTTGGTATAAAAGGATAGAATCTTGGAGTTTTCGCTTCATTAAACAGGTCAGTGCTATAAGCAATATGCAAAGTGATCAAACAAGTAAATAGGTAAACTAAACTACAACGTGTAGAGGTTGTCAACTCTGACTTGCTATTTGCAAATTACTTCATGAGCTTTTCTGGTGTAATATCACAGATTAGATGGATTATTAGTGGAGGAAAAGTTCCACCCAGGGGGATCTTGTGTAGAAACTGTTAAAGCCTTTAAAATTCTGTTGTTAAAGATGTGAGAAAAGACTGATATGATTGGCTTTGTTAGTGCCTTGATTTGTCACAATTCGGGGTGACCATTTAATATACACACAAATATGTTAACACAACTTAAGGAATAAAAGTGTGTTTTCATTATCATAAAGCGGTGAATTGGTATTCTCTTTTCTTACAGAGAAACTTCAGACACTGATGAACTTTGTTCACTTTGTTATCCAGTATATTTTAGAAATACCAGAAGGGACAGAAAATAATATATAGACACTCATGGCTTTGCCGCCTTGTGGCAACATTTTGCCATGTTTGATTCCTTTTTTTTTTTTTTAAGTCATTGTCTCTCTCTCTCTGTCATCAGGCTGGAGTATAGTGGCACAATCACAGTTCACTGCAGTCTGTTTTTGACTGGGCTGAGGCGATCCTTCTGCCTCAGCCTTCCAAGTAGCTGAGACTGAAGGGCGTGTACCACCACACCCAACTAATTTTTTTGATGTTTTGTAGAGATGAAGTCTCGCAATGTTGCCTGTGCTGGTCTCTCCTGGGCTCAAGCAGTCCTCCTACCTTGGCCTTCCAAAGTGCTGAGACTACAGGCGTGAGCCACCGTGCCCGGCCCTATGCGTATCTTTATGAAACTTTTTACTTATTCACGATCTCAGATATTTTTTCATGCTGAAGCATGTACATTGTTCATTTTGCCTAGTCTATGAATATACTGTAATGCTTGGAAATCCTGTTTTCTGTTGGTGGACATTGCAACGATACTCACAGATACACCAAATGTCCCCAAGTGCAAGAGATTCTTTTGGGGGGTATTCCTAAATGTGCAGTTGATGGATATACCTAAATTTGGAGTTTCTTTTTGGGGATGGAGCTCAGTGTGGAACTGCTCAAATTTTGTGGACACAACCAGATACTCCCCACATTGTGCCTGTTGCATTTCTAGCCGTGGTGTCTGAGAATTCCCATTTTGGGTCATCCTCACAATTTTGTGGCCTTGTCACTCTGCGGGTTTTGCTTAGGGGTCCCCGGTCACCAGCGTGGTTGAGTGCTGCATTACACGTTTGTTGGCAAGTTGTGTTTTCTTTCCTTCAATCCTTTTCTTTTGACTGTAGAAGTAGTTCCTACTTTTTGATGAGAATCCTTTCCAGGCTGTGTGCTTCACAGATGTGACGGCCTCGTCCGGCTTGCTCTTTTGCTTTCTGATGGTCAGTTATGTCATATTGAAGCACTAAATTATAATGTAGCCAAATATTCATCTCTTCCTCTGTGCTTTCTTTTTATGTCTTTAGAAGTCCTTCCTACTAATACTCTTCTGCGTTTTCTCTTAATGTTGTGCAGTTTTGCTTTTCCATATTTAGCTTCTGATCTACTTGAAATTGATTCTGGTATGGCATGAGAAAAGAAAACTATTTTGTTTATTCCACTTGAAGTTTCAATTTCTACAGTTGTCTTTGTGTCCTCTGTTAAGATAGCCTACTGGTTCCCCTGATTTGTGGTGCCATCACTGTCATGGATCTGTGTCATGGATCAGTTTTGTAGGTGTGACTCTTACCCTGTTCTTTGTTCTTCTGCCTCATCTGACTGTCTGTCCACCCCTGAACAAATGCTTCTTTTTTTTTTTTTTTTTTGAGTTCAAGTCTCACTCCGTCGCTCAGGCTGGAGTGTAGTGGCACGCTCACGGCCATCCCAGCGTCGACCTGCTGGGCTCCGGTGATCCTTCCGCCTCAGCCTTCCAAGTAGCGGGACCTACAAGTGCGCTCTAATTTTTGATTTACTGTAGGTATCGCCAACAGGCTGGTCTCGAACCCGCGGGCTCAAGCAATCCACTCACCTCGGCCTCCCAAGGTGCTGGGATGACAGGCTGAGCCACCGAGCCCAGCCAATACTACCATTTTAAAACCGATAAAACTTGGTAATATGTCTTCATATCTAGTAAGTGAATCCTATCACTTTTAAAAAAACTGTCCTGGTTTTTTTGGACAGGTTAATCTTGTACGTGAATTTTAGCATCAGTTTGCAAGTTTCTTTAGAGAATCCCATTGAATTTTTATTGGCGTTGCATTTAAATTTACAGATTATAACTTAGACAAATTGATATATTTTTATATTTTATTTTTATGACTTGTAATCTTTTGTTAAACTATTTCCCAAGTACCTTATCTTGTATTGGCTTTAGGTTGTTATAAGGAAATACCACTGATTTTCGTATATTTATTTCATATCCAAGTACCTTTCTAAACTGTCTCAAAGCCAGTTTGTTTTAGATATGGATTTTCTGATTATTGAAAGTTTGATGAAACTATCTTATACACCAGGCTCGGTGTCTCAGCCTGTAATACCAGCTCTTTGGGAGCTGAGTTGAGTAAACTGCCTGAGCCCACGCATTCGAGACCAACCCAGGCAACTTGGCAAGACCTCATCTCTACATTAAGTCAAAAATTAGCCAGGCGTGGTAGCACACGGTAGTTCTGGCTCCTTGGAAGACTGAGGAGGAGGGACTGCCGGAGCCCAGCAGGTTGACACTGGGGTGGCCGTGAGCGTGCCACTGCACTCCAGCCTGGGTGACAGAGTGAGACTCCAACTCAAAACAAACAAACAAACAAAAACTATCACGTAAAACCATTGGTAGCTGGTGATGGTGTTTTATTGAGTATAAATTGATTTTCTCTAGTGGATATAAGTTTCATCAGGGTAACCACTTTTGCTTGAGACAGTTTTGCTAATTGGATATATATGTACAGTGTCAACTGTTTTAACTATGTTTTCGAATTTATTGCCACATCATTTGGTCAGGCTGAACTCATTAGTAGAATTATTCAGATATTTTGTCTCCTTGCTGCATTTTTATCTGTTTGCTTTATAAGTTTCCAAATAGGGCAGTCTATGATTGAGGATTTGTTAGCTTCTCTTTGCTTTTGTTATGGATGTGTTTGTGGTGTGTGTGAGTGTGTGGCATGTGAGTGTGTGTGCATATGTGTGTGCCATGTGGGCCGTGTGTGCTGTGCATTGTGTGTGTGTTGTGCACGTGTGTAGTGTGTGTATGTATGTATATACCGTGTGGAGTATGTGTGATGTGTGGTGTCCATGTCTGTGTAGTGTGCATGTGCGCAGTGTGTGTATGTATGTGTGTACTGTGTGTGGTGTGCGGTGTGTGTGTTTCTGACGCCATATTCTGGTGTTCAGGCTCAGGACCCCTCAACCTTCCTGATGGTTCTCACCCCTCAGTAAAGCATTTTGCTTTCAGGCCCAGGTGTCTCCTCGCCCTCATGCTGGCCGGCTTCCTGAGGGGTCTGTGATTGCTCTTTGTGGGCTCAGCCTCAGCGGTGGCGGTTACCTGCATGGGAGTCCCACGTCTTGCATTGAAGTTGCACCTTCAGCCTGGTGTTGCCACAGGGTCTGCCCAGTGTTCTCGGGTTTCCATTTCCCTGGAATATTTATTTGTTACTGTATCCAGTTGACTAGTAGAAAGTAAGCTCTGTAGAGCCAAGGGGTGTGTGTGTGGTATGTGTGTGTGTGTGTGTGTGTGTGTGTGTGTGTGTGTGTGTGTGTGTGTGTGTGTGTGTGGTGTGTGTGTGTGGTGTGTGTGTGTGTTGTGTGTGTGTGTGTGTGTGTGTGTGTGTGTGTGTTTATTGGAGTTGCACTCTGTCGCCCAGGCTGGAGTTCGGTGGCACGCTCATAGCCACTGCAGCCTTGACCTGCTGGGCTCAGGCCATCCTCCCGCCTCAGACTTCCAAGTAGCTGAAACCACAGGCACGCAGCACTATGCCCGGCTAATTTTTGGATTTATTGTAGAGATGAAGTCTTGCCAAGTTGCCCAGGTTGATTTCGAACCCCTGGTCTCAGATTATCCTCTCGCCTCTGCCTCCCAAAATGCTGGGATTACAGGTGTAAGCCACTGCACCCAGTGGGTCAAGGACTTTTTTACTCTTTCTTGTTCACTGCTGTACCTCTAACACCAAAAATTATGAGGGTGTCTCTGGTGATTCAAGAACTGAATAACTCCATCTTGCATTTAGATGAATAGCCTTTCCTTAATATATACCATATTAACATAGTATGATGCTAATATATAACATTGTAGTTACTCTTGTACGACAAGCCCATACCCTGCAGTGCTGTGAAGCTGGGCCCTACGTCCCTGTGTGCCCCGACCCTCTCTCAGAATCCCGGCAAGGGGCAGCGTCTCTTCCGCTTCTGCCCTGGTGGCTTCGTTCCATTTGTGCAGACCGAGCACCTGCCTGGGCCTGGGATATAGACAGTGGTGGCGGATCTTCCAGCTCACCAAGCCTCCAGCCAGGCCGTCTCTGACTTCTGGGCTGCTGGGCCACTCAGCTCTGGCTTGCAGGCCCTCTTAGTTTTTTGGCATCTGGAGATTTTCTTCTCTTTTGAGTTTGCCTGTGTAATTAACTTTTTCTAAAATTTTATTTTCTGGTTGGGTGCAGTGGCTCGTGCCTGTAATCCCAGCACTTTGCGAGGCAGAGGCGGGAGGTTGACTGGAGCCCAAGAGTTCGAGACCAGCATAGGCAACATGGTGAGACATTGTCTCTACAATAAATAAAAAACTTAGCCAGGTGTGGTGGCATGCACCTGTAGTTCAGCTGCTTGGAAGGCTGAGGTGGAAGGATCTCCTGAGCCCAGCAGGTCGAGGCTATGGTGGCAGTGAGTGTGCCACTGCACTCTAGCCTGGGCCACAGAGTGACACTCCCACTCAAAAAAAGAAAAAATATATTTATTTCTGAATTCCTGGCACCTGAGAAGAGCCTAACATATCAGCCTACCTGGTTACTAGACTTGGAAGTCTGGCCTCATTTCTAGCTCTCTGATTCATTGTTGAACAGAAAGATCACTTTTGAATGAAAAGAGAGGATAAAACTCTGGGTCATTTTTAATATATGAAAATATTCCCCACTGTTGAAAACTACAAATCTAATTTATTTATTTACTTATTTTGAGGCTGGGCCTTACTTTGTCACCCAGGCTGGAGTGCAGTGGCACAGTCAATCATGCCTCACTGGAGCCTCAACCTTCTGGGCTCAAAGTGATCCTCCCTGTCAGGTGCGGTGGCTCACCCCTGTAATCCCAGCACTTTGGGAAGCTGAGGTGGGAGGGTCGCCTGAGACCAGGAATTCAAGACCAGTCCGGGCAGCATAGTGAGACTTCGTCTCTACAAAAAAATTTTTTTTTTTTTTTTTTTTGAGTTGGAGTCTCACTCTGTCGCCCAGACTGGAGTGCAGTGGCCAGTCCCGGCCACCACAGCCTCGACCTGCTTGGCTCCGGTGATCCTTCTGCCTCAGCCTTCCAAGTAGCTGGAATTACAGGCATGCGCCACCACGCCCGGCTGATTTTTTGTAGAGATGAGGTCTCGCTGCCAGGCGGGTCTCGAACCCGCGGGCTCAGGCAATCCACTCACCTCAGCCTCCCAAAGGCGCGGGATTACAGGCTGAGCCACCGAGCCCGGCTAAAAAATTTTTTAAATATTAACCAGTCATGATGTCACGTGCCTGTAGTCTATTGTCCCAGCTATTTGAGAGGCTGAGGCTGAAGGATTGCCTTAGCCCGGGAGATCAAGGTAACCAGGAACCATGATGGGGATTGTGCCACTGCACTCTAGCCTGGGTGACAGAGTGAGACTTCAACTCAAAAATAAATAAATAAACAAGTAAATAAGTAAATAAATAGTTATCCTGCCACCTCAGCCTCTCAGGTATCTGGGACTACCGTTGTGCGCCACCATGCCCAGCTAACTTTTTTACTTTTTATAGAGACGAGGTCTCACTATGTTGCCCAGGCTGGTCCTGAACTCCTGGGCTTAAGCAGTCCTCCCATCTTGGCCTCCCAAAGTGCTGGGATTACAGGTGTGAGCCCACCATGCCCAGCTTGTTCACCCCCTAAATTCAGTCTTCAGGATTTTTAAACTGGTTTTGCTGTTGACAGCTGATCACTTACATAGGTTCGGCTTATCCTGGGACATATCTGTGCCCCTAACTTATGTCTGTCATTCAAAATAACATGCTGAATATAACCTCAGGCAGAGGAGTTTATTACGTGTCATATCCGATATTAAATACCGTTCAGCATATTTCTTACTTTAAAGACCAAGGAAGGTGGTGTAGCTCATGTCTATACTAGATTGACTTGTTTCCTTCCTTCCTTCCCTGTTCCATGAACAAACAGAGTTCAGTAGGAAATGAACGAATGTGTAAATTTTAAAGGTTGCCTCGGGACCTTGAAAGAGTGACCATCAGCTGAGATGATTGAGGTAGCCGGAAGCTTCAAGAGGGAGGTGGCTGTTTTTTTAGCATCAGCATGAACAGGAACAAGTGCTTTAGTCAGGTACAGGCGTTTTGACCTCCCCACGTGTCATCCTGGGCTGTACAGAAATTCCTTTGTGACGCAGATGTGGGTGTGGGCTGCGTTGAGAAAGATGTGCTGGGATGACAGACTGGCTCCCTGGGCCAGTTCTGCCGCTGAAGTCTGTGCGCTCCTGCTTCGGTCGCCTGCACCCTGGGACATGCATCCCACGTGGGGTTCAGGGAGTGCGGGCGGTTTCAAAATCAAGAAAAGCTTGGGTTTGCAAGGGGAGAGGTCTGCCTTAGTAACACATTGAAAAACCCATCCAGAAGAGCTACCCAGTGAGTCACGAGACTTTCAGAGGAAGGACCGTTCTTACGCATTTCTTAGAGGTGGGTCCTGGTACCTGCTGATCTTTGGAGATAATGGTATCACTTTTGCTTGAGTTAAAAGCTAATTAAACTGGTACTTCCAAGTGCTCTTGTAACATTTTGTAAACATTCTCTGGGGAGGGAGACCTCTCTGGGGCTGGCTGTGTACTCTGCCGTGGTGGAAACTTTAGAGCCTTCCTTGCTAAATCTCGGTGTCTCTCTCCATCCTTGCCTTTCCCTGGCTGTTATTGGTGACAAACTGTGTGTGTGTCTGTAACTCTCAGTGGCTGCTGGAGCCACTTCCATTCTCACGCCAGCAACCAACCAGTCTGGCAAACTGGAGATTTCCAGTGGGTAGTTCTGGAATAAATGCATTTCCTTGTTTTAGAGAGTGTTTCTGCTTTCTAGGACTTAGGGCGGGTTTTTTTGGAGGCTGGTCTCAGTGACTTACACCTGTAATTCGAGCACTTTGGGAGGCTGAGGTGACAGGATTGCTTGAGCCTGGTAGTTCGAGACCAGCCTGGGCAATAGAGCAAGACCTTGCCTCTACAAAAATAAAAAAAATTAGCCGGGCTCGGTGGCTCAGCCTGTAATCCCACACCCTTGGGAGGCTGAGGTGAGTGGATTGCCTGAGCCCGCAGGTTCGAGACCCGCCTGGGCAGCGAGATCTCATCTCTACAATAAATCAAAAAATCAGCCAGGCGTGGTAGCGCATGCCTGTATTTCCGGCTACTGGGAAGGCTGAGGCGGAAGGATCGCTGGAGCCCAGCAGGTCGAGGCTGCGGTGGCCGGGAGCGGCCACTGCGCTCCAGTCTGGGTGACAGAGTGAAACTCCAACTCAAAAAAAAAAATTAAGAAAATAAGAAAAATTAGTCTAGCATGGTGGTGCACACCTGTAGTCGCAGCTACTCTGAAGGCTGAGGTGGAAGGATTGCCTGAGCCCAGAAGGTCAAGGCTGCCACTGCATTCCAGCCTGAGTGACAGAGTGAGGCCCCCGACTCAAAAAAAAAAAAAAGAATCTTTTCAAAGTTACACATTTCATACGTATTAGTTATTTAAAAATTTGAAAAAGTAGAAAAGTCTGATCTATTGTGACAAGATAGCTTTGGTAGATATTCCTTCAGATTTCTGTTTCCTTGGATATGTGACTTTGTAAATCTAATCCTTTCATATGTTTCATTTCATAGCTTGGTTTTGTGACTTCTTTATTAAGATGTGTCATGCCAACCTGCCCGTTGCTTTAAATGACTGTAGGGAGTCCCATGATTTGTAGGTAGATGGTTTATTTAAGCCCTTCTTTTTTGTTGTTTTTAATTAGCTTTTATACCTCAAGCCTTTGAATTGTTGTCCTTCCAGGGTCCAGAGTGGAATTTCCGCTCAGGTCTCGTCTGCCCCCACTTCCCTCTTGCTGGTCCTCGGACGCTCCAGACTCACCCATTTTGTGCGCGCTGGTTCCTGTCCCTGCATCCTTTTCCCCCAGAGCCTCCTCAGCTCTTTGCTGCGCTCATCTTTTTTTTTTTTTTTTTTTTTTTGTGAGTGGGATCTCACTCTGTCACCCAGGCTGCCGTGCAGTGGCACAGTTATGGCCACTGCAGCCTCGACCTGCTGGGCTCACGCGCTCTTCCCACCTCAGCCTTCCAAGTAACTGGAACTACTTGCGTGAGCTACCATGCCAGCTTATTTTTTGACTTATTGTCTTGCCAAGTTGCCCAGGCTGGTCTCGAACCCCTGAGCTCAGGCAGTCCTCTCGCCTCAACCTCCCAAGGCGCTGGGATGACAGGCTTGAGCCACCGTGCCCAACCTTGCAGTGCTCATCTTTTTTTTTTTTTTTTTTTTGTGAGTGGGAGTCTCACTCTGTCGCCCAGGCTGGAGTGCAGTGGCACGCTCATGGCCACCGGAGCCTCAACCTGCTGGGCTCACACTATCTTTCCACCTTAGCCTTCCAAGTAGCTGGAACTAAGGGGCATGTCACCATGCCCGGCTTATTTTTTAATTGATTGTAGAGATGAGGTCTTGCCAAGTTGCCCAGGTTGGTCTCGAACCCCTGAGCTCAGGCAGTCCTCTCGCCTCGGCCTCCCAAAGTGCTGGGATGACAGGCTTGAGCCACCGCGCCAGGCCTTGCAGTGCTCATCTTTTCATCGAAGTCTCTCTGAGTCTTCTGTGTACAAGTGCCATTGTCCCTGGATACCCTTCTCACTTTCTCTATGACCCTTGGGATCATCTTACTGTTTTTTTGTTGTTGTTGATGATGATGTTTGTTTGTTTTGTTTGTTTGTTTTGAGTTGGGGTCTCACTCTGTCACTCAGGCTGGAGTGCAGTGGCATGACCACGGCTCACAACAGTCTCTATCTCCTAGGCTCAGGCGATCCTTCTGCCTCGGCCTCCTGAGGCAACAAGTGCATGCCACCACACCTGGCTAATTTCATGACGTTTTGTAGACACGAGGTCTCGCTATGTTGTCCAGGCTGGTCTTGAACTCCTGGGCTGAGGCAATCTTCTCACCTTGGTCTCCCAAAATGTTGGGATTACAGGTGTGAGCCACCGTGCCTGGTTCATCTTCCTTTTTATATTTGTGAGTCATTTGTCTCCTCTCCCTGAATCGTAAGCTCTCTGAGGGTAAGGATTTTTGTCGGTTTCGTTCATTTCTCCATCCTGAGGATTAGAACCATGCCTTGCACCTGGCTTGTGCTTGCACAGGACTATTGAATGAGTGAGTGTCTGCATGAACAAATTTCTGGCCTAGAGGGTAGATGCATTCTTGAAGACTTTGAGACGTGTTCTAAATTGACATCTGCAATGGTGGCTCAAGTTACATTCCAGCCAGAAATGCCTAGAAGGGTCTATCTCCTAACAGCCTTTAGAATGGTGGGTTCTAAAAGAAAAAAAAAAAAAAGAATGGTTGGTTCTTAGTATTGTTTTTCATTTTGCCAGTCAGGTGGATGGCATTCATGATATTCTCTTGCTGTTTTTTAAATTAATATTGTACATGTTTTTCACAACCACCCAGCACGGAAGAGGGGCTTTCATTTCTGCACGTCTCTTTTATCAGAGAGAAATTTAAAAAAAAATCTTTCCACACCCTTATCTCAAACCACAGGCAAGGAGCATGTGGCCACCATGATTGTGTCAGGTAGTCACAATTCACTTCCTGTAGGAACAGGATAAAAATCAGGATTTTGTTACAGGCCCAAAGCTGGAGGAAGGCTGTGGGAAGCAATTGTGTATATTCTGCAGACAAGATAGACCCTCGATTGATTGACCAGGTCTTTATTTTCTTAAATAGAGCAAGGACGCTATATTTTCAAATTTTTGTGTTGATGAAATAATTTTGTGATCATTATTGAAAATTTGAAAAAGACAAACAGGTTGAGGGAGAGAAGAAGTAACCAAAAGTTTACTGCCCAAACGGTGATCGTGATACTTTAGTTTTTCTTGCATGTCCTCTGGTCTTTTTCTTTGCATATTTGTATATAAATCTATTCATTTTTTTGTAGCGGTATTTTTATCTAAAGCTATAGCAATTACTTTTCATGATTTTTTTTAAACTACGTGCAGTTTCATGCCCATGTGACATTCTGTAGGCTCGCGTAAGTCTCATCTCATTTCCTATTATAGCGTGGAAAGTGCTTACCGTTTTTTTTTTCTCCCAGTGTGATCAGTCATGATGCCCTAAGTATCTTTTTGTTGTTGTTGTTTTTAAGTTGTGAGTCTCACTCTGTCGCCCAGACTGGAGTGCAGTGGCCGCTCCCGGCCACTGTAGCCTCGACCTGCTGGGCTCCGGCGATCCTTCGCCTCAACCTTCGGAGTAGCCGGAACTACAGGCGCGCGCTACCACACCCGGCTAATTTTTTGATCTATTGTAGAGAAGAGGTCTCGCCAAGTTGTCAAGGCGGGTCTCGAACCCGCGGGCTCAGGCAATCCACTCATCTCAGCCTCCCAAAGGTGCGAGATTACAGGCTGAGCCACCGAGCCCGGCAGCCCTAAGTATCTTAACGTATAACACTCCTTCAGTTTTTAGGGTCATTTTTATGGGATAAGTTCCCAGAAGTGAAATGGCTGTGTCAAACGGCGGGGACATTTTTACTGCCAAATAGTTTTTCCAAAGACTTGTCCATTTGCGCTGCCAATAGTCATCAGTGCAAGTCGAGCTGTTTCATGTCAATTAATTTGTATCCGAGGGAAACGGGTCATCAACCTCTTCCCTTTTGGACCTGTAAGGGCTGGAACCTCGTTCAGAATAAACACTAATAAAAGCTTAAATAACTCTAATGGTTGTGGTTCAATGGTCTCCTGTGGCAGCTCGTTGCAAATTTTAATAGCCTAAGGGGTTTTATTTCCTTTTATTTTCTTCTCCCCTCTGCTGTTTCCCTCCCTCCCTCCAGTTTTAAAACATGTGTCCCTGGCTGCAGTTAAGCCTCTGTACTTCTCTTTCTGTCTTTGTTGATTAATGAGTATAATTGACCCCTGTTGTCTCCATTATACAATCCACAGCAATTTGTTTTTATGTAGCAGTTATTTTCTGAGCTGTCACAAAACTGCTGTACAAAAGGGAGCTCATTATCAGTCCAAAAGGAAAAGAATTTTAAGTGATGAAGTGAAGAAAGTGCCCTAAAAGGAAGAGGAAGAGGAGGGGTTCAGAGTCTAAGCCCTTCTGATATTTGAGAAACTGAGCGCATTCTGGGGGCAGAATCATTAATTGTTGCTTAGAATGTACCCAGCAAGACTTGATTATATTTAGAAATTATTAGATTAGAGGTGGCTCCCTAGAGATTGAGTGTAGGACTGCGTGTATCAAAGGGTTGTCAGTCTTTGTAGAGTGGAACAGATGTCTTAAGAGAGAAGGGGACAGACACCTTTGTCGCTGATGGTCAGCAGGATACGGGAGAGTCAAAGGTCAGTCTCTGGGACCAGAGGAGGACAGTGCTTTCTGGGTTAACTGCCCACCCTTCCATCCTAAAAATGTGGGTAAGTTGAACTTAATGAAAAATAGTATCAGTTTGGTCTTGAGAATACAAAGGGAGGTAGCAGGCATCAGTATCTACGGTTTTCTGTAATAAGGAATTTCTGTAGTCCATCTGCAACTGTGTGACTTAATAACGAAACGTTCCTATGTTAGGTGAATTTGCAGTCGTCAAATTGGTGACAATATGGGAAGAAGCAACTGCGGGGCTACTTGAGACATACCTGATAGATTCATTTCACATACACCTCAACCAATAAGGAGAGCAGTAAATGAAGATAGCAGTGACATTTTACATGCTTTCAGTTCATCATAATTGGATTGTCATTTCTATTTCCGGTCCTTATTTATGGGAATGTTTAAGCACCTCAGTTCCTTTTCCTCAGAATGCCTGTTCACAGGTTGGATTTTGTGCGGGTGATACTACTTGAAGAGGTGCTTTCCTACCTTGGTCATGCCTTTCTTTTAGAATTCAGAAGTCTTCTCTCACCTTCTCTTTGTTTTGCCATGGCTGTCATGATGGATATATATTTTATAATTGCACCCCCAGTGACTTGAATATAAAGAAAGAAGGAAAGAAACCATGTTGGTAGGTTCTGAATGTAGATAAATTCAGTGTGTGTGAAGAGTCGTTTTTCAGAGAATTCCTCAGTTTGTCAGTGCTTCAAGCTTCATTCTTCCCAATTCCCTCTTTCCCAGTTCCCGTTTTCCGCCATCCTTAGCAGCTCAGTTCCACGGCGAGCTTTGCATTCCTCCCCTTTCGTGTCTTTGGACGCTTTATCGCTAGACTCTCTACTCCTTGGCTGTCCTCCCCTCCGACTTCTGTTACTTTTTAAAAAACTCATCCCCGCTCCCATAGAGTCTCGTGGTTTCCGGGAAGACACCGAGAATTCGCTTTCTATGAACTTGGAATTTACATGAAGGCAGGTATTAATGAGGACGCATCGTTGTGTTTCTGCAAAAGCGAGTCGTGGAGTTGTGCTTTGTGCCATAGCCTGTACCAGCTCTTGCTCCTAGGGCAAGTCTCCCAGCCCCCAGCTGGCAGGCGCTGCTGCGAGTGGGTCCCTCCCTACTTCCCTGGTTTCAGGCACTGCGACCAGATAATGATGGCAGGCCTCGCCTGTGTTTAACTTAACGTTTTCCAAAATATTTCATTTGCCGGCTGCGGTGGCTCACGCCTGGAATCCCAGCACTTCTGGAGGGCTGGGATCACTTGAGCCCAGGAGTTTAAGACCAACATAATGAAACCTCATCTCAAAAATAAAAATAAAAAAACTAGCCAGACGTGGTGGCATGCCTTTAGTCCCAGCTACTTGGAAGGCTGAGGCGGAAGGATCCTCCGAGCCCAGGAGGTCAAGGCTGCGGTAAGTCATGATCGTGCTGCTTCGCTCCAGCCTGGGTGACATCGTGAGACCCCCCAACTCAAAAATAAAAAGGAGAAGGAAAAGAAAAAAAAAATCTTTTATTTGACCTCATGAAATTTTAAGCGCTGCTAGGCTAGGGAGACTATATCCTTTGGGGACCCAAACTTGCACCCTTTCTTGTTTTCTTCATTTTTTTTCTGGGATTTAGCTTATTCATGCTGTTCTGTTTGTGTTTTGTCATTCACAGGTTACTCTGGCCAGGACTTCGACTGGGCAGATTATCACAAGCAGCACGGGGCGGAGGAGACACCTCCCTTCTGCTTCAGAAATGTAAGGCGCTTCTCTCTTGCCTAGTTTTTTAAAAAATCATAGCGGTTGTTCACCACAGATTTTATGAGTTGCTTTCTACTGACCGAGCAAGACTGGAGTACCGTGCAACGAAGAATTACAGACTTCTGTGGTTTTTGAATAGTCCTCCTTTCAGGTTGCATAGTTGTGAGGATGATGCTTGGAGGCAGCAACTAATTGACTAATAAACGCGCTGTGGCTGGAACGTGCTAAAAGGTGGTGGCAGAGCCTCACTGATGGAAGAGTCCAGGGTGTCCCTGACTAGTGGGTGGGTCTCACGGCGGTGAGTCCTGGGCTAGCTCCATCACGGAATCCAACCAGCACATGGGAGGAGAGATCAAGTTCTTAGTTCTAAATACTGCAGCCCGATCGCAGCATGTATTACATCTGATTCTTTCTCTTGGTGGGAACTAGTCACGGGGCTGTACCTGCCATACGTGAGGGCTGGAAATGGGTCCCGGCTGGGCTTCCGATTCCCAACTGTGATTCTATACTATGGAGCAAAGAGGACACCTTGGGGTAGCCTGCTGGCCACCTGGTCACCCTTAGACACGCATTTTCTATGTGGTGTGGTGTTGACAAGACCATCCATGGGACAGTCTTTGCCCCTGAGGCCTCACAGCTTAATTATCTGTAATTTTATAAACCACAGTCAAGCACCATATAACAACATTTTGGTCATGACAAACCACATACATGACCCAAGTTGATGATGATGGGTATACCCCAGAGCCTAGGGGTGTCGTATAAATCATAAAATTACAGATGAGTGATCAGTTTTCTCTGATTACGTCAGTCGTTCCTTTCATTACGAGCAAGATGCTAGTCAGTCTCATACTTTGCTTACTTTAAGAGCTTGTTCCAATAGAGCTTGTTGGCATAGTAACGGGATTTTTGTGGCACATAAGATCGCAATGAAAGTGCGCATATGTCCACACGTGCCTACTTGCATAGTCGTAGGAGGTGGTTTTATAAAGCAGGGGTCCCCAGTCCCCAGGACATGGACCAGTGCCTGTCCGTGGCCCATCAGGAACTGCAGAAGGTGAGCAGCGGGAGAGGGAATGAAGCTTCGCCCGTATCTGCAGCTGTTCCCCATCGCTCGCGTTTCTGCCTGAGCTCCATTGCTGTCAGATCAGCGGCGGCATTAGGTTCTCACAGGAGCGTGAACCGAACCCTCTTATGAGCTATGCACGTGAGGGATCTAGGTTGCACGCTCCTCATGAGAATCTAATGCCCGGTGATCTGAGGTCGAGCTGAGGCAGTGATGCTATCCTGCGGAGTGGCTGCAAATACAGATCAACCTGAGCAGTGAGGTCTGCCTGCATATCCCTCCCCACCACCCGTGGAAAAACTATCTTCCGTGAAACTGGTACCTGATGCCAGAAAGGTTGGGGGCTGCTGTTACGAAGTAACATTGCTTAATGATGGGATAGGTTCTGAGAAATGCACCCGCAGGCAATTTCCTGGTGGCGTGAACACCGTAGAATGTACCTACACAAATCTAGGTCATATAGCCTACTGCACCCCTGGGCTCTGTGGTAGAACCATCATCATCTTTGGGGACCACAGCCATGTATGCAGTCTGTCACTGACCAAAACGTTATACAGTGCTTGACTGTGGTTTATAAAATTACAGATAAGCCAGGCTCGGTGGCTCAGCCTGTCATCCCACGCTTTGGGAGGCTGAGGTGAGTGGATTGCCTGAGCCCGCGTGTTCGAGACCTGCCTGGGCAACTTGGCGAGACCTCATCTCTACAATAAAAAAAAATCAGCCGGGCGTGGTAGCGCGTGCCTGTAAGTCCGGCTACTCAGAAGGCTGAGGCGGAAGGATCGCCGGAGCCCAGCAGGTCGAGGCTGCGGTGGCTGGGAGCGGCCACTGCACTCCAGTCTGGGTGACAGAGTGAGACTCTAACTCAAAAAAAAAAAATTACAGATAATTCATCAATTCCAAGAACTGTGGAACGAGATATGAATTATTACCTCTGTCTTAAGAACAAGGCTTCAATATAAAGGGTAGTGTATTTGCCATACCTTCAGTTATGAAATTCAATTTCTTAGGCTAAGAAAAAAAAGATGCAGTCTCTTCTTCATTGGAATCTGTAATACAACGACACAGAGCACTCCCACATCAAAGACTTGTTTTCGGAACTAGAAACAGTGCCCCCAGTACTGCGGATTCATTGCTACCCACCAGTCTTTTTACTCAAGAGGAAGCAAACCATGAAAAATGAGGTGGGAGAGGGTTGGCTTAGTAGGGTCGGGCACCAAGGTGAGCATCCGGGACATTCAGATTTGGGGAGTCAGGTAGGTTGATTGCTGGGCCAGCTTGCGCTTGTACGTGCAGGAACGAAACAGCGGCAGAGCTGGAAATCTGGGCTCCGGACACGATTGAGCGACTTTTCCACTGGACAGTGCTGCCTTGGTGTAAGAGCAATTTCTCTGTGATATCAAACCAAACGGTGTGTGTTTACGTGGTGGGATGGGGATGACTGTGTAACCAGGCCCCATGAGGACTGCAGCTGATTAGCTCCCACGGTTGATGGAGTCCAGCGCTGTCTGTCTTTACTTCTCACTGTTTTGATGGCATGGTCCACAGAATGTCCTTGCCTGTCTGCTTTTCGTTTAGGACCCTGGAAGCACTCTGTAGCACCCATCTGAGGATGTGCTTTATAGCCGACCAGAGAAACATTCCTTCTCTGACTCTTTAGACTTGGGAAGAAAATCCTTACATCTCCCCTAGTTCTCTACTTTGGGAGTTGTTTCTTCTATGACAACACAGCCCCATGAAGTCTTTTCTTTTCTTTTTTTTTTGTCTGTCCTCTGCTCCATGCAACGAGGAGTTGTCACATGGCTTTTAATGGTGGAACAAATAGCCACACCCAGGTGGCTTCTGCGCTTTCAGGATTTAGCTGCTGAGATGAAATCTGTTTTAATGAACTTGCTGGTGTATTCATTAGGAATGCCTTTGTTTCTGCCTTTCCATTTATTTAATAGACAGGGTTGTTGACTGCCCGTTGGCATATGCATTGCATTACTGGTACTCTGCTGAATGTGTTAGCTTGCCACAAGTGCTCTCTAATGGAATGCTTATTACGAATTCATTTTTTAATCACACGTCTCGTGTGTGTGAGAGGCGGGCTCGTGTGGAATTGGATGCATAGAAGACATTTCCCCAGGGAAGTTTAACAATCAGAGGCTGTTACGAAAGGGATCGACACAGTCAAATGCTTAGTAAAATAAACTCACAGGTAACGGTTTTGCTATTGATCCTTTATAAATTACCCTCAAGCAGTGGATGGAAGCGAAAAATAGGTGATGTGGTTGTAGCTTTTCCTTATTAAGTAGGATAAAATGCATTTTAACTTACTTAGAGCTTTTCCAAGCAGCCTGTCGAGTTGTATTCTCAGAAGAAGCTCAATACATCATAGCCGTGGATGAGGCAGGATGACTTGCAGGAAAAAATAGCCCACCTAGAAGATCTTTGATTCCTAGTTCCAAAGAAACAGAGAGGAAAGGAACCAGTTGATTTCCTAATGTGCATTGGACAATTTTTTTTCTAGTTGTGTAGAGATGTAATTGTAGTTTTATTTTTAAAAAATGTAAACGTGAATTACCTTGACTTCTTTCCATGAGTCACGTAAAGACGCCATCTCCGTTGCTTATAGGAACCTGTTGGGGTTGTATATATTTCCAAATGGATCTATTTATGTAGTACTGTAACATTTAACTTTTCTGATTATAATTGATAGTAGTTGGTGATATGGGAAGGTTTTGTATTTGTTTTAAAATAAAGTTAGGAGGGAATTTTGCGTTCAGCGGTGGCTGAGTAAGCTAGGACTGAGTCGACCTTTCGGCAGATGCAGCTACCCTAAACTGGACACGGTCCTGAAAGCAACTACTTGAGGGTAGAGAAGAATGAACAAAAGCAGGCAACTTCTGGAGAGAAGCAGGAGGTTGGAAGAAAAGAACATCATGGGTGATGGTCCCAGGTTTTTTGGGCTTTTAGCCTGAGGGCAGCCACAGTTGATACCACATGGGAAAACGTAAAGAGTGATTTGAAATTCACGGTCATTTCTGGCATGATGAACCAGATTACAAAATTTGAGCAACTATGTTTACTGGAAAGTGAGGGGCATGCCAGGATTGGGAACCACACATTCAACGTATAAATTCTGCCTAGGTCTTTGGCTGATCTCTGAATCATGTACACGTCAGGCAGACTCCACCCTAGACAAGAGTGAGAGAACTGAACAGTCTTGAGCCGCTTCTCAAGGAACAGAGCTTGTAGGTAGAATCCATCCAAGTCCGTTGCTTGCTAAGACAGAAAAATCAACACTCTTGGTGGGAGCATAACATCATCCAGAATCTCCGCCACATAACATTTAACATATCTGTTTCAATACAATGTTGCCCAGCACACGAAGAAACTGGAAAAATCAGACTCGTTCTCAATAGAAAAGATAATAACAGAAGAGGCGACTGAGTGAGAATAAAAACAGGCTTTTCACCAAAGAGGACGTTTGGATGACACAGAAGAAGCACAGGGAAGACATGCTCAACATCATTCGTCAGTAGGGAAAATGCAAGTTAAAACCCCAGTGCTATACCACTAGGTACCCATTAGAATGACTGAATTTTGAAAGCTGGCAATACCAAGTGCTGATGAGGTTGGCGGCACACCCTGTGTGTGGTCCATCTTTATTAACAACTGAGCAAGAAAATCGAACCTTCACATACTGCTGGTAAGAATATAAAATGTCGCAGCCTCATTAGAAAACAATTTGGCCACCTTTTGTTACTCTAAATAAACATAATATAATAGCTTTAAAATAAACAAACAAAACCAATGTGGTACCTTCTTAGAAGGTTAACCATTCATTGACCCTATGGTCCAGCAATCCCACTTCTAGAGAAATGAAACCTTTAGTGTTAAGGGTTGAGTTGTAATCCCCCAAATTCGTATGTTCAAGTCCTAAACTCCTAGTAGCTTAGAATGTGAGTGTATTGGGAGTTCATGTCTTTAAAGAAGCACTTAGGTAAAACAAGGTAGGCTCTGACCCAGTGTGATGGATGTCCCTATAAGCAGAGATGAGGACACAGACACACACAATGGGAAGGCCACGTGAGGACGCAGAGAAGACAGCATCCTACAAGCCAAGGATAGAATCCTTCCTCAGAAGAAATCAACCCTGTTGACACCCTGATCTCTGACTTCTAACCTCCAGGGCCATGAGAAAATGAATTTCCATATCTTAAGTCACCTAGACTGTGGTATTTTTTTTTTAATGGCAGCCTGAGCAGATTAATATACTTATGTCTACACAAAAATGTATACCTGAATGCTTATAATGGTTTTATTCACAGTCACTGACAGCGACTCAAATGTCCTTCAACTAGTAAATGGATAAACTGTGGTTCATTTATATAAACGACTCAGCAGTAAAATAGAACAAACTACTGATTCATGCAATAGCATGGATGAATCTTAGATACCTTATGCTAAGTGAAAGAAGCCAGATTCAAAAGGCTACAGTTGGTGTGACTGCATTTATGTGGCGTTATCGAATCAAAAGGCAAAATGATAGAAACAGAAGACAGATCGATGCTTGCCAGGAATTGGGTGTGGGGGCGAGGACCAGTTACCAAAAGGTCAGTGCAAGGGTATTTAGGGGGTGAAGGGCCTTCTCTGTGTGTTGGCCATGGTGATGGCCACGTGATGATCTGCCTGGGTCTGACAGCCCATCGATCAGCATACTGCAAAGCGTAAATTTTACGATAGGTAAAAATTTTTAATGTGAACTTGAAAAATAAAGAAAAATAAAGAACAAAAGGGACACTAAAGATAATTTCAGATAAATGAAAACGGGGGAATTCATCGACAGGAGACCTACACTATGAGCAATTCTAAAGGACATTCTACAAATGTTCTTTAAAGGAAAATGATGCCAAGGGAAGTCTCCCGACTTCAGCGCTCTCAAATATCCCCAGGTGTGACTTCATTAAGGAAAGTAGGAAAGTGGAAGAAATGATGTGTACTTCATTGATTCCATAGAAGGAAAGATGTGGAACAAGAAAGAACGTGTTCATGCTCGCACTCATTTAACAAATAGGTTTAGGCACCTGCATGTGCCATGAATGGTGAGAAAGATAACTGTGTGCACGAGCTGCCCTGTCTTATAACGAGAGGCGTGCACACGCCTCTGTGCATTTCTGCTTCTTCCAGCTCTGTTGTGACCCCTTGTCCTTCCACGGTAACTGCTGGCTCATTGACAGTCCTGTTTCTCTTTCAGACATCCTTCAGTCGGGGTTTCACAAAGAACATGAAACTCGAAGCTGTGAACCCCAGGAATCCAGGAGAACTGTGTGTGGCCTCCGTGGTCAGTGTGAAGGGGCGATTGATGTGGCTTCACCTGGAAGGTATGCACAATTAGTACACGGTGGCTTCACCTGGAAGGTATGCACAATTAGTCACATGGTGGTTTCATGTGGAAGGTATGCAGTTGGTTGCATTGTGGCTTCACCTGGAAAGTGTATACAATTAGTCACGTTGTGGCTTCACCTGGAAGGTACACACAGTCAGTCGTGTTGTGGCTTCACCTGGAAGGTATGCACAGTTAGTAGTTGTTGGCAAGCATGTAGGGTCCCTCTGGAAATGGCAGGGTGTGGAGGAATGCAGGCTTCTCAGAAGTGCCCTCTTGCTTGCTTTCCGTTTGAATGGAGCCTAAATTATTCAGTGTTCTTAAATAAGTGAAACTAATCAAATATAAAATTATTCAGAGGCTCTCATCTTAACTAATAATTTCATGAAATGAGATGCTGGTGAGATAATGATGTTTGGAACACAGTGGTCTTTTTACATCTGTGATTAGAAAAGCTAATGTCACAATTAAATTAATATGAGTCACTAAAACTGGTATTCGAGGTCCTGGTTATTATGAAGCCAAAATTATATATTTGTATTTCAATGTGAATAATACTCTTTACTTTGTTTCCTTCTGTAGATGTCTAATTTTTCCTCAAAATAGTAACTGGAGCATGACTTTATTTTCAAATATATAATAAACAGGATTTTTATTATATATGTGTGCACATATGTGCACATATATAATAACATTATGTAAATATACTAATTATATATAATAAAAGGATTTAGTATTGTTTGTTCAGTAATGTGAAAACTACTCTTTATAGCTACTACAGCTTACTTACAGTGTACAGAATATTTATAGAACAATGTGTTTTGTCAACAGAACCTTAATCTTATTTTGGATTTTGGTTGAAGACCGCATTTTCCAGATGTTGTATTCTTAATGAGAAATAATTAGAATGGATTTGATCTCTAAGGCTTTTTCATGTTTCTATGAGTTATAATTCTTTTTTTAAGTTAGATTTTGTAGTATTCAGCAATTATTTCAAGTGTACATGAGAACAAACCAAAAAAAGAATAGATATGACTAGTAGAATAGTGCTTGCTCTCTGGTCCATATCTTAAATCTTATGTCATATTCATACCACCACTGGAATAAAAAGTTTAGAAACAGCATCATAGAATTGATGCTAATATCTTCCCTGTCCTTATTCCTTCAGTCTGGAAGGCTAAAAAGCCCGGAAAGTTCTTAGATAGACCTTTAATCTTGTAAATATTGTACTCCACGAGATTTGGGAAGGTAGAGACCAATCATTTTAGCAGATATCATTGTGTCACCTATTTCCCAAAAACAATTTAAAACATTACTAAAAAATTTAAGGTCTCAAAATCAATTTGAAATAAATGGAAATTCTCAAAAAGGGGGTTCTCAAGCTGAGAATTAAGCAGAATGTAGACACAGACGGAGCTGTGACGTTTCTGTAGCGATAGGAATATAGCCTGTGACTGTATTTTCATGGCTACATCAGCACTGAGTCAACTGCTCTTGGGCAACAGGAGCCCTTCTGTGCCTTCTAGCCTCTAAATTTAACTTGTTGTCTAACACGACCGGCTCCATCTTAATGAGATCGGAGTCTCTCTCCCATTATTAATTAGAAAACAAAATGGTAAAGTTAAAGCCCGTGTTTCATCCCTATTATTTAGCACATTATGGCTAAAATTCTCTGGCAGTCATTAAGTCATTATTTATTTAGCAGTTTCTAATTCCAGCATGCTTTACGGCTGTTAATTACCTAACACAAACAGCAGCGCGAGAGTCCTGATTTTTATAGGTAGAGGAACCAGCTAAGCCATTAAGATCCGTCCGGAATTCAGTTTCTGCTCTGACATTTTCTCTGTTGCTTAATTCGCCATATCCTATTAGCATCCCACATCTTCAAAAGAGTGGTGACCCACATTAGGAGGTGTCTATTGAACATTTAAGACAGTAATTTCTGCTTTTTCTGGTCTCCTTTGGATACAAATTTTTGCTTTCATAACCAAGAAATGGAAGTCAGCTTATGCCAAATCTTTCTCTTTTTCCTGGAATGTTTTCATTGTGTAGTCATAAAAATTACCGTTGAAAAACAGACCAGGACATAGATTGCCCGTTTCTCTAGATCTTGCACATAAAAAAAAAAGTTTTTGTAAATAATCTGGTGAGTATGATCTGTTTAAGGTTATAATATCTGTCGAATATTATCTGGAATTATGGGTCACAGTCTTGCATCTTTCTCACAACATTAAAAAAAAAATTACACATACAGTAACATTTCATCCAGTTTCCTTGTCTTGCTTGAATTTTGTTTTTTATTCTGGTTTTTGTTCTTGCTGAGCATTTAATTTTTAAAGTGACAGCTTAATGACACTTATGTCTTTTTATTTCAGTCTCATGGAGGTAGTGTTTTCTTGAAATGAGAGAGGTTCATTATGGTCACTTTGTGGCTGTTAAATTATTTTATTTATTTATTTATTTTTTCTGACTTTTTTTTTTTTTTTAATTTATTGTAGAGATGAGGTCTTGCCTGCCCAGGCTGGTCTCGAACCTGCAGGCTCAGGCAATCCACTCACCTCAGCCTCCCAAAGGAAATTGTTTTATATAACGATGATTATTCTGATTATAGACTATGTGACACCTTCCATTTATAAAGTACCTTATAACAATTTTATCAGTTATTTTTATGCATTGAATGGATTTGAAGGTGTCTCAATACAGGGTCAATTGGCCACTTTCAGGTAATTAAAATGACCGTCTCTAATTAATATTCACCTTCTCTTGAAGCCGAATCATTCTTTAAGTATCTGTAAGAGGGCTGTTGTAGAAGAGGGAGCAATGAATAAAACCTGTGAGACTGAAGTGATATTATTTTAGGCGCATCATTTGCAAAGAATCTTAAGCTCTTACAAACCACTGATAGTTGGTTGGCCAAGGTATTTATTATGGTGGGATCAGTGTTCTAGAAAAGAGATGGTACTTCCTCTTGGGTCAGTATTCCGCTGTGGGTCATTATGTAATTATGAACATTGTCCATAGCCGTCTGGATGCCTGTAAGTTGTGGCCACACACACGCTGGCTTCCATACTCACAGCTTTGCCTTCTCGCAAGCTGAGCGACTTCATGTTCATTTCTGGCCCTTTTTTGGGGGGGACAGATGTGTTGCTTTGACTGTTCTCCTTGCTCTCATGACTCTTTCACCTTAAGAGAGTGTATTTAGTCCATTTTGCATTGCTATAAGGAAATACCCGAGGCCAGGTGATTTATAAAGAAAAGAGATGTATTTGGCTCACAATTCTGGCATCTGCTGGGCTTCTGGTGAGACCTTGGGACACTTTTACTGGTGGCGGAAGATAGGGGAGTTGGCGTGTTGCTTGGTGAGAGCGGAGGTGAGAGGGAGAGAAGTGCTAGGCTCTCTTCACAACCCGCTCTCCCGGGAAATAACAGAGCAAGAACCTGCTCGCTGCCAGGAGAAGGGCACCAAGCCATTCATGGGGGATCCACTCCCAAGACCAGACACCTCCCCCAGGCCCCTCCTCTAACACATGGGATCACACGTTAACATGAGATTTGGGGGGACCAGCATCTAGACTCATCTTAGAGTCTACAATTTGGCATTGCCTTCCTTAGCTTCTCTTGCGGGGGTCCACTCTCTCAGAATCATTTACTCTCTCAGAATCATTTATTGAACATACACGCACCATTTATTTTGCACTTCACACAAAACCAGGTTGATTTCTAGCTCACGTGTTAGCTGTTCATGTACCGTGACAAGAACTTTGACTAACTTAGCTTTTTACCCCTGGCTCCTCAGGAAAAGAGAGATTCCATCGAAACAATGTCTTTTTTTTTTAATTGGGTTAATATATACGTAATATAAAATTTATCATTTTAACGAACCGTTTCGGAGTTCTATAGTTCTGTGGCATGAAGTACATTCACGCTGGCGTGGTACACATCACACTCTCTAGCTTTAGAATTTTTCCATCTTGCAAAACTGGAACTCTTTACTCACTAAACTGAACTCCCCCTTGCCAGCCCCTGGCGAGCACCATTCTACTTCTGGTCTTTATGAAATGGACGAGTCGAAATACTTCGTATGAGTTGAATTGTGCATTTGTCTGAAAACGGCTTTTCACAAGATGTATTATTAATACTAACAGTGCTTTATGTGTGTATGCTCGCATAATAATTTGCCATATTATCTTTTTGGTCCTCATATGCATGGCTGCTTTATCAGCCAGAATATCAAGATGTAACCATCCTGTGTGATTTCTCCAGGATCAAAGAGTTAGCTGACAGAATGGGCACTCCTGATTCCTGGACTTCCTTGGAAGTGTCTTCAGGGACACATGAAAGGGACCAGAAACACAGAGGAAGAACAGGTTTAGAAGGAAACAGATTTGAATTCACACAGTTGTGTTTTAAGATTCAGATGTGACTTCCAGGTGAGATAGCAGGTAGCTGGGATTCTGGTACTAATGCCCCTAATGCCCTCGTCAGAAGCCACAGAGTATTTGTGGACAGTAATGATCAACTTTGTTAAAACGTGGAGACTTTTAGGAGCGAAAGGAGTACTAGCCAGTTGGAACACCGGGGTAGCGTGGGGGACAGTGGCCGACGCAAACGTCACAGGAGTCCCCATCATCTGCGTCTGCAAAGAAGCAACGGCGGCAGGAGACAGCATCATCGCGACGATTTGGAGCAGACAGAACTCGGTGCAAATGCAGGCCCCTGCCTGCCCTCTGGCCTTGAACAAGTTGCCAGATCTTCTTGAGTCCTGGTTTCCTCATTTCAGAAATGGTCATCATTGTATTACTTCTATCAGGGGCTTGATTTGCATTAAAGCTGGAAGAAGAGTTCACAGAAAGAGCCGGGCAAAAGAATACAGAGCAGATACGAAGAAGTCAGAGGGACCCAGTGATGTTCCGGGTTATTCTAGGACGTGCTCAAGCCAGTCATCTCCGTCACTGAGCTGCTTCCTGGTGGCTGGGACGGACAGACAGCCGTGTGGGGGTGTGTGCCATCGGCCAGTTTGACTGTGGTGTTAAGGGCATGGAGGGGATTCCTAGGAGACCCTTGAGCCAGGCAGAATGGGGCTGGAAGGAGGGAGGCAGGTCGGCTCTGATGTCTGCGAAGTTGCAGCCAGGAGATTTAACCTGTGGGCAAGCTGCCCTCCAGTGCCCAGGGAAGGCCCGCTCCTGCAGATTGGCGATGCCTCTCAGGTGCCCTCCCCTGTGGGTGTGAGCCCTGCAGGTGAGCCCAGTGCCATGCTGTGAAGGAGGGATTCGGGTGCTTGGTTGAGCAGAGCAGTGCCCCAGATGCTCCTCCATATGAAATGAGGTAGAGCCTCACCTGCCCTGGAAGGTGATGGAGCCACATTCATCCATCCACAGACTTACCCAAAACAGCTTCAGGACCATAGGAAGAGTCTGGGTCAACGTGTTCCCTATTACTTTTATCCTCATCATTATTCACTTTATTTCTTCCTGCTTACAAGAGGTGATGTTCTCTATATTCCCAAGGAGTAATTATTTTAGCCTTTTAGCTGAGGCTGAAATTACTGTTATATCACAAAAGTTTTGTTGACCATCAAGCCTTCATTCCTGCTAAGTTATTTCACTCTCTGAATTGTTGACATCACAGGCATTTTGTGAATAGCAAAACCTGGTTTAAAATCAGGTGTCCACCGGGCTCAGTGGCTCAGCCTGTAATCCCACGCCTTGGGAGGCTGAGGTGAGTGGATTGCCTGAACCCACGGGTTCGAGACCCGCCTGGGCAACTTGGTGAGACCGCATCTCTACCATAAATTAAAAAAAAGATTAGCCAGGTGTGGTAGCGCGCGCCTGTAGTTCCAGCTACTTGGAAGACTGAGGTGGAAGGATCGCCGGAGCCCAGCAGTTCGAGGCTGCGGTGGCCAGGAGCGGCCACTGCACTGCAGTCTGGGTGACAGAGTGAGACTCCAACTAAAAAAAATATAAATAAATAAATAAAATAAAAAATAAAATCAGGTGTCCTGTCATAAATAAAGACAGGCGGGCGATTGGCATTTAGTGTTTTTGCGCTTTGAATGTTTTGCCCTAGATGTGATGGCCCTGTAGGGTTTGTTATTCAATCTCTTTGTTCCAGTTTGTTAAAGACAGACATACCGAGAATGGAAAAACAAAAAAAGGGAGAACTCAGAGTTCTCAGGGTCTGGTCTGTGGAGAAACATCAAAATTGGAATTCGGCAGACTGAACTCAGACCATCAACTGATGCTCTTACCAGCATCGCATGACCTGAGCGTCGTCTCTGAACAACACGGTCATTGCCTTCCTTGTGACAGTCACTAAAGACTAAATCTCATAGCACGACTTTCAGCAGCCCCATGCCTGTGTACACGCAGGCTTCCCGGATGTGTGACCTTGATACTTTATGAGTGTAAAACCTCTCTTCTTATGTGTACAGCTCTATAAAGCGTGTCTTCTTTTTAGATCGGAAAATATAGTTTATTTAGAAAGTAAATTAGAGTGAGAAAGAGAAGATTCACCTCCCCAAGTGTAGGGGAAGGGGACCAAAGCCAGGAAGCCGGGCGACCGCTATAACTCAAAGAGCACATGGCCATACCAGAGCAAGGCAATGGCCCCAAAACGTGTCTTAACAGTAGAGCCTACCTTAGAAGCATGGTGGCGAGTGGATTAATTTTCATAAATTGCGGAGACTCGAGTTTGGCGCGTAGTAATCAGTAAATGTTCATTGCCGATGATGTGATTATTAGGCAGTGCATTTTGTTTTCAGATTTGTCGCCCTGCTCCAGCCTGTGCTCTAGCAGAAAGGACCAGTCTGTGTCTCTAAACCTCCCAATGCTGTCATCGTTGCCATCTGCTGTTTCCCAGGGTTCCGGTCCTGCCTGCACGCCTCGCAAAGCTCGATGTTTTTACGAGAAGTCACACGCACTTTCTTGCTGCCTGTTGGCAGAGTGGGCATGAAGAAGAAATGAAATGTGTGTTTCTGGAGGAAATGGCCATAAGATACAGCAGCTCTTTAAGAACTGATGTTTTGGCCAGGCTTGGTGGCTCAACCTGCTATCCCAGCACTTTGGGAGGCTGAGGCAAGTGGATTGCCTTAGCCCACGGGTTCGAGACCCATCCGAGCAATTTGGCGAGACCTTGTCTCTACAATAAATCAATTATGAGTCGGGCATGGTAATGTGCGCCTGTAGTTCCTGGCTACTTGGAAGACTGAGGCGGTAGGATCACTGGAGCCCAGCAAGTAGATGCTAGGGTGGCCGCGAACATGCCGCTGCACTCCAGCCTGGGCGACGGAGTGAGACTCCAACTCAAAAAAAAAAGAACTGATGTTTTGCCAACTGGATTTTGAGACAGCAAGATAATTTATACTTGAAGCTAAAATTTAAAAACTCTCTGATCGGCTTCTTATGACTGGCTCAGTTCCAATAAACCGCCCTCCACATCATGGTCAGCTGGGGTCCTATGGAAATGCACATTCCTGGCCGGGCGCAATGACTCACACCCGTAATTCCAGCACTTTGGGAGGCTGCAGTGGGGGGATTGCTTGAGCCCAGGAGTTTGAGACCAGCCTGGCCAACAGAGTGAGACTTTGTCTCTACAAAAAATTTTTGAAAAATGAGCCAGGCGTATACAGGTGGCTCTTATATCTGTCGTCCCAGCGACTCAGGAGGCTGAGGTGAGAGTATTATTGCCTGAGCCCAGGAGGTCAAAGCTTCAGTAAGCCGTGATCGTACCACTGCACTCCAGCCTGGGCGATAAAGTGAGACCCTGTCTCTAAATAATAAATAAATCTAAATGCACATTTCTGGGGCCCACCCCATATCTGGCCCACCCGAGTCTCTATGTCAGGGTCTGAGAATCTGTGTTTTTTAAAGCCTCCCACCCTGAATGTTTCTTAGGCACACTAGAGTTTATAACCCTTCCCGCAGGTCAAATGGGCATAGTGTGGTGCTGTTCAGAGAATTGTTTGAGCCAACCTCGTACATTGAGACCAGGTGTAGAAAATGACCCATTAAGCCTTTCTGTAAGTGGTGAAAAAGGTGGTTAATAAGCACTTTGCAGATACATGCAAAATTGAAACAAGGAAACATGCAAATGGGAAAATAATTATATGTCAAGCCAGTTTGGGTCATTTTTAATATCTTTAAAAACAAGCATAGCCTGTACGAAACATTTGTAGGAGAAGCTGCTTCAGCCGGTTGGGATACGGGAGTGAAAGTATTTCCTGGACAGGCGAAGGTGGCCTGAGAGCGGGTGCTGTCTGTGGGAAGAGGCTTTCAGTGCCGCCAGCCGGTTCGTTTTGGTGTTCTGCTCAGTTTTGGTGGCCAGCAACAGATCTGACTCTGGCTGTCTTAAGCAAGTTGGGATTTATTTTGTAGAGATGAGGTCTTGCTGTGTTGCCCAAGCCGGCCTGAAACTCTTGTGCTCAAGTGATCCTCCTGCTTTGGCTTCCCAAATTGCTGGGATTATGGGTGGGAGGCACCGCGCCCAGCTGGAATTATTTTGGAAGGCTGTTGACCAGAGACTGAGGGAATCACCTCTTCAGAAGGCCTTGCAGCGGGAAGCAGACTTTCGGTTTCTGTAGCTGCTATGGTGATGAATGTCGCCTCCAGGTGACATCATCCCACTGTAGGGGCTGAACTCCCAGAGAGGAAGCCCAGGCCTGTGGTCATCCGCCTGCAGTCAGGACTGGCACCTCGCATGGCAGGAGGGGACGGCTGACTGGTGATGGGAATTCTGCAGAAGGGGAGGCCGAGGTGAGAGGATTGCCTGAGTCCCACGGGTTCGAGATCAGCCTGGGCAACTTGGCAAATCTCTACACTAAATCAAAACATTAGCTGGGCGTGGTGGGGCATGCCTGTAGTCCCAGCTACTTGGAAGACTGAGGCGGAAGTATCGTCTGAGCCCAGCCGTTGAGGCTGCAGTGGCCGTGAGCATGCCACTGCACTCCAGCCTGGGCGACAGAGTGAGACCTCGACTCAAAAAAATAAAATAAAATAAAAAACAGAACTTCATGATCTGCTGACTCGAGGATAGAGCCCAGAGGAGATGGCAAAACTGCAAAGCTCTTTTAAGGTACCAGAGAGATTCTCACAAATTTATATGCTTGTAAATAAATGGAGTTTGTGAGTGTGGAAAGGCTTTGTTCTCTTAGCAGTGAATTGATTCACTGTCATTTCACTTTACTTTATTTGATGGTAACTTGGCCCTCCCCATTTGTCTGACCTCTAGGGCTTCCCTTCTTCTCTGGATGTCTTTTGTGGTGTTGGTGTTATCGTGGTGATCATGGAGGTTGTGGTTGTAAAATTAGTAACTCATAGCCGGACTCGATGGCTTAGCCTGTAATCCCGTGCTTTGGGAGGTTGAGGTGAGTGGATTGCCTGAGCCCGTGGGTTCAAGACCCGCCTGGGAACTTGGTGAGACCTCACAATAAATCAAAAATTAGCCATGCGTGGTAGCACGCGCCTGTAGTTCCAGCTACTTGGAAGGCTGAGGCGGAAGGATCGCCAGAGCCCAGCAGGTCGAGGCTGCAGTGGCTGGGAGCAGCCACTGCACTCCAGTCTGGGCGACAGAGTGAGACTCCAACTCAAAAAAAAAAAAAATTGGTAACTCATTCACAAAGGCCAAGAAACCATAAAGGTGTCTTTGGTCAGATCCCCCCTCCTGCTCCTGGGCCCCAGCCCGCAGCACCTTTCCTTGGGACGTCCTTTCCCGGGGACGTCCACTCTGTTAGGATTTGGCATTTCCTTCCAGATTTATTTTATGCATATGTGAATATATGTTATTTCCCTCTTTTTAAACAGATGGTTGCATACTATATATGCACAGTGTTCTGTGCCCTGCCTTTTTTACTCAACAATGCATCTTGGAGAGCCTCACATTTATAAGTATATAAAGAGGTGTCTCATTCTTTTTTATGGCTGCAGAATATTCTATATGGATGCAGCCAAATTTACTTAAGTGCTTTCTCATAGAGATTTAGGCTTCCTGATGGAATTTTTTTTAATTGAGGTCTCACTCTGCCACCCAGGCTGGAGTGTAGTGATATGCTCATGGCTCACTGCAACCTCAACTTCCCGGGCTCAGGCGATCCTTCCGCCCTCAGCCTCCTGAGTAGCTGGGACAGTAAGTGTGTGCCATCACTGGCTAATTTTTTGATTTTTTTTTTATAGGCACGAGGTCTCGCCATGTTGCCCAGAATGGTCTCAAATTTCTAGGTCCAAGCAATCTTCCCACCTCAACCTCCCAAAGTGCTGAAATTACTGGCTTGAGCCACCTCGCCCAACCCCTGATGGTTTTTAAGATGAAAGTTCTGGGTAAAAATGAACAAGTAGAATCCATGTTGGGTGGTTGCAGCTTAGACAGAGTCTGAGGTTGATCGTGGCTTTGTGTTATTTGTAAGGGGTTTTTCTACAAAATGAGAAAGAACATAGTTGCAGTCTTTAGTGGGATGTTCAGCTTTGCATATGTACTTTTGGCAAATTCTAGAATAATCAAAGAGAAGCATCGTGCACACTTTAAATGGATTATTTTGTGGGCTTTTAGGTCTCTAACCTTGGAGAATAATTGGTTTGTTTTAGAAGATTATTCTCTGAGTCCAGTCAAATGAATCCAGATTTATAAAGTTGAAAAAGGAAAATAAAGAATTGGTTCTCATCATTCAGAATGGGATTTAAAAAGCTTTTGAGTCAGGAAAAGTTTTCTGGGTGATAAGTAACTCGCTTTCCCACCAGTTTTTATTTAATAGATGCCTTAATGGGCTGTATTTAGGGTGGGAGAAGGCGGGGCTAGAACTTTCTTGAGGGAAAGAACACATTCAAGCTCATAAATATTTGTTTAATTGAATGGAAAACATGATGAAAGAATGTTAAAATATGGTAAAGACAGTCTTAGCAATAGATGAATGTATACATTGTACAGAAGTGTATATATTAAAGCCTTAATGTGATGGGATGTTTGAACTAGCAGAACGTTGGAAAATGAAAGTCATAATTTAGGAAGGAATAAGCTATAAAGTTGACTTTGTGCTTCCTTTTGAAGTACTGCTTTTAATGACCTTGGAAATCTTATTTGTAGCTCTACATCAATCTGGAAATATATATGCATTGAGTAGATGAATCCAACCAGTTAGCAAAATTGTTGAGTAGCTAAGAAACAAGGGCAATTTTTGTGAGTCTAAAGAAGAGACGATGACCTTGTGTAACAAGGAACAGCCCAGTGACCCTCTTTATTTTTTCTGGAGAATCACATCCTCTTCTGGACAGAGAAAGTCACTTCCATATCTGATGCTCCTAGGAGTTTCTTTATCTTTTGTCTGTTTCGAATGTAATCTTTCTTGTTTATTTGATGATTTCTTTGGCAAGCAGATTAACAATTGGTTAAGTCATAACATTAGTCAGAAGTATCTACTCCTTCCTTGTTGGTGAAAAATAAGCCCTATAAATCCCTTTACATTCTTTGAACTTATATATACTTTAAATTATAGGGAACTTAAGCATAAAGAAAGTTAAGAGTGACGATCATAATTGAGTTATTTTAGAACAAAGCAATAGTGACGGATGGTGATAAGATTATGTGTGTATGAGCATCAGCTGTTCACATTTGGGGCACTTTATGTACACTAATATATTGGCTTAACCCTAAATTAGGAGCCCTCGATTATTAAAGAACACACCTCGTTTTCATGATAGCGTCTTGAAGGCAAGAAGTCGGTGGAGCTGGTATCAGAGTAGGGACCATTTGTGTTTGGTTGTTGGTATTTAGCTTCATGAAGCTGTGGTTCTGGTGGAGAAGGAGAATGGGATTCAGAATTCTTTAGATGTCGGGAGATGACACGGATGTGTGCTGGGGGGCCCCATGTGAGTTTCATGCTGCTTCTCACTGAGGAAACAAAAGCAAAACCAGATTAAGTGGTCAGAGTCCGCGGGTCACTGTCTATTCATAGAGCCCTTATCTTTTGATTCTCAGTTCAAACACTTTCCTCAAAGTGTTTTGTACTCAATAACTATTGATCTGGTACAGATTTTTCTTTCTTTAACTCGTTTGTTGGGTTCCAAATTTATTCTCACCATATCCAGAGCTCCTTGAAACTTTTGCTAGTGTTGCATCCACATTTCTTGTCTGTTTCAGAGTTTCTGGGCTGTGATGCTGGTTTGTCACATGGCATGTCTGTCGTTATGAAATAGGATGTGATAGTCAGGCAGATCCCACTAAAAAGACATTTCATAAACGACTTTTGTGTGCCATGACCAAAGCCTGCAGACCACAGACCGAGTTCAGAATAAGTGACTCCAGTCAAACGGAGAAGTTAACAAGTTCCCCAGAGAAATGGCTTTGCCTATGAGCACTTATCATAATCGTTGCTGTTGAGTTTGATTAGTTCTGTTTAGCTGTGACGTTTGAGTTTCTTCAGTCATAGGTTGATCTTTGCTTGGTGTTGGGTAAAACACACCATTAAGGCTTAAAGATGGGCTCTGTGCTTCCCCCCACACAGACCCTGACACATTTCTTTAATCGCAAAGCTATTCTTAAGGAAAGGGGATACATGTTCCTTCTTAAAACATGTCTGGCTCAGATGCCAGACTTTCTGTGTTCCTTCTTCCTCTTTTAATTTTAGTGGGGAGTATTTTTCTTTTTCCAGAGCCACTCTTTCCTTGTGTGGACTCCTTGTATTCTTGCTGCTTTATATTTCAAGCATTCCTATCCATCCTAAGACGCTCTTCAAGTCGTATCTTTTATACTGCTATCATCCATTTTGTTCTTGTTTTTAACATTCAGTGGAATGCTTTTCTCACTTGAACTTAGTCAAAGGGGCAAGAAGCAAGGAATGTTTTTCTCTGTCTTTGGGATGCTCTATTTTTTTTCCTGGAAAAGTCTGTTTATACCTCTTGTCTTGACTTCTTCCATTGCAGGTCTGCAGACTCCTGTTCCAGAGGTCATTGTCGACGTTGAATCCATGGACATCTTCCCAGTGGGCTGGTGTGAAGCAAATTCTTATCCTTTGACTACACCACACAAGACAGTCTGTAAGTACTGTCTGGTCGAGGGGGGTGGTGGATTGCATGTGACCATGAAACCGTTGAGTAAAGAAATGATAGCTTAGTTGTGAAAAACAAAAAGGGTCTTAGATTTTTCACCAAGCACCGGTATTTTTGTCATGTCAATTATTCCTTAAGTGTCTGCATGAGATGAATATCTGGAAGCATTTCACAAGTTGATAAACTGAGTCACAGAGAAGAGGCAATTGAATTTCACAAAGAGAGACAGAGAAAAGATATCTGAAATCTTCACTCCCAGTTTTGTGTACAATCCATTGTTTTGATGTGGAATAATTTTTAGATACTATGTTCTTATATTATCATTTCTTAAAAAAATAATTTTTCTCATTGAGTATCTCCTAAAGGAATCATAATAGGTCCTAGGAGTTTACTGATATCCTTATACACATTTTACCTACTCTAAACACTAACTCATCAATGAGATTTCAACTATATCTTAAAAAGTGTGTAACTTCTCTGGCTGATCGCAGTGGGTCAAGCCTGTAATCCCAGCACTTTGGGAGGCCGAGGTGAGAAGATTGCCTAAGTCCAGGGGTTCAAGACCAGCCAGGGCAACTTGGTGAGACCTCGTCTCTACAATGAATCAAGAAATTAGCCAGATGTGGTGGTGTGTGCCTGTAGTTCCAGTTACTTGGAAGGCTGAGGTGGAAGGGTCGCCTAAACCCAGCAGGTCGAGGCTACAGTGGTTGTGAGCAGCGTGCCACTGCATTCCAGCCTGGGCAACAGAGTGAGACTCCAACTCAGAAAAAAAAAAGTGTGTTACTTCTCATCTTTTTGGTCACAGAAATACCAAACAAAACCAATAGTAACAGTTAAGCAATCTAGCAATACATACCCACAAATAGGCATATGCGTGTACATGCACCCACACATACATATGCACATTTAAACACATACAACAGTGTGTTTTAACATATGTTATTGCAGGCTGTTATCATGAGAATAATACCATTTAAAAATTTTCAGACCTCCTGAGGCTTTGCATGTATTATTTTACCGTAATGTATATCAGAAGTATTACTTAAAAGTGTGAGCCCTAGCTGGGCTCGGCGGCTCAGCCTGTAATCCCACGCCTTGGGAGGCTGAGGTGAGTGGATTGCCTGAGCCTGTGGGTTCGTGACCCGCCTGGGCAGCGAGACCTATCTCTACAATAAATCAAAGAAACAAAAAAATCAGCCGGGCGTGGTAGCACGTGCCTGTAATTCCGGCTACTTGGAAGGCTGAGGCGGAAGGATCGCCAGAGCCCGACAGGTCGAGGCTGCAGTGGCTGGGAGCAGCCACTGCACTCCAGTCTGGGCGACAGAGTGAGACTCCAACTCAAAAAAAAAAAAAAAGTGTGAGCCCTTAAAAATAATAGGCTTAAACTTTTTGTCAGAGATTATATTTCTGTTACTTTCTCTGTGGAATTGATATGTCAGTTTTACTTCTTTCTGGCAACCTGTTCTGTGGTACAATTCTGCAGATTCTCAGAACATTGCTGTCAACAAAGTTTCATCACCTAGTTGGCTTCACATTCCCTGATAAAAAAGGGCATCTCAAGGGTGCCCCAACTTGGTATTTATTAAGAACACTCTAGGGCATTGCCTGTGTGAAACAAAGTCGGTAGTTCCGACTGTAGACAGAGGTGGATTTTAGGGATTCTTCTTTCTTTATATTATCCTGATCAGTGGGTCTGATCCAACTAGGAGAATATCTTTTCTTCACTTAAAAATGTTAATAAAATGTTAAGCATACAATAATTATTTTAATCTCGGGGACATTCTTCCCCCACACACACACTTAAAATAATGCAGATTCTTATCTCCCTGAAACAGCAAGGTCAACAATCAGGTTCTCCCTGGGTTCTGCCACAGGGTAGGGGGCCAGTCCCCTTTGTCCTGCTGCTCCTCAGTTAGAACCTCGTGTCCTAGAGCCTCTTCCTCCTGCCTTCACGTGGATTTGTGAGGTGTCAAGGGCTTTGGGTTGAGCAAAATCACATATGCGTTATGGTGAATGTCGTAATGTTTCCTCGTTGGCCTGCATGTTGCATCTGGGGCTATTGTGCTTGACCTTTTGCCAAGACATCATACAGTCTGGCATCCCGCCCTGCTAACGAAGTCTAAGGTAGACATGTATTCTAACCTCATTTTTCGCCTTGGAGGCCATCAGGTTTACACCTTGTTATAGTAATAACTGTGAAGTGAATAGCAAATGAAGTCAAGAGTGGGTGGGGTTTCGTAGAGTATTTCTCTTATTTATTTTTGCTTGCACTTCTTACACATATATTTTGCTTTAAAGAGGCAGACTCCGGCTCTAAACCTGCCAGACTCTAACAGCTTTAGAAGTTTTGTTGGAATTGATGTATGCTTATGTTGGAAGAGGCCGGGTGGGCTGAGCCAAAACTAGTAGATGCCAAAAGTTCTGGTCTATTTTTGCTAAGGTGATCCTAATCAGTCGTAAATGTAAACTGGAAATGTTCTTATCCAAAACGATCATTATTTGCTGGTGCGTGTCATATTTACTAGCCACCAGCTCTTCTTTTGGTAATAAAATGTTTTAGTTCAAATGCATGCTTCTGGCTGGACACAGTGACTCATGCCTGTAATCCCAGCCCTTGGGGAGGCTGAAGCGGGAGGATCACTTGAGCCCAGGAGTTCAAGACCAGCCTGGGCCACATACTGTACAAAAAAATAAAAGAAATTGACTGGGTATGTTGGTGCTCACCTGTAGCCCAGCTGCTTGGGAGCTGAGGCAGAAGAATCACTTGATCCCAAGAGTTCAAGGCTATAGTGTGCTCTGATCGTGCCCCTGCATTGCAGCCCGGATAGCAGAGTGAGACCCTTTCTACAAAAAATAAATGTGTATATAAAATAAATGCATGCCCTTGATGCCACGTGGACGAGTGTGCTGTGGCAGTGACAGGATTTGCTTCATCACAATTTCTATGGGAAAAAAAATCATCTTGCATAATCATGCTTGCAACAATTTATCTGAACACATATGTTTATGCAAGGTACGATGGGAGTACTCTTTTTCTTTCTCGTTAAATGCACATGTTAAAATAAAGTAGCCAGTGCAGCAATAAGATTAAATGAACTATGTTCTATGGAGCTCACATCTGATGAGTCAAAGTCTATTTTATGCTAGAAGAAACTGATATAAAATTATAGCATGAGCAAAATAACTTTTCAGCATTTTAATTGTTACTTTAAAACAGGCACATTTTAATCTTCTAGCCCATTTTAAAAAATTCATTTGCTTCACTAACAAAATTGATTTTCTCTTTTTCCTTGTTTGCCTTTTTTTGCAGCACAAAAGAAGAGAAAGATTGCAGTTGTGCAGCCAGAAAAACAGTACGTGTTTTTGTTTTTATTTTCCCCAAACTGCATGATAAACTGTAGAGTGTCTTTATAGAGGATTGGAAGCATGGGTGTTTTTATTATAGTTAGCTAACAAATAGCACACTGGGCCGGACTCATGGTTCAGCCTGTCATCCCAGCATATTGGGAGCCTGAAAAAAGTAGATTGTCTGGGTCCGTGGGTGTGAGACAAGCCTGGGCAACTTGGCAAGACTGCGTCTCTACAATTAATCAAAAAAATTAGCCAGGTATGATAGCACGTGCCTGTAGTCCTGGGTACTTGGAAGGCTGAGATGGAAAGATCACTGGAGCCCAGCAGGTCGATGCTGGGGTGGCTTTGAGCGTGCCACTGCCCTCCAGTCTGGGCGATGGAGCAAGACTCCAACTCTAAACAGACAAACAAACAAATAGCTCACTGGTGAGGGGCACAGTAACTCCAGCTGCTGTAATGGGTCACAGACCTGTTATGCGCAAGGCACAAGAGCCTGCTTCCCAGGGAGCCATGGTCCGGATTGCCCCTGCTCACTTTTCATTCCCTCTCGGCACACCTGGAGAGCACCCAGACTCACATCCTTGGAGTCCTGGCTCTCTGTCCCGGTGATTCTTGCAACCCCAGAGGCCCCGGGCGGCAGGTGCTGTGTAGACACATGGGACCCTTACCCCACCCGGAACCTTGTCTCTTACTCACCTGTCCAGTGATGGCTGTGTAGACATGTGGCTCCTTGCGCTACCCAGAGCACTGTCTCTGACTCACCTGTCGTGTGATGGCTGTGTAGACAAGCGACCCCTTGTCTCACTGGGAACCCTGTCTCTGACTTACCTATCGAGTGATGCCTGTGTAGACACGTGGCCCCTTACCTCACCCAGAACCCTGTCTCTGACTCACCTGCCCAGTGATGGCCAGGCCTGGGAGGAGAAGAACGTCAGTCTGACTCCAGCTCTGCTGGTGGAATCTGAAAGTTGCTTTAACCCTCCTCCCCTCATTTGTAAAATACCTATTTTGGGGTTTTTATGATGATTAAATTAGATTCCAGAAAAAACGGTGAGCCTTACATGCCTGAATAAATATAGATGACACCCACCTCTCCCTGCACCCCCGTTTCAGTTGGAGATTTAAGAGGAGAGTGGTGTTAGGACTGAGTGTGTGCAGGCGGGCAGTGTGTTTTTGAAAAGCTGTAACTGCTGGTAACATTTGTATGCATTGAAGAATATTTAAAATGCACTAAGTTATACATTCCATGCCAAGTGATTCTGCTGTCTTGAGTAAATAAAAATATATGGGTGGAAAGAGAACTGAAAACAGCATTTTTTATGTACAGTACTCAAGCTTAAATGAAATGAAATTGAATAATAACTACATTATTATTTGAATGAGAAGAATGGTTTTGTGGGTCCTTCGGGGAGTCCATTTCTAAATGGAGTGTACCAACCTCATAACCTGAGTCCCTTTTATCCACATGACATTGAGGCGGAGAGAGAGAGTCAGAACAAAAAATGCCAAACTTGAATTTATCACTTCTAAGTTTGTCGTCCATGGATGAATGATTCTCACCCTCTACATGTGTCGGTCACCTAGAGAGCTTATGACACACAGACTGCTGAGCCCCATCCCCCAAGTTTCTGTCTCGGATGTGTGGGTTGGTGCCTGGGAATCTACATTTCTGATGTTACTGCTGACCCTGTGGGTTTGGGGAGCCCACTTTGAGAACCACTGCTGTCGATGACCCGCTAAGATCTCTTGCCGTGATTTGCTTTGAGTTTACGTAGATTTTCAACCGTGTGGTTTCTTCAGCCAACCAGGATGGACACACTGGGGAAACTCAGTGCACTTCTTTTCCCCAAAGGCTACATTTTAAAAGATGTATCAATTCAGCAACATGTCTACAGAACTCTATAACAGAGCCCTGTCCTGGAATAAGCCTACTTGATATTTCGAGAATCACTGGTTGTTTTGAGTGTGGCCGTGACTCACACAGACACAGATGTCAGAAACCAAAGGTTAGCAGAAAGTGGTTTGCAGTGAGACATTAAAGTGGAAAAGTCTGACTTTAAGTGAAATGCAAGTTCATGTTTCTTCGTGTCTAAAATATAATTGAAGATGTGAATACAATTCTATCGCAAGAGGCAAGGCTGGCAGCCAATCAGGAGAAACTTCTGGATCAGTGATGGCCGCATGGGGACAGGTGTTCCCCAGGCTTCTTAGGGTCACCTGAAGAATTTGAGAGCAACTTTTCTGAAATGATCTTTTTATCCAGCCATGTTGTTGCATCTGTACATACATCTTGTCTTACTATGCGTGTGTCTTAAATTTCTGGAATAGTCTCTTTCAGTGATGTCATCATTCCTTCTAAAGTTTGTGATCCGTGATGGTTCCATTTTTTTTGTTGACAGATTGCCATCCGCAGTGCCTGTTAAGAAAATACCTCATGAACTCTGTTTATTCCCTCACCTGGACACTACAGGTAAATGGGTCTCACTTCGAGTTCTCTGTCCTTTCTCAACTTGTCGCTGGGAGTGGGGTTATATGTACAGTTTTAGGTCAATATGAATATATCTCATCTTGTTTTTTCTATTGCTACTCACTGACAGATGATTTCCTTTTTTAAACAAATCTGAGGCTGAGTGCGGTAGGTCATGCCTATAATTCCAGCATTTTGGGAGGCCGAGGTGGAAGGACTGCTTGAGTCCAGGAGTTTGAGCCTAGGCAACATAGCGAGACTTTGCCTCTACAAAACATCAGCCGGGTATGGTGGTGTGCACCTGTAGTCTCAGCTACTCGGGAGGCTAAGGCAGAAGGATTGCCTGAGCTTAGGAGATTGAGGCTGTGGTGAGCCATGATCGTGCCACTACACTCCAGCTTGGGCATCAGAGTGAGACCTTGACTCAAAAAAAAACAAAGGATTTCTAAGCTAAATTCTCTATGCCTCTTTTTTGACATTTTATCAGTTTCACTTGTATTTTTACACTGGTGGTTAATAGTTAATACTTAAGTCGCCACTGGCTTTTTAGTTGTTCCTTAAAATTCTCTGTGTTTGAAAGCTGGTTGTGAACAATATAAATATATTTTAATGTGTCAAGTTTTACATGTTACAATAACCTTTGGAAATACAACTGTGACCTATGACCACCACATCTGGTAATAGGCATGTTTGTACAGTAATTCATACTTGATTAAGAATTGTGTTTTCTAAACTAGAACGAAACCTGCTCTTAATTCCAGGATTAAAGCCGTGATGCTCATGGAAGAATCCTGTTAGCTGAAAATTATCTTTGTAGTAGCGAGAGCAGTTTTAAACATAGACATAACTAAAATTCTTTTTTCCCTAAAGGTCTGATAATCTAAAGACAGGGTAATCCTACCAAAAAATTTCCCTGTCAGTGCAGCTGTGGACTTAATGATGTCACCTGATGTATGGAATTCAAACTTCAGAACGGTTTTAAAAGAACCCTGCCATCTGCCTTTTCACAGTCTGGCATTGTTATTTTATTCTTCCTCTGCTATCCAGAAGGATAATGTTTCTGCCACCTACCTGTTGGTTTTTAGTTGAAGTCTCTGTGAGAACAATCCTTCCTAGACTATTAAATTACCATCCCAAATTGATAACAGTATTTATGCAGAACTGCCGCTGTTGTATTGCTTAGCTTGGCACGTGGGGAGGGTGGGGCCCAGGTGGGGAGGCCCTTAGCTGGAAGTGAAACCTCGCCCTACGGGTACAGACATCAAGGAACATTAGTGTGCCATCTTAGCATGCAAGTATTCTGCTGTTTGTCCTTGGCAGCTTGAGACACAGCAAGACAACAGCTTGGCCTGTTTCCTCTCTGAGTTGAAAGGATAGTGTAATTTTAAGCCACAGTGAGGCACATCTCGTCCTCTTCAGATGGGCAAAACGGAGAAGTCTAACGGTATCTAGTGCTGGCTTGACTCTGGAACAGCAAGGACTCTTACGTGGTGTGACAGGAGTATATACATTAAGGGGTAGTCACTGTGGAGGACAGTTGGGCCGTGTCTCGCGAAACTGCAGACCCACAGACCTCTGGCCTAGCCACTCCATTCCTGTTACTCATTTGTAGTAATCTCTTATCTGGATGCAGAAGATTCTACAGTCGTTTTCATGAAAGCACTCTGGGGAATACCGAACGAAAACCCCACTAAATATCCATCCGTAAGAGAATAGATGGCTAGGTTGTGATATATTGATTTCATGCAGTAATACACAGCTGTGAAAAATGAATGAACCTTCCAGATACATATTTACCAACCTGGATGTCTCCCAGAAACTTCATGCTGAGCATGAAAACAAAATACTGCAGAAAGTCATTTATGGACTATTTTAAAAACTGTCCTAAGTATCATAGATTACATGTAGGTACACACATGCCTTTGTATGTGAAAAGGTTGACAGACTTGCGTGGGGCTGATAAATACCAGTTTCAGGGTCCTGGCTACCCCTTAAGGGGACTTGGAGGAAGTCATTGGGGTAGGAGACACAGGGAGCTTAGCTGTGTAGAAGGTATTTTTGTTCTTGTGCTGCATAGTGATCCTGAATTGCCATTGTCTTAGTCTCTGTGCCTTCTTGTATGTCTTGAATACCGCATAATAGACAGGAAAGTCTGTTGATATGCTGGAAAAATAATCAGAATTTTTAAGATTTTTAGTCTGGATCTAAAATGTCTTGCTATGAAGACCCACCTCACCCTTCTCAAAAGAGGAAAATCGTCTGTTTTTCTCTACTGCTCTGTCACAATTTGGAACCAGAACGAGGCCCAATTAGAGATCGGTGACCCAGCTGTTGTGACTGTTTTGAGTCCCGTTGCTTCTGTGACTCCAGATTCCCATCCATACAAGACCTCTGGCTTCTGGAGGTCATCTTGCCTCCTGAGTGGACTCAACGAGCCTCTCGCAGATCCCCCAAGGTCTGGCGTGGCGGGTCTAAGCCTCGGATGTGTTGCTGTTCCCCTGTAGGAAGTGTCAATGGGAAATACTGCTGCCCTCAGCTATTCATCAACCACAGGTGTTTCTCAGGCCCCTACCTGAACAAGGGAAGGATCGCAGAGCTGCCGCAGTCGGTGGGACCAGGCAAATGTGTGCTGGTTCTCAAAGAGGTGAGTTACGTGCCCAGTCGCGGTTGGCATCTTGTAACGGGTTTTTCAAGCTGGGCGTACCGTTTTGTTACAGCAACTGCAGCCACTCATCGGGGAACAGGGATGAATGCACTCAGAACAGGCACTAGAAACTGAGAGGAGCATCGAAGGTGTTTATTCCAGAAGTCTCAGGTGGAAGTAGCCTCCCAAAACCTGAGCCCCCACCCTCAGTTTCAAGCTGCTTTTTCAGAGCTTTTTGGTTACAACATACATGGGTATGTCATTGGTGGGTTTACAGTTTTAAATTTAGGCCGAGAACAGTTGCTTCTACTTTTACAACAAGCACTGAGGCAGACATTTTTATGGACATTTCCATAGGAGGTGTAATAAAGCATGTTTACAGAAACAGAGATTGCAGTTAAGGAAAATGGCACGTCGCTGCTTACTCATTTACAGAAGGAGAGATGGCATGCAGTTGCTTACTTAAGACCCTCGAGATCAGCTTTCCTACTTAATTCCTGTTTTTTCTATCTCAGTTTCTGAAGGAGATACCAGACATTTGAAGCAATTCAGTTGGCATGTGCTAAGTCCCCCTTTTCTCTCAGTCCTGGGGCCTGGAGATGCAAAGATGAAGGAATGGTGTTTCTACCCATGACGATTCAGTCTAGTGAGACAGACGTCTGAGGGGGGAACCCCCCCAAAACCCAGAATTTAGTTATGAAAAACTGTGTATTTAGTCCTACATGTGCAGACTTCAGTCACCTTCAAAGTACTCTCCGTGTGATGCAATACACCCATCAAGATGATTTTTCCACTGCTCAAAACGGTTTTAGAATGCATCCATTTTGACGCCTTTTAGTGCTTCTGCCATTTTTTGTTTCACCTCTTCCACGTCGGCAAAACATTTCCCTTTGAGGAATTTTTTCATGCAGGGAAACAAAGGTCGTTCGGGTGAGATCAGGTGAATCGAGAGGATGGGGCACAGGGGTCATGCCACGTTTGGTCAAAAACTGCTGAACACTCAGCATGGTATGGGCTGGTGAGCTCGTAAAACACCCATCATGAAAAGGGAAAACACACTGAAAGAATGTCCCCAGGCAGGGCTCAGCGGCCCAGCACTTTGCGAGGCTGAGGCGAGTGGATTGCCTGAGCCTGCAGGTTGGAGATCAGCCCGGGCAGCTTGGTGAGAAGTCGTCTCTACAATAAATCAAAAATTAGCCGGGCATGGTAGCGTGTGCCTGTAGTTCTGGCTACTTGGAAGGCTGAGGTGGAAGGATCGCCGGAGCCCAGCAGGTCGACACTGGAGTGGCCGTGAGCGTGCCACTGCACTCCAACCTGGGCGATGGAGTGAGATTCCAACTCAAAAAAATAGAAAAGAAAGACTCTCCCCCCAAAATTCACTGAAGCCGAACGCAGCCTCTCCCAACAACGCTCGCTGGTCCACTGATGCCGATGGGTTCCTAGAAAACTTATCTAGAGGGGGAGGCCTGTATTCCAAGGATAATTCCAGGTTTTTCTTGGCTCCTCCCTCACAATTTTTTATCAATAAATTCCTGGGTTTTGGGGTCCTCCCTCGTGCGTGGAGAGTAACATCTGGCCTGGCTCAGGCAGAGAGTAGAATTCTGCTTGCCCAGAGTTGATGAGGCCACTTGGGTGGCATTCAGGGTTGATCCCAGCAAAGAAGGGCAGGTTTGGCTGGAGCTCAGGCGGGGCATGAGCAGTAGGTATGAAAGGGCACATTGTACCACGAAAAGGAAAACGGGAACCTGGCCTGCCTGGAGCGTGAGGTGGGACGGAGCAGGTAGAATGCAACCTGCTTGTGGAAGGCCTTTGGTATTTTCAGTGATCGGGGCTTGGATCTCTAGGTGAGAAGCTAGCAGGGTTATACTAGGCTAAAGCTTTCCCTCAATGTGAGAGCCTCTGTGTGGTTTCAGTTGTCGTTTTACTTAATGAAAGAGAGGTCATTGAACAAAGTCCGAGGGCACTTGATTTTCCAGGTCATCGGTGGTATTAATAGTTAAAAGACCCTTAAATATTTAGGAAAAAAAAAATCTGCTTGAGAGAGGAAGTAGGGGTTCCAGTTTCAAGGAAACCTGTAAAAAATCGGCGAGACGATTGTTGCAGTCATTTACCTGGGAGCATTTAACACACAGAGTGTTTCACAGGGGGTCCCTGCCCCATCTGACCTTCCAGTCAGGTGGGCAAGACAGCAGGCAGGTAGCATGTGGCCACGTGTGTCCCGGGCGCCGAGGCTGGACTGGGCTTGCAGGCTGTGAGATGGCACCGGTGTTGCCTGCGGTCTGTGAGGACCGGGGAACAGGCAGCCTGCCCCAGGAAGAGGGAGGGTGGATGCAAGGCTGGAGCATCCGGCGTGCAGGGCATGAAGGGAGGATGCTCACAGCGCCTGAGATGTGCAGACCATGGAGGAAGGACACCGAGAGGCCCACGTTGACATGGAGTGCATTCTCTTTTAACAGCTGAGTGGAGATACGCTCATTGTTTTGTTTTGTTTTGTTTTTGAGTCGGGGTCCCCCTGGCCCAGGCTGGAGTGCAGTGGCACAATCACAGCTCATCACAGCCTTGACCTCCTGTGCTCAGGCAGTTCTTTCGCCTCAACCTCCCAAGTGGCTGGGGCTGCAGGCACATGCCACCATGTCCAGCTAATGCTTTTATTATTTTGGATAGAGACTGATGTCTCACCATGTTGTCCAGGCTGGTCTCGCACTCCTGGGCTCAAGTGATCCTCCCGCCTCGGCCTCCCAAAGTGCTGAGATGACAGGCGTAAGCCACCATGCCTGGCGAGTTCCTCTTGTTTTAACGGACTCACCCTTGTGCATCTGGCCTTAGATCTTGACATTAAATAGTAGGCGTCTCACTCAGCCTGAGCGGGAAGTAGATTCCATGCATGAGAAATTTGTAGCTAAAGAAAAATGGTGATTGCGGGGGAGGCGCACACCCCCGGAAGGGCCCAGGGGGTGATGTCAGGCGGTAGGACTGCTGGTTAACACGAACCACATAAATGGCACCAACATAGAGACCTGCAGATATGAAACTTGACCCAAAAGGCGATCAAGCCCAGACCACACCTAAAAATTTCTGTCACCATCGGAAGTTTAAGACCGCAGAGCAAAAATTGACTTTCTTAGCTCGCCGCGGCCATCAGCCTGTGAACGGATTTCTTCTGGGGCGATATTGTCTGCCTGTGTTTGTGCTTGCCTTTGTCCTGAGTGATCGGGCCACTGGGACACAAAAAGTGACAAAAATAGGACAAAGCCACCTGCAAGCACGTTTTGCGTGTCACGTTCCCATCATCAAGATAAGATCCTCCCTGATCTCCCACTCTGTTAACAAACACCATGACCTTGGCTTGGGCCTCTCTTGAGGGGCTGGCCGTCTTCCTTCACTAAATGATTTTCTTTTTTGAGTCAAAAGTAGTTATCCCTGATCACTTTGCTGGCTGGTAGGTACCAGCAGCCAAATTTAAAAGTCAGGCCAGAGCAGTTTTCTGATGACAAAACTAGTTTTTTGCTGATGTTCAGAAAATGCACACAGCAGGGAAGGAGGGGTGGAGGCGAGCCCTTCAGTTCTGTGAGTGCAAGAAAAATGTGTAACTTCCGCCAAGCCAATATTTATGCTAATACACCAGCTTCAGCACCAGGACCAACGCATGGCTTCAAATTTCATTTTGCTTAAAGAGAATGGGGTAATTGAAGCAAAGGCGAAGCGCGGGCCATCGGTGGTATTAGGAATTTAAACAACTTTCATATCTTTAGAAAATGTAAAGTGAGAGTTGTTTTTCTCTTGAATGCAGAGAGGGTCTTTGGCAGGGTTCGATGCCACGGAGCCATGTCCTGAGCTCCATCTGAGTGAGGCCGTGTCGTGAGAGGGGACGCAGTTTCTGGCAAAGTGATTGTTCATGTGTGTCTCTACTCACTACCTGGATGTCAGACTTCAGTAGGCTTTGGAGGTTCCCAGAGCGTGTCTGGCCTCAATTCCAGGGAAGGTGCGTCGAAGGAGGGTAAAAGAACTCAAAGATGCTGGAACCCGGGTCCGTAGATGTTGCCTTGGTCCGTTTTGCGTCGTTGTGAATAAATACCTAAGACTAGGTCAGTTACCAAGGGTAGGGGGTTATTTTGACTTGTGGCTCTGCACTCTACAGCAAGCACAGTGCTGGCATTTGCTTCTGGGGAGGCCTCAGAAAGCTCCTGCTTGTGGCGGATGGGGAAGGGGAGCCGGCGTGTCACATGGCGAGAGAGGGTGTCACAGAGCAAGGATGCACTCACCAAGCCCTTCGCAAGGGACCTGCCTCCGGGACCCAGACACCTCCCATCAGGCCCCACTTCCAACACGAGGGGTCACATTTCAGTGTGGGATTTGGAGGAGACACATATCTAGGCTGTATCAGTGTTCCATCCTGATACGTCAACTCAGGATGGGACAGGCCTTGGCGTGGAAAGGACAGTGGCTCTCCACGTGCTGGGGCTCTCCATGTGCTGTTTTCAGGCATGCCTGGGCCCAGTTGTGTGGAGCGTGGGACCCGGCAGGTACAGATGCTAGTGATGGTGTTTATCGTGAGTCAGATTCCCATCCCAGTGGGATCAGTGCCAGGTGGGACCACCCTTTTCTATCTCAGATCCTTTCACCCTCCCTTTCTTCCCCCAGTGTGCTGGGGTCCCCAGAGGACATTATCTATGTAGTGTCGAGACACTGACATGCTGTGACCAAGAGTCTTGCTGGCCTTTGTGTTCCTAGTGCATTGCACAAAGGTGTTGGGAAGGCTTCTGCTTAACAATTTACATGCCGTGTCATGAATCTCCAGGCCTGTGATGTTTACTTTCTAGATGGTGTGCCAGGCTGGTGTTGTGTGTGAGAGGAAGAGTGAGCCAGTGAGCCAACCTGGGCACCAGGGACAGAAGGGGAATGGGTCATCTAATGTATTGACTCGTATCAGTGTGTCCTGGAGTGAACGTGTGGCTTCTGATACAGACACATGATGAAAATGGCACCTACCATGTGCTACCGGCAAAATGACCCTGAAAATACCCACTGGGGAAGCATGACCGAGCCTCTGTCTATTTATAGAGACAACGTCTTAGGAGAAAATCCCAGGGTGGGCCAGGCGCAGTGGCTCATGCCTGTAATCCCAGCACTTTGGGAGGCGAAAGGCGGGGGGATTGCTTGAGCCCAGGAGTTGGAGACCAGCCTGGGCAGCAAAGTGAGAACTCACCTCTACAACAAATAAAAAATTAGCCAGGCATGGTGGTTCATGCTTGTAGTACCAGCTATTAGGGAGGCTGAGGCAGGAGGATCACCTGAGCTTATGTGATCAAGGCTGTGGTGAACCATGATCGTGCCGCAGCACGCCAGCCTGGGCAACAGAGTGAGACCCCGCTCGAAAGAAAAAGAAAATTCCAGTGACTCACAGAGCTTTGGATGGTGTCATGGTTTTTCTTAAAAGTTATTTGTCTTAAAATATCTGCCAGTATGTAACCTCTGTTTTTAGCAAAAAAGAGAAATGTGTCGTTTCAGGTGGGGAACCCCTAGGAGTCCCCGGTCTGCATGTCCGCCTCACTTTGTAGGTCCTGACCTGGTAGCTGCTGTCTAGCTCATCCGCTCAGCTGCAGGCCTGACCTGGGTCGCGTGTGCTGCTTAGCAGTAGCACGGGCTTGGGGGTTCCAGAGAGGACTGTTGATGGGGGATGGTGAGTTGCACGCTTCCTATTGAAGGGCCAAAATAGAACACCCAGTCTTCTGCTTCCTTTCTTCTTCTTTCCGGTGCTGAAAAGAAAGCTTAGGAGAAGCTCCAGGAAGTCTGGACACGCAGGACGCTTTGAAGTGGGGCACTTCCTGGGCCCGTTCGTTCCCTCCAGGGTAACCCTCCACCCGGGGAGTGGAGAGACAGCTGAGACCTGGGAGCTCAGCTAAGATCAGAGGCTGAGTGGGAGTGGAACAGAGCAGGCCAACAAGGTCAAGTACGTGAGGCTGGGCAGGCTTCTGCTCTGCTGAGGCAGAAGTCTTGTCCCTGGTGGGAAAAAGACAGAAACATACACACCTGTTCCACTCTGGTCCACCTCACCTGCCTGCTTGTCTGTCTGTCTGTCTGTCTGTCTCTGCGTCATTATCTCCCATCATCTATATCATTCTATTGATCCATCGTCTATCGATATCCATCTTTACCACCATTGCCTATCATCTATCGACCTATTTATCGTCTGTCTATGGTCATCATCACCTGTCCTGCCTATTTATCTATCCGTCAACCTCTTATCTATTAATATCTTCGTCTTTTTTCATCTGTGTCTTCATGACCTATCACCTACCTGTTTATCTCATCTATCAACTCATCTCTCACTTCTCTGTGTCCGACATCTACCAGGCTTGTGTATCTAAAAGAGTCCCTTTGACGCTTGGTCTGCAGCCAGGCCGGGAATGCAGTGGTGTAGACATGACCCATAAAGCCCTCCTGGGTACTTAAGAGAACAGGTTAGAATTTGTTTAACTTTGTAAATCGTGAGCACTGGTGTGGGGTGGGGAATTGGGTGCCGCCGGCTGCCAAGAGGAGGCTGGTGCTCCCGTTCTGATCTCTTGTGGCTGCCCCAACGGTGGCCTCTGCAGGTACGGAGGTGCGTGATGGGAGGAACTGCGGGTGCCACTGCTGGCCTGTGTGTTTCTCTGTATCTGTCCACGCCTCTCTGGGGTCTCTCATCCAAGGTGTTCAGTCACCCAGCATCCAGCAGATGACCACTGAGCCTCTGCCACACCCGGAATGCAGCAGTGAAGGGAACATCATTCATTCATTCACTCACGCAGGCCCTATGCAATGATGTGGCAACACCAGTGAAGGAAACATCATTCATTCACTCACTCCCTAAGCAATGATGTGGAGGACCAGGAAGGAAACTTCATTCATTCACGCCTGCAGGCCCTAAGCAATGATGCGGAGGAGCCAGGGAAGGGAACTTCATTCATTCACTCCTGCAGGCCCTAAGCAGTGAATGTGTAGGCACCGGGGAAGGGAACATCATTCCTTCTCTCATGCCGGCCCTAAGCAATGGCTGTGTAGGTGCCAGTGAAGGGAACATCATTCGTTACCTCCCACAGGCCCTAAGCAATGGTTGTATAGGCACCAGTGAAGGGAACATCATTCATTCACTCACACAGGCCCTAAGCCATGACTGTATAGGCACCAGGGCAGGGAACATCATTTGTTCATTCACTTACTCACACAGACCCTAAGCCATGGCTGTGTAGGCACTAGGGAAGGGAACTCCATTCATTCATTTATTCATTCACTCACTCACACAGGCCCTAAGCCATGACTGCACCAATGAAGGGAGCATCATTCATTCATTCCCTCCCACAGGCCCTAAGCAATGGTTGTATAGGCACCAGTGAAGGAAACATCATCCATTCACTCACACAGGCCCTAAACCATGACTGTATAGACACCAATGAAGGGAGTATCACTCACTCATTCATTCACTCACACAGGCCCTAAGCTGTGACTGTATAGGCACCAGTGAAGGAAACATCATTCATTCATTCATTCATTCACCCCTGCAGGCCCTAAGCAATGGCTGTGTAGGTGCCAATGAAGGGAACATCATTCATTCACCTACTCCCGCAGGCCCTACGCAATGAATGTGTAGGCACCAGGGAAGGGAACATCCTTCCTTCTCTCACGCTGGCCCTAAGCAATGATGTGGAGGCACCAGTGACGGGAATACCATTCATTCATTCATTCACTCCCGCAGGACCTAAGCCATGGCTGTGTAGGCACCAGGGAAGGGACCTTCATCCCTTCTCTCTTGCCGGCCCTCCGCAACGATGTGGAGGTCCCGTGCTGCTGGCAGCTGGAGGGCTGCTGGTGAGCAGAGCCAGGGTCCGCACCTCAGGGTGCCGAGAGGAGGGGCCTTCTCCTCCTCCCCCAGGCCCGCCTGGTTCTCCCCAGCCCCCTCAGAGACGGACGCGCAGGCAGAGGTGTATGCCTGCTGGTGTCACGACAGCCCCCGGTTCTGTGTGACGTAGGGTCAGAGGAGGAGTTGTTGTGGCTGTTTCTCTATCTGGAACTCGAGGCCCTTTGTCGCTCTGAGGTCAAGGACAGGAACAACTGTGTGCCTGGGAGGCTCCCTCTCTGCCCCTCGTCTCGCTTCTGCCACACGCTTCCGCGCCATGGCCTGCTCCCGGCCCAGGCTGCACCCGCTTCTCGCCGGGGGAGGAGCTGAGATGCCCGTCTCCCGCGGGCAGCAAGCCATCACCTCTGACCTCGAGTTTCTTCCATGTCGTACGGCAGGCATCAGCCCGTTGGGGGGAGTATGAGTCAGACTCCACCGTGGAAGGGGGAAGTCCTGAACAGCGAATCTCTTGGCAGCAGAAAGCAGGTGTGCAGACACTGGTCCCCAAGGGGTCCTTGTCCCTCTGCTCTGCCTCACTGACGGGGGAAAGAGGTCCGAGCAGAGGGCGCTGAGGAAATGCTGTGAGTTCCATGAGGTCGTTTGCTGAGTCCCAGATGCCCTCCTGGACGTTGGAAGGGTGGTGCCCCCTTCCTTGCCCTGAGTCAGACGTGCCCAGAGAGTGGCGTGACTCCTCTCTAACCCAGGCCCTGGATGGAGAGGTAAAGTGACCGCTCGCTATTCCCGGTCAGCCCCGATTCTGGAACTTTCGTTTGGCTTCAGTTGTTGTTTGCAGTGGAGAGTCCTATGGGAATCGGCTTCTGGGTAGAAGGAATGTTCTCGGGGTGCTGGCTTCAGGGTGTGATGTGTTTCTCCTGTCGTTGGTCTTTGAGAGGGAGGCGGAAAAATCCTGAAAACTATAGCTGGCATTGCCGAGCGGTCTCTGAATAAGACCGAAGGGGTAAAGTGGGGGTGGGGGATGCAGGGGAGAAAGGGAAGGCCTGCCTGCTGGAGAAGCAGAGGTCAGGGGCTTCCTTTCTAGCATTGTCAAGGTCACCTTGCTCGGGAGTGTGGGAGCATCCTCTTATATGAAGAATCTAGACAAGGGTAGAGATCAGAGTTGGCCAAAGTACTTGAGTTCTAGACTTGGTGAAATGCATCCAATTGCGGTTATTATTAAAATTATTATAATTAATAACATAGGGAGGGCTAAATATAATGGTCAACATGTGGTATTTGGGGAGTATATCTGATGCACCAGTTGCATGATCTTGGGACACGCACAGAGCAGTCGACTTTTGAAGAGATAAAAAGATAGCGCCTGCATTTAAGTGGTCATGACTTTAGCAAATTATTGGCCTTGTTTTTCTTGACAAAGTAGCTTTGTGCCTTTCTCTGGCTTCAAGAAAAGGGTATGGGTGCGTGATAGAGGTTCCTCCTTGCTCTTGCAAGTAAATTTTCCTTTATTTTTGCTTTTTTTGGGGGGGGCAAGGAGTTCTGTTGTCTATGCTGGAGTGCAGTGGCACGATCACACCTCACCACAGCCTCGACTTCCTGGGCTTAGGCAATTCTTCTCCCTCATCCTCCCGAGTAGCTGGGATGACAGACTTGCAACACTTTGCCCAGCTTATTTTTTGATTTTTTTGTAGAGATGAAGTCTCCCTATGTTGCCTGGGCTGGTCTCGAATTTCTTGGCTCAAACAATCCTCCCACCTTGGCCTCCCAAAGTGCAGGGATTACAGGCGTGAGCTACCATGCCCGGCCTATTTCTGATTTTTGATGATATTTACATGTCTGAGAGTTTGAGAAGCAATGCCACAACAACTGTGGATGATATAGACCCTTGGTACGGTGGATAAGCATGATGTGACTCAGGAAAAAGACACCACTGAGGTGATTTTTCTGAAACCCAAATTCTCCTTTGCAAAGGAGCCGTTTTAAAACTAAGTCCCCCTTTAAACCAGGTTATAGAAGTTAAAACCCTATTTGCCACTCACCGGGGCTCTGGCTGTAACGGCCACACCAGGTGCTGAAGTCTGAATCTTCTTTTCTTCTTCTTGTAACTTTCCATTTAAGATACTATCCTCCAGAGAAGCCCTGTTGATGGAGAAATACTAATTAACAAGAGAAATTATTTCCCTTTTATTAAAAAGAAGCTCTTGATAAAATTAGCTGTTTCCTCTGATTTTGAAGTTGAAATGAAATCTTTTAGGCCTTTGATGTGCACTGATTTCTGTAAAAAGCTCATTATCGCGACCGTGGCCTGAAAGCAGGAAGGTTTCTTGAAACAGTGAGCAGGTGGGGGAAGCTGCTTTGGGTCCGATCCTTTTTCTGGCCCCTCGACAGAGAATATTCTCCTCAGGTTTCCCTGTGGCTGGTCTGCCTCTAAGTCAGACTGGGCATGGTTGCTCATGCCTGCAATCCCAGCACTTTGGGAGGCCAAGGTGGGAGGATTGCTTTAGCCCAGAAGTTCGAGACCAGCCTACGCAGCATATCGAGAACTCTTCCCTACCAAAAATAAAAAATGCAGCCAGGTGTATTGGTGTGCACCTGTAGTCCCAGCTTCTCAGGAGACTGAGGCAGAAGGATCGCCTGAGCCCAGGAGGTTGAGGCTGTGATTGTGAGCCATGATTGTGCCCCTGCACCCCAGCCTGGGGGACAAAGTCAGACCCGAATGCAAAAAACAAACACAAAGTCTACCCCAAGGCCACCTCTTCTCGTGGTCATGAGAATCCCACAGATGACCAGCCTCCGAGATGGAGAGTCTGTCTTCCTCCTTCAGCCTGGCCAGGGCTGTAGAAACCATGGTTGTGTCCTGAAGTGTTCTTCTAACTGGGATGCTCTAAGAACTTGCTCTTCTAGCCGGTGGGTCCCTGTGGTTCCAACGTTGTTGTGACTGTAATCGTGTGATGCGTGGTAGCTGAGGTTGGAAATAGCTGAATGCGGGTCTTTGTTGAGATGTTTTTTATAATAGGAAATGTGAAAGGAAATCATGGGGTTAGCATAATTTCACAAGGTGAACAGAAAAAAAAGTCCTGTTGATCTGGATAATCTATTGAGTGGTGAAATTGTGTGGGAAAGGGAGGGACAGGGGGAAAGGGGACTCTCATTGGGGGTGCCCAGCCCTGGGGGGTTTTGCTCCTTTCATCACTGGATGACCTGCAACAGGGCCCAGGCTCAACTCTCCTTCCTGTCCCTTCCTCTCTCTTGCCCCCTCTCCCCTCTACCCGGTACCCTGATCCACCCGGCACTTTCTGAACGCGTTTCAGTGCCGGCTGCGGCAGAGGCAGGAAAGGGGTCCCGGGAGAGGAGGGTGGGTATGAATAGAGTTGGAGAATTAGGTCACTGGGGCCCTTTCCCAAAGCGTTTTCGGGTAGTAGTTGGACCAGGACTTGGGTAGATTGACAACTGAAGTGAAAATGAAGAATTAAAAAGTATACACGCCGGGCTCGGTGGCTCAGCCTGTCATCCGCGCCTTTGGGAGGCTGAGGTGAGCGGATTACCTGAGCCCGCGGGTTCGAGACCCACCTGGGCAGCGAGACCTCATCTCTACAATAAATCAAAAAATCAGCCGGGCGTGGTAGCGCACACCTGTAGTTCCGGCTACTTGGAAGGGTGAGGCGGAAGGATCGCCGGAGCCCAGCAGGTCGAGGCTGCGGTGGCCGGGAGCGGCCATTGCACTCCAGTCTGGGCGACAGAGTGAGACTCCAACTCAAAAAAAAACAAAACAAACAAACAAAAAAAGTATACACTATTAAAAAAAAAAGTTTGGTTCTGATGAAAAGGCATTAACTGAAAGTCAAGGAGCTTCTATGGAGAGTTACTTTCCAAAGATGCAGGACTGGGATGTAAACGCAGGCCAGTGGGGTAGAGAGGGTGAAGGTAATGGCCAGTGGAGCACAGCACAAACTCGTCGGTTCTTTGGCTTGACCCTGAAATGATTTTCAGAGTGGCCAGCAAAGAGGTTATTTGTGGGATGAAGAGAGAGGTAAGAGAGGGAAGGTGAAAGAGTCATGCCAGAAAGACCTGACATGGACGAGTCTCTCAGAAAAAGACTCAGACATCTGCTCTTAACTAAAAAGCTGGATATATTTTCGTGATAATGGATCTGCTGAAGTGGGTGGACACGGGCAGCCACTGCAGAGATTTCTCTGCCTCTGATGGGAGGAGGGGTGGTGTTTTTCTGGAATACATATTCTGTCTTTGTAGGAGACTTGCCAGACTTTTGGACACACAAGCTCAAGGGCTAAGAGGGGGGTCTCATTATCATTTCTGTGGCTTTGGTTAGTTAAGGGGCGGTATAGTCAGCCTTCCACCCAGTCAGGGAACTGAAAGATTTTTAGTGATTATTATGCTAAACCATGAACTGAAAGGTTGGGCCGTCCTATTCTTACCTCTAATGGGATTTGATTTTGGTTGGCCAAGGGGTGAGGTAGGCTGGGCACGTCCACATTACAACCTGGCCTGCAGTAAAAATGTAATAAGAGGAATGTCTGAGTGCTTCCTAAAACCTGCCTAAAAGAAATGTATCTATCTATGCCTAACCTGTATTTCCAACCTTTCCTCAATGGGACTGAAGAGTGTTTTATGCGGTGATGAGGGCTACATTGATATCAAGGAGAAGGCCAGCTTTGAGTGTTTCTTGTATGCCATGGTGTTACCTCATTTATTTCTCATGTCATTCCTCTGACGAGATAAATGGCAGTGCCCCTGCACACAGCCAAGGAAAGTCAGTGAAGCGTCTTGCCCAGGGACAAGATGTGATAGAACTGGGATTTGGTTCCAGATCTACCCAGCTATAAAGTTACTGCTTCTCAGCAGAATACACCATGGAGAACTTGCATGTAGAAGTATGTTCTGAGCAAGCATTTTGTGAGCTCCCAAGAAATCCAGTGAGGCATTGTTCTCTAGCTTGAATTTCCTCCTTGACTTAGCCAAAACCCTTCACACCACTTCATTGGGAATATCGTTCATTGACCTCACACCCAAGGTCCTGTTAGTTGACTGGGGGAAAGGGTCCATGCTACCCTCTCTGATCAAGAGCATAATGAATTGAATTCCAGTGTTTTGCAAGTTACAGGGATTCATTCAGCCTGACTCATAGTATCTGTCTCCTTGGTTATTTTCATGGGGTAACTATGATACACTAAGATGTCATGTACACAGAAATTATCCAGCTCACAATTCCAAGGTTTTATCGAGAGCTTGTTGAATTTCGAGACGAATGACGTGTCCTCGAGAAAAGCCAAGGGAAAAATATTCAATATCAGATGCTTTTTATAATTTAATCGCTGCTTGTTCCCAGGCTGAATGGAGCTCCAGAAGGCATTTTCTTTTCACAGTCACAAAATACATCTCGATATGCAGCAAATAATATGTAACTCTGGGGTTTTCTCTGCTAAACACGATGAAAAGAATCTGTTGAAATTTTATTGTCTGTTGATAAACACTGTGAGTGTTATTGCAGTCAGTTCTAATTAGATTTATTTTTAAACTCAGTTCCTGTAAATCATTCTGACAGCAAACAATAAAATCAGATGATTGTTCTAATACAGAAAACACAAACATACCAACGCCATGTGTACTGCCTTGTCCTGGCTTTCTAGTTCCTTGGCTAAGCCACCATCTCTTGATGGCCTGTTATGGGGCCTTGGAGCATAACAAAATGCTACCAAGGCAAAGACAAGACAGTGGCCATGCTGACTGTGTAGCAGGATATCTATTTTGTTTTAGAGACAGTATCTTGCTTTGTTGCCCGGGCTGGAGTGCAGTGGCACGATCACAGTTCACTGCAGCCTCGACCTCCTGGGCTCAGGCGATCCTCCCACCTCAGCCTCCCGAGTAGCCGGGACTCCAGGTGCTTGCCATCACATCACACTACTCTTTTGTAGAGACGAGGCCGTGCTGTGTTGCCCAGGCTGGCCTTGAACTCCTAGCCTCAAGGTTATCCTGCCGCCGCAGCCTCCCAAGGTGCTGGAATTACAGGTGTGAGCCACTGCACGTGGCTGAAATATTTTAGATTAAATCGTTAGTTGCAACATGAGAAAGCTTTGTTGTTTGCAGAAGTCACACAGGTTACAAACCAGGCTGGTTACAGTTCAGAACACGTGAGACCTGTGAAAACTGCTCCATGCAAAGTCCAGTGAGTTTCTCCATCTCCTTCCTTCCATTTATGTTATCCTGGTCTCCATCAAAAGATCATCGAGGCCGGGCACGGTGGCTCAAGCCTGTCATCCCAGCAGTTTGGGAGGCTGAGGCGAGAGGATTGCCTGAGCCCGTGGTTTGAGACTAGCCTAGGCAACATGGTGAGACCTTGTCTCTACAATAAATCAAAAACATTAGCCAGACGTGGTAGTGCACACCTATAGTTCCGGCTACTTGGAAGGCTGAGGTGGAAGGATTGCCAGAGCCCAGCAAGTTGACGCTGGGGTGACCATGAGTATGCCACTGTACTCCATCCTGGGTGACGGAGTGAGACTCCAACTCAAAAAAAAAAAAAGATTGTCAATGTCTAGGCAGTAACGCCAGTAAGCTGTGCTCCTCACTCTCGTTGGTGTTTAAACGTGAGCCCCATGCCTGGTGTTTTCCTTCATGCATCTCTGGACTGGGCAGACTTCAGGAGGGACAGGCATTGGGTGCTCTTCCTTTCAGAGTCCTTGGTGGATGGTCATCTCATGGAACCCAGAACTGTAAAACTCTGCTTTGCACCTTCCACATTCTCCAAAGAGCAGTGGCCAAGGAATGTGCTAGAATGCTAGAACTCAGAAGTGTTCATTTAGTTCATGATGATTTGCTTTTTGGAGTGTTTACTCCACGGGTCTGAGTTCCTTGACCATCTCATTAAAGAAGTGCATTGAGATTCATGAGAGCATCTCACCTCCCCAGAGCCAGCAGTTGGGATGCTCAGGGCAGAGACGCCTAGTCTTTCTGGGAGCCCCACAGTAGACAGTGATGCCTATATTCTTGGACTTGGGATTTGGGAGTAGGGGGTTAGACTGAGGAAGTATGATAATGGATGGTGTTAGATGTTCCAGACTGCCTTCTAAAATACGTCTCTGAGAGTGTTGTCTTCGTATTAAATGCCCATAAATTGAGGCTGCATGAGGTGAGGGTTCCATAATTCGTTACCTCCTTGCTGGTATCCGAAGTCTCTGCAGAAGTGTTGACATTGATGTGTGATCTCCGTTTCGTTGGTTCCTTATGAAATGTCTAAAATGAGACCGAAATTCCCCGTAGCCTGTCCAACGGAAGAGGAATCCTGCTGAAAAATAATAAATTGCTTCTTGGTGAAAAGTGTTCAGTTCCTGCAACCAGAAAAGTCCGTGAGAGTGCCACCCCCTCTAGGGGTCTAGGGGCGCCTTGGGTTTGGCCACCCACCTGTCCCTGGACGGGGAGTCCACGCCGCGTTCGCCTGGGAAGGGCCCGTCCCAGTCCCTCCTTTGGTGTGGGTGTGCGGCACCTGCTACTTAAGTGTCAGCTGTGAGGCTTGCGAGGCACCTGCCCTCTAGCAGGAACACATGCTCTCGAAGTTCATGGGTGCCTGTTTTTCCCCTAACAGGTTCTCAGCATGATTATCAATGCAGCCTACAAGCCCGGGAGGGTCTTGAGAGAATTGCAGCTGGTGGAAGATCCCCACTGGAATTTCCAGGAGGAGACGTTGAAAGCAAAGTAAGTGTGTCCAGTGCTGGAGACTGAGGGCTTTGGTGCTGCTCTGCCTGCCCCATCGCTGCTCTTTTCAGCACAACCCAGGGAAACGGCCGCAGACTGAGAGGCACTGGTTCCGAGGTTCCGTGGGCTACGGACAGGTTTATTGGCGCTTTTGCCCTGCGGAGTTACCTTAAGCCTTCAAGGTCCAAAGGTGAAGGAGAGGCTTGCTGAACTAACACTTTGTTATGTCAAACACTCAGAGTAAAACCTGACTGTGTTTCAGGACCAGTAGATTATTTGATCAGAAGGGGAAAAACCTGGAAGACGATGTCCCTTATCGTGGTTACACTGTGTTCATCAACAGCTCTTCTTCCGTGTGTGATATCGTTATGGCTTTGTGTCCAATGCAGATGCTCTCCATTCTGGCCATCGACAGTCACAAAAGAGAAAAGGAAACAATACGTACGTCTGGTTTGGGTTAAGTGAAATGGCGGCGAGCTCTAGGTTGATGTGTCGAGCAACTGTCTTCTTTTATTTGGAAATAAGCTAATTGGAAAGGTGACATTTTCCCTTGGCCTCGAGTTTCTTGACCTCTGAAATTGAGAGCGGGAACTGCATCGATGTGAAAAAGATCTCTTTCTCAAGATAATTCTACGTGGAATAGCTGTTTGGAGTGCTTGAGAGGGCTTTAATATTCATCTCTGGGTTTCAAATAGAGTAGACTTTACTGGTTGACTTCTTAATTATCATTTAAATGTAACATTTGCGAGATGGTGTCTTTCTTAATGAGTACACCACTTTTTGGCATCTAGAGTATATCTAAACCCTCCTTTAAAGAAGACACCTGACCTATTCAGAGGGAAAAGTGAGGAAGATTAAGTAATTTGTATGGTCAGCGATATCTCCCTCTGGTAAGTGCATATTGGTACGGAGTGGAGATGCTGAGAGATTGTGACACTACTCAGGGCTGACAACAGCTGAGGAATTCTAGATTCAGTAGAAGTCATTTAAGGTCTAATCACATCTTGCCAAATCACACAAGTGAAAGACAAAATCGTAGCTCAGGAGAGTTTATTTGTAACAAGTGGCTTGCCAATGAAAGATGGTACTACATTTCATCATTCCCATCTTTCCCAATTAAGTGAACTTTACTCACAGCCTAGCAAAAAAAGAAAAAGTTTTTTTTTTCTGTCTAATACTTACTATTTTTCTGCTTTAAGGAGGAGATCACCAGCAACAGTAAAGCATTATCTTATAAGGTCATTGTAGTAGTGGATACAGAAAAATTGGGCAAGCGTTCATAAAGAGAAATCCTTTCGATTTCATGTTGGAACACTTTTCTGCAGAATTCAACACAGTCTAGGTACAGCTCATGGACACAGACATATGAGAAGTCCAAAAAAAAAACCTTAAATCCCATCAAAATCTCCCCTGCTACTAAATAAGCTAGAAACTTGCTCCAGATCCCAGAATGACAAGGAGAGTTCCTTCTGCAAGTGTTCATTTTCTTTTGTTTGTTTGTTTGTCTTTTGAGTCGGAGTCTCACTCTGTCACCCAGGCTAGACTGCAGTGGCATGCTCACGGCCACTCCAGCATCGGCCTGCTGGGCTCAGGTACTCCTTCCGCCTCAGCCTTCCAAGTAGCTGGAACTACAGGTGCGTGCCACCACACCCATCTAATTTTTCTTGATTTATTGTAGAGATGAGGTTTCGCCAAGGTGCCCAGGCTAATCTTGAACCCGTGAGCTCAGGCATTCCTCTCACCCCAGCCTCCCAAGTCGCTGGGTTTATAGGCGTGAGCCACCATGCCCGGCTTTGATCTCATTTTCAAGTTACCAAGTCCATCAGAGCTTTCATTAAATCCAGCCTGACACAATCAAAACAGACATGGTGCGATCCAGCTCTGCTGAATTATAAAGGCGACCTATTACCTTTGCCTACGGTATCTGATATGACAGTACGTTCCCCAGCAAAGTCTTACACAGCAACTTGTGATGAGAAAAGGCCTGTCTGAACTGGGTTTCAGCCGTGCTGGATCACAGTCGCGTCTCAAGGCAGCTGCTTAGGCTGATGGGTTTACGGTCGGCGGGAGCTTTTATACTGCGCGTCGAGTCACTTCTTTCCTTCTGATGGAAAATGACAACTCTTTAGATCTTGACAACTCTGCTGTTCTTTGGTGCCAGTGGGAGGAGAGAGAGCTGACGTCTTCCCATTTAGCTGAAAGGCAGGAATGGTTTTCTGTCATGAATAAATTAACCTACAAGAGGAGAGACCTGCATTTAAGACATAGGATTCTCTTGATTGGTGAGGAGAGCTGGATTGTAAAGTTGTGGGACGGAGGGGGGGACACAATAACTTTATAATCCAGCTGCCCTCACCAATCAACATCAATAAGGGGAGACGTGATCTCAAACCAGGCGACGTGGGAACCAAAGGGAGGCTCACACTTTACTGGTATGGTGACCACTTGGATGCCTAATTCTGAATTGTACCCTCCCTTTTTAAAAGCAAAAAATAAAATAAAATAAAGTTATAAAGAGTGATTTCAGGAAGACAGGATGTGAGACTGTCTGGAGGGCAAGTGGGATGGCCGGCATTTAGCATGTATGGTTTCTGGCTGTTTTTTTCCGACCTCCTAAGAGCAAAGACCCATTTACGTGAGAGGACGAAGGTTCCTTTGAGGAGGTGTTGACTGTAAATGCCATACAAGATTACTCTGCAATCTACACTGTCCCTTGGTGATTTTTTCCCCCTTTTATCCAACAACTGTTTCTTTTGTAGTGCCGGAGAAATGGTTGCAATGTTTGAGCAACACGTGAGGGGTCTGTCGTATGCTCAGTCTTTAGCATGCATTGAAAAGCCAGGGCGTGCTGGCCATTGTGCAAAAGGAAAGGTGGGTTCTACAGTCATTCATTTCAGCTGTTCTAGAAGAGAACATTTCTTTTCTTCCGATGAGTTTAAGTATGCTAAATTGACCTACATCAGTTTGGATTTCAGAAGTAGAAATTTAGGCTTTCCCTTAGGCCCTTTTTTTTAACCCTCCAACTCTGTGCATCTGGAGACATTTAAGTATTTTTTTCAACGTGTTTCTTGAAAGGAGTGAAAAGAGGACCAAACTCTTCTTGGACTGACTTTTGTGAGGACCCTTCTCAAAACCAGGTAGAAGTGTAACAGTTTTTTCAGTCCCTTGCTCCAGTTTTTCAGAATATTTAAAGAAGAAATACTCTGGTATAGTTTCACATGAATTAGACTTGCTGTACCTTGGCCGAGGCAGAGAGATAAAGTCAGATCTTCACTTTTCGGTGAGTCGTGCTCAGCTCCGTGGAAATAGTTTGTTTTCTTCTTATTCCTTAAGCCTTGGCTTATTTTGTGTGTGCTGTCAGTTATTTGACTTTCTTTTACACAAGCCTGTATTGAATAGTAAGATGTGGTATTTGGCTATAAAGTGATTCACGTGAAAAGGGGTTTCCAAATGGAAAGTCTGGTCACCGAAATTTTTTTTTTTCTTTTTGCTTGTTTGGTGGTTTTTGTTTACCTGGCTTAGATGTAGGTGACGAACTCCACATGAGGCAAGCAGACGAACCCGTCTCATGGAAGAGGCTGCGTTTCCATGCGGGCGCTCAAACTCATCGGACTGTAGCACGGTGTTTCTGATGTCAAGCATCAGATCATGGCGTGTGCTTCTGGTTCAACACAGACCCATTAAGGATGCTCTGAGGATCTTCTAGAATAAACACACACACACCATTGATTGCACAGAGCTCCCATGACTTGAGATGCAGGAAGCAAGAAGGAAGAGAAAATTCTGAGGAGTTAGGTCTCGGAAGACAAAACCCCAGTGAGCCATCCTCCCGACGCTGCTGTGTGATGACAAGGATGAGACCCACAGAGAGAGAGCTCGGTTCTGAAGGAAGTCCCAAGCCCTGCTAGTGCTAATGAGAAGAGAGATTCTTCTCAGGGCACACGCCACCTTCCTGTTTCCTCAGGGTTATCACAACCCTGTTGTGTCTTTTAATTCTTCCTTCAGAATTCGAAGCTCTGAGTTCAGCTTGAAGAGCTGAGACCCTGTCTTCTCTCCCACACCCTTCTCACTACCTGAGCTGGCTTTGCTAAAAGGCCCTGATGAGGGCCGTTTTGAAGACGGATGACAGAACAGGCCATATTGACCTTACCCCACTTGGACCGGGCTGTTAAGAACGGATCGTTAGACCAGTGTTGTGTTTTTCGCTGTCTATCTTTTTGACTCAAAATCCATTTTGAGTTTTCTCAACTCCTAACTACCAGAGGAAAGGAGACCGCTTTTTCCAGCATTGTTTTTGTCCCGTCTTCCTCTTTTTCCACCCCTGTCATATGCGCTTGGACGTGGAAGTAAATCCCTCCTTTGGTTAGTAGGAAGAAATTGAAAGGCCGTGCACACCTCCTTATTGATACCTGGGGAGGAAAAATTGTTTATCCCACCCTCTTAGCTTCTGAGACTGGCGGCTACAAATTAAACAGACAAAAGACAGGTTAGCTAGCAAGAGAAAAGAGTTTATTTGCACGTGCAATGTGCATACATTCATGGGTGCTCAGTGATGAATAGCTCAAAGAGGTGATTAGAATTTGGGGATTATGGGATTATATACCCAACTGAGTATGGGAAAAAGGCTTCTATGGGAAGAACAAATAGATTGCTTTGGGAAAGATAAACCTATTTTTAGGAGGTCAAATGAGAGATACGGAAGTTGGTGATGATTCCTGTCTGTGCAAGTGTGAGGGGTCTTTCGCCTTCTTCACGGCCGTGGAACTCCCCCAGAGGGGATTTATGGTGAGTTTACGCGTAGTCTATCTCCTGCGGGTAGAAGCTGCCCCCAGAGAGGGAATTTATAGCAGTCCTCCTTTCTCTGAAGTTTTTGCTTTCAGCCAGATAATGGATGCTCCAAGAAGGATGCCTTCTGCATCTGTTGAACCGCACTGTCTTCTGCCTGGAATAACCTTTCTGCCGCCTCTGAGGTTCCCCGTGGGCCTGCATATCAACAGTCAGGAAGAACATCTCTCATCTCCCGCTGTGGATCTGTGACTTCCTTGACCTTTTCCAAGTGTGCCTCTGAGACCATGTCAGCCTCAACATCTTCTTATATGCTTGACTTGTAAAGACAAGACTACGTTCTTACATTCGGGATTCTCGGAACCCTTCCTCATACAGAATGAAATGCTGGGGAAAACGAGGAAGAAGTCATAAAGAAAAAACAAAGAAGGCTGGGCGTGTGGCTCAAGCCTGTCATCCCAGCACTTTGGGAGGCCAAGGCGAGAGGATTGCCTGAGCTCAGGGTTTCGAGACCAGCCTGGGCAACTTGGCGAGACCTCGTCTCTACAATAAATCAAAAAAACTAGCCGGACATGGAAGGCTGAGGAGGAGGGATCGCCTGAGCCCAGCAGGTCGAGGCTTTGGTGGCTGTGAGCATGGCCTCTGCACTCCGACCTGGGCAACAGAGTGAGACTCCAACTCAAAAAAGGAGAAGAAAAAAAAAAAAGGAGCCAAAGCCTGGGTCTAAGGATGACTGGGATGAAGATCTCTGCTTTCTAGACGCCCTTCTTACCACTTTTTCCTCCGCCATCATTTTTGTATCTCTGTTCATTACTTCTAATCCCTGATGTTCTACTTGTGGCTTCTGTTTTCCTCCCTTTCTTCTGAGACTTTTTTGTAATGCCGGAGCATTTTCTGGTGTGTACAACCTCGGCTTTCAATATTCCTCTGACTTTTTCTTCTTAAGGACTTGCCAACCGTGCTTCAAAAACTTTTATCTTAGTGTTTACGAGAGCCTTGCCGGACCATATAATAAATGATATGTGTCATGTTCCATCATTTATTTCACAGATCTCATAGTGCCAGTATAAAGTGAAAGACATTGTGTCAAACTTTTTGGTGGTTCTTGTCACACCTCCTGCCTGCTAGAGTTATATCATCAGTATGCTTCAATGGTGAGCCTTTAATGGAAAAGGAGACCAGGAAACGGATTCTTCTTGTCACTTTTGATAAAATTAAGCGTAGAATGAAACCTGGGCAACACAGCAAGACCCCATCTCTACAAAAATTTTTTTAAAAATCAGAAAGTTAGCCAGGCGAGGTGACATGCGCTTGTGGTCCCAGCTACTCGAGAGGCTGAGTGGGGAGGATCGCTTGAGTGTAGGAGTTGGAGGCTGCAGTGAGCTATGATGGCACCACTGCATTCCAGCCTGGGCAACAGAGCGAGGCCCCGTCTCTAAAAACAAAGCAAAGCGCAAAAAAATAAAGGAGTCCATTATTTTTAAACTGGGCTTTAGTTTTTATTCATACATTGAGATGGTCTTTTCCTAATTGCAAAAGTTTTTACTGAAATGCTTGCTTCCATGGCATCATCCCAAACCAGGAAGAAGAAAATAGAATCACCTTTTTCCATTTACCCTGGGTCACCGCTGTCCCTCTCTGTCCCCCTTGATGAGGGCACGACATGCACTCGCTTTGTTATGTGGAGGTTTGGCGCATGGAGATACCTTACCTCTGAGCCCTCGTTCCCCAGTGTGGCACCTGACCCGACTTTCGTGTTTCTCCTGCATTTTTGTGTCTGGTTATTTTACTTTTTTAAAGGGACTTTAAGAGTCTTGCTTGTGAGCTCTTTCAAACAGAGCTGTGGGGCTACCAAACTCGTGGTGGGTAGAAAGGAGACGGAAAATAGACCCGTAAAGTCCTTTTTTGATTCTGTTTTTCCCATGGCGTGAGAGATGTGCTCTGTTCACAGTTGTGCTGCTTTTGCTACAAAGTGCGACTAGCGCAGTGAGCAGGAACTCTTGGAAGCCCTCTTCAGAGAGGGAAGTTTCTATGTGTAGCGTCCACAGAGGTCCTAGGAAAATCAGCTGTTGTGTGGAGCTGTAGGATTTACAGTGTGATATCATCTGCAAAATACTTATTTTTAATTCTTACTACCCGAAGAGGCAAGCTCGGCACATGAGAGAAACTGAAGAAAAAACAAAACTCAGCACTGAGATATGAAAGATCAGTGAATAAAGACTAAGTATATTTTCCCCCCAAGTTAGAATTTATTTTTATTTTTCTTGCTGTTGATATTTTTAAAAAATGACTTATTAGTGGAAACATATCTATCTTTTCCAGTCTCCAGAAAGACATTCTTTAAAAAGGTTGAAAACGTGCATTTCAGTAGCTGAGTGAGATGCGAGCTGCCTAGAGACCTATGAGCTGTGGCCAGTGGAAAAAGGGGTCATTATTTTGATCACTTTTAAGATGTATTGAAAGGTGATTGGAACTTACTTTCAAAGGCTCACGTTTTCAGCCAGGCATGGTTGACAACATATTACTATAAATAGTTGGATAAAGGCCTGTATTTAAAATAAAAACCCATCCAATCCTCTTTGCAGTTTTATGTTGGGGGAGGGCAAGTTGCATACACAAAAATATGGAATCATCTTTTTGGAGGGCGGGCCCTTGTAGTACCTGCTTCCCCTGCTAGGTAAGTGTTCCAGGAACCCATCAGCATCCGGGTACTAGCCAGTGTTGTTTTAAGAGGCTGCATTTGGCTTTGGTGATATTTTTTATTTTTATTTTTTTGAGAGTCTTTCAACGCGTTTACCCATTTCACGATGGGTGATTTCTGAGTGCATCTGCCCACACCACGCTGAGTGTTCAGCGGTTTTTGACCAAAACCAGCATGACCCCTCAGGCCCACCCTGCCTATTCTCTCAATCTCACCCACAGCAACTTTTTTTTCCCTTCCCCGATGAAAAAGTCCTCAAAGGGAAACATTTTGCCAGTGCGGAAGAGGTGAAACAAAAAACAGCAGAAGCACTAGAAGGCATCAAAATGGACAAGTCCAAAAACTGCTTTGAGTGGTGGAAGAAATGTCACCATAGGTGTCTTGCATCAAATGGAGAGGACTTTGACAGTGACCGAAGTTTAAGCATGGAAGAATACACAGTTTTTTACAAATAACTTTTAGGATTTTGGGGGGGCTCCCCCCCGTATGTTGGTAACTTCATTGCATGTGGTTTCTCTTGGGCAGGAGACTGTTGGATTGTTTTTCTCAAACATGAGCAAACAATAGCGATATTTAGATCCTAGAAGCATTTCTCACTGTAAATTCTTTGTCATGTTGGTGTTTTGGGGGAGGGGGGGAGCTTCATTTTTATGTTTCTTAAGTAGTTATGCTTAAAGAGCAATCGTGCATGTTCTGCTCTTGCTAGCTGGCAGGGGAAGACATGGGAGATTAACTTATATTCAAGTATCCAGGCGGGAGAGCAGCCATCTTGGTAGGCAGTGCTAGTTTGTTCTAGCATATCTGTCCTGGAAAAGCAGCTCATTGTAGATAAGTAGAAAAGGCGTCCGCATTTCTGGATCTCGTTTATCTGGTGCTCTGAAAAAGTTTTGGGAGGCCAGGCACGTCGGCTTATGCCTGCAATCTCAGCATTTTGGGAGGCCAACGCAGGAGGAACGCTTGAGCCCAGGAGTTCAAGACCAGCCTGGGCAATATAGTGAGACTTTGTCTCTACAAAAAATCAAAAAGTTCTCCAGGTGTGGTGGCACATGCCTATAAATCCAGCTACTCAGGAGGCTGAAACGGAAAGATCGCCTGAGCCCAGGAGGTCAAGGCTGCGGTGAGCTGTTGTGTCACTGCACTCCATCCTGGTCAGCAGAGTGAGACCCCAACTCAAAATTTAAAAGAGAGAGAGAGAAAGCGCTGTGGTGGCAAGATGCTGACAGAGTGTCTTGGGGTCCCGTCCTTGTCCCCCCCTCCCCTTTGAAGTATGAGAGTTGTAATCGTCAGCTCAGGCAGCTGTAACAACGTATCACAGCCTGGGGGGCTTAAGCAGTACACCATGATTTTCTCACAGTTCTGGAGTCTGGAAGTCTAAGGCTGAGATGCCAGGGTTGGTTTCTCCAGAGTCTCTCTTCCTGGCTTGCAGATGGCCGCCTTCTTGCTGTGACCTCCCATGGTCTAGTCTCTATGCATGTGCGCCCCTGATGTCTTGTCTCGTCTTTTTTTTTTTTAAGACAAGGTGCGTTCTGTCACCCAGTCTGGAGTACAGGGGTGTGATCATAGCTTGCTGCAGCCCTGAACTCCTGGCTGCTAGCGATCCTTCCGCCCTTGGCCTCCCAAGTAGCTGAGACTATAGGCATGCACCACTATGCCTGGATCATTTTTTCTTTCATAGAAATGAGGTCACACTTGTTGCCCAGGCTGGTCTTGAACACCTGGCCTCAAGTGAACCTCCCACCCTCAGTCTTCCAAAGTGCTGGAATTACAGGGGAGAGCCACCACGCCCAGTCTTTTCATCTTCTTATAATGCCGCCATTATAAGACGTCATTATTGCGACCTCATTTAACCATAATTACCTTTTTATTTATTTTTAATAAATTTATTTTGAGTTGGGGTCTCACGCTGTCATCCAGGCTGGAGTGCCATGGCACAATCATGGTTCACCACAGCCTTGACCTTCCGGGCTCAGGTGATCCTCCCACCTCATCCTCCTGAGTAGCTGGGACTACAGGCGCACGCCACCACACCCAACTAATTTTTTGATATTTCTGTAGAGAGGAGATATTGCTTTGTTACTCAGGCTGGTCTCAAACTCTTGAGCTCCCCAAGTGCTGTAGTTACAGGCTTAAGCCACTGAACCTGTCCCGAATTATCTCTTTAAAGTTGTCGTCTTCAGTTACAGTCGCATCAGTGGTTATGGCTTCAGTCAGTGAATTTGGGAGGAACACAGCTCAGTCCATAATAAGAATGAAGCTCTCTGTGAGGCCTCTTGCTTAGATTTTCTGTGAGTCTCTGGTTTATAACTAAAGAAATGCATTTTATTATTCCTAGTATGCACATGAAGACTGTGGCTTTCCAAAGACCTCTGTCTAATAATCTACACTGTTGGTGGTAGTGTGAGCTAGTACAACCTCTGTGGAACACAGTTTGGCGATTCCTAAAAGGTCTGAAAATCGACCTTCCGGATGACCCAGCAGTCACCCGTCTGGGAATATACCCCAAAGGAACTCAGATCTCTCTATAAGAAAGATACCTGCACATGTGTATATATTGCAGCATTGTTCACAATAGCAAAAACATGGAACCAACCATGCTGCCCATCGAAAAAAGACTGGATTAAAAAAAATGTAGTACATATACATGATGGAATATTACGCAGCCATAAAGAAGGACAAAGTTAGGAACTTCACAGCAACCTGGATGGACTTAGAGTCTGTAATACTGAGTGATCTATCACAGAAACAAAGAACTGAGTACCACATGTTCTTATTCATAAGTGGACCTTGAATAACTATTGTAATACTATAGGAAAGGGATTGGCAGTAGTGGGAAACTGCCAGGGCAGGGGGGCACACCTCATCCACAAGGGTACCTGCATAATGAACGTTTGTATGCCTAACCCTGAATGGTACCCCACATCTTTAAAATAAAAAATGTAAAAAAGAAATAAAAGAAATAGAGATTCATAAGGATGGTTGTTTCCGGCGCCCATGTTCTGATTTGAGTCTGACCTCACCACTGCCTGTCTCTCCATCGAGGATGGAATCCTCCCAGAATCGCTGGAGGTATGCATGTTCAGAAAGGACTGGGTTTACTACTTTGGAAAGAAGAGACCAAAACCGCGGGGGCAGAGGGGTACTGTGAAGCTGGGTGGTTTTTCTGGAAGCAAGTTGTGGTTCCCGGGTGATCTTTCACTTCTCAGTAGGGGAGCGGAGAGGCCAGCTCCTGGGCAGGGTGTGGTGACGGCTTCCCCGTTCCCCACTGTTCCTTGACACTTGAGAGATACAGAAGGCTTTTCTTCAGCTATCGCCAGTCCCCAGGGGCCCCTGACGGATGGTTCCGTGTGCATCCAGGTCACTGCAACCGGCGTCCAGGCGCCCAGGCCTCCTCCTCCGAGACCTCATCCCAGGGCTGCTCTGTACCTTTTTGTGGATTTTTTTCCCCCTGCTCATAAAATCCACTGTGTCTCTCTCCTTTTAAATGTGACCTTGCCTGCCTCTCCCCATGCTGCACAGATGCCATTTATGAATAATGGAAATTGTCCCCATTTCAACAATATGAGATGCAGTCTCCACCAAGACAGCATCTCAGCGTTCTGAGTTGGCAGGGATTTCAAGGCAGAATGGTGATGCCACATGCACTCACGTTTGGTCAGAAATGAAAGACGAGAGTAACAGGAAAATGTCTATCCTATTTCATTAAACTCATCTTGAGAACCGAGCCCACTGGGCACGTACCGTCCACCACTAATCTTTGGGGTGAAGTTATTATGTATAACGCGGTGAGAACTTGCGATACGGGAGTCTTTCTTACAGTGGATTCTGGAATTTTGCACTGTTGTCACATGTTTGTGCATGCTAGTGAGCATTTCTTTCTTTCTTTTTTTTTTTTTAAGTCAGGATCTCACTCTGTCACCCAGACTGGAGTGCAGTGGCACAATCACAGGTTACAGCAATCTCTGCCTCCTGGGGTCCAGTGATCCTCCCACCTCAGCCTCTCAAGTAACTGGCACTATAGACGCACGCCTCTATATCCGGCTACTTTTTTGATGTTTTTGTAGAGACGAGGTCTCGCTATGGAGCCCAGGCGGGTCTCGAACTCCTGGATTCCAGTGATCCTCCCACCCTGGCCTCCCAAAGTGCTGGGATTATAAGCATGAGCCACTGCACCTAGTTGCTAGTGAGCGTTTCTTAAAAACATTTCTGTGAGATCATGAGGAAATATAAAAACAAGTCAAATGGAAACCGCTGAAACAACATGGTTTTTTATTAGAAAATGAAGAGATGGCTGGGCTCGGTGGCTCACCCAGTGCTTTGGGAGGCCAAGGGGAGTAGATTGCCTGAGCTCACGGGTTCGAGACCTGCCCGGCAACTTGGCGAGACCTCGTCTCTACAGTAAATCAAAAATTAGCCAGGTGTAATAGCGTGTGCCTGTAATTCTGGCTACGTGAAAGGCTGAGGCGAGAGAGTCACCTGAGCCCAGCAGGTCGAGGCTGCAGTGGCCGGGAGCGTGCGACTGCACTCCAGCCTGGGCGATGGAGTGAGACTCCAACTCAAAAAAAAGAAAAGAAAAGAAAAAGAAATGCAGAGGTTACGTTTGGGGTGTGCTGTACAGAACAATTTGGATAACAATTTGGTCTCACAGTTGCTTTGCCTTTTCTGATTTTTAGGTACAGAGGCAAAACCTACAGGGCCGTGGTCAAGATCGTGCGAACCTCTGACCAAGTAGCAAACTTCTGCCGCCGGGTTTGCGCCAAGCTGGAATGCTGTCCAAATTTGTTCAGCCCTGTGCTGGTCTCTGAAAACTGCCCAGAGAACTGCTCTATTCACACCAAAACCAAATACAGTAAGTACGAGTTATGAGAAAAAGCACATATCCAAGGCCTGACCTACAGCGTGATTCATTTGGTTTTGGGGATTTTTGTTTTGTTCTCTCTCTTTCTTTGCTATTTGAGATTCAAGGGGGCTTACCTATGCAGGCTTGTTGCATAGGTATGCTGCATGATGGTGGGGCTCGGGCTTCTGTGGTACCCAGTGTTTTTCGGCCCTTATCTGCCCCTTCCTCCCCCGTTAGGAATCCTGTGTCTGTTGTTCCCATTTTTATGCGCATGTGTACCCCGGGCTTGACTCCCACTTGTGAGAACATGCAGGATTTGGTTTTCTGTTTCCGAGTTAATTCACTTAGAATGACGGTCCCCAGCTATATCCACGTTGCTGCAAAGGACATGGTTTTATCCTTTTTTATGACTGCATAGTATTCCACAGTGTGTATGTACCACATTTTTTTTAGATGAGCATGCAAAGTAATAGCTTTCTTTTCTTTCTTTTTTAACTTTATTATAAGGATGTGGGTACAAGTCAGGATTAAGTATATAAATAGTCTGTGTGCAGGTACATTTGGGCCCCCAATGGTCCTCCCTTCCCCTGATTTAGGATCAGTTACCCTAAGTGATGCCACATGGCCGTCCCCCCTCCCAGCAGTATCCCGCTACTGCCGATCCCTCTCTTGTAGTATTGTGATAAATATTCAGAACCCGCTTATGAGTGAGAACATGTGGTACCCAGTCCTTTGTTTCTGTGGTAGATCACTAAGTATGATGGACTCCTAAATCCATCCAATTTCTGCAGAGTCCATAATTTTGTCCTTTTTTCCGACTGCGTAATACTCCACTGTATATAGGTGCCATATTTTCTTTAGACAGTCCACTTTCAGTAGGCAGCAGGGTTAGTTCCATGTTTTTGCTATTGTGAATAGTGCTACAATAAACATGCATGTGCACATGTCTTTTTTTTGTAAAATGATTTGAGTTCCTCCCGGTATAATCCCAGAAGGGAGGTTGCTGGGTCGTATGGAAGGTCCGTTTCTAGTTCTTTTAAGAATTGCCACACCGTTTTCCATATTTTCTTTATTCAGTCCACTGTGGATGGCTGGTGTGAGGTGGCATCTCACTGTGGTTTTGATTTGCATTTCTCTGATGCTTATTGAAGTTTCGCATTTTTCCATGTGTGTTGGCTGCTTGTATATCTTCTTTCTCTTTTCTTTCTTTTTTTTTGCATAATCTTCCTTAGGAATTTGCTAAGGAAGAAACTTCCTTAAGACTTGCTGTAGCAGATATATGTGTTTTTACTCCTGACTTGAGGAAGGGACAGGGTGACGAAAAGCAGGTGGATTGTTACTGGTAGGACCTGGCAGAAAAATAGGGAAAATGTGTGTACCATGAATTTCAGCAGATGGACGGATTCTGCAGCTCATGGCTGGAGGGAGTCAGGTCAGACTGCTGACCAGTCATGGCTTGGAACGCAGGTGACTTGTCAGGTCCACCCCTGAGGAACCAGAGCGGTTCTTATGACCTGCTTTCCTCGGGCCACGCTCCTGTCATGATCTGCTTCTCTCCTGATAAGGTCTTTAAAACTCCCTCGAGGTAGTCCGGGAGGGTCCCAGAGCCTCCAGCCCCCATGTCAGCTAGCAGCCAGGGCTCCTGGAGGGCCCAGTCATGTGACCTGTGCGCTATGAGCTGTGGCTGCTTGTGATTGGTCAGCTCAGTGTTCTGTGAGCTGTGACTGCTTGTGACTGGTCAGCTTGGTGCTCTGTGAGCTGTGGCCACTTTTGATTCGTCAACTTGCTGCTACATGAGCTGTAGCTGCTTGTGATTGGTCAGTTCGGTACTCTGTGAGCTGTGGCCCCTTGTGATTGGTCAGCTTGTGTGTCGGAGCCAGGGATCTAAATGCACTCAAACGCTCTTCAGAGGGTGACTTTCCTTCTGTTTTATCTGTGTGTGCCACACACACACACATATGCACACACACACAGTCTGCCATCCATGCTCACTCTTGCTTGAGGCCGACTGCGCTCCCACTGAACATGCAGGCCTGTGTCAGTTCGCACACAGGGGCTCCCAGGCAGAACCCACAGGTGTGTCTGTCCAGGGTGTCACCTGTTTCCTGAGGAGCTGGTGTCCACATCCCCTTACCTTTGGCCTGGAGAGGGTCACAGCAGCTCCTGAATTAAAAAGGCGTCCAGGTGCGGTGGCTCACGCCTATCATCCCAGAACTTTGGAAGGCCAAGACAGGAGGATCGCTTGAGCCCAGGAGTTTGAGACCAACTTGGGCAACATAGTGAGACCTCGTCTCTACAAAAAAATCAAAGAATTAGCCAGGTGTGGTGGCACACACCTGCAGTCCCAGCTACTCGGAAGGCTGAGTCAGGAGGATCACCCAGAAGCTCGAGGCTGTGGTGAGCCGTGATTGTGCCACTGCCCTCCAGCCTGGATGACAGAGTGAGACTCCAATACACACACCCAAAAAGGCCTAGATCAAGGCTCAAAACTTGGCCCTGAATATTTATCTTACAGAGCCCCCGTGTGCTTCCAGGACACTAGGAATGACAGGGAAGGAGCAGTGACCACAACTAGATGCCACACAACTGAAATAAATGCAGTGATGTTTCTGGATCTGGCATAAGAAGACTTCAGAAATCCTTGGGTCCTTGGGGCTACCTAGTTTTTGTTTGTTTGTTTGTTTGTTTGAGTTGGAGTCTCACTCTGTCGCCCAGACTAGAGTGCAGTGGCCGCTCCCGGCCAGCCTCAACCTGCTGGGCTCCGGTGATCCTTCCGCCTCAGCCTTCCAAGTAGCTGGAACTACAGGCACGCGCTACCACGCCCGGCTCATTTTTTATTTATTGTAGAGACGAGGTCTCACCAAGTTGCCTGGGTGGGTCTCGAACACACGGGCTCAGGCCATCCACTCACCTCGGCCTCCCAGGGCCTTGGGATTACAGGCTAAGCCACCGAGCCCGGCTGGGTTTATAAGGACTGTAGACACAGGTTGAATGACAGCCTTCATGGGAGGAAAACAACAGGGTTTTGGTGGAGTTGAGAGCCAGAAGGGCAAGGGTCACCCGATCTAATTCTGTGGCCCTAAACGCATGATGTCTGTCTGCCTTCTGTCCTCGGCAGCCTGCTTCGAAGAAAGGCTGAACCAACCCTACCCTGCCTGCCTGGCATTGGGTGGGGATAAGTGCTCGTTCATGTGCACCTGTGCTTAGAGGTCCCCATGGAGCAGGCCCACCCCAGAGCAGTGTGTTCCTGCTCACAGAGGAGCCTGGTCCCGGTGGGACTGGACACAGGCCGTTGTCCCTGCCTCTCCTGCCATCGGCCCCGCTCGAGGGGATGATGAGAACAGGCGGGGGGCCCCCAGAGCCAGGTGTGCTCTCTGGGAGTTACAGGGCTGCTGCTGTGTGGTTTCTCCACAGTTTTTTGTTTGTTTGCTTTTGAGTTGGGAGGGTCTCACTCTGTCACCTAGGCTGGAGTACAGTGACATGCTCGTGGCTACTGCAACTTGGGCCTCCTAGGTTCAGGCGATCCTTCTGTCTCAGCCTCCCAAGTAGATGGGACTGTAGTCGCCACCATGCCCAGTGAATTTTCTTGACTTTTTGTAGAGACGGGGTCTCGCTGTGTTCTCCAGGCTGGTCTCAAACTCCTGGACTCAAGCGATCCCCCCCAACTCAGCTTCCCAACTTCCTGGGATTACAGGCATGAGCCACCACGCCCAGCCTCCCACAGTTTTTATCAGTGCCATCCTGTGGACCAGATATAAGGGCGGAGTGGAGGAATTAGCGGATTTCAGGCCCAACGGAAACCGAAAAAGTTAGTCCAGATGGTCTCATTTTGCGCATAAGGAAACTGGGGTCAGGAAAGTTCGGTGACGTCCTGCTCCTTGCAGGGCGGCTGCTGGAAACTAGGTCTGTGCGTTCTGACATTGCCTTTTGGCTCATTGCATCTGCGGACAGAGCTCCCTGGGCGGCATTTGGTTCCTTGATGGATCGAGGGAATTACGTCTGGGACAGCTGAGCCTTGGTTAGTGAGTTGTCTTGGTTGTCATTGAGGACTGGATGTCTGGGGGGACTGTCACTCGTTTGGAGACACGGAGTTTATAAAATACATGGATCATTATTGGAGATCGGCACATGATTTTCGAGCAAGTGTGCTGTTGATCCACGTGTGGATCTCTGCTCAAGAATCCAGAAGTAACAGGTGTCTCCACTGAGTGAGAAGAGAATAAAGTACACAGTGACGTGATAGAAAAGAAATGCCCTTTGAAGTGGGGAAAGGTGCTTTGCGAATTTGCCCTGTGTTCAGGGTCCCTGACTTGTCTTGGTCAAATCAAGAAATACGGGGGAGTCCCTTATGACCAAGACTCACCAACAGACGCTTACCAAATGCTTGTTGACGGACTGATGGTGATGGTTCAGCTGTCAGACTTGGGTCAGGCACGGTGGCTCATGCCTATAATCCCAGCACTTTGGGCGGCCAAGGTGGGAGGATCACTTGAGCCCAGATGTTTGAGACCAGCCTGGGCAACATAGCAAGACCTCATCTTTACCAAAAAAAAAGAAAAATGAGCTGGGTGTTATGGCATGTGCCTTTTATACCCTAGCTACTTGGGAGGCTGAGGAGGGGAGACTCAGCTGAGCCCGAGAAGTTGAACCATGAACCAGTGATTGTGCCACTGCACTCCAGCCTGGGCAATAGAGTGAGAACCTGACTCCAAAAAAAAGAAACAGAAGGGAGGTGCCCTTAAACTTTCTGCATTCCAGCCTGAGCAACAGAGCCAGACCCCATCTCTAAAAGAAATTCAATAAACAAACAAATACATTTCTTTAAAAAGTTCCTAAACCCCCTTCTCCCCGCAGCCTATTATTATGGGAAGAGGAAGAAGATTGTCAAGCCCCCCATCGGAGAAGGCAACATTGACAGTGGACACCCCAAACCAGCCAGGCGGAGGAAACGACGGAAATCTATTTTTGTGCAGAAGAAACGGAGATCGTCCACCGTGGACTTCGCAGCCGGCTCAGGGGAGGTATGTTCTGCCCGGAAACACCTCCCATCCTCGCTGGCGAACGTGGCTGCTTCCCAGGGAAGGCGGCGGCTAAAGTTTGTCACGGGATGGTGGGAAACACGGAACCCCTCTCCCTTGTTGGCTGAGTGCAGATTTAAGGAGCTCGGCTACCTGGGCCAGGAAAGGGCCTCCTGGCCGGGAAAGAGCCTCCCCGGCCAGTGGGATCCACCTTCCGAGGTCTCCCTGGAGACCCCGCTCTGTGGTCTGCGTTGGGCTCAGGGCCCAGCCCAGAGGCTGTCTTTCAGGCCGCCCTGCTGTGGCCACGTGGGTTCCCTCTGCCAGTCCCCCTGAATGTCTTTGTCTCCGTCCCAGGAAAGTGAGGAGGAGGACGCGGACGCCATGGATGACGACACCGGCAGTGAGGAGACTGGCTCCGAGCTCCGGGATGACCAGACGGACACCTCGTCCGCAGAGGTGCCCTCGGCCCGGCCCCGCAGGGCCGTCACCCTGAGGAGCAGCTCAGAGCCCACGTGCCGGCCTCCCGTGGAGAGGGCGCGAAGGGGCCGCAGGGCACCGGCTGCCTCCTCTGCAGAGGAGGGCGAGAAGTGCCCTCCCGCCAGACCTGAGGGGACAGAGGTGATGCTTCCAGGGGCAGAGGGCTTCCTGCTTTTTCTTAAGTCCAAGAAGTACGGTTTAGGGCCACGATTTGGTAAAACCTTTAAAAAGTATCCGACTGAGGCCAGGCATGGTGGCTCACGCCCAGCACTTTGGGAGGCCAAGGCAGGAGGGTTGCTTGAGCTCATGAGTTTGAAAGTATCCTGGGCACCACAGCGAGGCCCCATCACTACAAAAAGTAAAAAAGTAGCCATGCGTGGTGGCGCACGCCTGTAGTCCCAGCTACTTGGCAAACGGAGGTGGAAGGATCTCCTAAGCCCAGCAGGTCAAGGCTGTGGTGGCCATGAGCGTGCCACTGCACTCCAGTCTGGGTGACAAGAGTGAGACCTGTCTCAAAAAAAAAGTATAAATCAGCAGGAGCTGCCCTGGCAAACCTCCCAAGTTGGGGACAAAGCCTGGTGCCTTCACCTTCTGGCAGAGAGGTCATTCAGCATCAGGGTGGACTTCCAGGCTGGTCCCAGCATGGCCTTTTCTGGACGGCTTTAATACCGGGCTACTTTTGAACTACAACAAAATAATTAAGTCATTGCAGAAGCCATCCAGTGGTCTGCCAAGATATTTACTACACGAAATAGCTATTATTGGTTCCTTCTAAGCTCCTCATCTACAGTACTGAATTATAACCATGGACGAGTGGTTTAAAATAAAAAAGTCATTGACAAAATGCAAAAATATACCATGTGTAAGCATTTTAGAAATAATGCACCACCTCGAATTCTTGTCAGGAGGAGGCACAGGCTCGAGGCTGCTGGGTCCCTTTGAACTGGGTTTTCAAAATCCCATCTCCGCACCCCCCATATCTGCCTTTGCCTCCCCTTCTCTTGGATAGGACGCCTCTGTGGTATTATAAAATATGAAATCCTCGCATTGGGTTTCCCCTAAACGCGGCATGGAATCAGTGGAAAACGTAATTGACAGCATTATCACAAAATCACGGGACGCACAGCCAGCGCTCTCCTCTGCACACGTGTACAAATATCCCTTGGTTCTCCGCTCCAGTCGGAGGCGCTTTGTCTATAAGCAGGCCCACAGTGGTCCTGACCTAGGGACTCGGGAAGGGCTGTCTCCGTGCCTGGCATCTTCACCCCTGAAGGCACACGTGTCATTTGCAGGGGATATCCCCCCCAGGCGAGTGCTAAGCACGTCCCCAGAGACTGAGAGAAGCTTGTTCAGGTGCCCAGTTGAGAGACCAGAGGGAGGCAGTGGCTTCCCTCCGAGACAGGGGCTCAGGCCGGAGGGGGCTTGAGAGGGCCCCGTGCCCATGTGTTGGCTCACACCCTCCTTTCCTTCCCTCTACAGGAAGCAAAGCAGGAGGAAGAAGAGCGACTTGTTCTGGAGAGCAACCCGCTGGAGTGGACGGTCACGGACGTGGTGAGGTTCATCAAGCTGACGGACTGCGCCCCCTTGGCCAAGATATTTCAGGAGCAGGTACGGAAGCCTGCGGCGTGTCACCTGTTTTATGTGGCAAGGCGCTCGGTGCAGATGGGTCTCCTGTCCTGGCCGCGTGGGGACCCCTTGGCGCTGCTGGGCAGGTGTGGGAGACATGTTCCTTGTGAGGCCTCAGCTGAGAGCCTCCGGGCTGGGAGGCTGGGAAGGCCTCGTGTCTGCTCTTCCCTGGCGCCTCAGACACCACGCAGAGACCGGGCGGTGGCTCGACTAGGCACTTGTGACACCACCAGGTGGGGTGGCTATCCACTCTCCACCCAAGGGCTCCACAGCCCCACAGTGGGGGGGGTCTTTACCGTCAGTTGGAAACAAAAGCCACGGCTCCCTGCTTGGCCTTCTCAGATGCTACCTGTTTGGGGAGTTGGGGTGCCTGGTTGCAGCTGGGCCAAGCTGGAAGGCAGGGCCTCTCGCTCAGCCTTGGCTGGCGTGGGTGGGCTGGTCTGTCTTCCCGGGGGTACAAGACCACTCACTGGGCCTTGGCTGGGGTGGGTATGCCCAGGTCCATCTTCCCGGTGGTGTAGGGCTGCTCACTTGGCCTTGGCTGGCATGGATGAGCCGGGCCAGTCTTCCCAGTGGTGCAGGACTGCTCACTGGACCTGGGCCAGGCCTATTTTCTCAGTGATGTGGGGCTGTTCACTGGGCCTTGGCTGACATGGGTGGGCTGGACCCGTCTCCCCAGTGGTGTGTGACTACAGAAAAGCTGCTGATGTGTAGACTTTTTTTGCATCCTTGAACTAGAGAGAGTTGGCTTCCGTTGGGCCCGTTTTTGTCAGTGCCTGTAGGCACATCTGGGTGTCCAGCTCTTTCTACTCCAAGTCTTGGATCTGTGAGGCTCACAAACACCAACAAAAGCAACCAAAGAACCCAGCCCTGTGTGCTTCACAGGGGTCCTGAGGTCCCTGGCTGGTTTGACCTCTTTATGACGCCCAGGGATTTTAGTTATGCCTAGCGGGGAAAGTAGGGGAGGTGTGTTTACCGGGCCTTCCCAGAGAGGAAGAAACTCTCTGTCCACTGTGGTTGATTTAATGCAGCTTTCATCACTGTGTTCTTACCTTCTTCTCTTATTTCTTCATAAAATGTTTCAAAAGCGAAGGTACTGTGATAAGTAAATGCAAAGTGAACTATATAATCCCTACCCTAAAGAGCAGCAGATGAAATGATGATAGTTAGCTAAAATGTGAGACATGCGATGATTTGTTGTAAGAAAGAAGACAGACTCTTATTCCCATTTTCCCCCAAATTAATATGAAAACAAGGCCAGACACGGTGGGTCACACCTATAATTCTAGCACTTTGGGATTTTGAGGCCAGAAAATTGATGGAGGCCAGCAATTTGAGACTAGCCTGGGCAATGTAGCGAGACCTCGCCTCTACAAAAAATTAGCCAGGTTTGGTGGCACGGGCCTGTAGTCCCCGTTACTCAGGAGGCTGAGGTGGGAGGATTTCCCGAGCCCAGGAGGTCTCAAGGCTGCGGTGAGCCATGACAGTGCCACAGCAGTCCAGCCTGGGCAGCAAAGTGAGACCCTGACTCAAAAAAATGTAAAAAAAAATTTTTTTTTGAATCAGAGTCTCCCTCCGTTCCCCAGGCTGGAGTGCAGTGGCATGCTCACGTCCACCCTAGCCTCGACCTTCTGGGCTCTGGCGATCCTTCCGCCTCAGTCTTCCAAGTAGCTGGAACTACAGGCACGTGCTATCACGCCTGGTTAATTTTTGATTTATTGTAGAGACGAGGTCTCACCAAGTTGCCCAGGCTGGTCTCGAACCTGTGGGCTCAGGCAGTCCTCTCACCTCAGCCTCCCAAAGTGCCGGGATTATAGGCGTGAGCCACCACTCCTGGCCTAAAAATTTTTTTAATAGAAAAAGTTAATGTGAGACAAAGTCTGATTCTACACACATACACCTTGCATCCGTCTCCACTGGCCTTACATAAAATGTTGCAGTTTAAGCCTGTGGCTTCTGCTCTGCTCAGTGTGCTCAGTTTGTTGAAATTTCTCACAGTGCCCCGCAGTATAAATCTCTGTCTTTGAAGACCTCATTGTAAAAAAGAAATACTGTCTTCTGTTTCTTAAGTTAAAGACAGGTTTATCCGGTCTCATTTACGTTATTCAAGCCAGTAGTCTAGAAAGCAGATATTTCCAGCATTAAATCAGGAACAAGAAAAGGTCTGATTTCCCAGACACCCAGGGAGTGTCCCAGGTTTTCTCCTAAGTTCATGTGGTAACGAATTGAGAAAATTAACACGGCTTCCAGCTCTCACGCACCTCCCAGCAGAGTAGTTCTCGTCCTTCCAGGGTCTCCCCCCTGTGTCTAGAGAAGCCCAGGAGGTGATGGGTTTCATCTGATTGACTGCCAGAACCTTCTGCAGACACCTGCCAAGTTCATGCTGAAGGAATGAATGGAGGTGCTGGCGGGGGGACAGAGGGGTGTCGCCACCTGGCTTTCTGTGTTTCCTCCCTGTGTGACTCGGAAAAGCAGAGAAACAGTGAGAAGCTCCGTTGACCTAAAGAACCAGCGTGATAAGCTTGTCCCTTCATTAAAACACACCAACAGGAGAGAAAGAGAATTGGAAGAAATCTGGGGGCTTGGGGACTTGTGGATAAGCCCCATGTACATCTTGAAAGCAAAAAATAAATCCATAGGTTGACCCCCCCGTGTAGAACATCGCCTAACGCAATTTTTCCCAGTCTGGCATTTAGGGATGGTGGCTCTGGGCAAAGAGGAGTGGGTTCAAATACATGATGGAGACTGACCACACAGATTTTAATGTCTGTCAGCCCCTGTGTTCATCCAGCAAACACTGTTAAGCTCAGTGCCTGGTTGAAGTGCTCCATTGATGTGGAATATGGCAGTTTGTGTTAGCCTGTTTTTGTTTTGTTTTTATTGGAGGGGGGCTCAAGTGCCCAGTTTTAACTAAAAAAGCATCTTTCAGTTGAGCCAAAACAAGGACAGATTTCTCACTTGTAGATTCCGAGTTAGGTCACGAGAGCTCCAGACCACTCATGCTGTGAAAGGCAAGCACCTTTGTGAGTCCACACCCCATGCTAGTCCTCAGTGATAAGCCAGAAAGGGGAGCAAAGCTGACTTTGGAAAAAGGCTAAATAAGATAGGACTGGTACTAAGGCTTTCTTTATGGTGCATTTAAGCCCAGCGTGTGCAAGTCTCTGAGAACATTCCCTGCCTTCCCAGGGAGAGACCTTCCGTGAAATGGAACATGGCCGGCAGGTGCCCACTTGTGGACTCGAGCAGTGGACGTGGGCCTCTCTCAAGTTGCTCTTCTAACATCAGTTAAAAGCCCGGTCCTTCTTGCCTACTCATTTCTCTTAGGAGAGAGAAGATAGAGAGGCTTTAACTGATCATCATTTCATTCCTATTTAATTTTACACTTCATGTCAGTGGTTTCACCTGCCGTAATCAAAGGCCATTGCCCACTGGGCTGTCTGAAGTCCATGGGCACTTGAGTCCTGTCTTGTCCCATCTGATCTTTAATGACTCACTTTTACTAATTTATTCTATCCCCTTGAGCCCACATGCCCCACTGGCGAGGCCTCCTCTGCGTCTTGGCCGGCCTAATCTGAGCTTTCAGAAGAATTGGACGGAGCCCATACGTTCTACCCACCCCTGTGTGAATGGCATCATGGCATGATCGTGGCTGTGAGCACTCGCGCCTTGAATATAGGAGCATAAGCAAAAACTAGAAATTTACCCAGGTCGATGCCTTTTATTTTTGAACTGTTAGGGCAACTGCTTAAAAAATCTATACTCTAATTTCATGCTGCAAACCTGTGCATCCTACAGTAAAAATCCACTCATCTGTAGCAAAGAAAACACGAGACTAAACACCTGCTCATTCAACATGAATCGGAGACATACACTAAGCAGACTGTCCACGTGAGTGATTAACTTCCATAAAAGACCTTCCAGTTCGTTTACAGGTTTCATTCAGGCTGAGACTGTTCCCTGCTGTATGCTTCTGGAGGCTGTGCCCTACCGTCTGCTTCTTTAGACCTGAGAACCTCCTCTGGGAACTCCCAGATTCTCAGCTGAACTCGCTATCAAAATAAGTTTAATTTTGCCGTGTGCTAAGCATAACCTCCATGTTGTGTGTCTTATCGCAGTCATCTCTTTAAAATCAGCAGAACATTTGTGGTCATTCTGTGTTTAACATAACAGAACCGCCAGCATCTCTGAATCGCATGGGAGCATGTTTATCAGAGTTAAATCAGCTGTGAGGTCCTGTGTGTTATCTGCATAATCCTTGAAAGAACAAAAAGAGAAAACTCCTTTCAAGCCAGGACAAAGGCTGCAGGTGAGAGGGAAAGTGAGATGGAACTCTTTCCTCACGCTTGACTTTTTATGGTGTCCTGTCTTGAGTTCTGGGATTACAGGTGTGAGCCTCTGTGCCCGGCCTGCCTCCCTTTAAATAACGCCATCCCGAATTCTCTAGTTCAAGCTGGTTTTGAAATGCTGACCTGGCTTCTGATGGACACACCTTCTGCCTTTGGGAACATACTGAGCGCCCCCGGGCCTAATCTGTGTTGCAGTCCACACCCACCGTTTCCAACACAGAAAGCTCAGGTGCACACGTGGGTATGGAGTCTGGGTCTCCACCCTGCAGGCCCCCATTCTGGGAAACAGGAGGAAGCCACTACCCACGCCCGCCTGGCCTTAAAGCTGCTTCCTGACCTCCCATCCCTGTTGCATTCCTGCTCTTCAGCGGATCAGTCCCTGCACGCGTGTCCCCTTCCGTGCTCGCTTTGTGCTAGCGTCTGGGCGCGTACCAAAAGGCATCGACCTCCTAACGATCCGCTTCCTCCTAGCCTAGAGAGGAGCAGTGACTACCCTAGTCTTGCCTGTTGCTGTGTGTCTAAGACCTCTCCCCGGTCAGCGAGGATTCACAGAGCAACTTCTGTGCGCCGGGCACTTGACTAAAAGCTGTCTGAAGACAGAGATGGATAAGATGACCCACGTTGCAAGATGCTTACCCAGACCTGGAAACAGAACAGCAGCTACATGCCCAGTTGACAGAAGCACGTGAGGGAATAAAATGGTGGCCTCACCAGCGGAGGTGAGGCCAGAGACATAAGCAGAGAAGTCAGGGAAGAGGCGTCTTGTACCAGGCTGGGGAAGGTGATGCCGGTCACAGCAGGCCGGGGAGCCTCCTTCAGCCACAAAAGCAGAGGCCAGGGCTCTTGGCAGTCGGTCAGAGTGGGTCCGGGGATGGCCACGAGGCAGGAAGGGTGACCGCAGGAGCAGGACATGTCATGCACAGCGGCTTGTGAAGGACGGCTGGATGACTGAATGATGGCACAGCCAGGACACCAGCACATCTCTCCAAAATATGTAGAGATGACATGTCCCAGGAAGGAGACCAGATTCTCTATCCAGTTTTGCAAAATGGTCAGGCAGTTTTAGCACTTAATCTCAAGGCCTCGCTTTCTTTCAGACATGCCGTACGACATCTGTCCGTTCAGGAAATATTTGAGTGTCCCTTGTGTGCTGGACGCTGCACCAGGGACTAGCAAATGCATCTGGGGTGCCCCCGAGTCACTGTGTCCCCTTTAGATGAGCTTGGAACCGTCAGTGCCTACACAGCTCACTATGGATCACCACCATCCAGCCTGTTTATCCCAACAGGCAAGTGGGTGGTGTTCAAGGAATAGTTTGCTGAAGCGAGTCAAACTCTCCAGGTGTGGAGGCTGCACACGTCTTCTTGGATGATCTTGGCTTGCAGTATTCTCAGATTAGCACTAGGATGGGTCTCTAAACACCTGCATATGCTCTTTGCGTCTGCACCACAAAGTCTGTCCTCCAGAGGGCGAAAGTCCTGGCGTGGTCATTTAGAAAAGATTGGACCGAGTGAGGCAGTTCCCACCTGTAATCCCAGCACTGTGGGAGTCTGAGGCAGAAGGGTTGCTTGAGCCCAGGAGTTTGAGACCAGCCTGGGCAACATAGCAAGACCACGACTCTACAAAAAAAAAGAAGAAGAAAATTAGCTGGGTGTGGTGGCTCACGCCTGTAGTTCCAGCTACTTGGGAGGCTGACCTGAGCCCAGGAGGTTGAACTGCAGTGAGACATGACCATGGCACTCACTCCAGCCTGCGCAACAGGGTCAGACTCCCACCCAAAGATAAAACAAAGATTGGAAGTGAGGTGGTCTTCTTGAACTTTCTGTCTAGGGATTTGGAGACCCTGAATGAACCCGCACTACTCGGTGTGAGTTTTTATTTGGAGTGTATTGGACAGCCTAATGGTCAACCCTCAACTTCCTCATTTCTTCCATGTAAGATTCTCGTAAAAGATGCAGATTCTTTGGGAGTGAAGGACTTGCCTTAAAGGGGCCTCTCTCAGAAAGCACTGAGGATCCCTGACAGATGGCAAAGTTCTCCCGACAGAGCCCGATGCCATCTTTGGGGTGGCCAGGAGTCCCGGTTCTCTCTCCTTCTACCCACTGTCCACGCTCTCCCTCGCCCTGGCCTTTACCCAGCTGGCGACTTGGTTTGTTTGTTTGTTTGAGGTCAAGGTGTCACTCCGTTGCCCAGGCTGGAGTACAGTGACATGATCACCGCTCACCGCAACCTCACCCTCCTGGACTCAGGCATTCCTACCTTCTTAGTCTCCTGAGTAACTGGAATTTTAGATGGCATGCCACCACACCTGGTTCATTTATTTTTTGTAGAGTCGAGCTCTCACTCTGGTGCCTAGGTTGGTCTAGAACAAGCCCCCTTCCCGCCTCGGCCTCCCAAAGTGCTGGGATTACAGTCATGGGCCACCACACCCGGCCCCATCTGATGACTTTTCTTAACTTTGCCAAGGCGAGTTCTTCCCATTTATTCCTTCAGCCAGTGCTGAAGCTGCCCCTGTCGTGTGCTAAGCAGTTGTTTGTCCAGGCTGAGCATACAGGGAAATGAGCAAGCACTCCGGAAACAATCCTTGACGCCTTCTCGGACAGCAGTTCCACTGTGTGTCTACCGTGAGTGTCTCTGAGTCCCCAGTGGGGGCCAGATCCCAGCCCTTGGCTTCCCAAAGCCCTTTGTGCCCCTGCTGAGGTTCATGCATATGTCGGTCACCCTGCTGAAACTATAGAGAAAGAGTTTATATCTAAATATTTTAGGGCAGATTTTCTAGTTGAACTTGTATGTCCAAGGATGGCTGTCATGACCAAGTGTAGATGTTAGAGCCTGAGCCACAATTTTCCCTCCAGAGTTTAATATCAGAAAACCACGATTCTAGTTCCAATGCTGTCCCACCAGCTATGTGGTCTTAGGTAGATCAGCTAGCTTTTCTGGACATTAACTGCCACTTCGAAAGTAAAGCTTCTGTCTCCTGAAATAAGTTCCAGTTCTATTCTGTCCTGTTCTGTCGATGACATTGAAAATAACAGGAAGCCACCTGACCACGGTTTTATAACGTCCGTACACTGCCCACTAAAGTGTCCTTTTATGAGGCTCGTGGTTTCTTGAAGATTTTGGGTCCCTAACCTCTGCCCTCTTGTCCATTTTGACATAACAGCTGTGGTTTGGGCTCTGGACGTAGCGTTGGCCAACAGGTCCCAAGCCAGGGTGTACCTGGTTTGCTTCATGACCTTGAGGCAATATTCTCAGAATTTCCAGTTCTCCTGTGCTGCAACCTTATCAGTAGCAGCTGCAAAGAAAGTAAGATAACCTGTAAAAGCACTAGAGAAAAAGGACAAAAAATGATATAAATATAGCACGAAAAGTATACTGACAGTTCCTTTAGTTTAGTTCCTACTTTCAAGGCCTATACAAAACTGATCTGTTTACTGTTTACTTTGTGCTTTGATAAGGTCACATTGGAGTCTTGATGACACAGTTTCTAGCTGCATACATCGTAGCTGTTCCCGTCTGTAATTTAAAAATCATTACTCTCGCATTGAATCTTTTAAAGTCAATGCTTGATTTTTATTGCTGCTGTATGTAGTAGTAAATATTTTGGCTTTTGAATCTGAGCAGATGATATGTTATTCTTGCTCTTAACATTAGGCTTTTGAGGCCGGGTGCAGTGGCTCACACCCATAATCCCAGCACTTTGGGAGGCCAAGGTGGGAGGATTGCTTGGACCCAAGAGTTCAAGACTAGCCTGGGCAACATAGCGAGACCTCATCTCTATAAAAATTTTAAAAGGAGATTAGCCTGGCCTGGCAGTGCGTGCCTGTCGTCCCAGCTACTCAGGAGGCTGAGACGGGAGAATCACCTGAGCTCAGGAGGTCAAGGCTGCTGTGAGCTATGATTGTGCCACTGCACTCCTGCCTGGGTGACAGCAAGACGCCTCAACACAAAACAAACAACAATAACATTAGTCTTCTGAACCTGATCAGATGAAAAACCATGCCTGCTCTTAACATTAGTCTTCTCGAAGCTGCCGTTTATACGCACTTTGGTTTGGACAGCTAACCAAACCATGAGTTTCAGAAAACAAGCTACCTGTGTGGCAGTCCTCGAGAGGTCAGGCTCCTACATTCCTGTGGCTTATGGAAGCCCTGGTGTGACACTTGTCCAGGTGGCAGGAATTCTGTATGCTGAGTCCAACTCATGCCCTTGTTCCACCCCTGGTCTTTATTCTTATCATGGGGCTGCAGTCTCTTAGAGCCTCAGCTGTTCCCTCTGGACCAGGAAGCTTGTCTCGGTTGGAAGGGGCTCTTGGGATGAACTCAGTAGTGCATCAAATGACATCTACGTGAATAAACCAGATGAATACAGGAAGTGAGCTGGTCGAGAGGCATAGATGGAAGGGTCTCTTTGTGGAAGCACTTAGCGCTTTGGGGGAGCCTTTGAACCCCTCGTCCTGTAGCAACCATTTAACATGCGTCTAATGTATAATCTTCTGGTGTGGGTCTTCAGGTGTAGACATGGATGGACGGAGTAAGGCACATCAGGGCAGTAGATATGTGTCCAGCAGCCCCTCACTCTGGGCAGCGTGTGTGGTCCAAGGGTGGGGGGTGAGGTTTGTTTCTGGAAAACTGCTATGTGGCTGGCATCTCTGTCTTAAGCATTATCTCCCCTGTCCCAGCTATGAAATGTCAGACCTTGGCAGGAAAGCCAAAGAGCTTTTTCTTTAAGTGGAGGGCCCTTTGCCTAGCGAACGAATGAAGTTTCAGCAGTGCGTAGGAAGGGCCTGGCCCGGCGGGCGGAGATTCGCTCTCCCATCTGGGGATGATAACTTGGGAACCAGTTCCCACCACAGCCCACCTGTTCCAGGTCTTTGCACCCGCCAGGGCAGTGGGGGGGATTTCAGACCAGCCCGAATGTCCTCAGCAAGAAGATCTTATTAACGCAAAGACTAGATAGTCATCGAGCCGGTTGGTGTTTCTGCCAACACTCCTCAGAATCCGTGAAATGAGCTGCCTTACCCCACGCCTGGCCCCAGACTGGAGCCTGATGCCTGACGGGACAGGAGCGTCGCCCTGGTGCTCACTGCCCGCTCTCTAACCCGGCTTCCTCTTCCTGCAGGACATCGACGGCCAGGCGCTGCTGCTTCTGACCCTCCCGACGGTGCAGGAGTGCATGGAGCTGAAGCTGGGGCCTGCCATCAAGCTGTGCCATCAGATCGAGAGAGTCAAAGTGGCTTTCTACGCCCAGTATGCCAACTGATGGCCCGCCATCACTATGATGCCGTCTGGGAGGTGCCCGGAACTGGAGCTTTGGCTTTCTAGGATGTGCTTAATGGTACATACTTAAGTAGCACCAAAAAGCCAGAAGCCCAAGACCACCTCCGCCCACCAGCCTGTTTGCTATCCGTGTTTGAAAAACAAACCTGAGTCCCAGCCATTCGCATCTGGGGAGTGTCAGTCACAGTCCTTCCTCGGATCCTGCGAGATGTGGACCAGCCTCTTCGTACGTTGATGTTTCTCCTTTTTTCCCGGGCAGCTCCCTGTGACCACGGTTTCCTAAATGGAAGCCCACAGCCTTTGGAAACTTTTTTTTAATTTTTTTCAGTTGGGGTCTCTTTGACGTCTAGGCTGGAGTGCAGCCTCCAACTCCTGGGCTAAGGCGGTCCTTCCATCTCAGCTCCCCAAGTAGCTGGGACTACGGACATAGGCCACCACGCCCAGCTAATTTTTTTTTTTTATTTTTGTAGAGGTGAAGTCTCGCTTTGTTGCCCAGGCTGGTCTCATACTTCTGGACTCAAACAGTCCTCCCGCCATAACCTCCCAAAGTGCTGAGATTATAGGCCTGAGCCACCGTGCTCAGCCTCTCTGAAAACTTAGCATGTGATCAGAGAAGATGCTCAACCCCTTGCTGTCGTCTTTGGGGAAGTCTCTCTCGGGCACACTTGGAGAAGCCCCTTCCTACTATGCAGTGACTCTGGTTGCGTGGCAACTGCTGTCACTGCGGTTTGATTTTGGTAGTGACACCTTTGTCAAACACAGCTGTAGTTCGGTGACATTTCAAGATGCAGTTCTAAACAGATGGACTAAGCCTCCATCCTCTGTCAGAGGTGCCTTTTAAGGAAGGCCGGCGTCTCTTTGCACCAGGATGGTTTTTCTTGAGCAATTGAATCCTGGGTGTCTGTAGAGACAGACTCCAGCTGCATTCTTTTAATGGACCTCAGCTATCTCCAGTGTTCTCATTTAATTGCAGCCAGAGCAGGGAGTGACTCCTTTAGAGAGATGTTGTATTATGTTTTGAAGGAGACGCTTGACTTCAGAGAGCAAGGATGGGAAGAGATTTGGAGAAAGCATCTCATGAGCCAGCTACGGCCTGTTGGGAGGATCACCGTGGCAGGTCACAGCGAGATAGTCCTTCTGAGTATCCCTTCTGTTTACTTCCACTCTGGCATGTCACATAGGCACCAGGCGTGATGAGGCGTGAGTTCCTGGCATGTCACATACCAGTGAGCACTGAATCTGGAGTCTGCTGCCTTGCCTCCTGGCTTTGCTAAGAATGAACTCTGTGGTCTTGGGTGATTTCTCCTCACTCTGGACCTGGGTTTCTGGAAGGTGACAGGTCTCGGCACAGAGGGGTCTGGCAGTCTCCCTTTGCCTTTGACATGTGCAGGCTAGAAAGAGAGGGGCAGATTGGTTGAAACCAGAAAAAGGAAGGAAAGAAAGCGTGCATCCCCAGCTTTGCTTCTGCTGTTCCTACATCTTGTTTCTGAGGGTGTTCGTGAAATTTCTTGGGCTGTTTTCATTAAATCCACTAAGTCATGTGCAGACAAATCGGTGGCTCTGAGAATTGACTGGCCTCTTGCCTGGATGTCATCTGTGTATCATCTTGAGTGAGCTGATACCGTCCGTTCAGACCACATGGGCTACAGTATTCTTGTGTGGTGATTGCCTTTTTTTTTTAATTTTTTTGGTAGCGACAGAGTCTCACTGTGTTGCCCAGGCTGGTCTCAAACTCTTAAACTCAACTGATCCTCCCTTCTCGGCCTCCCCAGAGTGCTGGGATTACAGGCGTGAGTCACTGTGCCCAGCTGCTAAATGCCTTTCCAAACACATGCAGGGAATCCAAACCTTCGCGTGGTCCTGAAGTGGACACTGAAAGCAGAGGCTTCACACCCTCCTGCTGCTTCCTGACCACAGTGACCTCGAGCCCGTCTCTTGGACTGGAGTCCCAACAATTCCCGTCAGATCATGTGGTGGGCTCACTAGCTGCCTGCATTTCTGCAGCGTTTTAAGGCATGTTGGGCTGTGGAATGCTGAAATCCTTGATGGCCAAGGCTAACCTTCCTTGACATTCTGCAGCGGTTGCAGCCGAAATGAAAACCACGTATCTCGCAGTCAAGGCCTTTGGGTCTCCCATGCCACTGATTTCTACAGCCAAGTTTTAAGCTTTGGCAGAGGGATCTGTCTGGAGATGCAGATGAGAAGAGAAGCCCTGCACGATGACCGGCTCTGTCGTGAGGACGGAAGCATCCCTGGGTTGCCTGGTTGGCCTACAGTTGGCCACGTCTCTTCTAAGCTCAAGTTTTGACCTCTCCTCAGCCTCCTTCCTCTACCTTCTCAGCCTCATGCTTTTGGCCTTAAATGCTTAGTCTTGTGGAGTTAAACTCTGTCAAACGAGTGGAAAGGGCATCCATTTCAAGATCTTTGGCATTTCCCCCGCACTGGCTCTTTTGTGATCCTTCACTGTGGCCTTTTCAAGCTGAGCTCTTTCTGTTTCATTTGAGACGGGGATAAGGAACGCCGTGGCTCCTTCATCACAAGTGCTTTCGGAACGAATGTCACTTCTCTTGCCCTTTCCAGCTGTGGCATGGAGGAGGAGGTGCTAACCTGAGTGAAGAGATCTCCTGGGGTGGGGGAGACAGTCCCCGAACCCAACCAGAGAACTAGAAGGTGGCCCAGGCAGGATATGGCCATCTCCGTTGCCAGGGAAAGCGTTTGCTTCCCCTAGGACCGAATGCCCAAGACTCTCCTCATCCTCCAACCTTACAGTTCAGCTTCATCTCTGTTTGTGCCGTAGTGGCCAGTGGTCACCATCAGCTCTGTGGACACATGGTAAGGAGTTGGCTGTGAGCACAGCACAGGACTCGCCTGGAGCCATCATCATGGAGGTTGTCCAGGAGCTCTCTCTCCAGCCCCTGGAGAGAGCCAAAAACAGGACCAAGGAGGTGCTTTGCCTCCGACTGTCGCCAGTGCCCTCCTGAACTTGACTTCTGTGGAAATTTCCGCTGTGCTAGGTGTGCTTCACATCAGCAGCAATTCTGTTCCAGAATTGGAACGTGGTCATCATCTCTCTAGGATTCACCTCTCACCAGCTTCTGTCTTAAAAAATAGGGCCAGTTTCCAAGGAGAATTTTGCTGTGTTGTGTCCCTGTTGATTACAGATGAAAAAGTGGCTTTGACGCGTGTATCCCCCATGCCACTCCAGCCCCTAAGCCAAAAATACCTTGATCTGAACCATTTCTCCGCTGTCTCTCTTGGCTCCTACTTTGGGAACAAAGTCCTCTCGTGTGCCAGGCCCCAGGTACCCTACGCCTCTCCTCACCCCCTGGAGCCAGCTAAGCAGACGCCCGGCAACCCGAATCCCATGTAAGCCTGGGGAACGGAAACGCCGCCATGACTTTCACGGCAAGAGCCCCTCACTCAGCCTGCCCTGCCTGAAACTAGCAGTGCTTGTGGCAGCCCCTGGCTTCTTGACTGCGTGCGTGCTGTGTGGTAAAAATACCCTGTCCACAAGAGGTACAAACGTTCACAACCGAAAACGAACAGGGCACTGTCGGCATTCCAGAACTTCTGCGTTTCCAACCCAATGAAAACAAAACCTAGTTCACTTCACCACAGAACTCCATGGCTTGGAGAACTCATCCGTCGCTTTCAGAATTGGGTCGTGTGGTCCAGCTTTGAGTCCCACGTGATGTTTGAGCCATACAGCTTCTAGGTTCCTGTTCCTCATTTGAGCCTGTGTGAGAGCTGATGGCCTGCGTTGGCTTTGGTTTTGTCCCCCAGTACATTGAAACGATGCAAACTTTTAACACTGTCATCTCTGACCCTCCTACAACCTCTTGATCGTTTTTGAAAATGGGTCTCATTTTCCTGATTTAGCTCATAGAATTTTGAGTGTTTATTGGGCCAGTCCCAGGATCTGCCTTCTGTCTCGCGCCTAACACCCCTTTCTAAGAGCTGTTTTCTCCCTTAGTTTTAGAAGCACTAGGGGTTTTCATACTTATTTTATAGAACTTGCATTTATATTTATTTCTGTATATAGAACTAAAGCCAAAAAAATGCAGTAGTGTTAAAAATCTTCGTTGTGGTTTGAGCATCCTTGCTGCTTTTGGGTTAAGATGGTGAATCTAGGGTCCACTTCCTCTGTTTTCTGTCTCTAGAAAGCTGTGATCGAATGTGCAATTATTTGAAAGGAAAAATTGTGAATTAAGATACCCGTAAGTTTCAAGGAAAAAGTTCTTAAAGTAATATCCGTACTGCCCATGTCTCTTTGGTGCAATAATTAAATAGCAATGGAAAACTGTATTGCCAGCTCTTACGATTTAATGATTCTCTTATTCACTCACTGTCCTTTTCTGTCTGAGTTTTCTGAGAATTACTTTGCCTCCTTTAACTTAGTTGAACTTTTAAGTTGATTAATTCCTGTGGCTTTAATCACTAGAGTGGTTTACAGATCCCCAAGACATGATATGATAAAATTAAACTGTGCTATGTGTGACCTATGTAGTTTATCTAAAAACTGTTCCTTGCTGACACCCAGTGCTGCCTTGGATTTTGGTCCAAAGCCTCTCTAGCTTAAATGATAAATAACAACTCAAACAAACTTCTGGGACCATGGTCTGTCCATGTTGTTCATTGTGTTTTCAAGGCGAGCATTTGGCCCCTGTTGGTAAATAGGTCACCCACTCTATCAGCTGAGCAGTGAGTGCTTCGTGGACCAGAGAGATGCACTCAAGAAAAAGGAAAGTTCTAGGACAATCGTTGCCTGAACATCACCTTGGGATGGAACATCCGAGGCAAATTCTTTAAATGACAAAAGTAATCATCTCACTTGTTCAGAACGGGAGCTAGCATGATGTCCAGAAGCATACACCCTCCCTTGTTGTGAATGTCAAAAGCCCTTTCGCTGTTTTGCTTCCAGTTTGAGTAGTCTGTCCTGAGATTGGGTTCCTCTCTTGAGTATGTTTTGGTGCATAAAAGGGAAACGTTGGTGTCTTTGCTTTTGAGATTTGCAGGACAAAGGGCATGCTGTTAGTTTGCTGTAAGATTGTATTCTGTATATATGTTTTCATGTAAATAAATGAAAATCTATATCAGAGTTATATTTTAATTTTTATTCTAAATGAAAAAAGAACCCCTTTTTACTTGAAAAAATTGTAAGCCACATTGTTAATAAAGTAAAAATAAATTTTATGGTGGTGTTTGTGTCTTTGTGTTGGAGGTTATTAAATATTACTTTTAGGGTTTGCATTCAGGTTATTTGGTTTTGAATTTGTTTTGTTTTGTTTTTGCCAGTGCTCTAAGCATCTGTTTCTGGATTGCTCATAACCATGGCTCTCAAAGTCCTGGAACTCCTGTTCAAAGAACTTGTGTTTATTGTTTTTTGTTGTTAAAGCATGACTGTATATCCTCACATGACCACCTCTAGCTTCCTGTTTTCAATCATCTTAGTTAGTCTAGGATTACCTGATGCTTTAGTAGAAAGATTGCTTTATTTCTGGCTCTAGCCAGGCACGGTGGCTCACGCGTGTCATCCCAACGCTTTGGGAGGCAGAGGAGAGAGGACTGCTTGAGCCCAGGGGTTTGAGAAAAGCCTGGGCAGCTTGGCCAGACCTCGTCTCCACAATCAATTAAAAAACTAGCCAGGTGCAGTGGCTCACACCTGTAATCCCAGCACTTTGGGAGGCAGAGGCAAGATGGTTGTCTGAGCCCAGGGGTTCGAGACCAGCCTGAGCAACTTGACAAGATCTTATCTCTACAATAAATTGAAAACCTATCCAGGCACGGTGGCTCACACCCATCATCCCAGCACTTTGGGAAGCAGAGGCAAGAGGGTTGTCTGAGCCCAGGGGTTCAAGACCAGCCTGGGCAACTTGGCAAGGCCTTGTCTCTACAAATAAATAAATAAATAAAATTAGCCGGGCGTGGTGGTGCACACCTGCTATTCGAAAGGCTGAGGCAGAAGGATCACCTGAGCCCAGCAGGTCGAGGCTGAGGTGGCCGTGATCGTGCCACTGCACTCCAGTCTGGGTGACAGAGTGAGACCCCGACTCAAAAAGAAAAAGCTTTATTTCTAGGAGAGCAATAATTAAATAGCTGTATTTACGTTCATCATTTCCCTTTCACTGTCACAAACTTGACACCTAAAAGGAGAGGAAGACCCTTTGCCACCTATGCCATTGCCGTGAGCTCTCAACAGACAGAATCTGCACCCTCCCTCTCCAGCACCACAGATTCAGGCCACGTCACCCGGGGCAGAGATGAGGAAGAAGGGGACAGGAGGCACTGAGGTCATGGAGGCGGAGGACACAGAAGGATTTCTCCTCTTCGTCCATCCCAGCCGATGTCAAGCATCTTTCTTCACTTTAAGTACATTCTCCTGCCCTGCTGACAACCAGGTTCTGTAGACAGCAGCTTTTCTTTTGTTTGAATGATGGAAACTTACTTTACTAGCAAAGCTTTTGTAACAAAAACAAAGTCTAGCCAGGCTCAGTGGCTCAGCCTGTCATCCTGCGCCTTTGGGAGGCTGAGGTGAGTGGATTGCCTGAGCCTGTGGGTTCGAGACCTGCCTGGGCAGGCGAGACTTCATCTCTACAATAAATCAAAAAAGTCAGCCAGGCATGGTAGCGCATGCTTGTAATTCCGGCTACTCGGAAGGCTGAGGCGGAAGGATCACCGGAAGCCCAGCAGGTCGAGGCTGCAGTGGCTGGGAGCGGCCGCTGCACTCCAGTCTGGGTGACAGTGAGACTCCAACTCAAAAACCAAAACAAAGCCTCAAAGAGCCAAATGGGAAACATTGTTCATTTTCTCAAAATACGCCAGAAGCAAAGAGGTCAAGGGTGCTATGTCTGAGTAAAGAGGATCGTTGGATTTCCGTTTGTACTTGAAAGTCTGAATATGTCTTGCACAGAAAGACTGAACATCTAATAAAACAAAGCCGAGCACTGTCCCACATCGCTACACGGAGGCAGAGAAAAAAAATCTGTATTTGTTTCCATGTTGCCACCAAACACTATTGTTCATTCTTCCACTCTCCAGCAAGGCTGTTTATAGCTTTCAGTTCACTGAAGTCACTTCCTCTTTGTCCTGAGGTCTGGGCTGTGACAATTTTGAGGCTGTGGGAGAGTGATACTTACTGGAGCTTCAAAGGCTGCGTTTAAAAAATGCTGTTGATGTGGACATGACCTTGGGTGATTCCCTATGAAGACCGGGCATTTTATCAGTCTGGTGAAAATACAACATCAAAATAATAGATGAGCCACAAAGGTTTGCCAGGGAATAATTTCACCAAGAGGTTCTTACGGTGTCAGCCCAAGCCTAGGTTTTCACGCATCCTATTTAATGCAGTTCGTTTGTCCTGTCAAAGTATGTTGCGTGGCATTTTCCTGTAGCTGATGGGTCTAAATGGTGCTTCCCAGTAATAAGTCAAAAGAAAACTGTCTTTGTCATTCCAAATGCGGGCAAAACACAACGACCGCCACCATCATGCCTCTCACCCAACCCTCAAATTGGTTTTGTGATAGTTATTGCCATTTTTTATTTTTGGAATGATAGATGTGTACAGTTCTGTGTATATTGTAGGGAGAGAGAGAGACAGAAGAGGCAGACACACCAGGGCAAGGTCAGCTAACATTGACCAGGAGGAAGAATACAAATGTTGCACTTTTCTCCGGGTTGTGATACAGTGTTCTACTAGCCAAGTGTGTAACACGAAAGCTCAGTTTTCTGTAAAAGGTAGAAATAACATCCATGTATGGACAGCCAGAGGATTGGACATTAGATCATATCATATGGCTCTGGGCAGAGTATTGGCGTGTGGTGGTGAAGCCTGTTCCTGGTGTCATGGGGCACCATTCTCAGCTCCTGGGCCCTGACCACTTGCTCATGGGTCATGGTGGGCTCCACAGACATTGTCTCCTTCACACCCACAGCAGGAACCTCAGCCACCCGGGCCCACCCAATCAAACCTCGAGAGTGGGCAATCCACCTGCCGTTTCTAGATTCAGTCGAAGCACACATCATGGTGTGCAGGCTCTGGCTTCTGCAAGAGTTGACCGAAGGGCTCACATGACCACAGGTGAAGGGGTGTTCGTGTCTTAGAGCACCGACTTGGATGACAGCTGTCCAGAAACCTTGATGGACAAACTCCCTGTGTTTTATTTCCACCGTTTTGGGGGGAATGGGGGGCAGGGTCTTGCTCTGAAGCCCAGGGTAGACAGCAGTGAAACAATCATACCTCACTGCAGCCTCAAGCGCTGGACTTAAGCATTCCTTCTGCCTCAGCTTCCCCAGTAGCTGGGATTACAGGCGTGTGGCACATGCCTGGCTGTTTTTTGTGTTTTTGAAGAGACAAGGTCTCACTAGGTTGCCCAAGCTCGAATTCCTGGCTTCGAGAAGTACTTCTGCCTCAGCCTCCCAAAGGGCTAGGATTACAGGCAAGAGCCACCATGGCCAGCCCCTTGTGTATTCTTAAGCTCTCAACTTTATAACAGCACCTGGCATTTGCTTCCCCTCCGTCCCTGCCTCAATGTTTATTTCCCCTCATTTTTGCTGCTTGAGTGTTTTCTTAAATGAAACACAAGCGTATAAGCTTTGCCTCAAGCCTTTTTATCTTTGGAACCCCAGGTAAGACCATGGGTGCGGCGGGGGGAGTTTCTAGAAAACAGCCCCTCAGCATGGGAGTTGGGAGTCGGACCGCCTTGTGTCTGAAAGCAAGAAGGGACCCTTTTGCTCATAGTACATAGGGTGTAATATCCTGACCCTCAGTGACGTCGTAGACTTTAAAGCTTTTGCCTCTGGTTAATTTGGATACACAGCAGGCGGAAGGCATGTTTATGGGAGATTAAGTGGTGACTGCTTTTGGTGGGGCAATGACATTAATAAAGATGATGGGTAGGGTAACTCTATTTGGCATTCCTGGCCTTGAAAGAGGAAAATAATCCATGTATGGAAGCAAAGCAACTTATCAGCTCAAGGGCTTCTAAGACAGCTTTCAAAGATACTTTCATCTTCAGCCACAGGGAAGACCTGCTGAAAACAAAACCCAGCATCTGGTGATAAGAGTGGTAGAGTTCTAGAGCTCGAAGGGATATTAAATGTGCAGCTTTCACAGAATTTCAGAGTTGGAGCCCTGATAGGGAAAGAGTGAACCTCTGATACCTGGCATGGGTCATTGAATAAGTGAACCAGGAATCTTGAACCTTAAATGTCTCTGAACACTACTCATTGGCAGAAGCGTACCTAGCACGTGGGCTTTGCAAAATGACATCATTCTCAAATGAGTCTCCCTTTGACCCATGTTGCTTCCACCATAATAACCAGATTTAGGTCTCAGCACGGCCAAGGAAAATACAAACCCTAATCGAGGAAAAAGTCTACACATCAAAGGAATTACAGGATATAGCTAATGTACGCCAATAGAAGTTGGGGAATGTGTATGAGCATAGGTGAAGATGTGAGACCAAGCAGGATGGGATATGGGGCACTCACCTGAGACCTGGGATTCAATATTTTTGCAAAAATTACTTGAAGCCAGCCTAACAATTACCCAAGATGGCTTCCAGATGTTGGCTTAAAGTAAACAAGTTGGAAATGCCAGAATGTCCTTGTCATACTATTGAGGAAGATGCCAAAATACTGGAAATCGAGGAAAACCAGGGCCCGGCTGACTCTCCTGTTCTTTTGAATAATTCAGCTCTCGGGGATACTGGGCATTTTAACGTCTGGCTGGCTCACAGTATGGACGGCATCGTGCCAATTGGAGCTGGCGGGCAGGAATCTCGTGGGCAAAAGGACATGCATACCAGAGAGTAGAAGGTATATCCCACAGACATCAGAAGCAGCCAGCCTGAGGGAACAGGTATGGCATCAATTCAGGAACTTGGTCTTGTAGGGGTAGAATGCGGTCCTCCCAGCTGCTACATTTGCACTGACCCTGTAGCAGGAATCTTTACAGAGTCAGGACGCCAAGGCCAGGAAGCAGCTTTATTCGTACCAGCACTGGCTCAGCGGATTCACATCCAAAGGCTAAGCCCTGAGCGTAGGGGGCCATTGGCTTTTACACAATTTTAGCTTCCCTGCCCCCCCCATAAGGCTTACTTATTAGTGACATACTGGCTAATTGGGTTTTTCATAGCTCAAGTTTACAGCAGAGTTACCCTGCACATTACAGATTGGAGTCACATTCCTTTCTAATATGTATCATCCAAGAAAGGTTTTATCTTATGGTGCTAGAAGAACCCTTTTATTATCCTGGGAAGGCTTTGATCTTGTTGTACTAAGTGTGGGGGGATCCCTATTATGTCCTGGGTAGGCCTTTACCTTATGAGGCTTGGGGAAGGAGCCTTCCTGCCTCAAACCAATGGCCATAATGAGGTTATGTGTTCCCAGGAGCTTGAAGACACAGATATCCAAGTAGTGGGAGTAAGACTGGCCCTTCTTATATTTATTCCTAGTGACTCAATTGTTGAATAGTTGCCCTGTAGGACACAGGGCGCTGATGTCCTGGAAGCTGTGGCACTATCACCGGCTGCTTTAAACTTGTCGTGTAAGTGAACCAGTGAGCGAAGAAAACAGTTCACATGCCTGGCTCCATGTGGAACTCGTTGGATCCGCACAACGGGGACAGAGAGGAGCGTGTCAGAAACCCAGGGGATTCAGCGGGGCATTCTCTTAGAATTAGTGTGCCACCGAGAACTGACTAGGCAATTGAGGCAGCGGGGTCCAACATAGCAGCTCAGAGGGTTCTTGGGAGGAGGATGTTCTGGATCATTCCTCAGAATCTGGACCAGCAGATCAGCCAACCAGATTGTCACAGTACAGGAAAGAGTTGATGAGACTTACTTACTTAACAAGACCTGCTGCGACAAAGAGGAACTCAACTTCCTAAACTTAATTAAGCTTTTGTTTGTTTGTTTGTTTTTTATGGAGAGGTTGACTGCCTTCCACCTTGAAGAACTGGACTGGCATTTTCCTTCCTGGGGAAAAATATGAGGGCATCGTGTTTTCAGAGGATGAGAGCCGGATATCATGGGAGAGTGTGAGTGCCTCTGAGTGCGACAGGGATGGATGGTGTTGGGTCAGTTCATGGACTTCCCAGATTTGCTCACTTGCACTGCTATTGCATGGATAGCCCCAGTCACAGCTGCTGTTAGCTCGTCTTCCAGAACTGATGTCTCCCCCAGCCCAGGGCTCACCCTCTCTCCTACCCAGCATGGTGGCAGCCTCAGGCATTGGTACCCAGAACTCATTGCACCTGATATAGCTGGGATGTTTGTCCTTTCCAAAACTCGTGTTGGCATGTGAGCCCCAGTGTTGGAGGTGGGGCCTGGTGGGAGGTATTGGGGTCATGGAGGCAGATCCCTCTTGACGGGCTTAGTGCTGTTCTGTTAATGAGTGGGTTCCCACTCGATTCGTTTTCACAGAAACTGATTGTTGAAAAGAGTCTTACACCACCTCCTCCGTCTCCTCTCTTGCTTCCTGTGTCACCCTGTGACGCCTCTGCTCCCTCTCCACCTTCCGCCATGATTGCAAGCATCCCGAGGCCTCACCAGAAGAAGATGACGGCACCATGCAGAGCTGTGAGCCAAAATCACCCAATCTCAGCTATTCCTTGATAGCAGCGGAAAACGGACTAACACAGCACCCGACCCAGCCAAGCTCTCCTCCCTCCCACCATTCCTGGGCCCAGATGTAGCATGGGGGTGTGGAATTTGGCTGCTACAGGGGACAGGAAGTGCTATGGAGTTCATGTCCCACAGGGCAAACTTCGATCAAGGAGCTACAGGAGGTAGCCAGCAAATCAATCCCTCTCCCAAATGGACACCCCCCCCGCCATATGGTGACTCTGTACGGTCTGTCCTGAGACAACCCCTATCTCTGGACGACACTTGTGGAATCACGGCCAGCCCTAGAATGCGTCACCGGCAGTGAGTTTTCCTCGGTGCACGCCTTCCTTGTTTCAGCCTGAGATTGCTTCCTCCCCTCTGATAAAGCATCAGTTTGTAAGCTTTTTCTCGGGATCCATTTTCTAGGGAGCTCAGCTGAAACACTAGACATTTGAAAGTAGCTATTATTATACTCACATAGGCAATTTGCAAATGATAATGACAAAATATTCTGGTATAATTCAGCAGTCATCTAGGGCCTGGGAAACCCACCAGCCTTCTGTAATTAGGATGCTTTTAATATGAATTACTTTTTGGAATTACTTTAAGACACGGGTTAGAGGTTAAAATGTAAAATGTTCTTTCTGATGATTAAAGTAATATGTGTGCATGGTAAACATTTGGACAGTAAGGGACAGTTATTAAATTTTTCCATGATCTCATTATTTTCGATTACCATTAAATCATATTTCCATGAATATAAACACAACATTAAAATCAAGTTGTTTATGCCATTGGAAAGATTTTCACTTTTTTTTTATAATCATGGTCTGTGAGATTGAGTCAACATTTTTATATTAATTTTTTATCTTAGACGGTCCAGTGAAATTTCAAATAATTCAACGCAATATAACAAACGTGTATATGTACCCCTCACCCAGCTTCTAAAACTATTATCATTCTTGTTAGGGTACAGACAGGATGAGGGTGGATGGATAGATGGAGAGAGGGGAGGAGGCATAGCACCAATAACCCAGAGATCCAAGTAAATGCAAAGAATTGCAACACACAAAAAGGCTAAGAAAGAAAAGTTTATATAAAAGTAAATTACAGAGAGAAAGAGAAGAAAGAAGGAAGATTCACCTCCCCAAGGAAGGGAAGGGGAACCAAAGCCAGGAAGCATGTGCTCAAAGAGCTCATGGCCACACCAGAGTCTAGCAAGACAATGGCCGCTGGTTGCTTGTGGTTGAGTCCTTTTAACCATTGCCCTTGATGGGGAAAGAGCCTTAAGGTGATTGGGTGGTGGTCTGCTTCCACATCATCACAAAGGGGCAGACAAGTGCAGGTATTGATGTCAGGTGATGGACAGCAGACAGATGGGTGGGTTAGTCACATGATTGCTGCCATGGTGGGGCTTAGTTGAGTCAAATAAGTCACAAAGGGCTGATTAGGTTAACCCTCTGGGGGGGGGGTCCTGCAAGAGACTTGTTAGACATTTGCAATTCACAAACTCTTACGACTTTGGCCAGCCAAAATGTGATCTTTGATCTTGGGCCTTGACATATGGGAGTGCCAAAAAGAGTACACGTTTTAAGTAGGACGTTCACTCAAAAGATGGCATGAATCAAATGAATGCTAGCGTCACCATGTGACAGGCAGGATGGTAAAAAAGAAATGGTAGAGCCGGGCTCGGTGGCTCAGCCTGTAATCCCGCGCCTTTGGGAGGCTGAGGTGAGTGGATTGCCGGAGCCCGTGGGTTCGAGACCCGCCTGGGCAGCGAGACCTCATCTCTACAATAAATCAAAAAATCAGCCAGGCGTGGTAGTGTGTGTCTGTGATTCCGGCTACTCGGAAGGCTGAGGCGGAAGGATCGCCGGAGCCCAGCAGGTCGAGGCTGCGGTGGCCGGGAGCGGCCACTGCACTCCAGTCTGGGCGACGGAGTGAGACTCCAACTCAAAAAAAAAAAGAAATGGCAGAAGCACGGTTGAACGAACGTCACACTACGCATTGCTATTGTACTTTAATTCAACCTCTAAAAGTAAGACATAGATAACGTCTCTTAAAATGTGTAGAGAGTTTTTGGCACTGCTGTACTTCTTCTCCCACTGGTAGACTTCTAAGTTATTCTCAGTTTTCACTATAGCAGAAATGCCACCATGCCCATTTGTGTGTACATCTTCTGTACACGTAGTGTTGTGTCTTTAAAGGATGTTTCTAAAGGGGAAATTGCTGGGCCATGGAGGAACATTTTCAGCGTTCCTGGATGCTGCCGCTGTTATCCTAAGTGGGGGTACCAGGCCACACTCTTGCCAGAAGAGTGTGAGAGTTACCACTGCTCCATATCTTTACCCTCACTGAGCGGAGTTTTTAATTATTGCCAATCTGAGGAAGGCGGAGATGGGAATTCACCATCGTTTTTATTTGCATTTCCCTAGTCACCATTTATGTTTCACATCTTTCCATCTGTTTATTGGTCCTTCATTCTTTTAAAAATTGCCTGTCCATCACCTTTACAGATTCTCATTGTGTCTCTGTCTCTTCCTCACTTCTCCCCCTTTGATTTACAAGGGATTTTTTTTTTTTTTGAGTTGGAGTCTCACTCTGTCACCCAGACTGGAGTGCAGTGGCCACTGCCGGTCACCGCAGCCCTGACCTGCTGGGCTCTGGTGATCCTTCCGCCTCAGCCTTCCAAGTAGCTGGAATGACAGATGTGTGCTACCACACATGGCTAATTTTTGATTTATTGTAGAGATGAGGTCTCGCCAAGATGCCCAGGCGGGTCTCGAACCCACAGGCTCGGGCAATTCACTCACCTCAGCCTCCCAAAGCGCGGGATTACAGGCTGAGCCACCAAGTTCGGCTAACAAGGGATATTTTTAAAATGTATTGGCATTAATCGCATATCAATTGTTTTGTGGTAGATTTGTTTTTCCACTCTGTTTTTGTGTTCTTTGTAAATCAGACATTTAAAAAATTTTAATCTTGGGGCCAGGCACAGTGGCTCAAGACTGTAATCCCAACACTTTGGGAGGCCGAGGTGAGGGGATTGCCTGAGCTCACGGGTACGAGACCAGCCTGGGCAACCATCTCTACAATAAATCAAAAAAAGTGACCAGGCATGGTAGCACGCGCCTGTAGTTCTGGCTACTTGGAAGGCTGAAGTGGAAGGATCACCTGAACCCAGCAGGTCGACACTGGAGTGGCCATGAGTGTGCCTCTGCTCCAGCCTGGGTGATGAAGTGAGACTCTGACTCAAAAAAAAAAAGTCCAGATACTGTGTCTATTCAGAGCATATATTTTAGAAAGATACTTTCTTATTTGTCCAATATTTCCTCAAATTTCAGCTTTAAAAATTTATTCTCGGTGGCTCAGCCTGTAATCCCGCGCCTTTGGAAGGCTGAGGTGAGTGGATTGCCTTAGCCCGCGGGTTCGAGATCCGCCTGGGCAGGTGAGACCTCATCTCTACAATAAAATCAAAAAATTAGTGGGCATGGTAGTGCGTGCCTGTAATTCCGGCTACTCGGAAGGCTGAGGCGGAGGGATCACTGGAGCCCAGCAGGTCAAGGCTGCGGTGGCCAGGAGTGGCCACTGCACTCCAGTCTGGGCGACAGAGTGAGACTCTAACTAAAAAAAAAATATTTATTCTGACTGGACTTGAGGGCTCAGCCTATAATCCCAGAACTTTGGGAGGCTGAGGCAAGTGGATTGCCTGAGTCTGCGGGTTCAAGACCAGCCCAGGCAATTTGATGAGCTCTCGTCTCTACAATAAATAAAAAAATCAGCCAGGTGTGATAGCACACATCTGTAGTTCCAGCTACTTGGAAGCCTGAGACGGAAGGGTCGCTGAGCTCAGCACATCAATGCTGGGGTGGCTATGAGCATGCCACTGCACTCCAGCCTTGGTGATGGAGTGAGACTCCAACTAAAAAAAAAAAGCACATTTAAAAAAAAATCTCCATGAGTATATCCATCTCTTTATGGTTTTGCTTTTACTTTCTTGTTTAAGGAATCCTCTCTACTTTTAATACATAAAAATATTCTCCTTCATTTTCTTTTAAAAGTTAGTGAATCTTGTTTTTTCCAACCTCTCTAGAATTGTGTTGGTGTTGGAGATGGTACTCCCAATATTATTTAAAGTGATGGCATGAGGTTCCACTCCTGGCATAGAAGAGTAATGTGTGCTCTGCACCTGTGATGACATGTAGCAGTGCTTCTCATTATTGCCTATCTGACAAGTATGGAAACAGAATGGAATGGATGTGAGAGGCAGTGAGTTGCCACATCCTGTTTTAACTGCCCAGCATCTACTCTTTCTTTATTAACTTGCTGTCCCACCCATGTCTCATTTCAAGAGTACATATATGTGTGCTTCTGTGTATGGCTCCATATTCGGTTTCATTGGTCTGTCTATCTTAGTGCCATTGCCATACTACCTAATAACTCTTGATACATGGTAAGGAAAATCTTCCCATCTTTTTCAGAGTTGTTTTGGCTATTCTTGATCTTTTGTTCTTCATTATGAATTTTAGATTGAACTTGCTCAATTCTGTAGAAAACTCTGTGAGGGTATCATTGGAACTGTATCACATGTATAGAAAAATTGTGAGAGAATTGACTTTTATCCCATTGAATCTTTCTGTCCGGAAGATGGTATAATTTTGTATCTATGCATGTCTTTTACATGTCCTTCAGTAAGGTTGTGATGTTTTACTCCATGAAAGTCTTGCATGTACTTTGTTGAATATATTCTCTAAATATTTTTATGGGTTTTGACTCTTTTTTTCTATTTTGTTTTGGTCATTATTGTTGGAACTCTACTGATGTCTGTATGCTAATATTCTATCCAGCAACTTCAGTGAACTCAAGTGAAAGGAATTGCCATTCTGAATTTTTTGGCCTTTTTTCTTAGGATGAGATGATTTCTATGTTTTTGGAATTTTGATTTGCAAGATCACTTTGAATGGGGGATTTTATTTTCTCTTTATTTATCTCTCTTTCATGCTCTGGTTTATTGGAGTGATGGTTTTGTGTTTGCTTCTGTCCTTCTCATAAGCCAGGGAATCAGAGCTAGGTCTCATGTCATTGGGGAGGGAGTGTCCCTGTCTGAGGCTGATGGGGGTGGTTGCTTACCCCATCACTGAGCCAGTGGTCAGCTTGGTTCATGTCCCAGTGGCTGACCTTGCCATGGTCCTTCTGTTCCCCAAGCTCATTTATTCAGGTTTCCAGTGATGATGGCAATTCTCTTCTGCCTTATTTTGTGGTTGGAGAAGGCCTGCCTCAAGCCATGGCTCCAAGTGATGACCCTGGCCCCTGCCCCCTTCTCTCATGAGCACTTTACCCCACAAGAACTAAGCTTCCAGTGACAGCTGCTCATGTCCTGCTCCAGAACCCAGCAAGCCTCCAGCATCAGCCTCGCTCACCGTATTGGGCTTCTGTATGTTCTCTGGTGTGTCAAGATATTTACCTTATTTTTGAGTTCTGACATAGCTTCATGATTTTCCTATCTTATCTGTTGCTTAAAAAAATTATTCCAAGTAGCAGGATACATTAGCACATGCTTCAAGAATGGAACTAAGTTTTGTATTATTCAGGCTATTTAGAAATGAGATTTTTAGCCTATGTGAAAATTTATATTGGCAAAGTATTCATTTAAGTTCTCATTCCCAAAATGCTCGGCTGGTTGACATTTTTAAATGTCTCTTCTGCATAGTTTAACTCTTAGTGAGACCTCAGTTTTTTACAATGGTTTGAAAAAACTGTTTTGCATACGATCCCCTTTGACTTCACATTCTAAATTTCTGTCACTGAGATGCGAGAAGTTGGAGTGGCGTCCATGCAGAGGGGTCTGTTTTGTTCTGTGCTACACACTAACAGTGCCTATACTCTCCACAGTTTGAACAAATCCCTCCAGCCTCTCCCCTCTGTTGGCACGAGTGATTAAGTAGGATCTCAACAAACGCAGGTACGCTGTGCACCACTACTCACTGAGTTCACTTGAAGAAGCATCCTTGACATGTAGATGGGCTGATTATGGCTAGATCAGCCCAATGAGTCCCAACAGGTCCAGACTGTCTCCTCAAACGAACTGAAATGCAAACATTTTAGGAAGCACATAAGCACGTGTGCAATGAATGTGTCTTGTCATAAGCCCAAGAAAACACTGAAACATGAATTCATGCATCAAATGTATTACATACCTACTCAACGAATGCACCATGCTAAGTGCAGTGGGACAAAGAATATCACCGTGTCGGTGGCTCTTCTAACGGCAGAAGCCGGCGAGAAGGAAGGCGGACCATGCACCTTGCGTGGAAATGGCTGCCAAGGGAAACAGGAGCTGATGTTTGTGCAATGCAGGTTCAGACAGTAGCTGAAGGAGAGGAGATTCCTTTGCAGATCCTTGTTCAAAGGCCCACCCTTGTTACTGACCTGAAAGCTGGGGTTCAAAACTCAAATGCCTCCGAGACTCATCTGGGAAACAGCTGAGGGTGGGGGCTGGTAGAGATAATGGGAAACCAGGACCACCTGCCTAAGAAGGGAGTGGGGAGGGTCCTCCAGCAGCTCTCTGGAAGTAGGGGGGCCAGTTGGTGCCTTCTCTTTTGACTTTCCAAGGGAACCAGAAATACAGATTTTTATGTGAAATCTCTAACTTGTTGAATGCTGGCAAGAAATTCAATCATTGTAAAAATGACGTCGCTGCTGAGAACAAGAGCTTACATATGGAAATCCCTAAAGACTCCACCCCCAAAACTTAAAAACTAATCAATGAATACAGTAAAGTTTCAGGATACAAAATTAACACACAAAAATCAGTAGCAACAAACTATACAAAAAGAGAACATTCTATCTACAATAGCTAAAAAAAAAATAAAATAACTAAGATTAAATTTAACCCAAGAGGTGAAAGACCTGTACTCTGAAAACTATACAATGTGGATGAAAGAAATTGAAGAAGACAAATAAATAGAAATAGATCCTGTGTCAAAATGTCTATGTAAAACAAAGTGATCTATAAATTCAATGCAAAATTATCAAAATCCCAGTGTCCTTTTTTATAGAAATGGAAATAACAATCCTAAAATTCAATACTAAAAATAGAATTACTATATGATTTCACAATCTCATTTCTGGGTATTTACCCCCAAATTAAAAATGCCCCAGAGACATTTGGAATCATAAAATAAAATAAATAAAATAAAACCCCACCTTGAATACCCAAAGCAATCATGAGCAAAAAGAACAAAACTGGAGGTATCATACTGTCTAATTTCAAACTATGCTACAAAGCTATAGTAATAAAAACAGTATAGTACTGGCAAAAAATAGACACATCAACCAATGGAACAGAGTAGAGAACCCAGAAATAAACTTGCATGTGTATGGTCAATTGATTTTCAAAAAGGTGTCAAGAACACACAATGGGAAAAGGGTAGTTTCTTCAATAAATGATGCTGGGAAAACTGGATATCTACATACAGAAGAATGAATTTGGACCTTTATTTCACACCATTTCCAAAAATCAATTTATATTGAATTAAATACTTGAATGTAAGACTAGAAACTGTAAAACTAGCAAAAGAAAACACTGGGGGAAAGTGCATGACATTAGTCTGGGCAATTATTTTTTGGATTTGACCCCAAACGTACAGGCAACAAAGCAAAAACAGACAAATGGGATTACATCAAACTAAAAAAGCTTTTGTATAGAAAAGGAAACAATTAATGCAAAGAGATTATCTATGGATTGGGAGAAAATACTTGCAAGCCATACTGTACATCCAATAAAAGGTTAATATACAAAATATATAGAGAACTCAAACAACTCAATAATAAGAAAACAGCAAACTCAATTTCAAAATGGTCATAGGATCTGATCAGATATTTCTCAAAAGAAGACATACAAATGGCCAACAGATCTATGAAAAAATGCTCACTGCCACTAATCATTAGAGAATTGTAAATTAAAGCTACAATGAGATATCATCTCAAACCTGTCAGCTGGCTGTAACCAAAAAGTCGAAAGATCTGTGCTGGTGAGGATGTGGAGAAAAGGGAACCCTGGTACACTACTGGTGGGAATGTAAGTTAGTAGTGCCATTATGGAAGAAAGTATGGAGGTTCCTCAAAAAACCAAAGACAGAATTACTGTACGATCCCAGCAATTTCATTTCTGGGTATTTACTCCCCCAAATTTGAAATCAGTTTGTCGAAGAAATGTCTGCACTCTCATGTTCATGGCAGCTTTATTCACAGCAGCCAAGATTTGGAATCAGTCTGAATGTCCATCAACAGATGAATGGATTTTAAAAATTGTGGTATATACACGTGTATACACTTATATTAAAAAATAAGACTGGGCGCAGTGGCTCAAGCCTGTAATCCCAGCAGTTTGGGTGGCCGAGGTGAGGGGATTGCCTTAGCCCACAGATTCGAGACTAGCCTGGGCAACTTGGCGAGACCTCATCTTTACAATAAATAAAAAAATTAGCTAGGCATGGTAGCACGCGCCTGTAGTTCCGTCTACTTGGAAGGCTGAGGCAGAAGAATCGCCTAAGCCGAGCAGGTCAACGCTGGGGTGGCTGTGAGTGTGCCACTGCACTCCAGTCTGGGAGATGAAGTGAGACTCCAACTCAAAAATAATAATAATAACAATAACAATAATAACAATAATGTGAGAACTTTGACTTGACCATGTGTAAGCCTTAAATTGAGTAAAGATTAATTCTGGTGTGATTTTACTACTATCAAAACAGATCAAAATGTGATCACCTTGAAAAGAATGATCCAAAATCTCACAGGTAGATATTTCACCTTTATTATGGACTGTGGCCCCAGGCAGTGCCTCTCCAGTAAGGACTTCATGAGCTGAGCAAGACGAAAGTCTTGAATACGCCATGGAATACTATTCAGCCTTATAAAAGAAGGAAATTTTGTCATTTGCTGCCGCGAGAATGAATTGGAGAACATTACACTAGGTGAAATAAGCTAGACACAGAAAGACGAAGACATGTGTTCTCACTTACATGTGGAATCTAAAACAATCCAAATCATAGGAGCAGAGAGAACGGCGGTAAGTGGCTACAAAGGCTCGGGGTTGAGGGAATAGAAAGATGATGGTCAAAAGGTACAAACTTTCAGTTAGGGGGAACAAGGAGTTTTTTTGAGAGCTCTTGTACATCGTGGTGAATACGGTTTTGTTTTTGTTTCGAGTTGGAGTCTCACTCTGTCGCCCAGGCTGGAGTGCAGTAGCACACCACAGCCTTGGCCTATAGGGCTCAGGGGATCCTTCCACCTCAGCCTTTCAATTAGCTGGAATTACAGGCGTGTGCTACCACGCCCGGCTAATTTTTCTGATTTACTGTAGAGACGAGGTCTTGCCAGGTGACACAGGCTGATCTCGAACCCCTGGGCTCAGGCAATCCTCTTGCCTTGGCCTCCCATGATGCTGGGATTACAGGCTTGAGCCACCACACCCAGTTGTGAATATGGTTATTAACAGTGTATTGTGCCTTACAAAATTGCTGAGGATAAATTTCAAATGTTCTCACTATAAAAAATGATAAATATTTGAGGTGATGGACGTGTTCATTAGCTTGATTAATTATTCCCCATTGTCCGCATAAATTATGACATCATTTTGTACTCCCATAAATACATACAATGTAAATTGTCTATGACAATAACATTTTTAAATTTAAAAAATTTTCTTTGAGAGAAAATATGTGCAGTTAGGTTTCAGGCCAACAGGTCAAGACTTCTGCCTCGCCACACTCAAGCCTTGAAGTCCTTACTGCAGAGGCCACCGCCTGGGGCCACAGTCCATAAGAAAGGTGAGATATCTACCTATGAGATTTTTGGATCATTCTTTTTAAGGCAATCAAATTTTGATCTATTTTGATAGTAGTTAAAACACATCAGAATTAATCCTTACTCAGTTTAAGGCATACTCATGGTCAAAGTCCTTCCAATATTATTTTTTAATGTAAATATATATATATATATGTATACATGTGTCTGCTTTGGGGCAAGTATCCCTGGCTGAGGTACAAATGACCATCCCCATTTTAAACCCGTAGAGAAAAGAAGTTGGGAATCTGGAGGTCCAACCCTTAGGCTTCTTCTGCTCCTGACTGTATAATTGGGATAAGGTATATTAACCTCTCTACTTTTTCATTTTTTTCAAATGTAAAATGAGAATTAGAATGCTTTGATGATTTCACACCTAGGGCGTACTAGGCTCTATGCTCAGAACTTGACACAAATTACCTGATTTAAGCCTTACGATTTAACTATGAGTCAGGCGTTGCTATATGTCACTTTATAGATGAGAAGACTTAAGACTCGCAGAGAACAAGTATTTCACCTGGGGAGGACAGAGCTGGGATTTGAAACCTCCACAATGAACATGAAAACACTTGGAAGGATACCTAACGTGCTATCGAAAGCTGAGTTGATATGATGGGCTGGCTTCTACAGAGGGACCAGCACAGATTCCACTGGCATTGGGATTCACGTAAATTTGGCAAGCATTAGTTGACCCTCTATGACATATTAGGGGCAATTCAGAAAATACAATAGAATAATACTTGGTTCTTATATTCACAGAATTTATAATCAGTTAGAAAAATGAGAGTGTGTGACGGACTTTAGAGATTCTCTCTCTGGGTCAGGTTCTTGGGGAGTTCAGGCATATTAATGCTGCAGTATTCCTTGCCTAGTTATTACATAAGTTGTGTGTTCTCTTATCTCTTAATGCTTTCCTTTTATTTGAAGATGTTATATATTTCCTAATAAGAAGGTAGCTTGGACTGCAGCCTCCAGTAATGTGTTGCAAAAACATGACATTTTGGTTGTTCTAAGTTTAAAAAGAACAACAATTCAGCAATTTAGTGCTGAATTGTTTCTATTCCTCAACAAATGTGCATTTTCTTCCAGGCAAGAAGCTAAGAAAATAGCCTTTTAATACATTGTCTTATAATGAATGGGAAGCACCAAGTACTCATTCAAAAGAGCACCATAGACCAGGCTCGATGGCTCTAGCCTGTCATTCCAGCACTTTGGGAAGCCAAGGTGAGTGAATTGCCTGAGTCCGTGCGTTCAAGACCAGCCCAGGCAACTTGACAAACCCTCATCTCTACAATAAATCAAAAAATTAGCCGGCTGTGGTAGTGCATGCCTGTAGTTCCGGCTACTTGGAAGGCTGAGACCAAAGGATCTCTGGAGCCTAGCAGGTCAATGCTGGGGTGGCCGTGAACAGAGTGAGACTCCAACTCAAAAAAAAAAGAGAGACAGAGCACCATTCACTCATTCATTTAGCAGGAGTTAAGCACCATACCACGTGCGAGGCCGTGTGCTAGTGCCATCAATAACATGCTTCCTGCAAAACAATCGCACTGTTCCCGAGACCCAGCCTAGTAAGGGCCAGACAGAAACTTGTGGGTGCCATAGAGCATGGTTAGGCGTGGACTCTGGAGCCAAGTTGGCTGGATTGGAGTCTTTTTTTCTGCAACTTGAGCAAATTACTTAATATCTATATGCCCCACCTTCATTATCTACAAGTTCAGTCTAAGAATATCATCATCAAGTTGTTGTAAAGATTAAATAAGATAATCCACTTTTAGAAACATATCCCCAGGTTATAGACAAGAGTATACATGCACATGAATGTTTGTAGAAGCATTGCTTGCAAGAGCCCCAAATACCCAAAATGCCCAGCATTAGTAAACCACGTATGGTGTATTCCTACAATAGAGTACCCAGGACAATGAAAATGAACTCTACAGCTACATGCAAAAGCATGGTTGAATATTTTAGGAATGATATTGGGTGAAAGAAGCCACACGTGACGACATAGGTGTTTTATGGTTCTGTCTCCGTCAAGTTCAAGAACAGACAAAAATCATGAAATTAAATCACAAATTTTTTATAAAGGCATAATTAAGGGCAAACCTGTAATGACAAACATAGGCATCAATGCCTTAAAAGTGGTATATTCGGGAAGGGATGGAAGTTACTGAGAGGAAGGATCAAGTTTTGCCAGGAGCTCGAGGGGAAATTCCTCGGCATTGGGATGGGATCTGACCACAGGAGGTCACATTCCCCAGAGGGGAGAGGGGACTTCCACGCTGAGGGTCTTGCCGAGGTGCATGGAAGAGCAAGAACCTGGGGAAATGAGAGTGGAGCGTGCCTGTCGGTGCAGACAGGGTCAGGAACCGTCCCAAGCTGCCGGGCTTGACTTCAGGAAGCAGAGCAGAGGTCTGGGAAGTCAAGAGGGGCCTCGTGTTCCTGGAATGTTTTCCTCCTTCCTAGGATGTTCCTTTTGCCCTTCTAGGCTAATCTTTAAACTCTCTTAGGATGCACCAGGACTCTTAGACTACTTAACCCCACTTGTAAGGAGTGGCCTCTCTGTGGTCTCTGCTGAATGCACGTGTTTTCAAAGATGCCTCTCCACCCCGGATGGCAGCAACTTGAACAGATTTACACACATTTGCGGACTGGAGCCAAAGACCCAAGGCGATTCTCTGCAGATTTCTGGAACTCTCTCACCTCTTAGTTGCTCTGCTCCACAAACCCGAGCCTTCTGGGTTTTCCTTGAACTCTGATCTCTGGATTCTTGACTCAGTGAGGTCACTGAACTCTGAGTTCCTTTTCTGGAGGGACCAACTATCCCAGCCTGCCTGGGACTTAGGGATTTTCCTGGCATGGCCTTTCAAGGCTTAAAACCAGGACAGTCACTGAAAGTCAGTCTGGAAATGCCTCCGGAAAGAAAGTCTAGAGATCCTAGTATCACCTAATTTGTTTACTGTAATCCCCACTTGGGAAGATAATAGCTTCCTGTATTTTGTTTCGTTTTCTAATTGTTGTCAGTAGGACGTTGATTCCGTCCCCTCTTACTCCCTGGTGGATTGGAAGTGGAAGTATTTTTTTTAATGTTTTCCTTTTTTTCTTTATTTCCATAGCTTTAGGGGGTACAAATTGTTTTTGGTCTGGCCTTTAGGGGTACTCACCATCCCTACCTGTGCACATTGTACTTGATCTTTTTTTGGCCATTTTGAGCCTAACTTTTAAAATCTGTAAGTGGGGATAGATCTCAAACTGTTGTGAAGATCAGGAGACAATATCTGCAGACGTTTTAAAATAATAAAACTTTATATACATGCTGACATTTGCATTTACCCAAGGTATTGCATCCATTTTCACACTTATAACAACTCTGCCTATGCCTGTCGACAGTAAGCCAAAATAGACTCAAGAAGAATTAAACATTCAAATGCTAAAATAATTAGTGTCCCAAGTAGGAGAATTTTTTTAAATGCAGGATTTATTGAGAGGACAGAAGAGCTCCCAGAGCAGGAGGGGACTCAAATGGGTTGCCCCCAAATAGTAGAATATTTTTATGAAAGGTGGTCCTGATTGATTTAAGAGAAAAGGAGAATAAGTGTGACTTTGAAAAACAAAGTTTAAGAAGTTAGAAAAGTATGAACGATTATGACAAAAGATTAATATTATTGATAAGCAAATCATTCTCAGCAAGTAAATAAAAAATTTGGACTCCTAAAAGAAAAAGAAAACAATTGGTAAAAAACATGAACAGGCAATTCAGAGAAGAAGAAATGTGAATAGCCAGTAAACATATGAAAAACTAAAGTGTTTTTCATATTCAGAGAACGCACATTAGAGAATCAGTGTGCCATGAGCAATGATTCTGATTTCTTTTCCGCTATCCAGCTGACAAAGATTGAAGGGCTACTCAGCCATCGCCAGAGAGAGTGCCGTTGTACACATAATCACACTCCAAAGGTAGTATTGATGCGACCGTCAATGGGGGCAGTCTGTTGGAAGGTGTTAGAATTATAAATATGCATTTTTTGAATTTAAATTTTTATCTAGAGATTCATCTTAAGGAAATTTAGAAAGGAAAAAATATCACATTCATTTTCATACTTATAACAGCTTTCCTATGCCTACGGATACTAAGTCAATGTAAATTCAAGAATTGAAGATTAGAATGTTAAAGTAATAAAACCGCGTGTGTAGAAAGGCATGAGTAAGGTTGTTTATGAAGCTTCGTTGACCATAGAGAAAATGAGAAACAACATAAATATCTACCTTAAGGAATTACTTAATTAAATTATGTTATAGCTGTACACTAAAACACTGTGGAACTGTTGTAAAGGAAAAACCAGACTTTTTTCTTCAATGAAGGAAAGCTATACCTGTGAGATAGTATTACATATAAAGAAGAAGGTTATCAAATGCTATTACAATATGATTCTTTTTGTATAAGAAATCAATATATGTGTATATATGTAATTTATATTAATGTTTGCATTAAAAACTTTGAAAAACAAAATAAATTGCCACAGCACAACTTACTCTTGGGATTGCAAAATTATGATAATTATCAATGTCTAAACAGGTAGCAATTATATTTCTTTTTTTAAAAGATACAAAAGGAGCTTGTCAGTTTTTAACACACGTACACACACACACACACACACACACACACACACACACACACACATACACACACTGCTGTACTTACTGTTATATACTGTCCTATGCCAGAAAGAGACTATTGAACTATTAGGTCATTAGGAATGAGCCATCCATTCTGGAATCTCTGCTCTCATTATACCTTGGCAACTGTTTTACGTGGTCTTTTTTTCTTAGCACCCAAGTGCTAGTATCGTCTCTGCAGCTGTACAGAAAGCCTTTTGAGAGTTGGTTCTGTGTCACCTTTGCTGAGCTTGCAACCCTCAATCACAGAATCCCATGTTTCATCTGGTGAGGAGTTCCCATTCCCACTTCACAGAAGAAGCAACTGAGGCCTGAACAAGTTGAGTGATTTGCCCAAGATCACACAGCCTGGTCCCACCCTCAGCAACTGGATATATAAAACACAGTGATTGATTTAAAGCTGTCAGACACATGACCAAAAGCTGGAGACGCATGGAAAAAAAGGGAGCAAAGGAGACAGAAGGAAAGTTCAGATGGGATTATTTCATCTTGGGAGTTCAGAGGGTTTTGTTTCGCTGGAAGAGATAGGAAAGAATCCTGCTCTTCACACCTCTTCAGCCTCCTTGCACAACTGTCCCCACGGTGCCCTGGCCTCTCTGACGGTGGTGTAGAGCTAAGTTCAGTAACCAAGTTTGCTGACACTGAAGAGTTCTATCCGGAACCTGCTGTCATTTAGAATGTCAGCATCTGTGAAGGCGAAGGGCTCGCCTCCCAGCAGCCATGAACGTAACAGCACTGACTACCTTCAAGCACGCAATCCCTCATAGTCCTCTTGGTATAAGACACTCCTCTGTGTCGTTTGTCGTTGAGTGAAACAATCGTGGGAAACAAAGTCATCCTTTTATGGGGCCGTGTCCTTCTGAAAGATGCAAGAGTAAATGCTGCAGTGAGTCCTCTGGCAGCAAGATCGCCCTGGGAGGATGATGTGTGTCTTTAGAAAAAAGAACCTTCAGATACGATCAGGCCTCCATGAGGAAAGGAAGGGGAAGAGGCAACAGCCGGTGACGCAGATGAGAAACACGAATGACAGTTAAATCTAATCACAAGAAAAATGCGACGACTCAGCCATCATCTCAAGTCAGCGTCCTCCAAGACATGCTGGCAGAAATGTGCTCCAACTCCAGAGAAGAAAAGCAAAAATGCTTTTAAAATGCTAGTAAAATTGCTCTAGTTGACACTGTGTTTACCTGTGCTGGGCACTACCTGCTCAGGCCTTTATTCGGATCATCCGCCCTACCTGAGCCTTCCATCTTCTCCTTATTCTTCCTTTACTTTGTTTTTTTTCTCTTCCTAGCTTTGTTTTTTTTTTTTTTTTTGAGTTGGAATCTCGCTCTGTCACCCAGGCTGGAGTGCAGTGGCACACTCACGGCCACCGCCACGTCGACCTGCTGGACTTCGGCGATCCTTCCGCCTCAGCCTTCCAAGTAGCCAGAACTACAGGCACACGTTACCATGCCCGGCTAATTTTTGATTTATTGTAGAGACGAGGTCTTGCCAAGTTGCTTGGGCTGGTCTCGAACCCCCAGGCTCAGGCAGTCCACTCGCCTCGGCCTCCCAAAGTGCTGGGATGACAGGCTGAGCCACCGAGCCCGACCTCTTCCTAGCTCTTATCACTCTCTAATATACTCTAAATTGTACTTATTTACCTTATTAATTTCCTCTCTTTCCCACCAGAGTGTAAACTCCATGAAGGCAGGTAATGTTGTCTGTTTTTTCTCTTCTGCTGTATCTTTAGCATTCAGTACAGAGTAGGTGCTCAACTAACATCTGTTGAATAAGTGAATGCACTGGAATCTGTCCGTGTATTACCTCGCTGAATCATCCCCACAGTTCTTTGGGGTAGATACTACTTCCCTCATTGATAGCTGAGGAAAAGGAGGTTTAGGAAAGTAACTTGATCAGAAAGATGGTCAGGATTAGAACTTAAGTCTCTCTAAACCCAGAATGTTCTTACTCGTTCCTCTAAGAGCTATGAGAGAAGAGAACAAGAGCTGATGTTAGGATTCTTAAGAAGATTCTTTTGCGGAGGAATGTTTTTACTCTGTTTCCAGGATGCCCAAGCTGCATTGGGAGGCATGCAGTGAAGTTAGTACCACATAGCCTGCTTCTAGCCTAAACATATTACATCAGTCTCATCTGCCAGTGCTCTTAAAAACAGTACCGCTTAAGAAAACAGCTTAACTTATCTTCTAGCAAGAGTCCTTTGCAGCAAGGTCTGGTGAAGAAGAAGGTGTATGCTATGTGAACTAACATGGATAGGACTCGTGCCATGTGCCAAATCCTTTATATTCAATGCATTCTTTATAAGATCATGCAGTCCTCTCAACAACCCTATGAAATGTGTCACCTGAAGTATGTTTCCCTCTTCCAGGTGCACCTAGAACCCTGGGTGTATCTTTCTCCAGTATCTCAAGTTCTGGCCACTGACTTATCTGTCTTCATTGCAAGTTTCCTGAAGGTGGGTACTGCCTCTTGTGCCTAGTTGAATCTCTAGAATCCAGCCAGTTGCCTGGCCGCCAGCACTTAATAGATGCTTGAAAATCCAAAATGACGTATTGTATTCTGTCCAGCCTGGGAAAGGGAGTTCAGCTAACCTTGAGGGTTTTGCAATTTAGAGAAATGAGATCATCACATGCATGAAAAAACTGGAAAATAACAGAAGATACGACATAGTCCAGGGCTTAATGATGTGGTGCACGGGCTATAAGAAGCAAAGACTTCAAAGAAGGGAAGGGTCAAGGGAGGAGTCAGGACAAGTTTCACTTCTTTATTCATTTATTCACTGCATTCTAAACTCTCTTGGGTATGAACATTAGAAGGCGTAATCCTTGACCTCAAGCCATGTATTTTCCAGTGGAAAAGTCAGTGCTGTGTAGGGCATATGTTTTTGAGTGTATACACCCCACCTGCCACGCACCCTCTGAAAATTTGTCTTACTGATAACCCCTCTTTTGCCTTATGACTAGGGCAGACTGAACTAGTGACTGGTACCTGGCCGATTTGATTATTAAAAAAAAAAATTGAACCAGCAGACCTAGAGACTATAACAAGTTGATTTTTTTATAAATTTATTTGAGGCTGGGTGCAGTGGCCCATGTCTATAATCCCAGTGCTTTGGACCCAGAAGTTCATGGCCAGCCTAGACAAGATAGTGAGACCCTGTCTACAAAAAATAAAAAATTTAGTCAGCCGGGCTCGGTGGCTCAGCCTGTAATCCCGTGCCTGGGGAGGCTGAGGTGAGTGGATTGCCTGAGCCCGCGGGTTCAAGACCCGCCTGGGCAGCGAGACCTCATCTCTACAATAAATCAAAAAATCAGCCGGGCGTGGTAGCGCAGGCCTGTAATTCTGGCTACTCGGAAGGCTGAGGCGGAAGGATCGCCAGAGCCCAGCAGGCGAGGCTGCGGTGACCGGGAGCGGCCACTGCACTCCAGTCTGGGCGACCGAATGAGACTCCAACAACAACAAAAAAAAAATGTAGTCGAGCTTGGTAATACATGCCTGTAATCCCAGCAACTTGGGAGGCTGGCGTGGGAGGATCCCTTGAGCCCAGGAGTTTCAATGTCCATACCCGAGAGAGTTCATGACAACACTGCAAACAAACGGGGCTGCAGTGAGCCGTGATTGCAGCCACTGCACTCCAGCCAGGGTGACTGGCCAAAAGCCTCAAAATCTGCAGGGAGATAGAGGAAGCTGATTAGCAGAGAGAGAAGGAGAAAGCGGACATAGCTTGGGTCCCACTCCCTAGCAGCAGAACCTGAGATGGGATCCTCTCGCAAGACTTGTAATGTGGTGAGGTGGGTCGGGGAGAGAGCAAAAAAGTCACCTGGGCGGCGGGGCGGGAAAGCACAGAGAAGTCACCTGGGCAGCAAGGGTGTTGCCGCTGAGCCTCCTGCCTGATTTCAGCCAGCGCTGGATCTGAACGGCTCCGCAGAGATCTCTGAACAAGGTCAAGTACGCCAGGTATAGTCAAAAACAATCCCATCAACGGAGTGGCGGGGTAGAATGAAGACATCGGGGATGAACAGGTAGCTCTGTCTCCCACCCAGACGAGGCCTGAGTGTATAAGCAGATCACACGGCTGACTCCCACGACAGCACTTTTTGTCCGCTCACCATCCGAAGAACATGAGGCCAAAATAGATTTTAGGATTTCAAGGGGCTCTTACTTATCAACACAACTTTTGTTTTAATCTGAAGGAAAGATCTATTTTGTTCCCGGGTGGATCCGAAGTCTCTCTTCTGGGACTCAGTAAATATTGGTGAGCAAAAGAGTATATCCTTCATTCCCCCAGTTTTCCCTTAAATCTTTCCGCAGTTCTAAATAGAATGAGCAATTGAAGTTGGAGTAAACTTTTTGGGGTTGGGGAGGAGGGGCTATTATTTCCAACTTCTGTGTGTTCTGTGCCCTATTTCCAACAGATGGCTAAACATAGAAAGGTCATTTCTATAACATGATGTAATCCACAGAAGGTCCTTTATCTTATCCTTCCACTGGGCACTGTTCAGCTATCATAGGTAAAGTCATGATACTTAACAACGTATTTATTTAAATCTCACGGATTCATGCTTGCAACAGAAGCTTTAGTGGGTGAACACAGTGCTATCACTATCATAGGAGGACAGCCAGAGAAAAGGATTCTGTCTTCACATATGTTTGGAAATATTCTATATCATATTCCAGATGTTAGCAGTCATAGTAAAGAAATCTGCCTAAGTGAGTTAACCCAGCAGTTGCAAAACTTATTTAACTACGGAACCCCTTTAAGTGTAAAATGCAGTGGGTGTCAAAAAATGTATACACATCTTTGTGTGTGTGTGTGTGAAAAAAGAACTTTATCGGGTGTTGGGGGTTCAGATGAGTTTTTTTTTTTTTTTTTTTGGTACACATCTTAAGAAAGGAAAAAACCCGATTAAAATTGTAGTAATATATACCTGTAACAAAAGATGACTCAAGTCACGTTTGACTTCTGCAGTTATAACAGGTGCTCAGAGTGGTTGTCATCAGTGTCCAGACACTTCTAATGACGGCAAAGGACTACAGGACTGGTTGCCGTGCGAGGCATCCCAGAGCTTCCCTGGTACACATCACACACAGGACCATGCATCTCACACTCATCACAAACGTGTCAATGGCTAGGTGTGTTGGAGGTTCTGTTGTATGCTCACACCTCCATTGCCGTCCTTCCACAACGTTCTTGAATTTCAAAGACCACTTCAAAATGGTCTGGCACTCCTCAAACGACATCCGTGCTTCCGCCATTTTCTTTGTCCTGCCTGTCGCATGGTGAAGCTTGCGTTCATTTGATTAAGACCATCTTTTGTGCAAACACTGTACTATACATGGCTACCGTCGTTCAATTTAAAAGGTCATACAGAGATAGCATCTCTTAAGTAGTGCCTACATTTTTTGGCACGCCCAGTACATGAGCGTTGCCAAGACTAAATATTCCACAGAAAACGTAGAAATTCTGAACGAGGCCAACTTCCTGCTTTAATCAATGAGGAAACTCATCGGTTTAGTAGTTCAACAATATTTAAAGAGTACTGGAAATGTCCTAGGATTTAAAGATGAGAGTTAATACCCACACTCCCAATATTTATGGCATTCCCTGGGGTCTAGAAGGGAAAGTTTGGCTCAGAGACAATAAGGAGGAAGGAGTCAGATGTGCTGACAAATGAGAGCATTGTAGGGAAGGAGAAGGCACCCTATTCTGTGAGAGGAGCTGTCCTCAGGCTCAGCATTACCAGAGAAGGTCACAAGGGAGCTGGGTCCTGTAGGATGAAGAGGAGTTGCCCCACTGTTGCCTTCTGCTCTGTCTGGCTATGTCAGCCTTCACGTCCTTTGGGCACCAATGAGCACATCCCCTCTGGGAAGCCTCCCTGTCCCGTGTACTTGCATTCCTTGGCCATAGTGCAAGCAGAAAGTAGAATTTATAGGGGCGGTAACTTATAACCAAAGGAATTAGAGCTCACACCCTCTCTGACATCTCCTTACCCTACAGTGTAGACCAGGCATCGTGTGTGGACTGCATTCTCTGGCCAATGTCGAAGGTGAGAGGAAGCCTTGCTCTGAGTATGTTTTACATATTGATGGTTCTGGGGTCCAGAACACCCATGTGACTATGTAAATGGAAGCTTCCTGGCCAAGGGAGTGAACTTTTTAGAAAGGGGGACCTCTGGACTGAGCTAACTTGGACCCCCGAGCCAGCTTTCTGCCTAACGACCCAGATAAGCCTCTAGGATGTCCCAATTTGTGATTTCACCTCAATGCATCCCAGGAATGATCTCATTCAATCCTCCAACAGTCTTATGAGGCATTCTCCATCACGAGTCCCATTTTACAGATCAGTAACTAGGATAGAGAAGTAAATAACTGGCTTACGGTCAATAGCTAATACCTGAAAGACCAGGGATTTGAGGCTCACTCCACAGTTCATGCACTCGATTTCTATGGCATACTGTCTCTTAAAATGCAACCTTCATAAGCCATGGTATTGTCATATAAATATCTAATAGACTGCTTCTAAATTGTTATGTATTTATACTGTAATTAGTATTATCTGCTGCCTACTCTTTAGGCATAATGTTGAACATATGAAGGTTGTTCCACAACAACTCTACTGGGTAAGAAAAATAAAGTTTTTTAAAGCCACATGAGCTACTCTGTTAATCTGTGTTCTGTGGTTTGAAGAGCCAAGACTTTGTAGAAGGAGGCTGGGAAAGAAAAAAATCCTTCAAGGATCCAACAAGCCAGCAGCTCAGAATATTGCAGAAAATAATGTTTTCAGCACTTAGCTTCAAGGAAACATTCAATAAATACTTGCTGACTGGATGGAATTAAACAAACAGATTTTCATGATTGACAGGACATGGGCACTAATTGCAAAACCTATTTGAGGAGCAGCTCGATGAAGCCAAGCAAAATCCGATGGATTGATGTAAAAGCACCATAATGGCATTAGAAGCTTTCCGTTGCTGGGGTGGAGGGACTGAGGAGAACATTGTTAAGTGTGGACAATGTACAGGCAAGGGCCGAATGGAATTCCTTTGACTTAATCATTTTTGAAAACTGTTTATACAGTTGGTAGATTAAATGCTGCGGAAATTGTTTTGAGTCTTTGCAAGAGTTACTGCATTAATCCCCGCATAAATCTCTATGCATCTATAATTCAATTGCAGCATGTAGCAAACTTATAATAACCGCATCGCCTACATTTCTTATTTCAGCATTCGAATAGTATTTAAGATTATATTCTTGAAAATGGTATTGTAATAAGATGAAATCAAATAGTTAAGCTTCGGGGGAGAAAAGGGAAATGGAATGGGAGGGTGGTTGAACAAATCGTAACGCTGAGCTGGTATTCTTGGGAAATAACTGTGGTCTTTTCCATTTTCCATTCAAATGCAGCCCTCTGAGAGGCTTCTGATGTTGGGAAGTCAAGTTGTCTTATTAAATTGTGCAGAAATTGACAGATTCCAAACAAATAGAGAGAGTAATCATTGGAGAGTGCACAATAATCTGGCAATATGGAAATTACAAATTATACTATTTTCCCCCTGAGTAAATTAAATATGCAAAAGAACAACTGCATAATACAATAGAGTTTGTGTAATCCCTGGGTAGCTACTGTTAGCAGGCTATTTTATCACAGTTGCGCACTTCCTCCGTTAATAATGAATGCACAAAATTAAGTTTAAAATGAATTATAAAATTCTCCTAAAGTTCAGTTTTTACATAAACGCCATCGGGAAGTATCAAAATACCATGGCAGCCAGTGACATAAATCTTTTTGAATGTCTGTGCACCTCACTGAGCATTCTGCATTTTTACAGGTAACACTAACTCTTATTTATGTCAGGGAATTTTTCTAATCTGTTTTCATCCTATTACTGTACATAGTAATCTTAGTCCTAAAGAAATAGAAAAATTTAGCTCTGCCAGAAGCATTTTTACAACCTTGATATCATCTTAATAAGATTGTGTCTCATTGTGTTTATCGGTGGAATATGATATGGAAATCCAATCCTGGCGGTGATGATAATATTAATTCGTTCTTTATTCAACAATACTCCGGTTAAAGTTCTCCATTTACAAGACCCTGATCTCAGGGTAATAAGAGATGTGGTAAACAGCACCTGGGTCTTTTAGGACTTCACAGCCACTTAAAGAGCAGCTGGGGTAAGAGTTTTGAACATTGGTCATGTTCTCACTCTCAAAATGACATTCACCGTAAGATCAATGTCCTCAGTCAACTTTTGATTATTCACAAATCTCACTTATCTGTTCATCTTCCAAGACCCTGCCTTGTCAGTTTCACTGCTCATCACTTTCTCCCACAGCAAAAGGACAGAGAGAAAGGGCAACTCACATCAATATGGATGCAAGAAATCTGATAAAAGGTCTGCAGGGAGATGTCTGAACCTTGTGGGTGTTGAAAATCGCCTTCTCTCCTTCCCACGAGTAACCTAGAATTGCTTTACTCAATGCAACTGTTCGTGTCTCAGGTCTACCAGGTAATACTCGGGTCTACCAGGTAATACTCGATTAGCTATTGACCGTAAGCCAGTTATTCAACTTCTCTATATCCTACTGGCAATGTGGGCAAACTTTCTTTATTTTTGTCTTGCAACTGCCAACCCTGTTACTGTTTCCTGTACAGCTTTATGTAAGTCTTGATTTCTCCCCAGGAGAAATTGAAAACTCATGTTTTGGAGCTACCCATCTAATAAAAAATGAGTTCTATAATGTTTACAGAGGTGGGATGTCAACCCCAAAGAGGCTTCTGGAACGTGGAGACAGACAAGAGGCTGAAATTGAAGTACCGAACCAGAGGCAACATTAAAAGGACCAGGGCGAAGCAGGTGTCCTTGTAGTCAGGCAGGTCTTGAATGTTCAGGCTAAAAGCAAACGTCAGGAGAGATTGAGGTGCTCAGGATAGTAATAATTCCCAGACATTTTCATTAAGAGTAGTCCTAGACAGAGACATGAGAACATGGGTGGTTAAGGCACAGGCATCAAGGATATCCCAGCAACTTAACCAGGGAGACTTCAGATACCGAGCAAAGACAAATAAAGAGCAGGATGACGGAATTTAATAGAACTTGGCAAAACTGGAGCAGATCCTGTTGGGATATCCCAGAGGCGTCTACTCTCTACTCAGTCTTTGTAATTCTTAACGCGTACGAGAGCAGGAAGCTGCCTTTAACAGAGGCAAAGTCTATGGAAATGCATGCTCAGTTAACGACAGTGGTAGTCATTTGTAAGCTGTTGGCTGGGCTGTTCGGAATTAGACAAATGGATAGAAGAAGTAAATTGAAGTGGAGTCAAGCACGCACGTCTGAAACATGCTAAAGAGTGTATCCCAGCTGGGCTCGGTGGCTCAGCCTGTAATTCCGCGCCTTTGGGAGGCTGAGGTGAGTGGATTGCCAGAGCCCGCGGGTTCGAGACCCGCCTGGGCAGCGAGACCTCATCTCTACAATAAATCAAAAAATCAGCCGGGCGTGGTAGCGCATGCCTATAATTCCGGCTACTCGGAAGGCTGAGGCGGAAGGATCGCCGGAGCCCAGCAGGTCGAGGCCGCGGTGGCCGGAAGCGGCCACTGCACTCCAGTCTGGGTGACAGTGAGACTTCAACTCAAAAAAACCAAAAAAACAAAAAGAGTGTATCCCAAAATCATTTATCCTGGACTAATTTCTTAACGTTTAATTCGGTAAACATTTACTCTTGCATGATGCTCTCACGTGGTACCGTATATGAAAAATGAAAGGCACCGATTCTTTAAGACCAGGACATGAATGTGGCAAAGCCAATGAGTAAGCAGAACGCTTGATCTAAATAAAGAGGATGGACAGTGTCCCCCTCTGGGGTGTGTGGGAGGCTGCTGGTTCCAGAAGGTGACTTGAGAATGTGACCCCAGGTTGAAGGCTGGAATACAAGAGAAAGGCGGGGGAGAGGGTGTACAGGCAGGAATGTAGGCAGATTGAGTGCAGGTGAAAATGAACATGGGCTGAGCTCATCTATTGGGCTTCAGCAAGAATTTTAATGGCAGATGATGAGTGCAGGTGAAATGCAATACACCTGGGTAAGTATGTTGATGAAATTCCCACAGAGGGGTCTGTAGAGGTAAGTAGGACTGGAAGGCCTGAGACTGATTGATTACAAAAAAAATAGTTTTAGTGTGATATGAAGATGATTTGCTACTACTAGCTGTATTAACCTCTCCCGGCAACCTTGGAGATGGCGTATGCTTGGAAACTCTTTGTGGAAGCCTCCAAGACAGTCCTGAGACCTGCAAGGCAGACAGTCTCTAGGCTCATTCTTAGCTATCAAGAGTTCATAGTTTCAACTTTTCTTAATACCACCTGCAGCCAAGCAACCAGCACCCTGCCCTGCTGTGTCCCTGGGTTGGTTTGTTGGGCTGGTTTCCCTACTAATGTGCGAACTCCCAGAGACCACAAGCCACATATGCCCCCTGCTCTCTGCATCTCCCACCATTGGTGCTCCATCGATTCTTGTCTGCTTTTTGGCCTGATATATGGAGGCTCTGAACACCTGTGCATTTTTCAAGTAGACACAGAAGAGATGGCAGAGCCTCCCGTCTGCCATGATCTAATTAGCAACCCAGTAACTATAGAACACCGGAATTGCTCAGCAAGAAAATGACCCCAGCATCCTCATTCTCCCAATTCGAAGTCTTTGATGCAATTTAAATGGAGGGACACGGTGCAGCTCATTTAATTACTCTCCCATTTTAACTGAATGCTCTTTGACTTAATTTTATCTCAATGAGTATAAAGCGTGGAGAGACTCTCCCATAAACATGGAGTTGCCTCTGACAGCTTCTGGGAAGAAGCCCCAAGGGGAGAGGAGGGTGATTTAGAGTACACTAACAGTGCTGCAGAACAGCTTTGGCACCAGAAGTTTCTAGGGCTTAATTACTGTCTTTAAAATTTAAGCCAGAGTTAGGCACTGAGTAGTACCCACCAGAGGAAAAGACAGGGGAAAAAAAAGGCGTGTTCACATTGCAAATAAAAGACTTGTAAGCGGATGTTGGTGTTACTTCATGTCGTATATTTATAAAGACACCGACCTACTGAATTCATTACTTTTTCTATGGTCAGTTTTATCTATTGTCTCTATGGCCTAGATCTTCCATATAAAGAGAATTGAACCCTTTGAATCCAACTAGAGTATTCTGTCCAGAAGGTGTTACAAGACTTACCTGCTCCCCCAAAAAACAAAACAAAAAAAAATCAGAATTTTTTTTTTTTTTGAGTTGGAGTCTCACTCTGTTGCCCTGGCTAGAGTACAGTGGCATGCTCACGGTCACCTTAGCGTCAACTTGCTGGGCTCTGGTGATCCTTCCGCCTCAGCCTTCCAAGTAGCTGCCACTATAGATGCACCCTACCATGCCTGGCTGATTTTTTATTTATTTCAGAAACAAGGTCTTGCCAATTTGCCCAGACTGGTCTTGAACCCATGGGCTCAGGCAAACCACTTGCCTCAGCCTTTCAAAGTGCTGGGGTGACAGGCTGAGCCACTGAGCCTGGCCCAGAATTTTTTTTAATTTGATTTTTTTTTTTAATCAGACAGTTCCTGGTCAAGGATATATAAATTCCAGTCGTCTTGGAAAAAATGTCCACATCCTTTAAATCCTATGAACCACCCTCCTCCATACCCTCTTAACTATTTAAAACATGGTATACACGATCTGATTAGGTTCACAAACCATCCTGGAAAAAGTGCTACATACCTCATTGCTGAATATCACTATGGTCACCTTCAAAGTCCTCCCCTTGGGAAGCTATGCACTGACGCCAGCGTCAAGTTCATCCATCAAAGCAATTTTGAAGCTCTCTTTCCGGAATGGTGATTAATTAGGTTCGCAAACCTAATTGTTAGAACCTGTATTCTTAGGAGAGCAAAACACATAAACAAGCCCATGAATAATACGGTCTTGTTAGCTGTTTTATGAAATAATTTAAAGAATAAAGCTTTTCTTCCTTCCCCCTTCCCTTGACATGGGAGATCGCTTTTCATTAAGAAGAGTTGGATAATGCCTCCAAAGGTCTTCATGCAATGGGAAAACAACGCCCTCTTGTTCCCTTCTGTGCTCAGCGGGTTGTACTTTAAGAGTTTCGAGGCTGTGAGGCTGAGGGCGATATTCAGAAAACCAGCCACTCATTTTCCAGAGTCCTTGGGAGAGGCCTAAACCTTAAGAGAGTGGGAACTGGATTTCAAAGATGTCTAGAAGATCTGAAATCTGCTTTTAGAAACCAAATTCAACACACTGGGCGATCTCTAGCATTTGCGAGCTAAGAGCTCTGTGGGAAGAGAGACCACTGAGGAAGTGGAGGTTCACCCTTGTTTAGCTGGTTCACCTCATTTCCTGGGACTCTCTGCCCCAAATTCAGCCACTGGGAGTATTAGACTACACGTGGTCCCCCTGGGTTGGTTCAGAGTATATATCTTTGCTCTGTGTCTTTGCACAAGGTGTCACTTTCTTCTCTCTCTACTTGACTGTGGATAACAGCTCAAGCATCACATTCCACTGGGATAGGGAAGAGTTCCCAACTTCTCCTCTGCTTCTCTTTTTCCTCATTGTCATCCTCACCATGCCACAACTCTATTCGGCTTTCCTCCCCTTGGAGAACGAATTCTAGAGATCATGGGAAATGTCTTTTGATTTCTGTATCCGCACAACCCAGCACATAGTAGGTGCTCAACAAATGCTGACTGCCTGTCTTAGTCCGTTCAAGTTTCTAGAACAAAATACCATAAGTGGGTGGCTATAAACAACAGACATTCACTTCTCACAGTTCTGGAGGCTGGGAAGTCCAGGATCAAGACACCGGCAGATTCCGTGTCTGGTCAGGGCCGACTTGCTGGTTCAGAGATGGCATCTTCTTGTTGTGTTCGCACAGGACAGAAGGTGCAAGAGAGTTCCCTGGGGCCTCTTGTACACAGGCACTCATCCCATTTAGGAGGGCTCTTCTTCCAAGACCCAACTGCCTCCCAAAGGCCCCTCCGACCAGACCAGCCAATGCCAGCACTCTGAAGTGAGGCGTCGCCATGTGAGTTTGAGGGAGACCCAAGCATGAAGACCGGAGTACTGCCCGCCCACTCCCAGTCGTGGGGACACGTTCATCCTTGACCTTATTTCACGTCACCCTTCTGCACGTGCACTCCCAATAACCTGGTATTACAGAGAAACACCCATCACAAAACTTGCGGGTCGTTTGAAAGCATGTCACTGGCAAGTGGACGGATCCGCATCGGAAATTCTTCTCTCTTCCGAGAAGACAAACCAAGAAGAAATGGAGTGTGACTAAGAACGACCCCAACCCCACCTCGCAGTTGTGTTAATAGGACACGGAATAGACAAAAGCGAAATAATAATGCATGCTGACACGCCGCTGCCAGGAAGAGCCGTCACCAAGCAGAGCTCTGAGAGAAGAGAGGAAAATCATTAGGCAGGGTGGAGCTGTGCACTGCTGCAAGCCTACCCGGCAGATGGAATGTGCGAGTCACGCTGCCCTTCGTGGACCCATTGTCCATTTTCCCACCGAGTCCTCTGATCCTCGTAACACACTGTGTCAATTACATGCTCCGGGATTTATGTCAAACTTGCCGGGAGCCAGAAACGGTTCTGTGAGATGGTGAACGATAAGAATGAACTCCTGGCTATCAACAGCGGAGGGTGATTTTTGCTTTCTAAGATGAGAGAGAGAGAGAGAGAGAGAGACAGACAGAGAGAGAGAGAGAGAGAGTGTGTGTGTGTGTGTAGGAGTTGGACAAAATAGATTTTTTTGTAGCCTTGGCATCATCTTTGTTAAATGAATTTACTTCGTGATGGAAAGGCTCAAGGGAAATCATTCAGACCACTTAAGAATATGTTTATGGCCTGTCGGGAAGCCCCGCGACAGAAGAAACAGGTCACCGGTTCAGCAAAATGGGGCGCCCATCTTGGTACCATCAATATTGATTGACCTTGAGAATGTCGGATATCCTCTCTGGGCTTCAGTATTCTTGTTTGCAAAGAGGAGTTTAAACTAGATGATCTCTTTCCAGCTCCAAAATTCCGCAATGTGATGTTTCTTCTTTTCTTCTTTTTTTGTTGTTGAGTTGGTCTCGCTCTGTCACCCGTGCTGGAGTACAGGGGCACAGTCATGGCTCACTGTGGCCTCTGCCTCCTGGGCTCAGGCAATCCTTCCACCTCAGCCTCCTGAGTAGCTGGGACTACAGGCATATGCCACACCTGTCTAATTTTTTTGGTTATTCATGGAGATGAGGACTCACTCTGTTGCCCTGGTGGGTCACTAACTCCTGGGTTCAATCTTCTCTCCTGGGCCTCCCAAAATGCTGGGATTACAGATGTGAGCCACCATGCCCAGCCAGTATCTCTTCCTAATAGTATTTTTAATGCTCTAATAGGGCATTCTGGTGTTACTCTCTAAGAATTACTTTATTATGTTTTAAAAGTGTAAGTGGTTAAAATAATAAGTTGCTGACTTTAAGCTTCAGGTTTTTAGAAGGATATTTTTATCCTAAATCTATTTAGATACAGACATAAGGGAATGAGAATGGACATCAAATGAGCTCGCTGAGAAGATATTGACCCTGAGCACAATCCCCAGTAGCCAATTTTCAGGAAGGACGGTCTCTAAGGCACTAGAATCGCTCTTTATTTTTTCCTAAACCTTTTCAAAACCACTGTAAAATGCACAACGCTATCGACATACAAACGGTTCCTATTTTACAAGGCTTGGTGTCCTTGGCACTTGGTTCAAAAGCGGAGAGTTCACAGCCTACCACAGGGCTGCCATGTCGGTTATGAGTTTGAACATATTTGCCATCACAGACTGAAAATCGTTGAATGAGTAGGTATGAGCAGGAAGAAGCACAGAGGTTTACTGGTCAATATCAAAAGAAATGAGCGGTGACGATTGGGTCGACGCATGCTTACTTTTTATAGATGAGCAAAAGGATAAAAAAAGGACGTGTATCTTATGATCAGGTGAATTAATGGGGTAGGGAAGCATTGGAATTTCTTCTTGTCTAATCTGAGCTTGGGTCTACGACAGAAACCCCCGTGTCAGACCCGGGCTCACTGCCCAGGGAATTTGCATCAGGGCTGAAGGCGCCCCACACCACAGAGCCTGCGCTGTACGAGAAGGAATTTTAGGTTAGAGGGAAGAGTGAGTGATTGGAAATGGGGTTTTACAAACTTTTATTGTTCTATGAGTAAACAGAGATCATTGGTCTTCAAAGCTCTTTTTGTAACCCTCCAGTTCAATTACAATGTAGCTATAATTCCAGAACCCTCTGAACTACACCTGCATATTATTCTCTGCACAGATCTTTAACTTTAACAGCTATTCATTAGTTCAAGAGACCTTTGCTTTTATATGAATTACAGTTTAGCGGTTAGAGAAAAAGGTATTCATTCTCCACAGCTGCCACTTTATTGGAACAATTTCTTTCCTTTTTTAAAATTACACTCTGACCTTTTGAAAATGGAACTGAAGTTTCTAAAGTTTTATTGGATAGTCAATGAAAAGCTGTGACCCTGTTTTTGCTTCTTGATTTATAAAGTGGCTCTTATTATGCTATGCAGATCGTCATGCTATAAAAGGGAGATTAGCTAGATTAGCTATAAATAAACACGGCAGAAATGATACCTTCAAGAGAAAACTCAATAAAGCCCTCTGTGATGCATCAGGCTGGGCCAGGGGGAAGCTCACCAAAGGAGCCTGGACTGGAAGAGGGGAGGTGGCAGTCAGAGCGAGACCCCCATCTGCCTAGACATCCTTTGGCTATAACTGTAAGCACAGGAGCGATGGCCCTTGAACTCCGGAGAAGAGATCTTAGGTTGTAACAGAAAGAATATCATCGTCAGAGGCCAGCGTGTGGGGTAGAGACGGTGAGGCAGAGCTGAAGTCAGTGTTGACATTGAAGGCTGAGTATGAAGGAACCAGAAGGGAGTAGTCACTCAAGAAAGCCGTGGTTCCTTCCATGGGCACGGTTGGTTAACTAGGGACAAACAGCATCCCGAGAACTCCTGGTTGAAAAGTCTTTACGTGCCCGTTCATTGGGTCCTTCAACTTGGACTTGGCGGCATCTGAAACTTCACAGACGAGTCAGCAGCTGCCCAGGGGGCTCAGGCGACTGGCTTTGGAGAAACAGTGACAAGTTCAAGAGGGCAAAAGTCTCCAGAATGGGGGGGGGGCGGATATTTTTAATTCTATACATATAAAAAAAAGAGATGAACGAAATTCATCTTTGGGTAGTATGTAACGTACAAAAGTATACTTGATTTGCAAGGCAAAAGTCACGTGGAATGATGGTTTCTAAGTTATCTCTCATTCCTGCGGGGAGGACCGAGTTCTCCTGGGGCCTCTCAAATATTGGGGCACAATTCAGCTTATTAGTGCCCGGGTGAGTGGTTTTAATGGATTTCATCCTCTTAAATAGAAGAGTGTTGAACAGGTTTTGTGAAAAGATAAAGGTGACTTTGATAATCTTTTTTCCCACCCAGAGGTTTGCTGCTGATTTTGTGGCAATGTTAGAAGATTTGTGGATGGGAAGTTGAGTTGCACATTTTTTTTTTTTCTTTTGCAAAAGTCAAGAGCTCCAAATTGTTGACCTTTCCTGTGATGAAAAGTGGCTGTCGGAGTGTATTACCTAGGAGTAATAAATGCACTTAATCTATCCTTTTTGGTAAATGTAACTTAACAGTGGGGGAAAAATAACAGCTTTTTCAAAGAATCTCATGCTATGGAAAGAATATTTTGAAAATGGATCTTTGCAGATGTTTCTATCATTATGTGACTTTTTTGAGGAAAATGGGTTAAGTGAGTCACTTACAGGGACTTTTGTATTTTCATACTTAAAAACTTGGAAACAAATTTCTAGCCAGTTCAGAAATTTCAAGTAAAAGATTTTCAGAGATTTCACTCATTTGTTAAAAAGTTAAAAATGCAGCACCTCGAATTAGTAAATAAAAGCAATTGGTCGACATCTGGGAAGAGGGAAGTTTTAAAACTGAATTTCAACAAACATTGGTATGCTCGACAGAAGGAACTGAAAACAAAAGATTTGGGGCACAACCAAAGACTTCCTCCTCCTGGATTATAACAGCCACTAAATCCACACTGGGAAACAGGTTGAGTGTTGACATAGAGCTGTATATTCCTTTCTTTCTTTCTTTTTCGAGTCGGAGTCTCACTCCATCGCCCAGGCAGGAGTGCAGTGGCACGCTCAAGGCCACCCCAGCGTCGACCTGTTGGGCTCCAGTGATCCTTCTGCCTCAGTCTTCCAAGTAGCCAGAACTATAGATGTGTGCTACCACGCCCGGCTAATTTTTGATTGATGGTAGAGATGAGGTCTCGCCAAGTTGCCCGGGCTGGTCTCGAACCCACGGACTCAGGCAATCCACTCACCTTGGCCTCCCAAAATGTTGGGATGACAGGCTGAGCCACTGAGCCTGGCTGACCTATACATTTATTTCTAAATCAGAAAGTGTTTAACCAAAATTTTCAGAAGCAACATATATTCGATCACATTATGCTCTCTAAAATATTAGTAATAATTGCTTTTAGTAAGAAGAAATTTTGTGCCTTCAACAAATAACCCATTATTAAAATTTAAGCTCATCACTTTTAAATTTCTATCTGCATATATTTTGTAATGCACATGGGATATTAGCATGTCTTTATGTGGGATAATATATAATCTAGCCAGGCTCGGTGGCTCAGCCTGTAATCCCACGCTTTGGGAGGCTGAGGTGAGTGGATTGCCTGAGCCCGCGGGTTCGAGACCCGCCTGGGCAACTTGACGAGACCTCATCTCTAAAATAAATAAAAAATTAGCCGGGCGTGGTAGCACGCGCCTGTAGTTCCAGCTACTTGGAAGGCTGAGGTGGAAGGATCGCCAGACCCCAGCAGGTCGAGGCTGTGGTGGCTGGGAGCGTGCCGCTGCATTCCAGTCTGGGGGATGGAGTGTGACTCTGACTCAAAAAAAAACCCATATATATATATGTTATATATATATATTATATATTATATATATATAATCTATATCTGTCTATACCTTACAAGTAATTTGTATGTTTGTTGGTATAATTTACAAGTAAAATATGCACATACTTTGGGAGTATGTGCTGAAAAATCACTCCTTTTTCTTTTGAGTTGGAGTCTCATCCTGTTGCTCAGACTGGAGTGCAGGGGCCACTCCCGGCCACCACAGCCTCCAGCTGCTGGGCTCTGGCGATCCTTCCGCCTCAGCCTTCCAAGTAGCTGGAATTACAGGCACGTGCTACCACACCCGGCTAATTTTTTTGATTTACTGTAGAGATGAGGTCTCACCAAGTTGCCCAGGCGGGTCTCAAACCCGCGGGCTCAGGCAATCCACGTGATCACCTCAGCCTCCCAGGCACGGGATTACAGGCTGAGCCACCGAGCACGGCTACTCTTTTCAAAGTGTAGAGACCACTGGCATAGAGGAAAGACTATTTATGTTGGGGTCAGGAGACCCAAGATCTAGTTCAAGTTCTGCCATGAAGACATAGTGCTTTATGCAAGTCAAATAAGGGAATATCAGAGCTGAAGAGCAGGAAAAGTACTGTTGACTTGCAGAGTTTCTGGGAGAATTAGGGGAGAAAGGATGCTGCCTGTCGATTGCCTTCTTTAAGCAGAGTAGACCCTCAGTGACTTGTAGTGTCTGTGAGAGGGACATTGGAGACCGTCTGGCTCACTGTTGGCTTTTCTAGGTGAGGAAACAGAGGCAAGAGATGAGGATGGTGTTGCTCCACGTATCAGAATGCATCATGGGAGAGTCGCCACTAACCGCTACTTGGGAGCTCTCTGAAGATCTCATGTCAGTTCTGACTATAGCTTGTGGTGACTCATTCCTTATAACAGCATTTCTTCAGGGTTTAGCCCAGTCACCCTCTCATCTGTGGTGGAGGAAGGCTGTGCGATTTGTGTGCAAACTTTTTTTTTTTTGCGTTGGAGTCTCACTCTTGTCACCCAGGCTGGAGTACAGTGGTACACTCACGGCCACTGCAGCCTTGACCTGCTGGGCTTAGGCAATTCTTCCACCTCAGCTTTTCAAGTAGCTTGAACTATAGATGCACACTACCACGCCTGGCTAGTTTTTGTGATTTATTGCAGAGACAAGGTCTCACCAAGTTGCCTAGAAACCCCCGGATTCAGGCAACCCTCTCGTCTCGGCCTACCAAAGTGCTGGGATTACAGGCTGAGCCACACACCTGGCCCAAACTTGATATTTTAATTTTGTTTTGAATTGGGGTCTCACTCTGTCATGCAAACTGTAGTGGAATAATAGCATGGTTACAGCTCACCATAGCCTTGGCCTTTTGGGTTCAGGCCATCCTTCTGCCTCAGGCTCCTAAGTAGCTGGGACTAGAGTTGCTCACCACCATACCAAGCTAATTTTTTTATTTTTTGGTAGAAATGACATCTTGCTATGTTGCCTAGGCTGGTCTCGAACTCTTGGGCTCAAGCAATCCTCCTACCTCAGTCTCCCAAAGTGCTGGAATTACAGGCATGAACCACCACACCCAGCATGTGCAAACATATTATCTCTGTAAGTCACTCTCAGCTCGATGCTTTTCATACTAAAATGCCAACAGGTTGACTGTTCTTGATTTTAATTTCTTCCTCCCATTGCCTTTAATTCCTCATGTCAGCGACATTCTGGAAAGACCAGAGGAATCAAAGTAAGATCCCACAATTTCCGTCAGGCTCCAGATATAGCAGAAGCTAGCAAGCCACAGAGGTGTGTGAACTCACTGATTGGAAACAGCCTAAAGAGTAAGATTGGTCTAAATCAGTGATTCTGAACTTTTTCAGGGAGGTCTTTTGTGCTCATGAGAATCAGATGAAAATGTGAATCATGTCTCTCGAAACTGCACGTGTGAATGTGGGTATTTTACATAGGATTCCAGGAGGTCACGCAGTCCCTGGAGCCTATCCATTGACTTGAAACTCCAGAGGAGGAAATTCTGTGCGTGTTGTTTGACTCTTAGTAGCCTCATTTCAGCATGTCCTATGCTTCCTCCACCTTTAATTTGGTTTGGTGGCCTTGATGATAAAATCAGATGAGTTTTGAACATGTTTTTATTTTCTCCTTGGAGCTGGAAATCCCACCAATACCTGGTCGAGGGGTTTGGAAGTATACAGTGCACACATAAACATTTTTACTAACTCCTTTCGCCTTTCTCCAATCTTGATGGTAACTCCTTAGAAAAGTCTTCTTCTCAAAATCTGGCCATTTGGGCTGCATGCCGTGGCTCATGCCTACCGTAATCCCTGTATTTTGGGAGGCCGAGGTAAGAGAATCACTTGAGTCCAGAAGTTTGAAATCGGTCTGGACATCATAGCGAGACAAGCTCTCTGCAAAATGATAATAACAGCAACAGCAATGATAATAATAGAGCAATGGGCTATTTGACTTCTTTTCTAAATTTGGTATCATTGAAGCGAGCAACACTTCAGAGCACACCTGTTCTAGAAGATGCGTGGTATTTAATCTTTTTTGTAATGAATGGAAGGGGTTTCACACGTATTGCGTCCTCATGGTGTACCATACACTGTGTGGAGGTTTTTACTGAATCATCTCCTTACTTCCTATGAAGTTCTTATTAGGTTCAGTGCTACTGGTTTTATTTTGGAGATGAAGAAATTAAAGCTCAGAGGAGTCTGTCATTAAGGAATGAATTAGGTGCACAATCTCTAGGTGACAGTTCCTGCATTCCTCCTGCCCATGTGGAAAGCCAAACACACTGCCGAACTTTCTCCTTGCATCTCTCCATTTGTAAATTGCGCAAAGCTGTCTGCCACTGACTCTGGCATATTTTCACAGACAAGTGATCACTGAGGGGAGGTTTTGACTGTGGCGGTGCCATCTGTTACCCTGACACAGATCTAAGTTTTGCCTGTTAGTCAGCAAAGTCTTTCTCCGGTCTCTTGCCCTGTCCGAGGTTTTAGGTGTGATGAATTTCGCAGCAGTGAACACGTGTCGCCCTGAAGAAGTACGGTTCAGACCAACCCTCGAAACAAGTCACGGAAAAGCCATTCTCATTCAGAATCCCGAGAAACAGAGAAATGTGGAAAATCTCATTCAGGGAAGGGTCTGCCAGTTTATTTGGAAACTTCAGATGGCTGTGTAGTCTGTCCAGGGTGCTGTCAGCGAACAGCATAAAACCCTCAAAACTGCTTTATCATCGGCCAACAAAGCTGAGTGAAAACATGGTGGTGAGAGAGGCAACAAGTCTTAACTATAAACATATGCCTGTGAGTATTAGTCATTTTTAAAAAAAAGATTGTATGTGTGTGTGCATTTGTTTCTCTACTTGTGGTGAGACTGAACCTTGGGAGAAGGAACGATATGTCGACATAAATCCCCAAGACTCTTCTACAAGATGGGGGATAATGTGTCGGTCGAGATGGTGTTGGTTGGTGAAGATGGAGAGTGCACATTCTCTTGGAGGGGATTTTTGGTAGCACTTATGTATCACCCACCCATGAAAGTCATATATAACACCTGCCCAAGGTGGTACTAAGTAGAATATAATCCAACACGGCATACAAATTTAAGCGTGCCGCTCTCAAATGGTACCATTTTGAGGCACATAAATGACAGAGTAATTAATGTCCTGGAATAGCTGCTTTGAAAGATTTAGGAAAGTGATGCCCTCACCCCACAAATGGGTAAATTCATGGAAGTGTTCAGGTGTTGGTGTTTGGAAGAAGGAATGAGATTATCTTTCTATATATACAACTCTCCAATCCTTGTCAGATGGAGTCACGGGTCGTAGCAGGGATGCGTTGAGAGTAGGGGGAAATTTAAAGCCTAATTTTAGGTTAGACTTTACAGAATTTCCAATATCAAACTGGTAGCACAGAGTGTTTTATCCTCTATTCTCATGAAGTCAAATGGATCCCAGAAAGAACAGCAGGTGTGTGACTCAATAATAAAAATTATCTTTTCACAGGGGCACTGTTTTATATAGAGTGTGATCCAACGGTGAAAAGAAAGGACTGGCAGTCCATCAGGTAATTGATGAAACCACCTAAATTTCAGCCTCATTCAAAAGACCTTATGCCTGTTTATAGAGTGATACGAGGAAGACGGACTCACCTCAGCAGTGCATATATTTCCTCACAATGGTCCGTTGACTGTTGAGGAAGCGTCAAGACTGCCTGATCAATGTCTCCACCAGACATCATTACTAGAGCCAACTTTTTTTTTTGAGTTGGAGTCTCACTTTGTCGCCTAGGCTGGAGTGCAGTGGCACGCTCATGGCCACCCCAACATCGACCTGCTGGGCCCTGGTGGTCCTTCTGCCTCAGCCTTCCAAGTAGCTGGAACTACAGGCATGCGCTACCATGCCCAGCCACTTTTTTGATTTATTGTAGAGACGAGGTCTCGCCAAGTTGCCTGGGCTGGTCTTGAACCCACGGGCTCAAGTAATCCACTTGCCTCGGCCTCCCAAAGTGTTGGGATTACAGGCTGAGCCACTGAGCCCAGCCTAGAGCCAACTTTTAAGGATTAATTTGTCATTATTTACAAGGTTGGCGGTCCTAGAAGGTAATATTTTTCTTTATCTAGGAAACTAGATATTGTCAAATGACTTCCTTGCCTCACTTAAAATCTTTCAATGGCTTCTCTTGTACATAGGAAGAGACTAAGAGACTTGATTTGTATGGCCTCTGCAGCACCACTTCCTACCACATCTTGTTTATTTTGTTTTGATTCTACTACCCTTTCTTTTTCAGTACACTGAATGAACCAACATCTCTTTACCACAGGGTCTTTGCACACACCATTCTCTCTGTCTTTCAGCCTCCTTTGCAATAGTCAATCCTTATATATCCTTTAGATTTTAGCTCAAAAGTCACTTTCACCAGGGAGGCCTTCTTTGATACCATTCCTCAGTCCACCAAGACTAGACCAACGTCTTCCATGATGCATCCTCATGGGTCAGTGTTACTTTCCTTTAAAGCACTTATCTTAATTTGTAGTTATATGTTTATTGGTTTAACAAGTTGAATACTTGAACTAGATTGCAAGCTATATCGGATGTGGGGCTGTTGTGACTAGTACATATAGTTGCTTAATAAATGTTTTAAAGCAAGGGATAAATGAAAGACTCAACCAAGTGCAAGTTTTTCTAAAACACACACACACAACATGGATTAAAGAGAAGACATAATTTAGGTGATTCATTGAACAGGAAATTTAGGGTGCAAAGATATATATACCTTTCCTTATTGGAAACACCTTACTTCCTGACTCTCAATGCCTATTATAAACACTTTTTGAAGAAAGATCCCAGGAAGATAACAAAATTAGGAAACACCAGGAACTTGTCTATCCTACCTGGGCCAAAAATGACACTGGCAGAAACTGTCTGATGTAATTATTTTGGGACTCTGGAGTTTATTGAAGGTTTTCCATTTTCATGGGGAGGTTTCAATGGTAAACACAGTTCATTTCAGTCCATTTCAGCTCTGGCATAGTAGCAACTGTTCATCCTAAGGAAGGCGGTGGACAGTGTGTTCCTCAGGAAGCTTGTATACAGCTTGCAGGAGCCAAGGTGAGCAAAAGGGACACTATTCTCCAAAAGCTGGGGACCTGTGATCTGATAAGCAGTGGCCATTGTTGTGGCACCCCCTACCCATTATTGTAAGCCCCTCCCCATCCAGATGGGGATTCAAAGGGCTGGTACCCCTACCAGGGGATTCAAAGGGCTGGTACCCCTACTCTTCTCTCTCCCTTTCATTTATCTCTTTTTTCCCTTTTTCGATCCAGGCATTAAATATTAACATATTTTTTAAAAACTGCATATATGAGGACATTAGAAAGTGACTATACATGATCAGGGAAAGGCTCAGAAAAGGTGTGAATAGACCTTAAATTTATACTTCAGGCTGTTTCTTTGCATAGAGACAGCCTTCAACAATCAAAGAAAACAAAAATAATCACATAAAACAGTAAATCTCAAGGAAAGAGGAGAATTTTTTTCCAGAGTTACCACGTTATTTGATTCAAATGTTTAATTTTTTAAAAAAATCACAAGGAATGCAAAGAAACAGGAAAGTATGGTCCATTCAAAGGATATATATATATATATATATATATATATATATATATATATAATGTATGTGTATATATATATATATATATATATATATATATATGAAATTCTTTGAAAAATACCTGATGACAGACTTACTAGACAAAGACTTTAAAACCAAAAAAGAGCTAAAGGAGGATGTTGAGAAAGTCAAAGAAAAGATCTATGAAAAACTGAAAATATCAATAAATGATCAGAAAATCTAAAAGAAAGACCAAAAAGGAATTTTGCAGTTGAAGAATACAATAACCGAAATAAAAAATCCACAGGGGTACTCCAAAGGCATATTTGAGCAAGCAGAAGGAAGAATCAATGAACTTGAAGATAGGACAATGGAAATTATTGAGTCTGAGGAACAGAGAGAAAAATATTGAAACAAACAAACAAACTCTAAGGGACTTGTGGACACCATTAAGTGAACCAACATATGTATTGTGGAAGAGAGAGAAAGGAACACAGAGAGTATGTGAAAAAATAATGACTGAAAACTTCCCAAATTCAATTGAAAAGAGAACATAAACATTCTAGAAATTCAACAAACTCCAAAAAAGATGAATTTAAAGAGACCCACACCAAAACACATTACTATAATCCAGGGCAAAGAAAGAATTTTTTTTTTTTTTGAGTTGGAGTCTCACTCTGTCAACCAGACTAGAGTGCAGTGGCCACTCCTGGCCACCACAGCCTCGACCTGCTGTGCTCCGGCGATCCTTCCACCTCAGCCTTCCGAGTAACTGGAACTACAGGCATGCGCTACCACGGCTGGCTAATTTTTTGATTTATTGTAGAGATGAGGCCTCACAAAGTTGCCCAGGTGGGTCTTGAACCTGCGGGCTCAGGCAATCTACTCACCTCAGCCTCCCAAAGTGCAGGATTACAGGCTGAGCCACCAAGTCCTGCAAAGAACGAACCTTGAAAGCAGGAAGGGAGAAGCAACTTATCAATACAAGTGAACTTCAATAAGATTTTAAGCAGATATCTCATTAGAAAATTAGGATGCCAGAAGGCAGTAGGTTGATATATTCACAGTGACAAAAGAAAAAAAATTGTCAACCAAGAATTCTATACCTGGCAAAACTGTCCTTAAAAGATGAAGGAGAAATCGAGACATTCTAAGGTAAATGAAAGCTGAGGAAGTTTGTGTCCACTAGACCTTCCCTGCAATAAATACTTAAGGAAGTCTTTTATGGTGAAATGAAAGGAAACTAGACAGTAACTCAAAGCTGAATGAACAATAAAGATCTCAATAAAGGTAATGAAAGTACTTGTTGCAGAGAATCCAGAAGAAGAGTCCTTTGAGGAAAAATGCTAGGACAGAGACATTGCTTCTCTAGGAGTATAGAAGAGGCCAGGTCTCAGGGTGAGGACACAGCAGAGGACTGACTCATGACAGTGGGGCAGGGGAGGCAGACAATGGGAACAACGGGAAATGCCTGCTGCCATCTGCCTCTCCACTACAGCTGCAGTCTTTAAAAAACTCATTATCGGCCGGGCTTGGTGGCTCAGCCTGTAATCCTGCGCCTTTGGGAGGCTGATGTGAGTGGATTGCCTGAGTCCGCGGGTTCGAGACCCGCCTGGGCAGGCGAGATCTCATCTCTACAATAAATTTTTTTAAAAAAATTAGCCGGGCATGGTAGCGCGCGCCTGTAATTCCGGCTACTCGGAAGGCTGAGGCGGAAGGATCACTGGAGCCCAGTAGGTTGAGGTTGTGGTGGCCGGGAGCGGCCACTGCACTCCAGTCTGGGCAACAGAGGGAGACTCCAACTCAAAAAAAAAAAAAAACTCGTTATCATTGATAATATGATAGGAATGAGGAAACACGACTGGAGGTGTTGTTAATATCATTTCAAATTATAGCACAGTAGGGTCTCTCTCCTGCTATGACTCTTATAGACTCACTGCTCACTAGACATTGATGCAAGTCACAATTATAACTTTCTGTTTTCTGGTAATCATGTTAAAACAGTAAAAAGAAACAGAAAAATTAATTTTAATGGTACATCTTATTTAATTCAATATATCCCCCAAATTATCTTTTTTCTGACCATCTACCCCAAGTTGCATAAAAATATAATACTTTTAGCATGTAATAAAAGTCATTAATGAGAAAAAATTATGGCTTTAGGATAGCACCCCCTGCCATCATCATATTTGTGGCTTTTGTTCATCCTAATCTTGTCTAGGTCCACTTCTTCCAGGCCTACTTTATTTGTTCTTCACTTATTAAGTCTTTGGAACCCTCATTCTACATGAATAAGGCACCCTATCTTCAAATACCTTCCATAACTGAATTCTGTCTGCCACACATGTGCTGACTGGGATTCTTGATTGGAATATTCAAGGGAGATCATCTGTAGACCTTCAAAGTTCTCTCCCTGTGCAGCTGTCTCTCCTCTCCACATTTTGCTTGGGATTCTTTGAGCTTCTTGAATCTATGGGCTTATAGCTCCACCTACTTCTTGAGAGTTTTCATGTTAAATGGATCTGTATTGATTCTATTTATTTTTCACTGGTGTGAGACAATCATCTAGACACACACACATGCACACAACAACACTTCTATTGTGTAAAAAATTGTGTATGAGTTTTAATGGGTAGTCATCTGAATGGTGTACTCCAACTTTCATTCTTTTTTTCTGTAACTGAGCTTTCTCCTTGGTAGATTTAAAAACACTTTCTTTATCATTGCTGTTCTGTCATTTTGCTGCAATGTATCTATCCTTCTCTACACTGTTTATTTTTGTACGCTTTCTTCCATTTTGGAAAGTGCTCAATAATCATCTCTTGAAGTATTTCTTCTCTGCCATTTCCTTCATTCTATTCTTTTGGAATGCTCATTAAATATATGGTGAAGCTTGTCAGTCTTCCTAATTTCTTAGCTACAATTCCAAATTTATATTTTGTTTTCTGGGTTATTGCCTTCTTTATTCGCTTCAAAGTCATGATTTTCTCTTTAGGGTCTTTGCTAAATTTATCTCATACATTTCTAATTTTAAAATAATAGTACATTTTACTTACAAGATTTCTACTTCATTCTTTTCCATGATTACTTAATCATACTGCTTGTTTTTGGTTTGCAATTCCTTGCTATTCTTTAGGGATGCTATTTTGTCCTAAACATGTTTACTTTAAAGTTCCTCAAAATTAAATCTGTTGGAGAAGATTCATGACATGATTGATTTTAGTTAATTTTTGGTGGATGTCATTCTTTGGCATTGGATAGCTTCATTTATTATAGAACTGGGCTTGCATACTTAGTTTAAAAGGCAATTGCTGGTTGTTTTGTTTTGATTTGTGTGTCCTTTTCTCTAGCTTCCTGCCTGGCAGTTATATAGTTTTACGTCTTTATGGTTTCCCCCACACGGCTGCCATTGTCCTCCACCCAAAATTATATATATATTTGAGTTGGAGTCTCACTCTGTCGCCCAGGCTAGAGTGCAGTGGCACACTCACAGCCACCCCAGCGTCGACGTGCTGGGCTCTGGCAACCCTTACGTCTCAATCTTCCAAGTAGCTACCACACTCGGCGAATTTTTGATTTTTTTATTGTAGAGACGAGGTCTTGCCAAATTGTCCGGGCTGGTCTCGAACCCTCAGGCTCAGGCAATCCACTCGCCTCGGCGTCCCAACATGCTGGGATGACGGGCCGAGCCACCGAGCCGGCCTAAAACTGTATTTTATAATGCTAATCGAGGACGCTGATCTGAGAGACATTGCAGAGCCAGTCAGGAAGGCCGCAAAGGCAGCAATGCCGGCTGTTTCTTGCCTCAAATGTTTCTTTGTCTTTGTGCTCCCCAGGCTCCCGGTTTCCGACGGAGCCATTTGGGAGCAGGGCAGCAGCTGCCATATCAGCTCTTGCTTATTTCTTAGGAGTTGCAATCTTCATCTTCTGTTCTGTCCACTGCATTGTGCTTCCATTCCTTTTCTAGTTCACAGATAAGTTTATTTTGTGTCCCATTTGTCCTTTAAACTTTGCCGTGTCTCTATTTTATCTGCCAATCTACTGTTTGGAGAAGAGCGTGCACTTCAAGGTGTGGCTTTGCTGTGCAGTTGCAACTCAAAGCCGCCATGAGTGGTGAATTGCTGTGTGGCTGTCCCTCGCTGACTTGTGAATAAAGCACACCCTCCTCTGCTTAGCATTGAGAGCACCTTACAGCATGAGCTCAGCATGACTTTTCAAAGTTTAACCCTAACAGGGACTTTTAGGCCTGTGAGCTTGGACTGCTCATTGCACTTGAAGACTCTGTATCATTCTGCATTTGTGTGCCCTCTTTCCTCCTGGAAGAGTCTTTGTGGTAGACCATATTATTTGTTTACAATACTCATCACCCCCATCTGCCAGGGCCATCCTTACAAGGCTTTCTTGAGGTTTTTTTCTCCTCCACTGACATCAGACTTGGCCACGGGACTTGCTTTGGCCCAGGTATTACAGGTGTGCAGACCGGGGTCGGCAGGAGGTATTTTCTCTCCTACCAGGAGTGTAGCAAGTCAAAGATAGTAGTTGTTCTTCCAACTGGGTCTGGAATCAAGAATACACGACA